>CM077878.1:115009700-116211700 GCA_039720435.1 Amazona ochrocephala | reverse complement strand
CATATATTTAGGAGACCTAGGCGACCGGCCTTCATTATCCTAAAGCCCAAAGCCAAAGAACTAAAGAGTATCTAACAAAAGTATGGGAAGCAGAAGGTTATTTCATTTTTGGAAGGCCAAACTGAGATAGCCTAGAGAGACATAAAATTCAAGGGAATGGGTGCTGCACATTCTCAGGGACACATTCCCTGGCAGCAATCCTGAGTGTATTCCTGCAGCCTGTAAATGTGTTTTTGAAGTAAAGGCACTCGATGTCTTGGTGGACAGCAAACTGAACAAGAGCCAACAATGCGTTCTTGCAATACAGCAAACCAACAGCATCCTGGGCAGCATGAGCTGCAGCATAGCCAGTGGGTCAAGGCAGGTGCTTCTTCCCCTTTGTGCAGTGCTTTTGAGACTGTATCTGCAGTACAGTGTCCACTTTTGGGCTGTCCAGTGTAAGAGGGGCACTGAGAACGCAGCAAGTCCAACAGAAACCCAGCAGGATGATCAGGGAGCTGGAGTACATAGTGTGAGAGAAGAGGCTGAAAGAGCTTGTCTGCCCATCTATGAGGAAGAGACCTAATTGTAGCCTCCCACTATCCAAAGGCAGTTACAGAGAAGGTGGAGCCAGACTCTTCTTGATTGGGAACAGCAGACAGGCAGAGTCAATAGGCACAAGCAGCAACAACGAAAATTAACACAAGGTTGGAGTAAGAAAAGTCTTCAGGGTGGTTTAGCCCAGGACAGATGCCTGGAGAGACTGGAGCATCTCCACCCCTGGAGACGTTCAGCTGATCAAGGCCATAAACAATATCTCCTAACTTGGAATTCAGCCCTGCTGTAAGCAGGAGTAGGAGTCAAGGGCCTCCTGAGATCCCTTCTCAGAGAACTATCTCTATGCTTCTCTGTTTCTGGAGCTGCAGCATCCAGGCTGGCTGGGCCACATGCAAGTGGGACACAGCAGTGGCAGCACAGAAGCTCACCGTGGTTGCAGAGGTCACTTGAAAACTGCTGTGGTTAGTACCTTTGAGAACTGCTTTCAATACCCAAGCCAGCAAATGGAAAACCACCTCAGGTTCTGGCTGCATGTACATAGTAGGGAAGGTACTTAGCTCGAGAAATCACCCTCTCTTCTTCCAGCTACCACAGCTTATTCATCAAAAGAACAGTTACTTTTCAGGGAATGTTCATGGAGTTTTGCATGTGGATTAACAGAAAAATTCAGCAATGCATAGTTCTTTCCTTACCAAAAGTAACAGAATCACCTGATCTGTTCAGAACAAGACTTCCTAGTTGGACTGCAGTCTCTTTGAGGTAGAATGCTAGCAGTTCCCATAGCAGCTGGTCGCTAGGAGCTAGGGGAGATGAGCACATAAAAGTGCTCATAAGAAAGACAGTTCAGCTTCCTCATCAATATTTAGTTTTTCTCTGTGGGTCTACAAAGCTGTGTACTGCATCCTGCCGACTCACGTTTTAGGGCTTTCATTTCCCCTTGAGATGTCATTGTTTAGCAACCTCTAACAGGAAACGCATCTGTGTAAATTAGAGCAAAACCTGCCCCAGAGAGCAAAACAGGTGCAGTTTTCCTTTAAGAGCTGTTTTCCACAACCACTACATAAATAAAAGCTGATTGCTCCCCCAGAAGCAGGGAGCAGAGATTTTCTTCATTGCAGGAAAGGAGCTCTGGGGTGATAAATGCCAGTGCTGCTAGCTCATCTGACAGCACACGTGCTGTTAATCGCCTGCTCTCTGGAGAAACGGCAGGTATATTCCCCTTCAGGTATGGTGATTCATTGTCTGGAACTGATATCTCTGCTTAAATGGTGGATTAACATGATTTAAGAAATATTCATTGCAAAGTTGATTAGAAAGCACCATCACCAACCTGGCAGGAGATTTCAGTTATTGCAGCATGACACCATTCCGAGATTGTCAGCTTTTCTGCAGAAGGCTGTATTGATGTGTCCATTTTCACAGGAGCTCCAGAGAAGGAAACCCATGAGGCTGAGGGATTTATGCACAGTAACGAGCCCTTGGATTATTTTCTCTCCTAAAGTGTTTGTGGAATCCTGCTAGAGAAAAGAGGCGTTTGAGTGAAAAGCAGAGGGAGAACAGGGGTATTTTCTGCTAGTGGTACCATACCCTGTGAGATTGTGGCAGACACAGCATTGCCCTGACTTGAGGTTTGATTTTTGCAGAGCAGGAGCATTAATCCACCTCAGGGTAGCCACACAATTTAATCTGCTCAGGAGCAAAAGATGCTGAGGGATCACAGGAAACTGAGAACTGCTTCTGCGCTGTCTGATACCACCTCAGGGCTGTTAAAAGCACAAACAAAGGAGGGGCCCCTGTGGTTCGGACCAACAACTGCCGTCTGCTCCTTCCCCTGGTCCAGTGGGCACCAACCTCAAAGCACATATACTAAGAAGAGGTGTTGAACCCCTGTTTTCTGTTAGCATGGCTTATGCGGTCTCAGCTGCCCCACAGAGTTTCACCTATTTGGGGATTAACAAACCTTTATTCCTCTCTGCCCTGGAATAAAACTGCACAAAAAAATGCACAAACCACAGGATTCTTTTGAAAGGGATTTTAAACTAAGTCTATTTATCTGCTGCCCGCTTTACCCAGCATTCCTGAGGGCAGGCTGCTGTTCTCTGTAGCCAGCAGCGAGTTCTCTGTCATTTTCAGGGAGGGAGGACAGCATAATGTTTTCCAATGGTGGGAGCTTTGGCATTAAGAAAGGCAACTCTCCTCCCTCCACCCACAGAGCGTATGTACCAAAGTATTAGAGATTGCTGTCTTCTGCAACATTTCAGACGTATGTCTTCATTTCTTATTTCTGTGGCCTTTACCCTGTGAAGATCACACTCATTTTAGCAGAAATACTCCTAATTTACACCATGGTAAATGAAACAAAAGGGCAAGGGATTTTTCTAGGGTAGTAAACACAACAATGTGTTGCATGAAGGGGGAATCTTCCTTCAGTCACCTTCACCTTTGTAGCAGTGATTGGGTGTCCCACTGCTTTTGCATTATGGGACTAATAGCAGAATGCTATTAATCCATTTCATTTCCTTGTTCATAATTCTGTATGTAGGTCAAGTGTTACCATTTATTTTCTTCTCTCAGTCAAGATGCAGGGAGGCTGTGAATAATACCGTTCGTAGACAATCTCCTTTGCTCTGCTTTTATGCACTCATGTTTCTGGCAGGACCTGCCCTTCTAAAGCACAAACTTTTACGACTGTATAAACTATCAGGCAAATAGCAAAGTCCTGCTTCAGCATCTGTTTCCACCCAGCCCTCGCCCACGAGCTGCCCCTCGGTGCAAATTCACCATGAGCTGCGGCACTTTACCATCCTCACATATGAATCATTTTGTTCGTAAATGAAGTACAACTGCTGCTGGAGTGAAACGTGGCAGCTGCTTAACAGTACATGATGAACCCACATAGCTAGATCCTGCTGCCGCTTGACGGAAGGGGGATTGGGTGTAAAAAATATATCCCCCTGGAGTCCTTTTTCTTTCTGGAAGGAATATCTACCAACTTCAGAACTACAGTGGGGATTCTTCAAGAACGAAAATAAAAAGAAGGAAAAGGAAAAAAACCCAGACAGCCTGCTACTGGCGCCCACATTCGCACTAGAATTCCCCAGTGGAATATTCTTTCTTCAGAAAAATGCCAATTTTTCAAACAGGAAAGCCACTAGCAATGAATTTTCACCATGAGAAAGACACAATTCATCTCAATAATGCCACTAGGCTCCATTTTGAGTTTGGAATAGGTACATTTTTTGCTTACAAAAAACCCATCACTTCAGGATCCTCCCTCTATTATCCAAAAAGTTTTACACTGCAATGTAAAAAAGATTCCAAGTGTTACTGCAATAGTTCACAACATTCGGCCCACATTAGTTCGCTACATTCAGTTATTTTTCAGAACATGATTTCCCAGGAAATTTTGGACTTGGTTTTCTATTTGAATGAGGAACAGAATATGAAAGTACTTTGAATGTACCGGACCTCTACGTAATTGAAAGCCCAGTTTGGACCCGCAGCAGCTAGCACTAAATCGTTCTAGGGTAAGAAAGAGTCCATCCCATCATAATGAGTAATAAAAAGCCATGAGAGCTGTCATGTTGTTATCCTTGCAAGCAACATGGATACCCTATCATGTAGTCATAGCACTGCTTGTTTGCTTTACCAAACTTAGCTTCCTGAGCAGTTACTAGCAAAGTAAGCGCACTAAGTAAGTGAAGGAACACTTTTGCCCTTCTCACCATGGTGTCCCTCATCTACCTCTTCATAAGTGGCTATTGGGTTCCTTGCAGCAAGCAGGGACTCTGTTACGGTCAGACTTTGTGGAGGACGCATCAAAATGAAGTTCTTTTCCTCAGCATATTATCCCTTGTTTGATATTGCTGCATCCAGCCCTTGTTGAAGCCCTGTAGGCATGAGATAATTTATTTCATGCCTTTTTGTTTTGTTTTTGTCTTAGTGTGAACAGATTGCAACAGTCTCACATTTGTTTGGTTTCTTGGAAGCATCCCTGCCATCCTCTAATGAAGAATCCTTGGCTTGCAGATTGTTCACAGACAGTTTACTAGAAACATTTGCAGTTCACAGTCCTTGCCTCAGTCTTTGCTGACTATTGGCATATATTGCACAGCACAGCTTCTTCTTCCTCGACACCTTGTCTTTTGTAAGGCAGTAAGAAAGATGCAAAGCCAGTATTCCAGTCATAGGCAACATGCTGTCCACCTCCCACAGGACATTCAACACATAGCAAGGACTGCAATTTGAGACAAGCCAGACAGTTGCCAGACAGTTGCTTCAGTACTCCATGTTCTTCAGCCCATACTCAAAACCTAAAAACAGGGTTACCATCTAAACCAGGGCAGAGGCAGAGGAGGAATCTGAAGTTAACTTTGGCAAACCCTAATACTGTCACAGTGGAAATGAAACCATGAGGTGGCTGGAAGTCGCAAGCATAACATCCTAGCCTTGCCCTGTAAGAAGCCCTTGTGGATATTCTCCACCACACACTAAACATGTATCCTGACAGTGTTGGCCAATATTAAAATATATTGGTTCCATGAAATACAAATAATAAAGGAGAAATGGAAATAATCTCTCAAGTTAACACCCCCATCAGCAAATTCCTGGAAAATTTGAAAGATTAAAAACCCAGCAAGCAGATGTTTTTGATGACTTTGGCTTTCTCACCTCTTGATCCAACAGAATTGACCTTTTCTGGAGCAATAATAGCCAAAAATACATACCTGGAAGGTACCTAGCAGCTTAAAAAGCAACACTGTCTTGAAAGAGGATGGAGAGCATGCCAAAAGACAGAAATCTGCTGATAATGTCTGAAAGAAGCATGTTCATCTCAGTTACCATGTCAGGCAAGACACATGTTAGGCAGAGGTCTTCTGCCTCCAGACAGGGCAGCAGGTAGTTCTCCTTGCTACCCCAGAGAGCAAGGGCACAAGGCTCCCAGGATCATGCTCTGTTTCCCTGGAATACACAGGGTGCCAAAAACAGATGTTTGTAGCATTCGGACAAATTCGGAATGTGCCCCACTGCAACCAGGAGTTACCATCCATTGCTCTTGGTAACTGACACTCCACAGTCCCTCTCACACACATTGATCCCAAACTCACCCTCATCACACAGCATCTCCTGCTCAGCAGAAGATGAACCATAGCACAAGGTGGAGTGTGTTTTCTGTCATTACCCTGCTTTCAGCTGCTGCTAGAGCTTTGCGTGAAAAAAACCAATCCACGCTCCATATCCCCTCTCACTAGGGACCCATTTGGTCTCTCTGTAAGAACAACTTTGGCCAAGAAAGGAGTCATCTCACAGCATTTGTAACAGCATCAGCACTTGCCAAGATCACAGGGTTGGGCAGTTAAAAAAACCCAACACCACCACATAAAACCAACCAAACAAGCCAAACCTAAACATTACTAGCCTGAGTATAGTCATATTTTCTCATTCTGATGACTTTGTAACCAGATGCCTCTGAGCTCACCCACCTGACTGACACGTAAGCAAAATACTGCCCATAATAAAGGCAGCTCAGCTTATTCTTGAGTCTATACCTGTGCAACACTGTTCAGTTGTGATGCTTCAGCTCAAATGAAAGGAGAAAATGACCTCTTATTTGAAAGGCATAGGAAAGGTAGCAGAGCCTTTGAGAAAATCTCCAGCCAGAAGTGGGCTCCTCCAGTAATTGAGACAGTTTTGGTTTTGAGGGCTGCAGTCAAGGGAGGAGGAAAAAAGCAACAAGAAGATTTTGCATAGAAAGAGTTAAGGGATTTACTTGGATGAACTTTTAACACAGACTTGGAAGGAAAGACTTCTTTTCAATGGGTACTCTAGTGCCTAGAACACGTGAAAGACTCAAACCTATTTGAGCCAAAAGCAAAGACCATATAGTGAAGGTCTAGAGATTAAGTATAGAGTTTAAGGCATAGAGCCCAATGGTGCCCTCCCTGGGGCAGTCATACTCAGCAGCACAGCACCAGGACTCAGCATGGATTCAAGCATAGAAACGGCTAAATGCCTGTTGGAGAAAATCATCCTCCCCATATTCTGCTATCCAAGAACTGTGAGGGTCTGGCTGTGACCTATATGAACAAATACACCAGCACATGCCACTGCAGTGCCCTTAAAGAGCTTATGTGCTTGCTCTCATTTTCCAGCTTGTTGCCACAAGCCTGCAGTGCACCAGGCTTGCTGGCTGGCATGCCATTCCTCATGCTGGCCCTTTACTGTAACTTCTCTCCCCGCACTGTGCCAGCGGCAGGCTCCCATTATGTGCATGAGCAGCTCCAGCCCTGAGCTCTTTTGTCAGGATGAAAGTGTCTTCTTTGAGCTGTACAACATGCATTGATAATGCAGATCTGCTCTCTCGGCTCTTCTCTATCAGTACGCAGAACAATGAGGATTGGTGCTATAGCTGAGGTGTTAATTGAATACCTTAAACAGATAGATAAGGCTCAGCTCATGCAGGGGGAGAAAGGCACCAGTACAGAGAACAACATATGGTCGCTAGTGAATGTTTCTGACACTTCTCATTGAAATTCCAACTAATGTTCTTCCCTGATTACCTATATTCTACAATGTATTAAGGCAGTGCATCACAGACTGCATTTAACTTTTCCAGCCAAACTGCATTATATTGCTGAACACCTCCTTCTTCTTGGGGGAGGAGGAGGAAGAGGTCTAAATCCTAGAAAACTTACATGGTCAAGCACAGGAGGCTATGGATCACAAACTAGGATAGAAACAGGGCCAAAATACAGAACAAGAATCTAAATAGAAGGACAAAGTCTTTAGTAACTTCTGTGAAGATTATTTCACCCAGTAAATAGGTGTCAAGTGCAGGGCAATGCCTAAAAGGGAAGAAGGACACTAGGAGTGGACAAAGCTCAGTAACAGTGGGCCCAGGGTGACAGACTTGGAAATCATAGAATAGTTAGGGTTGGAAAGGACCTCAAGATCATTGAGTTCCAACCCACCTGCCATGGGCAGGGACACCTCCCACTACACCATGCCACCCAAGGCTCTGTCCAGCCTGGCCTTGAACACCGCCAGCGATGGGGCATTCACAACTTCCCTGGGCAACCCATTCCAGGGCCTCACCACCCTCACAGTAAAGAATTTCTTCCTCATATCCAATCTAAACTTCCCCTGTTTAAGTTTGAACCCGTTACCCCTTGTCCTCTCACTACAAGCGTCCCTAATGAAGAGTCCCTTCCCAGCATCCCTATAGGCCCCCCATTCAAGTAAGCAGAAATGGTATAATACCATACTGGAAAGCACCCAGAAGAGTCTGCAAATAGACTGGAAAACAATATGAGAGTGCCTCAATTCCTGGTGCATTTTTTGTTTCAACTTTTTCTAGAACAAAACATGTTAATTTTTAATTTGGTGAGCGTATTAGAAAATCCCACACCAAATCACTGATCTCAGTATATCGACATTAATATAAGAGAGGTTTTAAGATGAAGTAAGAGCTGAATGCGAAGCTGTCACATGCCTCATAGCCCACTTGATGAGAGAGGTCTCATCCTTCCCCAGTCATCAGCTGCTTCGATACTGGTGAGCCATGCAAGAAGTCTGTGAATATGGAGCAGAGCTCAGCGAAAGCAGCTCTTCTGACTCACTAGTGGGAAAGAAAAGGCAACACCACCCTAGCAGCTCCCAAGAACAATCAGGACCCTTGACTGTGCCACAGTGAACCATCAAAAGTTTGTTCTCCAGAGCAAGATGAGACACTTTGAACTTTAAACAAAACAATGCTGGGACCATTCTGTACTGTCACGTTTTGTTTGCTAATGCAGAATAAGGCTTTGAGGCAATACTGAATCAAGCCCCTTGTTTACTGCATCCAAGAGAAAACTCTGTATAAGCATGTGTGTGATGTGCTGAAATGAAAACTAAGCTATTTCTCTCCTGCAGTCTGAATTTCAATTACTGTGCTTGTTGCAGTGTACTGAGACCAGGCCTCACTAGCCATTAGCTGGAGAATCTAACTATAATGTGTTTGACTCAATATCTGTCCTAGTGAGTGACAGAGAATGGTATTGAGGAGGAAATACTGCAGGCTGTGATGGATCGGATTCCTAGAACAAAGAATTACCTTCCTCTTCTCCACTCCCTTTATATCCTCCTACCAAAGCACCAGGGGTGGCTCAATTAAGTACGGGCTACAGATAGCATTGAAGCATCTTACAAGGAAGTCACAAAGATGGGTATCATACTAAATAACTGGATTGTCTGAGAGAGACAGAAGAGGTCACTGTATTGCTGGGAGACAACACCTGAAAATGATATATATAGATATCCCATCCTGCAGCTTCTTTGGGACAGTAGGCTGCTATTTATTATGTACCTCATACAGTAAGACTTTGATCCCTGACTGGAGCTTCCAGGACTTCTGTAACCCAAACAGGAATAACAAACAATTACTCCATGTCAGAATGATAAATGATTAAAAACATTTTATTGTGTTTTAACAATTTGGTATATAAAAAACACAGGGAAGTTTCTGAACAGTTAATCTTCAATTTTTTTTCAATTAACCAAACTTATTAGTAAATCTCTGGGCATTTTGTTAAGGAGCACAGTTATATACTGTGGAAAGGACACGTGATTACCATAAAAATTACTTTTTGTGAAGGTTTCTATGCCTTTGATTTACTTGCTGTGTAACCAGGCCTGCAACAGTATGGATATACAGCCACCTTTTTAACTCCCCCTTCTTCCAACTATGCACCCTATGCCCTTCTTGCCACTACCACCAGTGGTAGCTTAGAGGCAGGTTAGATCCCATAATCTCATTCAACATTGAGCAGTAAGTGCAGAGTTAACAAATCCTCATCACTGCTCACAGTGGATCATGCTGAAATTGGTGGCTGGGACTGCCAGGGCTGTGCCACACTAGGCATTACTAGGGCACTGCAAGGAGCTTGACCTTTGTGCTTTTATACCCCTTGGTGTTTGTCAGAACTCCAGAGATAAAGTTATACTGGTGAAGCATTCACGGAGAGACAATTAAAAGCGAAAGCAGAAAGCATTTAATTGGAAAATGAATTCCCATTCCTAACTCAAGAGTCCATCTCTGAAACACACCTGAAATCCTTGTTTCTCTAACCAGGGATTAACTCAA
Organism: Amazona ochrocephala; assembly: GCA_039720435.1. Lineage (NCBI taxonomy): Eukaryota > Metazoa > Chordata > Aves > Psittaciformes > Psittacidae > Amazona > Amazona ochrocephala. The sequence goes on along the minus strand of CM077878.1, from coordinate 116,202,039 downwards.
GGTCTGGCTGTCCCAATAAAACTATGCACAACTGCCTGCTGGGCTTCAGGATCTAAAGCAAATGCCATTGATTGACAGAGTGATTTAACAACTTCAGTGTAGCTGGGAGCACATCTTTTGGGACAAGGCAGCGGTACCTTTGCCCTGCCTGGGGTCCGTGGCCACATCACACCCAAGCCACAGACAACCAGACTTCACCAAATGCAACAGGAGATGCCAACGGCCTGAATCTGGCACTAAGGCCAAGAGGCATGTGTCCATACCACAAGCTTTCTCCCCAAAGGCGACAGTCTGATCCAGGGGGACAGGGAATTTGCACCTGCAAACTGCCACATGGTAAATAATAGTACTTCCTTGCTAGCCAGCAAACCCAATCTTTTTAGGGTTAGTTTCAGACCTGAAGAAAAGCCCACCTGTCTGAGCGCTTCCCTGTTTCTTTTCATCTGCATCTATGTCAATAGGTCTAACATAAGATGCTATATCTCTCTGCCATGCTGATTTTGCTCTTAATTTTCACCATTCCTCTCCAGCATTTTCTTAATGCCTGCCCTCACATCTGCATTGGTGCAAAGTCATTTGTTAAAGCTTGTATCAAAAGGGCTTGAAAAATATATAATATATTTGCAAAGACCAGATCCACTGACTCTACCTGTTGACCACTACCTGGTGTGGTGCTCCTCAGGGACAGCAAGTCAGGTGTCACCAAAGCACAGGAAAGTTGACATGTGTTGCTTTCATCATCTGCAGTAGGTATTAATGCCTGAATTGTAGTGCCCAAAGAAGAGTTATAGCTAATGCAATACCCAGAAAGCCTCATTAGCACCAGTCCTTCGTTCTGAGCTTGGCTTTGATTCACGCATGGATGTGTATACTCTTGATTGAGTAAATCATTTACAGACATCTCCAGCCAGCCCTGTGACTCATAGAGCAGGGCTGGATCACAGGGTGTTCTGCCCCAAAGTCACACCAGTACCTTTGGTCTCATACAAAGTTATACCAGATCTGAACTCCACCCTTGCATGCAACTGCGTTACTCCCATTGATTTCTCTGCCTCTTCTCCCAGTGACCAAGAGGATGTATGGCCAGGAGATGACAGGGTGGTGGCAGTCTTGAGCGTGCCTGCCATAATGGCAACGGCAGGGTAGTTAAGCAAGACTGTGAACATCCCTGTTTAACAGATAGGTCAATGGGGTGGCATTCAATGGAATTACAATCCCCCTGTTGTTTTGCTGAGAAATTATCGTTCTTCTTCTTTTAAAGGCTTTGTTGTTTTTTTTTCCAGGTTCCTGCTACTGTCACACTACTTTTCTACAAACTTGCTTCTGAATAAGTTTACTTGGGAAGGATATATTCAAAAATAGTATTCTGAGCAAAGCTTTTAGTCACAGAAAATGGAATGAGTGTTGAGCACACAGAGTCACTGAAAGCAGACTGAGTTTCTGTCATATGGGTTTAATCACACAGAATTTCTGCATCAACAGACTATTGCAGTGCCCAGTCTGTAGCTAGTGACATGCAGAAAGCTTTGCTAGGAATGCTTTTCATTAGAGAAGACATTCATACCAAAATAAATCATCCTCCCCCACCTGGGTCTTTTTCTGGTAAAAGGGAAGAAATAATATGTGACAGATGCTGATAACTTTGCTCAAAGCGCTTCTGCAAGATATTCGGGTATAGCAAAGCAATGCATGGATTAAAAATCTATCCTTGTCGAAAGAAGCTGGAGGGAAGTCCACTGCTATCATTTATCAATAAGCAGCCCACAGCTGTTTCTTCCTAACTCTGGGTCATATTCTGAAGGCATAGGCCCAGCTACTAAGGATTTTAATGACTTATTTTTAGCAGTATAAAACATTGTTAAGGTCACACTGATTTTAGTCAGAAAATAGAAACACATCAGGTACCTTAATGCATTCAGACCAGCTAATCAACACACCAACAGAGCCAGGATTTTGAATCCTAAATACCTTACTGTGAGCTGCTCATGGACTGAAAAATTCATAAATCAGAAATGACTAATGGCCATATTCAGCAAATAATTCCCAACAGCAAATGCATTTGAGAAGCCCTCAATCAGTCCATAGGGAGATCAGAACTGATAAGAAGAGGTGACTTTGGCTGCCCTTCCCTGGGAAATTATGTTCTTGTAGGAAAACCGAGTTGTTTGGCTCCCAAGAGGAGCTGGGCAAGCCTGGGTGCAGCTGAGGGCATGCTCTCGGCAGTAATAACACCTGTCCTACAGAAACCCTTATGAAAAAGTTTGCAGAAGCTATAGTATTTATTAATAAATATCTATCGTTCCATCTCCTGTGTTGGCTCAATCCATCAGGAAAAGAAACATCTGCTTCTGCAATGACTGGCTGATCCATCTGCTGAACTGCACACGTGGCAGTAACAAAGTGTTGTGAGGTTTTAAAATTGCATTTGCTATGAGATTGAAATTGAGCAGACCTGCAGCAATTGCTCTAAAGCTATATACACCCAGTCATGAGCCAGCCACCAGAGCACTGCAGCACGGGCACTCCAAGGTGACTCCAAACCCTCAGTCATGGTCCCTGCCTGTAGAGGAGCTCCCTTTTGGGTGTCCACCCCACTCCTCACTTCAACCAGGCTGGGGGCTGGATTCAGGGCAATAGCCAGCTCAAGGCACCCAAGCTCAGGGAATCAGACAGATGATTTCACCTTTGGGATGACAGCATGGCTCTGATGGACACCAGCCATGCACATGCTGAATAACGCTGCTCCAAACACACCAGTTCATCTTCCTGCTTCCTTGAGAGGCCTGTAGGCAGCTGAGACAGAGGAAATACAGCTCTTGGCTCCCTCTAACTCAAGGAAGATCACTCTTTTCCTCCAGGAAAAATGTGCTTAAGAAAGGGTGAAATGGCACTGAGAAGTACGAGGAAAAAAGTAAAGGAAATAGCCCTGCAGAAAACAATCAAAGGAGGAGGAGGGGAAGAAGATGTCCCTTCCTCTGCCAGGCTCCCATGCTCCCTCTCCTCTGTTCCCCTAAAAATCACTCAACAGGGAGAAAGTCTTTTATCAGCACAAATCCAAATCTCACTCACTCTTTCCTTAGCTTTCCAGAAGGGAAACCTTCTGGAACGCTTCCACCTCTGCCACAGAGGCAGCCCAACACCCAGGAATCCTCCTTATGGCTTCCCCTCCACCCAGAGCAGCTCTGCTGACAGCCCCTGCAAGCTGCCACCACCGTATCCCTTTCTAGTGACAGAAAGTGGCTTTTTATTCATCCACTCATGTCCATCTCATGTGTGAGTGACCACACATGAACTAGAGCACAGGTAACAACACACGTCTATCTGTACTAGCCACAGGAAACCTGCCTCTTTGCACAAGGAGAATGCGCGTGCAAGAACACAGGAGAGCAAGTGCACAGGACCGTGGCACATCCACTGGTGACACATCTGAACACCTTATTCCATATCAAAGCATGCATCAGATACACTCACTTTTCCCCATCCTGCACAGATCTAATTAAATTGAGAAGAAGTTTTCTCTTGCTGCCAACAGATCAGCCCCAGACAGCCACACTGTTCGATGCTGGGTATAGACTTTACTGTCAGATACTCTCTAATCAGCCAAGCTGTTTGCAGGTCCTTTTCTTACTTTTCTTTCTGGGGTTGTTTTGTTCAGGGCTTCACTGTGCTGCCAAAGTTCCTCCAGGCTCCTGGGCAAATCACACTGCAGTCGGTGCATGCCACAGACAGAGGGTTTTCACTGGAGTTAAATGTAATTGCTAGCATTTATCACTTTAATAGCCTAATGAAGGTGAGATGTAATTAGAAAGGGTGTCAACTGGAATATGGAGTTTGTTTTACAATTACTTGTACAGGGGGTAACCACTGGCACAGAACAATGCCTTTTAAAAAGCTGGTAATACGTGGCATAAATGTTCATCACTGGGTGACTTCAAGTGACCCAAAGTCACATTCTGTAATTGCTGCCTTTCTTCCTAAGCACTTGAAAATGAAGATTGAGCCCTTTCCAAGGCAGCTTTTCCAACCAGTGAAGATGGTTTATATCCACACAACTCAGCCTGTGTAACTGTCACCTTAACATCATTCCAACTTGCAGAGTGATCAGCAGTGATTTTGCTTGAGTGATTTTTGTCTGTGTAAGCAAACTCCAATGACTGCAACAACAATAATAACTCCCAGCAGAAACACGGCCATTGCACAAAAAAAAAGCTTCCAGAAGCTCACACAGAGCTTTCTCATCACACACATCAAAAAAAAAAAAGAAAAAAGATTTATATATATGCATATATATATATAAAAGTATCACTGAGAATTAAAAGCAGGAATTTGCATTTCTTTCCATTTTACTCAAAGTTTTCATACTCAGGGTGAAGGAATTTTATGCAGTTGGCAGGGTGGCTGACCCTTATTTAAGGCAGAATGCCTTAAAGGCACAAAGAACACTTTTCCTGCTGCTGAACAAACACCAGAGTTTGCTGCTTGATGGATATTTTGCAGTAAAGTAATGATGGCTGACGGTGCCATTAGCAGATAACGCTGAATGGGAGATCAGAGATTGACACATGCAGAAGCTTCCCGAGTCCAACAATCATGTACAAAGTATGACTTTCCTTAAAGAGCTAATATTGTTCTGAGTAGCAGAGTCTAGCTTTAATGTGTATAATCTCTTAAAGGCTGGTCAGATTACTGGAAGAGTGATTAATTCAGAGAAACCAGCCCTTTCCTCTACAGAATATAAGCGTGGACTTTGGTACTTGGCTAATATCATGAGGATGCCCTAGTCCCAGTAGCTTTCTCCAGATGTTACAGCTGTAGGATTGATACCCTGTTGTACTGGCATCCTTCTGACACTATCTAAAATGGACTTTAATTGTGCATAAGGCAGGAAAGAGGTAAAGTTGACAATTGTACCTCAAAAAGTCAGAAACAGTGAAGATGCAGCCTGCAGCTCTAAGAGTTTGGGCTTCCCTCGGCCTGGCTGTAACCTGACAGCAGAGGGTCTTGTGCCTGACTATGAGGTGTTTCCATTCAGTTAATCATGACAGGGCTCCCACAGATCTTACAAACCAATAACTGGCTCTACATAGCGCCTCCCCACTGCTGGTGCAGCAGTAGACTCTTAAAGCACTCACAAGATGACACCAAAAGTGTTGCTAACTACTTACCAGATGATCTTAAGGTCCCTTCCAACCCTAACCATTCTATGACACTCCCGTCACTAATCCACCATTTGACATTTTCACCTGACAGTAGAAAGCATTTGGGTCTACCAGAATCATCATCCTGATAGAATCATAGAATCATAGAATAGTAAGGGTTGGAAAGGACCTCAAGATCATCAAGTTCCAACCCCCTGCCATGGGCATGGACACCTCCCACTAAACCATGCCATCCAAGGCTATGTCCAACCCCACCTTGAACGCCGCCAGGGATGAAGCATTCACAACCTCCCTGGGCAACCCATTCCAGGGCCCCACCACCCTCACAGTAAAGGATTTCTTCCTCAGATCCAATCTAAATCTCCCCTGTTTAAGTTTAAACCCATTACCCCTTGTCCTCTCACCACAGTCCCTAATGAAGAGTCCCTCCCCAGCATCCCTATAGGCCCCCTTCAGATATTGGAAGGCTGCTATGAGGTCTCCACGCAGCCTTCTCTTCTCCAGGGTGAACAGCCCCAATTTTCTCAGCCTATCTTCATACGAGAGGTGCTCCAGTCCCCTGATCATCCTCATGGCCCTCTGTGAACTGAACCCCTTTCTGCACTATGTGACCAGCTATAAAGGATCTGGAGTCTCCTTGAAGACATTCAAATCCCACTTGGACACGTTCCTGTGTAACCTGCTCAGAGCGCCTCTGCCTTGACAGGGGGGTTAGACTACATCATCTCCAGAGGTCACTTTCACCCCTAATGATTCTGTATAGTACTTTTGAAGAGTGTGGTCACACTTACCTAAGCATCAGTCTGCCTCTTGATACACACTCCCAGCCTGGTCTTCATTTACTAGCCTAAACAACATGCACATCACTTCCGGATGGCACTTACTATCATGGTGATATAGAAGTTGAGTTTATAAAGCTCCTTAAAATTCAGGTTGAGGCCTGATTACACCTTCACTTTACTTTGTGTAACCATCTGAAGCTACACAAAGAGGATATGAAAATGTCCATTTCAGAGAAGCACCATTTTATACTCACCTTGCAGGGTTTTAGGTGCCTTCACAAAGACGAGGTAGTAGCTCAGGTTCTCTCTTCCTTTTTGTCAACTGAGCACAGGTTTTCAATATCCTCAGACGAAACTCTTCCTGCTTACATTATATTGCAGAAGACAATCAGACTTGTCATTTGGGGACCATAGAGTCATAGAATAGTTAGGGTTGGAAAGGACCTTAAGATTATCTAGTTCCAACCCCCCTGCCATGGGCAGGGACACCTCCCACTAAACCATGCCACCCAAGGCTATGTCCAACCTGGCCTTGAACACTGCCAGCATGTAGTTACTTTCTGTGTGGACATCCCATACATAAGAATCAGCCGGGGTTGCCACAACAGGTGGGAGCCTGCAGAACTAAGAGCCTGTTTCAATGCAGAGGCCATATAATGACAGTGATGGCTCAGGAAAGAGATGCTGCTAATTGCAGCAATTAAACAATAATGATATAATTAATGCAAAAATTATGCATGGCTTAAATCCAAGCTGTTGGAGTGCAAGAGGTATTCATCATGCCTAGATGAAAATCATTCCTGTTGAGATGATATCTAATCCACTTTACGACTTGATCATGGATAATAGTTACAGATAATTCAGGGAACAGTGACAGACTGTGTTCAGCAAACGAGGCAGCTGATGGTAACAGCAATGAAACACAAAAGGACTTTAAATTTGTCTAGGCAAATTGAACACTGAAGGTGAAGCCATCTGAAAGTCTTGCTATAGAAAGACCATTCAGATCCATGCCCTAGACCAACAGTAGGTATTACGCCCCATATAGACAGAGGTAAAGTCTGGCTTCAGTTCCCAATGAATTCAAATAGACATTTGGTATGTCCCCTTCCAAATTCATGACAAGAAACCGCACCAGAAAAGTCAACTGGTTCACTTAACTTTTCACAAAGCAACTTCACCAACGCAACCTTTAGTGAAGAGCAGGTTTAAAGAACAGCATTTAGTCTGTATAGCTACATATCACAGTTCCAGTCTAGTGCATTCACAAATCCTTAATTTGAGAAATGAAGGCAATTAATTGAAAATGAAACTATGAACTTTTAAGGAATTTGTGTAATATTGCTTAAACTTCAGGAATTGGGTATTCCCAGATAGCTGTGAAAAAAGGGTGGAAGTTAATAGCAGTCAGTCTGTTCTGCTTGCTCCATGCCTGCCTCCCCTCTCAGCTCATTCTGCACTTTGGCTTCTGAATTCTGAAAATCCACTTTGCCATATTTCAAAGACTCTCCCATCAGGACCCTTAGGAAGACATGCTAAAAATATATCTGAGAAAGCCTCATAAATCGCAGAGGAACGATTTGCTTTGCCATGTTCAAAGCCAGTCGTGGAAGCCCACAGATGTCAACAGTCACATCAGTCAGGTGGCTGTGCCCAGTGACTCTTTCCCACAGTTAGACCAAAGACTATTGCTGTGATTGCCATTTGATTGTGCAGCAATAGCAGAACCGTGAAATGTTTAGGGTAGTTTGGCTGTGCTACAGGTTGAGAGCATTGTATCTTTTTTGTCCCACAGAAATGCTTTGGATTTGCAAAGTTGGACTGAAAACATGGCCGGCACCAAGCCTTTCCCACAAATCCAGCTTGAAATATTACTACATTAAGTGTTAGTTTACAGGAACTATATTATTTATGCTTCCATATTGCGTAGCTTAATGTAGCGATAAATAAAACCAGAGTGTTTGCTGTGTATTACCATACATTTTAACTGATTGGTCTTCCTATGGAGAAGGACATTGGTCTCAAGGAAAAGAGAAGGACTCTAAGCAATCTCTAGGCTGAAAATACACTGTTCATACTAGAAAGCAGCCTAGCTGTTAGCGCAGACTTTTCATGTGTATTTTTTTTGTACCACGGTACACATGTAACCATTTTTAACCAACACCTGAATGGGGAACCCAGAATCCTCTTTGGTTTTTCACCAAGTCACTGGGGTGAAGTCAGTAGGGAGTTCTGAAAGTCAAAACTAACATGTGTACAGCTTTGTCCTCCGTTAGGTTTAAACACTTCAGTTTATTTGCCTCTAGCTAAACAAAAAAAGCCCTGAGGTCCAGTAAAGTGGACACATTATTTGTGTTCATGCAAGCACACACTATATTGGCCATTTGGCTTTATGAAGATACCTTGTTTGGTGTCTGAGGAGGAGTAATAGCTTTCCATTTAGACTGTGGAATCTACTGTTTAATAATAAATACACTCCTGACATTGTTAAATGATAGCCTGCTTCTAATAAACCCCCTGCTGATCCATGTGGTGGTTAGAGTGGGTAATTCATCTTCCTGGGCTGTTAAAAGTTTAGCTGCGATTATAGAGACAACATGAATCAGACACGATCAGCATGTCCCCTGCTGGTCTGCTCATTTTCTGCCCATAACAAAATACTGGCTAGTTTCCTCTTCGTATTGCAGATCTTATTATTAGTTGATTTAATTATTAATCACTCCTAAGGCTTGGGAGGCTCTTTTAAGGCATGTATGCAAGGGATCCACATGGTCTACAGGAAAAGACTACTCTACATTCATGCTCTTACTTCTCTCAGGCTACTTGGTGTTGAGTGGTAATCCCTTTGTGTTACTGAGTGAAGAGCCTGCAGCCGCACTCTTGGCTTCTGAAGGATGAACTGAGCTCTCCAATTTTTTCCTTGATTTGCTACCAGAAAGAAAGAAAAAGAGGGGAAAAACAAAAAAAAAATTGTATTATCTTCAAATCTGGCCTCAGTAGCTCCTGAGGATTTGGCTTTATGAAGTGGCTCATAAAAGCCTTCCTTGCCATCATGCCCACTAACATCCTTTGGTCTCACGCACTGATAAGGGCTTTATTTGAGTAATTTAAATTAGCTGACAATATGCCAACAAGTTGGCTGCAGGATGCACCAAACAGCCAAGTGCCCTAGAAAGAGCAGCCTCCAAGGAACAACTTCCAAGGGCTTGAACAGACCTGGCTTCTCACTGCATCGGGGTTTCACCAGAGGTAAATGGGCTCCCACTGGAAATACCGAGGTTGGCATCAGTCTGCAGGAGCAGGCATGTCATGCCAGGAATACCCAGGCCATGAACAGCTCACCACTGATATCCTCCACAAGCTATCACTGTAAGCCTCTGGAGACAGAGCTCTCCAGGCCCCAGCACAGCCCTGCACACTCAAGCACACTGAATTTAGAAACTCCTCATTGCCTCACATTAAAGCAGATCAGGGCTGACCTTTTAAAACACAGACTGGATAGTGTGTAGTCCCTTTGCATCCATCCATCCACACACCCACCCACAGCTGCTGCTATTATTATGACACAAAAAGCTAAAATCAGGTTAAGGATATGCTCTTTCTCTTCCCCCAATCCAGTTACTTCTTACAAAATCCAGATGAGGCACCATGAATTTTTCCTCTCCCTTCCAGATGCTTATGCTCTCTGGCACCTTTTGACAACTACCATCGATTATTGTGACACTTGAATATGGGACCTTTCCTTTCCACAGTTGCATACAAGCAAACCAACAGAAGGTTTTCTTTCTGCCACAGAAGACAACAAGTTCAGCTATGAATGTCACCCTGTCCCTTGCCCCTGCTCAGTCATAGTGTCTTTCCTGTTGTCTCAGGGACAAGCTGAATTGGCATCTCCTGCTAGGAGTCCATCTTCTCCTGTTTGGGGGTAACACTCCTGCCAAGGGAAAACAGCAGTGCAGGACCCACAAAACATACCCAGTCTTGGCACAAGTGGAGCTGGCAGCCTTGTGCTGAGGGAAGAGAGGGGATGACCGCAGACAGGACTGCAAATGCATCTCCAGGACCAAAGTAGTGTCCAAAACCCTGATACCTCTTAGATACCCTATAAATTTGATGTTAGGACACACCAGGAAAAGCTAATACAAAAGACCAAGAGGGATGGAGAGGAAGGGGAGAGGAGGGAAGAAGGAAAGGAAGAAAAGGTGATGGGCTTGCTGTATTGTGCTTTTTCCCCCCTTTAAAGCATACTGTCTGTTTCTTTGGCTTCTGTAGGTTGCCTGCCAAGGTAGCTGAACAGGCACTAGCTGAGGACCACATTGAAAGGGAAGAATCAGCCAGAGGAAGGGAGAAGGAAAATACAAGACACTGAATCTATCCGGAGAGAAAAGCAAGCTATATGTGTGACCCCCCAGAGCCACCACTTACCAACTGACAGCTCAGGTAGAACCTCACAGACCAGCTTACTGCCTTCCGAAGGTAGCAGGAGCAGCCTGGCATTTTCTTTACAAGGCAAGTCCCTAAGAGCAGATAAAGCTGTTTCACTTGTCCTAGTAATGTGCTTTGAGTTCCACCAACAGACCTCATGAGTTTCTTTAATGTGATTGGGAAATAGAGTACACCTGTCCTGAATTAGAGTAGATAGGTTTATCTCATTGCAGAGCCAACTCACAGATGGGTAGGGATCAGATCAGCTGTAAGGAATGCCTTTTATTCTGCAATGTGTTATTCACAGTAAGGTGAAAATGGCTTCAAAGGTGATCCCATGTGCTCTGAGGGATATCTTCTTCTATCTAATGTAGTTTATGCAAGCCAAATTGGGTTTTGCTTCAAACATCTCTCTGCAGAAGAAAATTAATTCCAAGATGCGATGGCTGTGATCTTTCAAGCTAAGAATCCATTGCAAATATACAAAGCGTTAGGCAATGCAAAGCTGCACAGACAAGTAATGCCCATTACCAATATATGTGCTGTGTCCAGATCAAGGTTTCACTTTCAAAGCACTGAATAATTCATTGCTGTTTGAACAATGGTTTTATTAATGGAAGTGAAAATATGCTGTGAGTAGATAAGCAGATTCCTTTCAACCCTTACAGCATTCCAGGGCAGACAGAGTCACTAGATCAGTTATCAGCCACAATAAGAAACCCTGATAGGGCAGGGTGCTGACCTAAGGTCCACAGAGGCTCTCTGCATCCTGAGAACAGACATTTTCATGCTCAGATGATTTGTACCATCCTTGGTTAGTCCCTGGTCTCACCTGAGCCACTGCATCAGCATCAGCATCATACCTCCATAGCTTATTGTGCATCTTGTGAACTCACTGGCAGTGCTCTTCATCAGCTCATGTCTCAGACTGTGCTTCCCAACACTTCCCACCACTGCCAGACCTCCAGAAAAGCTCCCTTTCACCTTAGCTTGTCCACAACCCTTCCCAGATCAATTCCCCGAGGATTAGTAAGGTGAGGAAAGTAGCCTCAGGATGAGGATTAGAAGCACTCTCTCCCAGCACTGCATGTTCTTTTGGTTCTTGTGAAATGATCATCGCTGTGTGCTCTTCTTGTCAGCGGCCTGGGGCAGCTAAAGTACAGTAAAACCCTTAAATAGTGTTGGCTTAGCCCTAGAGGATGAGAGCTAATGTTAGTAATAACTTTGGATCAGGTTGTGACTGCATATAGACTTTGACTCTGACTGCATTAAGAGAAAACAATCATCTCTGCTAGAGAAAAGAGGTTGGATATATATGGGGTGATCCAGAAATTGTGAGCAGGATCAGAATTCATGAGAACTGCTTAAAGTGCTTTTAACACTGATTCATCTAGAACATTTGAAGTGCAAGAACACTGTTACAGTACCAGGATGCTGACCTTCATTAAAACAGGCTCAGGCAGCTTCTCCAATGCTTGGAAAAGGAGGCATGGTACTGTATCTGACTGCTGCAGAGACACAAACATGAAGACAGGGTGGGAGAGTTGGGCTTGTTCAGCCTGGACAAGGCTCCAGAGAGACGTCATAGCAGCCTCCTAGTACCTAAAAGGCATCTACAGGAGACCTGGAGAAGACTATTTACTAGGGCATTAAGTGACAGGACAAGGGGGAATGGCTTTAACTTGACAGAGGGGAGATTTAGATTAGACATTAGGAAGAAATTCTCTACTTGGGTGAGGGTGGTGTGTCACTGGCACAGGTTGCTCAGAGAAGCTGTGGCTGACCCATACCTGTCAATGTTCAAGACCAGGTTGGATAGGGCTTGGAACAATCTGATCTAGTCGAAGGTGTCCCTGCCTGTGGCAGGGCATTGGAACTGGATGAACTTCAAGTTCCTTTCTAACCCAAACCATTATATGATCCTCTACACGATAGACATATGGATCATTATATATCTCCATGGTCATAGTTAGTTGGGACCATGTAGTGCATGTTTAATACCTGATACAAGCAGGGCTGCTCTGGAGGACCACAGGAGCACTGCAGAGGTGTGTGTGTGCTGGTGTGCTCCCCCACACACCTGACCTTTATTTCCTGTAACTCTGCTCAAGCGATGACCATCAGCGGTGGTGGTAGTGGATGCCCGAGTTGTGATAGTTGCATCAAAGTGGATTCGGGCAGACAGATAACAAGACAATAGCCAAGGGCTAATGGCAGCAACACACCCCGCAATAACCATAGGCCCAGTCAATGTCCAACTCAAGTCAAGTTTGGAGAAAACCCTAATTTCTGTAGTCTATGTGCAAACATGACTACAAGTCAATTATCTTACTCCATAAATAGTGGACAGCCCAGGGCCCATCAAGCCCTCTTGCACAGCAGTGGGCTGCAAATGAGGATCTCTCCTTGAGTAGGGACACCTCTCCAGTTTACTCCTTGAGGCTGAAAGGTTCCTTGCTGCAACAGATCCTTGGTAAGTGATTATCAGCATGATAAACTTTGAAATCTTAGCTAAGTGATATAAAGGATTGATTGTACATATGTAATTCTTTAGGTATAAACTGTTCACCTAATCTTAGACTAAGTCTGGATCTAAGCACACGAAGACTCCTCTCTGAGAAGGAGTTTAGAACACAAGGGAGTCCTTTCTGACCCTCACGACTCAACAGGAGGATCTCCTTGACAGTCTTATCTGACCATGTCCTCTATGCAGTAAATACTCAAGTGTACCTTACCATCAAATCTTTCTAAATCACTGTTGCATTTACTAACAAACTTTGTTAAATCACTGTTTTATATCAATAAGCATATTGCTGCTTCTGTCTTATGAATGAAGTGTGTCATTCCATCTGGGACAGCATTCTCTTTTCAGTAAGAAAACTGAGGATCAGGTGGACTTTGCTCTGGTACTGTGTTATAAACCTGACACTGTGGTGTAGCTCTGAGTCACCGGGAGCTAAAAGTGCAGCCCATAGCCAGGTCACTCTGCACGGGGTCCTGCCACAGTGTTAAGGTGCCTTGTGTGCTCCCAGTGTCCTGGCAAAGGACTTCCTACCGCAGCATTGACAACTACTGCCCTACAGTGAAAGCAACCCTCTCCATCACATCGGGTAAAACTAAGGAATTTCAAACTAGTAAGATTTGAATCAACTTGACCTTTTGATGAGAGTTTGCTTCTTCCCACTTCTGTCATTTTGAGTGGTGGCAACAGGTTAGCCAGGACACTTGAATCAGCTCACAGCCCAAGGTAAGAAAACTTGGGTCAGGGAGGCTGAAGGAAGAGGTATCTTTACAATCAGTAAATTTGTTTACACTTCAGATCTTTTTTCACCCTTCTCTTAAAAACACCCTAAACACATTCCTACTGACACAGACTCCAGAGCCTTCCAACCTGGGAGCAGTCCTGATTTTGCAATGTCATTCATTACATGTATCCGGTTGCATACAAGCTTTCAATGCTCCTTTGCTTCTTTTTTCTCCATGGTTTGTTGGTTTTACAGTTGAATTTAACCCTGTATAGTAGCAGTGTCTTGTCTGGACACTTTTTTCATGTAAATCACAGTAAAATGAGAGATATCACTCATGATGGACACTCAATAGATTACTTGACCAGCACTTAGGCAAAACCCAGCCTTGAAAATCAGTCGTGTTTTCTTTTGTATATTACAAGCAAGCAGCTTGGATTTCCTCAGTGCCCAAGTAATACCAGAGAAGACCAAACAGCTCCCTACACCACAAGAGCAGTATTCTTACCTGAAAGTTTATACGTGGCTTTTTGCCAGTTCTAAGCTAAAATGCAGCTCAACTCAAAACTTAATTAGACTCAGTTGGAGAAGTAGTAGCTTGTAACAGGTTTTTATTCTTACAGGGTTCTGAAGGCACTTCCAGTGAGTAACAGAACAGTGGACACATGGAAAACATCCATAAATCTGAGATAATTCCACTGGATTTCAGCCCTTATGTCTCAATGTAAGCTGGACATCCATACAAGGCTTTCCTTAAACTCTTCAGCCACCTAAAGCAGCCACATCATATTAAAACTGGAGCTGGACTGATAATTCAAAATGAATTTAGCCAGAATATAAATGAGCTACAATTTCTTCTGCTGTTTGTGTGTAACCTGCTTGATTTTGCTTCCTTTACCACTTCTACAAACAATTCTAGCCCATAGCTTTTCACTAAAGCTTTTAAGATTTGATATTTCAGCAGCACAGATCTTATTGCACGGTTGTGATCAGCATCCAAGCCATGAAGAATACCAGCCTGTTAATCTATGGACCCTGCTTGGCTTAGGCAGCTAAGCCCCTACCCACTCCCTGCCAAACAGGAAGGGGGAAAGAATCAGAAGAGCAAAAGTAAGGAAAACATAAAGACAGTTTAATAAATAAAGGAAAAGGAAAGAAAAAACCCAAACAACCCAGGCCTAGCGTACTCTCTGGGCATTAGACTGAGATGGAGAAGGCCTTGACATCCTTCATGCAAAGCAGTAACTAAGACATTGTGTATTACCAAGACTGTTTTGGTCACCAGTCTAAAACACAGCACTGTACAGGATGCTGTGAGGAAAATTAACTCGATCTGGACCAGATCCTGCACAGACAGATAAGGTTCCATTCAGCTAACTCCAGAGATTGCCAGCTCATTGCCAGACCAGTACTGCTGGCATTGCATGCAACAAAAACTAATTCTTGGCTTTCCCTCTGTTCAAAACATTCAGTCTCCACTAAAAGTCTGGGAAACTGAGGCAGGGAAGTGAAGTAAGCTATCCCAAGTTGCCCCTTGAAATAGAAGAAGGGATTAGCACTCAGGGCTGGTGTTTGTCTTGAGCCATAGTCCCCCCAGCCCCATTTTCCTCTTGCATCAATGGATAATCAAAGATCTTTGAATTCAGTTTCCATCTCTTTACTACAAAATTGCTACTTTGGAAAGTTGTAAGCTGAAGTTCCAATCACTGATGCTTTGTGTTGCTGTCTTATAGTACTGTGCTCTTATAGGAAGAAGATGAGCGTAAAATACCTGGAAATCACATGAGCAGCAAGGTAGACTTCCCCAGCCCAACTAAAACCAGATAGATTTGCTCCAAATGGAACATGGATCTCCTTTGGGAGGGAAGGGGAAGGCTAAGGTGCATTTTGGTTGTTTGGGTTTTTTTGCATAGCGTTGGTCAGCTTTTAAAAAGTTCTAGCCCTGAGTTTCCTGTTCTGAATCTAATTTTCCCAAGGCACAAGTAGTGACTTATCTGGAATTCATAAAGGCTGTCACAAAGCTCAACAGCCAGGATTAGAACCATATTTTCTACTATCTTTTTCCTTCAAGTCACTGCAAAATGTTACCAAAAAGCATTACTACCAAATGACACTAGGGCTTAAGAGGTATAGGCACAGGAGCCCGTCTAGATACACCTGTCAGTGTCATGTATATCTGCACAGCATGATAATAGATGTCTAGGCAAGTAACAGATCCAAAGCAAAAAAGGTTCATATGTCTCCAGTGTATTCTAGTGAGTGAAATAAAGGTATGAGTTGGCTTTCAGCAGCAGTTAACCTTCCCCCTGACATGATGCAAGGCTTCTTTGCAGGGATGCTAAGCAGAAGATTTGCTAAATGCCATATCGGGGCTAACTCTGGAGACTGCAGGTTTATTGCCTGCTTATATAAAGCTTCCCAGGAGTCAGGCTGATACCTTCAGGCTTCTCCAAAAACATGGCTGATCCATAGGGTTAATCTCATTTCTTGGACCATGAAATAAGCTGCAGTCTAAGGGTTACAGCTGATGTGTGAGACACAATCACCAGCTTGTCGAGTGGCCACTGCTTCCCAAGTCTGTTAGGTACTTGGTGGCTTTTGCACCTGCAAGAGATTCAGCTGTATGATGCTGCTTTCTGGTAGGAGACACCATGCCTGATGTCACCTTCCCCACTGCCTGCCTTCCACCGCCCCAGACAAGTTCACAGTGATCACCTTTAGCTTGCGTTTTTCGAATAGGAGGAGTTTGGTATAGCATTTGGGTCTCAAAAAAGAGGGCTGAAAAGTTGGTCAAACAACTTCTTCCTGGAACACATCCCTGCAGGTCCCACACACACACGTGTAATGAGGTAGCTGTTTCTGCTAAGGCAAGGAAGAGCAGTACCTGTTTAGAGAGCTTTGGCTGTCAGCAGAACTGCTATTTTCAGCTTTGGTGGAAAATAAGCTAGGAAGGTCTGAGGTGCTGCTCAGAGTGTACCTGCCAGGTGCTGGACTTCAAAACTGGTGCCAAGTTGTTCAGCTCTTTGAACGTTCAGAATCAAAGTGCCAGCAGCTGGGCATAGTACAAGTGTGAATATGTGAAGTTTCAAGCTCTTGGGAGCTGATTTCCCTTGTAAGCACTAGACAAGGAATTACTACCACTCTCTGTCATCACTGGTGTGAAAAGTAGGTGTGATATTTCCCTAGTTCAATTAAACAGAAGGAACCCAAGGTCACTTTCTTTGTGAAATGGGTCCATTCCATTTTAAGTGCTTCCCTTTGTTTCCTGTGCAGAGTGGCAACATGGAAACAATGCCATTGCCTGCCATGAAATGACAGCTTGCTCCAGCCCTTTCATAACCAGAGTCCTTCAGGTTTGCGTCAAGGGAGCTTGATGCAGTTAGTAATCACTGCAGCACACAGAAGGCATTTATACCCTGTGACCTTTTGTGCATGCAGAGTTATACTGGTTCTGCCTCTAAAGCTGGAGATGTACACATACGGCTTTCTCCCAGCACTGAGGGAGGAGAAACTGAGGCAGTGAAATCCTGAAAGCCAGCAATTTATTCAAGAAGGGATGCTGAGAGCACTAGAAGGCTCAAAGCTTATGGTACTTCACCTGTAGCTTGCAGCACATGAAACAGAGGGTAGGATTTTCATTAAACCCTAGCATTTTTAGAAATACAAACTGTATTTTCTGTCAAGTCACACTGACAGCAAGGTCCAAGTTCTTGTAGAGAGTTGTTACTACACAAGAACTGAGTGCACATCTCTTGGTGATTCACTACCTGTTGCTTGTTGCTGTAGTGGGAGCTGCTCTGAAAGAGGCTGGAAAAGAACTTCTAGTCCTAGGACCATGCTCAAGACCCCTTCTGTGGTCTTCTGTCCTTCAGCAGTCACCTCACTCCCATATAGTGATAGCAACGGGTATGACATCTGGTTAATGACATATCTCCAAAAGCTGAAAAAACAATTTCTGCTATGTCTGCCTATGCTAAATGACTTTGGAAGAGGGGTACCTCGTGACCCAGGGTTCCCTGCTCACAAGTGTGACTGGGAGAATTCCAAACCTTTCCTTCAGTACTTGGGCTACAAGATACCTGGGAAGAAATACCAGGTAACATTCCTTTTCCTTCTAAAAGCAGCCTCTAGTTTTCATAACCTCCTCTGTTCCTTCAGTAGCAGCACTTCATTGGAGTCCTCTCTTCTGTAGTTGGGAAATTGGGAAACAGAAATATGACACAATTACCTTCAATTACCAAAACTATAACCTTTATGGAAGAGAAGTAAAAACTTGACTTAGTCCAGATCTGAAGCAGTGAGATACACATAGTGAGATTAAGGGGAGTTTTCAGTGATCAAGGCTCACCCGTGACCTTCAGAGAGGAGAAATAATGATGCTACTGCCTTTCCTCCCAGCTTCACAGCAGTTTATATCCTTTAATCTCACACACTGAATCCTCTGTTTGCTTGGGCTTTCGAGATTCAACAACCCCCATGTGCAGTTAGCACAGAGCAGGATTCCCCTGGTACTTGCTGGTTTGATCCTGGCCACAGCCATAAATGACTGCCCTGCCTCTGTATACACAACATGTACGTGGATCAGATACAGATTCAAACGTGCAACATGGCTCCACCCATGCTGTCTGCAGAAGACAAACTCATCCACAGCAATGAAAAGTGCAAAGACAAATCAGTGTTTGCCACTTGATCCCAGGTGATGTTTCTCAGCATCCCTTGGCACACCCCTCTTTGCACACCTGCCTCACCCCCCAAAAGCAATTGAGATGCTTGTTTTGCTGAGTCCAAGTCTTCTTTTGGTCTCCAAGGCTCTGGAGACCTGTGTTTCCAGTGAGATTAATTCAGTACTGTGCACACTTCAGTTCTGTACTGCCCACTGCAGGAGCTCCAGTATCCCTCTAACACATTCCAAGTTTATTTTTTTGCCATCCCTTCTCTTTGAATGTATGGCCCCCAACAGGCCAATACTGGCTGCATGTCTTGCAGGCAACATGAGTTGTTCAACCTGAAGCACCATGTCCTTATTTTTATCTGAATGATCCTTCTCTTGTCCCATAGCACTCAAGGACCCCAGTGGTTTTGCATTTGAGCTCCATCTGGTGCATCTTGACTGCAGGTAGCAACACCTCAGTGCCCATCCCCACTGTGTAAATCCTCCAGTAGGTCAAGACATCACCATGTCCCAGCGCTGACTCATGGCTGTGCTCTCACACGGGTTGATAACAAGCTCTTTGGTACTCTCATTTGTGTCCCCAATCGTCTCAGTGTCCAAACAGAAGCGTGAAGCTATGTGTTCAATGTGCGACCCAACTTTACCCCATCGCTGAGGAGAGAAACATACACAAGAGGAGAAACAGGAGTGAGCAAGCTTCCTCCTCATTATGCTTTCACTATGCCGTTCCTACATCAAGAGGAGAGTTGTCATTAAGGGATAGTTGTCACTAAGCTTTTGTGGCCTGATGCTGGGAAGCACAGGGTCCCCAATCCCACATGGAGCAGAGCACACACTGAGCATTTCTCCCATCAGAAGCACACTCATTTAAGCTCAGCCTTTTCTTGGCTTCAGAAAGATATTACTAACAGCTCTTTCCCCAGGTCGTTGGTTCAAATGCCAGCTTGATGATTAATTGCAGAGAAATGTTAGCATCTGCTGGCTGACTAGCAGCCTGTGTGAACTAAATTGCCAGTTTTGGTTTGACTTTTGCAGATAAGCATCCAGATCACCACCCACACTAATAGACATCCTTATCCACACACTCATTTAAGAGGCAAAGGGCTGAATGGGCCAGAGTCTGTACTCCCAGATCGACTGTGCCTCCCAGATGAAGTCAGAGCACACAGGCCATTTGACGCACAGGAATACTGTGCTGAAAGAAAGGGAGCTTCAAAGAAAACAGGGGATGAATGAAATGGCTTACCTGCTTGTTGTCACCTTCTTTGCAAGGTGACAGCAGCACTTGGGAACCAGGGAAGAGGGTGTACACAGACAAGCACAGCTGCTGCTGGCGGACGTGGTAGTTGTATGTGTATGTCCATTCCTGCAAAGAGAAAGGAAAAGAAAGAAGGTGAGAGATCAAAGTTCACTCTTAGCATTCTTCTACCTGAAAAGCAAACACTTTGGTTTGTTGGATGCTGTCCCCTTCGAAACCAAGCACAGACCTCACTGACCTTAAGAGATACCTGCACAGGTCATTAGGGATGTTTCAAGCCTCCCAAAAATTGTCACTGGGGGACTGCATGTGCCAAAGGAAATGTCTACAAAAGCTGCTGGAAGAAAGTGATTCATGAGGCAAAGAAATTCATAGCCAGAACTGGGCTGTGGTTGGGGAACAAGCAATAGAAAAACAGCAAAAGAGGGACAGGAATACCACTAACCACACAACATGCAATCCTCTTTTTCCAAGGAAGAGCAGCAGAAATGCTTTGTAGCTGGCAGCAGGAGAGAGGTGATATATAGCAAATGTTTGCTAGTCCCCGGATTCTGCTCCCAAGTATCACAAAAATCAGGGGTAAAATTCCTCTTTGTATCAACGGAGTGGGACATTTGCTGTACTGGCTTGTTATGACCACTGGGCTGTCTTAAAGGCTTTTATTACTCATTCTGCTTCTCATGGTCACTTTCTTTATCAGCTCCTCAGCCCAAGAAATAAACTTTGGAGGAGCAGAGACTCTTTTTCCTGTGTAAAACCTATCACACGACAGGGGCTGTCTGGGATTATCCTCTTTCTCACTCATGGATGTTTTACTTGGGAGGAAAGGAGAAGTAGCTGATAATTTGACCAGGTTTTCCAGATGCGCTGGAAAAAGCATCACCCATGTACAGATACAGTGCTTAGACAAGGAGCATTTCCCAGAAGTTTACTCCAACGTTTTTTCCAGTTGAATGTCTTTTATCATTCCCAAAAGCACCTCCTGAGGATCTCAGACTGCCCAGGCAAGGACTATCTCTCTGCTATTTGTGTGTGTACAAGAATGAAGTGAGCAGGAATGTTGCAATGGAGGGGAGGGCAGCAGTTAGTCTGGGTCTGGAAAAATGAAGGGTAAAAAGATGTTCCTGGGAGACTGCAAGCCCTCCTGAGTGCCAGAGGGGAAGTGAAGAATGGCTGCCCTGATCTCAGAGCTGGGACGCCTGCAGCTCCCCTGACTTTGAGTGGTGGAGGCTTTGGGTTGCATTAGCATGAGTTATTAGAGCAGGGAAACACTTCCACCCTTTCGGCATTTGTCACCGTCAGCAGCTCTAACTCCTCTCTCTGACTTCAAAACAGACAGCTGCAGGCATTGAACTCCTAGGAATGTAAATCCCACTTCACTCAGGTTTTTAGGCTCCTAGAAGGGAAAGCACACCTCTGCACAGCAGACCCAGATCCACAAGGACTTCACACTGTGATCTCACACCCTGCGCTTCTTAGCATACTGCTCCCTACCAGCTAATGGAAATCAAACGTGGCTTTCTGAACAGCCTGCCCAGGATTTCAGCATGTAACAAGCATCCATTTTCAAAGCCACAGTCTGCACCCGAAGGGCCTTCTGGCAACTACTTCTTTGTCAGATGAAGCAGGGTTTACTTGATCCTACAGTGAACATGTTCCAGTCACCCCAACCACTCACACTGTCAGCTGCTGTGTAAACCACCAGCCTGGGAAATCAGGTGCCAAATTAGTCCTGCGTCTGTGAAGAAACAAGGCTTACAGGGCAAGCTCCAACATCTGCTCTCGGCGCCCGTGCTGCTACAAGCTGCTTCAAAAACCTGCTTTACATCTTTAACCAATTGTTCATCATTTCAGTTGAGGACAGGGCTGGAGCTGCACCCATGAGGCTCCTCAGTAGCAGCAAGTTAATCATGTAACTCATGTATATGTTGAATCCCCCAACTAAATCAGACCAGGCTCTGTTCAATCCTTCCTAATATCCACATCCTCTCCAGGCAGGACAGTCCTTTCATTCAGCAAAGTGCCATGGGATACACAGGGTGGTGATAACCATCTCTCCTAAGCTGTTGTGTTCATCATAAGATGTGAAGCCTTCACAGCTAGATATATGTCTCAGTTTGTTAGCTGACGTTGGATCCTCCCCTCTTGCCCCCAGGCTGTTCTGCTACTGTCTTTGTCTAAACTGACAGATTTTCACACAGTTCTATATTGACAGAATGGCTTTTTATGGAAGCCAGTTGAAAATGTTTTATGCACTTCTAATCATGCCTTGTCTCTTTTCAGCCCTAGATGAAAGCCAGAGAAAATGATGCAGAAAATTAAGAAATTTGAGGGGGGGGGGTGGTAAGAAGTCACTTGAACACCACAGAACCCATGAAAAGCCTTGAGTTAAAAACCAGGCAAATGGCCATGCAAATGTTTATCTTACCCCATCTCTTCCTTTATTTGCATCAGTTGGGATGACAATTCCTGCTTTTCTTTCCCATGAGAAACTACTTTATCTTCCAAATCCTGGCATGGGGAGCACTCATGTGGCCAGCAGGGAAGTAACAACAGTAGAACTTTGCACTCCAGAGGCTGTAGTGAGCCAGGCAGCCCAAGGTACTCCTATGAGCAGAGACTTTCAAATAGCTAACATGGCTTCAGGGCTGCAAACTGGCCTGAAGAGATGCCAATGGGCTTTAGAGTACCAAAGAAACCCAGATATAGGACGTGAAATGGCAATCAATATTTCCTGCCTTTTCAAACACGAAGATGAAGTGGTGGTGGAGCAAGAAGGAAGAGCGTAGACACATCATAACCAGCAATCCCTATTCTCCAAAGCCTTGGATAACACTAAGCTCCATCTGAGGCTTGTGACTGTTTTTCAAGGCTTTAGCTTCATTTGAGCAGGCATCTGTCACTGTTACTCAGGATCACTGTGAACTGAGGATATCATTTTAAATGTGACCTCTGGTTTGGTGTAGCCTGGCAGGAGGAGAAAGCAGCCCCTCAGCCTAGCAAGGAGCAGCCCTATGGGAGCCCTGTGTTACGTGGCAGCACTGTACATGCTCTACTGCTGTGCAAGAGGTCAGCTGTACCCTAAAGCTGGGGTAGCAGCTAGAGGAAAAAGCCAGAAACAACCTCAGCCCTCAAATATCTTTGTAAAATCACAGGGAAGGATTTCCCAAGGCATATGACTGCATGGGTTACCTGAGGATACCAGAGTGCTTCACTCATCAAAGGGCCCTGGGATGGAACTAGCACTTAGATACATCCCAGGAGAGGAAAAAACAAGTACAAACAGTGCCCACGGCAGCCAGGATGCAGAGGTGACACTGCTGCCAGCCAGCCCCTCTGGTCTGCTGGCTCAGCCTGGCTCCTGCAGCTCCAGCCATCCTGCAGCTAGGGCAGGATGTGCCCATGGGGGAGAGGAACAAAGGCTTTTCCTGGGGAGGAAGGTCAGAAAAGAATGTTTATGGTTGAGATGTCTCAGGAGGAACCTGTCAGGTTAGTTGGAAGCCATGCTAAATGCTGCCCGAAGTGCAGATCTAGTCAGCCACTGAGTAACTCAAGCCAACTGGGGTGAGCTTCAATGCCACATCAGGCAGATTATCACATTGCATTTCCTTCACAATAAGAGTCAAGGACATGTCACCAAAATGGAATGGCAGGCACTCATCTACAAGGTCCACATGTTTGGTGGGGGGCAAGCTTAGGAAATGGATGCTGCAACCTTCTCACTATTCCCTCACTTGTCTAGAAGATGACTAAACTTTACATTTATCTTGTGGCTACTGCTTACATGTGTGTCCGTATCTAGGCCAAAGTGTCTTTTTTTATCTGACGTATGTCAGGTTTCCTAAAGCTGCTAATGATTCAAATAAGTCCCAAAGTCAGATGTCTATTCCAAAGATCTATGGACTGATAGGGACTGTAGTGAGAGGACAAGGGGTAATGGGTTCAAACTCAAACAGGGGAAGTACAGATTGGATATGAGGAAGAAATTCTTTACTGTAAGGGTGGTGAGGCCCTGGAATGGGTTGCCCAGGGAAGTTGTGAATGCTTCATCCCTGGTGGCATTCAAGGCGGGGTTGGACATAGCCTTGGATGGTATGGTTTAGCGTGAGGTGCCCATGCCCATGGCAGGGGGGTTGGAACTAGGTGATCTTAAGGTCCTTTCCAACCCTAACTATTCCATGATTCTATGATATCAACTGACACTTAGTTTGAAAAAACCCAACTACTCACATCTTCATCAGATATACCAGGACAAGATTATGATCAGTTATTTTCCCTCAGATGCATTTCTCCTGTGATAAATTAAATCAATTAGTTAATTTAGTAAACGAGACACAACAAGACATAGAGTACCAAGGCCCCAGTGGGCAGGAGCACAGACAGAGCCCGCTGTGCCCCGGGGATGGGCAACACTGCACAAAGATCTCTGCCAGCCACTACTTCAAGAGCAGGTCTCCCTGAGGGCCACCTTGGCAGACAGAGCCTGCTCTGATTGCTACCAGGCCTTTAGAGAAGAAAGAGCCAAGAGGATCCTAGGCATGAGAAGACGGAGATCCCCTACACAGAGATCAGGGGTCTTGTGCCTCAGTGCCTCTTTGAGGTATTTAGGACTAACACCACACTCCAACACAGGAGGTTTGTGAGATCTGCTAAGGGTGTAAATCTGAATTTACTGCAATGAACTCTTCTCAATGTACCCAAAGCATGGATGTGGCCAGAGGGCTCACAACACCCTTTCCCTGTACTACAGATAATAAAACCCTAAAACACTAAAATAGAGAGAATTTAATTGCCATCTGACAGCTCGTGTTCCTCTCTCCTCAAGCCACGTTGATGTGAGGCACCTCAGATCTTCTCACACCCAGTCCCAGCCTTCATGCATGTAATGTTGATAAAGAGCTTGGGGAGCCTAGTATGGAGACAGCTACAGAAGGGCAACCAAGCAACCAAATCAATGTTACTAACACGGATAATAAAGGATCTGGATGGCCAGGATATTTCCACAGTACTTACTGCATGCCAGAAAAGCACAGCTTTGATTTAGCTCATCTGGTTTTCAAATAATGAAGCTTAGGATAAACAAGATGTCACTTCGGTATGTTAAAAGTGAAGATTATTGCTCTATTCTGGTATACTAAATATGAAACTAAGCGGCAAGATCATAACCTGGTGACTCTACCCCCCATGTCATCCACAAGTTCAGGTGGTCTTGTAACAACCGTGTAACTAAAATAAAAGTTTCTATTCACAATGAAAATTCAATTATCTTGTTTCCATCTGAAATACTTTCCATGGGTGCAAATAACAGAGAGCTACCCTAGAAAGAAAGAGAAAGGGAAAAGGTTTTTTTTCTCTATTCCTGTCTGTGTATTGAGTGTAGCTATTCAGCAATGTTTGTAGTGCATTTTTCTGTTCCCCTGCAGAGCTAGTCCTGGATGTGCACAAGAAATGGAATTGCCATCCAGCTGAAATGTTGACCTACTGCAAACTGCTGTGGAATCAGAACGGAAGATGAATATTTTGTGGCATGAAAGACTGAAAAGAAATTTACTGTACAGAAATATCAAACAAAATGTGTTTGGTGGGAATGAACCAATCCAACTTGTTGGTTGTGACACTGCTCATTTTAAAGTACAACATCAAATTGATGTTTTAGAAATACCAATACTTTTCATTTTGAAGTGCTGCCTTTAGCAGCATTTTCCATTCTGCGTTCCCCAGATTTATTTTTTTAAACAGGCAATTAATTGAAAGTTGCAATTGTCACTGAAACACCTTTTAACTTCAGCAGAGTTGGCCCTGTGAAGCATGATGACCTGCTCCCGTCAGCTCACTTCTCTTGCTGTTCCACTGTGTAAAAAGTCCATGTAGCAGTGGAAGAAAGAAAAAGAATTCCAAAATGTGGAAAACAACCCTTACAATTCTATGAGTCTATGATTCTATAACTGTAAGTATGCAGTATGTGCAGTTACGTTCACTCCACAGTCAATATAGCTGCAAGTACCGCATGGTTACATATCAATGAGAGTGGTAAAATCCTGGCACAGGTTGCCCAGAGAGGTGGTGGATGCCCCATCCCTGGACATATCAAAGGCCAGGCTGGAAGTGTTTCTGAGCAGCCTGATCTAGTTGAAGATGCCCTTGCTCATTGCAGGGTGTTGGACTAGATGAGCTTTCAAGGTCCCTTCCAAACCAAACTATTCTGTGATTCTATTTTCTGAACTGACAAAGATTCAAGTAGCCATTGTTGATTTTACCACACTGTGGAGCAGATATTATTTCACTGACTAAAGACAGGCATCCAACTGCATGCAAAAGAGATGCACATAATGACATGCTTCATTTGCACATACAAATTAGGGGCATTTTCAGCAGCATCTCCAGGCTGGGCCTTTTATATGCGTAGCTACCTGATTTGAATGTGTAACCATGAGAGTTAAGGATGTACAGCCAAGTGGAAGCAAGCACACTGTTGCCTATTAAATTATTTCACGGAACCCCTGAAGAAGTGACTGATTGTTATCCTCCCTGTTTTATTGATGGAAATGCGAGAGAACTGACAGACATGTACAAAATCACAAAGGGCATCTGAAGCAAAAGCAGTTTTTGAGGCTGTGTCTTCAGGGTCTTGCTTCAGCAACTCCACTGCAAGGCACATGTGCTTGCTCCTGGCTCTAGCATTTCCAAGAATATGCTTTTGAGAACAGCTATTCATGTGGCTTTTCCTCATCTCAGTGAGATTGGAAAAAGCAACATCCTCCTCATTAAATTCCTACTAGCTTAATGGGCAATCTAATATTGAGAGAATGCAAAGTACGGAGTTCTAAATACCATTGCAATTCAGAGCACTTTGAAAGAAATAAGCCTGAAAGATGAGAGGAAATTACAGTTCTCTTTGTCTTTCTCTGATCAATGCAGATGAATGGCGCGTGGCGTTCCTGAGCAGCAGTGAGTGCTCAGCACAGGAAAGCCCACACGTCAGAGGTCCACCCTGTGTGGCTTCTGCACCAGTCCCTGCCCAGGGCCTCCACTGAGGTAAGGACTTACCAGGGTTTAACTACATGGTATCTTGGGAAAGGGGCTGGCAGAACAGTTAATCCTTCAACAGAGCTTTAGCAAACTTAGGAAATTATCTTGAAGCTGCCCCAGAGCCTTCTCTCCAGCCATCAGCATGAGGATATACAGCACGCCTTACCTGTGCCGTTGCTGCTGTGCCTTTGCTGCTGATACAAGGATTTAAGCTCAGGATGGGGAACTCTTGGGCTTCAGACTTGTGCGATTCCAGGCAGCTCTGCCTTTGCCTGATCATCCCGGTCTGATAGAGCGATTCCTCGGGAATCCTGAGGGAACAGCATGAAAACAACATCCCTACTCCCCCAGGCACATGGGTACTCAAAGGGAGCCTTAGTGGGGTAAGGAGGTGCAGTGGCACCGTTTCACCTTCAGAAAATGAGAGTGGCAAGTTCTATTACAATGCTGAACCACTGAGAGCAGTACTTGGAGAGGGACACTGCAGAAGCAGTGCTCAGAGATGGATGGCTGGCCTTTATAAGAGGCAGAAATAAATAACACTGTACAAGGCAAACAGAGGAGCAAGGAATAGATTGTGAGCAGGCTGAAGGTCAGCCTCCAGCTCACAGAAGCAGGGAACTTTATATCAAACTGCCACAGAACCCTGGCATTCCTTGTGAATGCTGCTGTGCAGTGACAAGCATGGCAAAAAAGCAAGTAAACACCGTGATTCTGCACTCGGCCATTGCACCAGCAGGTCCTGGAGGTATCTCCAAAACTACTGCACCCCTCCTGATGGAGGCTGGGGGAATGGATGCAATGGCTTCTGGAGTAATTTTGGTAACTAAAATGGATCTGTGCAAAAGCAACTGTGGAAGTGCATATTAAGCTCAGCATTAGGCTAGGTGTAAGGCAAAGCCACCTGAATACAGGTCACAAAAAAATTCTTTTCACAACAGAATAGTCTTAAATATCATGGAACAGTTTGAAAGGACTGGAAATCAGGTGCTTTTTTGTAAGAAAGAATCTTCACTATGAGGGTGCTGAGGCCCTGGCACAGGGTGCCCAGAAAAGCTGTGGCTGCCCCATCCCTGGCAGTGTTCAAGGCCAGGCTGGACAGGGCTTGGAGCAACCTGATCTAGTGGAAGGTGTCCCTGCCTGTGGCAGGAGGCTGGAATTGGATGAGCTTTAAGGTCCCTTCCAACACAAACCATTCTATAACTGCATCCTGTGACAACCCACCAGGCACTATGGTGGATTTTCCACCATGGGATACTTTTGTAAGTAAATGGTCTACTTCCCTAAACCACTGCCCTGCAGCATGAACAGGAGGATACCTGAGGAAGCCCCAGGCACTAAGAGAAATAACTAGCGTTTTGCCCCTCACCAGCCTTACAGCAAAGAGCCAAGGAGTCTGTAACACTGCTTAGAGAAAGCAGGCTCACAAATGAACCATGTCACACTGTGAACAAGCTGTGTTCAAAGACAGCACAAAATTCACTGTGCACTTCTGTGAAGCCCGAAGGAGGAGGAGACTGTGTCTGGGGCAGGGGTCTGGAGGTGCAGAGGAAAACTCTGTGAGGCAGGAAGGATGGGGCATCCCACTGGCCTGCTAGAGACTGGTGGAGATAGCATATTCATACCGGAGTTCAGGATAAACGTTTTCCAGGTACCACTTGAAGCTGTGGCATTTCAACCTCTTCCGCAGCTCCACTCTGCTCTGGATGCTGTGGGAAGAAAACATCATAGAAGTACAATGGAAATAATGAAGCTGAGACCAAATGCACCAAAGAGAAAGGCTGAGAGAAACCCAACAGATACTGCACTGACAGCAAACACAGGAGCATCAGCAGCTCTGTTTTCTTCTCTCTTCTGCCTAAGCTTGGGTGGTTGTTTTATCTCAGTCTCTTTGGAGGTCTCACTTGGTAGAATGGCATGATGACACACTGCCATTTTAACAAGGAGTCTAGAGTCCGGTGATGAAAATGTTCATGGAAAAGTACAGCTGTTTAAAAATGGTTAGTAAAAAAAAGTATGCTCTCTACTATACGCAAATAGCATTAATTTATTAATGCACTAGGGGATTAGGATATTCTGGTTTAAGTTTATAGGACTACATGAGGCCTTGATTTCCAAGAGTGCCTAAACACACCTCTAAGTCAGCAGAAGCTAATCTCATGGTGAAATATATCTTTCTTTCTTTCACTAACCAGGGAAAAACCTTTTGCTGAGGGATCCTGCTATATAGTGACATTTTCCAAACTCCAGCTCCTCCCTGGGCCAGCCTCTACCTACGGAACTCTTCTGAGCTGGCATTTACAGAGCAGTGGGAAGCCTCCAGTACCTTCCCTTTGCATAGGCTATCTTCTCTACACCCTCATATACGTAGTAGGACAGAGCTGTTACTTCATTCAGCGCTGATGGATGGGGAAAGATATGGATTCAGTGGAAAGAAGTTAGTCACCAGGACTTCGATTTATTTATCCTGGAGATTGAAGAGTAGCCACCAGGAATTTGGGATTGAATTTGGAACCCCCTGTGGTCTAAAGAAAACTTTCTAAGGAAAAGAAGAGCATGTGAAAATGAGAAATTAACACAAACCCTTTCAGTCCTCCTGACAGGGTGATGTTTCTGACTGTTCACAGAATGAATGGCAAACTCCCTCCTTCTCTGAGACCAGAGGTACTTGTACCTATTACCAAGGGCAGGACATAGGCAGAGGGGGATTTCCCCCATCTTAATTTGATTCACTCACTGGGATAAACTAGCACAGCATACAAATTAGCTCTTTATATGTTTCATTGCTGCGCTCATAGCATCTGCCTGCCGTTAGCATTTAATTGAGCGTTACTACAGAAACAACACAGGCGGGTTTCCGCAGCGGGGCAACATCACCGGGAGCACACACTGCAGAAGGCAGGGCACAGGCAGGGACAGGTACTAAACATGCTTACTTTCCATAAGGCCTCCCCTGGGCTGCAGGACGAGCAGCGTAGTAGTACTGCTTGAACTCATCCATCCACACCTCCGCTGTGCGCTTGGTGTTCCTGAAGGAGGCAACAAAGGACAGTGAAACCAAGGAAGCCTCCAGGGTGATGGATTGACTGATCCATCCTGCTGTCCTCCCATCCTCAACTTGGTCTCTGCCTTCACCGAAGCCACCTTTGGGCCACCCCACCCCTCAGTAGTAGAGGAGGTATTCCTCCTCCCATTTACTCCAGGGACCAAACACAACAGGCAAAACTTGCATGAAGAATTCACCATTTCAAACTGGATGCTTTGTAGCTACGACACTCGGAACTGAAGCTTCTCATAAGCATCATCTCCCAGGCAGGTGTGCCTGGAGTTATATCCAGTGGCTGGGATGGAGCTCTGAAAAGTGGCGCAAAACTTGCCAAAGATTGAAGGCAAGTATTTCTTTTGCATCAATCCTGAATGGACTCTCCTGCTTTGCATTCCTGGATTTCACAGAGGCAAATCTCAGCATTCAAAACTTAAACCACTCTGGCGATAGTGCTGTAGCATAAATTCAGTCTTCCACATCAGCCAGGTTTCTGCAGAGGGTTTATGAACCGCAGGAAATCTTCTGTTGACTTTAGATGGCTCTAACTCTCCTTGCAAAGAGCTTTGTTGCTCCATGCCTATCTGCCTATCCCTGCCTGGGTCAAAGGAATCCTCCAAGCCCCTGCTCCAAGGCAGGCCAGGCTCCAAACTATTGCTACCACACGACTAAGCTGCGGTTGCCGCGGGGTAAGCTCTGCATCCAACCAAGTCCCATGTGGCCAGAAAAGAGAACAGTCTGCATGTGAAGCCAGTACATCACTGAAGCCTGAACCATCTCTTGCACTGAGGCTTGTGTGGACAAACATCAGTTTCTGGCAGAAAGATACTTTTTGCTAACATCTCTGTTTCAACAGAGCTACCACATAGCATCAGGTTGCCAGAAGCTGCTTCTCCTCTCAGTCTATATACTAAAAGATTAAGTTTAAAGCTGATAGACACCATAAGGTTAATGAAATCCCAGCTCCTAATACTAACAGATATGCATCTCCAGACTGCTTCTCAGTCCCTTGCTGATTCATGCTGCTTATTCCTCTCTCTATAAGGCCACGGCAGTAGTCTCAAGTGCTTTTGCTCAAGAGGTGCCTAAATCAGCATCTACATCTGTAGCTAACCTTTCCCAAACTGCAGAGTGTTTCTATCTGGCTTCCTGATCTCATTGGGGTTTATAAGAAACATGGAGATAAATGCTGAGGCTAACACCCAGGCGTTGATTAAGATGTCCTCAAAGTCCCAGACACTGGTGCCTAAGGCACAGCCAGAAGAACTGTACCCATTCAAGCTCCCCTTGCTCCTCCTGCAGGTGATGCAAAGCAGATGCTACCTTTTCCACTCAAGTTTGTAGCAATTCCATCGCTGGAGATTTTGCCGCATCCCAGCCTCTTCTGCGGGAGTCTTATTTTGCTACTGAAAGCAAGAGCCTTCCCCTTGACTATCGAATTTGTGCCCTCTTCCTTGATAGCAGCTATGCCTTATGCCCCTCATTGCCATTCTTTTCAAGCAAGACGACAAGGTCCCCTTCCTGCCCCACACACTGCATGGCTGGAAATCACATATAGGTGTAGCTGAGAGGTGTAATTTGCACTCCCCCAGTTAATTGTCTCACGCAAGGCTGCAGAGAGCCCTGGTCAGTGTTAACCCTGCTGCAGGTGGCTGGGTCTTCACAAACACAGTTGGAGCCCCACACTAAAAGGAATTCCTGGTGTGTAAACACACACATACGCAGTTTAGCTAAAAACCAGCTCTGCATTAAAAGCCCTGGTGTTTTCCTCTGTCATTTACTTAATGGATAACGTTCAGCCTCACACTCTAAAAGAGGAGGAAATCCATCCTGACTTCACTAGCTGCTCCTACCGCCTTTCCCATGCCTATTCCTACTTCTGGACTGCCTCTTTCCTTGCCTCTTGTTTTCAGGAGCTTACCTCGTTTCCGCTGCCTGTTTCGGTACCGACTCTTTATCTTCCTGTGTTTGTGCACGGGTTCCCTTCATCTGGGATGCCCTGGCAGTTCCTTTGGTGTCCCTGCCAGCAAGGTGCAGCCCAATGTGTTCTGGTGACCTAAGGGTCTAATCCATTCACTGTTATGGTAACTAGTGCTCAGAGATATGCTGGGGCCATCTCTCCATCTCTGTGCTGATGAAAGGTACCGCATCAGTGTCCTATTTCTGTCATGTTCTCAACACTGTAGAAATCCCAAGGGTAAGTCATACTGACTTGCCTTTTCTTTGGCTCAGGAGATTCCTGCCCAGGGATACTGCAAAGTTTTCTGTGGAGAGCTATTTGGCTGTGAACGGGCATGTGAGCAATCCAGACAACTGCTTGACAATTGGAAGGTAGTGACCCACAGGCACTGAGGCCTTGCCTGGGGGTTACTAAAGTTCATGTACGTGCAGAAGCCTTGAGAAAGTTGGCACGGAAAGCTACTGAGAGAGATGTGCAGGAGGAACTGATAACTGTAACCTTGAAACATATGCTGGAATAGTTAACCAATCATTAAGCTGTTACTAACACTTAGCTGAGAGATATTAACCAATTATATATTAAGCAGGACACCAAGTAGAACGTAGGTGGAGAGCACTGTGTGCGTGGTCAGAGGGTCTGAGCAAATCCTATTCTGTATTTAGTCGCGTGAACAATGCATGTATCCAATTAGAGTTGTGTGTGTTAATGATAGACAAGTAGAATGCCTATATATACTGAGCTATCTGCGCAGTAAACTTGGCACAGCCTGATCATATTGGTCTGTGTGCTGTGTCCGGGACTTCTGCGTCAACAGTTTTCCAAGCAAATTTTCCTCCGTGTCTTGTCTGCTCCCTGCTCCCCACAAGGCAGCACCTTATTCTGTTTTCCCACAAGACAAAGCTAGTACAAATCACTTACTTAATGTATGTATTGGCATTTCCCTCTGGAAAGACGTATGGATGTTTCTTCCGGAAGACATGTCCAACGCGGCTGCAGGGGATGATTTCGAGGCTCCCTCCACACATCCACACACGGAAAGAGATTTCTACAAAAGAAGCAGCTTCAGAATCTGGTCTTTCTGTCCTAGAGCAGGCTGGATCCTGGCAGTACCTCTTGCTTCATCCACATTAAAATGGGGTAAATCAATTACCAGAGGGGCTTTCTCAGGCACAACCACCTTAAAAGTGCATTTTAAAGCTTTTTGTGAGCTGCTTGAAGTCAGTGCACTTGAAACCTGCCTGTAGCATACAGGTGCCATCACAATAGCGAAAGAGAGATAGTAAATAGGTCTCTTTTCGTGCAGCCATTTACATCGCAGCAGCATCGTGCCAGTTTTGTGCTCCCCTAATTACTTCTGCAATGCATTTTTCAGTCATTTCCCTCCAAAGGGCTGTCAAGTTCACTAGGAGAGGCCATAAATTCTGTTTATTAGAGACTACGATAGTCATTATCTTTATGAATCTACCATTGATTGTGCAAAATGAAGAGAGAGCTATGCATCCATCACCTGTCCTAAAATGAGCAGGAGCTTACCCTGCCCAGCACGTACTCTGGACCACGAGTGATGATGTTGTGCCAACAAGGCACGCACCTTAACAAAGGGTGATGGCGGGAGGGATTACCCCAAAAATCTGGATAAGCTGTCAGTACAGCAAATGCCTCCTAGTTGCCAAAAGCTACTCTCTGGCTATTCCATGGGAACTTCTCAAGGCAAACAAGCCTGTGGCACAATTTACACCAGAAGTTATAGGGCTCTTGGCAGGGAGCTGGATGAAATCCTAGCTGGCGAGGTAGGACGGGTGAGCAGAATGGCTGATCTAATGGGTCCATCTGGTCCTAACGCCTGTGAAGCTATGAATCCACAGCTATATTGTCAGACAGCCATGCTTAGACACAACCAGCATAGAAAAGAAATGAAGTTAAAAAGAAAAGGCTTCTGCAGTTCTTTGCATCCTACTTTATCATCTGTTGACAGTATAAAGCTGTATGCAGCATGCACCTACTCAAAAGCTACAAATACGGTTTCACTCCCCACACAGATACAGTCAGACAGGAGGACACCCCTAGTCTTTATCAGCTTGCACTCTCAGCTGTCCCCTCACATACGCCAGCACAAAGATGGCTTGTCCCCAGGTCGGATGCTGGCAAGACAAGCACTTGTGGTGGGAATGCCATTTGTGCAGCACAGACAGTGCTTCTGCTCCCCCAACACAGGCATTGCCGGCCCACAAAGCTGCCACCCCTCCAAAAACAACTCACAGCTTCAGGGAGCAAAGGAGAATTTTAGCCTGCACCTCCAGAGCCTTCTCAGCACACGTGGCCCAACCACAGGGTGCACACTGCTGCAGAGTAGGAGACAGATTCATGCCACTCCCGTCCCTCCTCCCAGCACATCCACCTGCTCCTTAGCTGATGGAAACAGGAAGATGGCATGGCCTTGAAGCATGGATCTGGGATTCAAGGCTTGAGCCCGTCTCCAACAGCTGGCTCTGGCAGAAGGGTCCAGCAAAGGGTTTGGTGGGAAAGCACAGCAGGGAGAAGTACTTCTCCCCCTCCACTGCTGTGTTTACAGGCAAGAGTCACAACAGCAGCTGGAGCCTCACCACTTTCCCCAGTGCTGGGTATTAACAGGCCAATAAAACCTGCCCTTGTGCCATGTCCTGGTGCTATATTGGGAGCAACCTTAATCACAGCTGCAGGGAAATGAGATTACAGCAGGAGGCAGCTGCTCTAAACTGCTGTGCTCGGATCCCCTCACACGTGGCTGCTGCTGCTGTCATTCGCCTGTGTGTCACAGCGCTGTCCACACCGCCAGTGCTGCTCTGTAAAGCAGAAGGGTGCCTGACAAAAGGGGACAATGAGCAGAGCAGCTGTGAAGCACAAAGTGGCTGTTCGATGTGCCTTCCCCTCCTCTGGTCCTTCTGCTCAGCCTGAAGCACTACTAGGGAAAGACTTGTCCCATTCAGTCCCTGCCTGCTTCGAATTTAAAGCCTAATGAAGAGGTAGGCTGAGGTGATCTCTGTGCACTGTGAACTGGAATGAGAGCACAGTGCTGGGGCGGCAGGAGATGGTGAGGAGTCTGAGCTCTCTGCTTCGGACATGTTGCATCCTGCAGACCCTGTTCCAGCTCCAGAAGAAGCAATTAAAGCACAGGCTTTGGCAGGTAGGGATGACCTATGGAGCCATCTGTGGCAGCTAAAAAGCAAGGTCTCCAGGCAGACAGCCAAGAGCTAAATGCCTTGAGAAGAGGTAAACTGAGGCACCACTGAAGGCAGGGCATGGGTTCAACTGAGAGAAGCCAGGAGAGCAGGAACGAAGTGTGCTTCACCTGAGCCTCAAGAGATATCCCCAGCGAGGGTGGCAGCTCCGAGCAACAATGAGGAGAGATGCGAGTAGTATCACTGGGCTTGGCCTTAGCTTGGCAAAATACCTTTAGCACTTCTTTCTGCTCTGCAAGTTCTTCTGCCATTGCTCATCAACTTATCTACAGGGGATTAAGTAAATTTAAGAACTAAAACACCTACAATGTCCTCCTCCTAACCCAAACACACTTGCTTTTGTTTTGCCTGAAGTCTCCAGCCCCCTCTAGCTACCCAGTAAATAATACCAAAGGCAGCAGCAATGCTCCCCTGACCGAAGTCCTGCACCACCTCAAGACTAAGCTACCAGAAAAAGCAGGGCTCTCTATAAGTGCCCCCAAAATGAACTGCTGCTGGGTCAGTCCTGCTCTCTGTCACCTACCCAGGACTTATCAGGGCCAGCAGGATCCCAGTTGCCCTTGCCTGTGTTCTAAGGAGAGGTGGGACACGCTGCCCTTGATGGGCATCAGCTTTGAACTGGGCATGCTTCTGCTCTCAGGATGATGGGCAGGATGGGATCTGCCCTGCTGCTATGCAGACCTGCACTTCTTTGTTGCAGTGTTAACCTGCCTAGCTTCCCTTTGTCACACCATCCTGAGGCAGTATAATGTCCTGCAGCACAGCCAGTACATGTTCGGACAGGACCAGCCTCCCCAGGCATAGCACCAGTAAGGCAAACATCACACTACATAGGATGAGCTATAACCACAAGGAAGGGGCACAATGCCTGATGATGTAGGGCACCAGACAAGCCGCCTGGATGGAGCTTCCCTGGAGGGTAGGCTGCCCTGTCACTGTTCATCTCCCAGGAGCAGCTTGGGCTGGGTGCTGCCAGAGATGAATGATGAGCAGACATGGACAGTGGGTCAGGCACTGTGCAGCAGTCCCTCTCCTCCTATCTAGTTCCCTTCTTCAGTGCTTTGTTTGGGCCACTGATCCAGTGCTCCACTCTTAGTTTTGCTCTGAGCTACCCCACCCAGAAGAGCAGATGCTTTGAGTCAGTGTGGTGGCAAGACACCCACCCACAGAGAGAAAGCACGAAGGAGCGAGATCCTACTGCATAATGAGATATGAATAAATAAAATATGCTAGAAGGAAAAGGCATGTGAAGGAAACAACAGTGCCAGGCAGCGGATGGGTTATTGCAAGGCGGTAGCATCTGTTCCCTTGGATGACTGACAGCATTGCTGTATGTGTTAAGACACAAGATCCTTCATTCCTTGCTAGCCATATTCCCCAGAGGTGTGAGCTATTAAAATCAGGTTCTAATCTGCCTCCCTGACATAAAGTGCCTCCCCCTTCTTTCATGGATACAGTCAATTGCTCTGACCTGCAGCATCGCTATGACTTCAAAGAGAGAATAGCCCTGCTTGATCCAGCTCTGCTTGACATGGGGGACAAGGGACAGGCTTATTACCTCTTTCATGTGCCCTTTCAAGTCTGCATGCAGGAGATTTCTTAAGGCCCGTCTTGGCCTGTGACAATGGGCAGAGGAGACTGAATTTAGCCTAGCTCTTAACCTTTTTGTTTTCATGCAGGAAAGTGATAGCATGAAGGACAGCCTGGCAGTGCTCAGCGATCTAGTGATACAGGAATGGAAAAATAGCCATGTTATTTTGCTTGCAGCATGCCAATGGAGCTCCTGTTGCAGGCACTCTGCAAATTCAGGGAGGCACTGGTACCTCGGTTCATAGTTTCCAAACAGTCATCAGAAAGAGGGGTAAGACATGACTTTGCTTTATTAATGAGAAAAGTAAGATCAGGAAGGAATAGGAGGGTGTTCTCATCTGTTGGTAATACCAAAGCTGAAAACTCTGTGATTTACACATAGAAAAAATCAAAGCAGCATGGAAAGCAGAGAGTACAAACAATTGCTCACTTCACATCACTCATGGGTCCCTTACTCACCTGATACCATAACTTATGAATGTGAGAGAAACCATGCAAAGCATTCAAGGCGAAGTCCAAAATGACCTTGTATCCAGCTGGCATGACTCAGGAAGAGAAGACAACATTTCAAGGCATATGAGGAGGAAAAGTGACTCACCGAAGTTCTCCCCACCCCAGATGTCCATGGCACTGTCGTACTTCCCCAGGTGATTGAAATAGGCTTTGTCAATCACAAACAGCCCCCCAGCAATGATGGGAGTCCTGCAGAACAGGTAAGGAAGAGGGGACACACTCTCAAACACTGCTGCAGCACTTGGATGCACAGAAGCAGCCTCTCTCTTTGCCTCCTCTTCCATCACTGGAGCATTACCTAGGCATCTCCTTCTCACCAAACAAGGACAACACCCTTAAAAAAGTATCTGAGTCTTTCTTTCAGCTGCCTTGGTATTTCGCTGTCAATCATAAATTGCCTGGCACTTAATGACTGGCTAATGCACCCCTCAGCACAACTCCTACAAGCCCCAAGTTCACCGCCCTGATTGTAGGCTTCAGCATCACAAATGCACTTAGCACAGGGGGTTACTCACTCAAACGGGGTTTTTTGCCTGAAGCCAGCCTATTAAGAGCACCATTCCACTGGGGAGGGGAAGGCAGAGCCAATTCAGAAGGGCTTTTAAAAAGCCATCACTGGCTCTGTGATCTTTATTTCAAAACAGGGTTATTTTTCATTCGTTGGATTAGCCAAGAAAACTGCACAGCGAAGGTCCATGGAGGAGGGGAGGGCAGACCCACAAGATGTCTCGAGACTTGCCATTCAGCACAAGCCCCTCCATGCTGGCACAGTGTGGATGCCTTAGCATAGGCTTGGGAGGAGCTGGGGTGACTGCGGTGTCCAGGCTAGCCTCCACAGTGCCCTACATGGCAGGACAATCAGGAACACAAGAAGAGCCTTTGGGAAGCTAGTGACAGCTCCTGTTAACAGCAGCATCCTAAGGAGAAGCAGTGCTGGACTAGACATTCACATTTGCATCAAGTGGGGTGAGGACACTGCCTAATTTTTAAGTGATTGTTGAGCTGAGAGAAGCAGGAGTGCAGAGCACTGAGCTTTTCCCTAATCATATTCAGCAAACCATAAACAGACTCCTTCTACCTTCGTAGCACCCTCAGGCAGTGCTCCCAGGTTTTGGGAGGGGAAGCTGTACTGCAAAACCCAAGCTAGCCAGGAGTTCACTATAGGTATTAGAAGTTCAGAGCTGTCCTGGAAGGAGTATCACACTGCTATGGTGCATGGCAACACACATAAGGTGCCAGATAAGATGCCTGTTCCTGTCCCAGGTGCCTCCCTTCATCTCTTGACTTACTTAATGGGTTCGGTGGGATCAAGTCGTTTGGCTTTCTGCTCTGGGGAAAGCTGCTCCCATTTGAAATGCAGACTCCAGTCAAAACCTAAAACCACAGTAAAGAAGTACCATGGGGAAATTAGAAATGCGTATGAATTAGGAAGCAATACAGGCTGCAGAAGCCATGTTTGATGGAGTATTTTCCCCACTTTCAAATTACTTAAGCCATGGAGATGTAGCTCTTGGGAGAAGAGACCAATGACTAATACATTTTACTACTGCATATGAACCAGAAACAACATATTGCATTACAATTGCAAAGTCAAGCACTCCAAAGGCAGGAAAAGTCAGAATTAAAGCTGCCGCTGAAACCTCACTTTGTTCTCTTGTGCACACAGATACACGCTCTGATGGATATTGTGTGCTACAAATAGCACAGGCATACTAATAAGCACTAAAGTTGCGTCCTCCATTTGTTGCCTAGACATCGCCCATCTCCTCTTGTCAGCAGCCCGCCTTTCAGTGCTGCCAAGGGTGACTTCTAGATGACCCCTGTTTCCTGCTTGACCGCCTTACCCACTGTAGCAAAGACCATTCCTTATCTGTCTCTAAAATAGCCTGAAAACAGCCAGTGGGGAGCACTGAGGAGTGCTAATGTACTTTTTATTAGACAGCAAGAGGCAGCTGTGTGGTGCCGAGTCACCAGCTTCTTGAGCCAGTGCATGTTCGCACCATGGCATAGACGCCTATGGGGGTATGCCTACCATCCATGCACATGGCTTGGACTTACCTCCTCTGAGGTCCGAGGAAGCCGCCACATAGGCGAAAGTGTCCAAGTTGATGATGTCAATAACAGGGCTGACCACTCGGGTGGGATCCTGGAAAGCAAAAGATGAACCATGGCTTCAGATCAGACCACTCAAATTGGTCCAGGGATTCTCTAAACTCCTGGGGACACCAGGTGGCTGGAAATGTTGGAGTTACTCAGGTTTATCAGGGTCACATGCCCGTCACTGACTTCTCTTCCTCAGCCATCATATCCATTCAACCAAGAAGTTAATGGCAGCAGCACCAAGAGGTAGAGGTGTTGCTGGGAACCAGGGGCGTGATGGCAAGAGACATTGGGAAGGCAGGCACTGTCCCTTCTGGGAAAGGGGACTGCATGCTGCTGGGCTGCTGAGCTAGCATCTCTCACTGACTTGCTTCACCTACAACCCCTCCCTGTGCAGGCTGCGCATGTACTTGGAGCCAGACTCAGCTGGATGCAAAGCTCTATCTATCTTCTGCAAATTCAGCAATGCATTCCCCTTTTGCCTCCCTTAAATACGTTTTATTGGATTTCAGAAGTTAGGCAACAAACAAGCAGTGGAACCAACAGACGAAAACCATAGGCAGGCAAGCATCTCAAATACAGCTATTTTTTAAATGTACAAACTATGGGGATACAGTTAGAGTTTTGCCAATGGTGTGAAAGGGTTAAAAAAAAGACCTGAATTATTGAAAAGAGTTGGTGGTGATTTAATGAACATCTTGTTATGGGCAAAGAGATTATACAAACAGTTACGAACAAAAAGATCTACAGGAGGAAGAGGCTCTGAAGGCTTTCACTGGTCTCTTATCTCCCTTTTTCCTTTCAAAACCCCTGAACTCCAATTATAGCTCACACTTCAAGCTTTCACCCTTGCCAGATCAAATTGTTTTTCACAGCCATGCAAAGGAAAGCATCTGAGCACCACAGGCTTGCTCTCTCCCTCAGAAAACACTTTGTTTTAGAAATTTGCCCTAATAAGGAAGCATTCAGCTGCAACTGTAGGAAGAAGCAACCGAAGGCCAGGAGCTGGGAGCTGGACTAGAGCTCAGGTTTTCCAAATAAGCATGACAAATAGTTGGTATTTCCAAAACCAACCTCATGGTTGTTAACATGAGGGTCTTAACATGACTTTCTGCAAGTCAGGCATCTTACTGAAAGGGCAAGGTCTGCTGCACTTACATACTGTATGGGGAAACTCAAGTCATGTCCAAGTGCAATGAGCATTTCAAACCCACCATAGCTGCTGCACAGTGCCCCCCCGCCAGTATAGCCAAGCATCCTCTAGTTGCCTGAAGGAAAGGGAAAGGTTTTAAGCAAAGCATCTGCTTTGGGTGCTGAACATTGCAGGGAAAGGTTCATATCTACTCATTTAAAACTTGTCCCTCAAGCATCTTCCATTCCTGTGTATTGCATGGCACACCTTCATGAAAGAAAATCCTCTTTACCTCTCAGCTGATAGCATTACTGCAAAATGTCAGCCTTCAGCAGTGCAGCCTTCCCCTGCCTCACTTTCCCTGCCACATCCTGAGCACATTTATGTTTACTCAGCTTTCATGAAGGTCTCTATAACCCTGTAAAGAAAAGCCCAGCATGCTCAAGAGCACAGCACTGTTGCTATGATTTATTTTGGGTTGAGCACCAGATCTCATTATAGGCAGCTTCACCCTTATGGATTTTTTTATACCCTGCCATGCCAGGGCATGTTACTATTAACAACACCTGAATCTTCAATCTTCTTTCACATGAAACTCTAAAAAATCTGAGAATTCACTTTTCTAACACACTTCTCAAACAAATCAAATCATGGAACTGAATGAACAGGATAAAACTCTGAAAGTGATCCTGAAGACAACAGATACATTTCAACCTTGGAAAAGAACCTTGCCTCCAGTTTGTCTTACAACTCCTATATCACGACCTCGTAATGGTCAACAGAAAGTGCCATGGTTGCTTCTTTGGCCCCACAGAAGCATTAGGTAGAGAGGGTCAGGCTTCCTCTCATCTGCTGCAGGGAAGCGTTTGGTGTGCTTGAGCTGGAAGTGGGGATTCATCCACTGGTTCATCCTATTGCCATTTGTAAATCCTGTTTTGGGGAGTCATACTGCAAAAACACCTTGGGCTGGATAATTACATTTTCTGAAGAGTTATTCAGTGGAAATGCACCATTAATGGCTTTAGTTGTTCCGCAAGTAAAAACAAGAGCCTGTGCCCACACACTCACAATCACACACTTGCAAACATGCTGGTGCAAAACACCCACTGTCACTGCTGCTCTCTGGAACATGCACATTCCAAGACACAGGTCTGAGATGCTCTCTCTTCCCCCACATGCCATCACTTGTCTTACACTTTCTAGTCCTGCTTGTTTCCAAATCCATAAGCTTGGCATGAGCTGCCTACACCCAAAAAGTGAGTGTCAGACAGGGGGGATGCCATTGGCTGGTGGGAAAGTTCAGTGTGGGGTTTGAGGGGCACCTTCACATGGGTGCATGGTGGCACACACAGGCTCTGGGGTTTTCCGCCATGGAAAGCTGCAGGAATAGCTGCTCCAGCTGTGCAAATGAAAGACAAATGATGTTTGTGGTGCTGGTGAAAGCATTGAG
Organism: Amazona ochrocephala; assembly: GCA_039720435.1. Classification (NCBI taxonomy): domain Eukaryota; kingdom Metazoa; phylum Chordata; class Aves; order Psittaciformes; family Psittacidae; genus Amazona; species Amazona ochrocephala. Next base: position 116,160,463 of record CM077878.1, on the reverse strand, counting down.
TGTGCTTCGAGGCACTCACTGCTCTTTTGCTTCAAACTTAAATCACATTAACTCACAGCAGACTGTTCCCAGGAGCAACACAGTGAGAAAATGCTCTTTCTAGGCAGCTGATGCTCACGGCAGCAGCCGGACAGGAAAGCCATCTCTTTGGCACAGCCTGAAGGTGGCAGCAGTAACATTTCATACACTTCCTTGATCAATATTTTAACCCTGATGGAAGAGATGGGCATGGTGGGCCTGGGAAGAAGAAAACAGAGGACTCTGCCCTTATCCTGCAGCTTTTGCAAGCAGTTAAAAAAAGCAAGCAAGCAGGACCCCACTTGCTTTGCAAAGTCCCCTGACACTCTTCATAGTTAGTCTCCCTTGCTGCCTGAGGCTGCAAGACACTGGGCAGGGTGAAGATGGCATGAGCAGCAGTGCAAGCTTACAGACTGCCTTGCTTCCAGGCAGAGATTAAACCCAGAAGAGAAAATAAGTTCATGGGGGTGACAGGTGCCTTGGATGCTATACAGACTACGATGCAGTGAAATTCCTATGGTGATTCTGCACACGGCATCCGCATTCACCTACCCGTGGACACTGAATGTGGGGCACAGTGCTGCAGCTGTGCACGAAAGCAGGTCTGCCTGTCCCCTTCCTGCTGCCACTGCTGCCCTTCTGCTAAAACACATCAAAATCTCTGCCTGGGAAAGAGGCAATTGCTCTGGATAGTCCTCACTGGCATAGAGCAGGGCTTCAGCAGAGAGTGAGAGAAGCCTGCCTTAGAAAAGCTCAGAAGAACAACTGATGCAGTGAAGTTTACTGGTGCATCCCACCCTGGGACAGGCCAGCTACAAGGCTGGAGTGAGGTATCATAGCACGTGTTCTCCTAATGCCACTGGAGGTGCAACCAATAATGTGAAAGGGCCATTTTCACTATATCACCATCTATCAGCAACACTGTGGTCCAGGCTAAAAACCAAGGTTGCACCTCTCCAGCTCTGGCTGCACTATGAGCATGAGAAGTACCAACTGCCCTCAACCATTGCAGAGGGACCTGAGTTAGTGCTGTGTCCCACTTCCCCCTGTCCCATCGCAGCTGCACACAGGGGACGCACAACCCAGCCAGCACAGCTATCACATACGGAAGTGTGAAAAACAGACACCTTGGATGAGGGGCACCATAAACATCAGCTGAGCAGGTTTCTCCATGACCCACTGCCTTGGCTTCCCCTTGCTCCTCATTTGACCTTATATCAACATAATTCAGTAGTTCCAAAATTACTGAGTAATAAATACTAGCAATCAGGAGCCACAGATGTAGCAAGGGTGGAGGAACAAGGCACAGCAAAGGCAAAGGAGCATGTGTCCATGCTGGAGCTAAAGACTTCATGCCCTGCACAGTGCCAGCAGGTCACCAGCACAGAGCTCCCTCTGACTCAAGTGACAAGGCACCCAGAGCCTCGGTGCACAGATCTGGGGAGAGAGTCGCCAGCGGCGAAAGGCGAATGTCATTGTCTGCTCCGAAATCAGCAGAATTTAAATCCTATTAAATCAATTTATTAGTGCTTAATTTGCATGAAATTAAATTCAGTCCCTATTCAAGGAGCCGTCACTCCCTTAAATCATCAGCAGTGAGCATTTTACACGAGCCTAATTAAAAACGCTGCTGGAGCACTGCCCATGTATTCCCCTTTCACCACTCAACATGTGCCTGCCTGTTACAGACCTACTGCACCTTGTCCCACCAACTCTCCCTGTTGCACAGATGGTCCCACCTGAGTGCTGGGCGTAGGAACACCAGAAAAGGCCACTTTGAACCCTAAAAGCTCATTGTTTCCTTACTCAGATGCCTACATGCAGGTGGTCTATGGTTGGGTGGCCATGCCCATTAAAAGGGAAGAGGAGGCAGACATCAGTGATGCGTCCCCTGAGGGTGCCCTGGTCTCTCAGGATCACTCACCTCTTTGATCCTCTGCAGCAGAGGGAGCAGCCAGTCCTTATTCACTTCACAGTGACTGTCAAGGAAGGTCAGGACTCCTGCTTGTGCAACATCTGCCCCTCGGATTCGGGATCGGATCAGACCTGTTCAGGAACACACTAAGTCAGCTGCCACCCACATAGCTGGGCAACGTCCCTGGGTGCCTCCAGCACTCATGCATCTCCTGGGGTTTGACCCATCTAAATCCCATTCAGATAAAACATGGCTTAGCTTCATTGCCTCCTTCTCGGCACTGCAAGGCATGCCAACAGTTTCCCAAGGTCACAGAAGAAAACAATGGGCTCCACCAAGGGCTCACCATAATGATTTATGGCATTTTCACCAATCCTTAATTTGCACAATTATTTCTGCTGTCACCTTCTGGGGCAAAATGTAGCTCAAAGTGCTTTCATAACCCCCTGCAGATAATAAATCTAACATAGATGTAAGTCCGTGGGGAATGGGCCAGGGGAGTTAAGAGGGGGATCACCTCATGCCAGAATTAGGCTTTCCCCTACTGCACCCCTATCCATGCCTCAGTGACCCCCAGATCTCTCTCCCACCCTGGGGGCACTGATGATGTACAGCTCAATGGGAACACATTTTCCACCAAGGAAGAGGGTTGGCTCTCGAGGTGCTAAGAGTCTGCTTGTCTCATCAGGGCCCTAACGGTGAATTCAGAATCCTTTGGAGCCGGAGACGGATTGCTGTGTGCATTTGTGAGAGAAACAAATGAACCAAGGGAGGTCATGGAAAACAGCTGCATATATGGGTTTCACACGAGACTCTTTGGCAAGATCATTGCTCTTAGAGATGCTCTGTTCCTATTTATACAGGAATCAACTGGCTTTCCAACACTCCTGCTGCTTGCTGCCAGTGCTCAAGTGAACCGCAATGTAAGAAAGGAGATGGTCCATTGGGAAACAAAAGGGCATGCAGGTTGTTCAAGGGGAGCAGAGCTTCTTGATGAAGGACAACAGTGGTAATATAAAGGGAGACAGGGATAGATACAGAGGGACAGAAGAGTTTCAGGGAGCAGCTGCACATCAGGTCTATGCAGAAGGAGTTTGTGACTTTCATATTAAAGTTCCCTAGAGGAAAACGGCCAAGGAACAGCCCCTGAGCAGGAGGGAGAGGGACAGGAGAACAAAGCCTGGATGTCCCATATCTCTCAATGCAACTTCTAAGATGCTGTAGGTAGGCATGGTCTGTTGCACCCACCTCAGCCCTCCCCAAATCCTGGCAGGTCCTGAGAGGTACAGCTTTAGTGATGTATTAAGTGAGATAAACGCTCCAGGCCATGCTACTCAAAACACAGGAGAGAAAGGTGAGAAGGAGGTACAGGTCTGTGGAGACTTCTCTTACCCTCCTGCCAAAGCAGGTGTATCTCTTACACTGAGGGTGATGCCACCCTGATCCTGGCCCTGCAGGGCTGAAACCTTCTGCAGAGAGAACCCACAGACAAACCCTTCCTGCCCCTCAGTTTCCCCAACCCAACACACACCTGGGCTCCCACCTTTGATTTTCAGCATGGAAAAACTTCTTTGACTTTTGTTTTATTTTCCTAATGTCTCAAAGCAGGACTTAAAAGCAGCCATTCAGACTAAGGGCAGCTGGAAAACATGTCACAAGGTTGCCAGCAGCAGCCCAGCAGGACACACGTTCATCCTCCATAGAGCACTTCTTAATCTTTCAAATATAATTAGTTATTAAGAAAAAACAACACAAAACCCAAAAAACAAAACCCAACAAAAAAAGCCACAGAAGCAGCAGGAGCAGACCTCATCTCCTTCATCAGAGCAAACATCTTTAAGCATAAGACCCGGGGCTTCGTTTTGCCTGTTCTAATTTTCTGGCTAATAAGCTACAGCTGAGCCCCGCTGGATAGCTTAATATCCCATCTTTTCCAGTGAAAGAGGGGAAGGATCCATTTCAAATCCCAGCCCTTCATCACATCTCCTTTTATCAGCCCCCCACCTATTGCAGGAGCCACTAACCACCCTTGTCACCCGTGCAATGGAGGTCCATCACCTTCCCACCTCCTGAAAACTGAGTTTCCCAGCTGGGTGGTGGGCAGACAGCTCTTACCTTCTCGCCGTCCATTCCGCAAGCACTTCACCTTGGGGAGCTTGCACAACAAGCGGCAGTCATCAGCTTGGGAAACACAAAGGGAGAACATGTCACCCTCAGGCCTCGTGGTGGCTCTGCCAGCAGAAATGGTCCTAGGGGAGACTGGCAGCAGGAAGAGGACCCCATCCCACACTGGCTGATGGTTTATTAGGGTGATGGCACTGCTGGGGCACAACAGCCTTACCCCTCGGCTCAAGCTATGTAAATCAGCACTGGCAGAGCAGCAGTTTTCATTAAACTAGTGAAAACCCAGCAGATTCACTGAATTACTCTAAAATCAGCATAGAAGAGCTTTGTTTGGGGTCAGAACCTGACTTTTTGCACATTAATGCAAATCATTATGTTTAGTAGCTGAAAAGCAATGCAAAGCTGTGTGATACATGTCTGTCTGGCAAGACAGGAGCTTCCTGAGGTGGCCTGTGAGCACTCAGTGAGGAGAACAGAATGGTCAAAGAGAGCTCTGTGGGTGGACTGGGGGCTCCGCATGCCCTGGGCATCAGGTCCATGGGGCAGAAAGGCCCAGTAACTACTCACACCCACGCTAGTTTGGTCCTGCAATCCCACACGCAGTTGCTGCCATTGCTATTACTCTGGTGCCTCCTGCAGCCCCAGCATCCCTCCTCACCTGGATTTCTCCCAGCAAGTTGGAGGATGCCAGAGCTGGGTCTGCAGGTAGATGCACTCATCAGAGCCACCTCTACCTCCACACACTCAAGCTGTGACCTCCACATCCCCATCATGCCTCCCACCACTCTTCTTCCTCAGCACCACAAACACACACATGTGTTCCTTCCCCTGCGCTCATGCCCTGTGCCCACACACACCTCCGAGCACTTTCATCCCCTCCAGCAATCTTAGTGGATAAGAGACACCAGCACATCCATATCCCTAGCAACTCAGGTACAGACCTGTGTTGCTCTTTGCACACCAAAGGAGCGGAAGTGGCAGGGGCTGGATACAGACCTAAAATGGAAATTTGCTGGGAATAGTGGGAATACACATGCAGAACATCTGCATCCCAGCAAATAAAGGGTCAGGAGGCAGAGAGAAGTAAGAAACAAGACATGATTGGGTATGGTATAAAAGCACTGATTGCTTGGGTTGCAAGGGAAGAACTGACCATGTGTGCATAGCATATTATGCAAATACCTGTGTTTTATTTAAATGCATGCAGAATAGATGCCAGCAGACTCTGGCTATCACAGGAAAGAAGATGTAAGACAGCTGAGAAGCACTGATTCCAATAGCCAAGGGGCTGCTCTAAGTTACATGAGACACAGGCTCCCCACTGGTGCCCTGGGATGAGTTTAAACCCAGCCCTGCTCTTTCTCCGCAGCACATGCCACTGAGGAAGAGAGGAGCTGCACTCCCACAGACCTTTCTCCTTTCAGGAAGGCAAATGCTTTGTCTTTTTAGCCAAATATCAGGTATTTAGCCCCTTCACCCTTCAAAAAGGCAGCTCTGCTGTATGCCAGGGCAGCTCGAGCCCTTGCGCCTTCTCCTTTACTCCATTCTGTGCCTTCCCAGGCTTGCCTAGCCTAGCCCCCATGCACTGGAGTCACTCAAAAGCTCACCATAATGATTGCAGCCCCTTCCCCTGGCTTCAGTGCCTTCCCAGGGAGGTGTTGATGCTGAGAAGTGGGTCTCGTGTGAAATCTGTCCCTAATGCTCTCCAAGGCAGTGCCTATTTATAACATCCAAGAGTAAAGCGTAGCTCTTTTTTTTTTCCCCCTTTTATACCTCTCTGGCTTTGTTTCCATGTTTCCTAGTAAATGACTACATTTTGCAGCTTCTTGAAATGGAAATGCCATGAACCGCTCAGCCTAGATGTATTTTACCGTCCTTTTTATACCTGAGAGGTTTTTTGAGCACTTTCTCTCAAGCACCTGGATCTTCCACTTGCCCACATCACTGGGCAAGGTCTTTAGCTGGGGTGGTTCTCTGGGGCTTCAGATATTGACTTCTGCTGGAGATCAGACCTATTGATTTCAGTTGAGTGATGCTATTAACCAGGAGAGAATGGCAGGAGGACGTGGGCTGTCTGTGGTGTACAGTACTATTTATGTAACGTTCTCTCAGAAGTTGGCAACCCACACAGGAAATCCTCTTTACATGGGTGAAAAGAGGGTGAAGAAGAAATCAAGAGTTGCTGGCCACCTACGTAAATGTATACAGAACATATGCATACATCAAGAGGGTCAGACTACCATTACTCTGTGCAATACCAGTGCGGTCAACCCAGAATTGGCTGCAGCTGAAAACCAGACCAAGGATACTATGGCTGCGGTAGGATACAACAATCAGGATTGGATCATGTCTACTGGGCATAAAAATCATTTGCCATGCGCTTTTCTTGTGTTGCTTTCATGAGAAGAGGTTTGATGATTTGAAATTCGAATTCTCTGCATGGCAATGCAGACCTTGCTCTCCACACCTACCGAGTGCTCCATTTCCTTCCATTTCAACAAACTCTCCCCCTCTCTGCATAAATCCCACTCTCACAGGCTCTTTTGGTTTGCCTTCTCGCTTTTAAGATAGAAAGGGTCACTTACGATCATCACTGAAGTCATCCACTAGTATGATTTCATGGACGAGGTGCACTGGGGTGCGGTTCAGCACACTAAAGAATGAAGAGAGAAAATCCATGACAGTGCTTGACCAACTCAACAACCCAGACAAATGGGGTGGAAAAGCCTAAGAACTGATGCCTGCCAAAGCACAGAAGAGCAGGCTTGGATTTCCAGAAAGGATATACTAGGTAAGATCCAGAAACCACCCACCACCACCTCCCAGTAACCTACAGTGCCCTTCTACCAGTTCCCGAAGACTGATCAAAGAGCCAAGCACTCAGTAATAGCTGAGATACCCCTTACTATCTTTGTGAGCAAAACCAGAACACCACATAAAGCCAGGAGACACCGGCTTTTCAGCAACATGCACATCACTCCAAGTTTCCTAACGGGGCTTACAGCAAAGCTGCCGTCACCCTGCCACCTCTCCCGCAGCTAATGATATGGTGTCTGCCAACAGCGGGGCCAGCACAGAGAAAATTACCCAGCTCAAACCCATCTTTACAGAGCTCACAGCTGTGGATGGACAACTCCTGTTTTTATGCGTGAGCTGATTGTGTTTCAGACACTGCCAAGAGGATAAGAGCAGGGTTGGAGGCCACCTATTTAATGAAAGAGAGGATGTGGATCACAGCTCCCTCCAGATGGACAGACACTAAGAAACATGGCTGCAAGCTAAAACCTCCCTTTAATTATGCCCGCAAGGGTGGGGGTTTTCTATTATTGTCATTATTAAAACATCCAGAGCTGTTCTCACCCTTTCTTGCATGGCACAGAGGTCACCAGAATTACATGTGCTTGAAATCCTGCCCCAGCACCCAGCAAAGGGTCAAGGCTGATTTCTTGAAGCAGAAACCTCAGGGCAGCCCCAAAATCTCCTAAATGCTCGACCTGGGCTTTGGTAATGTCAGTTGGGTTGCACAGGCTTTTCTAGCCTTCGTCACGAAAGTGGCTCCTTTTTCACACAAGATTTAAAATGCCCCCAAATTTCACACCTGAATCTGCTTTCTGGTCTGGGTTAGGAAACGCCTTCAAACCTGCCATTGGCATAAGAGGGCAGACACCCCACAGGCTAACCCTGAAGCCCTCAATACCTCTAGCTCCTTATGGACAGGTTTCCCTGAGTTCCCAGGCTCCCAGAGCTCCAGCGAAAAGCCTGGAAGTCCGGGAAAACCACACCGCTGGCACAGACCCTGGTCAAGAGAGCTCCAAAGGGCAGCATCTCTGGAAGACCTGGATGCTCCGGAGCCACCAGCCCAGCAGGCAGGAACCAGGAGGGGTCTCGTGGCATCACCGTCAGGTATCTGAGGCCATTCAGCCAAACGGCTGCATAACTCCTAAGAAACCTTCTTGATGGAAAACCCCAAGCCCACCCAACCCTTGGAGTATCTGTGCCTATTGCCAGGTACCTGCTGCCTGTGCTGGTGTACCCCCACCACATCAGTGCTGGAATTACAGCCCTCCAGTGAAAAAGAGTTGAGCTGGATTTCTTTGGAAGGAGAACAGGAGATCCCACGGCAGATGGTGGAAATGGATCCTCTCTCCAAGGTATTTTTTTTCCTTGTTTGCTTATTTTTAATTCCCAGCAGAGATCTGAATAAAAGGGGATTTTATCTTAGACTGGAGTGGGTAAGGCTGGCAGCTCCTCAAAAATCACTTCCAAGAATCACTTTGCCTGAGAACACAATCCCTGCCTCCTTCAGCTTCAGGATCTTGGCAAAGCCATGATTTTGGGTGCCTTGCATGTTAAGGTTGGGGTGGGGAGGAAAAGAAAGCTGCTGTCCCCTAAGCAGCAATCATGGTGGGAGCCCTACATCCCCAGAGCTCCTGTGGCCACCCCAGCATCACTAAGGCAGAGTCAGACAATGCTGCCTCACCAACACCCGCTGCCTGCTCTAAGTATTAGGAAAAACAGCTGCACCCCCTGCTCCCACGGAGGCACACAGAACAATTTAGATGCGCTGTTCATACCTGTCAGGTGGTTTTTAATTATTATTATTAATAGGTTTGTTATTTTTAAAGAAAATCCCCGTATGCGAGAGCTGAGTTCAGCAAATTACTGCAGCTAAGCGTCAGTACGGAGAGACAGGAGAGCAATATCATGCTCAGTGGAATATTTAACAAGCGCTGATTGCCTGGAAACCCAACTTGGTGAAACCTGCAGGAAAGAAGCAGGCTTGTAAAAAAGCCAGCAAAATAAATAAATAACCCACTGAGAGCAGGAGCAGGGAGGCAGCGGGCAGCTTGAATATTCAAAGCCTGTCTCCGCCTAGTCTCCCTTATAGATTTAGCTGCCAGAAGTGCAATGCAGGGCTTAACTCTACAAAAGGAAGGTGATTACAAAGCGGCTGATTCTGCTTTTGCTGGTACCAGCAAGGATAACTCAACTAAACTCACTGCACTGGGCTGCAGATCTGGGCTCTAAGCAGTTCTCGGTGCTTTAGAGGAATTCCCCTCAGGGCACCTCTTATGGAAGAAACTCCAGCATGGATGGTTTTCAAGATGCTGGGCTGGGGAGATGCACAGACCAGCCTCAGCTCAGCTGCAGGCTCCCACTGTTCCCAGGTCAGGCAGTTTGCTGCCAACTCTGTGCCTCTGCTTGCCACTCCGTAAATCAGGGACGATGTCCCCTGATGCCAATGATGGCCATCAGTGGGAGGCAGAGGGTTGACCAGAGCAAGGGAGAAAAAGTCAGCACACAGTCTGACAAGCAAAGAGTGTCTCCATGGACTGCTCTGGCTCCATGAACCATCATTCTTCCATGGGGCTAATGACGGACACTACCACAGGTGATGCAGAATCCCCTGGAACTGTGGGCAGCCTCCCCCTGTATCACTACAGCCCTGGTGAGGGTGGTCCAAAGGTTGGGTCTACCACAGCTCTAAGGGACCCAATGTCCACTGTTTCCAGCAGGCTTAGAGCTCATTATAGCCCTTACAAGTCTGTGCACAGGCACCTGAAAGCCCCAAAATTGCCACAAAACTCTGGGCCACTTGGTGCAGGCACAAAGAGATGTACAGCAAAGGCTGAAACGCTGTGACTGCAGCCAGCTTCCCAATGTAGCCAAAGCAAGTGTGCCAGCTTTTCAGCAAAACCAAACTCACACCTCCAATGCATTTTATACCTGAGCTCTATTAATCACACTGTAATACACCCATGCCACTGGAAACTGGACATTATCAATGCCCCTCAGAGAGGATGGGAAACAGAGGCACAAAATCCTGCAAGTCTCTGACATTACAAGGATTTTTCCTTTTCTTTTCCAGATAGACTATAAAAGCACTTTTAACAACGCAAAGGCAGCTTTTCTATTACTTGTGCCTTTGCTCAGCTTTGATTTTTTTATTACACTTTCTTTTCTTTCATATGTGTGTACATGGCTTTTTTTTCCCCATTATATGGGTAAAATCAGAAGACAATATTATAGTGCTTTGAAGTCCTTCTGTTATTTATAGACTTTTTTCCCCTGAAATCAAACAGAGGTAGATATACTGCAGTGATGGGCGTATTTTAACAAATCAAACCAGCTTTTAAGTTCTGTTAAGCCAGAGATCACAACGCTTTCTCCTTTAAATTGCCAAAAGACCTGCTACCACTGAAATGAAAACTCATGCCTCTAGTACAGAAAGTGCTTACGCTTACTCAACCCATTAAGACCAGATTCACTGCTGAATTATCTTGACAAGTTAATGCTGGAATTTTCTGTGTTTCACTGGATTTAGCAGACGTTATGAACACGCAGACATGGAGAATTTCATTGTAAAGGTCCTTTTTCTGTCCTCCTCAACAGTTTGTTGGGATCCTTTTCCACCTACCCAGAGGTAAGCATTTGGTTCAGCAATTTCATCTCTAAATAAATCATAGATTCATAGAATGGTTTGGGCTGGAAGGGACCTTAAAGCTCATTGAGTTCCAAACCCCTGCCATATGCAGGGACACCTTCTACTAGACCAGGTTGTTTCAAGCCCCATCCAACCATCCCATGAAAAAAACAATCAGCATCAGAAGTGTCAGAACCTATAATTAAAGCCAAATAGTTAATTCTACTATAACAGATAATCACTGCCACTACCTGCAACACACTGTATTATATGGCACACGTGTACACATAATTTACGTACATCCCATAAAGCCCACTTTCTTAATGTACAGGTCAAGTTCCCTTTTCTCCCAAGCAAGATAAACAACAGGGAGCATAGATTATGCTTATTAATGAAATATCTAGACCAATGCAAAAGTCACCTTCTGGCCAAGGGCTGGTATGTTTTTGGTCATCACCCAGAATACTGGTTGCTTTGTAGAGGTGACTGTGGACGTGGGTCCTTGGGAACTCATGAACCCATTAATTCTCTCTATGGCAACATATCGGGACTTGTTAGGAATAAAAAAAACACCTTTGGGAGTATAATAAACTATCAAAAGGGACAAAGGTCACAATTATCAAAATCAGACAGAGTGTGCAGAGAGAAAATGCCCGCCAAAATGAACTGCTTCAACAACCCAAAATGGCTAATTATGTAGGAAGAGAGGCATCACACCAAGAATAACCATAATGAGCTTTGATTACACTGCGGCTTTCGCATTTTATTCTTTCAAATACCCACCAAGCTCTTTGAAATTCAAGAGTTCTCTTATGTTAACATCAAAAGGTAAAAGCGCATAGCGGGCTCTGTACTCAGCCACCACGAGAGATGATTAGCAAATTAAAAAGAAAAAAAAGTCCAGGGTTTAAGCAAAAAGAAAGAAATAGAAAAATAGTCAGTACAAAGTGCTAATTATACAGTTTCTGCACAACACCTGGCTTGTTTTTGCTTCTTTAATCAGGCTCGTTTCAGTTATGGCACAGACTCTATATGGTACCGCTGCTGCCTAAGGAAGGAGGTGTGCAGCTTTGTCATTCCCCTTGCTCAGATGTGCGTGGATGCAGACATCTGCAAAGGGGAAGGCGCGAGGTGCTAAGACGTCACTTCTCTTACTTATAAGCACCAGAAAATGAAAGGCTTGATACTCTCTCTGCTAATTAATGCTCTAAATATTTGATGTGGCATTCACAGCACTCGCATCAGGACTTTTGCCAAAGGATGTTTTGGTTTGTCAGCGAGAGATAGATAATGAAGTTTCCTTATTCCTCTTCTGTGCTTCCCAGCTGCAAGTTTGAAGAATAAATAAAGACCACTGAGCAGATCGAAAAGGATTGTCTCACCCTCTGCCTCCTACACTCCTCTCCTGCCCAGCCTGCGCAGTGCTGACAGGCCATCAAGCTCCCAACACCACCCCACTGGAGAAAGTCACAGCATGGTGATCACTGATAGTCAGGAGCAGAGCATCACCGCTGCCTGCCTACCTGCAGTTCTGCCTCCCCCAGCCTTGCCCCCGGAGCAGGCAGTGTTTTTCTCACAGCTGCTCCCAGGGATGCTTCCATGGATGTGGCAAACACCCAGCCTTGCTCCCTGCAGACCTCAGCAGCAGACAACACACAGCATCCAGCCCTGAAAGCACAACTGATCATCCAGCATGGGCCACATCTCGGCATGTGAGCATGCCGATGCCTGCAGAGAAGGGACAGCAAAGGAAAGGAGATGATATTCTCATAGCAAGCTATGGAGTAGATCTCCCTACCAAATGGGTAATGAGATGGGGAGGCACTATTACCCATTACTGTCCCAGCATCCAGCCCAGCCAAGGTGATGAGGAGTGCATCTTTCCCACCACACTGCTCCTTCTCCTCCAGTGACTGCTAAAGCCTTGGGGGCATCCTTAAGTTCTCCCTCTGGAGGAGCTGGGAAGCCAGAGCTGGGCAATGAGCTGGTTTCCCTTCCTAAATCTATGCTAACACAAGATGGAAAAAAAAAAAAAGAGGAAATTTTGTTGCTTATTCTCTCATTTGTCCTGCCTTCCCTCCTTAGGTTTATTCATGTGGTCCCACCCCTAGCCTGTTGAAGACTCTCACCGTCTTTCATGCACTGAGCATTGGAGCTCAAAATACATGAAATCAAACCACATGGGGGGTAAAAAACTTGCTCAAGGTAATTTGGAAAGGCTGAAACAACAGCCCAATGGTAATTTCTTCACTGTCTGCATAATAAGATAAATAAATATAATCTCAAGAGCTACTTTGCTATTCACCTTTCCAGCCTCTTCTTTCATTTTCTATTTCCCTTTCTCATGACATCTGTCCCCTATTTACCTGCACTATTGTATGTACTCACAAGCATAGTTACATCCACATTTATAAATGATGACTACATCACTTGTAGAGATCTGGGCATTCAACTAATTTAGCTTTCTCACCCCCCCATCCTTTTTTTCCAGCTGGCAAATGGTCAGAGAAAAGATTATGAAACTTAAATTAATTCATTATTCAACACAGTCCAGTAGCATTACTCAATAGCTCTGATGATGCAAATTGTTCATAAATGAACCATCCTAAATGCTCCCAAAGTAACTGGTGTAAGGGTTGCTGCGGAGGTCATTTGTCAGTGCCTCTGCTTCATGGGTCAGAGCACTCACATCCTCACCAAGAGGCACATGCAACATACTGAGCCTGTAAAACAGCTCAGATTTGGCAGTCAGTGGGCGTTACAGTTCTCAAGTACCTGGAAAAATGGTAGGAACAGCAAAATCCCTCCTGTTCCTCATGTATGTGGTCCCTTCTGCGAGAGCTGATCTCTTCCCCTGCTAGAGAGTGCCTTCACCAGCATTTCCCTCTGCCACTCATTCAAGGCGTCTTGTAAGACCAAGCAATGCCCCTTTGCCTTGTTTCTTGCTCCTGAATGAGAACATTCGTTTTGCAATGAGGCTGGAAAACGCAACTTACAGAACTCAGGAAACCAGGTTTGCAACTCAAGATCTTATAGAATCATAGAATAGTTTGGGTTAGAAGGGATCTTCAAAGCTCATCTAGTCCAATCCTATTCAATTAGCAGGGACATCTTCAACAAGATCAGGTTGCCCAGAACCACATTCAGTGTGGCCTTGAATGTCTCCAGGGACTGCACATCCACCACTAGCCACAGACAAATCACCTCTCTGTTCCTCAGACCATCTGTCACCCGGATTATAGCAAGAGCATGATGTGGAGATGTGCTGGGAAGTACAGGGTAGAAAAGAAGCCCATTTCATTCACTGCCATGCTAAATGTGCTTAGAGACACTTGGCCACAGACTGCACCAAAAGGCACAAAGCAGTATCAGGACAGAGGTTTTTTTCCAACAGCCATGGAAAATGATCCATGTTGTTACAGCCACTGTGGGATGGAGTTATCTGGAAGATCTAATTAAACTAGCCATTTCGTTGAACAAGGAGAGGGAAAAAACAGAGCAGTCGGAAGGCATAGCAAATTAACCTACAGAGGCTGAAGAGGCAGATGAGCCCTCAGCTGGGTCCAAAACCAGTCAGGAAGGTGGCAATATTGCACTATTGTGGCTAGAGAGAGGAGCAGAGTAGAAACCACATCACCAGCACAACTTGCCACCAAGGGCTGGTACCCCTATGGCTGGTTGGATCAAAGCAAGTTTATAAGTACTGTATCCAGGAGGAAAATGTTGAACCCTGATGCCAGGAAGTCACTTCCAAACTGAGGACCAGAAAAAGCAGGATCAGCTCAGGAGAGCTCAGGTTCTTAGCCCAGGAAGAGGCAAGGGAGATAGGGACATCATGACAAGGTTGTCATCTCAGTTCCTCACTGCCTGGACTTGCCTCTGCGGTGCAGCTCAATGGGATGTTCCGCAGGGCTGTCACTGTCTGTAGATAAGCCTACAGGAAAGATGGCTCAGAAAGGGCCCCAGAGCTGGGGAAAACGTTCCAGCAGACAAAACATGACTGTTGGAATTGCCGGAGCAGGTGAATTTTGAGGAACAGTGCATGGGGGCAAAGCTGCAGTGGAAATTGCATGCAACCAGGTAAAGAAGGCAGCAAGGCCAACTGATGAAGTCAACCAAGAAGAGGAACAAGGAAGCAAGTCTTTTTATAGCTGGAAATCACACACTTCAGAGGACAATATCCTCAAGGAAAAAGGAAATATTCAAACTAACTTTGATTTTATTTTTAACTTTGCCATCATTTTAGTGAACAGTTCTTAAATGAAGCCAGATATGGGGAATCCAGGTGTAAGAGCCATATCACAGGTCTAACATCTCTTACAATTATAATGTAATTATAATGTCATTCATAATTGTAATGCCAGAACAGCCAAGTGCTAAGTTATGGAGAAATGAGATTAAAGTCCAGCTCTGTGCTTTGCATGTTATAAGCATCCTGTATCTCAGGGGCAGAGTACTTGGCTTTGCCTTGCGACCTCTGTTACAATGGTAACCCCATGCAAGGCTTGTAAAGATAAAACAGAAGGTCCAGGACCAAGGAGGTGGTACACAGCACCAAGTGTCAGTGCTATGCACACCCAAAATCCATACAGTCTAGAGAGAGAAAGTGGTGATAGATTATTAAGTGTGAAGTTAAGGAGATGGGATTGGGCATGAAACCATAAAGCAAAGCAGGAATTCAATTTCAGGACTGTCAAACTCACTTGTGGCACTGGGGGCATTCATCTGAGGAAGGATGTTGTTTTCAAGGAAGAGCTCAGTGAGGACATGATGGTGAAGAGGGCACAGCTGAGGCCTCCCCACTCCCTCCAGACAGCAACACCAGTGTGACCAGTACCAGCAATGGCAAATGGTCCCTGGGACTGCCAGGGCTTAACTGACAAGTCCTGCAGCAGAGCACAAACCTTCCCTATGTGGGCACGAGACACATCTCCAAAACACTTATTGGAGGCACAGAGCAGAGAACACACAAGCTCACTCCAGAAGAACCCACCAGCAGAGACCTGTAGATAGACCCTCAAATGTGTAGTGGACACTTCACTCTATCTTCCCACAAGAGAGCTTGATTCAAGGCACACATTGAGATTAAACACTGATTTCAAAAACCTGTGGTGAAAATGAAGTCTTTAGTCTATCCACTACAGCAAAACACAGCCAAGAACAAAACAACAGATGAAGGAATGGCCACATGCCCAGAGCACTCCACCGTGTATCCAGAGGAGTACAGAAAACGTCCTTGAAAATCCAGCCTGCATGCGCACCATTAGGGCTTCTCAATCAACAAGTCTTTCTGGCACTTGATAGGTCACTGGAGAAGATCAAACAGCACAACCAGAGCAGACATCTGCAGAATAACAGCTGTCCCTATAGGACTGGGAACAAATACTGCTGAACACTGACACACAGCTGGATATAAAACCTCTCATTCCAGACTCTGTCTAATCTTCTGTTGCTCTCTCAAGAGCATCCCGTGCTAGTCCCTGCAAAGGGAGCACAACTACTAACTATCCTGAGCATCCCACTGTAAAACCTACTTCTCAGAGACCAGCTTTCACGCTGACTTCTCCCCATAATCATTTGAGACTGTAGCTGGTAGGTCTGATCCCATTGCTGCTGTGAGTGCAGACATATTCTCCCTTTATTCACAAAAGCCTCTAGCTCACTTCACCCTTCTTTAAGAGCAGACTGGGAGCTCTTACCTCCGAATCGTCCTTAGCAGGGTTGACCTGGCCTCATTGTGGAAGGTGATGATGACACTGGTTGATGGGAGGTCCTGGCGATAGTGCAGTGTCGTACACCTGGGGAGGGGCAAAGAGGAAAAGGCTGTATGAAACCTTTCTGAAGGAGTCCAGAACCTGCCACGTAAATCACTGAGGATTAAAGCAGGAAAGGTCTTAGTTGACACTAACAGGAAGGGAAGAGAAAGAAGGCACCCAGCTTGCAGCCCTCTAACATTGCTTCCCAGCTTGCACACCCTTCTGGTGCCACCAAGCACCCCACCAGCAGGCAGTGGGAAGAAAAAGGTCCTCCTTTTTCATATTAGCAAGGGCAATGCCACCTTAAGCAGATACTCCCCATTGACATTAGCACACAACGGGATCAGAAACAAGTCCTTCATGTCAAAAGTCAGGCATGGGTGACGTGCTTACAAAAGGCCAGCTGCCTTGGTGGTTTTGTGAGTTTCCTGGGGCTTTAGGTGTCATTCCAGATGTACTGGTTTAGTGTGATGAGGTTTTAAACTGAGGCAGGGGCCCAAGCATCCACCCAGCTGGTGGCACCAGCTGAGCTAGGAGCATCATTGCAGCTCCAGCTCCAAGTTACCTCACTCCCGCCTCCCAAGGCAGCAACTTCCACCAGCCAGCTGCAAGGTAAGCCAAGTCCTGCTCCTAGATTGATTGTTTCCTTATTCATTCTGCCTTAATAGCACAACCTGACAATGGGGAAGATTGGCATTTAACACTTTCCAAGCCAGGCTGCAGAAGGTGAAAAACCACAACTGCAGCCACAGCCCCTGCTGTCTCCTTCCCAAGAGGAAACATAAACCCTGTAATTACTTTTACCTATAGATGATTAAATTTGTGTCTTTTTCAGACCAAAACCAGCATAACACTAGCTTGGAAAATCCAGATACACCTCTTACGTCTGTGCTGCTCTTTCCAGGTCCCTCAGTCCCTGTAATAGCCTTAAGATGACAGACCAGTGGGGCAGGAGGGCACCAGCCTGAGGATCTCTCCATCCCAGCCGTCATATCCCTTCCCATCCACATGCCACTTGCCTGTTCTCATGTTAGTGCCCAGTTGCTAGCACTACCATCCTCAAGTGAAGCAGGGAAGAGGACTGAGAAACCTATCTTTCAACAAACCGTCACTTTTCTCCCCCAAAGCTCTGGACCACAGTATCTCCAATTTGAAGTGAAAACAGATGGAAAGATGAAGCTGGGGATGGAGAGGAGAAAGCAAAGAGAAGCCAGATGTTGCTGGTTTATGCTAGCAGCATGGCATTTTGCACCTCAGAAATGCCAAAATGCTTGAGGTATTCTTTTAAACAATAATTTTTCACCGTTTCATGTTGAAATTGCATATCTGATTATTTACAAAGTGAACTTAATGAAAAGAAAGTGTGTAACAGGTAAAATAATTCCAAAGATAAGTAAAAAAACAACATCTTGGGTGGGACAAAATATTTGCAAGCTGAATTGGTTGCTGCTTTCTCTCACTGTTTCACTCAAAACCTTACCCAAATCCTGTCTCAACTTGACAAAGCAGATGTCTCATTACTAACTTGTCCTTTCAGCATAGTTACCAACCCTAGAAAGTCATCACTGAACCAATTCTAATTCTAGGTGCATCCCCAAAGGACACCAAAGTTGCACAGCTACTCCACATGCAGGAGGAAATTCAGTAACATTGCCCTGTGCGTCATCACCCTCATTCATCAAAGTTATATCAGGGATGCTATAAGTAGAGGGTTTCAGAATTACTAAGCAGCACCAGGTCATGCCCTGAGCTGCTCATCTGGGTCACTGCGCTCCCTTGCATCATCTAATAACCAACTTCAACCGAGCTTTCCCATCACAATATGATGAGAAAGAAGCTGCTGCTGCTCTGTGCCTTTTTTGCCACACTCAGGCTCGGATCTCGCTTGCTTTGTGGAGCTGCAGGGACAGACTACGACAATTGCTTTCCCTGTGCTATTTATACAGCATTATTTCCTAACTGTTCCCAGATGCGCATCCTTCCACCCACTTCCAGCACAGCATCAGGAGGGGTGTCTGTGGAGCGAGCAAGGAAAGCTATTTCTGGAAAAGAATGAAAGAGGGTAGAAAATACGAAGTTATCAATATTTTACTTATGCTATTACAATAGTTAAGGAGCTAATAATTAAAGCTGCAGTAGATGTGTGCTGTATCACCCACCAGAAGGAGTGCGGGGATACTGCATACTGGCTGCCAGCGGTGCAATGAAGGCTCCTCATGTGCTTTTGGAAGTCTAGATTTCTATGCACCAGCTCAGCCTACCCAGGCAATGTACATATGGGAAACACTGAGATGTCATACACAAGCACCTCCAGAGCTGGGTCACTGGCTCTGCAACTCATCCATTTCTGTAGCATCCCAAAGGTGGGACCAACGACTGCACTGCTGCTACAGAGCAGGCAGGGACATGGCAGCCTCCCCACCCCGCCCCCTGCCTTATTCACCTCTGCAACTAGCACTGCACCACAAGTGGGACTCACCTCTCCAAAAACTAGCCCAAAATGGGTTAGGCTGAGCTGCTGCATCTGCCACGGCTCCTCCAGGGTCCCTGTGTGGCCCTGGCTCTGCCCTTGACCAGGATTATAAAACCCTGGGCCCATCTTTCGGGAGCTATCCCAAAGTTTCCTACAGTTGGTCCCTGAGGTTTTTTTCCTTCTCTCCCAGTGTAACTGCAGCTAAACATCCTGGCACCCCAGAAGGCAGATTTCAGTTTAAGTTGTTGACTACAAGTGTTTTTTTGGCACTTGCTTGGGTAATAAAACCCACAGCTTGGAAAAGCATTAAATCCAGCATGTCCAGAATTATTTTGTGTGACAATTACATCTGGGGTAATTTCAATTTAATACCTCACTGCAAGTGAAAATTGCAGCATGCAGCCCTAAAATTGCTGTAATAATGAAAATAAACCCGCTAAGAGCTGCGTGTGCTACCTCAGGCTGTCACTGGATAAACATTATGTGCTGGTTATGGGATTTCATAGGTCACCCAATTGCCAACAAGAAAAACAGCAAAAACAACACCCACAACATTTTCAGGAAACCAATGAAATCATGGGGGGTTTTTTTTTAGATTGTTCAAAAAAACCCCAAAGTTAAAAAAGGAATAACTGCACATTTGCAGTGTGTTGAAACTCACTGGCTGAAGTAATTTCACGTTTCATGCTTGGAAAGCTTGCAGCAAGACAGAGGAGCAAGCTTAGCACAGCGAGTGCTAGCAGGAGCACTGCTCTGCTGGCTCACAGCACCCGGGGAGGGCAAAAGAAGACAGAAGCTTGGCTGGCCTGCCCTAAAGCTCCATAGAAAGCATCCAGCCAGAGAGACAATTATGTTGTCCTCGTGCAAACCCAGAAGTCAAACTTCCATCCGATGGGAAGTTTCACTTTCCTGTTTTAAGGTTCTTCGCCATTCAAATTTGAAATCATTTCAGAATCAAGAAGCTGTAAAAGGGGCATTCTGGATGCAGACACCTTCGGAATTACCCTTGGAAAGTCACATCCTGAACTGGCCACTTGCTGTACTGCCTCCAGGGTGGAAGGCGCAGCACATCTCATCTCCGTATTCCCAATAATCCTGACCTCAGGAATAAATTACTGCACACCCGTTTGTGGGGACACGGAGCAGATGGCCAGAGCCCTTCACTCATCACAGGAATCACAAAGCCCTCCCACAAAGTCCCAAACTTTGGACATTCCAATGGCCTCCAAAGTCTGTCACTCTTTTTTCTTAGGGTGCTTCTGCCTTTGTGTTCCTATTCAACAAAGGTGTAGCCCACCCCGGGTGACCTCTTCACACAGCCATCCCTGCATCCCTATAGGTCCTCCTCATGGGGCGATGCACACCCATTCCCAGGGGATTTCAACCCATTTTACATTAAAAATGGCAGACTTAACTCCTAGTGCCCCTTGTCAAAGCAAAGAAACACTGCTATGCAGAACAATGGTAAAGACTAACAGTGTGAACAGAGATGGACCCTGCTCCTCAGCACCTCCTGGTCCACCCCAGGCTCATCCAGAGTGTTTTCTCCTTGACACCATCACATGCCCGCAGAGCTGCACTATGTCTCCTGAAACCCACCTCTCACACTCACCCTCTCCTGTGCCCCATTAACTTCCTCCAAGAGATGATTATCCTCATCCCACCCCCCTGCCAGGCTTCTGCTCATTCTTTACTCTGCTTCAACAGCCACCACTTGCCAGCAGCTCTGCTTTGAATTTTTAACACTGTCCACGAAGTCCAAACTCTCCCTCCACAGAGCTCACCACTTCCAAAGCTCTCTGCGTATTTAGTTTGAACAGCCAGCCTCATCAGACAGAGATACAGCATCTTTAAGCTCCCTCCTGGCTCTTCCCTTCTCTGTGGAAATAAGAGTGAGAGCAGTCTTGTCACCACACATCTAAACCAAGAGTGTTTGGGTTGGTCTGCATGTTGTGCACTCACAGGGCTCTCCCTCTCACATCAGCTCAGAGGACAGGGACCTGCCATCAAGTTCAAACTTAAACAGGAGAGATTTAGGTTAGATATAATGAAGAAGTTCTTTCCTGTAAGGGTGGCAAAGCACTGGCACAGGTTGCCCAGAGAAGCTGCGGCTGCTCCATCCCTGTCAGTGTTCAAGGCCAGGTTGGAGAGGGCTTGGAGCAACCTGCTCTAGTGTGAGGTGTCCCTGCCCATGGCAGGGGGTTGGAACTTGATGATATTAAGGTTCTTTCCAATCCAAACCATTCTGTGATTCTATAAGACCTCCATCTGCATTGCTCCAGCAGGTAGAGAACATGCCTGGGCTCTGCATACCTGCAGGGATGCAGTATACACCTTGGTCATACCTCTCAGAACAACCTCTCAGGGTGACATAGCCCCCAGCCAGTGGGAAACCGCTGTGCCTAAAAGCTGTCTTTGAACTGAAGCAAAATTACAGGTGACCTTCATGAAAATAATCTAAAAATAGGGACCCTGGGCATGTTGCAATTCAGAGCTGTAGAGCAATGTATGTGCCAACTTGCATGGAAACTAATGCATTCATAGAGCATACTGCTGGACCGCACTGTGCACTGTCTCACCTGACCTCTGGGTTACAGTCTCTGGCATTTATCCCAGCATTTTGCAGTTATCCATGCATTAAGCCCAATGACTTCTGTCTGACTGCAGAGTACCTTTCATAAAGTCATTACTTCATGCCCTCCAGGGATGGAAAACCCAAGAAGCACTGCTCATGTTACAGTCAATGCTTCAGTCTCATACAACAGTATAAATGGGATACGACAGTTCAGTATTTGCATGACTAGGGCACAGAAAGGGGTCACTGGTCTTCATGGCATTCACCTCCCATCACCACCCTCGGTTCTTCTTAGCCAAGTTCTTCCTCAAGCCATCCTTCCTGCATGTTACTTCATGTCACTCAGCTTCAGAGACCTTCAAAATCCTACTTTGTCTTCCCAAGCTTGCCAGCATCTCCTCCTCCTTCTTTGTGAATGCTTTGCCCCACCTCAATCAGGGTAAGGCTGCAAAAAAGAGGGCTGACCATGGTCTGCCTTACTGAACATCTCCAGTACCACCATGCACCACATGCACCGGCTGGCACCCAAGGCCATGCCAGGGGACAGATGTTAGCAGCAAATAGGCTGCTTGCATATGCTACACTTGGGGCGGGGACAATGACCTACAGAGAAAGCTCTGTGTTTTCCTCCGTAACACCAGGACCTTCAACGCTGACCAGTCCACATCACAATCTGAATGTGAATATCATAGCTCAGAGCACAGACATGACCTTTATAGTATAATAGGAAGAGCAGTGGCTGTAGAGACTGCCACAAGTTATAGACCTTCTTGCATCTACCCTGGTCCTGCAGTTCCACCTCAGCTGGCCATGACCACAGGCAGGCAGATGCTACCAAAACACCGAAAGGCCTAAAGCAAAAAGAAGCTGAAAAACCAGCTGGAAGGTTGGAGGACTCTGGACAGCAGCTGTAACAAAAGGAAGTAAGAAGGGTTGAAGAGTCAGATGTTAGCAGGTGATGCCACATCGTTTCAGGGGATGCCAGCTTAGGTTTGCCTTGCCAAAAGTGAAAAACTACCCTTGAGAAAGGTCAATAGGATTTCTCTGTGCTGGTCTGGCATGTGCCTTTTGGGGTTGGCACTCCCAAAAAGTGACTAGAAAAACCTGAGGGTGGCATGCAATAGCCACAGCGCCTGCTGGGGCTAGGAGAATGGGGCCATCAAAAGAGGAATCCCCTGTTGAGCAGACAATCTGGGGGTGTGCAAGGGCTTAAGCCAGGGTGAGGAGGCACATCTGCAACAAATACTCAGTGGTGGTTAACATCAGAGCTAACAAGGAATTATTTAGCAGGCTTTAACTAGATGTAATTGTATAAAACTGTAAGGAATACCATCAGGAAAACACTGCCAGGGCACTGAACCGTTTCTGGCTGTAGACCAGGCTCCAAGAGGAACCTGTCCAAGTTCCCACCTCTCTCCTCCCCAGCACATGCTAGCACAAAAATACCAGAAAACAGGCAAAAAAGAAAAGCCCTTCCAAGGGTAGAAGATGCAGCTGCTAGTGAAAGAAGTTTTCTCAGCCTTCCATCGTCAATGTGCTACCATACATGTGACGGTCACAGATAATGCTTGCCTGAAAGCTTCTGGAAATTGAAACAGTGCTATATTTGGCTAGTGCACAATTAGTGTTTCCTCTAACTCACTGCTTCTTTCGATCTCTTTCTTTCTTTTCCCCGCAAGATAGATATCTTAAAAATTAATCAAACGGCTAAATTCGAAGAAAGGGGGAAAAGCAAGGCAGCAAAAATAACCTGACGTGCTGCTGCCTGAGAACCTCAAAACTGACATGAGGATGCATTTATAATTCATTACAGATTCGCTGGAGTTTTGTCTTTGAAAAAGAGGAGGGGAGGGAAAAAAGGAACCTACTAAAAAAGAAGGAGATAATAGCATGGCTGCATTTAAAAACAAGTTAAACCAGATTGTGTGCCTTGATTTTCAAAGCAGCTCATGAATAATTCAGTCTTCTAGGGCTCTCAACACAGACTCGGGGTTTGTCTTGCTTCTTGACTCCCCCCCCACCCTTACTTCTTCAGAACTGAAGCAAAAAGAAAAAAAGGAGCCAAAAAGAGTAAAAAATAAAGAGACAATGAAAAAAAATAATAAAAAAAAGAACTTTCCCTGTTTTCAGTAGAATCTTAAACTGTGGCCAAATTTCTGATGCCAGTTTCACTGCAACCAGAGCTGGCAGCAAAGGTTTTCACTTGGTGAAGTTAAAGCAAAAACTGGCACCTTGCACCCTCCTGGAAAGCCATCAATCCTTTATTAAAGGTCTTTAGAAATCAGGGCAATCTTAAACTCTATCTCAGAGGGTCAGAACCACAGATGTAAAGATGCATTAGGGAGGATGCTTTCTGACCAGAGCTTCCTGGCACCACGTGGCAAATCAAAGCAGATAAAGTCCCCATCCCCGCAACACCTCCTTAGTCATAACTGGAGAAGCACAAACTCAGCCCCACACTGCGATAGCTCAAAACCACTAAAGCATGTAGGGATCTGCAGCTCTTATAGCAAGAATCTACCCAAATGGAACCAAAATATTTTCTGTGATCACCCTCCTTTTGCTACAGTTGATGGAGTAGGATTTTAAGGTGCTCTCAGTAGTGAAAAAACAAACAAGAGTTTGATGGAAAAAACAGTTCATGGCCTTAATTATCAATAGTAGCAAGCCTTGGAGAATTAGTTCCATCACTTACTCATGCTTGACTTTGAATTCAGCCTACAGAAACATACTGGGTCGATAGAAATACCTAGAGAAGTGCGAAAGTTAAACAAACAACTTCATTCTGTCAGAATTACTTGGGGCAAGTTATCAAAGTAATCGATGGCACGTAATAACTACGAGACAAGTGGCCAATACATTACAGTCGTCTAAGGCAGAGGATGGCTCTAGCTAGATCAATGGCACCCTGGGAATGCCACTTGGTGATGAAGCAATGTCCATCATGAATCACCAGTGGGCCCCACCACGGTTCAAGTGGGCAAGTTATTGCTCCCTATGAAGGACACTGAGACAAGCAAGGCTTTCTCTTCTCTATAAAAAGCCCAGGATCCTCCCTGTGCACTACAGGGGAGGAGGCATATGGAGTTTAAAGAGAAGACCCCATTCTTCCCTGGATTGATCAGTGTTTGCCTACCTCGAGGGCCACGGCTGGGACTGTGGTCAGTCCTGGTCTATCAGATATCCCCGTCCCTTCCTCCAAAAGTAAGAAGCTCTCTCCCCAGCTCAGTGACTGCCATGGCCTTCCCACATCCTCCCAGCAGTGGTTCCTGCAGCCTCTGACTCACGGTGCAGCATCGCTTCCACTCCAGCACATCGTTTGTTCCAGAGGAGCCCAATGTGCACTTTTCATCTGATACTGAAAATCACTTGCTTTTAAATACAGCCTGTCATCTCTAGATGACTACAAGCAGCAAAAACATTTGAGATCTAAATGATTTTTTTTTCCTTTTCAGGATGAGAATAACAGATCCCTTTGGGGTTCATTTTTTCTGTATTTTAACTTTGAGATTCACTGAGAGCTTTGCTTTCAGTTTATCCTGAAGTTGTCATCTCCTGGCTTTTTCTTTTTCTTAAACAATCAAAGAACCAAAACACAGCCATTCACACAGCTCTGCTGAGCCCTGTCCACCCGCACAGACCCCGCATGCAGGGTCCAGAGACGTGGCACTGACAACAGGGATGTAACACAAGGTGTTTCCATCTTCAGCCTTTCGAACAAGAGCAGAGGTGCCGGTACCCAGCCGTCGCTCACCTTGAAATGAAATGGCTCGTCCTCGGGGCACAGAAACTGGCAGGCCACTGTCTTGTATTAAATTCCCAGCCCTCCCTCCTCCCTGTAGCCCATCACGACAGGGACATGCAAAAAGATCACTGTACCAGACAGATATGTGGGGAACGAGTTTTTATCTCCGGGTGAATGTGTCGTGAAAGTGGAGCTAATTAACTGGGGCTCTGTTTTGAAAAAGGTTAATATTTTATCACATGTCTTCTGTCTTGAGGAATAATTAGCCCTGACAGTACTCGCTCTGCTCTTTCCCAAGGGACTGAGCAGGAGACTGGGGGCTGGAGGGAGACACGTGGTACTGATGGAGAGACAGCATCTCGACTCTGGACTAGCAGTACATCTAACCAGCAGTTTCTTCTCAACACAAACTAACCTCCTGTAGAATATTAACAGAGGCAAAGCTGTGCTCCAAAGCCTGTGCATGTTCTGCTTGTCTATGCCCTCAAGTACAGGGGATGCTTTAAACCAAGGCGCTGTGGCTCAGCCAAGAGCTTCACAGCTCTGGCACCAGAGCACTAGTCCAAGTCCCTTCTTCTCCCCAGGCACCGCTGCCAGTGCCAGCTATGAGGTGGCCTCTTCCCTTGTTGCATCAATGCCCTGGTCTACACAAGAGGGAAATCCCAAGGGCTCTCCTAACTCTTCCATCCCAACCACAAACCTGTTCTCATGAGGGTAACCAACTACTGAAGCAAATTCCCATAGGGGTTGCACAGAAGAAGGTCCACCCCAGTGCTTGCACAGCAGTCCTTGTCGTGGGGTACAACACTCCACAAGGCTACCAAGAATAGGGCTGGAATGCAAATGAAAGAATTGGAAAAGGGCAAGGAAATGGTCATTTAAGATTGACCCAAAGCTATTTTGTGCATGCATCTTTCTTGGCGAAATGCAATATACAGTTGGATGGGGAATTTCCAAAATGAAATCAAAACCTCCTCATGGTGAAACAAAACCAAAGTAACTTAGTGAAGGAAACCTAACAAGGGGCAGGGGAGTGGGGAGGGGGGAGAAGGGGTGGGTGTGGGGGCATTTTCAGCTTTTTTCTCTCTGAAACAGCATGTTTTGGCAAGCAAAATGTTAGTCCAAATGAAAGAAAGGTGTTCTCCAAGGAAGGGACAGCTGGGATGGAAGCTGCGTCTACTGACTGAGCTCCTAGGACAATTCTTGGGAGGATGCCTGTCCCCTGCAGATGTTCTCCTTACTCACTAGGAAGAGGCACTGTGGAGCTGGGACAAGGAACAACCTGGAGAAACAAATCACAGCAGCAAGACATTTAATATTATACCATATTGTTTGCTGGCACGGTCGAGAGCCACCAGGAGCCAGCCTCCAAGACACCAAGGTCCAATGAGCTCCTCAGATACCCACATTGCCAATCCTCTTTGCCCTGCAGACGCCTTTAAGCCAAGAGCACAGCACAGGAATGATTTCAGCTCACTGCACAGACAGGTGCCATAACTCACACTCCTCATATAGCTCTTTCAGATATAACTACCTTTGCCCTCCAGGAAAGAAATGAATAATACAGCCACTTAACTGACACATCCTCCTGCATTCAAAACACCCGCCTGTACATTTCCATCAGCTTCTCATGTGGTCTAGCTCACTCCTCAACTCCTTCCCAAGAGTTGCCTTCACCCTCCTCGCTCAAGAAAAGCAGGGGGGAGCAATAGGACTGAAAATCCACTGCTGCAGAACGAGCACTGTCACATTTGCCATTCCCTACAGCATCCACACAACCAATCCTGCTCCTGAAGAAACACCCGCCTCCCCCTGCCCCAGCATCTCTTCCCAGTACCACTTTTAATGAAACCCCCTCACACTGCCTTTTCTCTAGGCAGCCGCTCGAGACACGAAACTGCAGTGACTCATGGTATTTCAGATCCTGTCCCCTCGGTGACCACGAGCATTCAGAACCTGTGACTCCAGGGCAACCCAGGATCAGTTGAGCTGTGGCGTAAAAAGCTGAGCAGAGCCACTCTGCTGCCAGGGTGAGGAAAACGTAGGACCTCCAAAACCATCAGTGTGAGAGTCCTTTGAACTTGATGCAGTTACCCTGGTGGCAACAATCACTCTCTGTCTCTGCAAAGGAGGCGATATTGACTGACTGGACCCACCGCCACCAGCTCCAGGGAGTGATTAAGCAGGGACTGGAGGGCAGAGCAGCATCACAGGCTGCCTCAGACATCAGAGAAAAATCTAGGGTTGGGTTGGGATCTTGGCACTTGGAAGTCTCTCTCCCCGCCAAGGAGGCCCAGGGATTCACGCTAAATCCCAGGACAAGCACCTATGGAGCCAACATGGATTGTGGCAGAAGACCTGTCGCATCTGAGGAGGGAAGAGCAGGCTCTTCAGGACAAGTGGATGTTGGTGTGACGGTCTGGCCATCACCCTATGACCTGAGGTCACCAAACATATCAGTGTCACCAAACATATCAGTGTCACCAAACATATCAGCGTCACCCAAGCAGCAGCACAGATCCTTGCTTGTGAAGCACACGGATGAAGGTCTCTAGTCACCTCAGCAGTCCTCCATCAGGGCAACCACACAGCAATACACAGATCTACTACTGACATAACAATCAGTCCTGGAAAAGATGGCAGGCAGTAGGATTGGGAGGCTTTAGAAAACATGCTTCAATGTGCACTAACATCTGCTCTCGTTTAGATGTACTCATTGAAGATAGGCTGAGAAAATTGGGGCTGTTCAGCCTGGAGAAGAGAAGGCTGCATGGAGACCTCATAGCAGCCTTCCAATACCTGAAGGGGGCCTATAGGGATGCTGGGGAGGGACTCTTCATTAGGGACTGTGGTGAGAGGACAAGGGGTAATGGGTTCAAACTTAAACAGGGGAAGTTTAGATTGGATCTGAGGAAGAAATTCTTTACTGTAAGGGTGGTGAGGTCCTGGAATGGGTTGCCCAGGGAAGTTGTGAATGCTTCATCCCTGGCGACGTTCAAGGCGGGGTTGGACAGAGCCTTGGGTGGCATGGTTTAGTGGGAGGTGTCCCTGCCCATGGCAGGGGGGTTGGAACTAGGTGATCTTAAGGTCCTTTCCAACCCTAACTATTCTATGATTCTATGATTATGAGTGACTGCACAATTAGACTCATAGTGTCTGCAAGATAGGAGAGATGGCTAATGCAAGACTCAAGCAACTTCAAAGCTTGTTACACAAACACAGGCAGCTGGGGTAGAAGAGCTATGACCTACGTGTGCTGTAATCAAGGTTTGTAAATTATGTCAGCGCTTACAAAATGCTGGGCCAAGCTGGAGAGGCAGGAGCCCCAGAGGGCTCAGTGGTTTCTGCAGTGAGAGAAACCTGGGCTGGTTTCATAGCTGACCCCGTTTCAAGCAGAAAGCTGGAGCAGAGGCCTCCTGTGGTCTCTTCCAACTTGAATTATTCTCTGATTCTATGAAGTGCCTGTTTTTGATTAATAGCTGTCTTGCTTTCCTCGCTTGGCTGCCAACAACTGCAGATCTCAATACTCCTTGTTCTTTGTGCTACCTGAAAACAATCTCTCTGGGTTTTGATCGCATACCTGCTGCTTAAACCTCCTTGGAGTTTCAAATTCACCCAGAAGACTAAGTACAAAATGCCTCTGTGCGTAGCAAACACTCCAGATGGGCTGAATCTACAAAGTGCAGAACTGAGCTCTTTTGAGCGAAAGACTCAGATTTTGGCCCATTTATAGTCACAGATGGGTTAGGTTTAGCCAACAGGCACACAAAAGCCAGGGTTGGTCCAGCAGCGATGGGCAACAAACTGGCCATCAGAACGATGAGGTGTTGGTACAGCTGCTTGACAGGGGCTGGGAGGCCAAAATAACTAGTGTGTAGTAAGTGCACACCCTTACTCAAACTACACCTCACCCTTAAGTCTTTGGCCAGATGGGACCTTCCTCGTTTGCATCCTCTAACTTGTAGTTTGGGCTTCATCCATCAGTTCATTCAAAAGTCTCAGCTCTCCAGCAACACCGAAGTCTGTGAGTGACAGCAGGTATAAACTTCAGCACAACCAATAGATAGTGGGTTTTGATAAGGGGAGCTCCATACTAGGCCTTTTGTTAGCAGACAGCAAATTTTCCCAGCTAGGGAAAATCACTGTGTTGGTAACCAACCTGTATAACAAAGGTCTGAATTCCTGAAGGGAAGAAAGCTTGGAAACAGGATAACTATGATGAGAATAAATAACAATGACAGTTCCCTAAGAAAAGAAAATAAACCTCAGCATCACATGGC
The DNA here is from genome assembly GCA_039720435.1 of Amazona ochrocephala. Taxonomy (NCBI): domain Eukaryota; kingdom Metazoa; phylum Chordata; class Aves; order Psittaciformes; family Psittacidae; genus Amazona; species Amazona ochrocephala. The sequence goes on along the minus strand of CM077878.1, from coordinate 116,131,153 downwards.
AATTCCCTTTTATATAGATGGTATGTCTGGATCTAAAATGGTTGATCAGTGGTTGTCAATAGTGTGGAGAGCAAGCTGGCTGCTCAAGAGCTGTGTCTCTCACTGACTTTCAGCTGCCCGACTGCATTAATAGAAGATACAGAACATAAGATACTTTCTCTCACATCACCAAACTGTACTAGCTATTTCTATCATTGTCAAAGGGTTACTAGGTTGCACAGCAGAGGCATGAGCAATTCTCTTTCTTAAAATATTGCCCAGCCAGTGAAAGCTTCATAGGCCACAAAAGCCAGCTAATCAAAAGCAGAAACAAAACCTTGGCCAATACAGGCAGTCCTGGATTATCCCCAGGACACACAGCCCCTGCTGTACTTGATGGACAGTTCTCATATCTTCATCCAGAGATCTCATCCTAAGGAAGTGATGGAAAAACACAATGTTGAGTGCTAACCTCTTGGGGTCTGTTGTCCAAGAGACAAAAGCAATCATGCCACTTCCTAATTTCCTACTTCCATCTCAAACGTGTTTTCCACCATTAACTGCTCTGCTGCAGGGTCATGCTGTGCTCTTGCCTGGCTCTAGAAATAAGAAAACCAAGACCAAAAACATGGGGATCCCAGATCTTCCCTTACCCAGCTAATTCAGCCTCAGCATATGCTCTGCAGGTGAAAGAGCCAGGGACAACCTTCACACATACAGGACTTCGCCTAAGCGTGGTCTCATTTTGCAATGAAATCACGAATGCCCCGGCTCTGCCCAGAGAACAGTGGTAACAGCTGGAGTAACAGATCAAGGGACAGAAAACCCTTTGGGGTATTGCTGGCAGTCACACAGCGGCTAATAACATACCCCAAAAGCAAGAAGAGACCGATAGCCCATTGCATCCAGCCACCTCCAGCCCACACAAGGTGCTGCTAATCTGCTCCCCGGAGGGCATCATGCACTTCTTATGGGTAAACACCCACAAGGGACACCCAGCCCACACAGGAAGGTGCAGGACAGAGCAAAGCCAGAAGCACGCACATGTGGGTGCATGAGGACATCTCCAGCTTTCACCAATGCTGAGATCAGAGATGTGGGAGCATTTAAACATTCTCTCTCCCCCCCAGTCCTCCTCACTTGGCTCCCTCCCTCACATCTTGGACTGTGTCACCCCATCCATCCTCATGGAGAGAGGTCCACTTCACTGCACTCAAGACACCCCTGCTCAGACATACCCTGCTCCCTGCTGTCCCACCACCCCTCTGTCCTAAGCAGATGCAGCCAGCAGCACCAGGCACAAGGATACCATGTGCACACACACCTGTATCCACACCACTTCTTCCCTAATCTACAAGTCAGTAACTCACAAGACACAGCCTGAATAAGTAAATTGTAAAAATAACAGAATCCCTCAGGACTTAGTCTGCATTATGCAAGGAACTGGAATAGCTCAGCTACAATGCAGCAACCACAGTGAGAAACAGATGGAGGCAGCAAAGGAAAAGGCGACCATAAACAAGGAAAACCTTTAGATTTGGTCCGAGTAACATCCCTGCAGACCTTCCCTCAAATTCAAAGTGTGTTTGGCCACCTGCACTAGGTACATACTTGCTTTTGCCATGGTGGCGGAGCAGAGCCCCACCTCTCTCCTGTCTGTGCAATAAGATGGGCTTTTCCACACGTCCCCAGACATTAAGTTCCTCCTTTGGGGACTCAAGAAACCAGCCAAGAAAGATAAGATGACTAAATCCCTATGTGGGGTACAAAATGCAATTCTAGCTGCTGAGACCCAGTGTTCACCTCAATTCATCTCAAAGTGGTTTTGGTCTAGTGGGCAAGGAAGTTGAAGGAAGACAAGGCAATGAGAAAAGTCCAAGGGGATCATAAACATGCTAAGCCAAAGGCAATGCTGTCAAAATCTACTTTTCTCCTCTTCAACTCTTCACTTCCAAGAAGATATTACAATATCCTCAGTGCACTTGACTGCTTGCCACTCCTGGGATGCAATCATCAACTCAGCCAAAAACGGAGCCACTTCAAAACCTGCCTGCAATACAGCTGCCCTCAAGCAACCCGCACATGGATGACTACACACGCTTTCACTTGCTGCACACCAAACGCATTTGCATGGGACACAGGAAAGGTGCACAGGGGCAGAGTTGAGCAGTCAGCCCCATGTGCCTGTGGCCATACACAGGTACCACACCTGGCAGAGGTTCCTCCCAGTCATCCCCATGCACTGCACAGTCAGGTATTTTTGACCACCCCAACTGGAGGTGCTCCAACGTAAAGCTGAAGGTGCACCCTTCAATTAATGGGTCAAAATAACACTGTAGTTGTTCTGCTCCAGGACTGAAATCCTGACATGTATGGACCTTGAGAATGCAAGACAGCAGCTCTCTGCCCTAGGGGAACATCACAAGCATCATGTCTTCCCATCCCTCCATGAACATGTCCTATGAGCAGAGCAACTAGCCCTGGACAGCTCTCCTCTACAACAGACACTTTCCAGCTGGCACCGCATGGGGGTTTAAGTGAAGAAACCAGAAGAAATCTTACAGTATGTGATGTTCCCCACAAAGGGAATAGGACAGAATATAAGAGCAGAGCTTTTCGAGAGTGCACAAGTTAGTGTGATCCAGGTCCTGCACTGCCAGGATGCTCACCTTCAGGAGACAGTGCAATGCCTGATATTCATACCTGCCAGTATCCCTGCCAGCCTTGCATTTCAATCATAATTAGATTTTAGCAGCTGCTTTCTCTCTCTTAGATACATACCCCTCAAGCAGCTGTAAAATTCAAGTTTAACTGGGTAGATAGAGCCTCTTGTAAAGCACTTGGGACTTGGGGAGGGAGGGAGTTTCAGAAATTCAGAGGTTTATTGCCTTATGCCAGAATTTGAGAGGGCTCCATCCCTGGCCTCGTTGCTTCACTAGCTCTTGAGACAGCACTACTAAACTCGTGTCGGTGCTGCAGAGAAAAAAAGCAAGATGAATAGAGGAAAACAGGCAGCGGGGATGCGTGAGGCTGGCTGACGTGATTTGTAATAGCTAGAGAGGTCTGCTGACGGCTCTTACCTCTCCTTCAGCAACTATCCTCTCATCTACTCTCCTTGTCCCTGATTTTACTTCTCTGCTTCACTCCATCAGTGAGCACAAACCCCAGCTCAGGTTGGTGCTGGTCATAACTCACAGTCCCAGCCTAACCTGGCAGCCACGACAGCACCCGCACATCTATTATACCCATTTGGGAGGCAGAGGTCAGCCTAGGCAGCATATGGAGCAACTGATGGTGCATACCGGAGCTCCCCGGGAGCTGTCTGCCACAGATGGAAAAAGCCCAGGAGCCATCATGACAAAACCCCCTGGCTGGAGGCGACGCATCATCCCTGTCTGCTTTCCGAGCCGCTGAGCAGTACTGGAAACCCCAGCTCCTGTCCCACTGTGAGCATGCCTGGCATTCACTTACTCCTTCTGCTTTGGTCCTGTGGTTTGCCAGTGGGAGTAGCAGAAGGCGGGATGTGGAGATGAGGTAATCCCAGTGGCATGTGGCTACCATGAAGGAGAGGGAATAGCCATCCACTCCAGCAGCATCAGTGGGAGGCATGTGATGTGGAGGGGGCACCTAGATCTGGGTCCTGCCTCCAGTGTGGTCAAGGGAATTTGTAACCCATGACTTTTGGTGGGGATGAGATATTCCACCATAGAACCATACAAGGAGAACAGGCATCCATTTGAATGGTCTGAGGGCTTAGTCACATGCAACCAGGAACACCATTAATGGCATTGAAATGCAGGCAGGTCACCAGGAGCAATGCTCCAGCTGTGAGACCTCCCAGGACAAGGAACATGATGTAGTCCACAGAAGCCATGACATTTCCCTGGCTGAAATCACCCACAAACCAAGCACAAGCTTGCAGCCCTGGCTGGCCAGAGGCAGGCAGAGAGCCCCCACAGTTTCTCCAGCTCAGATTCCTTGGAGCATTGCAATTCCTCTCCATCTGAAACTATTCCACTGGCTGTAATCTAAAAACAAAATCAATCCAGTAAACATTGCTAAGCAACTGGCTGTCAGCGCCGCATCCCACCCTGCTGAAAGTATTTGCCCTCTCCAAGGCCTTCTGGCAAGCAACTTGCTGCTCAGCCCTTGCCAGATTTTGTATATTTAGATACGGTTGGCAAGTCCAGATGCTTGGCTGGATTAGCAAAGAAAACTCCAGGAAATCTCCTGCAACCATCCTGGTGAAAAACATCCCACAGAGAAGCTGTAAGGAGCAGCATTCCCATGTCCCAGACCCTGGATCAAGATTGTGAGATGCTGGTCTCAGGGCATTACTGCAGATCTGTGAGTCTTGGTGCTGCCACATGTCATACAGAAGAGAGAATAAGTGGAGAACAAACCTGGTTGCAGAGCAAGCTGCTTCTGGCAACAACATCTGGCTGCGAGGCTGAAGGAGAACCTGCTTGCCCATGGTGATGAACTGAAGAGTTAGGTGAGACCCTCTCCAAAGTCTCCTGACCCCTCATGTGAGCTGGGCAATGAGCCCCTCAGCATGGTGGTGCCCCTCAGTGCAGCTCCTGGCACGGCGGTGCCCCTTGCTGTGGGGCCTGTGCTAGGATGTACTTCCCCCAAGGTCAGCTGGAGCAGAATTGAGGTCCCATTCTATGGGTTCACCCTCAAGCAAGCTTGAGCACTTCCAGTCTGGCGCACACAAAGCAGACTGAGCCGGGTTTGCCATTGAACCCAAGTCTGTAAGCACAGCCTCCAGCAGGTCATGCAGCTCTGGGGGCTTCCCATCTCTCCTGGTAGCCTGGTCCACAGTACTCTGCTCTCCCCTTCACAGGAGGGACCTCTCCTAGTTAGCCCCATGCTGGATTGTCTTTACATGCTCTTGCACTGCCATCAGCAACTTCTCCCTGCTTCACAAGCAGGCCACACTCATTCATGCTGTAACATCCAGCTCCCAGGTTGCACAGTAATACTTGAGCATCACCTGCGGCGCGTCCTGGGACACCTCTGCCCTGAGCAAGCATTATCTTTCCAGAGAGGGCTTAGCTCTGCACTTTCCTCTCCTCATTGACCACTATGCCCAGACCCTTCTCCCTGCTCCATCCTCCCCATCAGTGCCTGCCTCCCCCGTATCTCCCAACAGCCCCATTTCCTCTGCGGCCACTCTAATGCTCAGCTAATGGTGCGCCATCCACAGCGTTCTTCAGACATATTCAATAAATCAGAATCCAATTACCGGGTTAAGGAAATTGGAAGCAAATGCAATTAGCTCCAGCCCCTCCCTCATGCTGTGCCCTTGCTTCCTCCTTAATGAGAACTTTTCTTTTGCAGGAGCACCCCGTGCCGCATCCGCCCACCCAGGAACAAGGTTGCTGCCACCACACAGCAGGGATACAGTGAGGGGGCAGCTGAGTTGATCTTCCCTTTTAATAGGGCAGGTGGTTAATATCCCTGGCATTAATTCTCTCCAGGAATAGCACACTCGCTCTGTGCTCAGCTATAACTGGCGTCCATCAGGGCTGACAGCTCCTCTCTGGAGAAAGGAGCATCTGGTCCTTACCACGAAGAGGAGCTAAAAGAATAAATAAATAAATAAGCACAAGGCTTGCTATGGGAATGGAGATCTGGTGCTGCTTCAGCACTTCAGCCTAAGTGCTGCTTTTGGACTGGAATAGCGGAAATGCAGAGCTGGATCAGATGCTGGGAGTTGAGTTGCTCTGACCTGGGAGGAAAGTGCTGTGGCTGAGTCTAGCACAGAGCTCCCACCAAAGCAGTATGTCCCTCAAAAGGGCTCCCAGGAGAAGGCAGGTGAGGACATCTGCTGTTAACAGGGTGGGATGTGATGCCAGGCACAGCTCCTTGGGAAGCACCAGCTGTAGGCTGGGGATCACCAACGGGGGCCAGGTATATGCTGTACCCTCCAAGAACAAAGAGGAAAAACGCATCAAGGGAACCTTGGGAGTATTTTCTACACCGACATCACTCTATCCAGCAGCCAACAGTTAACGCCACCAACCATCAACAACCTGCAGCTGCAAAGGGCAGCTCTTTCTTTTTGGCCTCTCGCAAGAGGTCCTTTGGGTTCCAAAGGATATTTTTGACTCCGATGGTGCTCACGTGGCTAGTAACTTCACAAGTTCTTACCTTCCTCTCCCCCTCGGTTAGCAATAATCCCTTAGTTCTCACATTAGCTCCTCTCTCTGCAGAGCAAAAAAGTGCTCAACAGTTATTTTATCTCCCTTGCACCATGCCACTGCCTCATCTGCAGAAGAGCAGGAGTGCGCAACACCAGTTAAGACTTTGCCTATTACGGAGATGCGTTCTCACATACCCATTACTTTCCTGAAGGAACAACAAAAAAAGGCTTTTTCTTTCTTTTCCTATGGTCCTGGAATAATTTTTACAGGTTTTAATGAATAGGTTTAGGGCTTCCAGACATGCCAAGAAAGATTCAATCCTAAAAATATAACCCAGGCAGAACCAATCCAAGTGCACCCACTGGGGATGAATGAAGGGCCCATCTAGCATCCCAAAACCACATCCCTGAGGAGGAATGAGTCTATGCACCCATATAATAGAGTTTAATGAGGAAGACCAGGAGAAACTGAGACAGTGTCAAAGGCTTTACACAAGTCCAGGTAGATGACATCAACTGCTCTGCCCCTGTCCATCAGTTCCGTAGCCCCTTCATAGAAGGTCACCAGATTGGTCAGGCAGGATTTCCCCTTAGTGAAGCCATGCTGGGTGTCACCAAGCACCTTGTTGGTTTTCATGTGCCTTACATGCCTTCCAGGAGAATCCACTCCAAGATTTTGCCAGGCACAGAGGTGAGACTGACTGGTCTGTAATTCCCTGGGTCATCCATTTTCCCCTTCTTCAAAATGGGGGTTATATTTCCCTTTTTCCAGTCATCGGGAACTTCACCTGACTGCCATGATTTTTCAAATATGATGGACAGTGGCTTAGCAACTTCATTTGCCAGCTCCTTCAGGACCCGCAGATGGATTTCATCCGGTCCCATGGACTTGTATACATTCAGGTTCCTAAGGTGGTCCCGAACAAGATCCTCCCCCACAGTGGGCCCAGGGTCCCCACCCTCACCGTCCCCGCGTCTGCCTTCCAAGACTTGGGTGGTGTGGTCAGAGCATTTGGCGGTAAAGACTGAGGCAAAGAAGTCATTAAGAGCCTCAGCCTTCTCCAAATCCAGGGTAGCCAGTTCTCCCGATAGCTTCTGGAGAGGGCCCACGGTGTCCCTAACCTGTCTTTTATTGGCAATGTACCTATAAAATCCCTTCCCTCACATGACATCCTTCTCTCTAAGTTGGAGAGACATCAATTTGATAGGTGGACCACTCGGTGGATAAAGAACTGGCTGGATGGCCGCACGCAAAGAGTAGTGCTCAGTGGCTCAGTGTCCAGCTGGAGACCAGTAACGAGTGGTGTCCCCCAGGGATCGGTGTTGGGACCGGTCTTGTTCAGCATCTTTGTGGGTGACATGGACAGTGGGATTGAGTGCGCCCTCAGCAAGTTTGCCGATGACACCAAGCTGTGTGGTTCGGTTGATACATTGGAGGGAAGGAATGCCATCCAGAGGGACCTTGACACGCTTGTGAGGTGGGCTGATGCCAACCTAATGAAGTTTAACCATGTCAAGTGCAAGGTCCTACACCTGGGTCGGAGCAATGCCAGGCACAGCTACAGGTTGGGCGGGGAGGAGATTGAGAGCAGCCCTGCAGAGAAGGACTTGGGGGTGTGGGTTGATGAAAAAATGAACATGAGCCGGCAGTGCGCGCTTGTAGCCCAGAAAGCCAACCGTATCCTGGGCTGCATCAAAAGAAGCGTGACCAGCAGGTCGAGGGAGGTGATCCTGCCCCTTTACTCTGCTCTCGTGAGACCTCACTTGGAGTATTGTGTGCAGTTCTGGTGTCCTCAACATAAAAAGGACATGGAACTGTTGGAACAAGTCCAGAGGAGGGCCACGAGGATGATCAGGGGACTGGAGCACCTCTCGTATGAAGATAGGCTGAGAAAATTGGGGCTGTTCATCCTGGAGAAGAGAAGGCTGCGTGGAGACCTCATAGCAGCCTTCCAATACCTGAAGGGGGCCTATAGGGATGCTGGGGAGGGACTCTTCATTAGGGACTGTGGTGAGAGGACAAGGGGTAATGGGTTTAAACTTAAACAAGGGAGGTTTAGATTGGATATGAGGAAGAAATTCTTTACTGTGAGGGTGGTGAGGCCCTGGAATGGGTTGCCCAGGGAGGTTGTGGATGCTTCATCCCTGGCGGTGTTCAAGGCCAGGTTGGACATAGCCTTGGATGGCATGGTTTAGTGGGAGGTGTCCCTGCCCATGGCAGGGGGGTTGGAACTCGATGATCTTGAGGTCCTTTCCAACCCTTACTATTCTATGATTCTATGATTCTGTGATTCTAAACCAGGGGGAGGCAGAACCTGTGATGGCGGGTGTCACGGACAGCGCGGTCACTGGGGATCCTCTCGCTCTCCCGCTGGTTAAAGGCATGGAGCCGGTAGGGGTCCTCGCCGCCCTTCCACCTCCGGGCGCTCAGGTACCTCCGCTCTTCAAACTGATCCCAAAGGTCGTCCCAGTCCACGTCCAAGCCCTGCACACACAAAACCAGCCCCGTTAGAGAGAGAAGAGACCAGAGGACACTTGACCCCGCTCCAGAGGTCCTCCCGAGCCCCACCAGAGGTCTGTCAGCCCTGCAGCAGGGGCAGGCATCACAACTGCAGGCTAACAAGGGGCCTCATTAGGTCTTCGAGGTTTGATTTTTCCTTAGGTCTTGAAACAGCCCGTCAAAGAGAGCCTGCCGATTTGAATTTAAAATGACTAATTGGAAACCAAATTCAGGTCCCTCGTGGTCCAGAGAGACAGCACAGTCTCAAGAAATATAAATCGCAAAAGTCTCATTAGGGTTTTGATCTTCCTCCAGCCACAAAAAAAGGTATTTTACATCCCCATCGCCCCTGTAGCCCCTGTGGCCCTTCAGGCAGGAATGACGCGTAGGACAGGAGCAGTTTCATCGAGCACGATCCCACATTTCCACATCCATACCCTGCCCTAGGGCTTGCTCCAGCAACGGGACCCTGAAGTAAGGGGGCCATCATCCTCCCAGCCCAATTTTGGTCTATCTTTGCTACAACAGGTCTCCCACTGAGGACCAGCCCTACTGCAGGAAGAAGAGCAGGTAAGCTTGTGCCCCTGTGGTCCCCCACCTCAAAAAGGATGGAGGAGCTGCATTTGGAGTTACTCGACAGCTCCAACAGCCGTCAGGGGGTTTAAGCATCCCTTGGCAGCTTGGTGCCATCAGGAGGTTTAAGCATCGCTCAGCAGCATGATGTTGTCAGGGGGTTTAGGCGCTCCTTGTCAGCCAGCAAGCATAATGTGGCACTGATATAATCTCGTAGTTACAGCAGCACAACCCCTTTGATCTCAGCCTACCTGTAACACAGAGAGATGCAAACATCTACAGACATCTCAGCCCTAAAGAAAATTGTGATCTTATCCAATAATTGATCTTTTCTTCTTTTCTTTCTTTACCCCCCCTTCAATTCACACCATCTCAAAACTGATTTTCCCTGCTAATATCGCAAAATGAAGCTTTTGAAATGGGTGATTTTTATCCTGTAATTGATTTTACTTGCATCTGACAGCGCATTTTCTCTAGTCACAAGAAGGGGAGGAGGGAGCACTAGCTCCTGCAAGTGAAGCACAGCAGGTTCAAGCCAGGCAACTCCAGCTGCATGATGCCCCACATCACCCTGGATCACAGCAACACAAGCACCCCCAAATATCCAACAGAGCCCAACAATGCCAGGGTTTACAGGGAATACAGCTTTGTATTCATCCTCCCTCAGTGAGACCCTATGGTCTTCTCAGGAGCAACTCCAGCACTTAACCCCATTGCATGAAGATAAGAAGAAACCCCCAAGCCACCATCCATACCAGGAGAAAGTTATTTTGGACTAAAATGAGGTGTTCCTGCCCATGGCAGTGGGGTTGGAACTAGATGATCTTAAGGTCCTTTCCAACCCTAACCGGTCTGTGATTATATGGACTGTGAGAAAGTTGTTCAAGGCTGGGAGAAAGTTATGAAACCGCTAAGATCACTGCAGGATGTTTAAGAGGAGGATGGATGTAACCCTCTGCAGGCTTTTGGGAGGACGGACGTACACAGGGTGATAAATATTCTTTATGCTTTTTCTAAGGCATCTTGCAAAAAGGAGATTTACTGCGGCAGTAAAAGATGAGCGGAAAGTGAGCCGACTGCATTGCCCAGTCATCGGCAGCCTGACATTTGTAAGTCTTCATGATGACCCCGGGAGGCCGGGCGCTGTTAAAACAACCGCCATGGAGTTGCAGTACCTTAATCTTAATGCTGTGAAGAAAAGCTGGTTTCACCCAACTTAATAAGGAGAGAAATGGCTTTTTAAAGTGGCCACAAGGTACTCTGGGGTGTCGGATGTGTATATATGGTTTTACAGCTTTTTTAAATGTTAGTTAAACCCAATATCCTTGGATCAGCTAGATCCGGGCAAGTGTTTGATGGCTAGCAGATTCCCATGGGCAGCTATTGCATCAGGAAAACTGGAGCTTCTGCAGATGCTATAAGGGCAGCAAGGCCCTGATCAGGCCAGCAGAAGTATGGTGTTGGCATGCTGGAGGGTCCTGCCACATGCCTAAAGGGCTGGGACAACATTTCCCCAGCATCCATCTAACCCCACTACCATCCTTTTAGTGAGAGGTCCCAGTGGTAAATGCATACATGGAATTTATCAGTGCCTCATCCCATGGCATTTGCTTCTCATCCTGCCCTGGATATACCTTGCATTCAAGGGTTGCATTCTTGGTTCACACTGCAGTGAATAACAGCCATATAAAATCTCCATCTGAAAGACGTCAGCTTGATTCACTCAAGCTCTCCCTTTTGGGTTGAGGAAAGCTATAGATAGGATGATTCCTAAATATCAGGTAGCTAAATACATATCAGAGATCAAGAGCAAATAGACACTCCTGAGAGACTGGAGATTAAAGGGTTATTTTAACCATTACCTGGCCACAAAACAAGCTCAGGGATTAGGTTAAGTTTCTCAGCCAGAAGTAGCTATCTGGCTTTGGTCATTTGCTTTCAATCCACATCTCCTAAATCTTCTGGGTGTTCTCCAGCTTTCCAATGCAAACTTCCCTACAAGGCTAACTGAAATCAGAGCAGGATGCACACACGCACACACGCCAACCTCACTGCACAAAGCAGAGAGGGAAAGTGAGGCAGTGCCCTCAGATGAAGAGCTCCCCGCTTATGCAAGTGGTGGGAGGCAGGAGACCCCCCTGACCTGCACACAGGGACTCCCCTGTTCCTTGGTGCCTGACCAGGGACAGGGAATGCCAGTTAGAGTGTAAGGAGGAATCCCCTTCACTCACCCAGAGACAGCGCATTGATCACAGGTTACTGGGTACAGTCTTCATTATAATATTTCCGCCATGTATTATCACCTCTTCCTCACACCAGAATCCTGTCTTGGGAGTTATTTAACTGATGTGCTGAAATCTAAATTTAATTTATTATGATCTAACTCACTTTAGAAGCCAAATTACCCTGCACTAGAAAAGGATCAAGTCAATACTCCACTTGCCTTCCTATTTATCTTCTACAGAGCTCCTCTCTCCAAGTTTCATATTCATTTTCTCTCATGTACTGGTAATAAATTTTCATTTTTTTTCCTTGGAATTAGGTAATTTCTCTTTCAACATTGCAGTTTAATGGCTGGTATTAATTATGGGAAACACAGTCAATGCTTAAGAGAGTTTGAGAGACTCAAGGAGTCTGCAGAAAAGAGAGGAAGATAATATCCAAGAGGCAGTCATCCACCCTCAGCCAACAAGCACCGCCCTGCATGGAGGGCATCCCTGGTGGGTCAGTGGGAGAGATACCCCAGGCAAAGAGACACAGACAAAATTCATTGAGGAGAGGATTTTCCATCTCATGCCAGCTCGTAGCTAAGAGCTTATCCACCAGCTCACTAAAACCACCTGCTAAAGGCACCCCAGAAAGCTACCTGCCACCTCACGGATGAAGGGCAAACAGCAAGCCCCTGAAGCAAGCACAGAAGCAGCTTTTCACTGCAGCTGTACATTAAAGACTGAAAGCCTCTCCGTGTAAAGATGTAATTCATCATCTGCCTCTTAAATCATGGCTCGGAAACAAGAAAAAAAGGGAAAAATATAACAAAAAAGCCCAAGGAGCAGTGCTGCAGGGGGAAAGCGGGTCATTAGCAGTAAAACTACAATTTTCTGGCAACTGCTAATGCCTTGTTTATGTGGGTTTCTGCAAATATGACATTTTAATGGCATAATAATCGTGTGATTACAGTACAGCAGGGATCGCTGAAGCGGGAAGGAGGAATGAGCAACACAGCCGGCTGCCGCTGCGGGCCCGCAGTGTCACCATGGGATGCTCTGTCCCTCCTGCCTTCACCCACTGGGCAGGTCACACTGGTCCCCAGGGCCAGGATGCATCTGCCCAGGAAGAAAAGGAGCGGGTGGCACATGCCGAAAGTGGGCTCTGATTCACTTTCTTATTTCGCGGCACTGTTTTAAAATAAAGAACTTAAGCTTCTGCTAAAATTAACGCTATTTTCCTTTTAGACATGCTGGATGTTGCCATTAGACCAAGGTGGATCGGACCAGCACCAAGTGGAAAAAACTCATCCCTGCATAATATGTGACCAAACCTGACCAATGCCTCCATCCTGCCTTCATGGGACTCAGGCTTTAAGAAAAGGAGGAGAGGAGAAATAAAGAAATACATCCGCCAAGCAAAAGGTCCTCTAAACAAGGAAAAAACTCTAGAAACTCGGATGCTGTGCAGCATGTTGCTGCCCAGCCACACTCGGTCGCTCCTCTGCGTGCAAAGGTTGGAGCATGCGTGCGTGTTCGGCACAGCTCCGGGGCACTGGAGGCAGAGGGCAATCTTTCAGCAGGAATTGCAACCAGGCATTATACAAATGAGATTTAAATGTCTCACTGAAGCGCGGAGCCCCTGCAAGCAGCAGGTTCAATTATAGAGCTGTTACCAGCCAAGGCACTAATGCCATCTGAAAGGATTATAATACTTCAAATGGGGTAGGGCTCATCCCTCCTCATACCCTGAGCAACCCCAGAGGGGAATGAAGCAGGGCAGCACCATGGTGCCTCGGTCCTCTTCCCTGTCTCCCTGAACAGCCCAGATGTGCAGTGAGGTATGAGATCCTTGAGTTGAACTTCGGTATAGTTTTCCCAACCCCAGAGCCCAGCAGCCTGGCTTAGCCCTGTGTACACACTGCTGCACATCCCAGTGGCCTCATCCCTAAGATACAACGGGGAGACAGAAGAGAGCACCATGGCCATGCCCTTTGCCCTGTGTGAAAAGCATATGACAGTGCCAAAATCAGGCTGCAAGCCTCTGGAGAGCAAGCTTCATACTCATCTTGCAGCACAGCCTCCAGTACCTCAGGTACCACTCAGCAGCAAACAAGCACAGACCCTGGAAGAGTCCTTTCTCTTATCCTCCCTTCCCCAAAGTACATAGCCCTCAAGCCAATCAATCACTTAAATACAAACTTAAGCAACTCCAGGCATTCAGTGGAACCCACAGAAATCCCTGTTTAAATGCTTCAAGTTAAGTACTTGCTTAAGTGCTTCATTGGCTCAGCGCAGTCTTCTCCAGGTTTGCACTGACACCAACTACACATGGGAAATGGAGGAAGCTCTGGGCCCTGGCTATCATCCACCCTTAAATTTTTGCTCCATTGGGATTTCAGTTCCAGTTCCTTTATTTGAGAGCTGAGAAACTCCCCTTCCTCCTGACCAGTACCTGGGCACAACACCAAGGTGCATCTTCATGGCGGGTCCTCCGGAACTCCACAAGGAAACACAGCAGATCCATGTCTGCAAGGACACCACCCTGCTCCAAAGAGGACTGTCATCTCCTTCTACTTAGAGGTGATTTACTGCCTCTCAGTGAAGACCTGACTCTGCTCTGACCCCACTTGCTGGGGAATAAAGGAAAAAGAAGACACACAAAAAAACCCTAAATAAAATATTAATATGGATACCTAATTAAAGCAAAGCACTTCTCCGGCAAAGCCCTGAGGTCCCTGGAGATGCTCTGAGCATTCCACTAGGCTTCTTGCTGCCACTGACCTTTCCCTGCTCACGCACATCACAGGCATGCTGCTCCATCTCCAAAGGACAGAGCACCATCTTCTACTCTGCTTCCTTCACAGGGAATGCAAGTCCCTGTGCACCTTCTGATAAGGTCCTTCCCACTTCCTTCCAAGTGGGAGAAAGGCCATGCTATCACCACCTTTACTGCCCTTCTCGCCTGCTGCCCAGTTTCCTTTACCTGTCTCCAACCCCCCTTCTCTAATGCTCACTCCTGTGTGGCAATTGTCTGGGTTTCTCCTGTGGTGCACGCAGATGTTTATGTAATTAAGACACCTACTGCACCAGGCAACAGGACTGATAAAGGCTGGCAAGTGGCCATGGAACAAGACTTAACATTCATGAGCTAGAAGATGACAAACTTCAAGAACTACACCTGTAAACACCGCCCGGATGGAAACATCCCTATCCAGGCTCTGGAAAATGCTCTTCAGTGTCTTCCTCATATCATTCCCACACTCAACTAGCATCAGCACAGGCTGTTGGCCACTGATTCAGTGCAAGAGCTGACCCAGGGGTAGAGCAGCTGGGCCATTGTTAAATGCATCACAGCTAGAACCATCTCTTTGTATACCTTCTTGCCTTCATCTGCAGTAAACGATACATGGAGTCTGAAACACCCTCCAGAGGCTTAAATCTGCTAAAAGTCTGCAGCCAAATACAGCAGCATGAAAAGCCACCAGAGAGTTATTGATGCTTTTTCCAATAAGGGCACCAAAGATTTAACTGCAAAACAGATGGCCAGGGCAGCCACCAAAATGGGGAATTTATTTGCAAATCAGGAGCAGGGGACCCCAAGGTGCAAGGAGGAAAAGATGACAGATTCATTGCTTTGATGAAAAGCCAAAAGTTGCTTCCAGGGCTTCCCTTAGGAGAAAGCAAGTCAGCTCAGAGTTCAAACCACACTTATCAGTGACTGCTTGCTGCTGCAGGGCCAAGTTAAAATACACCCTCACCTGCCACATGCCGCCTGGGCCTGAGCTGCACAAGTAGGTGATGCTTCTATCTCCTGCAGCACAGGCCACTGTCCTACCTCTATTGAAGAGACAATGAACACTGCTGGCAAGCATTGTATACCCCAGCCACATCCCAAGGAATTCCCATGGCGATTCCCATCACGCTGGGGAACGTTGTGCCTCCCTGTGATGGACAGTAGTGCAGGATCCAAGTCACTGACCTCTAGAAACAACATCCAGCTGCAGAATCCCCTGCTCTCCCACTTGGAAGGGTGCTCTTCCTTCTCAGACCCCAAAAGCAGGTGTGTACAGCAGCACCTTGCTGTGCAAAGAACACAGATTTACTTCCTTAAAATGATAAATTAGTCGGCAGGATAGCCTGACATATGAAGACAAATCCTGCACAATTAAAAAGGGAAGGAAGCCGATTATATCCTCCTGGAGAATACTGCTGCCTGCTTCTGTTTTATTTATACATTACACTGTATAATGAGCTGAATATTTAGGAGGTCAGCACAAACCAGGCTGCTGACTGGACAAAAGAGAAGACCCAGCTCCATCTGTGCCAGAAGCCAAGCAGAAGGATGGAGAGGACTTTTAGTCTTCTCCTCTTCCCCCTGCCTGCAGCAACCCTGAGATGATGCGGGAATGCTCAGTTCAACTGCTTACCTTCTATTGCTTGTGCTCAGGCTGCATCGGTCTTCCCAAGTCTCCATCAAAAAAGGCTGAGGTCTCCATCCTCCCCTCAGCCCCACAAGAAAGGATGAGTAAAACCAGGCCAAGCTTGTTGGCATCTGTGAACTCTTCTAGTGGGTCTGCATATGGTAATTTTGGGCAGCAAACAAGGTCAAATAGGTTTTAAGAGTCTATAATATAGCCTCTGCTTCCACTGAGACAGGGGTTTTTAAAAGATTTCAGGTTTAAAACATAAAAAAGGTGGAACACATCTGGTCTGGCAGCATCTCTACTCCACGGTGAGCCCTTTGGGTTGACGGCAACAGTCTCCACCAGTGTTCCCACCACCATTCCCATCAGCAGTGGAACATCCGCAGCTCCACCAGGCCCTCTCCCTCCTGTGCTGATGCCATTGTCCCCAAGTGCCTTCGCCTCCTGTCAGAGAGGGTTCTGTGTCCTCTCCACACCAGTCAGGTTCAGCTCAATCCCAGGACCATCAAAGGTCAAACACATTGGGTAGAGCTCACACTCACAGAGGGTAAATAGAGGAAAAAGGGAGCTCCTGCTTGGACAGACGGTGTGTTTTGCTTTCCTTCTGTGCCTTTTCAGGACAGACATGAGCTGCTTCCCAGCCATGAAGGTCACACCAGACTTCCCAGGCTTCAGCAGGAGGAGCAGATGATTTAGTACTTAGAAGCCCATAGCTGCACTCGATCTCCAGCTGAGCTTCACTTGCCCTTCTGTAAAGGAAGCCAAAGAAAAAGCCAAAACCCCCACTAAACCACAGAGATTGAGCATCTCAGCTGTCAGGAAAGGTCCCCCCTTCCCTGTGGAGCTGCAGGTCCCACGTACCAAAAGACTGCCCAGGATAGGGCATATCAGGGGCAAAGGAGAGCAGGGAGGGGAGAGTAAAGGAGCCAACAGCCAAAGTCCTACTCTGAACCCAGCCCTTTATAAAGCAGGCAGCTAATCCGAACCACACCTCCAAAGCAAGGAAGGGATCGTGCTGTTAATACAGTCAGCATCCTCGACCCAACACGGCCTTTCACAGCAGCAAAGCCCGGGGTAATCCATCTGGTAATTGCTTCCACGGGGATCTTTACACAGCTTTAGAAACTCATGCTACTATCCTTCCCAGAGCAGCCACCCTTCCCAACTGAGCAGCAATGTGGGGCAATGGATAACAGTAGCATATTAATGTGAAGGGAAAAGTGCCTGCAAGGGAGCTCAGCCTTTATCTTAGCTTGGTTTATTCTAATGGGGAGGTGGGAGGAAAAAACAGAGGTTAAAGAAATAGATATTCAAGCAAAATAAAATAACTGCAAATACATAAGGCAATTATTTGCATGGCTTTAGCTGTCTTCAGGAAGCCACCAGCTTGCCTTTCCCCTCATCTCTGTCAGCTAACTGGTTTTGAGGAGCAGAGCTTTACCAAGTGGGCACAACCTGCTCCAAGGAAGGAGCTCAGCAAGGACAATACCACCAGTCAAAAATCCCCATCCCTGCACTCCATTTACAGCTCTGTAAAAGCCCCGGACTCCCTCCAAGCCATACATTGGTGTTCCTACTTCACAAAGCTCCCATTTGGTGGGAGGCTCTCCATGGAGCATCACCTGCACTGAGCAGCTCCAGCACAAGGGCTTTTTTTTCTCTTCCCAACTCTCACTCTGCCAGGTGGGAAGAGCAGAGGAAAACCCTTGCTGGTCACTAACCAAAACACCCCAAGACCTCTTAGAGAACTTTCCTCATGTATGCACCCCGTGCAGCGATGCGGTACAGGCCAGCACCACCATCAACAAGCAGTGGTGGCCTGCCTCCTCATCTCACACACACACATCTTGCAGAGACAGGAGTTTCTGTAACCCAGAGCTGGTCCTTAACACACAGGCAGAGGGAGGTGAAGTTCAGGTCACAGCAACGATGCTCCAGGGTGCATGTACTACCCAGCTGACAGCCCTTCCTCCCCCCACAACTCTCCTCAAGGAGAAATTAGATATAAAACATTTGTGACAGCAAAACCTGATCTAAACCTTTGATCCTTAGGTACCTGCTGCTGGAGTGACTGCAAGTTCCGGGGCCTGGGAGCAACATGACTGACAGCACCAGAGATACAGCAGCATAATTTAGAGTGCATGTGTCAGCCCAACCTTCTCCTGTCTCAGCTGAGTAATAGGAATGAGAAAACCAACCCCGGCTAGTGAGAAATGCACCATAGTAGGTGCAGTGAGTTAGAAAATACATAAGGCTGTTGAGGAAGGACTGTGGGTCCTGCAAGCACAAGCCTTGAGAAAGTGCTGCTGCTCACATGAGCAAACCCTGAGCAGAGCTGTGGCTGAGCATGGGAGCCATGGGACATGCACGAGGCATGGAACATGCCTGGTCCATGCAGTAGGATGAGCCTGAGGATGACGTGAGACAAAGCTCATATCAAAGCCTGAGCAATATTTGAGGGTAAATTTGCCCCCCACATCATCCCCACTGGGGGAGAAGAGATGGTGTTGGGAAAGAATCACAGCCAATTCTGGAGCAAAGACCCCCTTCTGCCACTGCAAAAGCCACCTGCTTCCCTTGAGGGACAGCCTTAAGCAGCATTATGCTTCCCAAAAAGCAAAGCAGGCAAATGAGCATGGAGATACACACGCCACAACCCCTCCTGCTGTGCCCATGTGAAGGCAGGAGCTCAGCTTCCCACATTGCTAGTAAGATCAAGGGTGCAAAATGAAAACAGAAGGGGAGGGAACAAAGCACAACCAGAAAACAACCAAAGCTGCAATTTGGCTTGTAGCAAACATCTGTAATTTGGAGGACAGCAGTGTTATCACCAAGGGCCCATCACTGGAGCTCTCACACCCAGAAGGATGCTGGGTTATAAAGCACTGCTATGTCACAGCACAGAGATACAGGGCAACCTTCCCTTTCCCTGTTCCCTGACACACTGACAACATCTGATCAATGTTTCTGCACATCTCCAGAACCAAAAAACCCCAAATCAAAACCATAACCCCCCCCTCACACTCAAAAATAAAATACAATCCCACTGCTAAGCCACCTGATGCAGCAAACTCAAAACACCTCCCAAGAGCATGTGGATCTGGATGGAAACCAGGCACTAAGCTTTGCTGTTATTATTGGAAGAACAAATAAAATCTGCATTTGGCACTGGTTCTTTCGCACACACACACACACGTTTCACTGCAATAAGCAAAAGAGCACTTTTGGAGTCATCAGTCAGTAAAACATAGCATGGAAGTCTTGATGGGCAGCTCCTGCTTGCTCACATACCAAACCTGTTGGCTGATGCAGGAAGAAGTTTCCTTCACCATGAGCAAGGCTAACAGCTCCTGGCATGCTCCCACTTGGCTCCACCATGACTCCACACACCATGGAGGCAGCAAGCCTTGCCATGTACCTCAACACATCAAACCCCAAAACATGCTGGCTTTTGATGTTTGGCAACATTGGGCTTAGAGGGAGGTGGCATCTGTGGGCAGCTTCTCACAGCACAGTTGGGTGGCAAGTCAACACATGCTCCATTCTTTGGTCTTAGCATCACGGAGGCATCACTGCATAGGGCTTGTCCACCCATATACCAGAAACAAGCTGATAGGCAACACCTCCAGAACATCCAAACTCAGAGAGTCAGCACCAAAACAGCCCAATGCTCTCTTCAATGAGCGGACACACTACACCTACCAGAAGCTGTGCAAGATATAACGAAGGGAAAGGTCCCTGCTCTCAGAAAGCTATGGGGGGAGAGAGGAAGTACCCCACATGGCACAAGCAGAGGAGAGCAGAGGCTGTGCCCACTCTTAGGCAGCCTCACACCCCGCTGGGCTGTTGCTTGTCCCACACACCATTGATGCCCCCTGTCCCCGCAGCAACACGCTCCTGTCGCTGGCAGCACTGCATTAAGGATTAGGTAGAATCAGAAGCGGGATAATACAAACGAGGTCACAGTTGCTGCTGATGGTAGTTGCAAAGAAATGAGGAGCTGATCTTCCCAGCCAGAGGGAAATAAGATGCTGTTAAACTCCACCTAGGCAGGATAGTAAAGGAGGGATACAGCTGAGACCAGGCTAACACAGCTTCTCTGCCCACAGATTTGGATATACCACTGGAGTGCTTGATGGCCTGCAGCTATAGGGTGAAAGGACCTGCCCTGCAGAGGAGCCATGTTTCCAGTTTGAGTTCCTGGTGGAAACACAGCAGGGAAGCTTCCAGGCACTGGTGGGAAGCTTCTCATTTTGTTTGGATGGTCCTGAACACGAGTCAAACCCCACTTTAGTGACGCTGTTTCCCTTAATGGTGGGTGTCCAGCGGCTTATTTCTCCTCCTGGGTCTTTTTCCATCCTTACCTTCTACGTCCCTCTGCAGCTCTCTCCTCACAGCTACATACATGCCTCTACCTCCCCCTTGCTCCCTGCGCCCTTGGCACCAGCCACAGTGTGCCTATGGAACAAGTCCAGAGGAGTGCCACGAGGATGATCAGGGGACTGGAGCACCTCCCATATGAAGATAGGCTGAGAAAATTGGGGCCGTTCAGCCTGGAGAAGAGAAGGCTGCGTGGAGACCTCATAGCAGCCTTCTGGTATCTGAAAGTGGGCTATAGGGGTGCCTGGGATAAGCTATTCATTAGGGACTGTAGGGATAGGACAAGGGGTAATGGATTCAAACTTAAACAGGGGAAGTTTAGATTGGCTATAAGGAGGACGTTCTTTACCGTGAGGGCGGTGAGGCACTGGAATGGGTTGCCCAGGGAGGTTGTGAATGCTCCTTCACTGGCGGTGTTCAAGGCCAGGTTGGACAGAGCCTTGGGTGGCATGGTTTAGTGTGAGGTGTTCCTGCCCATGGCAGGGGGGTTGGAACTAGATGATCTTAAGGTCCTTTCCACCACTAACTATTCTATGATTCTATGGCGATACAAAGGGCTGGGGTGTATGTTCGGGATTTGATGGGCACGCCAGAGCAAGAACAAGCCACAACACCTCATGGAAGGAAAGGTGGGTAGCAGAAACCCTGTGGATGGAGAAGACCTGCCTAGAAGCAGCAGTGACTTTCCCAAAACCGCAGTAGCCAGCGCAGAGGTCCTACCAGCAGCAGGGTAGGCAGGCTTGAGCATCATAACCAGCACTGGTCCTGATGGCTCTAAAAAAACCCAGACAACTGCTTTTATATTTGATTTACTGCTTTTAAAGTTACCTCCAGAGTACAAGCTCCAGCTGAGCATTTTCATACTCTTCCTGCCTTTGCTAAAGCCCGAAGGAGAAAAAACTCCCATAAGATGCGAAGATGGGCACGCTACTGCAGGCTCCCTGCTCTGAGCTGGATGACCTGCCACTGCCTCATGCACAGGCCTGGGAAAGGCAGGGATGCAGAGCCCAGGCTGCAATTCCTGCTGCAGCCCCAGCAAGCCTGCACACAGATGGCAATGGGACCAGTCCTTCTGCAGTCAGCAGCATATGCTGCTGCCCACATCGACGCAGATGCTTGGAGAGATGCACCAGAAATAACTGGTTACACAAGCCAAGACTTTCTCCTACGCAGGCAAAGAGTTTTAATCCCAAACTACCGGGTACAGCTGAGTGTCTGAATGTATCTCCCCCTTTTTTCTTGAAGGAACAGCATCTCAAGGGCAATGAAATGGACCTAAAAAAGTGCTGAGACAAAAGGCGGTCAGCAGGAGGTACTGGTGGCCTGTGACAGTGATGCGGTGAACGCCTGCATGGCAGAGTTTCTGCTCTTGGACTTCCAGTGACCTTTATATCTGCTCTGAAACAGGGGCAATAATGCTCACTTAAGAGTCTCACGCTGAACTAATCGTTGTGAAGTGCTCTAAGGTTCAGCAACGAGAGACAGGAAAGCAGTGCTAAGTATGAACGCAGCCACGCTCAGCAAAACTAATGGTCTGCACTGTGCTACAGTCCCTGCCAGCCGTCTCTCACACCACTTAATGCTTAAGAGAAGGATGCATACAGTGCTGGTGGCATGGATGCACCGTGCTCCCTGCCCTGAATGGGTATCAGTAACACTTGCTCAGCTCCCTGCATTGCAAGCAGGTCCCATTGCAGACAGGCACAACCAGTGTGGTACCCATTGTACCACCCGGCTCCAAAGCTGCTGAGCTGAGGAACGTGGAGGAGCAAGGAGAAAAAAAGGGGAAAACATACGTATATCTAGTGATGCTAAAGGAAACAAGCTATTTTAAAAGGCTTCTTCCTTTCTGCCAGCTTCTGACCTGCTCCTGGGCTCTCTGCCAGGCAGGGTGAGGTGCAGGCAGGGCACAGTGCAGGCAGGGCAGGCACAACGCATGGCAGCACCTGTCCAGGGTTGGTATGTGCCGGGCAATGGCCAGCACAGTGTAACACAGTCAACAGAGGGGTGCAGAGGAGCAAAGGGGTGAGGGTGATGGTTTCAGCCCTCATCTGGTCCCACAACATACTTCTCTCTGCATCCTAGGTGGAAAAGACTGGTGTGCCCACGGCTTCCCCCCTGCTGAGCTTCTCATTCCCACGCCCAGCCCCAGTTTTCCACAGCCCAGTTTCCTTACAGGGATATGGAAAATTAGACATATCAGGGTATATGCATACACAGGCATGCACACCGTGTCCTTCCTGCTCATTTACACACCCTCCCCTGCAAAGAGCTGCCCCAGGGATGAGGTGGAGGCACAGAAGAGGAGATCTGGTCTCTGGGGAGCAGGGCGACAGCCATGCACAGACGGGCTGCTTAGAAAGGCAGGGGTGTGGGGTCACTTCTGCCTAAATACTCCAGCTCTGATGGGAGCCTTGACAGCGAAGACATGGGGAACACCTCTTCTGAGCACCCTGCTGCTGCCAGCACACTCCCATCTTCTTGTTTAACACCTGCACAGGCCTCTCTCCCATGCATCTGTCCAGTCATTGCTGAGCCCACAGAGGCTTTCAGCATCCAGGAGATGCTGTTGTGGAGGGCACCACGAGCATCTTGCATCCACACCAAACCTGCCCCTGAAAGCTCCCTCTGATGATCCCAGCTTTTATCTAGGAAGAGAAGAGAGGTATTTACTATCTACCCTTTCTCAGCCATTAATGATCTTCCAGACCTCCAACATAACCCTGCTCCTCTTGCTAAGCAGCCTGAGCCTACTTCTTGCAGAGAAGCCACCCCAAAGCCTTCACCAACCTGCTCCGCACCATTTCCACCTCTCCAAGATACAGCAGGGAGCAAACAGCAGGCAGTATTTGCTGGGGATTCACTCTCCTTGCCCTCGCCCCTTGATCACCTATGGCTCGCCAGCAACGCAACTGACCTACAAAACATGACTACAGAACAACAAGCAGCAGAAACCTCTTTACTCTTACATGTGACGAGTTCAGAGTGCTAAAAAGACCTTTTTTGAGTGCCACAGCTGAGCTCTGGCAGGCTCACTGTGGCTTATCCCTCACTCCGGCACCAGTGATTCCAAATGGGAATGGGCAGCCAGCACTAACCGGAGCAGGGCTCTGTCACCAGTACCAAGCTAAGCCCACCAGCCCCTTACTTTCTGAGGCACAAGTGGTGACATGAGGAGTAAAATTAGAATCCTTCTTTGTGTTGTGATCTAACATTTTATCTGTGTTTGGAAGCAGCAGGGAAAACACATGGGAAATGGGAAGCAAGTAACCAGCTCAGTAGCAGGAGAAGCCAGAAGAAACAGTAGGGCAACTAGGGCAAGCTCTGCGAGGCTCATTTTAAAATGTTCCCTCCGCCAACACAGATGAATATTTGAGCAAAAATATATTACAGAAAACCTCAGCTGCCTCACGAGGAGCAAGTACATTAAATATAGAGAATAAACTAAGTAATCAGAAGGCAAACGAAATGGGATTTTAGCCCTGTTTTGTGCTGAGTTTTTATTACATAGGGAGCTCCCAAGCTGCTTTTTAATTCTTGGAGTGGGTGAAGCAGGTGTCAAAGTGAAGTTTTGCCGTGCTCCTGAGCTGTATTTCCCCCCTTCGGAAAGCAGTGGGGCTGGTGCAGGGAGCTCTCCTCTCTGTGTGCCCCGTGCCCCCAGGGCACAGCACAGATTCATCCAGGGCTCCTCATCCTTTCTCCATGTCCTGATGGAGCAGCTGAAGTGCAGAGACAGTGAGTGCTTTGCCCAGAAACTCTCCAAGGGATGTAAACCTGATGGGAATGGCCTGTAAGCCATTTGCCCACCCGGAGCTGCAGGTGCATATGGCAGCTCTTTGGGCACAGTCGAATTCAAGCCTAAAAAAACCCACAGTTCCAAATAGACTTTAAAACCTTGGGACAGGCTGAAATGTAGGTTACAGACGTTACAGCCAGATCCTGTTACTGCCGGGAAGGAGTCAAGCACTGCAATTTAAAGGTGCCCTGGCACTAACCCACCCCAAATGCAGCTCCTGGCCTCTGCTCTCAGCCTCATCAATCACACGTGGCAAAAAGGGCAAACTCAAAGTTCCTGCACTGTTTTTGAGAGCTCAGCATTGATATGGCTTTACCAGTCCCCAGGAAGAAAAGGGAAGCGCCTTGCTCAGACCACCAAGAAAGCCTGCGGATGACCAGGAATAAGAGAGCCATGTGCTCCTAAGCTCCCAGAAACTATTCCCGAATATTGAGGCAGGAAAACTCTTGTGGCAAGTCTGTGCTGGCAGGTGTCAACCACGGCTGGGGGAACAGCAGGGCTGTTGGTTGAGCATCACTGCCCACACTGATGGCTCTGCCCTTCCACAGCCTGCAGGATGCAGTGGATGAAGGATGCAAGCAGTAGGATAAGAGCCAGAGAGAGGATAAGCTCAGAGCCAGGCTCCTTTGTTAACATCCCTCTCCTTTCTTGCACCCCACCTCCCAGAAAGGTCCCTTTCCCTTTCTGGGTTGACATCCTCAGAGTTTTCACTGCAATGAGGTCAGACTCAGCGCAGGGCAGCCCACAAAGGTGATACAGGAGAAATGGCTTTAAGGCAAATCTGTGTCTGTGATCAGGAGGCTGAAAACCAGCAGCATCAGCTCCCTAAATAACATGTGGCATCTGAGGCTACACTGCTGATCTTGGCAACAACCTCTTCCCTCTCAGCTGCAGAAAAACTATATATATAAGAATATAGAGACATATATATATATGAAAGTCATATATATATATATGACTTTCATATTATTTTGCTTTTCTAAAGAGTCCAGCAAAGCACCACAGAGTCACTTTTCCCAAGCAGGAGACTGACATGCCTACAGCTAAGCAGAGTTCCCTGCTCACCATGCCACACTCCTCTCTGTCTTGAGCCCCAAGTCCCTTCTCTTTTCCACTCATGCTTCTGGAAGTCAAGGAGAGCAAGATTAAATCTTTGCCATGGCAAACTAATTGAAACAGATCCAATATATTCCTTATCTTTGGCAGCCTACCATCTTTGCACTTATCCCAGCATCAGCTTTAGGGGAATGGAAAAAGAGAAGTGTATGCTTAGGAGTGCCAGACCACAGAAGGCACAGCCCAGGTGGAAGGGACAAGTACAAGCAGTTAGTAACAGGGTTGTGGTTAATGGTTTGAAAATGTTTTATGAACAGGCTTATGAGCGATGCCTGTTGCTCACAATGGGCTCTTCATCCCTATAGCAGTCAAAAGTGCTGCTGATGTCCCCTTCAATGCCTATAATGTACTACACTTGCAGCAGGACAATGGGGAAGAGGAGATGATGCAATGTGGTATCAGTTGGTCTCCTTCCAGGAGGATCTGAAGCATCGGGAAGCCACCCTGCACCCCAAGGCATTCTGTCCACTGCAAGTGACCCTCAGATCATCCCCTTGGCTCCCAAGGTAGTCACATCCAATCTGAAGCATCACATTTGCTCACTCTTCCTCAGACTGTAAAGCAACCTTTAGAACAACCAGAAACACTTAAAGTGGTGGCCTGTTGCTTTCCCTGCCCTGCTTCAGTGAGTGTGGCTCAGTTTTGATTTTAGCTGCAAAGTCCCCACATCCTGCAAACCAAATGTAGCTGGAACTGATATCGGAAAGTAAAGCCTCCTACCACGAAAAATCAAAGCACTGCACTGCCAAAACTGAGAGGCACAAAGCAGGGAGCTTAAATAGGGAGGGGGGAAAGCAGAATTGTCATTACTATCATGTTTTCATCTGTAATAATCTGAGAGACTGGTAATGACACTGGAAGGTGAGCTACCCTCAGCCCAGTGGGACGTGGCTGTTAATGAAACCATCTGGCTGTCAGCCGCTCCAACACCATGCAGAGGTAAAGTGTCAGCTTCAGGTAGAGCCAGGCTGGCAGCGGCCCCCTGGGCAGGGAGAGGGTGCTCTGTCCTCCACCTTGCAGGGGGAAGGCAAAACAAATCCAGAAATCATCTGCAATATATGGAGAAATAGCACCCTGTGGTTTACAGGTGTTTTTCATTCTATGCAAACTGTTTGTTTAGGGAGAGGTTTTCTCTTCCTAAAACATTGTTTTCCCAAAAGCAGGCACCAAGAAATGGCTACAAGAGAGTGTTTCTTTGCTTGTAAGAAAGCATTGTACAAGAATGATCAGATTCTATTTAATGGCTGTCGAAACAGTGTAATGCCAGCCCCTCACATTACCCTGGTTCCTAATGACTGTACCAACCAAAGAGCTGGAAGGAGATTGACTTGGCATTCCTAGTCTCTGCAATTATATTCTGCTCAGACAAAAGCTGAACAGCAACAGGTAGGATGATATTTAATGCCCACCTCTATACCTTGACATTGTCTGGTTTGAAATAGAGTACTCCTGCCAGTTACTGGCAGTGAAACTAATAGGATTCTGTAAAAATCAATCCATAAAGGCACAGACGCTAAAATGAATGGTTTCCTTTCTGTTCCGCTTACGGGAGGGCTCTTTTACGGATATCTATATGCTGGTGTAAAAATTTCAGGAGCCACTTTCTAAGTCTTCATTAAATTCAAGTGGACTTTTGCAGAGAAGGCAGCTTTAAAAGTAACTGCTATTTCACCCTGTGGCTCATTATTACCCACAAACCTAAAAGGATGATGCTTGGCCCTAAGAGCTGCCCCAACCTCATTGTGTTTCCAATGGAGTCACGGAGAGGGGAAAAAACAAGGTTGAGGTTAAGAGAGAACACCAAGCCCCATGCCCAAATAGGAGCCATCGAACTGACACAACATGCCACTCATGGTCCATCACCATCCTTGTCCCTTCAAGCAGCTGCTGCACCCACAAAGGAACACTGCTAATGGCAAAACACTGCCTGGGTTTATCCCTGGGGACCCCAGGAAAGCTGCAGTGCTGGTGTCTGCCCTGCAGGCAGGGACACTGCTGCCTGTGGAGAGTTTGAAGAGAGAAGTAAATTCATTAACTAAATCTGAGTGCCTTGGGGCAGACCAAGGTGGACGGTTCTTGCTAAAATATTTAATGAACACAATGGAAAACAAACAGATGAAAAGACACTTCTTCCTCGCCTTACCCACTGTGTTACAGGCAGGGGGTGGGTTTGGAGGTTTTCGGGGTTATTTCGAAGAGGCAAAAAGACTTCGTGACCTGTTTCTCACTCCAGAAACCAAGTTTATCAGTGCAGCCTGCAAACTGAGAGACTATTCCCATTTCTGCCTCCACAAGGATATTTCTTCCAAGACCATTTTCCTGGAGGCACCACAATTCCTGCCCCAGAAACAAGTGGGGATGCTGGGCATACCCTTGCATTGCTCACCAAACCAGCTCTGCTTCCTCTTCTCACCTCCCAAGGGTACAGGCTCTGCGGTTAACCTTGAGTCCTATTCTGTGGTCCCCAGGACCCTGCTGCAGGCAGGGATTTTGCCATACAGCTTCTCCTGCCTGACTCTGATTTCACTGCTACCACCCAGATAAAGCACTCCGAGAGCTGTAAATAGATGTGTAGATAAGAGCCAGGCCATGCACACACAGTCCAGATGTCCATGGGACATCTCCAGTCCACCCTGATCCACCAGGGATATCAGCTTCTCAGCTTTCTGGAGTACAGCAGCTTCACCACTGCTGGCCAATAACACTGACACCAGCCACAAGTCAGAAAGCCACTAGCACATCACCAGATCCTCTCCCAGGAATAATCTAACACGGGGCTTTATCCCAAACATAAATTGAGATAAAGGGAAAAGAGTACATCACAAAGATGGAGCTGTGCTGTAGGAAAAATAGTTCCTAAGTGCTCCTGGCCATGACAGATCCCGAGGCACACGGCAGAAGTTCACCACAGCCTCCTGGCCAGTGGCCAGGCTTGCAGAATTGAATTTCACCTTATCGTCTTTCACCTCCTCCTTCAGCCACACAGGTTTTTCTTCATCTCTCCTTCCTCACATTTCACTTCCAAGGGCACAGGACTACAACAGCATTGTTTTTGCTCCATACCTAGCCTCAGGAAACAATCGTTCCCAATCCGTCTAACCAGATGCTTCACCTCCAACACCAGCCAGGAAGATGCAAACCTCCCTGTGCTGGTTAGCTACATACAACTCCCTGAACAAGTAATGCTCTTCCCCCATTTTTTGTCAGCAAGACAGAATTTCAGGTCACAAGACTTGATTTTTGCCATCTCTTTTTCCTCCTCTTACAAAAACTGTGGCTGGAGACTGCCACACAGGTGTCAAATCCTCCCGCTGCCAGCCATCAAACCCTGCAGATAACTTTCCATCCTCCATTTCTTCCAACCCAGGACCCACTCCAGCAAGATAGATACCCAAAACTCAGCAGCATAGTCGAGATGGGGGCACATCCTGAACTACCAACCAGCATTACAACTTCATCAGTGTTACTAATTCTTCACTTTCCCCTCAGATTTCTGCTTTTTCACCAACAAGAATGACAATTCTCTAGTGATTTAGCTGAATCAAGCTTATTTTTAGTTAATTTGGGTGAGATTTCACTGAACTTAGCTAAGTAGCTAAATTTACAAAGCATCCCCCATTGAATCTTCCCGTGTCTCAAAAGTCCCCATCTATAAAAAGAGAATCATTATCACCAGTTTGTCTCCAGATGACAGCAGCTTAAATCACTGCCACCAGACATCTGGTTTGCAGCCCATTGGGAGCCATCAGGCTCTGTTCAGCTCCAAGTGGATAATTACCCACTGGTGGAGATGCCACCAACTCAGCTCCTAACACCCTTATCCAACCACAGAGTGGACCAGGGCTGAGGGACAGGGTCTGGGCAGCCCAAGCACCCAGAGACTGCTGCTGCCCGCTGAAATCAGTGGAAGACTTACACCTTGGGGGCTGTCAGAAGGAAAGTGCTTTAAAATTGGGGGAAAAAAGGAAACCCAGCTAAGGCAGGCAGCAAATTGAGAGGTTGCAACCTTGAGAGCTGCAGAGACATTGAAACAATAGTATCTCAGCTCAAGCCTTCCCAGGAGCTGTGGACAGCAGGACTACAAATTGGCCTATGATTTAGCTCCATTTGGTGCTCTCTATTCAGCCTATGCTGTGGACACCAGCTTTCATCCTTATCTCCACCATCCATTAGCTGCAGTGAGCCAGCGAGGGGGGAAGGCAGGGTGCTAGTGCAGCTCTGCACACATGGGAACCCTCTTCCTCTTCCTCAGCAGGTCCCACTGCAGTACCTCGAGTCATCACTAGGACCACACTGCTGTGCCATGGGGCCTTAGTCAGGGTAGCTATTCTATTTCATAGCCCATCTGTTGTTGAGTACACTATTTTAATCCCAATTTCCCCCCTTTTTTAACCCCCATTTTTATCTGCTCAGTCTCATGACATTAGAGCCATCATTTATCTCCACAGCACTGGCAAGCTGATTTACTGCCTCGATCAGCCCAGCTCTGGCATGTGCTGTATGAAAAAGGGATGCATCAAGCCCAGCACACAACAGGGATGTGGCAGGAGAAGAGAGAAGGACAGAGAGGGCAGAAAATCACACCATGAATTAAGAGCACCAACAGCACAATTTTCTTCACTCGCTCTGACTGCAGCAAATCCAAGAGGACGGGGGAATAGAAGAGATGGACAGACACCCTGTTAGGCACCCCATGGAAGACGGGAGGTTTGAGGCTGAGATTTGGGCAAGACCAGGCAGTGGAGAAACCAGCTCCATCAGGATTGACTCGGAGCATTGCTGCTAAGGACCTACTTCACTCTCCTGCCCCTAATGAGCAACGTGACAAGCTCAAATCAATGGAGGCTCGGCAAAGCCTGAGCAAAGCCTCCCTCCGGTGCCTAGCCAGGCATTCCCATCGCGCTGCTCACTCTAACTGAAACCGACGGGGGAGCAATTAAACAACAGATTCTTTAATGGCCACCCCGTCAGGACTCTTCTTACCCAGACCCTGTGAAAGCAAGCCATGGAAATGAGTCATGTGTGGAGGTACCAGCCTTCTCCCTGGCAATACCAGTGTACAACAGAGGGGCTGTGGTGCCCCTGGGAACCAGCCCTGGAAAAACTCCCAGCATTTCCACACAGATGAGGATGTTCGGCTCCACACCCCTCTCCCAGACACCCATGAGCACTTTAAAGGCCCCTGGCCCACGAGCTAAATCCAAATCTTCATGGCCAAATGGGCACCACACATTTTGAGTTGAATGAGAAGCACTGGGACAACTCAGAGACAAGCCATTCACTTGCGACACCTGCAGTTGAGAGGGGAAGCAGGCAAGGAAGAGGGGACATGGCCTTGTGAGACAGAGAGGGATGGGGGACAGCCCAGTGAGTGGAGCAGGATACCAAGCAACTGCTTTTGGTTCCTCTCCCTAAAACAGCTGGCAGGCTGAAGCCCCACTCTGCAGTGGCTGAGGCTGTGTGCGAGGAGCAAGGCTTTGATGGGGAAATTGGCTGCATCCCAGTGCCAGCCAAGGAAACCTGGGATACGGGACAACTGCACAGGGAACA
The DNA here is from genome assembly GCA_039720435.1 of Amazona ochrocephala. Lineage (NCBI taxonomy): Eukaryota > Metazoa > Chordata > Aves > Psittaciformes > Psittacidae > Amazona > Amazona ochrocephala. The sequence continues at coordinate 116,100,477 of CM077878.1, read as the reverse complement.
GACATTCCTAACACCGACTGATCCATAGATTAAAAATCATCAGGGAACAGCTTCCTCCCAGCACCCAGAATAGATTAGTATAGAATGAAGCTCTGCCATAATAAGCAGCTGCTGGTTTCAGCTCCAAAAGCCTCTCCACCCTACTGCCATAGCACCCCTGCTACTCCCCCATTTGCTGCACTACCAAGTGTGTATCAGTATACATACATATACATATTACACAATTTACTGCTTTTCCCATCCTCACCTGAAAAAGGGATGAGGAGAAGCAGCATCAACACACGTGCTGCCCTGATCCCCCCAGTCCCTTTCTCTCACAGTGCCCGTGCCCTGTTCTCTTCACCTCTCTGCAAGGGGCTCTTTTCCCATCTCATCTCATGGCTTTGAACTGCTCCCCCCGTGTTTCGTTTGCTTAAAAAATGCCATTAAGACAGCAAAAAAAGGAAGCAGGCAGACGGGAGGGATTTAACTCCGCATCGCCTGGCTGGAGGGGTTTCACACGCTATTCAATGCAGCATTGGTGATTTAATCATCGGTGCGATGCTATTGCAAACAGCAGCAGACAGCAGAGCCTGCAGGAGTAACGCTGCCTCTAACAGCATGAATATTAAGGGCATTTAACAGCCCTTGTAATCGCAGGGTGGATCCTTGCAAGAGCACAGCCAGGCAGCGTGAGGGAAGGCACTAAACCACGCTGCTGGGTTATCAAACTTCACTGTGCTTCTTACGGCATCTGAAATCAGCCCCACTTACTGAAAAGCGAGCGCTGGCTTCCCAGTGTGCTCTCTCAAAACTAAATCCCACATGGCAAAAGCCCTTAAGCACATGCTGGGATGAACTGGGTGGTTTTAAAGCCTCCTTTTCGAAAGCTGGCCTCGTGTGGAGTTTGGGTCCTTGTAACGTGGAGCAAATATGAAGACCTGCAGTAAATTAATCCCCAGTACCCACACCTGCGGGAAAGGATTACTGGGGGAGGAAAAGAAATCCTGAGCACAGCATGAGTTTAGCTGTGCCTCAGAACTAGAGATGTAGGATAGTTTTCAGGTCAAGCATTGGTCCATTCTCAAAGGAAACAGATCCCCAGCTTTAACATTTTAAAAGTTTTCACTTTTTTATTGGAGAAACATCATTCTGGAAAGTTCCCTTGATTTTGATGCAGAAATGGCCAGTTATCTACTGCAGCCTTCTGTAACGAAACACCTGTGAAATACAGACACTCCTGGCCTATGGACTTGAAACACAGCTTTGGAAATCAGTTAAAAAAATGGGAATTGATCTGCTTTATCTTTTGAATACAGTCATGGCTGCTAGTTCTGCCTGAACATGGGGAGAACATCTTGAGATCAAGCCTGCATTCAGAAAGAGAGATGCCAGTTTGCCCAAGGCCATACATGCAGCTGGTGCTAATGCCCACGCCAGTGTTAATACCAGGACATGTGCATCAAAAAATCAGTTGATCCCAGTTGATATTTACGTCTAGAAACTCAGAACTTTCTGGCTGTGAGATGGTGCAGGCAGGTTTCAGCTGGACTAACACCCGTATTGCCAAGCGCTCCCACCTCCCCAGTTATCTCAGCACAGAGGGAAGGGAAAAACATGCCTGACCTTTCATTCACACCTTTAATTATTCAGCTTACATTGATATAAAATTAATTGACGCAGAATAAGCTTTTATCCGAAATACAGGTGCCTGCCGGCAGGCAGCACTGAGATTAAAAGGTGCAAATTACACTTTATTTAATGAGTTTGTTTCTAGCTATCATACAGGCAAACCTCTGTGCTGCTCTACCTACTGCAAGTGCCTCTATACCAGCTTCTGCCCTAGTCCTACAACACTAGGCTAAACTGCAGATGTGAACAGGCTTCGTTAAAGAGCACAGATGTTCTTTGTTTCTGGGCTGCAATCCCTTTACAGAGTCAGGATTTGGCCATGATGCTGGCAGCAGGACCTGATCTCCAAAGCACCGAGAGCAAAGAAATCCTGTTTCACAGAGCACCACTTGTACCTGATGGGGAAGGTCGACAGCACTTGCAGCAGATGGTGCCCTCAAGTGCCAAGGCGTTTTCCTCCTTCTCCACACATGCAAGCAGAACTTCTGCTAGCAAAGACCAAACTGAAGCTGCCTTTCCTTCATTTGATACCGCCTCCAGAAGGGAAGGTGCTCACACCTCCCCAGGCCCTGTGGTGCCTCAAGTGAAGAACAGCATATGGATGACCTTCCCCAGCATTCAGGTGCCTTCTGGAGCTCACTCTCACTTTGCAAGGTAGACTGTATATGTTTTACATTAGATTTTGGAAACACCATGTTTCTCAAGCACACAAATGCATCCAGGAGGTTCCTGTTGAGAAGACACATCCATATCTGAGCACGGTAACATGTCAGCAGCCAACATAAAGCGTTTCTCATCATAGAATCAACTAGGCTGGAAAAGACCCTTAAGATCATAAAGTCCAACTGTTACCCCAGCACTGCCAAGTCCATCACTAAACCATGTCACCAATTCTGGTTTTAACACTTGCAAATCTGATTTAAAATTTCAAGTATTTCACTCAAAAATGTCCTTGTGACTCCTATTCTGAGGCATCCTTCCTTCTCTAAGCTCTGGGGCTGGGACTGTGAATTGGGCAGATGATAGCCTCTCCAATGGGGTCATATAGTTCACCTTTCCCCCCAAGAATGCCACCAACCAGAAAAGTGAGAAGCCTTCTCAAAGCATAATTTTGCACCAATACCCGATGCTGAAGTCGTAGCAGATATCAGGCTGTCTGCAGCCTTCATCTTCTCACCATTTCTAACACTGACCAAACCCTTCATACATCAATCACCTCTGCGAGGGGGACATACTTCCACCCGCATTTATCCAGGAGCTGTGCAAATACAATTATTACTGCTGCAAAGCCCTTGGCTGCTCGAGCATCGAGCACTACAGAAAAGTCTACATGTGCACAACGTCCCCCATCCATGGGCTCTGGGGTCAGCAGGGAGAGATAAGGGATGAAACTGATAGCTGCTTCAAGACGGAGCAAAGGCCATGCAGCATGCTGGGTGGGTACTCTTGTACATCAACAAGGATTCAAACTACACCCGTTTCAAGGGACTAAACTAAAGTGGTGATGGGTACAGCAGCACACTCCACTTCAAGATCTCTGTCCTGGTCTTCGAACACCCAGAATTTTGTGGGTATTTAATGTTATGGTAAAAAATGTCAAAACTGAAAGAAAAAAGGGCAAATTGATTTTCCTCCTTGTTTCCCAAAATTTCAACCCCACAGTAGAAACATTACCAGCAGCTACCCGAGACATGTGCCATCACATCACCACAGCAAGCTGGTCATCCATCCATCCATCCATCCCTCCCTCCCTCCCTCGCTCCATGCCATGGTAGTGCAGCAGGGAGAGCTGGTGTTGATGGGCCCTAGGCAACATTTGTTGTCTCCTCCACCCCAAAACCCAGCTCCTCATGCACAATGGCCAGCAGAGAGGACCACTGGGGCACCACAGGGATAAGCACCCATGCCCAAGGCATGCACAGTGGTTGGTCTTTTCTGGCCTTTAGAGACCTAACCAGAGATCTCCCTGTGGGATGGAAGAGCTCTTGCAATACCACAAGGAGCACACCATATGCAGCCTACATGCCGTATGCAGTCTAACTGAGCATTATATGGATATTCATCTGATTTGATCCCAGTGGCAGGAGCAGATGGCTGGTTAACATGTTTGAGTCGCTCTCTCTCCAAATGACACCGTATTATCACGCCAGGAAAATGCAATGGGCATTATAAACACCACAGCTCTTCCCCACTCCCTCCCCATCCAGCTCTGCTGTTGCCAAATGGCAGGACCGTGAGACACAGCAGCTTCCCTCCCAGCTCCTAAACACCAGCTCCAGAAGCCCCAGTACGTCTTCCCACTGGAAAAACCACCTGCCTTCTTCAACCAGACCCCAAGTTTCATATTTTGGATGGGAGAGGTTGAAGTGCAAAGGGGCTGCATCCCAAACATTCCCTGAGGCAGATCCCAGGATATTATTCCATCCTGAAAGACCCCGAACCAGCCCATTGAGTAGAGCAGATTGCCCTCACTCAGAGGACAAAAAAAGCTTTTAAAAAATAAATAAATGAATGAAAACCAATGTTTCATACAAAGAACTGACCGAAGCCATTGAAAATGAGCCTGCTCGCACCTGAAACTCCTCCCTCCCATCTTTTCTCTGTCTTTCCCAAACCAAGCCACTGAAATCTCAATGCATAAGAAAGGAATGAAACCAAACTCCCTCAGCCCAGGCCGGGGGGGGGGGGGGGGGGGGGGGGGGGGGGGGGGCTGCAACTAAGGTCCTCACCACTGAGCATATTCTTGTCTTATTTGCAAGCCATGTACCTCCATAATGTGTTATGAGGTGTGCTTGTAACCAGCGGATGCTGACAGTGGTCCTTGAGGAGGAAATGGTGTGTATCTAAATGCAGGCAAAGCTATTTAGAACACCAGAACAAAGCAGCCTCGCTCCCCTTGCTTGGGCCAAATTACATCCTTTGGACTTATTCCTTCAGTGGCTTCAAAATAAAAAGAATAATCTGTCTCAATTTCCTTGGCTCTGAGAATAATGTTTAGAGAATAGAAGGTGATTTCATAGCTCGTTTGGTTTTGCACCGCACGAACCCTGTTCTCCCCACATCGCTTTCCAATCAGGTTTATTGTCGGCACTTTCAGTAGAAAACCAAGGAAGGAAAGGCTAAAACCCTCAGTCACACTCGAGACGGAGGGGAGAGAAATGAAATTAAAGAAAGAAAAAGAAGAAAAATAATAATCCATCTTTCCCTTGTCTTTCAGCCTGATCGGAAAATGAACCCATTTTCTTCTGAATCAATTCTCTTCTGGCACTGCACTTCCCCCAGTCCCTTCCGAGACAAGATGCAATCATTAGCTCACTTGCTCCTCCAGATAATATCACAAAGCCAGAGCTCGAGCTGTTTTGCAGTGAATCATCACTAATTTCTGCCTATATGGGGCAAGGCAGGGTTTGGCAGGGGACACAAGGCCCCCCTCCAGCCCCACCAGTGCCACTACCAAGGCCTCTGCATCCTTTGTGGCTGAGGACAGTCCCCAACAAAGCGTGTGCTCCCATGGAGAAGTGAAACCAGCACACTGTCCCTTCACCTGACTCCCTCCCTCCCTCCTGGCTGCAGTAAGGGTTAATTAAGGCTCATAAGGAGCTTCCGAGCAGCAGGATTGAAGGCAAACTATTAGTACTACTAATGCCGCCTCCACAATCAAAGTGGTGAACTCCAGTTGAACCTCTCACCACTGATCATTTTACTGAAGGTACACGTTAAGGATAACAAATCATCCTCATCCTCCTCCTCCTCCCAGAATCCCTGTGCCACAGGGCCCTCAGGATAACCAACATCCATCCCACAGGGGGTAACTTCCCAGGTACAGCCAAACCTATGGGTGCCCTCCCCATCACAGCAGTGGCTATATGGGAAAGCCTATATCTAGGCAGCCTAACCTCCCCTGCTCCCACGGAAATACACAGGAAGAACAGAGCAATACTGATGTAGACAAGCAGAAGACGGGGCTCGAGATCTCCTCCTTGGCTCACTCTTCCCGTAACACTGACTCCTGCTGAGATTTTGGAACCAGAAAGGGGAAAAAGGGTGGGAAATCAATTTAATTGCAGCTTAGTAAGCAACTGTGCTTAAGTGTCGCTGGCAAAATCTGAACAATTCACTGCGAGAGAAAGGAGGGGGGAAATGGCTTTTTCATTGCATGGGAAAGTGGATTGAGAGCAAAACCCCCCCCTTTATTATCTGCTCCTCACCCCTTCCTTCTTTAAACAGGAGGAAGCCAGCAAGAAACACACAGCTAACACCAGCAATCTCCCACTCACACTGCTCCAATTAATAGTCAATCCGCTGCACCCTTTGTCGTTAGGCTACACATAATTACCCCTTCACGCGAGCGTCTTTCTTAAACAGATTCTACTTTTGCTTTCTCTGCAGATACACTCCCTGTAATTGGTTTTATTGCACCAAATGCTGGGCTGCCCTCACAGAAGAGAACAGTTATAACTGTGTCTCTCTCTCCCAGCTGCAGGAGGTTGCTTTTGCATTCCCACAGCTTCTCCCAAGCTTGCTTTTCCCACTGGCAAAGAGCCTTGAGCACAGGCAAACACACCCAGAAGAAACAAATCTGCATCCCATGGGCTGCACATCCACTGACCCAGCCCTTGGCTTACAATGCCTCTGTTCAAACGCAGGGATTTCCCAGCCTGGGACAGTGGCACCGCACCTGCACTTACATGGGATTATAAGATGGTTCTATTTGCAAGGCTGCCTCTACCAGTGCTGCTCTTCCAGGGCCTGTGCTCACCCAGCTCACACCTCCTAAACCACAGTGGTTCAGCAGAGTGTGCCCTGGCCTCTGCACCTTCGACTAACCTCTCAGCTTCAGAAGGAAAAGTAATACTCCAGTTTCACTGTCATAAGATGCTCCACAGACCTACACAGTGTTCCTGTTTATAGCTCTTATCCTGAAGCCATCCCATGTACCAACCACCCTTGCCCATGGGGAGGCAGGGATCATGCTGCAAGAGCCACAGTCTCAGCAGAGCAAGAGGAAGTAAACCCAGCCAAGACAGGCCCAGGGCCATGAGCCCATTAAAATAAATCAGGATGATGTTCCCTTATCAAAGAAAAGAAGAGCGAGGATAAGAAAATTGCCTGGGTTTTTGAGTAAATAATCCACTTCTGTACATACCTGAGGTAGCGAAAGGATAAATAGGAAAAAAAAAAACATCTTCCCTGAGAGTTAACATCTTTTGCAAGTGTGGAGATGCTTACAAACATGCATGCTGTGTCTATTACACCTCGGTATCCAGACACAGAGCTGGTTTGGAGACCTCCCAGCTCAAAAGCAGGACTTCCCTTGTCAAGCCAAACCTAAGGGGCACCAAGGGCTCAGGGCCACAAGCCAGAGTTGAGTGCTCCTACAAGCCCAGCTGCAGGAATAAGGGCTCCCCTGTCACAAACCAAGGGGACACTGCCACACCACACCAGCAGGCAGGGATGCTGCAGCTCAGGGAGATCCCACCAGCAGTGCACAAGGATCTTGACAGAAGTGGATTACAAGAAAGACCACAACACTCCTGAGCCCAGCTCACACCAGGAGCATCACCACCTCTGACACCTCTTTGGTCCCACAGCAGTGGGACTATTCCAGCTCTTTCTGTCTCTCCAGAGCTCAATGAAAAGTATTTGTCTTCTGGTGCTCAACACCTCTTGTCAATGAGACACATACCAGCTGCATAGAAATTTACTCAACACCTTACCAGCAAAGCAGCAGAATCCCTGCATCCTCTCCCTCCTTCCCTGATAACTTCTTTAAAGCACCAAGCTAGGAAAGGCACCTGGGCATCCCAATTCTCACCTTTTTGCAAAGCAAATGGGTCTTGCTCAATTGATATTTATGCTCCCATCAGTGGCAGCTGTGACATGGAGCTCTATCAGAATGTAACGGAAGCAAAACTAATTCATTGTAATTAACAGTGGAAAATTAACGGGGTTCTCATCAACTGTTTATGGTGTCACAGGTACCTCAGAGAGCACCTTGATGTGCAGTGGGTAGATTAATCAAACAAGATGTACAAGGCAGTACGCTCACCATTTGGCCATTGCAGGTTGAGCAGCAAGGTGACTGGGTGCTGTCTTTGGCAGGGCTTCTCACCTTGCTCCGGCTCCAAAATGACACAGGTACTGGTGGCTGTGCTGCCTTGCCCAAGCCCACCCGAAGGAATGCAAGCACTTGAGTAGTGGCACCTGTTGATGCAGCAGACCTGTCCCATCTGGTCCCACAGAGAAGGACAGCTTGGCCATGGTTTTCTACTTCCATACCCATCACTGAATACACCAGCAGGAGAGAGCAATTGGATTCCACCCCACCTCCTGCGTCAGCAAAGCTTTGGATATCCTAGAAAGCCTGGGTTAGCTCCTAGAGACTTCAGGATGGGCTTTCAGCAGCAAAGCATGGCAGAAGTTTCCTCTTCTCTTCCACCCTGGACCTACCCAAGCCCCCAGCCAACACAAGCCTTCCCGGCATTAAACAGTCTGCCTTTTTGTTCCTGACAGCTTTGCCACTTCACTCCCTTAATTGTCAAGATATGAATTTGTGCAGGATACACAGTTATTTTAATCTGTTAAGTGGCTCTGCTGCTATAAAACTGTCAGGAATTTAATATCTGGAGACTGTCAGCTGAGCTCCAGGTGCCGAGGCTTTCTAGTTGGCGATGATGCAGAAGGAAGCGCAGGCTGGTGTGAGGCACACAAGTGCAAAGCTGGCAAGCGTCCCTCTGCATCAAGGTCTGATCCTGCAGGATGCTGAGCACCTCAGAGCACTCTGAGCAGGCAGTGAGGGTGCTGAGCCGCCATCATATCCCAGGAGCCATTCCCAGCTGCATTTGCACTCACTTGGAAAGCGGCTGTTGCACTGCAAACACTCACATGAGCCAAGCGTATCAGGTCACTTCTTTCAATAAAAGGAACCTTTCCTCTGTAGCTTTTCTCCTGCAATCCAGCCCACAATGGCCCCTCTTTCCCCCCAGAGGCTGTCAGCTGTGCTTTAGCCATTCATGGAAAATGAACAGAAACAAAAACCCCAAACCCAACATAAAACATCCTCCCACTCCTCCTGCACACAGTGCTGGTCCCAAGTACCAGAGCCCAGACCCCCTGCCAGCCCCTCACTGCTACACAGCCAGCTCCCCACTTGAGTCTGACACGGATTCACCAGGTGGAGGAGAGGAGATGACCAAGGGGCTGTCACCTACTCCAGCACAAGCCAGGGGAGCTGGCACGCAAGCAAAGCATCGTGGCAGAGGCAGCCACACGTACTCCTCACGAATCAATTTGGGAATTGGCTTGTAATTAATCCTGTGTATCAGTTCTCCTCATTATTTCTTAATGTAATTAAGTTATTAATTTAGGTGTCCCATTCCCACCTCTTTTCCAAAGCAAAGCAAAGGGCTGGATCAGAGGGAGGCAGGGGAGAAGCCGGGTAGCATTGTGATGCCATAAACCCAGATTACAGGAGCACATGCCAAGCCCTAGTGCTGCCTCCCTGTGTGCCTTCAGGTGGGTCACTGGCAGCCTGATTTTCCAAGAGGGTTGAGTGACTCCAATTCCTCTGGCATTAGGGAGAGCCTGAAGGATACAAAGTTCAATTAACCTCTCCGGGTCTCAGTTTATCCAGCCGGAAAACTGCAGGCAGGGAGACAGCCTGGAAATAATTAAAGCTTGCAAAGTATCTCAAAACCCTTCACCAAAAGGCAGAGACAGCAGGAGGTACGGATGAGTTCCAGCTGATCCGTAACCTTGACCAGCTCTATGGACCTCACACCCTCACCCATCAGACCTGACTTTCCTGCAAGCTGAGCCCATGGCTGCTAACCAGGCAGCCAGCCAGCCACGAGGGCAATGCACCCTAGCAGAGGCAGGCAAGCTGCTACAGCTCCTCTTCTCTACCAATTTATAGGACTTTATAAAGGGCAGGGAAAGGGCAAGGGCAGGTTTTGCTTCTGCTCTAATGCGACTTGATCTGCCCTTTGGAAAAGGGAAAATACAGACAGCCAAACTCCAAGTGACAGCAGCAATAACAGCACTGGAGGGACTGGGGAAGTTGTCCCGGGAATAACTTCATAGTGCTAAATGGAGTGGTGATTTGCTTCCATGCCCTACCAGCCCTGCAAGGTTACTACAACCCACGCCAGGAGGGAATCACACACCCTAAAACTGAGCCTCAGCCTGCTCTGGCTGCCTGGCACATATGCCAGCAGCAGGGATGGGGAGGAGGAGGAGGGAAAGGGAGTGACAGTGATTGAGGAGAGCAACGGCTGGCAAGAAGGGGGTCCTCTGAGCCTGCCAGCCACCGTGCAATGGTGAGAGATGCACAGATATGGGATTAGAGGGGAAAACAAGAGAAAAAGAAGGGGACAGAGGTGAAGCCAGTTTAATTACAGGAGACAGCTGCACCTGCCTCATGGGCAAGAGCAGCTTGGGAGAGCTCAGCTACTGCTGTCGGACCTGTCCCAGACACCCGCTTCTGCCAGGGTACGAGAGACCAAGCCACAGCATGCTTCAGGGGTAGGCAGGACTCAAAGACCACGGTGGACCCCTCACACCAAAGACCTACTCTTCAGAGACCTCGCTAACCCCAATCCAGGGCTCTCCAGCTATAGGAAAAAGCATCCCAAACCTTACTTTGGGAAGCTGAGCGCTGGACCTGGCACAGGATTTGGGATAAAGGGTGAGGGGAGATGAAGGCACAGACCAAAGTAGCAGCGGTGGATGGGCAACCCCTCTGCACAGCCAAGGGTGGCAGCCCTGTGTGGAGCAGCTCTCCTGCCTGCCCTTGGCAAGCCACCAACCTGAGCTCGGGCACCGCTGCTTTCCAGCATTGGACACGTGCCGTGAGCCCTGCCAGGACACAGCGCGGGCAGGAGGAGGCATTACCAGCTGGAGCCTAACTAGGAGGGTCTAAAGGTTAAATCCACACGAGGGATGATATATGGTACGCATATGGCTGCAGAAATAAAGCTTGACAGAGAAGGCAGAAGGGAGAGGGGAGGTAGAAGCAAACGCGTCAGAAAACACTGCCAGGAAAGCTGATGTGGATTTGTTCCATTTCTTCACCGCTGCTGCGTTACAAAGTTTGCACTGCTGCTAGAAACCTACTACCTCCACTTGTTTCTCAAGGAACTTGGGAGGACGATCTCTAACTGCTCAAGTTTTCACCACTGGCAGCCAGTTCGGAGGGATGCATCAGCAGGGTCCTCTCCAGACTGCAGCATTCCAGCCTCTGGTACCCACAGCAGCTCTGTGCCCATCCAGAGGGGTTAACTGAAGTGACACCACCTTTGCATGCTCATAACCAGCTTATAATACACAGACTGATTTGGGTTGGAATGGACCTTAAAGTTCATCCAGTTCTTACCCCCTGCCATAGGCAGGGACACCTTCCACTAGAGCAGATTGCTCCAAGCCCCATTCAGCCTGGCCCTAATTCACACTGCTCAAAAGCAATTTCCAAAGCCAAAAAACGCAATGCATTAAAAAGAAGAAGAAAGAAAAAAGGCTGCACTCTATGGATCTCAAGAGGACACAACTGTTTTGATGGAAAATTCAGAGGAAATGAAGGAGAGGTGGTTTTTGCAGTCAAATTGCTGGAGTTATGGCAACTTGGCAGTTGCAGCTTTAAAACTTGGGGGCCTGAGCCTGCGTGATAGGAGAAGTTTGCTTTGCCAGCTGTGGGAGCCCAGCCCGGACCCTAACAGGGGAGCCTTGCATAGGAGGAGGGAGTTAAAATGGGCAGCAATTCAGCTGCAGCTGATGTGAAGGGAGAAGAAAAGTTCATTTCAAGGAGAGCACAGGAGCTCTCGTCAAACAGGGCAGGTCTTATTCTGCAATTTTTAAGAGCACAGTTCTGGCAGAAACCTACTAACAGCAAAGCATCATTGTGGTTAAGAAAGCACTTGTTTAACAACTCCATTTCCAGTGAGCTATTGCCTCCCCCTGCTTAAATAAATAAATAAATGCATCTATAATTATTTATTTGGGGGCCTGAAATTGCATAGATTCATTCCCCTTTGCTAGGATTGAAAGGTTTCTGAAAGCCTGAGAAATACCTCCTCCATCATTTTTAGTTAAGAAACATGGAAAACCAATAATTCCTCAGGATGAAAAAATCAAAGCAAGCTTTATGAGCTCTGACTTCCCCCCCCCCCCCAATCATTAATTCAGTTGCAGAGGTGGCACATATATGAGGCTCTCCAAAGACCTGCCCAACACACATTGTTGCCTTATGTCACAGGCCAAAGGCTCAGCTGTGTGTCAACAGTGCAAAAAAGGGCTGAGGGCTCACAGTCTGCCACAATAGCAATCACAGAATCATTAGGGTTGGAAGAGAACTCTGGAGATCATCTAACCCTAAATCTCAGCAGATTTTCATGACCTGGGCTTTAACCCCCATTAATATTCAAGGTTTACAACTGTATAACTAAGAGCAGCATCTAACCCATGTCCTCTGGAAAGTTAACCCTCAGCTAAGCTTGCTAGAGAGGAGAGGACAAGGGACCTTGCTCCAGCCAAGCTGCTTGCAGTTCCCCGGCTTTTCGCAGTGGCTGGGCAGCAAAACTCCTTCGTTTCAGTCTGGGTCGAGTGGGATGCTCTTTACATCTCTCCTGCGCTGTACTCCCGGGACTCAAACATGACACGCAAACAACGCGATGGCAAATGCACCCTTTCTTCCATCCAGGCTGAGACTCACAGGGCAACACTCCTCCTGCCCTGCAGCTCTGCCACGGGCCACCCGAAAGTTCCCCACCTGCACTCCTCTCCGGGACGGGATTGGTGGAGCCCTTCGGAGGAGGGGGGGAGGGGCTCGGAAGCACTGCGTGAGCCACGGGGGAAAGCAGCCGCCTGTCCCCTAGGGGGGACATAAAACACGCTCCGGTCTCACCGCCTCCAGGGACCCAAGGCCCGAAGCGAGGGATGCTCGGAGTTGGCGGCGGGGCAGAGGACCGGTCCCCGAGGCCCGGGGAGCCCCGACGGCTGCGGCCCCGCTGAACCGGGGCGAGGGGAGCAAAGGGGAGCGGATGGGGCTGTCCCTGCCAGAGGCTGTGAGGAGGAGAGGGCACCGCGACCGGGAGGGGGGGGTAAGGAAAGGTCCTGACCCACCCCCCCCCCCCCCCCGCAGCACAGAGCCGGTGCAAAACTTTAAGGGCAGCGCGATGAGGTGGGGGTCCCGAAAACCGCCGGGAACTTCTTCCCCGGGCAGCTGCGGCGCGTCCTGCCCGCTGGCTGCATCCCAACGGGATGGCCCTGGCCCCTTCCTTACCTCTGGCGTGCGCTCCTCGGCTCCCGCCGCCGCCTCCAACTTCCTCCTCGCCCCGAAGAAGAAGAGGAGGAGGGCGGCGAGCCAGAGCAACCCCAGCAGAGACAGCGCCAGCCGCCGCGTCGGCCGCCTCATCATCCTGGGGAGCGGGGGGAAAAGTCCGGTTGAGAAGGGGGATGAAGGGCTGTGGGAGACACCCGGCAGCGGGGCTAAGCGAGGAGCGGGGTCTCGCCTGTCCGCCTCGGAGCCGGCGATGCGAGTCCCGGGCTGTGCATGCTCTGCAGGGGAGGGGAGGAGGAAGAGGAGGAGGAGAAGGAGGCGCCGGGAGGAGGGGGGCTGGAGCCGCTCGCCGAGGGTAGGTGCTGCGCGCAGGGAGCCGGGCCGGCCCCCCCCGGCGGAGGTGCGGGGCCGCGCCTCTGCCCTGCCCGTGGGAGGGAGCTTGCCGGAGACACGGAGCGCTCTGGCGTGCGGGGGGATAACCACGGACACCCGTCTCTTCACCCCCTCCGCACCGTGCCTGGGTCCAGGCCACTTCCCCCCCCGCGCCGCTGCGAAGTCGGTCCCGGTCCCCATCCCGGAGAGAGGGGAGGCCAGCGCTCAACAACACACAGAGGAGGCTCAGACATGATGGGAAGATTAATTTATCCAATTGAAGCAGCAGGGGGAATTCAGGTAGGTGGAATTTAATTACTGGATTTGGAAGAGAAGATGTGAGTCTCCGGAGCTGTCAAGAGCACTTAAAAAATAAAATCATAATCATCGTGCTGTTGGTATGCTGGCAGCAGCTCCGTGCCGGGCTGTGGTCCTGCGGGAACAGTCCTCAAACATCATCCCTGTCCTGTGGGGTGATGCCTGCTGGCTCCACACACAGCCCCGGCACAGCGAGCCTGTCCTCACAGGGCAGCCAAAGTGGGAATCACAGACACCGCTATGAGAGCAAAATAAAACCAAGAGCGATACTCCAGCAAAGAGCTGCCTCACCAAGCTGTCCCTCCTCACCTGCCTCACTTTCCAGTCCTGCCACTGACAAGTATTGCACGAGCTGAGCAACCGCTTGCAGAAGACATTAGAGGATAAATTAAGTATTGGAGCAGATGTGAGTCATTCATGTTAGTACAAAAAGTATAGAACAAACCCCATAAAAACAGGAATCCATGCATAAAGTAACATATGGAATGAAACGGAGATAAGATGTCAAATGCTGGAAAGTCCGATGCGCATGTTGTAAACAACCTCTCCTATGCATTTCCCACGCACTCCTCCTGGTTTTATTATTTCCTGCAGTTGTTTTCTGTCACTTGCTAATTTATCATTTGCCATCTTCATCCTCTGTCCTCTTCTAATTTATTTCCAGGGCTCAGTAAGCCCTTCTCCCCTAACATAATCCGTGCCTCTCAGGCCCAACATTCACACAAAGATGCCCAGATAAAAATTTCATTAGCATCCAAAAAAAGGGGCATTTCTTTTTGTTTAAGGGCATCTGACTCTGCAATGCCTTCACCAGAATGACAAATTCCAGGTCCAGTAGGCAGGCTTAGGTTGAACTTTGTTTTACAACTGCAGCAGCACAGCCAAGCAGGAGCAGAACTAACCAGTTGGGAAGAGGGAGGAAAGCCCTCATGCCTTGGCCAGCCACCAGCCCCGCATTGTGTGGGAAGCCCACACCAGCCTGAAAATGCTACTTCTTCCCATGATGTGCATCACTTGTCACCCCAATGAACCCTCCTCAGCCCATGCTCCCAGTAGAAGGACCACCGCGCTCAGCTCTGCTACTATGAGAGGTCTCTGCCCAGGATAGGGGTTACCTGCAGCTGGATGCAGGTGTTGCTCTATTCCCCAAACTGTTGCTCCATGCTTTCTGCTGAAAGCTAAGGAGAAGCACCTGAGCAACTCTCAGCAGCTGGGGCACATCAGCAGTGGCTTTTCACATGGCTTGTAGTTGTTGTCTTAACTTGTGCCCACCCCAGCTATTGACATGGCGTGGTTGCTGCCTCTCATGTACCTCCCTCCAACCCCTTTGGAACAGGAATGACTTTCTGGCCATTCTTATCATAGGTAGAAAATAGCCGCCAGTGTTTTCCTGGCTGGGATGAAGTGCCCTCGGTACTGTAACATACTGTTGCCCTAGCACGTTTGCAGGGGGTGCTGAGCTTTTCCAACCAGACCTCTCTGTGCTAGGAGAGCTTTTCCAGATAAGGGCACCTGGGGAGGTGTTATCATTCAAAGCTGGATTAAAAACCTTGTCTTTTTTTGTAGATCAAGCTTTCAGAGGAAGTTATTAAAAAATACAGGGGAGAAATATAGAAAATATCAGGGAAATACATTACAAATTAGATTACAGGTGAAGTAATAAACAGGAGATACCTGACAAAAATGCAATCAGATAATGCTATCTTATTACCTTGAGAAACAACTCCCTCTGCTGAGAGAAAGCTTTACTGGCAGGGCTCGGAGCTGTGATGAACAGCCTGCTGTGCCCGCAGAGATAACGGGCAAAGGCCGGACTCTTCCCCGCTGGCACTGCCGGTACACCAGCGAGGGGAGACACTGTAGGACCCCGGGACTGCTGGAGCCCTTGGCTGCTCTGTGCAGCGGTCCTGTGATGAAACAGGAGGTTGTTCAGCCTGGAAAAGAGAAGGCTGCGGAGGGACCTTAGAGCAGCTTCCGGGGTCCAAGAGGGCCTATAAGAAAGGGTACAAGGGCATGTAGTGACAGGACAAGGGGGAATGGCTTTAAACTGACAGAGGGGGAATTTAGATGAGACATTAGGAAGAAATTCTTCCCTGTGAGGGTGCTGAGGCCCTGGCACAGGTTGCCCAGAGAAGCTGCAGCTACCCCATCCCTGGCAGTGTTCGAGGCCAGGCTGGACAGGGCTTGGAGCAATCTGGTCTGGTGGAACACATCCCTGCCTGTGGATCTGGATGATCTTCAGGTGCCTTCCAGCCCAAACCGTTCTGTGATTTTATGTTTTGAGCTCTAGCAATGCATACTGTCTCCAAGAAAGGATATTCCTCCTGACTGTGTGCTGGGACAGATAATATATCAAGCAGATGATGGTAACATCTATTTAAACAAGAACAAGGTGAGATTACAAATCTGGAGGTTCAGAGTTATTTGAAGTCATAGACTTTCAGAGACTCAGATAAAAATCCTACTGCAATTCCATTAAAACCATAGCAATAAAAAAACATCTTCTGCTGTATTATGTAGCCAAATCTTCCCCTTTTTTCTCAGTTTTCAACTGCCAATCTCAGATGCTTCACAAGTGAGGTCCATAACATACTACCTGTTTCCAAGATAGGAAAATAAAAGGCCAGAATTACAGCCAGACACAGAAAAAGCAGTGTAGGAAATGGGTACTTAGCATTTGTTGGTATCAACATTGCAAAGCTGATGAAAGTGCCTGTTTCATGAGAGCAAAACCAGGATGTCCTTTCTCAGTGGAAGGGGGACTTTTCACAGTTGCAGCCTCAGGGGATGGCTCTTTGAGGTCTTGCCTTTAAGGAAAGGGCAGTAGAGGAACGTAGCTCTCCTTGCTATTTCAAGAGCATCTGTGAAGTATATTTCAAGGGAGTTTCCGCTCAACCGGTCTACAAACCAGCTGGGCTCTGCCTTAGGAATACTCCTGGGTTTGGTTTGATTTACGTCTGAGAAGAGAGAAAACACATCCACAGAGAAAAAACACATTTCTTTTCCCAAGGGACCATGAATAGTTTGCTGTTTGTTCTGGGAAAGCTGGAAGAGGCTTAAATTGATACACTCAAGAAGTGATCAAAGGAAAGGATCAAAATTTACCCCCTACTGCTGAGGCATCTCAACTGAACATCACAGGCTATTGTAAGATGCAACAACACTGAGCTCTGGTTGAAAAGGGGCTTTTAGGACATGGAGTCTCGCTGCCAGGGGAGGGCCTGGTACAGGCTGGGGTTTTGGCAACTCAGTTCTCACTGCTGCTTATGGCAGCGCACCTTCCCTACAAAGAGGTGCTGCTTGTGATAGCAGATGTATCAGAAGGGATACGCTTGTTTGCAAAGCTGAGAGACAAGTGCCTGGAAGGGTCATCACAGTCATGTGTGGTTACACAGATAGATAGATTTCATCCAGTGGTACCTTTGTGGTCCCTGCTCCAGGCTTGGGAAAGAAGCTAATACAGAAGTTTCTCTCCCACTCCTGTGCTGCATTTACTGGATTTAACCACGCTGAGGACAGGGCCAGAGGGTATGGAGAGCACGTCAAGCTGCTCCCAAATAGCTGTTTTGGCAAGCGTGGAGCATTGGCATGTTCCACAAGAAGCCCAGGTCTGCCTCGTCACCCAGCTGCCAAGGTGCCAGCCCGAGTGCAGGGCCTTGGGGAGAGCAAGCTAACACATGCCCCTGGCACAGACACCATCCTGACAGCCCCAACCTGCTCCCAGGGGATGACTCAGAACCACTCGCCTCTTGTCTAGGGGTGGAGCTGTGCTTCGGATGCAGTCACACCAGTGACTTTTCCAGGCTTATATTTAACACAGGAACAAGAATCCCTTTTTGGATTTGCAGCTGCTCAAGAAGCATTCAGGTCACTTGGTCTGTTCCCAACCCAGTCAGCGTGGGCAGGAGAGAAGAAGCCAGCAAGCCCTTTGCACAGGAGCAAGGGGAGATTGTTGCTTTGCCATGGGGGTTCCCCAGCTCTGCAGCACTCGTCAGCACCATGACTTGGTCCCATGGCATGTTGCTGCAGGGGCACAAGAGTGTACGGAGCTGGTGGTTCCTAGCCACAGCTACCATCACACTGCCCTCAGGTTGTCAGTGGCAGCAAGGACCCTCTGTCATCCCCATCAGTACCGTACCTTCTCAAAAAGCAGCTTCCATGAAAGCTGCTGAAGATACTGTGAGCTATCCCACAGGTTTTGTGGCAGGTAAGCTCTGCTGCAAAAGGGATACAAAGGAAAAAAGACCAGTGCTTATGCTGAACAGTGTTCTCCCTGTGTTCCCTCAGCGAAGAACACAAATGTTAGAGACAGCTCTGGCCTAATATCAGGAGAACTGTGAAGTTAAAGTTCTTAGAACAAAAAATAAATGGAAAAGCTTTATAGCTGTCTCCCTCCTTTCCCTCTCTGATGTAACAGAACTGCAGCTCGTCCTACATTTACAGCCTAAACTGGAGGGTCAAACTGTGAAGCACTCACCTTCTCCATTTGGGTGATGATATCACTCTGCAGCTCCTCACCTACTGCTGCAATTAGAAGGGGAAAAGGAGGAATTCCTGCAGAATTGTTGCCACTTCTGGGGTTGCAAGCAGATCTTTTTCAGGAGCTGCAAAGGGTTTGTTTTCTTTTTAATTAAACTGGAAGAGTTGTTCCCTAGCAAACTTTCCATGATGACATCTCCAGTTAATTAAAGGTTTAAGCTGACAAGAAATGTTATGCATAGAAAAGTAAAATAAAGAGGAGAGCTACTTTAATAGCATTTGTTAATTGAAGTTCCCATTGAGTCAACTGCAGGAAGACAAGCTGTTCCCTCAGTAGATGGGCACCAGCACAGACCCAGCCGTTTGCCTGCAGCTCCTGGAAGTCGGATTCCCACCTTCAGCCTAGCTGGTGTGGCACCAATGGATGAAGCAGCGCTGAGCTTCCTCACCATTGGGATAAACACAAAGACTTCTCCATAGTCAGACTAGGTGAGGGCAGGAGGAATCATTGCCTATCACAAGGCATTATATCTTGCATCTTTAGCAATTGCAATCAAATGGCCACCCACTTGCACTTGTGTTTAATTCACATTCTCCCCAGCCTTCATCTCCATTTGCTGCAGCACAGGCTTTTCTGGATTAGATTCAGCCTTTTTGCTATCTCCCAGCATTTTCAGGTACCCAACAGTGCCAGTACAAGCAGGTGTGGGAACAATAGACAAAGCAATGGGAGATGTGAAGGGAGACACATTAACATCAGCATATGGCTGGGGGACATACTAAGGAGCACAAGAACAGATCCCTTGGGCAGTGCTCTTCCACTGTGATCACCGTCAGTACTGTTCACTGCTTGCTTTTGACCAGCCCTGCTTTTACATATCTTATTGCCACAATAGAGTTAAGGCTTCTGGGTCCTGTCTGTCTCCAGATGCCTCTGGTGGTTGATAGCCTCTCCTGATGCTTCCCAACATAGGCATCTTCTGGGAAAAGCCCATGGATAAACAACGGCTGCTGATGCCACGTTTTTGGAGCGTTTTGGCTGGGGAAGCTGTTTAGCTCCATGTCACTGCATCAGCCATCAGAGGCAGCCACTGCAAACGGCCACAACAGAGAGCACCTGGGACAAAAGGCAGCAGATAGGTTTATGCATCAAGTCACAGCAAAGGACTAACAGCAAACATAGCACAGATGAATCTTTACCAGCAGCATCTGAGCCTATAAGGTCCTGGGCACCCTACAGCCCTCAGCACCCATCTCCAGAGGAACCCCAGGGCTGCTGTATCTCTCTACAGAAGAAGCAGAGCTGCTCAGCTGCCTCCCAGGGAGATGCACTCCTATGTGCATGCACACATGTGCACACACACACATCCGTCACTAAGGAAGTGGAGAAACCTGCTAGAATTCAGATCAAACCCTTCTGTTACTCTTCATATGCTAAATCAGTCCTGCTGGCCAGCTGCAGGAATATGGCCCTTGGACATGTTCAAGCCCATAATTGTGGTTTGGACAGGTCACACTCAACAGAATAAAGAACAAGTCAGGTGATGGGTGAGACAACACATTAGCCAAAATAAAGCTTTGTCCTTAAAGCACCTTTATTGCCTCTGTCCTCTTGTGTGCAGGTGTTAAGCAGACTTTAGAGCCAAATCTCTACTTCTGTGATAAGTATGGCCTGATGCCAACTGGGACTTAGGCATTTATTAACACAGCTGGCAACATGTAATATTGCACCAGCCGTTTAGTGGGAAGGAGCATTTTCACAGCTGGATGAAAAGTTTTACCCTGTTCTCCCTCCTGGAAAATTTTCCATAGGAAAAATTCTTGACTGTTCATCCCTCCCCAGTCCTGAGGGATTCAAAACCTGAAGGGAGTGAGACACATCCCCCCAACTTCTTAAGATCTCAGTCCCATTATTTAGGTGAAGTGTCTAGGAATAGACATTTCTTCCATAGACAATCCAACACTTCAAGTATAAAGACAAAGTGATTTATATTTGATCAGGCAATCTCCTGCTCTCAAAACAAAAGCTCCAAGGGGCTAACAACTAACCCTACATCCCGTTGAAACATAGTTGAAAGCAAGTAGTTATTCTGTGCAAAACAAATGTGAAGGTCTACGCTTGCTCCATGTGGATCTTCTCATGGGATTCACTGTGATCTCCTACATGAGAACACAAGCTACAAATCCTGCCTATCTCCAAGGGAACAATATTCTACCCGGAATGTGCTCAGGTAGATTAACATCTCATCCCATCACCAAAATGCTGCTGTTGGATAGAAAACAAAGCAGCAGCTAGATTTCCCCACTAGCAGGACAGAATTTCAAGGCTGCTGTTTAGAAAACAAAGTAATGTTTAATTGCACACATTTGTTTTGCTGTTACTGAGCAAGAACAAGTCAGAAGCCCAACAGCATTACTCTTCCTTCCCTGCATAACACCTCATTAATGCATTCAAACCTGTTAGAATTTGTTAGTCCCAGAGGCCCTTGTTGAACCAGAACGATCAATAGATGCAAACAGAGCAGGTAAAGAGGCAATCAGTGTCCTAGAAAGTTGAAATATCTTCCATTAGGATGCCATAATAACTTCCCTCGAACAAGCATTTCAGTACTGGTGCTATGAGCAAAGGGACATCCCAGGTAGGAGTAACACAGGTGAGACACGTGAGGAAAGAAACACATCTTGCTCTAACCACACAGAGCAAAATGTGCTCTGGACAGCAAGATGTGCTCCAAACAGCTTGGGCTATCCCATGCAGGAAAGGTATTTCACAGGAAATTGTGCATATGGGAGATAATTGGAGGAAAGTGCTCCAACATTTCAGGTTCTGATCTCCTCGCAGTAATGAGCACAAAAGCAGATGATGCATATGCATGAGAACATAATTAAGACTAGTAAACCTGGAAGATTTTCAAACTCTATGGCAATTACCAACTTAGACACACAAAAAATTAAGATAGCCTTATACCCAAAGGAAAGTTATTATTCAAAGTGCCTTGCCTCATTATAGTTAGCTCCAGCTCAAACAGCAGGCTAGTGAGCAGGGGAGAGCTGCCTTCCATTAGCAGCAGGTGCTCTCCCTGGGACAGAGGCAGGATGCTGACATCCTCCTGCTCTAGCCGAGACATCTCAACCGGTCCCAAAATGCCTTATGGGAACAAAAATAGAAAGCAGAGGGTGCACATGACTGACAGCTTGGGCTCCCCTGTTGCTCTTTGGGCCTCTCTGGTGAAGAGCGTTCATGGACAGGGAGCTACCCTGTGTAAATAGATTCACTAAATAAATGTGGTAATTATACTAAATATTATTCTCAGAGGAAAGCAGCAGGGAAATTATTTCCATAAGAAATGTGGATTATTCATGTAAATGAATGAGTTATTTGTTTATAGAAAAGATTAAGTCTTGACTAAAGACCTAGAACTCAGCTATACGTAAAAGCTAGCACTTACAAGAAGCCTCATGCCTTCGCTGTGCTCTGCCTGCCTTTATCAAATTCATCTTTGCAGGACTAGCTATGTTTTTCTTATCTGTCTATTTTGCTAAAGCTTAGACTCCCCTCAGCACAGGGGATAGTTAATCTTCTCTAGGGACACTGTTTTAGCTGCCATTAAAGTACCTTTACAGGCATTCAGACTTTTAAGCAAGCTGAGTCTAGTGACAGGAGAAAGAGGAGTGGTTTCTAGGTTTGAAGAGCTGTACAAAAAGCCTGGCTTGAGAGGATGGATCCTTTCATTTTCTTCCTTCATGTGCTGGATGCAAGGAGGGGGGAGGTCCTCAGTTGGCTCTGCCTTTTGTAGTCCAGAAGCTGCCTGGAGCAGAGGGGCAATAGGATGTCAGGGCAGGTTAGGATAGCCTTACAGCCCCCAAGAGCTGGGCCACTTATGGAAACAATGTGTGCCCACCTCCTACTGTCTGTGCCACCCTATGTCATGCTCCCCCCTGGAGCAGTTTCACTCTGAGCAGTGCAGAAAGGGTTGATCCCGTTGCAATCGCCTCCTATTAACATCAGGACAGCCTTGACCCTCATGGCAGCAATCCCAAGCCCAGTGTTATCCAGGAAGGGAGAAACACTGACTTAACACAAAATGCAGAGAGGCACTTTAGCTGATGCTGCAGCACCTTCACCCTGCCACTCACCCCTGCAGAACAGCTAACTCAGCTCCTGGACCCATGCTGGGAAGGGCAAGAGCACCCAGAATAGCCTCTTAAAAGAACAGGTTTACCAAAAACCAGGAGACCTTCTCACTGGACTTCGCCCTCAAAAACCTGCTAACTAGAGGCAGGTCTTTTATTGCAAACTGTATCCTGGGCTGCATTAAAAGGTGGTCAAGGGAAGTGATTCCCTTCCTCTACTCCACTCTGGTGAGAACCCATCTAAAGTACTGTGTTCGACTCTTGGGTTCTCAGCACAGGAAAGATATGGACCTGTTGGGGCAAGTCCAGAGGAGGCCACAAAGATGCTGCGAGGGCTGAAGCACCTTTGCTATGGAGACAGCCTGAGAGAATTGGGTTTGTTCAGCCTGGAGAAGAGAAGGCTCCAGCAGACTACAGCAGAAATAGGGGTTCCTTCTACTGGACTCAGCAAGTTATTCTTGCAGCATATTGTTTTCTGTTAATCCATTCCCTAAATTCTTTCTGTGCTCAGCTATCTATGTGTTAGTTGGATAGAGTATCCATTTCTTTTTTTGCATTTGATACAGTTAGTTGTGCAAAACTCAACGGTTTAAACTCTCAGAAACTTGAGCACATTGGAAAACACTGATCCAGACAGTGGAGGCTGTGAAGCGCCCGAGGCTGGCTTCTGTGCTGTGCCCTGCCCAAGTAGAAGAACAGGCTGAAGTGGAACTTGAGTTCTCAGTAATGCTCATCTCAGCTGTTAAAAACCCATGAGCCCTTCAGGTCAAACTACTTTGCAGATGCTCAGGGTTATTTCTGTTTTCTGCTTTTGCCCAGTGAGTGTTGTGAGGCCAGGGGTCATGGCTCTCTACAGTCCCCAAGGACAAGCATCTTATCATGTGGCTCACATTTCTCCACTATCACCACAAGGCAGGTAGCACAATGTAGGTAGAAGTTGGCAACATACGTGCTCAGCATGGGCATCACCTGGGTTTCAGAAAAGCGGTCTGTGACAAGCGTGTCTCCGAGTTAAAATAAGACTTCCAGCGGTCTGTCCCACCACTCCCATGGATGCAGTCAGACCATAGAATCATAGAATAGTTAGGGTTGGAAAGGACCTGAAGATCATCGAGTTCCAACCCCCCTGCCATGGGCAGGGACACCTCCCACTAAACCATGCCATCCAAGGCTATGTCCAACCCCACCTTGAACGCCGCCAGGGATGAAGCATCCACAACCTCCCTGGGCAACCCATTCCAGGGCCCCACCACCCTCACAGTAAAGAATTTCTTCCTCATATCCAATCTAAACTTCCCCTGTTTAAGTTTAAACCCATTACCCCTTGTCCTCTCACCACAGTCCCTAATGAAGAGTCCCTCCCCAGCATCCCTATAGGCCCCCTTCAGGTATTGGAAGGCTGCTATGAGGTCTCCACGCAGCCTTCTCTTCTCCAGGCTGAACAGCCCCAATTTTCTCAGCCTAGCGCTGGGATACATAATACGCCGTGAGCCAGGTCCTGTGCAACTTCAGACATCAGCCAACAACATCTTCAGACAACTGGAGCTAATGCTGATCAGCGGATTGGAGAGAAAACCTTGGCCCTTTTTAATCAAGTTTTAATCTCGTGGTACATGTGCACCCATGCCCTAAGACCAGGAGACAATTTTAAGACTAGGGTTATGACTCTTCTGAGGCGTCTGTAAGATTAAGGCACGGGTAGCAAGAGTGTGTGATGTTGATTTTGTTTTCTTTTTCCTTTTAAAAGGAAACACAACAAATGACAAACACCCAAGTTACAGAGAAGGGGCAACACAAAATCTCATACCCAAAGCCATGCAGCCCTTCATGATACTTCATCCAAAATAGCCAGTAGCTGGAAGGGGTGTGCTCGTTGCATGCTCCAAAGCTCTGCATCACCTGCTCCATTTTTAGGGGAAACAAGCTCATAGGGGGCTGGATCTAGAGTCTTACAGAGCAGGCATGGCCCCAGTTTCTGGAGTGGCATTCCTAGCTAAGACTGGTTTCGAAAGGGACAATGGAAAGCGAGGGATAGTGCCCAGGCAAAAAGGCACCATTGCCACTGCTAGCATCCAGGCTAAAAGCACCCAGTCAGGGTTGCTTAAGACCCAATTTCTCACTCATGAGCTCCAGCTCTTCAGCAGCACAGAGCTGCTTTCAAGCAATAAGTGGTTTATGTCTAGCTGCAGTGTGTTTATGACAAAGAAATCCTGCCTCTACCTGAGGAAAAAAAGCTACTTTAGAGCAACTGCTTCTTTCATTTTGTCTTGCTTAATGAGCATCAGCTCTAGGCATCCTTCTCATAGCCACATTTGCAGGAGCATGAGGATCTCCATGCTTCCACAGGGTGCTCAGCTTCTAACCCTTCCCTCCATGAGATGCAAACACAACTTGTTAGAAAAAAAAAGGGTCTTTTTAAAATATGACTCTCCATAGCAAACCACATCAGGGGTCTTCTGAATCTGAAAATGTAAATCCCACGTTTGTTCACTGTAAATATTCCATCAAAATGGGCTTCAGGAGAAAACTGGATTTTTTGATTGCATGCTCTCTTAATGGAATCATAGAAAGTTAGGGTTGGAAAGGACCTCAAGATCATCGAGTTCCAACCCCCCTGCCATGGGCAGGGACACCTCCCACTAAACCATGCCACCCAAGGCTCTGCCCAGCCTGGCCTTGAACACCACCAGCGATGGAGCATTCACAACTTCCCTGGGCAACCCATTCCAGTGCCTCACCACCCTTACAGTAAAGAATTTCTTCCTCATATCCAATCTAAACTTCCCTGTTTAAGTTTGAACCCGTTACCCCTTGTCCTCTCACTACAGTCCCTAATGAAGAGTCCCTTCCCTAGCATCCCAACAGGCCCCCTTCAGATACTGGAAGGCTGCTATGAGGTCCCTTGTGCTAGGTTATGAGTGAAAATTTTCTTCCTCAGCAGCAGTAGCCAAGTCCATCGCCTTTGTCTCACAAAGCAGGTGAAACTTTGTACAAAACCCAATTTTGCTTTCTGCCTGACTCTTACTGTGAATTTGAGCTCCAAGGACCAAGCCGACCATCCAGCTCTAACATGAATACTAATAAAGGGGACATGTAATTCATAGAATCACAGAATGGTTTGGTGTTGGAAGAGACCTTAAAGCTCATCTAGTCCCAACCCTCTGCTACAGGCAGGGATGCCTTCCATTAGACTAGATTGCTCCAAGCCCCATTCACCCAAGAATAATTTTCTATGGCACTTTTCACCTCTTCCTCAACAGAAGTTGGAGATAAGCTCAGGCAGAAAGCACTTTTGCCTGGTATCTGCAGCCACTGTAATACCAGGCAGGTGTTTTACAAGTGGCATCTGTCTCTGGCACCACAAGGCTGGGTAGAATTAGTCAGGATTTTGTAGGTTTTTTCCTTTATCTGTGACATGTCAGCTTCCTGCATTACATAGCTGATCTGAGCAAAACAAAGGTCTGCCTGCATTGGAAGGGAGTGCGATGGAGACATTCATTTCCCCAGAATAGGTAGTGTAACAAATCAATCCTGACTGCACTGATAAATTGAACTTCAAGCTTGGTGATACTGCTTTTCAGGTCTAATCCAGTATAAGACACAGCAGGAAGGAAAGGCAAAGGCACTTGTTAGCATTTCGTTCTGCAAGGAGCTGCTCCCTGAGCAGGGGAGAAAAAAAGATCATCTTTTTTTCCCCTTCTTTTTCAGCACAGCATTGCAACTACTTTTGAGGAAGGTGACACAGGGTGTAGGGGTAGGTGCAGGGGCTTGCATGCAGATAGTGAGGTGCAGAAGAACTACCCAGTGACTGCTGGCCTTTTGCCAAGCCCCAAGCCTTGGGATGGGATCATAACTCAAGCTCCTGGATGCCTGGGAGAAAGAAGCATTGCTTATGGGAAAAATCTGTTTTACAGCAGTATGGGGATTATAGAGCAGCATTGATCCGCTACACAAAGGGAAGAGTAGCTGCTGGACCAGGCTTCAGGAGACTGAGGTTCAGGTCAAGTCTTGACTACAGAGCCCCAGGCTGAACACAGACGGATCGCTCCCCAGGCACTGCAGAATCACAGAACAGTTTAGGTTAGAAAAGACGTTAAAGCTCATCCAGTTTCAACCCTGCTGCCATGGGCAGGGACACTTTCCACTAGAGCAGGTTGCTCCAAGCCCCGTCCAACCTGGCCTTGAACACTGCCAGGGATGGGGTACCCACAGCTTCTCCGGACAACCTGTGCAAGTGCCTCAGCACCCTCACAGGGAAGGATTTCTTCCTAATGTCTAATCTAAATCTCCCCTCTGCCAGTTTATAGCTGTTTCCCCTTGTTCTCTCCCTACATGCCCTTGTAAAAAGGCCCTCAACCTGCTGGTCACTGCAAGAAATAATTCTTTTTCCAAGTAGGTGGCAAGCGGCAAGTCCTGCTTGCAGGTCACACAGCAGCCAGCACCTTGGGGACCTGATCTTCCCTCAACACCATGGCACTGTAAATAGTAACAATGGGAATTTTTGCCCTTAACTTTTCTGAATCTAGATGTAAAATTCATACCAGTGGGAAAATCCAGTTTTTCACTCTTCCACATTGGAGCACAGGGTTGCATTCAGCTAGAGTCCAGCAAGACTAACACAGGGAGAAAAGTGTCCATAGCCTTTTGTGTTGGGGCAGAAAGCTTGAAACATTGGCCTGAAAAGCTCACAAAGGAAACAGAAACACCTAAGGTCTCCAAATTTTGAAATTCCATTGATTCAAATTGAGCCTTCTGGTGGGTTGCAGGACTAGAAAGGAGGTGAGCAAGGACTCTTTGGTGGACACTTGGATTTGGCAGTGGTTTTAACTCCACGTTCCCATGTTATCTCTTGATTCCCATCGCTGCCCTGCGCAGAGGTCTGTGCCACTGGGACACCTTGCACCCACTCTGCTCAGTGGCCAGCCTCGGGACACTGCCTGCCCCGGGAAACAGGCTTTTCCTTCCAAAAGCTTCGAAGTCCTCTTTTTTATGGCTCCAGTGCAACAAAAACTTGCTCTTTAGAGGTCCTTTTTCTGGGTCATGGAGTTAGGATCACACATACTGCTTAATAATTAAAAATAAAGCAAAATTATTCATTCTACATGGAGAATTTCATGGTATGGTCAATGCCCACTGCACAGCTTGGCCAGCCCTGATGCTGGTTTGTGCAGTAGTCACTTATGTGAATGTAACACCTCCCCGCAAAGAACTGGAATGTGCTCTTAGGTAAGGCAGGAGTCTTGCTGGCCCACTGTAAAATTGGTGAAGAAATATGACTTTAGACAGAAAACTATACTTCAGTGTCTCAACAGCATGTAGACCTTCAAGTTTAAATTGACTGCCCAGAAAGAAATGTACAGATAGGCAGAAATGCTCATCTGAAACCTGGACCAGGTAGGTATCTCTCCAAAGGTGGTCATCACTACCTGTCTAAGGGCAAGAACCCTATCATCTTGATTTGGGTGACTTGTTTTGGGGTAATTTGTCCCCAGGGGACAGCTCTTTTTAACTGAAGCTAGATATCAGGTCTCTGCCACAGCTCTTACCTGAGGCCATGAGCACTGCAGACATGCCTTTTGTTCCTTTAAGTCTTAGCCCCTTTTTGAATCCTGTGAAGCTTGAGAGTAGAGCCTGTCCTATTGCCATCTGGACAGAAACCCTGACCATGCAGAACACACGCAGTGAAGCTGACAGGTACCTGCTGTACCCTGACTGCAAACTAAACATGTGCACCAGCTCAACCCAGAAAAAAAGAAATAATTCTAGCTCTGTGTGTATCTTGTAGCAATAAGCTCTAGCTGAATATTTTGTTTGCAAAGGTTTGATTAGTTCCTTTCAATTTCACCTCAGTCTTACTGTTACAGTACACCTCATCATCCAGCTTCTCTTCTCATTCAAGCCATTATTTGCTGTTCTTGTTATTTGCACCTGCCTTTTCCAAAAAGGACCTTTATTAGTAACACTAGTCTCAAGCTGCAGCCCCACTTCTTTTTCATTTCTCCTAGAGCAATACCACCCACTGCAAAGCTCAGCATCCCTATAAACACTACAGATACAAACAAATGCATCCTTCAGCAGCCTTTTAGACCATTTTTTCCACAATGCACATTGTAAATGAGAAGTACTACATCTTCAGAATTGCCCAGAAAACGTTATTCTGATAGCAATATAAAAGCCTCACAGTGTCCGAGTAGGTGCCCTTGCCAAAAACATTTTATTGTGAGCCAGATAACTCAGTTTGAATTGTACACAGTTTGGTCTGATCATTCCAGTAAAGCATTCTTTACAATTCTGTAACAGCAAGTCACATGGCTCAATAAAGTTTATTGCTGCAAATGCTTAGTGATTCATGGCATAGATGAATTCTGTTTCTTTCCTAGATCAAGTAATCAATAGCAAAATAATCTGCCTGCAATTACATTGCTCTGCATTAAAGAGGTGTGAAATAAATAACTACAAAATCTGATTTAAAAAAAATATGTACAACATTATTAATGAACTGCAATTTGAAACTGGGTGTCCTGCACCACAGTTTTGCTCACAGCCTGTGGCAGAGCTACTCCTAGCCTTACATGATTCTTGCTCAGCTGATTACACACATTGTGCAACAAACCCAGATGGGACTGATAGGTTTTCATCCCTTCACATCCAAGAGAGTCCTGCTGTGAACACTCTGCACTCACATAGAACCCCCTGGCCATCACTGTCAGTGCCAGGGACCATCTTTTTTGGAGTGTGCCGAAACACAAGACCTACGCTCCCCCAATCAACCTTTCTGGTTCCTCCAGTGCTGCTCCTGTACACAGTAAATCAGTGTTTATAACATTCCCCACTGAGCTGAGTGCAAATTAAATCAGGCTAATTTAGCTTGCACCACCGTGTTCAGCTGTGAGCTACAAAAGGCAACAGACACATGACAGTTGGGAGAAGGCATGTGCTTTTTGACGGGAGCTGCTAACTGAGCCTCTTCGGCAGCCCAGCAGGACAGCAGCACCACGACACCGCTGCTCAAGGGCTCCGCGTGTCCCTGCTCCCTCCAACCTGCTCTGTTTCCCAGATTTGAACCCTTTGGCTCCAGTGACACCACAGCAGGCCAAACACAACAGATGATAGATATATCATCTGTAATAAACAAGTCCAAACACAGCTATCTATTTATCTGGTTCTAACAGTTTTCTCATAAAAACAGAATGAGAATTATATTGTTTAGAAACAGACTGTTCTGGGGAATAAAGTGCACACTGTTGTTTTTACTGTTTAATGCCTCCTGACTAGGAACACTTACACGCAATGGGGTTGCTGTCTAAATATGCTTATGCTGTTGCACAGGCTCCAGTGCAGCAGTAAGCACATACCTGAGCTCAGCCTTTTGCTTGTGTTTATATTCTTATCCACGGTCCACCTCACTCCTGAATCTCATACACACTCTCAAAGGATATTTATGAGATTAAGCACCTTAAAAGTCACCAAAGGCCAGAGGGAAAGCTGCCTATGCAAGCTTAATGTAACTCCTTCCTACAAAGGCATTAGAGTATGGTCTTTAATTATATGTTCATTTCCATTGGAGCTCTGTTTCATTCAGCGCCCAGACTAAGCTGTGCTCTGGAAAAGAGCCACAACACTGCTGTCTGCAAGAACAAAGGAAAAAAAACCCTGTAATAGCCACTCAGTGTGGAAATTTCCAGCAAAGATAAATAAATGGTAAGAGAGTGAAAAAGGATCCCCTAGACAGATGCATCAGGCAACTCCAGCATGGAGTTTGATGTGAATGGTCCTACTTACATGTTCTCTAACACTGTTCACAGCTACAGAGCCAGTTTCCACTATTTAATTAGCTATAACCTATATGTGGCTGCATCATTTAAAAGTACACACACACATGCACACTATCTCTCTCATTCTGCTTTACAAAAAGTAACTGACAAATATCCAGATGTTTTACCAGACTGCTCCTGCATCATGCTACAGAGAAAATCTACTCCCTGCCAATCTCCAGTGACTTAAAGACAATATGCGATCAGTTACCTTCTCACTGTACTGTACTTTCCAATTTGCACAGAGAACCCACTGCCTTTCTGAAATAAATATGCAAACATCACAGCCTCCATCTACAACAAAGAGCTGGAGGCCTGGCTCATTGCTTGGTAAAATCAACTTAGTTTCACTTCAATAGAACTACGCTGACTTCTAAAGGCAAAAGACATGATTTGAACGCTTGCAAATCCCTTTTCCAAGTCACGGTTAGGGAAAAGCATTCATTCAGAGTCCCCACCCCTTCTTCCCCACAAGCACACAGACTCCTGCCCTCCACCACGGACTTAGCAGCCGCAGAACTGGGATGTCCTCTATTAGGTGACAAGCCTCTCAAGGCAGGAGCTGTTTCTCTCCCAGGCTCAAGAGACCCAACACGAAGCACAGCAACTCAGCCACTATGCTCCACAGTGTCACACTGTGCACTCATAGTGGTTCGCATACAGCAGCCTTTTCTTAGATGGGTTGTCTGAAGTGAAATAAGACTCAAAATAAATACATTAATTAGCAAAACTCCAATTCACCAAGTCTGTGGTTATTGAGTCAAGTCTGCTTGAGAGGAAGACTCTTCATACATGGTAAACTGCAGCACTGAGCCAGAGTGCACAGAAAGTTGATACAAAGCGGCCTTCCTCATTTTGGTACAGGCTTAGTCGTCCCCTCCTCTACAGCATTGCTTCAGGAATACAGTGTCATCATCATCCACTGTAAAATAATGGGAAAAGTGGGTTGAACTCATTGAACTTTATGAGAACCCTGCAATATTCACAAATGAACTGGACTGTGGGGCATTAGAGAACTGTCTCCAGAAGAAGCAGAAGCCAGAATAAGGCAGAAGACTTGGAAGCCTGAAGCTCCTTGTTTCTAACCTTCTCTGTAAGCTACTAGGTAAAGATACATTTTCTTAATGCTACAACACAAAACATGCACTGCACCACTTGCCATGAAGAAGTCTGCATTTGACAGTCTGGGAACAGGCTTTACCTCGGATTCATGGAGATAAATCCCTTTGCCATCTTGTGTTAAGTTGCGAAAGGCCTCTGCAAAAGAAATAAATGAGGAGCATTAACTTGATATCCAAGAGATCAACATCAGCCAAGACTGTCTCAGGAAAAGCCTCAAAGGCAGAGTTCAGAAGCTATTCAGGAGTGTATGTGAGCTTCTCTGGTCTGTCACTGGAACAGCCCTGAAGGCTGGGACACAGACAGCAGCTGAATAAAATCAGGCATGTTACTGTCTGTCCATTCAACTGTTAGACCTTGAACAGCATGTGGCCCAAACCTCATCCTCTACAGTGCTGAGACACGTACAAAGTGCCTACAACATGAGCTCACAGACTGAGTAACAGCTGTCTCATTGTAACTGCAGTCCTACCACAGGTATATTCCAAGGCTCTATTCTTCCTGGAGAATAAGGAGTACCCATGTGTAATTCATCTACCTCCTCCCACAGCAGGCTGGTGCAAACCTGCAGGGAACCAAACCACTTTGATATGTACGGCCTGGCTGTCTGTAGAAAGTGACTGGTGGAAAGATAAAAGAGAGTATTTGATTTTCTCTATATCTGTCCCTTGCTTTTAATTGCTTGCTCTTGGTCTATTCAGAAACTCAGTCCTTATTTTGACCTTGCCACTGCCAGCTGGAGCAGTGCCAGAACAGCCAGGGCTTAAGCTGCACAGCCTGGCTTGCCTGGCCAGCCACGTAGCACAAACCTCACCTCCCATGATCTCCACTCGAAGCATGAAGCACACAAAGCTCTCAAAGTGGATCTTTAAGTCAGAGTCACCATATCTGATTGCCATCAAATTACAGATTTCATTGCTGAGGGAAATACCTTCATAAAAGGGAGAAAAAAAAAAGGGGGGGTGAGAACAGAATGAGATAGCAATTCTCAGCTGTACACAGCTGAACGATGATCTTTAAGGTCCATTCCAGCCCAAAGCAGCCTATGATTCTACAGATGTGCACAGTTATGGGTATGCACACAGCTGTGAGGGTGCACAACTGAGAGGTCTTCAGCCTTTCTCCAACAGCTTGTTTTTGCAGACCTCCCCTAATACAATCAAGTAACAACCAGCCCAAAACAGGCCATTACACAGAGATTATATCTCCTCCAAATCTGAAAGGATTCAGATCTGATACCCTCACAGGGGGAGTTGGCCAGAGTTGAAATAAAATACACATGGGCACCCTTTGCTCAAGAAGTATGAGGGAGTAACAGCAGCTGTGTTTAACAGCAATACTCCACAAAAGGATAAGAAAGGAGATGAAGAAGAAAATACAGAGGAAGCTCATAAGAAAGCATCAGTCCCAATATCAAGCAACATTTGCAACGAATAGAAGTATTTTCTATTCATGGCCTAGGATTTTAGTTTGCTTTACCAGAGGTCTCCCTGGGTTTCTCACTGTGTTTGCACTGACTCAGATGAACTGGGTGAACCACTGACCAACAAAAGAGTGATATTTAAACTGCAAACATTCAATGAAGCTACAAGACTGAGCATCAGCCCCTTCTCAGAGCCAAGTAAGAGCAACAGAGCTTAGTCCAGTATCTGAATTCATATGTATTGTCCTCAATTTCTAGATCAAGCTTCAGACATTATACTAGTGAAGATAGGCAGCAGCATTGCCTCTGTGCAAGTCCCATACTTACAGGTTCAATCCCTGAGCTGTCAGCTTCAGCAGAGGTAGCAATTTAACATGAGCTAGATCTGGCCTCCTGTATCCACACAACCCCACACAGTCCTTTAAAATTAAATTAGTAATGAACAGGAAGGGACTTAAAAACTGGGCCTAAAATAGACAGACACTTCTGTTTCAGAGAACTATCTGTATGAGACCACACTGGGGCAAAGATTAAGTAGCCCATCCCACAGCAAAATAAGTTTCAGATGAGTTTACCCAGCTAAAGAGGGAAGCAGAGATGGCTAAAACCATGCAACCTTTGGTGTTTTCCCCTCCTCCTGGGATCTACCTACAATTCTCAAGACGTTTCCCTGCCCTGGACTTTTTCTAGCCTTTCTGAGGAAGAGGATGAGACTTGCCAAGGTGTGCTGTGGGCTCACCTGTCTCCTGTACAGCTGCATGCAGTTCCACAAGGTCAAGCTTTCCTGATCTGCTAGTGTCTCTTTTCTGGAACACTTCCTGGTGGGGGGAGTATTTTTAAACAAAACAAACTCTCCCAAAACAACAAATGACACCAAAGGGACTGTGAGCAGGGAGATATAGAAAGGGGCCACAGAAATTATTGTTATACCAAATAGAAAAGCAGCCTTTTCCACAGGACTCTGAATTCCTGGATACTCAGCGTGCCAGAGGTATTCAGCTTTGTGGGAGAATTAAGGTCAGAACATCCCAACTAAATATCAGAGAACATCCATTACATAAAAAAAAAACAAAAAACATCCAACCAAACCAAAACCTCATGGAAACCCTAACATTCACACAATTACAATATGAGGATAATGATTTCTTAACCCATAAGGCCTATCTATAGGCTTGATCCTCCCCCCACTAAAGTCATAGAATCAGAACGGTTTGTGTTGGAAAGGACCTTAAGATCATCTAGTTCCAGCCCCCCTGCCATGGGCAGTGACACCACACACCAAACCATGTCACCCAAGACTCCATCCAGCCAGGCCTTGAATGCTGCCAGGGATGGAGCATTCACAACTTCCTTGGGCAACCCATTTTAGGGCCTCACCACCCTCACAGTAAAGAACATCCTTATATTTAACCTAAACTTCCCCTGTTTAAGTTTGAACCATTACCCCTTGTCCTATCACTACAGTCCCTGATGAAGAGCCCCTTTCCAGCACCCTTGTAGGCCCCCTTCAGATACTGGCTGCTGATTTCAGAGGCAGCAGGAATCAACCCTTTCCCAAACCAATTCCATTCTGTTACAGCTGAACTGTTATTATGGAGGGTGAGAAGTGCAAGGGCTGTGTCCTGGTGGTAAAGAAATCACAGTAACACCCAGTCTGCCCTAATAAATAATGCCCCAGAGAAACATCACTCATGCCAAGGATACATCCAGGAGCGCCAAGATACCCTGGCAGGAATCCAGACTGAAACTCAGGTGAAAACTCTGGAAATCTGGAGAGAAAGAAGAAAGAAAAATTGTTTTGAAGAGTCACTGAACATCTCCCAGAAAAATGGACTCTGACAAAATTCCCCCTCACTTGAGAGGGCTCAGGCCCCAAAGCCTTTGTGAAACTTTACACCCACTTGAGAAGATGTATCATTTATGATGATAAAAATATGAGGCTACAGGATGGATTCTACTAGGCGCAGAAAATCCAATATGAGCTCCCTGCAGGCATGTAATACAGAATGAAATATGGTCCGCTATCTCCAGCTATTAGAGAAAATGGAAGGAAAAGGACATCCGAAGCTGTAATCCCAAACAGAATTTACTGCATGACCTTGAGCAAAGTCGTTTGACCTGAAGAGCTTTGGGGAGCAGCACTGCAGATTGAGACCCTTGTGCTAATCATCTCCATCTCTCTCTTTCACAGACACACTGCCAACTTTGTTAATATAATTAAAAGTACAGGCATCACTGAAAACATGATGCTGCACCAAAGCTTAGCATTCCCGGTTCATACATAAATTACATGAAGAGTAACAGAAATAGACTCTAATCTCACTGCAAATCATGATTATAGATTGTCTGTAGACTTCCACTGAGGAAGGGACAGAACCATAACTCACCAACCCCTTCTCTGCAGAAAGTGAAGATGTTTTAATCTTGTAATAGCCCTGTTTAGTACGTAGGAATCAAATACTGTAAAGTTTTTAAATTAATGTCTTCATATTGATCACTTATGAAAAATGAACACTGTTTAACATTTAGTCTTCTCACAGATAAGACAGTGCCTCGTGGGTCACTTTGCAAAGACAGAAGAGCTATCTTTGTCCACCTTTGTGGAAAAGGGAGCAATGTCAAAACCAACTGAAGTGGAAAAGGCATCACACAAATCTTTTGTTTTTCTTCTTTGTTGCCTATAATGGTTGGATGGTGCATTTTCTGTTGCACACTGGTTGTTATCAGTGAAGAAACTGGGAAGGAAAATTGGATTCATCATTACATCTGCAGCTTTGTTATCACTTTTCAGAGAAAACAGCCCCTGCAATACCTTGCTGCTGCCAGGTAGCTTTATTTATAACCAGGGACCAAATTATGAGTTTATGGAATCGTCTAGGCTGCCACTGGCATAGTGGATGTCACAGTCCTCACAAGAGAGACAACCTCAGGGCTCAACTGGTTCTCACAAGGGTAAGTTACGCAGGCTACCTGAACCTCCATTCTGTCTGCCAAACACAAACAGAGCAAGAAACAACCCTATGCATGCATAGTATGGAAGA
Organism: Amazona ochrocephala; assembly: GCA_039720435.1. Taxonomy (NCBI): domain Eukaryota; kingdom Metazoa; phylum Chordata; class Aves; order Psittaciformes; family Psittacidae; genus Amazona; species Amazona ochrocephala. The sequence continues at coordinate 116,064,894 of CM077878.1, read as the reverse complement.
GTAAGTATGAATACCAGGCATGAACCAGGCACATCGAGGTACAGGCAAGTCCCTCTCCCACTGCATAACTGCCTACAGACCAGGCTAACTTTCTACACCTTGTAGCAGTGGTGCTGCCAAGACTGTGGCAGTGGCACAGGGTGAAATATGATGATTCAGAACCAAGGCCGAGGTTAAGCTGGGCTTGGACATCCAGTTCAGAGTTGGCATCCACACACAATATCTACGCTTGCTCTTCCCCCTCATTCTTTCAGTTGTTGAAATTCAAACTAGATTAGCTTCGCCTAGAAAACTTCTACCACATCAATTTACACCCCAGCAAATCCTTTCTCTCTGGAAATCAAACATGGCATCAGAAGAGTCAGTTTGGTTAAACTGAAGCCAGTTTCTCTTCCCAGAATCTGAGAAACAGATACAGTAGCTGAGGCTTTTCTCTAAGAGGGTTTATTTCAGAGAAACACTCTTTTTCAGCACTTACTTCTCCAAGATATATTATTCAGGATCCTCTGGAGCTGAACAGCATTTATTTCAGGATTCTGTGATATAGAAGAGAATTTTAAATTTTTTTTATATAAAGTATTAAATCACTTTTCTCCCTCTTTTGTTTTCCCAGCATGTCCCATCTTCATTCTCTGCTTTTCTGGCCCCACTCCAGCCACTGTGAAGATCAATAGAAAAGACTCCCTTTGAATATGACAAGATTCTCAGCCTGCAAGGGCTGCAGTCTGCTCTGGGCTAAGTTCTTGGGGCTCTGCACAGATCAATACAGTAGTGCAGATTTACGCTGAGTAAGGATCCCGGCTGTTAACCTTTCAGCCCTGGTGCCATCTGTCCCATCAAGCACACTGTCAAGAGACCTGCTTCAAATATTTCCCTTTTATCATTTACAAACAAAAAGATGGAAAGTTTGGAATACTTCCTTCCCAAACTTTTTCAAAGCAGAAACTTCCTCTCCTCCTTGTTACACTAAAGTTTACAGATTTTTTAGGAACTGTGACATTTGTTTCTTTGGAGGAAGTTTTTTTAAATGTCACTCTTCCAAATAAAAGTCCATTTCAGATCATGGAGCCGTGCCAAGGTAATGCATTAAGAAATGGCAACTTGCCTCTGTGTGTACTTGGACCTCCTAAAGCAAAGGACCAGCATTTCAAAATACGTGGCAATTTCTAGCATGTCTGGAAGCCACACTGTTCTCAAAATCAAAATCTCACACAAGCGGCAAAAGCATTGCTCGTTTTTAGTAACAGCTAAATATTGCTCAACATTTAAATAGTCCAAATATTGCTATCCAAAGAGGAAATGTGTTTTTATGAATTTATGTTTGCCAAATACAGGATACGTTGCTAAATAAACCTTTCCTGAAAGGTGAAATACTTGCATCCTTGGTCAGTTAGTGGGATTCCTGAAGGTCAACTCCATCCCAAATCAGTACAGAGAGATCATTAAAAAAAACCTTTCACAATAAGAATCATATTCACTAGGAAAGTTGTGAAAAAGGGAGGTGATGTGACACCTACTTCACCTCTCCAAGCAAGTTAGCTACCATCAAACTGTGTTGAAGCATGTGTGAGACAAGTGCCAATATTTCTTCAAAAGGAGACTTTCCCCAGTGAGTCTAAGTACACTCTAAAGGATAGGATGGATCCCCGCCACCCACCACTTTATACCCAATACAGGCAATAGGGATTAATGTTTAGGAAGAGCATGTGAGCCTGGTCAGCTTCTGCAGTTCATTCTCGTTTCCCAGGCACCCACATATGTTGGAAAAGGGCTCTTAGAGGGTATATCCCTGCCAAGTCCTTTAGTATCTGTTTATGGAACTGCTGCCCATCATTTTGCTAATACCTTTTAAGCCTGTTGATTTTGTCACCACATCCACAATGTCCTGTGGCATTAAGTTCCAAGCATTTGCACTCAGTTGTGGAGAGAAGCATACCCATCACTGCTAAGCTTCACAGTCACTGGACACACAGCCCAATCTCATGTGGCCCTTCTGCTTTCCACACTTCCACACCCAGACCTCCTGGGAACATCCATGTCCTTTTACTTTCACAGAGTTATGTAATAGCTCTCGAGGAGTTTACTCTGGCAGCGCATGCACACACTTACCTGTTCAAAATATTTGGTGAAGAAATCCTCCCAGATCTTGCCCTCATACCTATCTACAATTTCCTTTAAGATATTTAAAAACATAAATTAAAAATATCATTAAGTCATGGAAGAAGAACACTGTCAAAGACCATTGCTAAAGATGCTTCCCCAGAACTACGCTCTTATCCTCTGCCCTTCCACCTTCTCCCCACCACTGCAAGCAATGCTACCTCACTGCTAAGATAGCTCCCACCCCATAGAAATGTTATTTTTGGAAAGAAACACTCCGGTAACACTAGGGTAGGGAGAAATATTTCCTTCCCCCCAAGCTGTTCAACAACAAAGGATGGGGCTCACTCCATGCCAAGAAAGGGTCTCTGTCCTTTATACAGGAAGATTGAGGAGCAAATAAGAAGAATAACGGTGTCACAAAAAGAAGTTTGCAAAAAGACAACTAAGGCGTTGAAAAATTTGCCTGTCCCCCCCATTTGGCTGCATCTGTGAACAGGGTCCAGGGGACTCCGCCTGTAAACCCAAGCTGTGCTTTCAGAAGTGCTACAACACAAGAATACCCATTCTCACTCAGCATCTCCATAGCGTACAGCAAGAGGAAAAACCCAACATTCAGAACTGAATACCAAAGCACAGACCTCCCATTCCTCGCATACTCACCTTAGATAGGGTGAAACTGGTGTTGCCACCCATTTCCCTGGAGATGCAAAAAAGCAGACACGTTAAGGAGATGTCCCAGTGCTGTGTGTTTGTCTCATCAGAGGTGGCATCCCCCATCCCCAGATGGGACCACAACCTGCTGCTGCAGCATGTATTTTTTTCTAGTGTTACAGCTGCAGCAAGGGAAACCTTCATGTCCATATGGCTCTCCAAGGCCTGATGGCATTTGAAGTCTCCAAAGCATCATTTCTGGACAAGCAACCATCACAGCATTGCCAGCAGGGCCTCCTGGTAAATTGATGGTGCATTAAAAATCTCTTGTCCTTCTCCACAGTCTCAAACATACGCATGCTGCAAAAATCATTTCTGTGGGTCTAGCTCAACATTACTTGAAAGGACAAAGCCAAATGCAGTGCTTCAGCCACTGAGAACCCTAAGGTAGAAGAAAACCACAACCGGCCTCTCCAAAAGAGATTGTGTTGCTGTTTTGCAGAGTACAGTATTTATGTTGCATCCATAAGACTAGAGAGATCAGACCATCCCACCATTCCAGAGAACTAGGTACTAGCAGAGGGGCAGCAGCATCTCACCGAAGAACGTGCTTCCTGGAGAAGACCCGCAGGATGAATTCAGCCTCCTGTTGAGGCCCCAGGGTGGATGGGACAATCACATAGACACAAGGCTCCAGGTGGAAGTAATGAGTCACCTCTCTCTCATCAAGGAAGACCTGGTGCTTGTTCACAGGCTGATGTCGGGTGAAGAACGCTGGGGGCAGCTTTCCGTTGCTTTCCTGGTACTGTTCGGTGAAGAAACAGAAATGTGTTCTGCAGCAGCCAAACAAATGGACAAAAGGCAGGCGGGGAGTTCATAGGCGTGGCAGAGACAGCCTGCCTTCACACCTTGGATATTTTTACAGCACAAGCAGGTAACAGGGCCCAAAGGACTTAGTCTCCTTCCAGGACATGGTGATTGTCACTATTCACCACCCCTGCCTAATGCTAATATGGCAAAGAATGGACTTCCTGCAACCTCATCAACTTAATAGTACTTGCAAGGAACAGCAGCAAGGACTGGAGAGGAGAAGTGGCTCCTGTCAAAGTGGCCACTGCAAAAGAAATTTCCATCCTTGGAGAAATGACTGCAGGCAGGAACTGCACCAGAGACTGTTCTTCACTAACCAGACCATCTCTCCTACCCAATAGGTACCATGCACTTTTTCCTCAGCTTCCCCTTTATACTAGGGATCTGGTAGCAGAGAATTTTTCAGAGCACCTGTGATCTGAATGTAATGCAGGACCATCCTAATTCCTACCTCTGACTCCGTGTGTGCCCTTGATCTGCCTGGCACTCTTAGCATTTACAGATGTTTTGTTCTGCAGGCACTTTTCTGCAGTAGGAGGATGGATAAAATGTTAATCTAGGCAACACTGAACTCATTTTTAATGCCACGGAGTGCCCAGTACGCAAGCCAAATAAATAATCCTGCTAGCTAAAACCACTGTCCCCTTCTGATCTTGGCTGTTCCTCAGAACATTTAGCCATTTTACTCCACAGCCTCATAGTGGAGACGCTGTTCCCCTTTCCTTTGCCAGTATTTTTCTTGCTAATAGAACAATCTTTCTTCTGAAGGGTTCAGGGTTACTCCTCCTCGTGCCCCTTATGCTAAATTCAAAGTTGTTATATTCCAGTCAATACTTTGGTGACTGTAGTTCCAATATCTTATATGCTCTCAGCTTGCCATCTCTCTGTATTGATCTTGGCAACTGCTACAAACCTGAAACTGAAGTCTTGGCTGACACTATTCCCCCTCAGGTGCAGCACAACAGTGTGCTAGGGCCACACTCAGAACCCCTTTCCCAGGAAGTTTAACTCACTTGTAACCCTGATAGTGCCCAAAATATTTAAGTCAGGAAGGAGTGGCATCTTACCTCATGGTCACCATGCTGCAAATACAGTAAGTGGGAACACAATTGTGCTGCCCTGACCATACACCCAAACTAGTTCTTTGCCGCTCTGAATTCAAAGGGACTCTCATGTAAAAGGTGTTCTGAGTGGTAACAGAGTGGAAGGTATACCCTTTCAAGATAACAAGAGCTAAACCTTTCCTTGTTTTTAATAGCCCTCTGAAGTCAGGGCCAAAATTGAGACTTACATCAGTGTTTAAGTTCCAGAGCCCTTCTTCAGGTCCCAAAGGCTTCTGGCCTTCATATAAAAAGAAAATGCTAGAAATACATCTGGTAGGAGGAAGTCGAAAACACCTGCAGCATCGGCTCCAGAGGACCCGCAACCAGGAAGGAACCTGAGCTCCCCAGGAGACCCCTGACTTGCATGGGACACAGGCTCTGTTCCAACTTCATCCCAGGACTGGGAGGCAGCAGAAAAGTAGCTCTGGCTCCCCTGAGAGCTGCAGTGAGTCCAGCTTAGACATAGCCAAGAAATGGCCAAGAAACCATCCCACAAGTGCAGCATGGACAAAGTGCTGATCACGTAAACACTGATGCTGCTTGTAATACCTTTGAAGAACCAATGCAGAAGCTGAACTATTAATGCCCCCTTTTAACGCCACTGAGCCCTGCTGATATGGCTGCTTTTCAGAAGAGCCAGTGGATAGCTCTGCATTAATAGTGACTTACCGGGGCACCTTACTGAATTCAAATACACTGTTACTAGCTGTCAGCCAAGGGAAAAAGACAAACACACCATCATGTTCAGTGTTGTCATAACAGCTGCACCAGCCCAGGTCCCCCTGCAAACAGCCAGTAGCCGTGACAAGGGACTCACCTGTAGGTCCACCTGCAGGAAGAAAAATAGCATCTGTCAGACAGGGATCTCTGGGTCTCATACAACACAGCCATGTCATTGCTGGGAAGCAGCTATGTATGTCCAGCTGCTGTCTTTGCCTTCAGAAACCTCAACCCCTCAAGCTGAAAACCCTTCCCTACAGCCATCTCTCTATAACTGCGCAAACTCACTGCAGCAACAAGAGCTGTGGCTCTGTCCAAGGGAGAAGAGTGGCTCTGCAAGGCACTCAGATAAGCAGAAAGTTGAGGGAGGCAGGAAAGTCTCGCTCCTTCTAGCGATACCCATTTACCCTTGGATACACAGGGAACTAGCAGCATTCACACATGGGCAGCTGCCACCCCATGCTAGGAATACTTCTCAAACACAAGGCTGGATATAACCAGACAGCAGCACTCTCCCTGCCCCAAAGTAAAGGGACTTCTGGCACCCTCTTCTAGTGTTTGCGCATGCTCTCAGAGAGGGAAAAATAAAGCCCAGTGTGTTCTGAAGCAACAGGTACTTCTCACTGCTCTGCAAGCTGACACACAGCATGCCAGAGAGGCAGCAAGTGAGGCACAGAGCCTGTAGGAGCCCAGCCCTGCTGCGTGAAGAGACTGGGCACAGGCAAGAAGAACAGAGACCACCCTGCACACAACAAAACTCTAGGTTTGCAAAGCTGTACAATTTACAGGGGCTGAAATTTGTCCTATGTGGTGAAAGCAAGAAAGGCAAAGCAATTCTTCATACCTTGTAGAGTGAAAATCCAATGAAGAGGTGGTGAGCTCGGTTCCGGTGTCTGCTGCTGTTTTTCTGCATCAGGGATATAACCACGTCGCAGGAACCCAGGCTTTTCTTACTGCCTTCAACTGGTAAAACATTCAGCCAATACTGAGGGTTCATCCAAAAGGTGCCTAAACAAAATAGGAAGAACATTTTGATGTCATTTTTCATCACAAAATTGATTGCCAGCTTCCCATTTGATGCCCAACATCAGACTGAATAGATCACAGGTTGTCTGGACTCCAGAGCCCACAAGGACCTGATCTTCAGGTGCAGTTTACACATTCAGCAGTGCAACCACTATGTAGGACAGGAGGCTCACATGCAACTAAGAGGTCATTTTGTTCATAAATGCACCACTGTTCCTCTCTCACCTCCAGTGTATGGGCTAGCTGACTTCAGACCCCACCTGCACTGCTTCCAGGAGGGCTAAGCCTCTGCATTTCCCAATCATTTTACTTCAAGTACCACTGCCTGGAGATGCCAAGGATGCAAATTTTAACAAACAAGTTTAATGCCACAAAGAAGCTCAGTTTTGGCAATTGATCCTAGGATCCTGCAGCTTATTTCATGCCATAACAAGCCCACTGCCCTATGTTAGCAAGTAATTACTAGCTTCTGCTATCACAGAAGCTGCAAAGTCCTTCAGCTGCTTATTTCTGATGTTTGTGTGGAGGGAGGGGAAGGAAGACCATGTTTCTGTTGTCAGTTTTCTGTTAAGAGGTATAAAGTGCTGGTAACTGGGTCAAGAAAGCAACATTACCCCAAAGTCATCGAAAAGAGCACCCCTCACCATTACAGAGTCCCAAACTTCCTCCTGCTGTACTTCCTTTAACCCATCTCCCCCTCTTCAGGGAGTACATCCACTTCTTCCCATCTTCCTGGCTCATCAGGTCTGGAATTAACTTACAGATCATCAGATCTACAAAATGAATCTTAAAATCTCGCAGAGACATCCTGGGAAAAGAGTGTCAAGAAACATCTTGTCAGCAGTTTTGTTTAGTCCATATGGCTTAGAAAAAGAAAAAGTAGCAGGGAACTTCGAAGCTGCACAATTTTGTGTTACATATGGTAATGCTCATATTTTATTAGGCAGTAAAGAAAAGAGCGTCTTCTCCATCAGCAGCAGCTAGAAGTAGCAAATGCACGACTAAAATTTCAGTGAACGATAGCAGCACATAGATTAAAATAATATTGCCACCAAAGGGAGGGCAGTGAAACGACACGGGTGACAACATTGCCACCTCGTGGCAGAAGCTATGGAGAAACCACGAACAAACAAGGCACTCAAGAGCTCCCAAAGCTATCGTCAAAAAAAGGCAGGACAAAAACTCCTGAAAGCTGTCTCCAGCAGCAGTGTCCTGCTTCTCCCTCGCTCCTGCCACTGAAAAACAGTGAACGCCTTCTGTGTCAGCACAGCTACTGCTTCTCACGTTGTCATGTAGCAGAGGACAGCAAGAAAGCAAGCATGGGCTGTCATAAAGGAGATCACATATACCTTGACCTAAATGGGCTGCTTCACCTCCAGATGCAGCCCCAGAGCTACTGGCAGAGAAGGGAAAAGTAAGACTGTGCCATTACCAGAATTCTCCATCATCCTTCTTTTTCCTCAGCAAAATCTTCTCCTTTGGGCTCAGCAGCTCCCATTTGTAAGAGCTGAGGGCAAAACCGAGGAGACTAATCAAACATTGCCCCAAATTCAAGGCAGAGTACATAGCTTTTTTCTAGAAAAAGAAGCCAAATTCCTGTCCCCACATAGCTCCATATTTACCCCCCACTGAACACAGGTCCCCTATGCCTTCAGCCATAGGAGATGCTCCACAAGCATTTTGGGTCCACGAGATGTAGCTAAATAACTAGAGTTTTCTCCAGCAGAAGCCACAAATACCCCATTTCCATACACCAGTCCAATCACTTGCACACACAGCTTCCAAGTACTTAAACCATAAAAATCTAGACCTGTTTTGTTGGTTAATTTTCTGTCAAAGGAGACATAATAGGAAGAGTGTTTGGCATAATGAATGAATGACTAGGACAGCACAAGAGGCAGCTGGGAGTCATTTAAAAGGCAGGCCTACAGTATGTTGCTCATTATGCTCTTTAACGGGAACAGCTGGTATGTTGCCATTATGTGACAGACATGCATCAGAGAAGTTACTGCTCTGCAGACAAGGTGAAAGTCACTCACATTCCCAACACCTCCCTGTGCTCTTCCCTCTTCCCTAGCTCCAAGCCTCAGCAAACAGGGAATGAAGTGAAGCTTGGAAGAAAGGAACGGGTCTGCTTCAAAGAGGAATAGGACACAAGTCTACAGTTGCCAGCAGTCTAGAATACAAACCATTATCTTTCACGGATATCAATCAAAAACTTTAGGCAGATGCAAATATAAGGACCCATTTGCTCCACCAGTTGCTTCCTCTGATCTCATTCTTGGGTTTCCCCATACAGCCAGGATGGAGGACTCCTTCACAGCCACTCAACTCCAACACTTTGCAGCCCATGGAGGACTTCACATGGTCCCTCCCGTGCCCTGAAACATGCTGTTTGTTTAAAGCCTCCTGCATAGCTGTCACTCTGCATGCCAGCCAGATCACAGCAATGTGGTCAGTGTTTGATGTTCATATTATGTTTCCTCTGGTATTCACTGAATGGAAAAGAACTGAGCTTATTGAAGCCGCATGTGTAAAATGAGCCCAACTATGTGAGCACTATGTGCTGGAGAAATACAAATCTATAGAGCCATTGCTTTGATACCAGAGGGTCTGCGCAAGCAACTGTTACTTACCTTAATGCTGCTCTCAGCACTAACTCATGCCTGAAGATGGCAGCATCTTTCCTCCAAGAAACCTTTCCTCCCACTGGGCATCAGACCTTCCCTTTCCTAAACTCACCTGTCACTCCAGTCTCCTTTCCATTCAATTTTTCCCCATGGATTTCTCAGTCTGACTAGGTTTTCCGGTTCATATTGACAGGTCACCTGTAGAAAACAGTAACACTGCATTGGGCTTATTACTTTACAGCCCCTTACCCCTAGACAAATATCTTTAGGGGACTTCCAATGACACTTCTGCAGATCAGTGAGGTCTACCTGCACTCTCTGCACAGAAGCCCCATTCAGTTTCCTTTAGCATTGACTCACATTTCCATCTGCAGTTTTTCATGTTTTGGCCCTTGTATTCCATTACCTCTACTTCTCTATGGCCCCTCCTCTGATTTCAGAGGAAGGCTTTTTATCCCAAGTAGCTTTCAGCACATCCTCCCAGCATCCCCAAAGGCCAGTTCTTTCATCCTCAACATCCAAGATGCATTTGTAGGTGATGTTTTCAGCAGAGCGCTATGAATCATTCCCACACTTCTAGATATGCTGATCTATAACCACTGTCCTTTACATTAAAGTCATGATACTAAAATGGACACACTTGGAAGTGAACCCTTACACACACTCTCTTTTAGCCTTAGAGTAAGACAAGAGCACTGGGGGAAGAAATACTATAGATTTCCTATGACAACCTAAAGCTTGAACCTATGCAATAAAAATTGCTGACATCCCAACAAACCTGGACCCAGGACATTAGGGATAGTCTTACCTTTCTAATACCAGTTACTGTGTAGGCATGGCCAGCAACAAGCCCATTCTTCAGGACCTTTGTTGCCTGTATACAAGGAAGAGAAACAGAAGGAAAAGAAACCTCTTATTTTATCCCTGCTTACACAGCAGACTCATACTAATACCAGAGACCTGTACCAGTGTAAGCAATGACTCTCAAAGCAAACAAAAATTGGTTTGAACTGGAAAAATAAAAAGATTAAGTCTAAGCTCCTAACAGCCATATTTTGCAGTATGCTTGAATTGGAAAGTTGATTGGAAGATCCCTTCATAAATTATGGATCTTAGGCTAGAGACCTCAATTTTTAAAAGTCCAGGAACAGTAGAATCATAGAACTGTTTGGGTTAGAAGGGACCATAAAAACCATCTAGCTCCAACCCTCTGCTATGGGCAGAGACACCTTCCACTAGACCAAACCCTGCCCAGCCTGGCCTTAAACACTGTCAGGGACGGGGCAGCCACAGCTTCTCTGGGCACCCTGTGCCAGTGCCTCAGCACCCTCATAGTGAATTTTTTTTTCTAATATCCAACCTAAATCTTGGAAGCCAAGATTTGAATTCATGTTCTGAACTACACACCTATCTCAGATACAAGATATTCCATGAGTCCCTGTGCCTCACTGCACCACCTGTAAAAATGGAAAATTCATTTAACAAAAATGGGAAGAACAATATGAAATAGAGGTTCTTTGATAGATAAACCAGTCCCTAAGCATAACAACAGGGAACTGAGAGCAGCAGAGAATCAATCCATGTGCAAAGTTTAAGTATGTGGCTTCTATAGAAAGTCCAGCACAGCAGCTTTTATACTTTTTGAGTCACAGTGATTAGCTGAGCAGAGCAAAACAGGTCTGGAAAGGCTTTTGGCTGTGAAGCCTTTTGATGTCACTCCAAGTCTCACCCCTAAATGTGTCTGACACCCCATAAGAGATCTGCTGTAGGTTGCTCTGGTCAGGATATCCCACAGATCATGAGGAGCTGCTGCAAGCTTGATCCTTATATTAACACCACCTGTAAAATCCACCAAGGCTTCTGAAACTTGACCAAATTGCAGATCTTCATAGGAGCCATAGAGTCTAGCAAAAAAAGACATCAATATAGCCTTGGGATTATAGTCACACATGGTAAGAAAGAACAGTATGCCAATGAAAACATACAATAAAGGTTTGTGAAAACAAAGGAAGGTTGTAAGTCATGGTTAATTTAAGGGGAATCTTTGGAATTTAGGAAGAGGGGGATCTAGCAAATTGTCCTCAGGATCAGCCATAGCCTAAAAGGTCTCTCACTGACATTCCTCACTGCACAATAGTGAGAACATGTCCTTCACTACTTCTTTGATAATTCTGCCTTAGCAAATGTTGCCTGAATTTATCACCATATAGCTATATCTAAGATACAGTGCCTTGAGAAGCATACTGTCTTGAGAGCTCAGTCTCCATCTAACTTTCTTTACCACTGCAGTGCAACTTTCTCTGGTCATTTTGCTCTAACACCAAATGAAAATATCTCAGCTTTCTCATCTTTTCTGGGATCTTCCTCTCAATGTTAACTAGGAGTTTTCCCTGCTATGCAGAAATTATTTCAGCCCAATATTAACAAATGCCATCAATTCTGCCTTGTTGATTTCTTCTTAGTCCTGACAAACCACTCTAGACAAAACACCCTGGGGAGAAGCCAGTATTCTCACCGTGCCATGCAACTTATTAGATTCCTCAGCTTTGGGGGATTTCTACCAAAACCAAAGTAAAATGTTTCAGCAGACACCCAAAATGAAACTCCTTGGAGGTTTCCCAAACTCATAACACATCAAAGGAAGCATCAGAAATCATTCACCTTCCAAAATCCTAGTTCTTTGAAAAACTAGCGGCCTTTGCTCCTCTACAGTATTTACAAGGAAGGCTTCAGCCTAGCCAATACACTCCAAACAGTGATAGCACTCACAGGACAATCCCCCCACAATAGGTTTGTTTCACACCTATTCCTAAACCCTTGGATTTCAATTCAAGGGCCTGGACTGATAACAGCTACTACACCAGTAGCTTTTACTGCATAACAACAAAAAGATAAGAACCATTTACTACACTCCAAACATGGCAAGGCTTAGGAGATGCAGTTACAAACAAGAACAAACTGTGTAGGCATCAACCAACATATTTTAGAGACACTATTTGCATAACTTGGAATGAGTCACTTACTTAGCATATGCCTTCTCCAGAAGGGCTCCCCAGAACACGTTCTTATAGACTGAGGAAACAAAGATCAGCTCCCCCGCCTCATTCACAGGCAAGCAATCATCAACCACCACATCAACCCATTCACCAAAATGCCAGAACTGTCAGGAGAAAGGAATGGGAAAAGAATGAGCTGATGTTTCCCCTTGGAAGGGACCTCCCCTTGAAACAACACGAAAGGCAAGATAACTTAGCCATGGGCACAGGACAAGCTGCTTTGGGCCAGCAGGACATACTGACTCATCCACAGAGCCAACTCCTCAGCACCACCCTGCCAGAGGAGAAAACATTATCAGGTGCAAAAGGATTAAGCAGGGAAATAAGGCACAGTTGGGTTTCTGGGGAAGGAATTCCTAACTGCAGGGTAGCAGAGTTGTATCAAAAGCTGGGCAAAGCAGCAGAAGGTTGGAGCAGATGTGCACAAGTCCTGACACTTGTTGCTACTATGTAAGAAGGCTTTTATCTGAATTAAAATATGGGTAGGGCACAGCTGGAGAGAAAGGCCAAGCGGAGTCACATCCTCAAAGTGGCTTGTAGTTGATCCACTGCACTGCTCTGTGGGAGGGGTGATGGGCTACACTCCAGGCTGGGATAGCCTCTGGCCACTTGCCCCTGGGCAAGGGAAACAGCATACAAATTATCTCAGGGTGTGACACAAAACATGACAGAGGATTTGTGAAGACCTCCTGCGCTCTGAAAGAGCAGACGTACCTGGAAGTGGAAAATGCCGGCATATTTCCTCTCAAAGCTCTGGTTTTGTGGCACGACTGCAGCAAAGATGTCCTGGTGGAACGTCAGGGCTTGCAGGGCCGCCAGGAACCAGCAGTTCTCTGCGCCAAGACAAACGGACACAGGCAGTTGGCTGAAAAGTGAGTGTTGTCAGCCAAGCTCAGGAACACCACCAAGATCCTGCAGAAGAGCTGTTGTGCTGATGTCTTTACAGTTATAACAATTGTCCATACAATCACAACACATTGCACCCAGAAAATGAGATGATCCAGATGTGTGCTTTACTTAACCAAACTGTGGTTTATAATCGTTCCCTCATGATCTTTTTATTTGGATACTCTTTGGTTAAATAAGAAATCTAACAAGAAATAGCTGACAGTAGAAATATTCTGGGGTTTTACAGACATTGCGTGTTTCAGGTTGTTTCTCTGTTCTCTATAAAGGCACACTATTTAAAAAAATTCCACTTTTCTTAGAAAACATTAACTTTTCAGAAGTGAAAAATAATTTCCAATGGATCTCACACACAAAACTGTATTTATCAGAGTTTGTGCTTAAGGGATTAAGCACTTCAACATTAATTTAGTCCTGCCCTACCTGTTTTGCAGATGACAATATACCCTTTCATTTCAGGTAACACAAGCATAGCATTTACCTTCTTAACTGCAAAGCTGTGAAGAGAACACAATCATACTGAGCCTTCAGTACAAAGACAGCAAAAGTTTCAGATTTGCCTGCTTCTGTGGTCTCTGTGCAATGGTCAAGCAGCAACATTCCAGACCAGTAAGAGGCACAGGATCACTTCCTATTGCAGTATTAACGTGTTCAGAGTGGTGATCCCATCTGGTGGAGGGAGACACCTTTCATGCCTCAAATCCTGCCTTAAAGTTTGACAGGTTTTTTACTGAGCCTATCCCAGCGTAATGATCGTATCATCCACACCATGCCAAGTGAAGATAGAAGGTTATGCACACCTTCTATTTCTATGCCAAGTTTTATATAGTCAAATTTCCAGGGAAAATGTTATCTTGTATAAAAATTCTTAGATATTTATACAAAAGAGTTTCCTTACCCACCAGTCCCTGGCAGAGATCAAGTTGCTTTCTGTTTGCAGCATAAAATACTGGACTTCTATGCAAAGCCTGGGAAGCACACAACCAAAAAAATATGAGTCAAGTCAGTAACATCAGTCTGGGTTAGCCTAAAGTCAAGGACTTTCTGTAGTCTCATAAAATGGGAAATCCAGTGAGTTCCTAGTCCAGGACGTAAAAACCTCACGGACATGACACAAAACATTCCCTCTGCCTGTTCAAAGCTTTCAAAATACTTGTGGTCCCTTTGTCCCAGCAGGCATTCTTCTGGTTCAGGTACAACTCTAGTGCTCTGGCTAACCTAACACAAGCCTGGGCACACATTTGTGCTTGGTCTGCATTGAATTTGGTCTTCACTGTAAGTCACTGGTGTGCAGATGCATTGAGAAGAGAACCCTGCAGACCTGCCAGCCCCGCTCCTCCCTAATTGCTGGCAAGTATGGCAGAGCGTAACTGTTCAAACTTACAGGTAGCCTGGCTGATGCCTCCACAACTGACAGTCAAGCTACAGACTAACTGATGGCTGCTAAAGAAGTTCCTGTTGCTGTGACAAGAGTAGGTCCATGACCAATTGTTCACAGAGAAATTATGTTGTTATTTTTTTCCCCTATCACAAGTGCCTCTGGGGTTAAATTAATAACATAAGTGTCAAACTAATGTTTCACTCGAATGACCCACAAATTGCTCAATCTAATTTTCACACTGTTGGCTTCCCCTTCAGGCAGTAGCAGAGAAACAGCAAACCCTCAGAAGGCAGTTACAGTAATTAGACACCAACCCCCATCCTTGGTGAATTTGGGCGTTCGGTTTGCAGGTCATCAGTCATAGAGGCAGCAAGCTACAAGCCTGCAGGCTGAATAGCAGAATCCCAGTCTTTCCCCTGCAGCACAGGGACTGAAGGATGCACAGCATCCATCCTCAAAAAGCCTTTGCTGGGCTGTTTGGCATCCAGAGCAAATAGCAGCCTTTTTCACAAGGCAGTTTAGAGCAGAGGAATGGTGGACTGAGAGACAGGGGAGATTTCAAGTCCATTCCAATATCTCTGGAGTGGTATCTCCGCCTGAAGGGCTTTGTAGAGGCTAGGACTCATGTTGACCTTTCCTTCTCCACTACCTCTATGCTGATTTAGCTGCCTCAGCCACAGGGCCCAGCACAACCCAGCTCAGGCCCCTGAGGACTGCACTCTTCCTCTGCATGCAGATTCTGACTTAACACAAACCATCTGTGAGACTGAATAACATATGAAACTCTGAGAACCAGGGCTGCTATTTCCAAACTCTCCTGCTCAAAAGAGGCAAAGGTGCCTCTACTTTCCTGGTGATTTTGATGACTTTTGCAGAAACTCAGCCCTTCTAAGAAATTGGTTAAATCTGACAGAATATCACAGCTAGAAAATATCTTAGCTAGGAGATGCTATCTGCTGTTACCTGGCTGAATTCCCTTACAGACATGGTAACAGGAGAACTGAAACTCTCAGATAAATCTATATGTTGCTTTCAGGAAGTTCTGATTGTCCATACATTGCTCAGTGGCTCAGTAAGAACAGAATTACCACTGCTAGCAACAGGCCTTACCTAACTGTGCCACGCCCCTACAGTCTTGGTATCTATGCATTTGTTATGAGAACGTGCTCTGTGACCAGCCCATACAACAAGGTGTCTGTTATTTTGAGGTACAGTTTAAGCACAGGATATCAGCAAAGGCCTTGGAAATATGAGCATAGTAGAAAACAGGTCCCAGAACTAAAACCAACTTACTGACTAAGGGTCAGTTACTGGTATCAGTACAAGCCAAACCTTGAAAGCTGGCAAAAGACTGTTCTAAGTAGAATAGACTAAACAGTTCAGCAGGAAAAAAACAGCCCAGCAAGAGAATAAGGCACCTGCTGCTGCATGTGAAAAAAGCAGACTTCAGCATCACAAGGGTATGTGGTCCATGGAAGAGGGCTCAAAGGCTAAGAACTGTCTCAAAACTCAGAAATTTTCTAAAAGGTCAAGATCTTGGATTTTGTGGAGAGGGATCATCACCATAAGAGGTGTCATCATGGAATCATGGTGGGATCACCAGAGCTGTGAGCTCTATGGACACCAGCTCCCCCTGCTCCCTTTGCCTGTTCTCCCTGCCTGCTCTGAGCATTACTGGGTATAAACTCAGTGAGCCTGATTATGATTTTGGACAATAAATGCTTCAAAGGCAATTATGAAACTCTGCATAGCCCAGCTTCCAAAATGACAGCTGATACAATATGTGTAATCTCTAGAGGCATTAAAGCACACCTAAATTAAAGTCTAAGAATAGTCTGATCAATGTTAGAACTATTTCCCGGCTATCGGCTGTGATCATCCTCTTACACTGCAGTATTCACTGAAACTCACTTACATGTGGCCTCTTCCACTGTAAATTTTGAGGCAGTTTCTTCAGCAGTGCTCCGGTTCCAATAGAGCTGATGTGAGCTGGGAAGGTGTCGTCTGTGAACAGGTGATTGTTCTTCAAGCATGTCTCCAGCAAGGCCTGATAGTTCTGCTGGGTGAGAGGGGGGTGTTTCTGAAAGACACTCCTGCCTAAAGGCACAGGTAACTTCTTTCTTTTCAAGCACCGGAGAAAAGGCATGGTGATATCCACAGTAACGCCTCCGTAATTCTTTTACACTGAGGATTCTGCAGGGTTCTCACCCTGCACAGTCCTGCTGGAAGCTCCTGTTTTCTTGGGATGAGGTGTGACTTCTCCCAAAGAATTCCTGATAATTAAAATAAGTGTAAAGAGTCAATTTAAACATGGCTTTTATATTTTTCTCTTTAGCCAGCAGGGAGAGGCAGGGGGGTGGCCCTCCCTGGAGAAGTGGGGACCCATTTGATCTAGCACCTATCACTCTGTTTTCAGGGCTTTACATTCACTGTGGATCTGAGTGAAATCAAAATGAGTGACCCCACTGACTTTCAATGGGGCTTTGAAGCCAAACACACAGTTATTCTCAGTCTCTCTGGACTATTTTAGGCTTTCCAGGATATTTTCATAACCCGCTGCAACATGAATGACAGCTTTGATTCAATCACATTCTGGCATGTGGTTATTTCGCCTTCCCAAAAAGGAAGAAAAATAACATATATACCAAAGGCTAACAGAAAAATGGAATATATTAGGTGTTACAAAGCCATTACTCACACTCCTCCAAAGGTTATTTTGCCCTTTTTGACTCATTTTGGAGAATGATACAATCTCTCCCAAGAGATCACATTCCATCTTGCTGATTACCACAGATTCACACATGAAATCACATGCTGAGGTTATTTTTTTTTCTTGTAACATTCAAGAAAGATGTTTCTCATCCCCCACTGAAAAGAGTGAGGAGTGATTTCATTGCCCTTTTTTAATATCAGCAGCTATGCTAAACATTTAAGGAACTTTTCAACCCAAACCATTCTATGATTCTATGATTCTCAAGGGCTTTGAGCAACCTGGCGTAAGGGAAGGTGTCCCTGCACATGACAGGGCGTTGGAATTAGATGGTCTTTAAGGTCCCTTCCAACCCAAACTATTCAGTGATCCTGTGATCACCTTCTGCTGCAGGTGGTGGGTTCCTGAGAGAAATTATGATTAAACTCTCAGCAGACAAATCACACCCCTCAGTGGCAAGAAGGTGGTCATAATCAGCCTTCTCATTACAGTGTGGACTGAAAACCACATTGAGGTACAAAGTTCAATAAATGGTTCACACGCCATAATGATACAGCATTTGGAAAGCTTTCCTGCAGAGGAGGGTCTCTGAGACACAAAATCACTGCCCCAGGCACCCTAGGAAACTGGTCTCAGTTAGGAACCAGTTGATTGTTACTCCCATCGAAGTCGAAGGTCACTGGTGTTATCTGTGAAAAACCAAACGACCACAGATTGTGCCATCCTTCCCACACAGAGCCCTCATTTGTTATGAAACCACTCTACAACTGATCCACAAGGCTTGATCCTCAAGGACAACCAAGGAAAAATCCTCAAAATATAACCCTGGCAACAAAAATTCCATTTTCTATTGTACAGTAAACATTTCAGACTTGAAAAAGGATTTAAGTGCCTAACAACTTGCCTGCTTGGTTTTTTTGCAGATGAAAAATACTGCCTCTCCCTTCAAACCTCGCCTTTCACAGCCATTGACTTTCACGGCTACAACAACATGAGCAACAGACAGAGAGATAGATTTAAGACGAAAACAAGAGGAAGGAAACAGCCTGGTGACTGGTTGCACTTTATATAGACAGACAAAATATGTATGAAGAAGAATTTCTCATTTTGCTGCTCCCCAGGAAAAACACTGATGAGCAACTGATATACTTTGAGCTACACTGAAGAGGAAGTACTTGAGACTTGCTTTTAGGGTGTGCAGAGTATATATGCCTGATAAAATTATTGTAACCCTTCACCAGTTCTCACCTCATTCTGGCATTTGTTTGAAAAAGAACTAAACTTTATACATAGGCCTTGAAACCCAGAGATAGTCTGAAAAACAAGCAAACAAACAAACAATGCTTTCAAAAATGGAGGTTTAAATCACCTGAATATGGAGCCTTATTTTCAAGAAACTAAGCCAGCAGCCCCAACTGTATCAGTCTGTGTTGAGAGTCAATGATGCAGCTACTTTATATGATTTGAAAACCTCACAGCTGAACCTACCTGTAGGTGTATTGTTTTAAACACTTTTCCAAACTACCTGGAAATCTCAGAATAAAAGATGCAATGAAGCATTTTATGTGTCATGAACAGTCACCCATTAGACAGCTACAATGTGTTCCACCTCGTGTTTTGACCTTCTTCTGCCTGCTGTCTGGCTGCAGTCATGTGTATGAGCAAGTGCCAGATACAGTTGTATACAGCTAGCCAAGGTATACCTGGAAATCACTTGTACTCTACTCAGCAAGGTCACCAAACCAGACTGAATGGGAAAGTCCCACTGTGTCCTCTGGCACAGGTGGAACAGAGTATGTGCAGGTCTCTTCCTGCAATTAAAATTTCTAAGGGAAAGCAGCCAAGGGTAGCAGACTGAGGTTAAAAGCTTTAGATGGAAGCCGTGGACTAGTAGGTTGGATGGATTTGATTCTCTACCCATTGTCCATTCCCCTTGTTAGTACGTTTGCCACCTAAGTCCTTCCACTATATTAGCATTCTATGATTTCTCCTATATCTTTCTCACATCTTAAATACCTTGTCTCTAAGTCTTAAAATGAGTATCTGAAGAATTCACAGAAAAACCTTCACTTTTAGTAAAAGTAATTGGACATGAAAGAATTCTATAAGAGCCCCTTACTCTCAGCTCCTCTGATTTAATGAACACAATCTATCTGCACTGAGGAGCTGCTCCTGATTGTGTGGAACAGAACAAATGTCTGCACGCAAAATAAATTTTCGGGTGAGCAGAGCAAACAATGCAGGGCCATCTTTTACAACTGTTCTCGTAATATAGCAGAACATTAGCTACAGAAATTAGTAGTCATTAGTCAAAATGGAAATGGAACTGTATTAGGCTTTGTTAATCTTTATTAGTCTCTAAACACACAATATAAAAAGAGCACTTGCAGGTACAACCTCAAGTCTTTGATTAAATGTAGCGGTGTATTTCAGAAATAAAAACTCAAAGCTGACTCCCATTCTTCCTATGGGCTTTTTAGCAAATAAAAATATCCTGAAAAGAAGCACTGAACTGTGTTTTCTCACAAAATGAATGCACATACCAACAAGTGGAGGACCTTGCTCTGAATTCCCAGTGCTTATATTATTGTCCCAAATGTTGATAAACACCTTCTGGTGCTGAGATTTTCAAGGCTGAGCAGTGAACCTGCCCCAGAGCCTCCCAATGATGTTAACAAAAAGCCTGTAGCAAAAATGCCTGGATGGCTTTCAGAACTTCAAACGATGTCTCCCTGACCAAATATTCACTTTTAGACTCTGATTGAAAATTTAAAATACATATTCTTTGCTGTGTAAATTGCCCAAGCTGCATTGAAATCAGTGGAAATATGAAAATCCCATCAAGATCTATCCTTCAGCACTTAAGGTTACACATCCTATTCATAATCACCATCATTAGAGATTCTGACTGCCCACAACTCCCATTTAATTCAGATGAAACTTTTGATCTCTGCAGAATATTTTCTGATCACGTATCAGCTAAACCACCCCTAAACAGCAGAACTGAGGAAACCAGGGTGCACAAAATGTGGCTTGGCTTTGGAGCTGTGACGTGAGCAGCTGGTGCGGCTCATCTAGTTGCTTTATATCCCACCCATTCTTCTCATGTTTGCTGAGAGGAACTTTTTGCCTTTCTCTACAACTTCCAGAGAAAAGAACAGCAGCAGCTGTACATTCAGCATGGCCAGCAGCATTGTGTAACTAATACACCCATCTGATCCTAGAAGATAACTTCAACTCAGCATCCTGCCGAGACGACGGAGTTATACTCCTTTCAACCCCCTGGAAAATCCTAAGTCTGTGCCAGCCACAGGCAGCTGCTGAATGCCAGCACCAAATCCCTCCTCATAGCACTTGGCATTTGAGGTCCTACCTTTTCCAGGTTTGTCCTCAAGTGAAAGGTAATCGTTCCACCGGCAGTGATGCCTGCTGCTTTTAGATAGTGTATGTTATCTCTACCTATGTGTTTATTTATGTGCACATGTACGTGTACATATATATACATCTCTCCTACGTAATCCCGAGAGCTAATTCTAACCTATCAAGCACAGGGGTAGAAGCAGGAGGTGGGTTAAAAAAGCATATTGAGTAATGCCAGAAAATTTCCGAAGAGCCCAATGCAAAATATTCCACAGAAGACATGAAAGAACAGGTCAGCCTATCATGCAGACTACCGCTTGACTCACCTACTGCTTCAATGGACAGCAGCTTCCTTGTTTAATTAGCCACTTGGTTAGTCAAAGTACAAAACTCCACATCTCTTGAAGTATTACCAACAAGGAAGATGCATTCAACCGTGTCTTAATAAGTTTTAACAAGGTTTCTGCTTTCAGGTAAGACAAAACACAGAAAGTAAATACCCTCAAAATCCCCACATTTTCTCAGACCAGACTGGGCCATGACAGTCTCTCAACTTTGTCAATAACTAAATCATAATGATTTCTAAAAGAAACATTTATGTGAGTTTGAGGGAAGTATAAATCCTACAACAGAGACAGTCAAAACCATCCAAGATTTATAAAAGAAACCCTAGGCTTCTGCATCACAAGGATGGCAAAAGGCTCAAGAGGATTTTTCTTTGCAGCACCATAAACACATTGTATGGGTCATGTACCCTATGTGAAATACAATAGGTTTTATTTGCCATACAAATTAAAGTAGAGAGCTCTCTGGAGGCAAGCATGCTTCCCCCTCATTATACATTATATATATACATTATATATATATATAACATATATATACATTAGCCAATCCCACATTCTCCATTTGTAGTGGCATTTCTGGGTCCCAGCACCTTGTTCCACCCCAGGTAATGAAGAGGTGAAAGCAGCATGGAGATGGTAGGGAAAAGGATAGCGTGTACATGTTAAGCCACATGAGAACAACGGCAGAAGAAACATAATGGGAAATATTTCAGAGGAATATGAAGGAGCAGTGAGGGCAGGAGAGCAAGGCAGCAGCTTTCTGAGTGGTAAAGGCACAGCAATCAGCGAGGAAAAGCATAGACTACGCTGGAGACGCTTTTATTCCTAACCCACGTGCCAACAGCAGGCAGTAAAGAAGTTTGATCTAGCTGAACCAGAGGAAACTGTCCTTCCCTTACTCATCAACTTAGTGTATCTGGTAAAATTACAGGGATCCATTACACCTTCCTCTCCCCTCATCCCTTTCGCACAACCTGACTATTCCCGATTGAATCCATTGCTACCTGAACTTTTGACGCTGCTCAGGTTTCTTACTTGGTAATGAACAATGACAGTAACTGCACAGTCAGGAAGTTAATTTTACTGAATTACACTGTTCCTACAAGTTTCTTCACACTGTCAAAGTGTTAAGAGTACTGAGTCACCACCTCTTTTCCAGCTCAGTAACTTGCTAATGTCCCCATCCTCAGTTGACCTTTTGTAGGAAGTAAACCTGGCCAACCTAAGGCAGGAGATAAGCAAACACACACACACGTCACCATGATGTCACATGAAACAAGTTTCAGTTATATAACATTGTGTTTCACCCCTCAAAATTCGGTTTCATTTTGAATGCAAATACTATGTGACTTGGTCCATTCCCATTCACTTCCAGCAAAGTGGAAGTGAATCTTAGAATCATAGAATCATAGAATAGTTAGGGTTGGAAAGGACCTGAAGATCATCGAGTTCCAACCCCCCTGCCATGGGCAGGGACACCTCCCACTAAACCATGCCATCCAAGGCTATGTCCAACCCCACCTTGAACGTCGCCAGGGATGAAGCATCCACAACTTCCCTGGGCAACCCATTCCAGGACCTCACCACCCTCACAGTAAAGAATTTCTTCCTTATATCCAATCTAAACTTCCCCTGTTTAAGTTTAAACCCATTACCCCTTGTCCTCTCACCACAGTCCCTAATGAAGAGTCCCTCCCCAGCATCCCTATAGGCCCCCTTCAGGTATTGGAAGGCTGCTATGAGGTCTCCACGCAGCCTTCTTTTCTGCAGGCTGAACAGCCCCAATTTTCTCAGCCTATCTTCATACGGGAGGTGCTCCAGTCCCCTGATCATCCTCGTGGCCCTCCTCTGCACTTGTTCTAACAGTTCCATGTCCTGCAAAGTCTCTCTCTTGGTCAAGGCAAGCATCCAGCTGAGTGACTGGCAGCCATCAGCAGGGACTTGACTGAGAAAATACAGAGCTAAAAGTTTAATCCATCACAGCTCGAGTGAAAAAGACAAATTCTATAGTAGAGGGCAGTAGCAGACCCTCATCAGTATCAGATATGGGCATGTCCTGAGCAGTAGAGTAGCTTCTGTACAGGACAAGAGAGACCTTTCGCGTATGAACAGCTCAGAAACTTCCAAGAAAAACAGCTATTCTTCCACCAATTAAATATAATTTTAAAAATATTTAATTATATTAATATTAATTATATTTAATTGGGTTTGTGCACTTTGTTTCAAAACTTTTTAAATATTACGTATTTGTTCTTTAAAATTGCACCATGAGACCAAGCCGTCCAACAAAAAGCAACCATTTAAACAACCCTGTTTCACAAATGAAAAGGAATAAACAATGAAAACATATTAAAACTCACAGTTCTGATTCTGGCAAAAAGAAAACTCTCATTATACTCTAAGCTTCCTTTCCTCATTTTACTTCCCATTGTTTTTGACTAGCTCTACACTTCAAGGTAAAAAGAGCCCTTGAGGAAGTACACCTTCCAAAGACAAATGGCTAAGAAAACAGACCGAAAAGTAAATCAAATTGTGCAATGTTTGTGAGACTCCTAAAGAAAGTCTTTAAAAACTGTCAAGCTTGGTTGTGATAAAGAATCCAAAGGAAAAGGACCCTCTTCAGACAGGGCAAGGAAACATTTTTCTGGCCATTTGGTATACATATTTACGATTAGCACAACTTAAGGATTAACATATACCCTCTTCTTGTAAACATGGGCCAAGCGTGGCTCTCCCATACCTGCAGCAGTCAGCTCCTGCAGCTTGCACAACAGAAACCTTGCTTTCCTCCCCTATTCATTGCACTCAGGAAGGGCACCAAGGTGGCCTGCGGAGATTTACAATCAAAGGCTTCCTGGCCTGACCTTTGCTCAGCTCTGAGGATATCACAAGTAAGCACCAAAGAGACTCCATATATAGCTGTAGAAATACCAGAATGGCATCGGAGCAGTGCAGCCCTTAAATGGCAGAACTATCTAGAAGATGAAAGTGACGTTTTCCTACAATATGAGCAATACTTGCCAAAACATGTTGATTTCTATCGGGTCTTTCATTTTCAGGAGTTTTCACTGTAAAAGGAGATATTAAATTCTTAAAGCCAAAAAATCTCAACTTATAAAACTAAAGAAACGAGGGAAATGAGTCTTAAGGAGGTTTCAAAATGTTAATCCCACTTTCAGACCAGCTTTAGCCATTGGCAGGAAAGCAGAGGAGCCTGACCTTCAGCAAATACAGCCAGCTTGCAAGTCCCCTCCAGAAAACCAGTCCCTGAAGCCATCACTTGCACCTCATGGGTCAGGCTGTACCACAGAGTGTGCAAGCGCATGGGATGACACAACAGGAATAACCAGAGAAACGGCTGCTTCAGCAGCCAGATGCATGGAGAGGGACTTGGATTGTTATCCAGGCACACGGGGATGCACTCATCTCTGGATGTACCCATGAGAAACAACCACATTTAATTCACCTCTGCTTACGCAAGGCTGGGCTCCTCCCGTCTGCAAATGGCTGGGAAAGGGCAGGCGTCTGCCACACAGTGGGACTGCTTCCAACACTGCCTGTTGCCACATTTCACATCCCCGCTGGGTCAACTCAAGGGAAAAAAGCCGTTTGGAGGGAGATATTATAGGAAAAACTCCCTGCTCCGTCCCACATGCTCAGTGGTGAAAAGGTGAGCCCCGCAGAGGGGTGTTACGGCTAATGCCTGGCCCTGGGGACACGCAACAGGCCGCTGATGGAAAACCCACGCAGGCTTTGGCTCCCGCGCTGCAGCCTTCGCTCGGCAGCTGTCCTGTCAGCCCTAACTGCTGGAGGAATAAAGGAGCGCAGACAGCAGATAATTTGCCTGTCTCATCTGCTTAAATGGTGAACTGCGCACAGCCAGCCTCATCTCTGCGAGCACCTGAGAACTGAGGGGCAGCAGCAGCGCAGCCGAGTCATGGCGAAGGGGCTTGAGGAAGGGCTGGGGTCCCAGCTCGGGGTGGCGGCGCTCAGAAACAGCCCAGTCCCTGTTAAATTTGCACATGGAGGGGTTTATTTTACACTGAGGTGAGAAAGGGAATAAAATGGCGGCCGGGCTGCAAAACCCCACCTCGGCCCCCAGGGGGCGTCGTGATCCCTTTGCCGCCTCAAGATGGCGCCGCGCTGCGCGGCTTCACCCGCCGGGGAGAACGGGCGGTGCCTGCCAGGCCCCGCCGGCTTCCGGCGCCGGCCCATTTCCTGTAGGGCAGCCCTTAACCGCCGCCCGCCGCGCTCGGAGGGCGCTGCCGCCGCCGCCCGCCCCGCCTCCGCGGCATGCCCACGCCGGGAGCCGGCGGCCTGAAGGGATAGGCGGCGTGCTCCGCTCAGCCGAGGCTGCGAGGAGCAGCGGTGCTTTTAGCCTCCCGCGGCGATCTTCTCCCGGCTGAGACCGCCCGTGTGCGGGTCCCGTAACGGAAGGCGGCCCTCGCGGGTGGGCGTTGGAGGGGAGCGAGTCCTGCCAGGTCACCCCACCGCTCCCGGACGGAGCGGGCATGCGGGGATAGCCTGTCCCGCAGCCAGCCCAGCCAGCGGCAGCTCTCCCCCCAGGCCCGCCGCCTCCCGGCCCAGCATTGGTGGTCGCTGCGGAGCTGGCTTCGGGCGGCCCCAAGATGTTCAGCTGGTTGGGCACCGATGACCGCCGGAGGAAGGACCCTGAGGTGTTCCAAACGGTCAGCGAGGGCCTGAAAAAGCTCTACAAAACCAAGCTGCTCCCCCTGGAAGAGCACTACAAGTTCCATGAGTTCCACTCACCTGCACTGGAGGATGCCGATTTCGACAACAAGCCCATGGTGCTCCTCGTGGGGCAGTACTCCACTGGGAAAACCACCTTCATCAGGTAAATTCCTGCCTCCTTCCCTCCAGAGCGTGCCTGCACCCTTACTGCCCATGGGCTATGGTGGGGCTGTTCTCCTACCCGTATTACACCCCGATCCTTCTGTTCCTCCCTTCGCGCCCCTGGTGCTCATTAACAGCTTTCCATTGGGAAGCCACCTCCACTCAAACTCTGGGAGTGTTTCTTCGCTAGGACAGGGTAGTGAGAGATGTTCCATGGAGCACGGACGTGGCCAATGTGAGGCAGGAATGCAGGCAGGGCATTCGTGCGGAGACGTGAGTCACTTGGGGCCCTCTTGTCAGTTCAAAGTGCAAAGGCTGCGGGAAGCCTGGTGCAGGGTATCCCTGAGACTGCTCCTGTCAGGGTAAACCCCCTCTGACAGCCATTCTTTTCAACTTTTGGGTGGTGGGACAGCCTATGGCCCAGGGTACCTAGGAAATGGTCTCTTGTGTCTGTCTTTCTCTGCACCGTGCCTAGAGGCAAGGTACAGAACCTAGCTTGAGTAGTGTGTGTGCACAGAGGAGACCTGCCCATCTTCAGGTCTCCAACAGTAAGCTCTGTTTTAATGCTGTCCTTACACTGCTGAGATGCTGGGAGCATTAAGTTCATTTCTGACTGTAAAGAAAGGGCAGCTGCCCGCAGCAGCTTGATGTGAAGCTGTGGAAGAGAGGGTTAAACTTTTCCAGCCGGACTTGGTTGCAGGTATCTCTGTTCAGCCATGCTGCTAGTTCAACTTGCAGCAGCTTTTCTCTTGGGATCATAGCTGAAGCTGTGCTGTCTGTGTTTCCTATGTGATTCATAAGTTTAGCGTTAAATTCCAGCCTTTTTCTGGTGTGGTTGTGTTGAAATCTGTGGAGTTACCCCAGTGTAAATCTGGACGAAAGCCACAAGCAGCCAGCCCTTTGTTCTACCAGTATTTCTTGGTGGAGGAGGGAGCTGTGAAGAGTAGAGAGAGGTGAATCAAACTGACTGTACCTGTTAAGGAGTGACCTTGAGAAACGCAGGGGGGCACAGGGGGTTGTGTGCTGTACTATTCCTGCTGCTTCATGTCCTGGCCAGGAGCCAAGAATGCACCTCTGTTACCTTGTCACATACCTGGTAAACAAAGTTTAAGAGTAAAAAAGCTTTTGTCATGTGAGCAAGTCAGGCAGATGGTAGAGAGGCATGAGAGAGGCTAGCTAGCGTAGCTGTCTGGTTCCACCTGAGATCTTTGTTCTGTGACTTGGTACCAAACCTGTGTGAAAGGCCCTTTCTGTCCTCTGGGTTACTGACACTCAGAGCAGAGCCTCCCCTGAACATGAGGAGGTTGCTGGCTCTGCAGCTAGAGCATCTCTTCCAAATGCCTCTGCCTGGATTGCCAGCATCAGCATTTCTCTGCAGTCTCACCTGCATGCTGTTGTTAGCAGGGACTTCCTGCCTTTGCCCCTCTCTGTTTAGTAAAGCCCTTTTTCTGTAAGCCTGAGAGCCTTCTGCAAGAAGTTCAGGTGTCTGAGGCATGTTGCAGGCATCCTACTCATGTGGCATGGGCCACAAACCCTTTGCTCTGCTGTCAGCAAGCTTATCTGAGTCTCCGACCACTGCATTTCATTCATGCTTGTGTCCTCTTCTCTCAGCCTTCTCTGTGTACAGGGCTGGGATGAGCCTACCCGGAGACTATGGTCAAGCAGAAGTGACCAGGAGCTTCCACTTCACAGGAGTGTGGAATGGACCTGAGGTGGCCTTACAGGAAGGCAGAGCTGCCTTCTGTGTAAAATAGTGCATAAGAAGGTGAAAGTTGAGAACCCCAGGGTCTCTAATAGTAGGAGGCATGTGAGGGTCTGTTACTTCACTGTGTTCCCAACCAAAGGCAAGAGCTGCCAGAAAACTGAGTACTGCTTGTGATAGGCTTCCAGTGTGAACTCGCAGGTGCTGGTCAGTAGAGAACTGGGATAAGCACCAGATTAGCATCCAGAGTTATTGTGGGAAGGCAAGTGGGAGCTAAAACAGAGCAGGGAGGAGTTAAAGGGGACTTGGGGGAGGAAGTGGGAGGGGAGACAACCATTATGTCTGGGCAGTAGAGTGAAGCAAGAAACAGCCTCTGGACATCTCTTCCATGATCTTGTCAGGATGGGAGATAATTAGTATTATTCTTATGTACCCATTCCACTCTTGCATTGCATCCTGCTTGTACTGCCATGCAATTCAGGGAAATGACTTCGTGTCACTAAGCAAGCACTTGTGTAGAATTAACTTGGGCCCAGTTCACTATTAGGAAAGGATCTTAGTCACCTACCTGAAGTGGGCTTGTCTCCCAGCCATCTGTCCTTGTTCTTGGGAAATTTGAGGTGAAACAAGAAGAAATGCAAGGCTTTGAAGCACCAAAGCTGCAGCACGTTGCAGTGAGGCTGCTCTCTTGTCAGAAGCTGATGGCAGAAAAAAAGGCAGTCAAGGTCAGCAGCGAGAAGCATTCGTAGAGGCTGAGGTGGGGAGGAAGAAGGTGAGTTGTGTGCGACAAAGCCAGTGAGGCAAGACCAGAACAGCAGCTTGTGTTCAGTGGAACCAGGCTCTTGGTTCTCCCCTGCTTTCAGGGACAGAGAATTGAGCCTTATTTTGCTATGTGAAAGATGTAGTGTCATTAACTGCAGCTTTTCCATTCCTGCATTTTTCTCTCTTCTTGCTCACTGCCATTTCTCTCCTCAGCATTCATTTGGCTGAGGCTTTTCTGCAGTGCCAGGGTCTGAAAGACCATGATGGTGAGGACAAGGTAACACTTCTACCTGAGTATCTGACAGCCCCAGCAGGATGTCACTGGAGCCTGTCTTTGTGATGTTATTGCTTTTTATGTTTCCTGTAAGAGGGTGTGAGTGCAGGACAGAGCATTGGTCTCCTAATTAACTTAGATTCTGTGGTCTTTTCTAAAAATAATCATGGCTTCTGTCCAGCTATCCTGCTAATAAAATAAACAAGCCTGCCAGAGCCCTACTAGCTGTCACTATGGCTTCCTTTTCTGGTGTAGCCACCCCTTCTTGCTCCAGCTAATCATTTACATGTCCTGGCCTCTCCAGACTGTTACAGGCTGTATGCAGAGCTCTCGTGTGACCTCTCCATGTGGCCCTGAACCTTTCATCTCTGCCTGCACCAGGCAGTTGTCACCATTTCCTCCTGCTCTGCCCTTATTCCCTTTCCCACTCAGCATCACCTCTGCTACCGCACACAGCAGCATCCTGCATGACTCCTGCATGACTCATCACAGACAGGCAGCCCCTTCCCCCACATCCTGCGGCATTCCTGCCCAGAGAGCCTGGGATCTCCTCCCCTGGCTTCAATGCTGCTCAAAACCCACCTCAGGTACCCTAAGCCAGGCTGCCACTGCAGCTTTCCTACCCTTCTCCCTCAGTGAGAGCAGGGACAGGGCCAAAATGAGGAAAACAGTGTGATGCTCCCAGTTACATACTAACTCCACACACTTCTCTGAAAAACAGATTGGTCATTAGGAAGAGAAACATTCACTTCTTGGCCTGGCAGGCTCTGCAGGCTTCCCCAGCCAGGCTGCAGGTCGTTCCCACAGCCCCTTAAAAATGCTCAGCAGGTCAGAGTAAGGCGTACTGCCCTGGCAGGGGAAATTGCTTGCTGCTCATCGGTGTTTTCCATGGATATTGTTTGCTCTTCTCTCCCAGAAATCCCCACAAATGTGATAATTGCATGTGTTCTCTAGCTTGCTTCTGCTAGCGGAGGCAGACTGTATCACTGCCTAGCAGAAGTGCCTTCCCCCCCCTCAGACAATGTCAATAAATCCCCTTGTATTTGTCCTGTGAACAATGAGATTCTTGTGCTGCAGACACACTGCTGCACAATATACCCAAGTCTCCCAGAGAAGCCTTACTTAAAATAGATACTGTGATACTAGGCAGTGCAGATCTTCATCTCTCTGATTTCATACCACTTGTTGCACATTAAGTCAATTAATATTGGCTTGTAGCTACTTCTGTGTGCGTGCTTTTGGTGTTTGTTTTGTTTTTGAATCTTGTACAAGAAAACCACATAAATGCTTTGAAACATAGCTAAGTGAAGCTGTGATAAAATGCTCTTGAGCAGCCTTCCTGGAGGAGGAGGAGTGCTGCTATTACATGTGGGACTTTTGCTTAGACTTTGTCATTTATAGAAAAGCTTCAGAGAAACAGCCCCCCAGGGTTTTTTGTCCTGTTGCTCAACAGCTATCATATTGCATGTGCATCTGAAATGTGTAGGAAAACAAGCAGGTTACTGTTATGGCAAGGCTATGACCTGGGAGTGTTTCCCAAAAGCCCTCCACTTGTTGCATCTGACAATTGTTATATAAACCTGTTTCTTTTCTCTAGTATTTGAAAGAGAGCTCATATTTACTTCTGTGGATTCAGTGAATGCCCATCTGTATATCACTCTTAAATATGTTATGTCAGACCAAAAGCGAAGTACAAAGCAGGAGCATAGGGAAGCCAATAGCAGCGACTAGCATTGCAGCGATGTCCAGCAGGGGTAACATTTCTTAATTGCCATCCAGGAGGCATGAGTTTAGTTTCCAAAGTCTTGCCAAGTGGCTTTTAACCTAGCAAATAGTAGTTTCAGTGTAAAGAGCCTTCCAGGGAATAGAGCCAAGAACGTTTATATGATAAGTGTACAGAGCCTGTGGTGGGAGAAATGTGGCTCCTCCTTGTTCTAGGCTGCTTTAAGCTAGAGAAAGGTTACTGTAGCTGCCAGGAAGGTGTGTTGTGATCACCAGCCAGGGAGGTGGCACATACCAGATTAGCTGCTGCCTGCTTTTGTTAAATAATGACCTACTTCTGTAGGAAAGTTCAAGGAACCCCTGCATAGGATTTTGGTAGATAGGATGTATCCACCCTAGTATAGGACGTCAGAGTGCTGTTCCCTTCCTGGACTCCTTCCTGGATTATTTCAGTTTTTTGGGAACTGCTAAGCAGTTGCTCTTTCATGTCAGAGTTGCTCCCAGTAACAGAAGTCACTTCTGGTGATGTTCTGGTGAGCAGAGGACTTGGAAAACACTTTGGATGAAAGGCACAAAAAATATATGATAAAATGTATCCAGTAAAGGAAGTAGTCATCTTCTAGGGGAAATATGGATATCATTGGCTGTAGGAAGAGTAACTCCACCATTCTCTTCACTAATGTGTACCAAGCCCAGATAAGTAGCAGTGATTTGCCGTATGTTGTGGATGTGCAGGTGGTTGGTTTACCTCTAGATCCAGTTAATCTGGACTTGCCCATTGAGAGCGGAAGATGCATTCACTGATAAAATGGCACTAAATAGCCCTGCTGAACAAGCGCAGTTTTTTGTTGTTCTTAAGCTCTGATGGTGATTACCTCTGGTAAAATGACAGTGAAAACAGGAAGCCCCAGAAAGTTACCGCAAGCTTAAATACCAGTAGGAGCCTCCCCTCTCTGGTAAGACTCACCTGAGCGAACATTACTGATCTCAATCATGAAAAACCCTTCTACCATTTACTTTTTCCCCATCCTCTGAATGTACTTTTATCATCACATCAATTCTGTATCTTTCTACCTGCTAAAGATTAGGTTAAAGCAACAGAAGTGTCAGCTCACTGCTGACAGCAAGCAACACAGTAGAACATGAACTTTGATAACCTGGCAGTCAGTATGTTCTTCATGTAACAACCCAGAGCTTATCACCAGGTCAGGTGGTCCAACACCATCCAATGCTGAGGCCTACCTTTTACAAGCCGTATGCACACAGTGGTCTTAGTTTTGACAGGACTAGCATGTGGGATGTTTTCTGCACCCACAGACATAGACCTGGCCTCAGTGATGGCATTTGGCTCTTTCATGAGCCAAAGGGAACTGTCCTCTTACACACCACTGACACACCCTGAACTTGTTAGGGTAAGTCAGGATTTGCTGCCAGCATTGTATTTGCAGTCCTACAGCACCATTCCCTGAAATTTGCCAAACTGCACCTTCAGAGAAGCTGCCAGAGGCAGAGGAAATCATAAGGGATGCTGTACTCTACTGCTCTGTTGAGGCTGATAACAAACATTGGGATATACACTGCCTCCCACATGCTTATGCTCAATGTGCTTGAGCAGTCTGTAATGCAGACCTGTAGATGCATTGCAGAAGCACACAGGAAGGGACACTTGAGTCTTCAACAGTCAAGTACAGGAGAAGCTGGCATATGAGCAACTGATTTGGATGGGGGCTAAGCACGTTAGTTGGATGAGTGGGCTGAAATGAGCAGCAATGGAGTAATTGCTATGGGCACCGAAGGCCAGTGAGGTTTCAGGATTAACTCTGTGATTACAGTAAACTGCTGGTTTTACTTTGCTGTGCTAAGTCTGTTCCAAATGTCTTGAGGATTAAAATGCACAGAATGATCAAACATGATGAGACTCTCTTCCCAGCAGCTACAATCATCTCAATTTCTTAATCCATCTGAAGTAAGGAAGCTTTGAACAGGGAGATCCTGAGTAGAAAAGCTACCATGACATTTTTCAAACAATTCAGTGATAGTGCTAAAAATAGCTTCAGAAGAATCCATGCTCTGGAGCTTCGGAATTACACTGCAATCCTCAGTACAGCTCATTTAGGACTTAGGCAGTTCATGTCTCATGCCCACACCCTGTATTTTCACCTACAGGTACCTGCTGGAGCAGGATTTCCCAGGGATGAGGATTGGACCAGAGCCTACAACTGACTCCTTTATAGCAGTTATGCAAGGAGATGTGGAAGGAATCGTTCCTGGAAATGCATTGGTGGTGGATCCCAAAAAACCATTCAGGAAACTCAACGCCTTCGGCAATGCCTTTTTGAACAGGTCAGTAATCAAGAACTTAGTTGTTCTGGAGAATAAATCTAGAACCTAATGAGCAGCATAGCTAGCAATTTAAAGGGGTTAAAGTGTTACACTATTCCTTTTCCCCCATCTGCATCGCTGATGCAAAGCCATTCTGGTACTACCAGGTGCACATAAGTCACTCACTGCAGATTAACAAATTCAAGTGAGACAAACCTTCATTTTCCTTGAACAAACAAAACAAGCTATCGCACAGCCTGTTAAGCTCATCCTATAGGGATCTAGAGGTAAATCTCATTAGTACACTTTGCTCTACCTTACTTATATGTTCCTAGCTTCTTCTACTCTGCAGTCAGTTCAGTTCCCTGAAACTAAATAGTCCGACCAGTCGTAGCCACTGAAGTCAGTAGAGAAGTGGAATTGGCACAAAAAATGCACGTTTGCAGTTTTTAATTTTGAAATATTGCTTGAATGTCACCTTTGGAACAAACCTAGGCTCTCCCCATTCTGATGCCATAATTACGCGTATAACTTTAGGTGCAAACTGAAGTCAGCTCTAATGTCTTTCCTGTGAAAAACCAAGCCCATAGCAGGAACTTGGACAGTGGCTCTGCAATGTGGTGAATGCACCCTTTCCATCCCTTATACCTAACCGAACCATACTGAGTTTTGGATCTAGGCCTTGCAGGAAGCCAGCATCACACACCCATATCCTAGATGAGCACGAGCTGTGCTACAGCAGGCCAATGGGAACAAACTGACTACGCCCCTCATCAGTGCCTTCCCTGCTAACACAGTGGGGGAGGCATTGCAAACATGGCAGCTGCTCAGCCAAACAAGCTGGAAAGCTGAGCTTTGGCTCCTTTTCTAACTTCCAAGCTTAGAGTCTGTCCAGAGAGTGCAGCATCTCCGACCAGCATTGACCACAGGAGTGTTGCAGGCTGCAGTGAGGCAGGGAAGGAGCCTTCAGGGAAGGCTGAGTCTTCTCTCTTCTTGACAAGAGAAGAGGGACCTAGCTGGAGTCACTACTATGCAGAGAACCTCACAGTGCCTCAGAAGCAATCTCTGATCACTACACAGGCTCATAATTCAAGTACATGAACATGATTTTGCACTAGACAGACTTTTTCAATGTTTTATAGGACCCAGAACATCTGTATCTGGCCAACAGTTAGGTCAGGTGACTGCCCCCTCCCTACATCAGGGAAGGAATGTGGTTTACCCTAAGAAAGTAACAGGTCTTCTGCATGGAGTGCCGAGATAGCAATGAGGAGAACATAATTCAGAGCAGCTCTGCTGATAGCCAGGAACAACAGCCACAGCTGGCAGACAGTTCACTGAGAGAAGAAGCAACATCAGGAGTGAGGAGGCCAGACATGGAAGGTAAAAAAAGCAAACGTTCCTGAACAGGACTGATCGATGGTTTCTGACTGCAGTTTGCTCCTAATGCAGCAAGGAATCTCTACATCCATTAGCCTAGTTCACTGTATCATGCTGCGTGTGATCTTGTTACTCTCCTCCTCTTTTCTCTCCTGTGAGGACACAAGGGCAGAGGAACACAGCAGTGATTCAACACAACTGCAGTCCTGCTTGCAATGCAGGGAGTAGCCACCACAGCTGATTAGGACCTTTCCTGCTGACAGATAGAAGAAGGGGGGCATCACAGTTTCTAAACTGGCAAAGGAAAACACACGAAGGGCCACCAGCTCAGCAGTGTGAGCATCACAATGCTGAAGATGCAGATGCTAATATGCAGCTAATTAGAATCATAGAACAGTTAGGGTTGGTAAGGACCTAAAGATCATTGAGTTCCAACCCCCCTGCCATGGGCAGGGACACCTCCCACCAAACCATGCCATCCAAGGCTCTGCCCAGCCTGGCCTTGAACACTGCCAGGGATGGAGCATTCACAGCTTCCCTGGGCAACCCATTCCAGTGCTTCACCACCCTCGCAGTAAAGAACTTCTTCCTTATATCCAATCTAAACTTCCCCTGTTTCAGTTTGAACCTGTTACCCCTTGTCTTCTCACTACAGTCCCTAATGAAGAGTCCCTCCCCAGCATCCTTATAGCCCCCCTTCAGATACTGGAAGGCTGCTCTGAGGTCTCCACACAGCCTTCTCTTCTCCAGGCTGAACAGCCCCAGCTTTCTCATCCTGTCTTCATACGGGAGGTGCTCCAGTCCCCTGATCATCCTCGTGGCCTCCTCTGGACTTGTTCCAACAGCTCCATGTCCTTTTTATGTTGAGGACACCAGAACTGCACGCAATACTCCAAGTGAGGTTAAGAAGCTAAGTGCATGGAAGAATTGTCTGAGAACCAGAAATTTAGCAGATGTAGGACAGGGTGCACCCACTGGATTGGATCAAGCCACCAAACTTAACTCCTGTTGTGGGCCTGGCTTCTTGGCAAGAGACAGTGCAAAGATGTGTCTGCTTTGCACATATCTTGTTGCTGCTATGTGTATGCTAAGGCACTGACCTCAGCTAGAAGGCTGTGATCAGGAAATTTGAGGAAGGGAGATAATTGCCAGGAGCCACCCTTCCAAACTGAGATAAGAGAGCAACCATGGGCAAGTTTGCTTCACCCATGGGTGGTTAAAGGTAACAATTGACTATGGGCTCTGGTGGAAAGGAACAGAGCAGCACAAGGCCATGGCATTCATACAGATCATGCTCATCTCAGCTGAGAGGTGGCAGACCACAGCACTATGCTCTGTGGGGTACAGAGCCTGCAGCTCCAGGGGTGGCTAAGTAGAGGAACAGAGGGAGTGAGCATCCAGCCTCTGCTCCTATTCCTTTTCCCGGCAGAGACTAGGATCTGCTGCCTTCCAGGAAGCAAGGGAAGAGTGATACAGGCATGATTTGGCTAGGAGACAGCAGCTAATTGTGCTGCTCAGAGCCTGTCTCCTCCCTCCCTTCATTCCCGAGATGGAGTGCCTGCCCATGTCTTCCTGGCTAAAGGCAGAGGTAAGGCTGACAGGCTGCCCAGGGGGGAAAAAGAGAATAATAGCTCTGCAGTACCCTGTCTTGTTTGCCTCTTCTTGCCCCAGGTGGTTTCCGGCTATGTGACAAGAGCTTGTTTTCCTCACTCTGACTCTGGTGGCAATACCCCAGCTCTGGCAGGATCCCAGCAGAGGGATTACAGGTTGCACTTAATTATCAGGAGGACTTATTTGGCACCAGGGGCCTGGAGCAAAATCAGGAATCTTGACCATTACGTTCATATCACTTTGGCTTTGTTGCAAGCTTCCTCCTACCCCTGTCTTGGGAAGCTAAGGTGGAGTCAGGCCTGCTTTTGTGTGATCAACAACAGGAGACATCATGGATAACAGGTTCCTCTTTCATCCCCATGCTCTGCCTGCAGAGGTAGTGAAAGTCTAGTTTGGCACCACATTCTTCCCTTCATATGGCCCCAGAGACAATTAGGTCATGCTCCCTGAGGTCCTGCAGTTCTGCTTGGACAGCAGGAAGGCAGCAGGCTTAACCTTGCCAACAGAGCCAGAAAGCACTCACTCATGCTGGCCTCTGACCTTGTATCTGAAATCTCCCATGGAGTACTTTCCCTAGAGAAACTGATAGAAAATCCCCTTTCCTGAGCCATTTAATGCTAGACCATAAAGAATGCTCAGGTCTGTAGCAATGGAGAGCAAACCTGGGCTGCCAGGACAGGGCAATAAAATGACTTCTGGAGCCTTTTGTTCTCTGCTGCTCTGCCTGGCAGTCAACGGGAGAATCAAGCCAGCCTGCTTCTATGTGAGGTGCTACACATTCAGAAATGCTCCTTGGTGCCACCTGCCAAGCTGTAGATAGAGGACAGAGGCTGTAATATGTGGTCTGAAATAGCCGAATAGCTTATTAATCTAACCCATAATGATACACTCTTGCAAGAATCTTCTTGGAGTCATACAAGCAGAGAAATTGGGGTGAGGTTGTAGCATAGCATGGAGGGGTTCGCAGATGCAAGGACTTCAGTAGAACTGGCCACTCAGAGTGCTGCAGGGCTCTGTCTGCCTTGACTGCATCTTCGTGCCAATCCCCATCCTGTGGTTCTGCTTCCTCCCACAGTAACATGTTTTTATGTCTGGATGTCACACCACCCTATTAATACACATGTATACATGCAAACACAGTTACAGCTGCCTGGAATGCCATCACAAAAAGGCTATCCATGAAATGCTACCAGGAGCTACGTAAATGGTTTGGCTTTTACTGTCCTTTGCTGTTACCAGCAACTGAAACAGATGAACTGCAACCCACTAAGAAATAAGCACAAGTTACTCTTTATAGGCAGTGATTTGCATAGACACGAGGTGGGGAACAACTAGCTAAAGAGTGATTATGCAGAAATAGAGCTGCAGAGTGGGGAGGAGTGAATTACAAACTGAATGTAAGTCAACAATGTCACACTGCTGTTAAAAAAGCAAACATCTTACTGAGATATATAAACAGGACTGTCATGTGGAATAGATAAGGAACAATCCATCCACTCTCCACTGCTGGCAAGGTCACAGCTGGAGCAACATGTCAGATTGGGGCATCATGCCTGAAGAAATATGTGAAGCAGTTTGAGGACCCAAAGGAAAGGTGCAGAGGTCTTTGGGGATTTAGAAATGAGCTCGAAAGGCAGCTAGAGAGAACTGAAAGAGATGAAGGAGAAACCCACAAAAAACACCACTCTTCAGAGGAAAGGCTGAGGGGAGACAGGATGATAATGGCATATATTGTGACAAGAGAGGAAAATAAATCGTTTTCTGCATCTGCTGTGTTTGAGACTGAAAGGCATTGTAACATAGGAGATTTAGATTACACATTAAAAAAAAGAGGGTTTGCTGTAAGGATAATTATGTAGTAGACTCCCAGCAAATGATGAGTTTGCATTGTTATGGATTTGAAGAACACTTTAGACAAACGTCTGATTAATCCTGCCTTGAGGCAGGATAGACTAAGCAACTTCTTGAGATCTCATGCTGCCTATGTTTTAGGATTTCCATGGTCCAAGGACAGAACACTTTGTTGAAGGCCAGATTTGAAAGAGAGCAGTTATCTCAGTTCATTTGAGTTCAAGAGTCTGCAAGGGAATGCTTAAGTGAAGAAAAACAAATACCACTTTCTGCTAAAATCTAATGAGCAAATGAAAACATTTGGATTTCCACATTTTCATTAATAATTCACAATATGGGAGACACATAAAAAAAACTGTCTTAGGTCATGACTGAGACCCATGTTCTAGAAGCAGCAAAATAGAGAAAGCGCTCAGTTCTGGCTTCCCTGACATTTCTTTAAATCCACAACAGCTCCAAGCTCAAACTGAAGACTTGTTAGTGATATGAAAGCCTGGCTTGTCCCATGCTGTCTGTGATGTTCAGCACATCATAAATAGCTTTTGCTTTTATTTTAAGCACATTTATTTTCACACAGGTTTGTTTGCGCCCAGCTACCGAATCCTGTGTTAGAGAGCATCAGCGTCATTGATACGCCAGGAATCCTTTCTGGAGAAAAACAGAGAATTAGCAGAGGTAAGTCCCAGGTTCAGTTATCTTTCACATGACAGTAGTGGGAAGCCAAAGGGATCCTATATGAGTTTCACCTCAACCTGTACAAGCTGTAGACAGAAAACCTCTCAGAGATACAGCATGACTTTGCAAATCAAGTCCAAAGGGACATTGGTAATCTGTTGTAGAGAATGTAAATGCTTTCAGGGAAGGTTGCTGACAGGGTCATCAGTACCTATGTCACAGTCCAGTATTTCCCAGTGGAATAGATTTCCATCAGAAAGAGTCAATTAATACCTATCTACTTTGCAGAAACACTTACTTTCAGTGACTTATTGATGAGCAAGGCTCCCATGGCAATCAGTCTGGTTTCTTTCCAGTTGACCTCTGGCAGGTTTCTTGCACTGTCCAGTCTTTGTAGATCTAACACAGGACTGGATTGGGTTTAAGAATCACTGGCACCCAGGTTCCTCATTGCAGTGGGGAATATGGAAATCTTGGACACCCTGAACGGATCTGGTGACTAGCACAGTGTCTTAATGAACTTCTGAGTGTCTCAGGCTGACCCTCTGCAGTGGAAAAAATCTTAGTACTTTAACATCTGTAGTCACTTATTACTCTGTAAGGTAATAGTGGCATAGTTCACATTTCTTGCAGGTTCCTTAGACAAAGCTGGTAGCTATGCATCATCTCACTGGAAGAAAGCCAAGAGTAGTAATTGCAGCATTCAAGCTGGAGAAGATTAATTCTTGTTCACACTGCCTATTAAGAATGCACAATTAAGTTTCAGCAGCGCAGGCTCTACCCCAGGTTCTAAGGCCTTTCCCATATTTCGGTGTTCTGTCCCATAAGGTTTCTGATGGCTCATGCTTTTCCCACTTCTATAACATTCTTTTGCATTGAAATTGTTCTTGAAAACTTCCTTTTCACTTTAAATTGAGCAACCACCTTGCACAGAGCCAGGTCTTGTTTGTTTTACTGGAATTTTCCACCACAGGGACCTTAGCTAAAGAAGCATCGGTAAAGCTATAAAATACAGCTAGAGTGAGTTGAAAACTTGCATTAAGTTTTTTTTAGCATGGCTCTCTGCACTGCTAGAGGATAAAAATCCCTTCCAGGCAGTCTGCAAAAGGTAGCAAGATGCACAGGCTTTCAGAAGGTTGAAAACTGTGGTGTGCAAGCATTCTTCCCTTCAGCAAAAAGTGTGCCCAGGTGGCCAAGAAGGCCAGCAATATCTTGGCTCATATCAGAAATAGCTTGGCTTGGAGGACTAAGGAAGATGTAATCCCCCTGTGCTTAGCACTGGTGAGGCTGCAAGTCGAGTGCTATGTTTAGTTCTGGACACCTCACTATAACAAAGACTGGTCCCAAGGAGGGCAGTGGAGCTGGCGGAGGCTCTAGGGCACAAGTCTTGTGAGGAATGACAGAGGTAAGTGGGATTATTTAGCCTGGAGGAAAGGAGGCTGAAGGGAGAACTTATCATTCTTTACAATACAGGACGTTGTAGCGAGGTGGGTGTCAGTCGCTTCTCCCAAGTAAGAAGTGATAGGGCAAGAGAAAGTGGCCTCAAGTTGTGTCAGGGGAAGTTTAGATTGGATGTTAGGAAAAATTTCTCCACCAGAATGATGGTCAAGCATTGGAACAGGCTACCCAGGGCAGTGGTGGAGCCGCCATCCCTGAGGTATTTAAAAGATGCACAGGGACATGGTTTAGGGATATACTTGGCAGTGCTGGGTTAACAGTTGGACTCAATGATCTTAAAGGTCTTTTCCAACCTAAACAATTCTGTGATTCCCACAGCTACTCTACATAGTAAATACTAGAAATGCTGATGCACAGCTGTTAAGTTAGGAAAGTCACTGGTGCACTCTGACCCAAGCCAGTAATGCCTCTCCAAACATCTGGGAACAACTGAGGGAACATTCCTCATAAGCAGAGAGGGCTAAAGGGGAGTCCTAATTCTCTAAGCTTTTGCATGCTATACCTATTTGTAGGACTGCCTCAAGCATATGGGACAAGTTTTTCCAGAACAACTTTTCTGTCCTTAATGCAATTAAGTGCTTGTGCATTGGCCCTGTGACTAGTGTGTGGTCATTCCACGCTCTTGCGAGGGGGCAAGAACTTTAGATGGAGTGCAGCCATCTTCTGCTCATCCTACCATCCCAGGAATTTGCTCTGCTATATTTCAATTAAGATAAAGGGGCTGTCACAACTTGGCAGCCAACTGCCATAATCGCAACAGTTCAGAGTACAGGATAAGTGGGATCTTGCTAAGTCACTGATTATATCCAGGACAACTTGAAATGGTCCTGTGGACCATGGCAGATGGCCTTTCATTCAATAGCTAGAGGACAAGTTCCTCATCTGTTTTAAATCAACATAGCTTTGTCAAAGCTGGCAGAACTCCAGCAATTTCTGTCTGCAGGGGATCCAGCTCAAGGAGCAGAAAGAGTCAAGTGTGCTGAGGTGCTTATGTTTAAGAAGGGCTGCTGCCAGACATTGGCTTGAGTTTCTCTCAAGGAAGCTAATGTTTGAAAGGGAGTGCTCACCTTCCAGCTCCCATGGAAGAGGAATAGGAAAAAGTGGTGAGGCTGGCACCTCTATGACCAAGCTTATGCGCAAGCTGCCCTCATTACAAGTTGGTTTTGGAGGCTTACAGAGCAATAGTGTGGTTTCTAGGCAGAAGACAGTACAAAAACCTGCTGACACAGCAAAATGCTCCTGCCTTCACAGAATCACATAATCATTAGGTTTGGAAGGGGCCTCTGGAGATCACCTAGTCCAACCACCTTGCAAGGCAGGACCATCTAGAGCTGGTTACACAGGAATGTGTCCAGGAGGGTTTGGAGTATCTTCAGGGAGGGAGACTCCACAGCCTCCCTGGGCATGCTGTTCCAGTCCTCTTCCACCCTCAACAAATAAGTTCTTCCTCATGTTGAGGTGAGACTTCTTGCATTTTAGTTTATGGACATTGCTTCTTGTCCTGTCACTGGGCACAATCTTCCAAGACTTCCCAGATTTCATTTGGGAATGGAGCAAGACCCGAGGGAATTTTACAGAGGTTTCCCAAGAGGTACTTTGAAGTTTCTTAACTGCTGGGAACAGGGGAGTTCTTGATGGCCCAGTTTGCTAGTAGTAGGTTTTAAGATCCTCAGGCTGGGGTACCTGTGACATAAGGACAGGGAAGGGAGTGGACAGTAAAGCAGAAAGAAGAAAAGTAAAGATGCAAAAGATGTGGCAGGCTTTCCCAGCCTGCCTGTCCCATGAGAACCAGCAGCATGTCTAAAAATAGGAAATTCCTCTCCCTGGGAACATCACAAGTCTCTCTCCTTTCCCATTAGACATCAAGAGCATTAGGCTAATCTATACAGTGCCAGTTTAGCAGATTACCATGGTATCAAAGTTTAACAATCCATGAGGGCTGCTTTATATCCCTGAATTTCAAGGCAATAGCTGTTCCTGTTACTGCATCCATGTTTCAAGCAGAAGGAGCAAAGAAAGTGGGTTTAAAGCAGTGATTTGGTGAGCAAGACCAGGTTCTGAAGCTTTTTATTTGGCTGAACTCAACTCTGAATTAAATTCACTGCCTTGTTGCTGTTGAAAGGACCAACGTGGCAGATAACACAGTCCCTTTCCCAATGGACAGACAGTTTGCAGAAGCACCAGTGTTAGTGCTTACAGCAGGCAGCATCCTCTAGCTAGCAGCAGGGATTTGCAAATGAAAGCTTTCCTCCAAGGAGTGTTGTATAATTCTCAAGAGCTCTGTGCTGGTTTTCTTCCAGTGCACCACTAAATGATCATAAGAGCCACCTTCCCCCCACAGCAGCCCATGAAGTTTCCCAGTAGCAGACCTGCAAGTTCAGGCCCGTCAAGCAGTTGAGGGTAATGCAGTCTGTCATAGCTGAAGTCCGCATCCCTTTGGCATACAATGAGATCACCAGCACTGACACAGCTGCTGCTCTCATGCTCTGATAAAAAGGGTAGTCAAGGAGCTGCCTGCAGTGATTTGAACTACTGAGCTGTGTCTCATGTACTTCATGATGGGCACCCATGGTGTTACATGTGTGGTAGCTAGACTCCTAGTTTTTACAGGCTTGGTGGGAAGTGTTCCAAGGATGTCATGACCTAAAGCATCCTGCCCTTCACTGCTTCTGTATTATCCTTGCATGAAGGAAAAGCCATTTTTCTTCCAATCTTTTTCCACATACTGGGGCATGGATCTATATCTACACCTAAAGAACTAGTCATTGTATTCCTTAATCTGTCCTTCTCCTGTCTGTTATTGTTTCCAGCTGAGCATGAGGCAACAGCAGCCTGCAGAGATGCCTATAGGCGAGATATTTATGCCAAAGCAGTGCAGTTTTGCCTGCTTTGACAGTTTTATAATATGGGTGCTACCCACTTGCAAAACACTGTTCTGGTGTCACATAATCATAGAATCATAGAATCACAGGATAGTTAGGGTTGGAAAGGACCTTAAGATCATCTAGTTCCAACCCCCCTGCCATGGGCAGGGACACCTCCCACTAAACCATGCCATCCAAGGCTATGTCCAACCCCACCTTGAACGCCGCCAGGGATGAAGCATTCACAACTTCCATGGGGCCAAGGCTACCCTGCTGGGAGGGAA
Source organism: Amazona ochrocephala (assembly GCA_039720435.1). Taxonomy (NCBI): domain Eukaryota; kingdom Metazoa; phylum Chordata; class Aves; order Psittaciformes; family Psittacidae; genus Amazona; species Amazona ochrocephala. The sequence goes on along the minus strand of CM077878.1, from coordinate 116,022,275 downwards.
GATGAGGAAGGGATGACTACTGAAGTGAATTAGGACAAAGGGGAGGACCACAGGTCAGATCATGCAGTACTTCAGAACAGGAGTTAGGACTTTTTCATAATTCATCATCTTGTGCAGTCTGCCATGCTAGTTGAGCCACCTGGTAACAGCAACTCATGCACTTCAGTAGTGGTACTATCCCTGGGGGGTTGGGCCTGACATGCTCTGCTGTCAGTCTCAATCTACACATGGCCTGAGCTGGGCAGATTCAAGTCTGCCAAGTTTAGTGATGCCTCAGCCAAGCAGTATGTGATCCCTGTTTCAGGGTGATACTTCCTGAATATATCCTCAACACTTACATATATATAGGTTAAAAATGAAGTATGTACATAGGCAATATATGTATCACCTCCTCCCTTCCCCACATTAGCAGAGCACAGGGTCCTAGCCACAGGTCAGGACTGACAGCATCATTCCCCATCAGCTTTCTTGCCAGTATGCACAGTTCCAGCCTTTTTCCAGTCTTCCACCCAGTTCCACTGTGCTTGATTCAGTACATCCCAGGCTTCCCATAGACAAGAGGAAAAAAAGCCCCACATGCTTTGCTTGCTGTGCCTCCTGGGAAGGAGAATTCCCAAATGACCAGCAGCTTCAGCAGTAGGGATATTTAGTCACTCAGAGGGCTGACAGTGGGAAGAAAAATGCTAGTGGCAAGAGTCTTGGGCAGTGCAGAGCTCTCAGACTTGAGTACGTCTCAAATAGCCATTCTTGGAAGGGAAGGGCAAATACCAAGGGAGCTGATGTTCTCCCACTTCATGTGACATTGTTTAGGGTACAATGGCAACAAGAAAATATTTTTTCTAAAGATCCTTGTCATGTGTGCTAGCAACAGCATGATACACAACTGGAGGCATCCACCCTGAAAGCCTCTAAAAGGGAGGCATTTCAAATATTTGCTATAATACTCCCTACTGGTGATGTTTGCTTATATTTTGTATTTCAGTCCGCCTGGCAGGATGAAAGTGTGCTGCTTAGTTTTAACTTCCCACTTCACCTCCGTTGCTGCAGTGAGGCTGCCTCACCACCAGCTTGCCTGATTTTAACACAGTCTCACAAATACTGTACCGCTGAAAGGCTCAGTTCCTGCAGTCACACAGCTCTGTGCTTCCCCTAAACGCAACCCAAGAATGAGGAGAAAAATCTGCACAGTTCTTGTACTTTTTATTCATAGAAATATACAAAGCTGTGAGCCTGACTTTTCTGACCTGTAAGCAGGGTGCAGAGAAAACCTCATGATTGTATTTGGGTTTTGGAAAGATCAAGCCATGATTTCGGTTAGGGAGAGGGGCTGTCTTCATGATTTCAGTTGGAAACACAGCTATATTTTGCAGTTTCTGAGCTGGAAGGAAAAAAAAAAAACAACAATGCAAAAGAACAGAGATTAAATAGCGCACAGATAGAAAGGGCTCTGCTTTTTTTTCCTTAGTCCTCTTAACATATGCAAGCATTTAATTTGTGTACCAAGTCTGATTTTTAGAACAGTTGTTCAGTTTGTCCATTTTATCATCTACTGTGCACTCCAGCAATATCCTAAGGATCTGGTTTCATCAAGGAAAGATAGTCATGCCCATCAGTATCTCATCAATTTGCATTATTCATGCTCACCATGTATTCTTTCAGCACTGAGTAACAATGCAGAAGGACTGTTTCCTGGTCACTGGTGGCAGCTAGCAGTTACTGATGGCCATTTCAGCTCAGGTTTTCAAACATGATTTCTCCCTAGATTTAAACTGTGTATACTGGGAGAACTCTGTATTTGGACATTATAATAAAAAGACTTCCTTGGAATTCCAGCTGTTCAGTGCTGCTGTGTACTGACTGCTCTGGAAAACTTAGCCTATATTCAGATGCCTTCTGAGGTCTCAAAATCTGCCTAGGAACTGTTTCCTGGGTTGGCCCAAGTGCCAGAAAATTCTCAGTCCATCTGTCACAAATGACAAAGACATAAACATGTAAATGGTAGAGGGGAGGAGGTCTGCTGTGTGCACATAGAAGCTAAACAGGATGTTACAATGAAACTTTGTTCCGGACAATGCTATCCTTAGGTTTGCTCCACATGATTTCAGTATGCTTAGTGAGATTTCACTCAGTTTCCACTGACATAAAGCAGGAGCCCTGTCAGGCTCCTGGCCCTGAAACATGAAAGCTAAAGCCTGCCAGTCCAGGTACTGGTTAATGTAAATGTTAGCATTAAGAATATGACACCCACTCATCTTTCCTAGCCAAAAGCATAGGTAGGTTTTCTGTGCTTTGAGTCCTTTTGGCATGGCATTGGGAAACTAAGTCTCAAAAACACATGTAGTATTTCCATTAGTTCTTGGTACTGAGAAGGAGATGCAGGGCACTGGCTGGAGGAAGTAGCTCCTAGTGCTGTGAATCAGCAGCTCCAGGACAGGTTATATCTTCGAGCAAAGGCAGAAGTGATCAGTATCTGAGGCCTGCTTTAGAAATTATGACATTAACATTCATAGAAACCTTTTCCTGCTGAAGGACTTCTGTCTACTTCCCAACACACCCACAGGTATACATTACAGGAATATCTATGTCCCTGTGGAAGGCAGCCACTTCCAGGGAGGAATATGGCAGTGTTTTACAAAGACAGTTTAGGATGAGCTGCAGTGAGGTATATCCAATACTCTCATCCCCTGCTTTTCATGTTCTTTTCTGTCCTCTCCTTCCTGGCACCACCAGCTCACACCTTGAGAGAAACTTGCCCAAGTCACTGTTCTTCCACCCAGTCCTAGCTGTTTTATCTCATTCTTCCCTATCACCCTCCTCTCTCTGCTGCATCATCTCTCCCAGGGTCTTAAAACAGCTACCTACCCTGCTTCCCACTCGCTGTGTGTGTCCTCAAAGGGATGTGTCACTTCCCCCTCTCTTCCTTCCTTCCTTCCTTTTCTTCTCCTGACCATCATGTTGCCTTACTTCTCCTTTGCTTACAGCCATCTGTCACACTCGGGTAACACCTGCCCCTCCTGGCACATTCTCCCTCTCCAGTGTGGGCCGTCTGCTTGTTTTGCCATGATGTGGTTGTCTTTGAAGGACTTTCGGGTGGGACATTTCCATGACCAGATAGACTAAGCCTCCAAACCCTATTATTCAATTTAAAATTCAGATAAAGTTGTTAGCTTCTTGGAATAGGCATTCATTTCATCTTCAAAAGCTGCTCCCTCTCTAGGTAGTCAGCATTTGCTATGCCAGCTATCCCATCTTCTGATGCTGTCCTCAGATACAGAGCCAATCCATCCTGACAGATAGGGACATGGCCATAAAACTCTACCCTATAGAGGGCTGCTGTCTGGTGAATATTCAACCTTTGGATGGCACCAGCTTTAAAAGAATGAAAGGGGAGCTCCCAGTGACTAAAATTCAGCAGGAAATAGGTCAATACTAAAAAAAGCAGCACAATTTAAAGCAGTAGTGGCAGCAAGCTGAGAAATACCTGGTGCAAAGCAGCATCTTTAGGTTTTTCAGCATTTCTTGATCTTACTGTACCTTTTTCATCACACCTGAACTCCACTACCACAGGGGCTCTGGACATAGTTTCACAAGACAGGAAATCCAGAGTGCTTACTATCAGGAAAACAAAACAAAACAAGCCCAAAAAAAACAAACGAAACAACCAGTGTAGCTCCGTGGTGAGAAATGCTGAACCAATACATGCACACTCATTCCTGGTTTAAATTGGCTTAAAAATGTTACAGCCAGGCAGATTTTATGCTGGGTCAGGTATCATCTCTGTTCCCACAGTCAGCATGAAGGCTGTATCGTGCCTGGTCTGACTTGACAGAAATGTAATTGTATAATCCTGCCAGATCTTAGTGAAATGCATGCTGCCAGGTATTCCAATAGTGCACAGACAAGTATTCATTAAGCCAGTCTGCCTTTTGGAGTCTAGGTGGCAGGGTGTCTACAAGAAGATCATTTTCTCTCTATGCCAAATCCACTGACTTGTCAGCTTTGAGTTAAAATCTGTTGAATCGTTTTCATGCTGTCAAAAGGAAATCTGTCGCATAAAAAAAAAAAAAAAAACATCTGATAGAAGAAAGTTATTATCATGTTCATCTTGTCCTCCTAGTACTGTATGCTTGGGATTCATTTTCTGTTCATGTTCACCTTATCTGGAGGTTGTGAAAGCTGCATCGGTGATACTGGAGAATGTTTAAGCGTGCATCATTTTTCATCAGAAATGCAAGTGCAGCCACAAACAGGCAGGAATTACTGAGCAGAAAATTCTCCCCTTTTCATTTGTCTGAACTTCCCTGCAGTGATGGTTTTGCATTTATGCAGCTTGGCAAGCAGATGGCTTCCCAAATGCCCTGTAACTTCAGAATAAAACTGTGCTGTGTTATGTGGATAGTTTCACCCATCACTGAAACACTGCCAAATCAGAGATAGTAACTGGCTGCTTTTGTGAGAGGCCTTAGCAACACTACAACACTAAGAAGGCGTGAAGAAACATAGCACATTTGCAGTGGAATGAGCAAGGGAATACTTCAAAAACTCCTAATTGACTGTAGAGCAGGATCAATTCTTGGTCTAAGCTCACACACTGATAATCTGCCAGAAGAAAAAGTTAGGCCTTACGCACCTGTGAAATGAAAAAGGGGTAATAGGATGGAAAGTAAAGCAAGGTTATAATGCTCAGATTTAGTTACAGAATGAACTTTGTGTGTTTTCAGGTGTTGAGCACCTCCAGCTCTGGCTGGAGTCAGGCAAAACATCCTCAGTTCTCCATGCTATTGAACAACCATCTGAAAATGAAAGCTTTGCTTAAGAAACAATCTACTCCTTTATGTGCTAAAAGCAAAACTAAGAAGTCAACCCTGCAAATCACCAGCGTAGCAATTCTCCAGGCACTTGTCTGTGTGAGAAAACACCATCACAGTCAGACTCCAAGGAGATAGTTGTGAACAGAGGTCTGTCCCACCTGCCCTTTCTGCTGGTCATACTACATGTTAAGGAACAATACAACATTTATGATAATTTTCCTCTAAAGTGCCATCGCTTAACAAAATACACACAACTGGATTTTCCTGAAGATACCTCTATACCGGGGAATAATTAGAACTGTACAGAGAGAGGTTTCCTGCTTAGCTGGGAACCAACAGGAGAGGTCTCACACATTCCCTAAGTGCCAAAGCTAGCGGGACATACAAGATGAATGTATGAGCTGTTTTTTTTGTCTCAGTGTGGGATGCAGATGGGTCCATACTGTTCTGCCTGCTCTGAAACATCACCCCAAGTGTAACTCCCCAAAGGCTTTGTTCTCTTTAATGGCGATATGCAGCACAGCTGTCCGGAGAATATCCCTAAAGAAGCTGGGAAAGAAAGTCTAGTAATCAATTCTAAACATTTAATGAAGTCCACAGGGACCTTCAAGACTGACTGTTACTGTAGCAGCTGGAAACATACAGGAGGTCTGAGCAGATATTGATGCCCTCTTTTTGTTGGGTTGAACAACTTTTTTGTTGGTGAACAGGAAAGAGAAGCTGACAGAACAGATACCTTCTAAGTGCTGTTGTGGATCCAGGCTTGATACATGGTAAAGATCAACAGAGCTAAACACCTAAAGATACTTTTGCTATAGTCCTGAGACCGGGGCAGATCAAAGGGCTGTAGTCAGTCTCCCAAGCAGTTGGCTAATACCAAGACTACAATGCCACATTTTTAGATACAGACACCTTACCCACTTCATCCCAGCCTGTATTAACCACAGGGAGGTTAAACAGCTGTTCCTCTACTATCAAAGGGAAACTATCTACATGATCTGTGACGGGACATCACTGTAGCATTATGGTGTGCCTTAGAGAGCATAACTCTGTTTTCCCCTTAATCCCCCCAAGACAAAGGGCTGGAAAAAGCAGTCATGGTGCCATGCAAATGCATGCCAGTTTGACAATAAAGCGTCCCAGTCAATGAGATTTGACAAGACTAAACTCACAAACATCTCCAAAGTCAGCCTGACTCATTGTTTCCGTGGTGAAAAAGCAAGCTGTGTAGCTCTGCATATGAAGAATAAACTGTCCTGTCATGCTAAGTGGTTTCCAATACAGCCCAGGCAGAACGGAACATTAGGTGTGGCTATATATGCCACATTGAGAGGGGAGAGTGATCCCCATTTGGAAACACACTGATCTGTGTGCGGAGCGACAACTTACAGCCTGAACCCAGTCCACAGGAATTAAGGTATCTGTATTGACTTTGTCATGCTGCTAGTGCCTCCTAGAGCAATTCGGGAAGGAGTCAGCATGCGTGGCTTTACAGCAGATAAGCAGTTAGACTTGTGGAGGTGAGCTCATTAGAGTGAGAACATTTACGGTTAAAGGGCTGCTAATATCTGAAAGCAAGCAGGACCAAGTTTATTCCAATTGTAAGAAGATCTGACTCATGATTGTTACTGAGGTCAGATAGATGGACTAAGCAAGATATATGGATATCAATATAATATATTGAATGCTCAGCAGGGCTTTGTCAAAGGTAATGCTAATTCTGCATTATCTGAAGTTCTCAGCATCAAACATAATTGAGCAAAGAGCCAGGGCCCATCATTGCTTACTGCTGCTAGAGAAGGCACCAGTGTCCTAACTGAGCAGAAGGCCACTGGTGAGACAGACATCTCTCTTCCGTCCAATTTCTGTAGATCCCATGGAAAAGAGCAGAGCAAGCTGTCCACATCCAAGAGCACCCCACCTTCCCAAACCGTTTTTGTTGTAAAGAGAAAACAACAATTGACCAAAGCAAAACTCTGCCCAATAATAATGCTTTGTAGTTATGCAAGTTCTCAGTAGCAAACATTTAATACCAGTTTATCCAGCTGAAGAGAAAGTTGACCTGACTTGAGAGCCAGGATTCCACCCCAGTTTGCTTAGTCACAAGGAAAAGTCTAGTGGCAAAAATCAAGATCGGAGCTCAGCAGTCCTTCCTTCTGTAGCTCTGACCTAATGACTAGAATGCACTGGGTGTCCTCTAGGTTTTTAAGAGGGCAGAAAGAAGAAGGGGGAGAAAGAGAGGAGTACTGAACTAATTGTCATACATTTATTCATGAAAGCCAAGATTAAAATAGTAAAAGGATTTGAATGCAAGTAGCATAAGCTCTGTCCTGATCTCTTCTAACAGAGTACCACACTCTGGCAACACAGATAACCCCAGCATATCACACAGCATAGAGAGCCTGAAAGAGCAAAGGGAGAGCACCAGCCTCTCAGCGAGGCTGAGAGGTGAAAAACTACCACAGGGCTAGGAAAGAAGTTCATGTTGTTGTTGTTATTGCTGGTTTTTAAACAAACATCACCACCACACTATTTATCATGCCCTGTATTTCCTAGAGACACACCCAAGCCTAGCACTCTGTGTCCATTAGCCTTAGTTCTGAGGCACAAGAAATTTGAACCCACAGTTTGTAGCTTGAGTCCACCTCTGGTGTTCACAGCAATGCTGTCTGCTAAGCATCAAGCACTTAGCAAAGTAAACACAAATCATTTTGCTTTGTGCACATGCAGGAGGTATGACAGAATGGTTACTTGGGTAAGGCAAGTTATTTGCATCCTGGGTTTTGGATTGTATGGGACAGACAGTCTTGCCAAACTAGAGAAGACCTGAGAGTTATTAAGTAGTAGAGACACGCATCTCAAACCAGTCTGGGTGCAAGTACTGCAATTATCCAGCGTTCCACAGCCGTTGTATGCTATGCTGATGGCCAGTAATTCAGAAACTAGGCCTCTCTTGCCACATGCAAAACTTCTGCAGTAGCTGTTTGAGTATAGCAATTTCCTTGTGATACGAATTTAAATGAAGCATCTGTAGCACAAGTTCAGGATTTCTTTGGGTCATTTCTTTAGATGATGAGAGCTATCCTTAACTCTATGCACCTTAGGTGTTTCATTGTGAAGGACAATTCCTCATCTCCACCTTTGATAAGGAATGATGTTTCACATTGCCTTTATCAAGCTACCTGATCTTACTGGGGCAGCTTACCCTTTGCAAGCTTACCCTCAGATGGCATAGCTCTGGTACAGCAAGTAGGCTTCTTTACTCCCATGCATGTGCATCTCAGCTTTTCCTCCGCCCCTTGCAGGTTATGACTTTGCTGCTGTACTGGAGTGGTTTGCAGAGCGGGTTGACCGCATCATTCTCCTTTTTGATGCGCACAAGCTGGACATCTCCGATGAATTCTCTGAAGTCATCAAGGCCCTGAAGAACCACGAGGACAAGATGAGAGTTGTTCTTAACAAGGCTGACCAGATAGAGACTCAGCAGCTGATGCGGGTGTACGGTGCCCTCATGTGGTCCCTGGGAAAGATCGTCAACACTCCTGAGGTCATCAGGGTCTACATTGGCTCCTTTTGGTCCCATCCCTTGCTCATCCCTGACAACCGCAAGTTGTTTGAGGCAGAGGAGCAGGACCTGTTCAGGGATATTCAGAGCCTGCCCCGCAATGCAGCCCTGAGGAAGTTGAATGATCTCATCAAGCGCGCACGGTTGGCCAAGGTGGGTGTTGGCATAGAACCCTCCCAGGCATTCAGTTTGGACTATCTGCAGTATGGAAGCTTTAGGGGAGTGGTTTTGGCCAGTTTGGCTTGCAGAGCTGGTGGATCCTACTTTCTATCCATCCCATTTCACTCAGGCCTAGCATATTAGTCCTATGCACTTCAAGGAAGAAAGCACCTCCTTTTCTTGGTGCTTCAGTCATGATAGGCTGCAGTGAGAAAGTAGCCACAGATCAAAGCAGGTAGCACTTGAAGGGATCTGGAAAGTTGCTCTGTGGTAGCAACTTGAGAATTAAGACCTTTTCAGTATGTCAGAACCAAGGGAATTGGTAAGCTCTAGCTCTTTTACCTTAAACTTTCTTAGCCAAGAGAAGTACCTGTACACAGAAGAGATGGAGACTCACGAGAATGGCAAGTAAGCCTGCTATATCTCTGGATATTTGAAATGAGCTGAATGAAGCCCCTCAGAAACCAAGGAATAACCCCATATAAATTGAGAAGAGAGATCAAAGATCCCTAGAAAGCCATCTCTGCAAGGGTCTTCATTTCTAAGAGAAAACACAGTGTCACAAGTTAAGGACTGGTGTTCCTACTAAAACAGTAAAAATTGCCTAGAGAGCTCCAAAAACCTCTATGTTTGGTTCTTACTGGAAAAGGACTATTCCCAGGAAGGCCATCCCCAGTGGAAGGAAAAAAGCCCACACCGCTCCCTCCAGGAAGTGCATATGAATGTTACTGTATGCCCAGGACTCATAACACTGTCTTCCCCTTATCTTAGCCCAGGTAGAGCACACAGCTGAGCAGCATGTAACACTGCAGCAATAATCAGTAGGTACAGGCAAGCTGAGGAGCTGAGCTTGTTCTTCAAGATGGGACAAGATGGAGTTGAGTCCTGGGTACAGATACTCTCTGCTGGGAACAATTTTCTAATATGCTCTTTAACACTTGTCTTTTTCATTCTGTATCATTTAATGCCCTTCAGGTCCATGCCTACATCATCAGCTCCCTAAAGAAGGAAATGCCCTCCGTGTTTGGGAAAGACAATAAAAAGAAAGAGCTTGTTAACAACTTGGGAGAGATTTATGCCCGGATTGAACGGGAGCATCAGATCTCACCAGGAGACTTCCCTAATCTGAGAAAGATGCAGGTAAGCAGTGACATCTTGGCCAGATCACCAAGCATCCAATGAAAGCATTAGAGTACCTCAGGGTGTATGACAGAAGCCACGCAGACACTGTTGCAATTGTTGTTGGGAAAGACCTGTTATAATGTTGAAATAGGCCTTGCAATATGTGCAGGCTATATTTGGCCATGAACATTTTTGCACATAGAGCTCGTGTGAAGCTACAGCTGCCTTCATTTCTCAGATCTCTGCCTGAATAGCACTTGACAGCAAATTATTTCTTCTGGTTTTCTGTATTTTAAATTCCAGGTTCCATTTACAGATTTTCCAGGCCTAAGAATATTGGTAATGTATATTAAAAGAAAAACTATAACTAGAAAAAGTTACACATATACCCCGCTCCTCAAGAGCGGCCTGTTTTTTCATCTTCTACTTCACTCTGTATATAGAAAGAGAGAAAGAAGCCTGTGGAAACTTAAAGCCCCTCTTCCGTTTTAAACAGAGAAGCAGGTTTTCTGTTCTGCAGAGCTAAGACCTGACCCAGTGTTCATGCAAGTCAAAGACTTCAAAGAACATTGGATCAGAGCCTTGTATTGTATATTCAGACAATGCTGGACACTGCTACATTGCTGCTACATGGCTTCAATCCAAGCAGAAACCTGTTCTGAGTTGCTAGCTGTTGAAGTCATTACTAGCTCCCTATGGAAAACACACCCATCTGCTCTTTTTCTTTTGTGAAGTATATTTTCCATAAGTTCTTGGGAATGAGATCTATGGAGTGTATCCAATAGATGATCCCATTCACTGCTTGTTAAAATGCGTGTTTAAAAATAACCGTACCAATCCAGAAGGAGTGAATAGTGTGGATTTAACAAGTAGAGGGTGAAGGATAAAGCTGTAGGTCTTTTTGCAGTTTTTAGAAGAGACTTATCTGCAGGCCCTGCTCAAAGCACTTTTCCTTAGCTGTGAAAATTACAGTCTGAGCTATGCTGTAAAGACATGCTCACCTCTTTACAGGCATACTACTGCCTTTATGGCATCTGAAAGGTGCCCTGCATGCTGGTGAATAAACCAGCCTTTTCCTAGAGTAAAATCTCCTTCCCAGAATGCAGAGGGGGAGGGAATGCAGAGCCCTGGCTGGAGGATGTAGCAAGAGTTGCAGAACCAGTCTGCCTTGAACAATTTGGTCTTCAGGGAGATTGCTTCTGTGTAACTTGGAAAGGAGTTTTACTTGCATATGGCCATGGTCTTGGCCTTTGAGTAAACCACTTCCCTTCTCACCATGTACCACGTCAGCCCCCTTTTGTAAGCAGAGATCATTTTCTGTAGGGCTTAAGGAGCATTTAAGTAAGAGCAAGGCCAGCCAGAGAGATGCTGAGGAGCAGGGCTATCAAAGGAGGCAACACTGAGCTCCCCACTCCTCCTCTCCAATAGCAGGTTTTTTTGAGCCAAATGGCAGACAGTCATCCCACTCTACACTCTTACTGCACTGTGCATGGGCATGTTGCTCACATCTTGTTGTGTTGTCCCACTTTAAGGATCAGTTGCAAGCCCAGGATTTTAGCAAGTTTCAGCCCCTGAAGAGCAAGCTGCTGGAGACAGTAGAAGACATGCTGGCTAATGACATCGCCCAGCTCATGGTGCTTGTACGCCAGGAAGAGTCACAGCGGCCAACCCAGATGGTGAAGGGAGGAGCCTTTGAGGGCACCTTGCATGGTCCATTTGGCCATGGCTATGGCGAAGGCGCTGGTGAAGGGATCGATGATGCGGAGTGGGTGGTGGCCAGGGACAAGCCCATGTATGATGAGATCTTCTACACACTCTCGCCTGTCGATGGTAAAATAACTGGTGCCAATGCAAAGAAGGAGATGGTAAGGTCTAAGCTGCCCAACACGGTACTGGGCAAGATATGGAAACTGGCTGACATCGACAAAGATGGCATGCTGGATGATGAGGAGTTTGCCTTGGCGAATCATCTCATTAAAGTCAAGTTGGAAGGTCATGAGCTGCCAAATGAGCTCCCTTCCCATCTCCTCCCTCCATCCAAAAGGAAAGTAACAGAGTGAAAGGAAAGTTACATGGGAGAGGGAAAGGGAATGGGGGGAAAAAAGATCTAGAAAAACATGTTTACTTAAATTATACCTTTAGAGGCGAGGTCAACTTTGGATTTATACTTATTTTGTTGTATGAAGAAAAAAAAAAAGAGAACAAGAAAGTCCAGTCCTTCACAATAATATGCAATTAACTCTTCCAGTGTAACATCCCTGCTTTCTAATGTGTAGTCTGTAAATATGAAGGAAAGTATGTTGAGATTAGGAGGATCTGATAAGCAGGAGTAGAAGAAAAACTGAAGTGGGCTGCATTTTTTGAGTGGAGTAGGCACTAATGGAAACCTGCTAACTGCCACTATCACTCCTGAGCTTTGGCTGCACCCTCTGCTCTCAAATGAGTCTCACAAAGTTCAGGAGACAGAGATCTTGATAGCAAAGAGGAAACCACAAGGTCTTCTAGCTGTTGGCCAAACTAGAGCACTTCCTGATTGACAAACATAAGCCCACACTAAAATGCTAGGTAAGACTTGTAGGAGCCTTGATTTCTGTTAGATTCAAATTTTACAAGTGTTTCCCTGTCCTTAAAGAAAAAAAAATACGAATAAAATCTGAAACAGCTCTGAACTGGGCAGCTGGAGTTCCTCATTGTTTGCTGTGGGACAGGCACGGAGAATTCCCGATCCTCTCTACCTCCTGTTTCAGTCCCCAGGGGAGATTAGTTCTGCAGGCATGGCCAAGAGAACCACCCCACAAGGGATATGGAAGGAGGGGACACTCGAGGCAGACATCAGGTGGGTTGGAACACCACTCCCAGACTCACTGAACATTTCGTAACCAGTGGATAGTGTTTTCTCTTTAAACAATGGTGTTGTTTATCATTCCTGTGAAGTGACATGTTTACTCTCATTGTGCACAGTGTAAGCTAAGGTCCCATTCTTAATGTAAAGATAGGAACCTGTCACTGTCAGGTAGGTAGATGGTCCATCATAAGAACAGAGAACACTGGGGCACAGGGCAGAGCTTGCTCTGCTGCCTGTGCCCCCACAAATGTAGCAGAGATGACAGCCTTCACCCACTTTCCCTCTCACCACACAGTAACACTTGATCTCCAGAGCCTCTGCCTTGAGCTATGAGACCCTCTCCCTCCTCTTTCATGCTCTGAGGTTTTTGTTTTCAAAACTTGATTTTGGCAGAAATCCCTCTATTTCCTATTTTGTTTCCTGAACACACAAACACACAGAGGCACTCTTCTGGGTTTTGTTGTTGCTTTGGAGCAGCGTGTTGTTCCAGTCCTTGTTGTCACTTTATATAAGCTGAGCTCCTACTGTGATGAAAAACCAAGACAAGTGTAACTTATTTTATATCTCTGTGTTCATATTATATAGAGAAATATATTCTGTGTATGTAGGATGTGCTTACTGCAGTACATATATCACTTGTCAAAAATTAATGCATTAACCTCTTTTGTACCCTGGTCCTAAAACATTATTAAAAAAGAAAGGCCAGATCTGTCTATTTCTTTACATAGCAAAACAAAATGCAGCTGAAAAGGGGAAAAAAAGCAGCTTATTTCTACATGCAGTGGAATGAGGAAATGATCCTTAGCACATTCCCAAATGTGCACATACAGACCAGCCCTGCTGGCTTCGGGTGTGCACTGCTGAGTGACTGGTTAACATCTGCAACATCTCCTTTCTCTTCTGGCAGGCTAATCACAACCTCAGTACTTGCTGAAGCAAGTGGAATTGTACCCACCACTCACCTTGTTCAACATAGGGGGAGGTAGCCACCAAATAATTAGGAAAAGGAATATATTGTCCGACTGGCAGGTGAAAACTGTTTCAATGCTAGAGGTTTATCAAGATCTGAAAAGGACACAAAAAGCCCCAGCAGGGCATAGCCTTACTAGTTCTAATTTTGCTTCTGTTGTCATTGCCTTTTCTTTACATGTTGATTACAGCGATTGTTATCCCCAGAATGGGACAGAGGGATGCACAAGTAAGACAGTGAGAGCAGTTAGGCTTGTACTGGGGAAGCATGCAGAAAGAGGGTGTGAGCTGCAGTGGTTGGCACAGTTTCCATTTGGCATTTGTACAGGAGAGAGGTGAGAGGAGATCGTAGGGTGGAGAGCAAAAAGCAATAAATGCACATTTAGAAAGTCAGCAGAGTGACTGCTACTCCAGCTCAACTACCCAGTAACCCCCAGTTTCACTGTCATTACAAGTGTGCATATATGCTAATGCTGTCCAGGTCATTCTGATGTCCAGGCATCCATCTGACTCCAGGCTGAGGCTGAAAAGAGTCCCCTGAGTCCCCTGTCTCCAGGTGGGGATGATTTTCTGATGCCTGCTCATACAGCACATTGCTTGTGCCAGTCATGCCATGCTGAAATCTAGCTTTCTTAAAAAGCAACCAATAGCTGGTTCCCTCAGAGGGGGTGGCAGGCAAGGTCTGTTAGTCTTTTTCCAGTATATACCAGCAAGGTGCTCAGGTAAGCCAAAAATTCATTGTAATGGGTATCAAATGGCTTTCAGGGCACAAAATGTTTTGTGCTTGATAGTTAGGACATACAAGCTCACAGACCCAACCACTATCTTCTTGTTAAAACACATGTAGTAGATCAGTTTTCATTGCACTCACTGCAGCTGTTCTTTAGCAGTCTCACTAACAGGCTTGCTGTTAAACAGGAAAGAGCAAGAGATTGTGCTGCTGGTAGCAGCAGTCACCCTGCATACCATAGCTGGACTGCACCAGTGCTACTGCATGTGTCGCAGCTCCTACATCTGCTCTGCATTGTGCAGAGGCTCCAGCTCTACATCCCCACACCAGCCTCTCCAGGATGCGTCAGCAGGATTCACTCTGAAGGGACAGTGGGACAAATTGCTCTGCCAGTTCCCGCCAAGTGCACAAAACCACCGCAGCATGGGAAGGTTCTTTCAACGCTTGCTCAGAAACCACTTGTGCTGTCAGAGTGCAACTTCCCCAGCCGTGTTGGAGGGGAAAAACCAACACAAGCATTTTAGAGACAGTTACTTAACACAATTGCACTGTAGTGCAGCAACAGGGCAGGAGACTAAGCAACCCCATTACAGAGGGAGCAGAAAGGACAGCATCTTGAGAGGCTGTTTCCAGAAAGGCAGTTTACAGATAGTCTTCCATATTCAGGTAAGTTTATCCTGTACATTTTACTTCTGTTAAGCTCTTCAGGAAATGAAAGAACAAAACCACACTCCAACCCCCACTCCAAACCCCAAGCACCCTGAGGTTCTCTATGCAACAGATGCAATTCTATCTCTCCAGTACAGCCATGAGAAGATGCACATTTCTCTATCCCTTTCCCACAGACAGCAGCTGCATGGCCCTTTTTTCTTTTCCCTTCAGAGTTACTTTTTGGGCAATCCCAGCCACTTGTTCTTCACATAAAGTAGACGGGAGGTGATTTCCCAGGCCCACAAGGTCTCCATGTCCACTGTGCCAGTTCAAGGAACCATGCTCCCAAAGGTATTATCTGCCTCCAACAGTGCTTCCTTTTTGTAAGAGCAGTTCTCAGTTACTGAACAAGGTTTTCCCCAGGAAGTTATACAGAGGAACCTATTCATTTGCTTATGTCTCTGGGTGGGGGATTCCATTACAGGGACATGCGAGTATCACTTGCTGCTTTCATGCCCCTCTCTATCCATCCACAGGCAGAAGAGTTTCCACAAGGTCAGAAGAACAAAAAGGTCCTTCTGCTTTCTCTGAGTAGGGTCTGCATTTGGTGTTTTTCCGTTCCCTTCTGGGAGGGATTTGGAGAATGAAATCTGTACCCACAAGCTATATAGACCAATAGATGAGTTTCTTGAACATTAAGTTCTCTCTACTGTGGAAAACAATAGGCAGATTGGATCAACAGTTCTCTACTACCATTTATGTGAAGGGAAGGATGGTAATTACACTAAGTTCCCTGGATAAGATTTCACAGGGGGTGCGTAGTTTAGAAAAAGGCAATTACTTCTGTGAGCTGGAATTCAGCCAGCATGCTGCAGTTCAGAGGGATTTCTAGTCAAAAAGAATCAGTTTTTCCATCATTTCAAGTTCCAACATAAACTCCATACAACAATGAAATTCAATCCTCAGTCTGGAAACTGCTCTTTTAACTTGTTCTTATTATGCCTTAATGCTTTGTCCATATGACAGCAACCTTTGGTTGGGGAAACACAGTTATGGGCCAGTTGACCTCACATAGATTGACAGTGTTCCTACAAGCCCAGCAGGGCTACACCTCTTGCATCATTGATAGCTTCTTCCTCTGCTATTGTTTTACTACAGGGACAAGTTGTGGGAAGAGGAATTAGGTAACTCCACATTTAGGCTTTGGCAAATCAAAGGACATGATAGACTTTTTAACCTCTTCCTAGACTCAGAAGCCCCAAAGTCCTTCAAAGCTTGACAGATGGGCTTTTGGGAGCACTCACCGAGAGCACCATTCAGTTATCACAGAGGAGCAGCTTGACTATAACATCTAAGTTATTTTTGTGGCGTTTTCATAATACAGTATCCAGTATTTTCTGGTCTTTCCCTTTCCTTCTTTGTGCTTCCCCTCATCTTCCCAGTCTGTTCAAGGGTGGGGGAAAACAAGGCTTAGTTTGGAAACTCGACATCCCAAGACGTTCAAGGCTAGTGCAGCAAGTCAATCACTGTGTAGCTTCCCAGCACCTTCAGGCACTGCAGACAGAGTAATGAAGCCAGTATTTAAATGAATGCATTTTAAACAATTCCTCTCTGCCCAAAGGCAGAGAAATCCCTGGTGAGTTCAGCACACGTTGTCCGCGATGTGCCCATTCCGCTGATGCCTTTGCTGGTCAGGAGCACGTCAAACACTGAGAGTTGCTAGGTTTAAAACAGGCTCTCCTCCAGCTACTTACGTGTTGTGTAAACAAGCGTCAGCAAGGGCTCCATTAATGTCTTCTGAAGACATGGACGTGAGAGATATTTATAGGCCTTGGATTATATTGTCCTCTTTGCCTGTGCCATCATGCAGACAAATGAAGGGCGTATCATGGAATTCCTGTCCTTGTGCCTCACAAGATTTCTGCAAGCAAATGCCAACTAAAAACTCTCTAAATAGCTTTTACCCATCGCTCAGCCTACCACCCTCCACATCTATCAGCAAGATGAGAATCACAGAAGCTCCTTATAAGGCGATGGCAGAAGGAAGCACAGCTCCCCGGGAAAGCTCTCTGCCCACTGCTCTTACCTCCTTCAGCCATCAGTTTTCAAGGCAGAGTTTCAACAGCTTTTCCCCTGAGGCCAGTGGAAAGGTATCGATGTAAGAGCTCACTTCCTGTCTGCCTGCCATGCTTGAGCCATTCACAAAACAGACAAGGGAGAATTATCTGCATCCAACCATCTTTAAAGCTTCACATAGAGCAGGCATCTCCAGTTTGTACCATAACTACATAACTGGAGTTCCAGCTGGCAAGCTGACAGGCATATTAAATTCTCAAAAGCCAAATTGCTCCCTGATTAGGATGGAAGGATCCAGTCCCTCAGTAAATAGTTCCTTCACACGCCAATGAGGAGTTTCAGCTCCTCTATATACACAGAAAGGACATGAGCAGCTTAAGCATCCATAATAATTAACTAGCACCCCTCAAAATGGTTCTATAGCATGGAGCAAACCCTTGGCAAACTAGGGAACTCACACTATTTGCCACAAAGGAAGGTTAGTTCTGTAATTAATATCATCATCTTTGATGACTCATCCTGCAAAAGGGATAAAAGCAGCAAGGAAATCACAGCTTGCAAACTAAACTGTAATGAGAAATGGTGGCTCGCTTCTTGCCCGCATATTCTGCTCCATTCCAGTCCATTCCATGCCATTCTATTCTATTCCATACCATCACCTGGCAATGCTGCAGTCACAGTGTCCTGGGACAATCTAAAAGGGAGCAGCCTCCTCCCTCCTCTGGCCTCCTGTGCCCTACTGGGCCAGGGAAGCCCAAGACTTCCTCCAGGAAGTCCTTGAGGAGCTGCTGCAGTTCCTTGTTTGGAGGTTCATGCTGGGGAGTGCAACTACTGTGTACCCGTGACTGACGAAGGGGACCGCCTGTGTTGGGGAAGGCTGTCCCTTCCCGAGCATGCAGTGTGGGGAGGGAGGCATGTGGAGTGGCAAGGGAGGAAGGGGATACCTGTGGAGCCCACCAGATCAGCTGAATCAACCCAGCAATCAACAGGGTGACAGATACGGCAGGCAGACGGCCCTGAAATCCAGGCAGAGTTAGAGGCTGGGCGCAGAAGAGATTCAGAGTTCTCCGCTGCAAGGCCAGATCCTGGAGGAGCAGCTTCTTTGCTCAGGGCAGGGATAGCAGTCCTTTTCAGCTGGATAGGCAGGGCTAGATTCTGGGAATGCCTTTTTGAGGAGCACCGCAAAGCTCCCCATTCTCATCCCCCACGGAACCGGGGGCAGCAGCCATAAGCAATGGGATGCAGAGATGTTTCCAGGGATCCCAGCGCTTTGGAGCAGCCACTGATTCCCTGGCACGTGGAGAAAGGATTCTTGCCTCCAGGCTCGATGAGGCCAGGGGCCTTTGGCCGCTCTCAGCAGCCCCTGAGCTGGCTCCAGATTGCAGGAGAATGGGGCTTGGGCATCTCCGGGGAGGCGTGAGCAGCCTGCGCACCAGGGACAGGTCCTGCTCCCATGCTCAGGGATAGCCAACCACCAGTGCTGGCATCAGGAAGGAAATTTCCCTGCGCCACATTGGCACTGGTCCCGTGGGTGTTTTGCCTTCCTCTGAGCATGGAGCAGGAGCACTTGTCAGGGCTCCTCTGGTCCATTCTGGCTGCGTTACTGCCTGCTGCTCATGCACCATGAAGGCGGACCCTGGTGTCCTGCAGCTGGGGGGGAAGGCTTTATCTCCCCTATGGAGGGCCTGCCAGTGTCCCCAGAGGTTTTTTGCCTTCCTCTGCAGCAGTGAGCCAGCCCCTTGACGGGGCTCCTTTGGGCTATCGTGGCCCAAAGGCTGCTGCTCCTGCTCCACGCAGGTGGCCCCTCATGCCCCCATGCGGGGGGAGGAAGCCTTCACGACTCCCAGGGTAGCCCCTGGACGTTGCTGATTCTCCTCTGTAGCACTGAGCACAGCCCCGTGGCAGGGCTCCCCTTTGGGCTCGCTTCTTGCTCGCTGCTCTCACACCTCCAGGGCACCACTCCTGCCCTGGTGCTCTCTGCCTCCACTGCCCACCGCAAGCTCGCACACGGAGCCACTTCTGCTCTTCCCTTGGCTCCACATACCTGGGGCTTCAGGCTTGTGCACAGCAGTCTGTGCTTGGAAGGCCTTGATGCTTGTGAGCATCACCTCTGAAACCAACCCAAAACAAAACCTTGAGAAAAACTTCCTGGGAAATTCGGTCAAAGTAAGATAACCTAAGGTAAAAGAGAAGAAACCAAACTAAAATCAAGCTTAATCCTAAAATAAAGTCTTTTTTCCACTTGTAAGCTTTGTGTTTTGTGTCCTTGAAAGTGGTTTTGGAGCTGAAAAGCCCTGGCATTGCAGGGGAATAGCAGTGCCCTTGTTCTTCAGCTCAGGGTGGGTGTAGGGAATGGCACAGGATTGGAGGGAATGGTTTGGCATGGAATGGAATGGAGAGTCATAGAATGGAGTGGAATGGAACACACTGCACTAGACTAGACTTGAAATGGAAAGTGATATGCTGTGTGATGCCTGCAAGCGTGCATGACAAGTGGTGCCCTAGGTCTAAGGGGCCCAGCCAGGAGAGCAGCAGTTCCACTGCAGCCCCTGCAGCGCAGATCCCAGAGCCAACATGTATTAGCAAAGCACATCTAAATCCCTTCTTCCTTCCGAGCCATGCAAGACCTGACTCTTCCTTCTGAAACTGAGCAGCCTCGAAAGGGTAAAGGAGATGATCTAGTGGTTGCCCCTTAATGCTGGTCTGGAGCTCTGTAGGCTGCTCAGGGCCAATAAATCATCCAGCAACCAGAAGAGCAATTGAAAAAGAAGTTTTGCTGCCTAGAGATGTCTCACATGCACTGGAGTTAACAGATCTTTACAGAACAGGAGTTAAGCAAGCAGCACGTATCAACCCCCGGTCTCACAGGAAGCCTTAATCAAAAGTCCACCATGGGTCAAGTACTGATGATGCTCTGGGACCTACTTTTTAAGCTCTGGTTCAAACCTGCTTCAGCCCCAGGCAGGCAGTACATGCTATAAAGCAGCAATTAGCTCTCAACAGAGCTATGTATGTACTTTGCCTTATCACCAAGTATAGTGATGGTTGAATGCTTTGTAAATATCTGGGCCCATCCAGCTAAACCATAGCCCATGGACCACTGACTGTCTCAAACCGGTTTGTGCAACAATGCAACCTTTATGGTGATGGGGTTTTGGTAGTTTTGTGTGTCCCTCCCACCAACACCTCCCAGGAATGGTGACTGAAAGGCACTGAGGTTTGGCAGCAGTACTTTCCTTAAAGCTCTGCTGATTGAATTGCTCCAAGCCCTTTGCCTGCAGTACATTCCCCAGTCATGAGGAGAGGGGATGCTGGGGAGGAGACTCTGCCAAGCCTCAGGCGCAGCACTTCAGTAGAACAGCGGAGAAGAGACACGTGCTGTCTATGAAGTGGCAAAGTCTAGGCTTCAAAAGCTTTTCCCTCCCCCTTCAACCTCTGCACGTCTCAGTGAAACCCAGAATCACCACATCATCTCAGCCTTGGCAGCAGTTCAGTACAGACCCGAGGTCAGAGTTTCACATCTCTTGTGAGAACCTGGAAGGAGCAGTTACAAGGCTTCATTTGTGGGTTTTCATAACAATTGGTTTTCTCAAGGCCACTCTGTGTCCTTCTTCCCCTCCCAGTAGGGCTCTGGGGAAGTACAGCTTCTCACCCAACCTGCGCAGCAGGAATGAGGAAGAAAAGTGCTTCTCTTGACACCCCAAAGACCTTTGGAGACGGGCAAGAGTAATGGCCCTTGTCCTGTAGCCCCCTGGAAAAAGTCAGTCCCTGTCAGGTCCCAGAGCAAAGCAGCAGAGGTGACTTCCCAGCCCACGCCACAGGAGAAGCGGGTAAAGGCACAAAGGGAGGCCCAGAGGTGAGACCAGGGGACAGGGAGAAGCTGCTGAAGTTGGTCAAGATGCCGTGTACATGCAACTAGGGCAGGCTGCCACAAGTAGAGCATGTTGAAAGCAGGTCATGCCTCCATGGAGGGTCTGCCCAGTCATCCCAGAGCGGCTACTTTCCACCCAGGAGGAAATATGGATGTCTCCTTCACAGGGGAAGAGAAATAAGCTCTGCAGAGCAGATGATAAACTGCTAATGCTACAGATCAGGACAACTGCCCTTTCCAGCTGCCTCTATTAACCCTGTAGAGATCATGGAAGGTCACAAATTTTCTAACCCTGTTTCCGATGGTCACCTCGCTCATTTCACTTGGGTCACAGAAATAAGAGCAGATGGGCAGCCTGTCACCACTTCCTTTCAGGAGGACAGTTACGAACAGAAGCTGGTGTGGTCCCTGAGAGCGGCAGGCCACCATCACAGCCAAGAGGCATGTGCCTTGCTGCAGCCTTCCCCTTTCTGCAGAAGGGGGTTTACTCAGCCACCTTCAACATCAATGTCAGAGCTGTGATTTACATGGAAAGTCAGGGTGACACAGAGCTGGTGGGCTCGCCTTAGCTACTTGGACACCGCTGGGGAAAGAGTATGCACAGACATGGCTTCCCACCATCTCCAGGGCTGATCAGACCTGTTCACAGCCCACTTCCCCCCTCATCTAGCCAAGAGAATGCCTTTCAAGGAGCCCACCACCCTGGTTGGAGGTTTGCAACCGAGCTGCTGGACCTGCCACTGAATTTACAGCATTAATTATTCTTGAGGCACCTCGAAGCCTCAAGAGTAATCAGAAATACAACCTCATTGCCTGCCCCAAGTCCTCTGCTGGAAGGGCAAGGGAGACAAGCACCTCCCAGCCCTGTAAGCAACTGCTGACTCTAGCAAGAGAGAGCAGGCCAAGAGGCCATTTCCAGGAGGGGCAGGCTGCTGTTATCAGCTCCCCAGAGATGAGTGTGCAAAATACCTGGCATATTATATCCCTTGCATCATCTGTATTCAATTGTATATCTAAGAGGGAAGGGGAAGGGGGGGAAAGAAAGAGGCTCTTGACTTCTGCCCAGGAAGATGAGATAAGGTACAAGGAGAGGAAGAGTGATTTTTACAGCCCCAGCAAATAGCTATTTACTTCCTAACGAAGTGCTAGTGCAAACACAGAATGTAGTCCAAGGAGAGAAAAAGGCCATTGTTTACTGGGTTTCAGACAAATGTATTTAAATGCCCTATTAGAGAGATAAGTGCATATTAAGAGAGAAAAATGAGTTCACACATGAATGCGGTTATCAAAAGCACTCATAGGTTTGGCCAAGTGCATCAACTACACTTGGCCAAAGACTTCAAGAATCATGGAGCAAATCCATTTCCCAGAAGCACAGAATACAGCATGCTAAACCTGCCCAGAGTGCTCTGGGTTTAAGACCATCATTTAAAAACAGTGGGGTGGAAAACAGTTGATCTTTCTATTTAAAGTCTTGTTTCAGAGAGGGATATCAGACCAGAAGCCAATAAGCAGAGTCAGGTTTCAAAGTGCACCCATTGTCTGTTGTAAGATGGAAGGATGGAGATCTTTAACTGATTCTGGTTTTACACGGATTCCTCCAGCTGAGTGGGACTCCAAGTCATGCTGAGAAATGCACTGTCCCCAGTAAAGCACTGCCCCCCATACTCCCAAAGCCATAGTGTATTTCTAAATGCCAGGCCAGGAGTCCATGGAAAAAGTGCTCTGCATCACTGGTGGCACTCAGTGAGCTTACTCAGGACATCATCCTGGC
The DNA here is from genome assembly GCA_039720435.1 of Amazona ochrocephala. Taxonomy (NCBI): domain Eukaryota; kingdom Metazoa; phylum Chordata; class Aves; order Psittaciformes; family Psittacidae; genus Amazona; species Amazona ochrocephala. The sequence continues at coordinate 115,999,702 of CM077878.1, read as the reverse complement.
TCTTCTGCATGACCCCACTGCCATTAGGAGAGATGGTCATGGGCTCCCCACTCAGAAAGTCTCCTTTTCCTTCACAGCCCAGCAGCTTAGCTTTCCAGACAGAATTTTAATTCTCATTTATAGGCAAAAGAGATTCGCCAGCAGAAATTAAGAGAGAAACAAGCACTTTAGTCAGCAGCGAATGCGACAAGCACGATAACCTGGCAGCAGCATTGTGCTTCCTCCTTCGCATCGCACAGCTCGCGGCACACAAAACAGCTCTGTTAGAGAGATTGCTGCGATGCTGTGTGACAGCAATCCACAAAGCACTCCAGCAGCTACACCAGGGGACAAAAAAAGGCAAAATAAAAGGAAATACTGGGCAAGGAGCCAGTGCTGATCAGCACAGCTACCAGGCAGGTTTGAATGTCAAGCTCCTGGTCTCTATACACAAAGCGCACACTGAGTTTTCAGACACATTTTACTACATTGCATACCAACGTTTGGGGTTTTAAATCCAAAGACCCTTTGGAGCAATGCTATTTTTAAAGACGCTACTTCTGGATATGAGCAAGCTCTCTGTGCTGGAGATGGGCACACCAAAACTGGGGCGCGAAAACAAACCGGCCAACCCCCTGTGACAAGTTTCAATAGCACATATATATAGTTGTACACAGAGACGCCTATACGTACTTGAATACAAACACACAGGATTTTATATGGCAATAATTTAGGAATCCCCCTGCCAAAAAGTTCTAGACCATCCCAAGTGCTGCTCCTTGTTTTGCTGAGCAACAGTCACTGAAGACTAAACTTTTGCATTTTTTGGAGACATATTTTTGTTGTTTCCTGATCCGAATACAGAAAAAAAGCCAGGATCATAATTTAACCATAGAAAACAATGAAAATCTTATCACTGTAAATATATGTAGTAAGATAATACAAATCCTGTTCCTTGGCATTTCCCCTCCACCCTCCACTCCTACCACTACCCCTTCCAGCTTTAGAGCCTCTCCCGTGCTTGTATGGAAGATTGACGCCCATCTTAAGGCCATAAATTACACACAAACAGCTACTGAAAGTAGCTATGACCGTAGAGTAACACTTCCACAAAGCAATAGAGTTTCCTGGCAAGCTGATAAGAGTTTCCTGTTTTGAGTTTTGGGTTGGGTTTTTCTTTTTTTCTGATAAAAATTGACTCTCTCAAACATCTTGGAAAGGAAGGACCAGCAGATATTTTTTTGCAACATAACATATTTGGGGGGGAGGAAATAAAAACGAGTTCTGTTTTGCTGAAAATGAAATGGGGACCAGGTCCAAGAAACCTGAGCGCATCAGCCAAGAGGAACACGTTGAGCCCATCACCACTTTGGGACGATGGATGGGTGTCAGGGCGCACCTTTGTTCCTAACCTGTGCTCTCTGCTCAGCTTCTGCATTTTGCACTGCCTCTGGCAACACTCACAGTTTCTAGCACAGGCAAAGCTGAAATCTCCAGGGACACAAGCTCTACATTTACCTATCTCATTGGGGGTGGCATGACCTCTGTTTATCTGGGCACGTTTGCATGCTTGAGGAGAGACACCAGATGGGCAGCTATTTCTGCTTTCTACTGATCTGCCTGTATTCACATGGGGGGATCTCAGACACAGGTTTTCACTTGAAACCCCAAGGTCACAATGAGTACTCCTGTGGAGTTGCGTGCAGCCCAGGCATTCTGATGGCCTACATAGGAAACCCTCTCCACCACCTCAGTATCCTCGGCCAGACCACAGGTCCTATATCTGGGCCAAACAAGTTATATCAGATGAAGTAGTACTCTCAGTTACCCTTCTCTGTAAGTGCCCCAAGGGCTTTTGGTGGAGAATTCACCCCGCATCCAGCCCAAAAGCATTCGCATGCACCCCTGTGTTTGCTGGTTCTGCAAGCCTCTCTTCTTCACAGATAAGAGAAAAACCACTGCATGTGCTTGACTCAACATCAGGCATGAGCACTCAATATCCTACCAGATTCTCACACAGGATTTCAGTGTTTAATGCCCAAATCAGCTCTCATTAAAAGAGGAATAACCAGCTGGGAACTCAGTCCACTCCAGAAAGTCAAGTAAAACTAACTTTAAATGCCCTATTTCTCTGCTGGTACATAGGCCCTGCCCCTGGGAAGGGGGAAGGCAGGAACAGAGACACCCCCCCCCCCCAACTCTGTCCAACACAGGAGCAGTCTGGGCAGCCATGACAGCAATCTCAAGGGGTCAAACCAGCAAGGTGATGTTTTGCAAAGCAAAACTTTTTCTGCATAAGCAAGATAATTTTACAGGGTGAAGTCCAAAATAGATTGCACACTGCAGAGGAAGAGCAGCCCACTTGTGACTGGTGTTTTTCCCAAGTCAGATTAGGTACCATTTCACATCACTTCTCCTTTGAGCCGAATTTCACTACTTCAGCTTACAGTAAGTGACAGAAGTGAGAAGCACTTACACAACACAGCAGAGATCACAGACTTGCATTTTTGTGTGCTTCCAGACATCCACTTTTCACTGTATGCAAGCTACATGCAATCATTCACTCACAGGGTTACCCAACATCATTTAATTTCTTGCTCATACTAGATAGCAAAGCTTCCAGCAGCTCTCCCCATATACACACTTCAGTGCACGAGAAGACAAGCAAAGCAATGATATTAAACACATGCAGCTGACCAGGCCAGCCACAGACAGGAGCAGTGATGGATGCTACAACCCCACCATCTCCCCAAATCAAAAAGCCATCTTCTAAAAATGACACTATGGCTGAACCAAAAACCCAGGCAGCTCCCTCCAGCCTGAGGCATCCAAGAGTGTTCAAAACCATCACCAAATGCCTTCACATTCCTCCCTTACCTGCTCTCCAAAGGCTGTGCCCTTCACACAATTCGGTTCCCAGCAGCAATCCAAAACTACCAGTCTCTCCCCAGCCTTTCAGGCCTTCATATAATTGCATTAAATAGGAGGAGACTAGCTCAGGTGAAAGAAATTCAACTCTCAAACTCCTTTTACCTGGCGACCCAGAACCTCTGCTGAGCACCTGCAGAGATCTGGCTAACTTAAGCTGCCCCATTTGATTTTTCTAGGCTTTCCTTTCCTGATGAATGCTACAAATGCTCTTAAGTACTTCTTCCAAGCAAACAACCTTTCAGGGTATGTTTTGCAGCCAAAGGCTCAGAGCAAAGCTTTGCTGTTGAAAAGGGTCATTGCATGCTTTTTCTTTATCCCCTCTCAGAACAGGCAAAGCAGAGCAAAGTCTATGTAGGGTCAGCCTGGGCAAAGCTGGTGGTGGTACCCTCATGGCAAGGGAGGGCTGAGACCCTCCACGCTCAGCATATTTGCTCTGTTGCTCCTATTGAGCTTCAAAACATCAAACTGTCACATGTGCTTTAGCCATCTCTGAGTGCCATTTACATTCCTCTTGCCCTCTTTTGGAGACTTGCTGCTTTTCTGGACCATGTCAACATTAACAGGCTGCACATCCCAGGTCCTCTGAGCCCTAAAACAGCCATCCCTGCCTGTGAGCTGACAGAGCAAGCTGTGGGCATCCTGCTGCCTCTGATTATGGCTCTCCACAGGGTTTGAGCACCTATCACCTAGCTGGAAACCTTGTCATGCTGCAAAATGCCTTCACCTGAGTTCAAAAGCCTTCCTGCTTTCCATGGACATTTGAAAGGGACCTTTCCCAGGCAGGAAGTAGACTGTACCTATTTATATCTATATGCATATATACACACACACACATAAAAAACATCAGTGTGGTCAGTCAGATGTGCGCCTCACACATCCATTTTAAGGGGTGACTTTTCTGCGTCCATATCAATTGTTTTTTGCAAGACAAATAAAAAGCCTTTTGGCCCATGATCCAATACAGATAAGCTTGCAATGACCTGCCTGACAGAACTGCTGACAAGGTGTCATCAGGGCCACCTCTGTGAACAATGGTCGCCGCTGGACTTGTCCCAGTGCCACCCAGTGCAGAGCTGGAAAAGCAGCTCAGAGGAGAGCCCTGAGTACAGCTTCAGCTGACAGAGCCCTGAGATGCTGAAGAACACAAGTGTTGTTGCAAATGGGTTCCATTGGTTGCACGAATCACAGTGGTAATGAAAACACTCACCCACAGCACTGCTTTGGCAGTTGCATATCATTGTTGGACTGCAGGAAAAAGAAAGAGACTGGGGAATTATGGCCCATGGCTTGTTCCACGGCTACAGAGCCCAAAGAACTTTGAAAGGTGATGCCCAAAATCGAGACTAGATGTGCCAGTCCATCCCTTGTAACGAAGCAGACCCAAAACTGGCAATGGTGGAACCACTTGGGCATGACAAACCCTCATGATGCATCAGTTCATCGTGTTGGACCATCTGGATGCAGCAAGTTTGGGCAGAGAAAAGCTTGGGTTGGACACAGGTCAGAGCAGCTCATCGAGCAGTCAGAAACCGAAACCTCTGGCTCCGAACTGTATCAAGGAGCCACATGAAGATGCAAAGAGCCACAGGAGTGGTCCAGGGTGTTTTATTTAAGCAACACTCATGAAAAAGAAAAGAGAAAAGCATTGCAGCAGAGCAAATGCGACCGAGAGCAGCCAAAGGCAGCGGGCTCCTTCTTGGCATTCACCCGTGGTTTCTCAATCGGGTGAGCAGCAGGAGCCAGCCATCGGAGAGAAGCTCAAGGTTTAATTTTAGCCTGTGCCCATGGTGCATATCTTTCCCTTTTATTTTTAATCTGAACTTCATGTAAAAATAGCATTTCCTGCTGCCCGATAAGGGATTCCTGTTTTTGCAGCAGGTCTGCTTTCTTGGGAAGCCGGTGCCTACAGGGCTATTGATGGATGCTTCAAAGCACAGCAGCCTAGCCAAGGGGGTAGGATGAAGGCGTTTGGGATTTACATTGTTCCTGATTGCCTTTAGGGGAAATAAATAGAGCAGTTGTGCCCCCCTCCCTCAATGAATCACCTCCAAATTTAGCATTTCCGGAGCCCTGTTTTGGAAAACCTCTCTTTGCCGGGATATTTTTAGCAGCAGGGTCCAGGTTTGCATCCTTCCCAGGTAGATATTTGTGAGTTCATCAGGCTCCAGGGAGGTGTATCTTGCCTTTAGAGCCTGGTCATCCACCAGGAGATAAATATAAGCACAGGAGAACAGATGTTCCTCCTACCATTCCCACTCCCCCACCACACAGCTCCCTCACTCCCTGACAAGCATGTACCCACGCTTCCCAGTGGAGCTGCAGGGAGGAGCAGGACATAAGGGTCTGCTTTGGGGGTTGCTCTCCACCTCTGCCTGCACACACGAGCACCACAGTACCAGGCCAGGCTGTTTTGAGCCTGAATACCAATGGTTTTCAGCGTCCTGTAGTGCAAAAGCATCACTCTTGTAAGCTATGTCTGCCCTGCACAGGTACTCACGCCCTGAAACCTTAATTCCACTGAGCCACTAAGGTCACCCGCATTAGATTATGGAAGGAAAATGCTAACAAAGGCTCTGCCACCCGCTGGCTCCTACAGTTTCTTGCCCGATTTTCTCCGTGACCAGGGAAGAAATCCTCAAGTGCAAACAGGAGGTGTGGCAAGAGGAATGTGAGGAGGAATTCACGTGTTTTCTGGGTCTCAAGCAGAAGCTTGCCTCAACCCCCCGCAAGCCGCTCCTCCTGGCAAGCGAATAGAAGGGAGAGGTTTTCCTGAGAAAAGTGTGTGTTTTTTTTCCTTTTCAGAATAAATCCTGATTCTCCCACTGGGGACGTGGATGTGGATGTGGATGTGGAAAATGTGGCACTTGGGACTGAAGGCAGCTCTGGCTGCAGCTCATCCCTGACATACCCCTTAATACTGCAGGGAGCTGTCAGATATATGCAGGCAGGCAAAGCTTCCCTCCTCCTTGCCCGGGTTTGAATCCGATGGGGCCATTCCTGGGGACTCGGCCTCACTGAGTGAAAAGGCACAGAAAGTCAGTCTGGGCAAGGACAGCATAAAGAAATCATAGAATCACAGAGTGGTTTAGGTTGGAAGGGACCTTAAAGCCCGTCCAGTTCCACCCCCCTGCCATGGGCAGGGACACCTTCCACTAGAGCAGGTTGCTCCAAGCCCCATCCAACCTGACCTTGGACACTGAACACTGTCCCTTCAGTTTAACTTGAAAATAGCACTGCTGCTATTCCCCAGGGCCATGGAGGTGAGAGCTGCCTTCAGCCCACTGCCTCTGGGGAAGCTCCAGCCTTCTAAATGGAAGGATGTATCCTGCAACCACGGGAAGCTTTGTGCTGACTCCTCTATGAAACAGGGAAACAAAGACCCACAGGTCTGACCCCAACACACTGACATTTAACCCTATCTCTCAGGCTCATTGCTACAGAGCGTGCAGTGCTTTTGCGTGTATGTGTGTCTTAGTTTGCTTTCTAAGATCAGTTTATCCCAGTACAAAGACTGAAACATTTTGACTTACATAAGACCAAGGGAAGGGAAACGTTGCAGTACCAGAGTGCCACCATTGCATCACTTATTAACCAGTTGAAAATACAAACGTAAGCCTTCTAACAAGATCTTATCTGTCTCTGGTGTGGCAGCGCTCACAGCCTGCACCCTGCAACGCAGTGGCTGGAGACAGGGCTGTGCCTGCCGGAGACTGAGCTCTCACTTTATAGCAGGGCTATTTATAGAGGCAGCTGGCACTGGCAACTCTCCAGGGATACCAGCATGGTCTTCTGCAAAGGGGCTGATGGGGAAGGAGTAAGGGAGTAGGAATGTGATGGAGCGACACCAAACCACCAGCCAAGGGTGTAAAAAAGCCTCAGGAGGACCCAAGAGCCAAGAGCCTCAGGGGCATTGCAGTGATCTGCTCCAGTTAAACCCCAAGGGCTGAGGCAGCACTTCCATATTGATCCCAGCAGCAATGTTAGTTCCCACCACTGAGGAACTGTTGAAAGCACTGTTTTGACACAGCATCTTTCCCCCCTCTTCCTTGCTCACACTCCCTTGGGGGCTGAAGCGAGAGATGGATGCCTGCTTGTGGGTGTCTTTCCCAAGGGAGCCACCTCTCCATCGCTCATCTTCTTTGCCTCTTCCGTCATCTTCACCAGGAGAATCAGCTGAGGATGCTCAACCAGGGTACAACAACTATTGGGGGTCATGAGCTCACAGAGGCGAAACCTACCATAAGGTCTTGGGTAAGAGTTAGCAATGGTGTGTCTGAATCTGTGCTTCCAAAGCACTTCCAATGTGGTTTGCTTCCACGTGCCACATTCACTGGAAGTAGGTGTAGGGGAAGGCTGAGTCCCGCAGAGTCTGGTGGCTGTTGGTGTGAAACAGTTCACCCCTCCTGGACCTTCCCTTCATGCACGGAGATCTCTGGGCCTCTCTTTTGTGCCTTTTTTGCCCTGTTTGTTAAGGGTTTCATTGCCTGCTTTTGAATTCAACACACATTCAGCAGGTGGAGTGTGCACCAGAGCATGACTTCCAACAGCTGCTGCATTTCATGCCCCGCACTAGGAAGCACAGCTGAAATCCTGTGGGCTCTTTCAGACCAGAACTGCCTTGACTCCAGGATCTGCTGCTGCTTCTTTAATCGTGGCTTCGTGTGAAAGGATAGTGATTTTCTCTTTTGCATCATAGACTATGTCAGGTTGGAGAGGACTCGTAAGGATCATTTCTCTTCTGACATGATTTCTCAGTGTTTTCCGGGCCCTTTCATTTGTAACATCATGGTTTTGCTCTGTGATGAGGAGCCACTTCCCTTGTTTCCAGACTGTTTGGGAAGATTTAAGTTAAGTGCACCTCAGCACTTGCAGGGAGACAAACATGATCCTGCTGAATAATAGTGTCACAACTGCTTGAGAACAACCATTTGAAGGGGAAAAACATATTTAAATCAATGTAATTCAATGCATTATGCTGCAATCACTGCACCCTAAAATGGAGGGGGCAGCCCTAAAGAGGAGGTTGTGTGCCATTGTGAGTATCAAGATACCAAAACTGATGTCCTTCATGAAGCAATGGAGGTGGCGAGGAGGGCGGTAGGTAGCAGGTGATGGAAGATTCTGCGATGAAGCAACTCTTCTTGTCAGCTGAGATGTACAGATGAACACGTGGATAAACACGACTCTAATATTGCTATATCCCAAGTACCCCCAGAGGGGTCCATCAAAGCCCTGAGCTCATGGACAGCAGTTCCCTTGACCTGTATCTGCTATGCAGGCTCCTCAAAGAGGAAAGGCAGGGGAGTGGGGTTTTTCATCTGCAGAGGTGCCCAGACTACAGGCAGTTAGGCGAGGTTTACGAATAGAAGTGAAATAACGGGAGGAGAAGGCAATTTTTGGCTGCATTTGCCAGCTCTGGATGAGGGAAGAAAGTAATTTCCCCTTTTCATTCTCCCAAAATACCCTGGGAAAAAACAATAGGAAGAGAAGTTTCTCTTTTCTTCACTTTGAGATAAAAAGATCCCTGGGGGTATTTTGAAAAAGACAATAATTCTGACCAATTTTGAGCTCAAGAAGGAGCATGTTGGGCCCTGCTGGGGCTACAGACTGCAGTGGGGCTGTGAGCTCCTGCCTCTTCCTCAGAGCGCCTGCCCCAGGGTGAAGCTGTCAGAGCCACCCTGGGAGCTGCCCAGGTTCTACAGGGGTGAAATAGGCACTCAATCTCCTGGCCAAGAAAATTCCTCTGCCCTGATGTGTCTCAGCACCATTGGTGCTGTGGGGCCTCAGGGTTGCCCAACCTCTCCCTGTTGGGCAAGCATCTCCCTGATAGTTCATTTAGAAAAGGAATTAAAAACCAAAAGGAAAAACGTTTTGGGATTGTTTCCACACCCCCCCTGTTTGTGCCTGCCTGTGAAGGGCTGCCCAGCTCCTGTGGAAACATTTCAGGTATGCGTTTGGGTTGCAGGAGCACGTCAGCAGGGAAGAGAGGAGGGCAGAGCATCCCTCAGCTATATGCAGCTGAATGGGGCAAAAGGCTCCCACACCTATAAGACCTAGCCCTGGGGGGATATCACCAACGAGGGTGCTCTATGTGGTGTCCTCCCACATGAATCCACACTAGGCAAAGCTGATGTCGAGGCATGGGCCTCTTCCCTTGGGATGGATGGGGCTGGGCATGGACCAGCTCAGTCCTGGCTTTGCTGCTGGCCCTGTTTGCAGCACCTAAATCCCATTCACTGCAGGAAGGTGTGAGGCTCAGGGCCTGCAAGCGACGTGGGCACACAGGCACAATGAGCTGAGTGTCCCCAGGTAGTGTCGGGTGCCCAGAGAGGGGACGGTGGGAGCCAAGCGGAGCCAGCCCAACACCACACAGCTGAACCCCCCTGTGGTGCCTCCTGTCCATTCCTCATGACAGGAGGGACCACGCTTTTGGGTAAAAACACAGGAAAGCAGAATTCTGGTTTATGGTTCACACCCCACAGACTCCAAACCTAGCTTGTTGGATGGGAAAACTGATGAGGCCACTTCCTGGTGTCCACAGCTCCACATTCCACAGAAGCCAGTGGGAGAGGAGGAGGCAGAAGCTTGGGGATGCTGTTGGGGACCAAGGTCTGTCTTTTCTGTGCATCTTCCCCCAGCCTTAATGCCACCAACAGGTTAAAAACAGGCATTCATGCCCCTGCTGTGCCCTCACCACCTGGACCAAAGCACCAAGGTCATCCTGTGCACCACGCAAGTGGCATCAGGAGGCTTCTGGCAGCCAGGCCTGCCTGTGGCTAGGCCTGTTTTGTCCCACACTGTCTCTTGCAGGAGAAGTAAATGTGTCATTTTCCTTTCACAGGACGCAGAGCAGCCTTATCCAAATATAAACAACCTGGGAGTATTTGCTGGCTTATTGTCTGCATAAAGAAGTAAAACAAACAGACCTTACACCCTTTCCCCCTGCCATTTCTGGTACAGTAAAACAGCCAGGAGCAGAGATTCCAGAGTTCCCGAAAACGTTGCTCACTAGAAATATCATCCCACAAGGCCAGGTGTGGAAGTAGCCCAAGCCCAAGACCATACTGCTGCCTCCTTTAAAAGACACTCAAATCAAGTCAGAAATCTTGGAATACTTAAGGAGTTTCTATATGAATAATGGAAACAATCAGCAATCAAGAGAATGTGATAGCCAGCAGTGTAACACAGCAGTGCTCCCTTGGGAATGGCCAGGAGCGATGGGCAGATGCCTGCATGTGCCTTCAAACAAGCTCGGCTTTCAGGGAGTATCCTGGGCCAAAAGCTGCCTGAGAAACCATCCTCCCATATCACGCAACAGGCACTGCGGGAGCTTCCTCACCAGGCCAGGCAGTGGCACAGAATAATGATGCAAAAAGGGGAAAATGCTGCTTTAAACATAAAGCAAAATTGTTTCCCCAAAAAAGTGGGGCAGGCACAAGGTGTGAAGCCTGGGGAAGGGGTCCCAGTTTTGCAATAGGGGAGCTGAGGCTCAGGAAAAGAAGACCCATGGGAGACACGAGCTCAAATCCCATGAGATCTCATCTTGCTTTGCCCATGTCCTCCTCTCCCACTTCAGGGAATGCAGGAGGGAGGTCAAGATCTGGGTCCAGTGAGCGATGTTTTACACCCGAGGTTCCCTTCCCGCCATGCCAATGTTTTACACCACCACTCTCTCTTTTCCAGGAGGCCCTGATGTGTTTCAGACCCAGATCTCCTCTGTGCATCCCCCAGCAGCACCACTGTGGCCACACAAGACCCTTCAATCTCTGTGAGGCTGGAGGCCAAGCAGAGGCTTTGCTCCCATGTCGGTGGGGTGGAGAAGTGGCTTCTGAGGGTGCTTTGAGGATCCCCCTCTTTCTCCGCTCCCAAAAGGAAGGGCAGTCCAAAGAAGAGAAGTGTCTGGATTAAATAACAAAGCATCTGCCCACACTAATGCTTGCAGGGCACTGAAATGCAAAGAGCAGCCAAGAGTCGCAGCCTAAAGCACATGTTGTTAAGGAACAGAACAGCCAGGACAAGACCTGATTCATATTAAACAAATGAGAAAGCAAAGGTGAAGGACTAGATCTGCTGTATTACCACACATGCACAGGCACTGCCTGTCTGTGAGTACTCCAGGCTTCTCCCCACAGTCCTACTGCACTTTAACAGTCAGAGGAAGAGCGAGGAAGGCCAGGAGGAGCTGGGAGGTGCTTGGGATGCAAAGCAAGACCAAGATCTTGTTAGGAAAACTCTCAATGATAAAAGGTCCTGCGCTGTTCAAGCAGCACCATGAAGCTCTGTGGAGAGTTGATGTTTCCATGGGAGGGGATGAGATGGAGGTGGTGGGATGGATGTCTGCTGGTCCCGTAGGAAGGGATGGGATGGGAGTGATAAGATGGATGGCTGCTGGTCCGATGGCAGGTGATGTGATAGAGATAATGGCCACTAGTCCCATGGGCATCCCTCCCCTGCACATGTAGATCCAAACACACTATTTTCTCTCCCATGGGATTCCCACCTGCCACCACAGAGAGATGATGGCTGTAATCCTTCAGTTTTTATGAAGTTCAGGCTCACTGAGTCCCCTGACTGCCCTATCCCAGGAAAACACATTTGTCCTTAATAAAGTGGGCAAAGATGGGTCCTCTAGGCGGGCATATGGTGGAGGTTACAGGGTGACCCCCACTCCACCAGCACTAGGTATTCACGTTGACATTGGGCCCTAAGCTAAGTCGATGCAAAGTTTAACAGCTTCTGTAGTAATTAAGCCAAGCTTCTCAATATAGCATCACTAATTACACGAATCCTCCCTGAATTACCAATAGTTCATGGCACCTTGTAAAATGCTTGTGTAATAGCCTGAGAAAAATACAGCTCATTGCTGGCGGGGAGGCACGCAGCCTGCATGGCAATCCCAAAGCACTTGGGATGTTTATGAGCCTTTTCTAAATAAAAATAAAACCTAAAATGTACATTTCCCCCAATGACTCTGCTCCGGGGAGTATTAAAAGCAGTACCTTGACTCAGCCTACCACATAAACATCCTGCTGCCCCTGGACAGCCTGATAGTGTCTTCCTCCCAGGATGAGGAGCTGAATAAGAAGTGACAATCACAGCTCCTGCCCACGGAAAACAGGAAGCGCCAGAGTTGTACAACCCCTCCAAACATTGTCCTACCTGCTCCTTGGTGCAATGTGAACTTGCTTTCCTTTCCTTTCCGCCTTGCGTAACTATTTCTGGTCCAGCACTGACCAGACCCTGAGGCCTCCAGCTTTCTCCCCTCCTGCCTAAAGCCAGCCTGGTGCTCTCCATCCAATGCAGAAGGATAAACATCCACCTTTCTGCCCACCCCTGCTAATACTGGCAGCTTGGTGGCAAGTGCTGGAGGAGATGGAGACAGGCGCAGGGTATTGGGCTGATTGACTTTCCCCACAGCTGCCCACATCTGGCAGGAGCCAGATAGAAGAAAATCCCAAATCTTCCCCACCAGGAAGCAGCCAAGATCAGGCACTTTTGGCCAAATCTCTTAAATGACCATGAGACCAAAGAGCCAATGTTTACAGACATGCTCTGGTTCATGTGCTAAAGTGCTAAACCTCATCCCAAGCAGCCCCTCTGACTAAAGGCAATGGGGTCAGTCTATGTCTCGGTGTTGAAGCAAGCTGGGCAGCCAAGCTTCTCTGTGAGCGGACAGAGAGGAGCTCAGGAATCAGATGTGATGGAGAAGAGGCCACTCGCTCAGCCTGCAGCATCCCCAGTTTATCCACAGATACCCACTTCCTCCTTAACATTTTGGTTTGATTTGGAGGAATCCCCAGTCAGCAGCCTTAAAAGACTTTTACGACAGCCCTTCCAAAGACAACAAGCATTTTTCCATGTTAAATGGTGCTCCTGGAGCAGGGCAGCTTGTTCCTCTTCCAGCTGCTCCTGCGTTTCTGCTGTGCAACAGGCTTAACTTCACATGCAAAACATAGATGTTGTATCCCGAGTTTCCAAACAAGAAGTGAGAGGAGAAGAAGAAGGTTTCCTATCTGCTCTTCCTTTACCTACAATGTAAAAACATCCCTCGCTGGACAAGGCAGCATTTGCCATCACTTTGCAGAGTTCACATTCCCACACTCACCGTCATGAGGAGCAACAAGGAACAAGGAAGGGGGGGACTGGCACATCAGCGCCTGCAGGTCATGGTCACACAAGACAATACTTAGCACAATTTGGAAGTGTGGGAGGATTGCGGGAAGGCCGAAGATGAGGATGTTTATTAACATGTAAGAATATCTCCAAAGGGTTTGCATCCTATGAGGGAAAAAAAAGGGAGCCTGAGGCAATCCAGTTGGAGCTATTGGTGGGACTAAATCTGGAAATCCGTATTCAGACAATCCTGACTGTAAAGAAAAGGAAAGTAGCTTTTTCTCACAGGTACAATAATGAGAGTTTGCCTAAATATGGTGAAATTTCACATGAATTCCCTAATTAATTCGCTTGTGTAATTGCATCAAGTAGGATCGAGTGTGCTTCCTTGCCTGGCTCAGCCTCTGTGCCCGAAAAGGGTGCTGCCTCCCTATAACATAAGGTAGGAAGCCTTCTGCTTCCGACCAAGGATTAGTCTTGGCCTTTTCAACCACTTCTATGCAGTCAATGGGAGACGAGTAGGGAAAGCCTGACAGTGAGTTTAAATCTGAAGTGCCTACAGACACTTGAGAAAACTTAGCACCACAAAGAAAAGAAAACCTGGGGGCAAAACCCATTGAAGTGGTAAATACAAGTCAGGGAAGGAGAGGAGAAGTTCCCTGCTCCTCTGTTCCCTGTGAACTCAGAAGTTTCCTCCTGTTTGCAGGTCACAAAGGCACAGCAGACCCTGCACCTCGTGCTCCTCTGGAAAGGCCCATACTGATAAAACTCTGAGCGCTGTCTCCTTGCAATGCAAAGCAAAGGGGGGTTTTCACTGTTTCCCTGCCCCTCAAAGAACATCTTTTTGCTTCCACCTTATGACTGTAAAACACAAACAAACTTCATTTCTCTCTACCAGCTCCAGCTGCATTTTTGCTCAGCAGGGCTGTGGCTGGGACAGTCCCTGCTGCAGTGTGACATTCTGATGCAGGAAGGCACGTGTTGCTGCCACCTGCTTAATGAAGAGAACCCACAGAGCTGCTTCTCCCCCTTTTATTTACTAACCTTACTGCAGAATGTTAATATAAAGCATCTCCTTGTGCTTGAGCCAGGTCTGTTGGAGTCTGGGCGAGGTCCTGCTGAGCCCCTTTAGGACTCCGGTGCGTATCCAGGTCATGGATGCTGCTGCTCAGCTGCCTCAGAGCAGCTTTGGGAGCTGCAGAGAAGCACCGTGTTGGTACCCAGGAGCAGGGAAGCTGATGGTGCTGCCCTCCACACCAGTGAGCCTGCACTGGAGGGTGTGCTGCCTTGCTCAGAGCCCTGCACTGCAGTGATTTACTGATCCCCGTGCAGCCTTGTGGGGTGGTCTTGTGTTACTGACACGGGAAACACCTATTTTTAGTTAATAATAATAATAACTATTATTAATAATAATAATTTCATAGTTAGTAATAAGTTACTTCACTCAGGCATCCTCCTGCCCTCAGAACCATCACACTGACAAAAGCAAGCACAGCACTGCAGCTCACACTGAAATGTGTGTCTTCTGCTTGGATGGGAAGCAAAGGGTGGCCATTCACTCCAGCCCCCATATACCCCAACCTCAGGCTGCACCGTCCTTCTCCTGCGTTTGAGGGGAGAGTTTGCAGGGTTACACGCAGTGGGGTCCAGCGGCAAGACCTGACCTCCCATCAGGATCCCATCTCCTAAAGGACACGTATCCTCCTCACTGAGGGATGAAAAGCAGTCCATAGCCTTTACCGGGGTCCCAGCAGCTTTCCCAAGGCTCGAAGGAGACCCAGCAGACTTTAAAAGCCGCAGCTGTGACCATAACGACGGTGAAGACGGTTCTTCTAACGGCGGCGGAGGAGAGCTGTGTTCAGCGCAACGCATCAGATGCCGGCAGGAGTTCCTCGGGCATGGAGCTCCCTCTGGTGGGAAAAACACGGTTGTCCAGTCCGAACGACGGCAAATCCACCCGTGGCACACGACTGGGCTCCGTCAGGACCTCCTGCAAGGTGGGTTTCCACCATCCAGGGTTGCTTCAGTGGCAGGCCCCATGCAGCACAGCCCCTGTGCCCAGGCCTGGCTGGGTCTGTGTGCCCAGCCTGCCCACTTGCTCTCCCCAAGCTTTGAAGCAGCAATCCCATCTCCTTTGGCCACTACAGCCCCTCACAGCTGCAGGGTCTTTCAGCCAGCGTGTCTCTGTCCTGTGCCAGCCCATGGGATGCTGCTGGCAGCAGAACTCGCCATGGAAAGGCAAGCTGTATATAATCACTGCCTGTTTTGAAGTCTCTATAGGCATGATAACCTGGGGCTGCGTGGGAGCAGGTCACGCTCCCCAGGCTGCTGCGGTCCCCTTTGCCTTGGTCTTCACAGTCATCACACTCCCCGGTCAGGCTGTGTCTCATTGGAGAAGCACTCCGTTTGTGGTATAACAGGGCCTTTGCTCTGCTTGGAGTCTCTCACACCACAAGCAGCAGTCACAGATTTGAAGCAGCCCCAGCAAAAAGGGCACAAGCAGCAGTTCAAGCAGTCTCTCCTGGACTGGAACATCTAACACTGGATGTGCCCCATCACATCAACTCCCCTGACCCACTTCTACCTTAAAAGACCCTCCAGCACTATGGAGACGGGACCCAGAGCCCACCATTCACTTGTTCATCACTGAACACTCCCCACAGTAGCGTTCCCCTAAGCAGTGCTTCACCAAGAGGCAAAGCCAGCAGAGAACAAGGTGCATCAGGGCATGGGGGACATCTCTCCCCACCTGGGTCTGCAGGGTGGTTCTCACAATGACCACAGTTATCTGGTGCGGCTGGGTACTGAGGATGGCAAAGCCATTGACGGAAAAGGCAGATTCTGCCTCAAAAGCTCACATTGTAAACATAGAGCAGGAGGCACCTTTTGTGCCTGAGGCCATTCCCCTTCCCCTAGCCAAGCAGGGCTGCTGCCCAAACAGTACTTTAACCCAGCTCTGGGTGTGTTTCCTATTAAATAAACACAGGAGGTTCCCCACCACCCTCTCTCCTGGTCCCTGCCTGCTCACCTGCACTGTGCTCAGCTCCAAGCACTGCAGCAGCACCCAAGAAATGCGCTTCCTTCCCCGCCTCATCTTCTCCACTGCCCTGGGCATCGCCACCTTCCTGAGCTGGAGGCTGCTGCTCCGGAGCCCGGACACTGGGCAAAGAGGTAATGCCAGGGCACCCTGGTGGTCCCGCATGGAGACAGCACTTCTGTACCTGGGGGAAGTAAATGGCCTGGGGAGTTCTTTGGAGGGTCTGGGTGGGCAAATGCTTACAGCATGGAAGATACTGCTTGCACAGCCCCTGGGGAGGGATAACCTGTGGAGAAAGCTCTTGCCATGGAGCCTGCAGCTTTATGTCCTTCATGGGGTCATTGATATCAGGTGTGGTGGGAAACTGCTGAAGGTAATTCCCAAACCTTTGCTGGGAAGGGTGAACTGTTGTTCGGGAGGCAGGAGGGAGCATGGGAATCAGTGATTAATGCCTCTCTTGCCTAAAATATCACAGGATGGTTTGGGTTGGAAAGGACTGTAAGATCATCCATTTCCAGCCCCCTGCCATGGCCAGGGACACCTCACACCAGACCATGTCACCCAAGGCTCTGTCCAACCTGGCTTTCCCTCCAGGGCTGGTCAATCCAGGGCAAAGCCATCACTTGTCAGTGTGGGGCCGGGCAGCTGAAGCCCAGGACAGCTTCAGGCATTGCTGTGTTTCTTCCTGGGTTCCGGGAGGCATTTTCCTATTTTTAGCTGTGTGTCTGTTCCCTGTGCGATGGCCTCCACAAATCAGTGGGAAATAATTAACTTCCCAAGGACCTGGGACCATCTCCCCAGGGCTGCCAAATGCCTACACTGAGCAGATGAGGCGGATGTGCTGCTGCTAGAAAGGAATAAAGCAGCAAAGCAGTATTCATCCCCTGCATTCAAACCCTCTCTGGCCTCTTCACATCAAACCCAAGAAGATAAAGAGCAAAAAGCAAAGCTGGAATTTGAGAAATTAAACCTACTGCAACAGAGGCTTTTTGTTTGCTTTTGCCTTTTACATTTGCTTTATTTTCTTCTGGCTTCTGTTTGCTTTTTGGGTTTTATTTGCTTTTGCCTTTTTATCTACAGTAGAAAGAATTTACATATGGAAGTGATGCAAGAAGTTTGTTTGGATCCCTAAATTGCCCTGAGCCATTAAGGATAATCTCTTGCTTTCACATACATTTTATAGCTGATGTTAACTAATTAACAGAAACAATTTACTACTTCTCAGCTCCCAGAATATTTCTGACTTATTTTGGTGAACTTACCTCTGTCAAGCTCAGTTCAAAGTGAGGAGATACAGGCAAAAGCTCTGATTTAGTGGAGGAGGGCGCCTGTGGAGCACTGCTACAGTCCAGGTCAGTTGCTCAGACACGGTGGTTTGGGGAAAAAGGGGTCTGTGTGTCAAAGATCCCCCACATTCACAGGGACAGAAACCCATTTCCTGGCAAAACCAAGCTCTTTACCAGGCAGGGCAGGTCTCCCTTCCCCTACCTATCTTCTTTCTTCATGCTATATCCTTTCCATGCTGCAATAACTGGAAAAGGATCTGCCACAGCATCCTGTGCTAGATCAGGACAGAGGTCCACTATGAATTTTAGTCACCCTCCATCTTCAAATCGTGTTTCCCAGGTGACCTGGCCCCCAGGGCAGAGGAAGGCTTCACTTTGACCCTGGACACCTTCCTTCACATCCAGCAGCTCAGGAAGAAGAGACTAAGAGCTTTCTGCAGCCAACCAGGCAAAGTGACCACGCTGCCGAGGAGCCCGGGGGACAGAGCCTGCCTGCTCTCAAGTTTGAGGGTCAGCACCAAGCTGGACCTCCTCTACTGCCAAGTGCCATCGACAGGGATGGAGGAATGGCAGCAGCTTTTGGGAAAGCTGGAGAAGGAAAACGTGACACTCCCGGTGCCGCTTCCCTACCCTTGGCATCACACGCGGGAGACGCAGCTGAGCAAGTTCAACCTGAAGGAGATAGAGACTGTGCTAGGGTCCTACACCAAAGTGCTGTTTGTCAGGGACCCTTTCCACAGGCTGATCTCCACATTCATGCAAGGCATGGGCAGCAGCCCTTCCTTCAGCAGCTTTGTTCAGGATGTTCTAGACATTGGACCACTCAATGCCAGCACGGCTTGGAAACCGCTTGTGAGCATCTGCCGGCCCTGCCTTGTCCAGTATGACTACGTGGTGATGTTCGGCTTCCTCAGGCAGGAGCTGGGTTATCTGCTGCAGAGGGCTGGGCTGCCTGTGGACAACCTCCTCCCTGAGTTCACCGACAGCCAAGTGCAGTGGACCTATGGCTGGTTATCAGAGCAGATGTTCAGCGAGCTGTCCCTCCAGCAGAAGCAGCAACTGTCTCATTTCTACCGCTGGGACCTCGCTGCTTTCCCGTTCTCCAGCAGCTTTCTGTCAGACCTCCACAGCACCCCAGAGACCTGGTAGCAATATGCCAGCTGGAGGGTGGAAGTGCTTTGTGATACCGCCTGGGTCACAGAAAGACCTTTGCTGCAGAGCTGCATGCAGCACACTTGTCCGTGTCACCGCTCCGAAAGGCACAGCAGAGAGCAGAGATGGACCACTGCCGGGGACTTCATGTGGCTGAATTGTGTTTAACTGTGGCAAGAGCAGGAACTAGGGAAACACATGGCATTGGGATTTGGAAAAGTGCATGAACTGGGCTGTGATGGGATTGAACAACTCTCAGAAAGCCTAGTGGTGTGGGATGGGGTGAGTTGGACCTCCTGCAAATCACAGCACCATCCACCTGTGCTCTGCCTGCATTGCCATGTTGTGTTCTGGGCTCCCTTTTGGGCCAAGAGGTTTGGCAATGGCTTCTTTGGGACAAATCTCCCCATGCAGATACAGGAAGCACTCCCAAAGGACCACGTCACGTGGAGCCTGTCTACTGCACACAAGTAGGTGACACATGACACAGGTGGCATACCCTCCTGAGGAACCACTGGTGGTGTCCCCAACCCTTCCATGCTCAGGGAAGGACAGCCCTAGCCCATCAGCTGGTTTTATCCGTGCTGTGTGAACTGTTCCTGGTATACAACCTTAACATCTCCTGCATGTTTAGGCCCAAGAGGGCCCCAGGAACACACGGTGCTTGCTCCACTTGCAAGTCTTGAGTGAGGTTCTCCCTTTACAGGACTGACACAAATGGGCCAAGCCTAGCTTTCAACTCCACTCGCTAGTGATAAGGACATGGCAACCACCCGTCCTCTCCCAGCCTTGGCCACTGAGCTGACCGTGCCTCTGGGAAGGGTCCGTCCTTGCCAAACACCAAGATGAGCTGAAGCTGTCCAGCTTTCAGATTGTGACAGATTTTTACCATAGCACACCTGTTTCCAGAATAATTTTCAGTTTTATTTTGCAGTGTTGTGACGGTCACAGAGAATTCCGCATACATTCATGTGACAAAGACACTGATTTAACAATGCTCATTAAAGAACAATAGTGAAAGATGCCGATTAGAATTGACCTAAAACTGAAATTACTGAAAACTTGGCTTCCCTCTCTCACCAAGGGGCATGCGATTGATAACATTTAGACATCAGATCAGATGGCCTCCTTCCACCCTCACACAAACTATCCAGGTACAGCAATTATTACTTAAGTGCCCTTATTGTGCGTAATACTGTACAGTCTGGCAAGGTGGCATAGCTCCTGTTCTGAGAATACACTTCTGGAAGGACTGTAACATCAGCCATGCATCCATACTGTGTTTCTTTGGGAACATTCTTCTCTTCACAAGCAGCCTTCCCTTCAGCAATTGCAAGCTGAAATCCCATGCAGGGAGATGTGTGTAACAAGATCTGATGCAGCACCTAGCAGAGGGCAGTGCCATGCACCGACAACAGGAGAGCTGTTCTCAGGCAGCTTTGTAGTGCAGTCCACATTATTCCTGCCAGCCCTCCTTCCCTAAAGTGCATGGCACTTAGTTCCACAGGAAACCAATGTATGAAATGTTAAGACAGCAAGAGGTGAAATGAAAACCTCAGCTTTGTGTCCTTAGGGTGCCTGTCTCACCCACAGGCATTACTATGATATCCCTGTAAATTCTTATTGCTCTCCAAGCTTCCCCTTTTCCTACACCCTCAAAACCAGTTTCTGTAACTACTTTGCAACCCTGATTTTGTACTATCCTCCCTCCCTCCGCTGTTTGATATGCTACTTTCAATTCCAGTGCACCCCAAAAGGAAGTGGTTTCCTCCTTCCATCAGCTAGGGGCTGTGGAAGGGTAATAAGAGGGCCCTGAGCTGCAGTGAGCTTGAGGGCAAGGACTGGTGCCTGGGAAACAGTGGCTCACTGATGCTGCAGCAAAAATGGCTCCACAGGCTAAGGTCTGCACTGAGCCAGCCTGCTCTGACCACGGCATGTACACCTAACGTGGCAAATACACTTCGAATTAACACACAAAGCAAATAACAACAGAGACTTGATACAGCTCATTTACAAATGCCACCTGACCAGGCAGTCACTGTGGCTGTGAGACACACAAACCCCTTCTGAAATGATGGAAAAGGTGCCACCAGAACCATGAGGGATAAAGAGCACTTACTCATCCTGCTGGTGACATCCCACCATGTCCCAGGACACCCACAGTGAGTAGGTCTCTTGTGAACACTGGTGGCTTCCCCTGAGACAACGCTGGAAGCTCCTCAACATCATACTCTTTGCTTGTAGCTCCCTGTGTTCTGCATTAGCACATGTTCTATGCTTAAGAAACAGCAATATCATATTTCAATTAACAAAACAATTACATAGCAAGCCCGTCAGGCACAAAATACTTTCTGCAACTCACATGTACAACTGTGCTTCTTCTAGATGGTAGAACCATAATACTTTTGAGCCAAGAAATAAATCTGCACATTTCCAAGCTATATACCCTGGAGTGCTTAAAGAACATATTTCAAACTGTGCATACATTAAGTCCTAAGGTGGAGGCCAGTTTTAAGCTGCTTGTATGTGAGCAAAATCTTACATAAGGCAATGGAGTTACATCCTCTTGTACCGTATTTTTTGGACGGCCCTAGGAGTACAAAGGTTGAAAAATGACATCTTCATAAAGCTGTGGGCCAGAGAAACAGATAAGAGTTGGCATATGATGAGCAGGCACAGTACATGGCTGATATCACCCAGAGATAACATGATGCTACAGTGTTAAATCTGAGTGACAAAACCTGTGAAGAGGGATGCTCAGCGTTAAATCCAACATGAAAAATGCATTCAACCCGCAAGACACGAGGTCATCACACAGCACGTTTTTCAGACAAGCAGACCCTGTAGCAAAACATTCTCATTCTCTTACATTCAGCAAAACCAACAGTTGTCCGGAAAAGCAAGCAAGGCAATAGCACGACAGCAAGGGACTGACCCTAGAGGGCACCCAGAGCCAGCTAATCCCCAACTGCATCCATCCTCCTCTCCCTTTACTGGCCCGGTAAAAACCGCCTTGGGAACAATCTTGAGCAACTTTCTCTGTCATTCCAAGATCTCTGATGTCCTTTCTTATTTAAAGGACGGGGAAAGATGTGGAGGTGTGGGGTGGGAAAAGGCTGTGCTAATGAAGCAGCATCTTGCTGCAAGTCTTCTTGGTACAGGTCTAGTTTTATCTTTAATCAGTAGTACGTGAACTAAGAATTCATTAAAGCTCCAGTGCAGACAAGCAACAGTCATTTAACATAGGATAAATCAGCTATTGGTCACATTTTAGGATATTCCTGTGAACCACTTCTGTTAAATACGCAAGACCATCTTCGTTAGCTTACATCAAAACTCCTCCTCCTCTTCCTCTACTGTATATCAGGCTTTGTGTGCAGAAGGGACACAAAAGGATCCAGCCCTCAGTGCCTCTCATGCCTTCCCCCATCTCAGCTACAGGACTGTTTGTCTGGGTATAATGCATTTAAGTTCTTGGCACAAGGTGATCACAAGGTGATCCATCTTTTCCCTACAGCAGAAAAAGAAGAAACAGCCACCCTGCTATTTCACATTGGCTGGCAATAAGCATGTCTCCCATCCTTGCAGCGGTTTTAAATGAAACCTGTAAGATTTTTCAATAACATCTGGATAACATCAGCTTCCACTTACTCTTCATTTGAATTTACATCACAGCTATAATCTGGCAGCAATTCCTTCTGCTAGAGGAAACAATGATTGGACAATTAAATGTGAAAGCTCCATGAATCAGTGGATGAGCAGCATGAACACAGATTTATTTTTCCCATTATAGTTCTACTGCCCTGTGGTCCCTCTGGTGTCAGCTCAGTTTCACGAGGAAAGTTTGCTCCTCGAGCTTCCCTTCTACACACGCACAGACCACGGCTTAAAGGTCCCTGGCTCAGCAGAAGGGCACTGTAAAGAGAAAACAAATTAAGTTAGCAACAAATGAAGGTCCTGGCCTGGGTTTGGAGTGCCCCACTATGCTCCTTTTGAGATGGGTGGCTTTGTACCATTGAAGACCTGAGCTCATACCCCAGTCCTTCAAAACACAGAGATGTCTATCTCATGGCACTTTTGTTAGAGGCTGGGCCTGGCTCTAGCTGAAGGGCTGATGGTCAACAGCTTGTGCAAGTTCTCAAAACCATTTCCAAGTCCTCCCCCCAGACAGTGACACAGGTGTCAGGTAAGAATGACCAAGATAACCAGGTTTTGCTGTTAACCACAAAGGGATTCAAGCTGGCAAAAGCCTGGAGGATGCCCACATGGACAGGCAGTTGTTTCCTGAGTACACTGCAATCAGCAGGCCTCTGTGCAGGGACCAACTCCTGCACAGCCATGTCACGACACTGTTAACAGAGGAGGAATCGATGACAGGGTTAACTCTTGCACTCATTCAGATCAAGCCCACAGCCTCTAAGGAGGCTCTTGTGATCGTAACACTGAGAAGTGAGCATTTTCAGTAACACTTTCCTCTCCCTCCCTCCCTGAGGGACACCACTAAATCACAGAATGGACCTGCAAGATATGCTAGTGGTGGTGATTCCCTGGGAGAAGATAGGCAGGAGCATCAGGACAAGAAGTCAGTGCCTTTGTTCTACAGACAGTACTTGGAGGATTGAGGGATGAACTGCAGCTTCATGATACTGTATAGCAATGTTTCCTGCAACAGGAGCCCTAGCAGTACTGGTCTGTGGATTGGTCTCTCATTTGGTGGCATGTTAAATGAAGGAAAACACCTATGAAATGAACCCCTATGAAAAGAGATTTTAAGCAGGGCCACAGCCTCCAATCTTGCCCGAATCCCAGACCTGGGCCACTGTGACCAGCGCACACACTCCATCATATGGGGTAGGAAGCAGACTATGGAACCAGAAGCTATTACCATTTTGGTGAAGATATCCACACAAGCATTGCGGATCCTCTCTGGGGTGGCAGGACTGTCCAGCCTGAATGGTTCAGTCAGGCCAGAGTCCTCCCTTGCTGAGTAGATGGCATCTTTAATGGCATAGAACACCGAGGCAGACAGGAACAGAGGTGGCTCTCCCACAGCCTAGACAGAGCACAAGCAAGAGTGAGGCTGCAGCCCAAAACAGTTCTGGCCCTTGAGAAACCAATGAAGCTAAAGAAAGATGACCAAGCCCTATGCGACAATCAAGTATTGTTTGTATTCCTCATTCCTTCTTTGTAATGTCTCAGTCTCCCAGATGCGATCGGGAAGCAAAGGCCAAGCCAAAACAGCCCCTTGCCATCCAGATGTGAGACTCAGTCTACCAGATGTGGTCAGTGGGGAAACATGAAGCTAAAACAGCCTTCAGTCTGCCACATGATATCAGTGAGGTAAGACTGAGCTAGAACAACTCTCAGTCCATTTAAAGAAGAGACAGTAGGAAAACACACGCTTTCTGGCACAGCAAGGCTGTTATGAATTAAAAAGTGACTAACTCATTCCCAGAAACTTTGGGATGGTGCTAAAATAGCAGCAAAGAGAATTCAGATAAGTTAGTGGTGAGTTGTCTGGGCAGAGACCATGATGCTCCATCACTAGAGGTCCTGGCAAACCAGCAGGAATGCCTTCCTCAGGGATTACACAAGTATTATCTAGTACTGAGGTCCCTGCCAGCCCCTTTTTTCTTAAATTGCCATCACCACTGATCACCCAAAAACTCCTTTATGAAGATGTTCCTGTGGATGAAAGGTAAATGGGAATCTCTAAGGAGGCAGGCCAGGCATATACAGATAAGGATGTTAGATGGCCTCTAAATGCTCTGTTGAACCATAAGTAAAGCAAGGTCATTGATGCTGTACATCCAGCCCCGCTCTGTGCAGCCCTCACTAACTGCAGAGAACAGGGCTGACTGCAGTGGGAATGGCCAAAGGACACATGGATTAATAATGGACCTTTAAGGGTATCATGAGCACTGAAACAGTAAAGCAACAAAACATGAAAACTCAGACACAAGATGCTGGTATATCAGACCTGGGGAAATGACACTGCTGGAGATGTCTGCAGTGGTGGCTCTGGTGCTAGGGAAGAGCAACCAGGGAAGTGACATGCAGGGGAAGGCTGCAGCCTCTGTTACAGCAGCAAAGCCACTTCAGTTCTCTCTAATGGACAATCAGGACAGCAATGTGCAGGTCATTTCAGTTCGTCCTAACTATAAAGGATAATTGCATCTCTCTGGTAAGGAATGAGAAAACATCCTGACCCCAGGATACAGCCAGCATAGCGAGATGAACTATTTACGCTCATGCATCATTACTTCATCACACCCAGCGTCACAGAGTTATAGAGCAGGAAGAGGCCTGCAGATCTCACAGGTATACCTTGGACGAATAAACTGCCTTGCTGTTTGGACAGTCACGGAGAAGAGACACATAGAATTCCGTTGGGATGTCTCCAAACGCTGGGATTTTGTACATCCCAGGCCCTCGAGTATACAAGTTTCCTTCAGGAGAATAGCGCAGCTCCTCCATGGTGAAGAGCCCAAGGCCTTGGACAAATGCTCCTTCTATCTACAAACACATCCAAACAAGGTTACGTATTTTTGTTGCTGTTCTTCCCTGCACAAGAACAAACAGTGATTTCTATCAGTTTCCAGCCCTCCCTTCCTAATTTCCCACTTTTCATCCCTAAACCCATGTCTGTTCTGCTGAGTCTAGCTTGGCAGCTTTGCACAATCCCCATGCTCCCATAAAGATGTAGCTGCATTGTCCTGGCAGGTGAAGCAGTTTACAAATACACACAAACAGATACACTGCAAACGCAGGACAGGAAATCTCTGATGAAGCAAGGGAAAAAAGAAAATCAATGCCAAAATATCCATTCTTTCACAGGCAGGTTAACACTGAATGAGCGGTACTTGCTGATAAGTCAAAGAACAAGAAGACTGAAGATGACATACCCGAAGATAAACTATTTTACACTTTCTACTTCAGTATAAATGCTTTCCTGAGTACTGCACATTCTCAGGTGACCAGCACAGACACCTGCAAAAAACACTCCTATATCCACTCAAATGCTAAAGACCACTGTAAATTTTAGGAGGGAAAAAAGGGGGGGAGCAGCTATGAGAGGAGGATGTACTTGAAGAACCTGACATGAAGCAGCTCTGCTCTCTGTGCCCACAGAGGCAGAGCAGTCTAAAAATCTGGCACGAACACTCATTAACCTAGCTCCCTGTACTTTTGCTCTTGCAGTCATACAATATCCTTTCCTGTGCCCCAGATCCCCTGCAGCAATTCCTCAAAGGACACAGGAAACTGAGATGTGTTTGACAGGCTCTGTATAGCCCATCTCTTTGTACCCAAACTGACAGGCTGTGAAGATGGAAAGGTTCCTTCTCCCCTTGGCCACTTCCAAAAAAGTCTCCTTCAGGAAAAATGTTGCTTTCAATGAAGTTTCATTTTAGCTATAGCAGCAGGGATTGCACTACATCAACATCTAGAGTTCCCAAGGGAACTTAAACGACTGGATTAGCATGTGCAAACACCTAATGTTTCATCTCTTAGTATATCAAACCATGTGTTTATTACCTTCATTTGCTGAGAGGTACCACTGTGATTACTATTGCACAAAATATGGAAGTAAGCTTGTCCCTGCCCAAGGAATTTGCAAGCTAAGTGACTGGTACAACTTGCTATTGAGATCCCCACACAGCAGTAGCTGGAGGACAGAATCTCTTTATTCACAGAAGAATTTTCACTGAATTAAGTGGGACTTGATGTTGACATATAGGAGTGTGGGATTTAGTCTCATATGCCACACTGCAGAAACTGAACCTGGGATGAGGTTATTCCATCATATTAATATTTTCTGGATTCATTTCTTAGGCAAGGCAGATGCTGACAAGCATTAGTGTGGTGGTAATTGGAGAATATCCTGTAGTCTGAATGTCTGAGGCAAAAAAAAAAGCCCAAAAGGATATTTCCTTACATAATTCTGTGCTTATTGAATAGTTAAGTATAAGTCAAACTGGTTTTCATAGCTAAGTATGCCTCACTGGATACCCAAGTTTAAAATGCTCTGTTTGCAAAGGCACAACCTGGAGAGGTATAAAGGCTGATCAAGAAAAGCCTGAGAGTAGTGTGGGCACTTTAACACAGCAGAAACAGCAACACTATTTTACTTACCTGTCCTATATCTATGGCTGGGTTCAGACTGGTACCAACATCCATAACAATGTCTGTGCGAATGTTCTGAAAGGCAGAAATAATAAATCATCACAGAACACTGCAGCTTGTACACCCTGGTCTTGTATGAGGAGAAGTAATACATCCAACCACTACCCACACCTGGCCAGTGTTCAACCATCTACCTCAGCTCAACCGACTTCTAATCTGAGGTTCATCCCCAAAGTAAACTAAAGGAACTCACTGAGGTTTTCCCCAGAGATCCATGGACCCAGTTTATATCGGTTCCGAGCTGCTCACGTCAGTGCTCTGCACCTGAGCATAACCAACTAGGGCAGATTCCTACAAAATACTTTTTTCTCCTTTCTTTCTAAAAGTCTTTGGTGTGATTTTTAATAATTAACTCAATTCCAGTATGTTTCTGCTCTTTTTGTGCTAACACAGTGCTGCTATCTCTTACTGAAGCAAATCCAGTAACTTTTGCAATCATTCATTAAGCCTCCTAATATCCCCACAGGGTAGATAATTATCGGTTTATTATACTTTACGGATTGTTGCACTGTGGAGCAGAGGAGTTAAGAAATTTGCTGAAGGTCACACCAGACCAATGGCAGAGCAAGGAACACGCTGACACCCAGTATTTGTTCTAACTCCCTGGGAATGTTTCCTTCCCCCAGACACAGAGGGCTATTTCACTGCTGACCCCCTCACCTTGTGGTCACCTGTCAGGCAATCTATCTCAACCTCAGAGCAAGCAACGCCATAACTGAAGTAGCAGAACGGTTTCCCTTCATTCTTCTCAAAGTCGTAGCCAAGGTCAGGAATTCTTCATACAAAGGAAAACAAAACCACATTTCTTCCAATGAACAGTCAAAATGAATACAAGCACACTGCAAGAAATCCTTATTCACTTTTGTTTCAGCCCTTCTGTCAAGCTCATGCAAAAAAAGTATAAACAAGACATCTGCTAAAGCTGCTCTGTATTCCAAAACCTGACTGAATCTATCAAACTATTTTAGCCTTGAGTTTCCCATGAATCTCAGGGCTTGTGATGACTATTATGAATTCATTCCTACCAAGCCAGTAGCAGATCTTTTGCTTTTGGAGTGCAGT
The DNA here is from genome assembly GCA_039720435.1 of Amazona ochrocephala. Classification (NCBI taxonomy): domain Eukaryota; kingdom Metazoa; phylum Chordata; class Aves; order Psittaciformes; family Psittacidae; genus Amazona; species Amazona ochrocephala. The sequence continues at coordinate 115,971,958 of CM077878.1, read as the reverse complement.
TGAACATTTCTTGGAGGTCATTAAATTTCAGAGCATAAGAAAGTTGAACCAGAAGCTGGATTAAGCTAAGAAGTGATTTAAGCCCAGTTCGTGGCAAACTTTGTATCTGGCATTTTATACTTTATCTGAAAACTGGATTATTAAAATACTGACAGCCACTTGGTTAAGAGAAAAACACATTTCAGAGATGCAACAAAAATGAGCTCATATTGTATTTTAGTCCTAAATAAGCTCTCCAACACTGTGTATAGCTTGCTTTATGTTAACCCCTCTGCCTCCAAGATGGTGAATCTCTGGCTTCCTCCAGCAGTAAAGCTAAGAAAAGTGCCTCGTTTCAGAGTTGCACAGGAATGAGCCACTGTCTAAAGTGAGAGAATGAAATTGGACGCACTGGTATCTGCTCATGCCACAACAGACAGGATACTGCTCCAGCCAGTTGCCATAACCAGCTTTGTCCGCAAGGACAACCCCTGCCTCCTTTTTCCCGTGCATGATGGTTCTAGTGCAAAACTAAGCCTCGAGGTTGATACAGAGCAGAGCCCCAGGCAAAGCTCCGATTTCATTTATGCCTCCTCAGGTCTAGGTCACCTAGAGTGAAGTTAGATCTACTTCAGATTTACATGAGATTTGAACTTGGCCTCAAGAGCTGTGCTCCATCAAGAGCTGATTCTCCACAGCCAGGAGAGTGTTAACCTCCACTTAACATTCCTAGGTAGGAAAGGGAATGCAGCCCCAAGTTAGAGCAGAGTCAGAGGACAGGGGCTGTAAATCTTCCCAGAATTTCCCAGCCAAGTAAAAGCTGTGCCTCTACAGTGTGAACATTCACTCACCTATAAAACCCCGTTGCCGACAGGCTAACACAGTTCTCATATGCAGCTTTAATCTGGCAAAGTGAACAAGAGTTTGAAAACAGTAATTGTCCAACCACAGCAAATGAGCTACCCCAAATGCATTTCCAGGAGAGCATGAATAGGTGTCCAGTGACACACAGTTTTCATGCTACCCAGCACCAGCAGTGCAAAGGAAAACATCATGATGCAGCTGCTTCCCCAAATAGCCCTGTCAGCAGCTACCAAGGGCAGAACTTGCCCACTGGCAGAGGGATAAGACTTGCTCTTGTTTGTGCAGCTCCCAGCTACAGGTTAGACTTTCAACCTGAGACAAAGGTTAAACTGACATTCGTCTTGACTTCAGCAAGGCCAGGGGAAATCCCACTCTGACTTGCAAATCACAAAGTCAGAGCTCCTCTCCTGAAGAGAACTTGGATCTGAAAATGGCCTGAGAGCTTACAGAACACTAATCTCTTACTATTGAGGGTACAGCGGTATTGCAGCTATGGAGACCTACAGGAGGTGGATGGCAGCTCACAAAAAGTCTTTTTTGTCACAGAATCCCTTCATTACAAATAAAGTTTCTTCCTGTCCATGACTGTAGCCTGACTAGAAAGATATATGTAACCACTCAAGACTTCTATTTGATCAAGTTTGTCATGGACAGGCACCAGGATCCGCAGAAATCTCAGTATTAAAGTCATAACTGATGTTTTGGGGATGATCTCTTGCGAGTGTTGGTTACTTCCCTTGACAGGTTTCTCTCTCACTGTCTTTGCACAGATCTTTGCTAGCAGAAGGCTTGAGGATATACCTGCATACAGGGTTTGCCAACTAAAACAACCTTTGACAATGCCCATTTATCTCGTGACAGAGACAGGCAGCTTACCCAGTCTTCCCAGGATCCTTTGGGATTAGACTGTTTGATCGGCTCAAGTCTTTTTAAGATGGTCTGACATGCATTCTGGAAACAAAGAGAAGCAATATTTTTAGACCTGAAAAGCCAGTTTGCAGCATGAAGAGCTTTATAGGAGTTTCAAAGACCCTTCTGTTTAAATCAATGTTGCCTTTAGGATTTAGGCCTATCATAAAAAGGAACAAAGTTCACTAACAGATACCTTGCTATGCAGGAAGAAATGTTGACTGAAAAAGACTTTGAAGCAGATTGACTATGCTGATAGTAGAAAGGAGTCCCAAATTCAGCACAGAATATTTAGGACCAGGACACAAAATATCAGAAGCCCACCCATTCGTACAGTAACTTTACCCGTACCAAGTCATAGCAGGACATTTTAGCATATCTAGCAAGATGATCCTGTAACACTGAGAAAAGTTCTTGCCAAAATTCAACACACTCAGACAAGCTGTGCAGAGACTAAAACCAACCTGATTATTTTACTTCAGGTTACACTTCCCCTTTTCTTTAAACCTGAGAATGATCAATACTGAATTCCTCTTTTCAATGAAAAAGTCACATACCCTGCAAATATATACATTGGTAACTCCCCATGTCAGAGACAACCATGACCACACCATTGCTACAGAAGGATGTTTGCCCTGAGTGTATCAACATTGACAGGTCTTTGATTCTGAAGCACAGTCCACAAACCATCTGTTACCAAGATTTGCAGCACAATGTATTTGTTATGGATAAGGCTGCATTAATTACTAAGAAGCCAGCTATTTAAATGGATGTTTTGTTCTGCTCATTTTAAGAAATCATAAAAACTTCATTGTAGAACTACAAAAGGACTGAAGGAGAGTTTTGAACAACTTGAGAAAATACAGTCATTCATCATCTAACAGCGCTGGTAGTTATAGCAGGTAAAGAATTTGTGAGGTATCCTTAGCCTGAAATTGCCTTTCAATGGTTGTGTTTTCCTTAAGCAACAGATAAACACACATCAAACTTTCATGTTCTGCAGTCCTAGCTTATAACCCACTAGTTCAAGTAACTCAGTTTCCGTACGTGGACGGCCATTCCATTGATGTCTGCACTGACAGATGCAGCTGTCGGGGAGGTATTTGGGACAGTGTTTGTGCTGGTCTCACTGATGTGAATTTTGGAGGTGGGGATTCCCAGTGATCTGCTAGCAACCTGCAGAGGAAAAGTAAACAATGGATAAGCAGCAATTCTTATATATGAGCATTATCATTCATTGCTTACACTGCTAGTACTGCAACCTCTACCCTCTCCTGTCCTAAATCTCATTTTCCTTGAAGCCTCAGTTGATTTGGTGACTAAGCACTAGCCAGAATATTAAGTTTGTCCTTCACAGACTGAATGTGTGTGAGCATATACACATACACTTTTGCCACAATGACAGACATTCAATTCACTACCGTGAGACTAAATTCTTCTCTCAACAGTTGTAAGAATCAGAGGATAAAGAGCCCTATTAGATTCCCCTTTCATTTCCCTGCCAAAGCAGTATCACTCCCTTAGGTCTTTTTAAACTACAAAGGCATTAGCATATGCAGATAAGTATGTTTGCAATACAACTATTTTTTGCATAAAATATATGTAAACTGTAGTTTTATGGGATGAAATGAAACTGCTAGAGAAGCTAGATTGTAAGCATAACCTGCATTATCTACATAATAAACAGTTCAGATGATTAAAAACCTAATTCTCACACTCAATTGTGATAACAATGTGGAAATCTAGCACTGCTGCTGAAACAATGAAGATGAATTAGTCATGATTTGCTACCCTACACATGCACATAGAGGAAGCAGCAAGCTTTCTGAGGCAATACTGTAGACTGAGTGTAATTTTCCTGAAAAGACGTCTCATTTGGTTAAGTCCAAACTCATTATTACCTGAATCATTTTGGTGTGAAGTCCTTGACCCATCTCAGTACCCCCATGTGTAAGTAACACAGAGCCATCTGTATACACATGGACTAGAGCTCCAGCCTATAAAAGGAACAGTAATTCAAGAGTCATCATAAATGAACTAGTGAAGTACATAGCAGGATTTCAGTTACAAACTACAGAGAGAATTGATTTGGAACTAGACCAATGCCGTTCTTCAGTGTAATTAAAGCCACTCGTTTACACTTGAGGTGAGTTTGGGTTAGTCTCATCAACTCACTAGAAGTTCCAGTGACACAACAAACTTCAGTCAGTATTTTCAGCTTAGGAAACAGGTGAAGTAACCCAAACCTGCCTCTGTGAAATAGAGATGCACCCTTCACCTGAACTTGCTAACACCACTGAGAGTCTATCAAGTCAGGTCAAACAACAGAAACAGTGCTGACTATTGAGGAAGAGGGAATAGGTAGGGAAAATAACATAACACAATACAATGCCATGGAAACATAGCTGCACCATGGTGTCTTTTGGACAGCATAAACTGGTAACCGCTGCGTTGCTCATTTTGTTTTGCATAACATGTGCTCTTTCTTGACTAATTGACTACCACTCTGAAAAGCTCCAGTTTGGTACAAACGGAGGAGGGCCTGGGAGAGGCAGTGTAAATCTAGCTTCTCTACCGAAAAGATGAATGACGCTTACAGACCTGGTTCAGAAATGGGATAGTGAAACTGATGCCAAATTTGGTAGGAATGATGCACATCCCTCTCTTCTTCCAGCGATTCTGCCTGCAGGGAAAGAACAATATTTGTACACTTATGAGGCTTCCATTGCAACTCAATACTATGGCTCCCTCTGACAGCTTAGGTATCAAAGCAAAATAAAGCACCTGAATGCAATATAGACCGAGTTAATCAGTAACTTTTAGGAAAGACTGGCTTTGTTTATAGGTCCTAGCAAGAAGAAATCTGAACTGAAGATGCTCCCCCAGGCACTACAGATGCAATTGCCTGGACTATTAACTATTCAGTTAACTAAACTGCCAACTAAAAGAGACTATAAGGCAGTGGAAAGCCTAAATAAAATGACTTAATAGCCATTTGAAAAGCCTGGCTGGACTTACCAGACCCTTTCTCCTTTGCTACATTTCACTTACAAAATCAGGTCATAGTAGGTCAAATCCTGCCTTATTTAAGCTACAAGCTTAACAAGCTTCTTCCATAGTGAGCATAAAGCAGTTTCAGAAAGAAACATTTTTAAAGTCAGTCTACAAATATAAGGTCTGACTTCATATCACTCAAGTTGCTAAGAGAACTTCAGTAGATGATAGGCAACAGGTAACAAGACAACTCCAGAATACCTACTTGTTGAATTCTTCAATTAGCTTCTTCCTGGCATGGTAGCTAGAGCTTGACAAACATTCATCCCAGCACCTTCGCAGAGTAAATCCCTCCAGCTTTTGGTTAAAATGAGTCAGGTCTCCTTCATTATAAAGATTGAGCTTCCGCACCTTCACAAGGAGACACATAAAGGACACATCAAGTTTGATGCTTCAGATTAGGTCTTTCTAATGGAAGATATCAAAAGCATGTTAGTTCTGAGTTTCACTCCTCTGCTCACTCTACAGCACAATAGAATTAACAGACATATATCTGTTTATGGGGAAGTGAGGACTAAGACATTAAGGCTGGAAATTTTCAAGAGAGACTGGGACTTACGCACATTGTTAGTAAGGTAAAAGTACCTAGTGCCTTTGGACTTCTTGAAATACATCTTCCCTACAGCAGGTGTTCCACACTTGAGGCTGCTGAGGGAATTTAACGAAGCAGAAGATAATCCATGATATAATGTGGTTCTCATACAGAAAACCTGAGATCCTGCTAAGTGCTTAGCAAAAATGAAGTGAAAACTCTTATGCTCAATAAACTTCTGTGGTTTGCCCATTCTCAGAGCTTGTTCAAAAGCAGCACTACCCTGAAATATGTCAGTGGGTCTGTACCTCCTCAGGTGGCAGGCCACACTTCCGAGCAAGGTCACTCATCCAGCACTCGGCAATCATCATTCCTTGAGGCCCTCCAAAGCCACGGAAGGCTGTGTTGGAAGCCAAGTTGGTCTTGCAAACAATGCCCACACTGCTGACATTGGGGATGTTGTAGGAGTTATCCAAATGTAACAGGGCTCTGTCCATAACCTGGTAAAGAGAAGGAATGGGGGTGGACACATTACATAAATCACATGTCAAACTTCTCACTAGCTGTCAAAGCCAGGCTGGAAAGCTCTGAAGCTAATGTAGAGTCACCGTCTCTTTCTCTTCCACCCTGCAGTTCCACTCAACACAGCTGGATGAGCACTGAGACTCAAGCAGTACTCTCTCCCATTTGCAATGGAGTGAGCAAGTGGCGTCCTCCTGAAGGACAGGACAATAAGCACCCTTCTCTGTTGTTGACAGACTGAGCTTCACATTCCTTTGTCAGCCCTGGTCTTGTGCTGAGCCAAACTGCTACTAAATACCATTACCCACCTTGAAGAACCAGAAAGGGAGAAAGGGAGGTAAAATAAACATGACTGACACTAGTTTATGAGGTTGGTCGCTCACATGGCAACAAAAAAGGAGAGGTTTCTTTACTCATAAGCAGAAAAAAATCTTAAAGACAAACTCAGAACTCAGCCCCATTCTTGTCCTTAGTGTTTGCGAAGCCAATGTCAGTTTTAGCCAGTCCTTAACAAGTTTGTTGATTCAGGCACTCTGCCTGGAGCAGCCTGTTGGCTTAGATGTTTCTTATTCCAAAGAACAAGTTTTCCCCAAAGCTGAGGAACTATCAGTTCTCTTGTGTTGTGCAGCAAGTTTCCCCCCACAGCCCTCTGCAATGCAATGCAAACTTTCTTGACCCTTTTGCCTTATCCAAGTTATTTCAGCACCAATAAGAATAATGTGGCACATGCCAAGGCAGGTCAGTTGGCTCAAAGAGCCAGTGTAGAAGCTGCAAAAACTCATCAAGGACTGCTTTCAGTCACTTCAGAGAGCAGGATGGACAAGCAGTGCTGCAGGCAGTAACTCTCTGAAGCCATCAGAAAGTTTTACTTACCCCATAAGAGAGGTCTACAGAGTTGCCCCCATTGCTGTAGTATGATACCTCCAGACTCTTGACTTTCCCATTCTTCATGAAGCCAACCTGTCAAGAGAGTCTCCTCAGTAATCGGTTTTCTACACAATGTTCTGTTTTGTGCTTCCTTCCACAAACTGAATGGGCCTTACACAGGCAAAAGGCTCATTGTCCTCTGCTGCAGCACAGGCAGCTACTGAGGAAGCTTCCCAGTAAAGGGTCCACTTATGCATCTTAATCTTGCTCCAGAGAACAATTCTAAAACACATGGTGGCCACTTGTCGCAACCACACCTTCCTTATCAGGTTTTTGCTTTTTTGCTTTGAAAGCAGTTGGATGGGGATTGAAGAGGAAAGGAAGTTAACAAAACAAACAGTAGTGCCATACTGTAAACAAATGGGGAAGCATTTAAGAACAACGTGACTATCAATAAGGGCAAAGTCTTGGTTGCAAGGAAGAGGGGAATGTTGATGCTGAGATCACACGAAGTGAACAATCCAAACCACAAGAACATCTGGAGGACTTTAACACAGAAAATGCTATAACCCAGCTAACCTGATCCATTTGCAGCAGGGACATCAGCAGTGAACCAGCCAGAGCAGCACTTTTTTCCCACAGTATCTTACTACTCTCTGATGTTTCAGGTGATAACATCGAGACACCATGCATTCATTTCATATGCATGCATACCTTGTACCTTCCCAGGAAGGGATGTCTCCCACCACTTATCAGCATGTCCTCATCTCGATCCAGCATGCACCGTACTGGGCGGCCAGTTCTGTTGAAGAATATATAAATCAGGCAAAGCCTGAAACACACAATACAGTTCCTACAGAGCAAGACTCTCCTCTTTTTGGTGAGCATTGTCTTTCCAGAGCAGCAATGGGGGGTTAAGGGTAAACTGCTTGGTTCATAGATCTTCCTCTTCAGAAAATGACATAATTGGGTAAAAAATCTACCAACAGAAAAAAAACTTAGAAGTTGGGATCTGTTCATGAAAACTCTTGCAGAGACTCTTACATTAAAAAGAAGGATGGTTTCTTACAGAGCCAGATACTAGTAACTGAGCAATCACTGTTTTCCAGACTATTTCTCAAGGCAGCCTCTTGGCTTTGCAAGAGAGAATGCCATATGAACTATGTAATAATGCTAAGAGGAGAAGAGAAGGTGCTCTTCATTTTCCAACAGTTCTGCTTTTCCAGTGCCTATCTTCAGGTTGTAAAAATGTCTAAGGAATGCCACAGATGTTCTTACATAATCTCTGGGATATAAAACAGTGGTTCGGCTCACAGAAATAAAGGAAAGAAAAAAATCACATGTATTATTGATTAATCAGAGAAAGCAGGTGGTTTGCTCAGGATAGGAAAATAAAGCTGTTTAACTACAGGAGCTGCTTTTGGCTGTTGTCTTCTAAAGGTCTTTCATTAAGTTGCTGCTGTTTCTGGAGTTTCGATATTTGCCATGCTGGGAAGGCCATGTTCACTCACAGCCACAGAAACTTGCAGTATGTGCAAATATCGAAACTCCAGAAATCAGAAGCACATTTCCACTCTACACTTCACAAATGGCTAGAGTCTAGGTTCATTCCCTGAGCTTCAAGGGGCTTGAAAAGTATGGATTTCTATCCAGTGGCTGCCCTTCCTTGGGAAAAATCCAAAGAGAGAGTTTGCAGAAGAGAACAGAAACAGCAGGGCAAGGCTGGTGAAGTAGAGTTTTAAGCAAGGAAGAGACTTTCAGACTGCTGTTAGACCAAACAATAAGCATGGCTAGTGAAGGATTTCAAACGGGTTTGGGGTGAAGTGAAGAGGCAGATAATTTGAGATACGAGAGTTTTCCGATTGCTCCTAAAGAACAAGAGTAAGGGGGTTTTCCCCCCTTTCCTATTAAAAGCTGATATTCCCACATAAGCTTCACTCCTCTGAGCGGGCTCAATTCCTCCTACCATCTAAGAGCCCATTAGACACTTCCTTTGAGAAGTCCTAGGCTTGCTATAAGATGTAGAGTAACAAGACATGAAGAATCTCTATATGCTGCAGTGTAAATAATGCTCCAGAAAGAAGCAGGCTGGCACAGCCTGAAAGGAAAAAGCCCTGTTCCCCACATCCCAACTTACTTGAAGGCTGCAACAGCCACTGCAGTGGTCAAAATAGTATTCCTAGTCTCTTTTCCTCCAAATCCTCCTCCCATTCTTTTCACTCGCACCACAATCCGATTTGAAGGGACTCCCAGTGCATTAGCAGCGAACTCCTAAAGAACAACGGAGCAGCAGAACATGTACGGAGCTGAGCTGGTATTAAGAACTAGATATTAATACATTGCTTTTCTACAACTGTTGCAACAGTGCAAATACTCTGTTGTGTTGCAGGTCATACTGGTCCTGCAATTGGATTTGATTCAATTGGAACCAATAAGCCCAGTATTTCATCCCTGAGATGGGAAGGCACACAGTGCTTCAGCAGACAGGAAGAGATTGACATAAGATGAGGCTACCAGGACAGAGGTCTCATTTAGGACAGGTTTTGAGGACCATACCACTCTGCCAATTCTTCTCTCTATTATGAAACCTTCGGTCAGTCTTGGTGAGTCAGTAAACAGGTCAAAGCCACCCCATAGTGCCAGCAACCTGTCTCGCAAGATGACAGAGCTGGTGCATAAAGTCAGCATTTATACCACCTCTCTTCCTGACATATCATTCAACAGCCATGCCTACTGAGCAGCTGGCACCCTCTCCAGAAAGGGTTAAGCATGTAACCCCTGGTGACAAAGATGTGCTGCCAACAGAAACTGTCATCTGGAAGCAGATTCAGGACACCAGTAGGATGGATATGGACTTTAGATCCCATACCCAACTCTAAGCATATGTGGTTTCTTTTATTCAAGACAACATAGGACCAACTGTAAAAAACATTTATCTAGTCCAAAATTGAGAAACAAATACCTTTTAGGTAGAAGGTCAATGAGACAGTACCTGTGTCTTCATGAGGTTTTGGGTTGACACAAAGAGTTCCATCTCACCATCTTCCCCCTTTGGCACAGCCAGAGTAGCGTGAGTTTCCAGATAGAAGTGCTCCTGTCCACCAAGGTACATCTCTCCTAGCAAATGGAAAGAAATGCCCCAAAGATAGGGTGTCCCTGGTGTCATAAGGTGTCTCCCATCATGTGCTGCCTGCAGGCTACTACCCTTTAGACATGACACCCCTTTGCACTGCCGAGACTGGATATCCCAAACCCTGAAACTGAAACTTCTAATTTGACATTAAAAAAACCCAGAAAGTTACAAACCAGAAACCCCAACCAGACACCACAGACACACACTTTCTAGAAACCTTTAGTCCAAAACAAGTGACTGGCATTTCAAGAATAAGCCTGCACACTGTGCCATTGACCCTTAGGATGCAGTGTTCGGGGCCTTTCAGACTGCCCTCATAACACCTATGAGATGAAGGATAAAAATAAATCAACTAGCTGAGCAGCTCAAATCCGAGGGTACAGACTTTGAAACAGGGGAATAAAAATAGAAGTCCAAAATGCCTTAAGATGATCTAACTGGGACTTAACTCTGTCACTGCATGTGGCTCTTTCCCAGGACATTTTACCTGGCAGGGCTGAGGGTACAATTTCCAGTCATGTTACATGCTATAAATGCCAGAATCAACCTCCTTTCTCAGCCACGACCCTGATCTATTCAGCTGCCATGAAAATCAGTATTCAGAGCAGTTCTCAAAGTCCTGTTCCTCTCTCCCTTTTATTTAATTCAGCAGCAACAAAATAGCTGCCTTCATTAGGTACACCAGTGAGAAATGCACATTCGTGTGAGACAACGCCTACTCTGGTACATAGCAAGGTCCCTTCTCTTGTCTCCTCAAGGGGGTTGGCCAGGCATGCACACAATATTGCAGCCTTTTAAATAACCTATTCTTCTAGCTCAGAACAATCTCTGCCTTGCTTGGCACGGTGTTTTCATTTTGTATAGTATAGTACACTATAAAAAGGACATGGAACTGTTGGAACAAGCCCAGAGGAGGGCCACGAGAATGATCAGGGGACTGGAGCACCTCCCATATGAAGATAGGATGAGAAAGTTGGGGCTGTTCAGCCTGGAGAAGAGAAGGCTGCATGGAGACCTCATAGCAGCCTTCCAGTATCTGAAGGGGGCTACAAGGATGCTGGAGAGGGACTCTTCATTAGGGACTGTAGTGAGAGGACAAGGGGTAACGGGTTCGAACTTCAACAAAGGAAGTTTAGATTGGATATGAGGAAGAAGTTCTTTACTGCGAGGGTGGTGAGGCACTGGAATGGGTTGCCCAGGGAAGCTGTGAATGCTCCATCCCTGGCAGTGTTCAAGGCAAGGTTGGACAGAGCCTTGGGTGGCACGGTTTAGTGGGAAGTATCCCTGCCCATGGCAGGGGGTTGGAACTTGATGATCTTGAGGTCCTTTCCAACCCTAACTATTCTATGATTCTATAAGAAACAGTTAACGGCTTATAACACCTTTCAAATGTCAGCACCAACTGCTGACTGCAGAGGAGGTTCTCAGCAACTCGTACCAAACTACAACAAATGACGCAGCTGGAAATTAGTGTTTCAGTTAAATAAGTCCCCTTTCCTCCATGTGGAGGGTAGGGGTGATACTTCTCCATGATCTTCAAGAATACTCTCTTCACACCAGGTTTCATGTCTGTAACTGATTTAACTTTCCTCTTGCATCTGTAAGAGGGGTATATCACCTTCCTATTGATAAACACAGAGTTCTGCAAAGGTCTTCCTCCCAGGAGCTATTGACCAGTGATATATACACCAAGCAATGGCAGGGGTCTGACAGAGCATTCCAGATCACAGCTCTGGCACACTCCCCTCCTAACTCATAGAGGGTTTCAACAGTTGTTGATAACTGCTACGTTTACCCATGTCTCTATAACCTGGCAGACTCCAATGGAATGAAACCAAGAAGTACATCAAAAAACACCCCATCCTCAAAGACAGACCAACAATCAACATCGAGAAAGCATTACAGGGCAGTGCCAAGTTTTTCACGATTGCTACAGCTACCAACATAGGTGAATCAGGTTTCCTACACATATTCATAACATAGAATGTATTCATAACATCCATAACATTTCAGACACCTGTATTCATCACATTCATTCATGACACATTTTCATATCATAGAGTGGTACCAGATTATAGGAAACTAACTATAAGGTTTAGACCAGACTGTGCCTGGACAGGGAAAAGCTCCTACATGAATAAGTTTCAGGGAGGGAAAAACCCCTCACTATGCAGAATATTTGCTTAAGAAGCTGTGTCCTTACACTTTAAGAGAGTGTTTACAGGGGCACAGCTGGAAGCACCGAAGTTTGTTTGACACTGAAATTCAATCTTTCACAATCTATTTGTATATAAACAGTCATCTGAAACCCAATACGAAATTTAGCCCGCAAGCCTTACTTTCATGAGTTCAGTATCATGTGCATAAACACAAAGATAATGCTTCACCTCTCTTGTCAAAAATCACCCTATTTTAATAGAAACATTAATGCTTATTCTCACCTTCCAAAATGTGATCAGATTCTTCAAATCCTTTCTTCACATCTCCCTTTTTAATCCTCTTTATAGCCTTAAGAAAGGATTGTTTCTCAATAGCTTCCTAGGAAATGTAATGACACAATGAAGTTTTTGTGGGAGCTGAGTGAAAACAAAACTTCCTCTGACTGAAGAATAAATATCCAAGATAAAAAGCACGACAGCTCATCAGACACTAACTATGGTAAAAGCTAAGTGACTTGACTTAAAGCAGTATCTAATTATTGGCAACCCAGCAATTTCACAATAGACACCAGAATTGGACAGTTTTAGGTTGCTCCTTGTGACCTATTTTACATTACGGGCCCAGAGTCTCAAGGTCTGTAGCCACCAGAGCTATGACTTACAACCTAAGTACAATCTGTGGACAAGAACAGGGGAAAGAGGAAAAGGAAACAAACAATCAGAAAGGAGAAAACTAAAACCTCTCAAACAGGATGAGAGCTGCAGAAATAGTTCACTTCTGAGCTCATATACAATAATCCTTCTTGGGGAAGTTTTATAAACACATTTCACCTTTGCTGAAGCTTTCCATAATGGAAAAAATCCTCAGAATGATCAAACAACAACAGAAATCAGCACATTTTTGGCTCTATTCTATCTTCCCTGGTTGAATAAACAGCTAGAAGCCTCAGAAAAGTCCGCACACGTTGTCTGTGACCCCACAAATCATATAAACCAAAACCTCTGTCCACAGATGACAGCAGCAACGTCTGCACCAGACAATGCACAGACTCTTCATATTTGCATGAATACAGTTCACATTACAAAATACAAGGTCTGACCACACTGACCATTACAAAATTAATTAGAATCCCATGGTTCTGATTTCTCTCCCCATAAGAATGGCTTCATGCATATCTTTCTCATTTCTAGATTGGAATGCCATATTAGATATCATTTGCTTTTACTGTCACATAAGCAAATCTTGTCAACAGGCCTTCGAGTTAAAAAAAAGGCATGAAATGATCACAAATGGTTGACATGAACTTCTTCAGCTTTGAGAAAAGCCGTCTCAGGGTTGCGTCCATACAGCGGGTGGAAATGTTCACAGTGGAGGCTGAACTCCTGAAAACTAATTTCATCAGCTTAGAAAGTAGACAAGTGGTCTGCAGAAATCTCGGAGAAGCAGTACAGTGGCAGAGCTAGAAGAAAACATTTCCACACCCTGTTATTGAGTGTTATAAATCACAGAATTAAGCATGAATGAACACCAATGAAGCCATCAGGGTCAGACCAGAGAGTACTAAAAGCAAACACATTGGGAAGAATGTGACTGATAGGATCCTTGTTAATTTAAACAGATCTTTGCTGAGCATGATATATCTTATTTCTTTTAGCTAAAAAATAACACACAACAAGTTAATGTACTCCCAATCAGTACTATATCATAGGCGTGTCCTCTTTAGATTTAAATACACGTATTATTCCCTCTATCCATATCCTGCTGCACCCACAGACACTAACAAAACACATGGTTTAATAACCACGAGTGAGAATACGAGTTAACTAGACATCAGGGGGTCTCAAGCTAACTGCAGAACCAGATCCGAGCCATCTTACCTGAATTGTGACAATAGGTTTGAGCTCTTCGTACTTAATCTTCACAGCTTTAGCTGCCCTTCTGGAATGTTCTTGTGTGTCTGCAAGGACTGCACCAATGATATGACCAACACAAGTGACCTATAGGCAAGATTAGGACCCACCATCATCTGGTGTCTACATGCAGTAATGGAGAGGCTCATGATAATACTCCCCATCTATTCCTTTGGTGCAGTTTTTGCAGCTGTTTGTTCAGACCAGTTTATCTAAAAACAGCCAAGGCAAAATGATCACAAACAACTTTGGACAGTAACAGAGTGAGTGAGTCTGTCCCAGTGGCCTGCAGCCAAAAGGACAACAGCACAGAGAAAGCTCCAGGGAGACCTTATAACAGTCTTCCAGTACCTAGAGGTACTGGAGTACCTAGAGGAAATCTGGAGGTGGACTTTTTACAAGGACATGTAGTGACAGGACAATGGGAATGGCTTTAAACTGACAGAGGAGATTTTGATTAGATATTAGGAAGAAATTCTTCACTATGAGGGTGGTGCGGCACTGGCACAGGTTGCCCCATCCGTGGCAATGTTCAAGGCCAGGTTGGAGGGGGCTCTGAGCAACCTGGTGTGGTGGAAGGTGTCCCTGCCCATGGCAAGGAACTAGATGGTCTTTCAGGTTCCTTACAGCCCAAACCATTCTGTGATTCTACGATAACATAGAGAGAGAGGCACAGGGCAAAGGGACTAAGACCTTATTGAATTTGGCACCAAGATTTCTATTGATCCAATAGTTAGGATTTATCTCTGTATAAAGAAGGTGACTTCACTAGAAATATGATAAACCTTATCTCCTGGGCAGTGTGATTGAGAAAGGCTATTTTTAACCACATACCACATCCTCAGCAAAGACAGTCTCATCATTAGCGATGCCAGTAATGTTACTGCCAGGAACATCTTTGGCAGAGACAAAACACACAAACCCAGAAACACTCTGGGCTTCAGATGCATCTACAGAACTGAAGAAAGAAAGAAAGGAGGAGAGGCAGCATTATTATTTCTCATTTTTCCTTTCTGTCAGCATTCATGAGATACCAATACATTTTCAGGTGTGATTCCCTGGCTATGCAAAAGAGAAGGAATTTGTCACATGAATATCATGTGAACCAAGGCAGAAAGGATGTGTTAGACTAAAAACTTATACAATCTATATGATAATTTTAATCACAACTGAGCCTTATCATCAGTCTGCTGCACCGGACAATACTATGTCGTACATCTTTTTCTCTAAAACATATCTGAATTTGACCCAGTTGCCACATGTACAGATCCCTTGACATCCTTTGCCAAAGACAGACTGGTGTCAGTGACGTTATGTCTCCACTGTCTTCTCAGCTGCCATGATTCTGTGAAGACAAAATTCCTCCCTATTTGGTAAACACAGATTTTTATTGCAGACATCTATCATCTACCATGGGTTCATCCCTAGATAAAAATGTGCCTGTAAGCCAGGAAGAAGTTATTGAGTACCAATCGCAAGGAAGCTGAAGGGCATTTAAAAGGATGCAAAAGAAATGATGCTCCGAAAGCAAAAAGCTTCATGAAAGGCTTTTTTCGGTAATCAGCAAAAGAGGTAGCTAACCAAAATGCTTGTCTGCTTCAGTCATATACAGATTTAAAACTAAGTGACAAGCAGGATAGAACGTAACTAGAAAAGTGCAATATAATTTAGTTTTTACATGAAGCACATAAAAAATCTATTACAAAAGACTTTCAAGCTCCTTCTGCAGTATTTTGCACACTGGCTGTGTAATTGGCTTGCTTTACAAGGGGCCTGGTGCGAATAGAAAAGCTGTGGCTTTGTTGCTGCTTAACTGAATGATTTATTGTCTTCTGTAAATTGCTGCCATTTTTTCAGCATGCTTGTTTAGATTCCTGAAACTCCGATACAAACTGTGCCTGGAGGTAGCTGTTTATGCATCCCAGTGAGTTACAGACTTCTTTAAGGAGACATTGAATGTATGAATGAACTTTCCCACATGAACTCTGACAGCAGGAACTGAAGACAGTGCTATATTTCTTTGGAAAGCTCATTTTCCCGTGCTTCTGCATGGGAATGCCTCAGAAACAATTTCCCTTAGTTGGAAATACAGAGGCAGATGATTTTGAGTTTACACTTGGTAGTCAAAATCTGACTTGGGGTGAAGTGGAAGTTTTCAGAACCAATATTTCGACCCTCAAAACCGCAGGCTGAGGTAATTCTGTCACCCAATAAAATGCACCACTTCTTCCTCTACAGAACCACACAGGCTCACACCTTGAATTATCAATGTGCAACGGAAATGCTAGAGCAGGTGTAATTAGAAAATAGTGCACGTTGTGGTCACAGGCATAGATCTGGTGCTTTCTCTATTGCCCCATCAGCACTGGTAGTAGTAACAACGTTTATGCATTTGTAACACTCATCAATGACTGCATTGCAACACCTAAGATATAACTGTGATGAAAGAGCAGTTTCATAACCCAAGAGCTGACTACTACATCTGTGCATCCATGACCACCATGCTGCCCATCCTGTGTTAGACCACTGTGGGAAACCTCTGGACAGGAAGCCTATATAGGCAGGAAGTATTGCCTAAGGAATGAGCAGCACATCACAAAGCTATTGAGGATGACATGAGACAATATAACACAGAGCATCCCACATCAAAGTAGTTGAGGGCAGACAAGAGCCTGCAGAACCAATACAATTAGGGATTGTGGGGGGCAGCAAGTCCCACAATAAAGCAGCATTGAAGCTCATATAAGAATGCAGATGGCATTACCTGCCAGCACAGATATTTTAGGGTTGGTTAGTCACTATTGTTACAAATTATGCATGAGTCACGCCCTGCATGGACAAGATATTTTCAGAGTCATCTACATTCCGAACACTGACCTATCCACCTTGCTACATATCTACATCTAGTAGCTGAAATCAACACACATAGGGCTGTTATGCAGAGAGCTTGATCATAGCCAGTGTAAGCAAGCACTGTGCAGGACAGAAACCATAAGACTCATCAGCAGGAGTACTGCGATAGATTTGCATGTTACAGCCTAAATTTTTAGACAGATAGGAAAAACCATGTTTAAGATGCATGCTCTCGTTAGTGATAAAATGACTCCTTGTGGTGCTCTCCTACCCTGCTCCTTTCTAATCCTTCATGTTGGAGTACAAGAGATGCAACATGCAAGAAGGTTGCCTATTGCTGAGGGCTTTGTGCTTCAGCAAAGCTTTGAGTTTGGTGTTCATTTCCTCATATTCTCACTGACTAGGACTTGCAAGGCAGCTGTAACACATACACCTCACCTTCAAGTGACAATGTGCAATGAACTGGAGTTCCCTCTACTGCAAAAACATTTCCTTCACCCACAGCTTAACAGGTCAGTGTTTACTAAACCACCAGCACTGGATGCTTCCAACATCTGAAACTCAAAAGCAACACTTACAGGATCTTAGCATGAGCTTTGGTGCTGGTCACCAGCGTTAGATACAGCTCCTTCTCATAGTGAGGGATGTCATCGCAGTAAACAGCTTCCCCACACGCTTGTTTGGCTGCTGAAACGTGCATCAAAGGCCGGCCCACCATATCTTCAACTGCCTGCCCCCTGGGCACTTCCTGGAGTAAAACACAGGGCTGACTACTACTGCTCAGACTGCAGATACAGAAGCATTGAAGGAAGAGAAAAAAGCACCATGAGACATTCCAGTGAGATGGGGAACAGGATGAGAGCTTGCACCTGTCGGAAGGGAAGTTAAAAAAGACCAAATGGCTACACAGAAGTGGCTGTAGAGAACTAAGTGAAAGGGATTTGGTTTTGGAAACCACCATGGAAAAGAAGGGTCTGACGTTACAGCTCGCATAGAAGGTTCAAGTTTGGAAGCTAGCTTCTGCTCCCAACGCTGAAGTGAACAGGTCATTAATGGAGAAATAAGGAAGAAGATACATCCTGCATCTGAAGCCTGAGAGATGCAAAGAAAAGCAGGCTGTAACTGGGGAAAGCAGAAGGGAAACATCAGTCTGGATATGGAGCTGGATGCAGAAGGACATTGCTACCCACAGAATTTCTATGAAGCTGCCCATGCCAAGAACAGTCACAGGCAATGAGAGGAAAGAACATTGCATTCTAAAGCAAAGAAGGGACTGAGATCCCAATACAAGCCTCAGAAGTGGCATTACGTAAGTTCACATATTGCCCGTACTCAGGGAGACAACAAGGTAAGAAGCGCAGTTTGAGCTACAGAAAAACCCAAGTCTACATCATGCAGGTACTGCTACTTACTTGGAAGAGCTGGGCATTTGCAATGGGATCTTTGTGAAACAGCTCTGTAGCACTGATGTAGCTTGAGGGGACGGGCTCACACAGTTTGTTCTGCCAGAGACATATTAAAAAACAATCATCTTCCCTGCCAGTCCCTTTCTCATGTTCCCCAGTAACCCAGGATATTCTCCATTTTCCATCTTCCAGTGAAGATAATTCATTTTCACTGGGTTAAAGGCAAACAGGACTCAGGATCTGCTCAAAGAACACAGCCACAGACCCACAGCAGTTGTAATAAAACAAGAACATCATCCTTCCACAGCAAGGTGGGGATGCCACGAGGAAGCAAGTAGGAAGACGCACTAATCGCTGTCATGCAGGTAAGGAGTAACTCTAGCACCTACTGCAACATGGAGTTTGCTATGAGGTACAACTTTCCTTGAATCTGAACCCTGCCCACCAAGACAACGCATACAGGTCCTCCTTCCCCAGCAGCACTCACAGTGCCATTGTGGTTCTTGCTCAGTTTCTGAATGACTGTCAGGTAGAACTTGAAAAAGAAGCTGAGCGTGAGCGTGCGTCGAAAATCCACCATCCCACCAGGCGCAGAAGGGGACAGATCCATCTCACCTGCCAGTAAGTGGCAGGCATCCTGCAGCAGCTTCTCATTCCAGTCTCTGAAAGGGAACAAAGGTGACACTGAGCCCTCGCTCAGCCCTAAGTATCACCAGGGCAGACTAATTCTTCTGACATGCAGCCCCACAAGCTCTCAAGCAACATCTGTTCTATCTCTGGTTATAGTATACATGTAAGCCTTGCTCTCACCTTGGGCTTACATCACTTTTCTAAAGATGTGCAAAGCTGTTAAAGTGTGCAGATTTCTCAGTCCAGTTTGAAAAACAATCAGTTTTGTAGGTCATGCCCACACCTAGCTTCTGCCCGTTTCAACTGATGAGTGAATTCAGCCTGGAAACAGCTCTCTTAATGAGATACTGACATGGATCTTACAGGGTAAGGAGTACCGGAGGAAGCAAAGCACCATGCAAAACGCAGACTGCTGCAGAGGTGTAGGCACACTTCTTCCCCTTTCCCCTTAGAGTATTTGTTATGCTCCTGTAAAAATCAGCACTGTTCCATTAAGCAGCCTTTCTATCACAGGAAAGTTCCTACCTGCCAGTAAGCTCCTGGCAGGTTTTTAGTGCCAGAACAGTTGTTGGAGCCATTCCCCCATAGCTTAGCTTTATGTCCTCCACTCGGCTAGTGCCATCTTGGAACAGGACTCTCATCCCACAGGTCACAATAGCAATGTCATCCTCCCGACGGGAAGCCTGCTTGAAAGCTGAGAAGTATTCACCCTAGGAGAGAGGAAAATATTCCTTTAGTCTCTACTTTGGCATGCTTTGGAGTATAAATATGGGCAAGCCATTAACCCATCTCCCTACATGGATGAGCTATTCCAGGGAACTGTATCTGGTTGTTTCATCTTGCAGGGCCAAGCAGGACATTTTTGTTCATGCAGTGCAACAATCAATTCTGATGTATTAGATCAGCGCTTACTAGCCAGCATAGGACTGTGTGGGAAATGAGCTTTGACTGACATCTGCCTGTACATATCTTGAGATGAAGAACCAAGACATATATTTGTACATAACAAGTTTACAGTTCCTCAGCAAATTTGAATTTCTCCCAGGCTGCTAAGCTGGAAGCCTAATCAGTAAAACACAGATCCTAAATCCCTTCCCTTCAGAAGTCTTTGAACTCTGCAAGAACTGAAATCGATAATCACAAATGTCTCACAGTTCTAGAATAGACCAGACTAATTAATAAAAGACAATTTCAATCTGATACTGCAAATACAATTTTCTGTAACTACTCTGAATCCTCTGCTGGCATCCAAAGAGTGAGGAAATTCTTTTAAGTGCAAAAGCAAATCACAAAACTCATCAGTTCTCCTACAAAGAGTAGCAGTAAATAGGAGATTAACACTCTGTCAATACACACTGAGTGATGGTGTCACCCTGGAGTCACGGTACAGACAGTTTTTCCCCTGTTTGTCCTGCAGATTATGACACATTTCTGTTGAGGCATCTTACAGACTAAATGAGGAATCAGATCCAACGCCTTTGCATGGCCCTTCTGGAGAGTTTTCTGCCAGGTTTCTTCTGTAGCAGCTTAGCCAGGTTGACTGCATAGCACAGCAGTCTGTTCCATTAATTATTTCTCATCAGAAGTGGATAGCAGTTCTTCCATTATTGTAAAGAACAACTCCTCTGTTGTTGGCAAGGAGAACAGTTTCACAAGAAGTCCCTTTTGTGCATCAAGAACTTGTTATTGCAGATATAACTGAAGGGTGTGTTTCGTTTCCTGAATTCAAGTAATTAGCGGGCAGTCAGCAGGTAATAGCAGAGGAGCATCACTAGCGTCCTTCCAGTGAGGACATTCTGCCCCACTGAATGTTTCAAAGAAGAGAAAAAGCAGTCTCTTCTCTTACTGCACACTCTCTGTGATAAAGCCTACCCTGAGCTCAGTCCCCCTACAGTCGCACTTAATGTGTAAACTGCTAAACTTCTTTAGTCTTATTATTTCTGGGGTTTGGCCACTCTTACCCTTGGTGTGACAGGTCACACCAGTGCAAGAGGTAACATCAGTTTTAGACAAACAGAAACAACAAAAAATATCTATCTGTGTGCTGACACAGCCCTGCTTCCAGTTGTAAGGAAACCACAGTTCCAGAAGACTTTGCCTGCCACTTGCCAGCACCTTCAGATGTCCCCTGAAGAACTTCAGACTCCCTGATTTCATGTTTATGAGCAAAGATCAGCCAAGGAACCATGAAGCAGAGAGTTCAAAAGTTGTTTTAGTTTTTCAGCTCAATGAGCTGCATATAACCTGGGGAGGAAACCATTGCCCCGCTGGTAAAAGTTTGTCTTGTGAAATTGCCATAAGACTGTCATATGAATGGAGAAGTCACTACACTGTGAATTGCTGTATCTTATAACTTGCGGCCTCAAGCCCTAAAAATGTAAATACCTTCAGAGCCATAAAAATACAGCCTGATGTTCTGAGTCCTAAAGGGAAGAAAAGAGAGGTTTACCTCTTCTATATTCTGCATCTGTTATGCTTCATGCTGCTACAGAAGTGTTCATTGTTCTAGTTGAAGGAAGTTTTGCGGGCTCGTTTGAAGTTGCAAATCCACATTGCCAAAATGCCCTAATAATCAGTCCTCATTTCAGTCATGCAAGACAAGGATGCAGGAACTGAACTTCCCTCTTATCCATACACACTTTCCCCCATTTCTTTCCCCATTTCAGTTCACAGAAATGAAGCAGGAACCTCCAGAACCTTCACTTCAGGAGCTGCTAGCATCTTTGCTATATATTTTGCAAACAGAACTTATTCCCTGGGAACATCACTTTGTCACCTTTCATCGCTATTAAATGCACTCAAAAACCTCCAGACAATGAAGTGAAATTAATATTCTTGCACTAGAAAACGTGTTGGACTTGCCATACTTCATGATAAAGCCCAGCTCCCCTTGCTTGTCAAAAAGAGCACGTTGCTAAATTTTCACCAAATAATTTCCTGCTTCCTGGTCTACCTGGGACTACAAGTAACCATTTGGAGTTCAGTCTCAAAGTGAAAGAGTGCCTAACATCGAAAATAACATCCAAATAACAGCATTGCAGCTCCGCAAACACTGAAGTCTTTTCCTACAAGCTTACCTTCTTGCTGTAGGGTATTTCCACCGAAAGAAGGATTTCCTCAGGCTT
Organism: Amazona ochrocephala; assembly: GCA_039720435.1. NCBI lineage: Eukaryota > Metazoa > Chordata > Aves > Psittaciformes > Psittacidae > Amazona > Amazona ochrocephala. The sequence goes on along the minus strand of CM077878.1, from coordinate 115,950,014 downwards.
AACTATTGTCTTTCTGTATCCAGTGAAAAACTTCTCATCCATCGTGACAGTCCTTTGGCCCTCTGCAGAGCAAGAAGAGATCAATGGCAGACGGATTAATAACTCAGATGAAGCTGAGCAATAGTATGTGTGAAAGATCCTTCAACCTACACAAATCACTCTTGATATGATATCAGTTTTCATTTTTCCACCCTCTCACTAAGTCAGGAAGGATTTTCTCAGATTTGCTTTGGTCCTTAGGACTCTGTGACAGCTTCTACCTACATACAAAGTTTTATTTAGACAGGAACTGATCGATCTCCCTCCTTTTTAGTGTGAGGTGTCCCTGCCCATGGCAGGGGGGTTGGAACTAGATGATCTTAAGGTTCTTTCCAACCCTAACTATTCTATAATTCTATGATTCTTTATCTAATTAAAGCTGAGCCTCCAGCTGAATCAGTTTCTAACAACCCAGTGTAATTCCCTCTTTACCCTTTCCTTAGCCTGCACACAAACCAGTACAAGAGAAAGTCACTGATCAGACAGTCCATTTCAAGGTCCTATTCCAAAAACACTCTTCGTAAGAGCAAATACAAATTAAGACATTTGGCTTTCTTCATAGGAAAAAACAAAACAAAACAAAACAAAAACCCAACAGTTTCAATCTTAGTCTGCAAAATCCACAAGGACCAAATGTAATGTTAACTTCCACCTTCAAGTTCTGACCAAACATAATAATCTATGGCAGAGGATTGCTGACTATCCCACTCCCCTAAGTGCCACAAGGAAATGCAACTAACTTACCCGTTGACACCAGAGTCAATTTGCTTCCACTTGCCATTAACACAGGATTTAAGTCAGAAATGGGGCTTGCTGTCATTATGTTCCCACCAAGAGCCTAGAATTAGAATATAGTCATCAGATAAATATTCAAAAACCTGAAGATACAACCACAGCATCTTGCGTGTGCATTACTCCATACACAGTGCACTAGAGCTTAGCTCTGCTTTGATAAACTCTTCCTATTCACTCAGCAATTTTAGGCTTTTAAAGAAGTGGGAAAATGTAAAAGCAATGAAATCAGTTGCTGTCCCAGTAAATACTAACAGTTTTAGGAACAGTCTTTGGATAATGCATCAAAAATACTATATGCTCAAACCACATTTACCCAACAATACCAAAATTCAATCACTATAGCTGCAATTAAGGGAAGATCCATGAAAGTGTGGAGCATCTTTTCAGTAATATTCCAGAGCCCAAGTTTTTTTGGCTGCAATACAAATGGCACACTACCTTGTGGAGCAAAATTTCATGTTTGGTAGGTTGGTTCATCTGCTTGCTTCGTATTTCTTTCCTTTTAGTATCTGGAGTCTGAACACACCAAACCCACCTCTTCTTTCCCTTTAAAACTAGAGGAAAATTTGCCACATCTGATGCATTAACACTATGACAACCATAGCTGTGCTGGTAAAAACCTACACACCTGCTTCTTTGAGGTTTGTTCAGCACTCTACATACGTATGTCTTAAATTAGTCAAATCACAGTACACTTTCCCCACTTATTTTGATAACAGGCCTGGACAACTGCCATGTTTCTGTTTCCCTTGCTTGCAAAACCTGTGAACACAGGCACCAAGACCCACATTGCTATCAGTTCCTGGGGTTGGTTTATGTGTACTACCTTCTTTACCTAGGTTTGCAAATGTTCTCATGTGAGAAGCACACAGCGCACCAAGATTGGATGATGCAGGCCAGCTCCTCAGACTGGGTTCTCAATTTTAGTCTCTGATGCCCCCAAGCCACTTACAGCAACATTCCTGATCTGTGGCCCTGCAAACCACCTCAGCTGCTCAAGGACAGCCTGGAAGACCTCTGTTTTGTAAGGAGGAAGCTCTGCCACTGCTTTTCTCAGCACCTCCTCTACTGAGCTCAGGGTACAGGCAGCACCGAAGGTGACCCCTGTAAACAGATGGAAAGGATTGTTGTTCTCCCAGACATCAAAGTACAGGAGGATGGTTATAACTGTGTCTACAAAGCTTAGATGTCACTGAGTTTAATTATACAGCAGGGCTTAGAGAAGACATTCAGCTGCACTGGCCTAATTTGTGCGCACTGCATGTAAACATCATATCCCCAGAACAAAATTCACCTTTAAATCACAGCTCATAGTGGTACTGACTCTCATATGACAGTAACCCACTATACCCTTTTGCCTCAGTGTAGTATGAACCATATTGCCCTCCTATGGGTATTTATCCTCCGAGAACTAAACTCCAACTCCTCTCCAGTTTCCAAAACTTAAACATGCTATCAAGCATTGGACCACATGCGCTACATTGTCCTAATTACTTGTTAATATTTGTAAGGTTGACCTGTTCCCACCGCAAAGATAAATGCAATACTTCACTTAGTTCCTTAGATGGCCAAATCCAGCATCTTTCCCCCAGCTACTAATTTTCTAATTAAAAAGACTGCTCATTGAAATCCATTATTAACCCAGTTAATATACCTAAACCATGCACATCAAACAGATAAAGTGCCTAATACACCCTCTAGTGAAAGCCCTCTGATTCTCAAACTAATTTTACATATCACTAACTTGATTCCCTGCATGGGAGAGGAATTAATGCATACAGAAAGCAGTTTTTAATCTCGGGATTTTCCTTCATATCCTCTTTATTATTCAAAGGAGTCCCTATGCATTTCACAGACATTCTGCCTCTTCATTGCTCACCTGTTTCAGTGTGCTGAACAGCATTCATTTCAGAGATCCATGCTGGTGCTATTATCACCGGATACAACATGTTCTTCAACCTCATCTCAATACCTTAAGGAAAAGTAAGACTCCTTCAGTTACGCACAGAAGATAGAGAGCCTAAGCTAACTGTTTACCGATGAAATGGCAGCAAGCCTATTAAAGAGTCAGTTCATTGACCATCTGTGATTATATCAGGTCACAGAGATACCAAACTAAAGGCTGGTTTCCACTAATACCAGAATTCTCTCAGGGGAGTTTTAGAGACTCTTTTGTAGGCTTACAGTAACCTAAAATACACTGTTTAGTACTTGCTTAACTTGGCTATTGCTGTACATAATCCTTCAGGAAAGAACAATGAACGCAATGAACCCTACAAAGTTTGGGGATTGTCACCTGAAACAATTGCTCAGGATAACAGAATTACTAAACACATCTGAACTCTCCTCCTTAGCACTTGTGTTTGCAGAAGTACACATTTGGGGGAAAAAAGTAAGATTTCAAGTCTTGAGCATTTACTCACTGACCAACCTTTTAAAGCACAGGTTTCACAACTGAATTTGTTTATGAAGACATTTTATGCTGTGCCACTCACCTCTTCTCAAAATTCCACAAACCCAGCACTTAAGCTTAGAGGTCCAGATAAGCATGGTTTTCTCACCCAACACAGCAAGGAACAGGGAAAAACATTCACTGTCAGATTAATCTACCCAAGAAGAAATTTAATTCTTCCATAAAACCTGAAGATTAAACACCTATTTAACAGCAATGGCATAAAGGAGGTTTACATTTGCACAGCTCTCACAGAGCACTCCATGGAAAGTGTTCCAAATGCTCATAATGAGCACCAGCTCTTCCTCTTACCCACTTCAGTGTTCCCCACAACGAGCTTGGCATTGGGGTACTGGGACTTGAGAGCGACCAATTCCTTGAGAGTTGTAGGCTGGATCCACATCACACGCTCACCTTTGAAACACAGCTGTTTCTGCTGCTTGTTACTCTGAGTCTGCAAAAGTGAATTCACATAGAACTCAGCCTATAGATAGTGAATTCAGCTAGAGCTTGGCCAAGAATCCCTGCTCACACGCTGCCTACGCCAGGCCAGGCTCCATCTTAGCAAAGTTACTTATGGTTAGCTGTGATATCCACACTGCTGTTGGCAGATAGCTATTCCCCATCCTTCTGCTAGCAGTGATGAGTCTTTTTCATGCTGACAAGAGTTTTTCCTTCCTGATATCGCCAGGTGCATTCTGCAGATACATCTCCCTAGCAAGACCTCTGCCAGTAAGCTCCATCTCACCAAAGTCCTGGCAGATGCCTGTGGCTTCAGCCATCTTGGAGGTAATGGGCTTTCCATTCTCATCCCACTGCAAAAATGTCAATCCTTAGCACTGCTGAATTTGAGTTACCAGCTGTAAGGTCGGATTCTGGTTCCCTTAATTCCTTCATCCCGTGATTGAAGAAAACAGACTCATGCTGCTGCCCCCCAGCAACATCAGATCAACCCTTAGGCAGGAGAACATCTTAGTGAAGAAGCAGATGTGACCTATCTCATGCTAAGTATATATTATGTTATATATGAGAACCTACTCATGCTGTAGCTCATGACACATTTAGGCTGGGTGCAGCAGCAGAACAAACAACCAAATTTCAGTTGTTTGTTAAATGTGGAGGAAGCTGTAAACGCACCATGTGCTGGAATAGGTTCCTGGCTGGAGCACATTTGCTTAGGTGAAATCTACCCCAAAAAAGAAAGGAATAAAACATGGAGAGAAACTAATCTCACTTAACTTTTCCTGTCAGTGTGAGCTAGCCAACCGCTACTCCTGCTACACTGAGCGCAGAAGTTGGTGCTTTTGGAAAGTCATCTAGCTGAAACACATATTCAGCTACATCCCATAGCTCCTAGTTCTTTTCCTACGCTATAAAGAAAACACAGGGTCATTAGCTCAGATACAACTGTATTTAATGTAGAAGTTCACGTCTGACCTAGTAAATTGAAATCTAGATGTCAGCAACTGTTCCACCCATGGGGCAGTGACCGGAGAGGAAGGCAACACAAGAGCGGTCATGTACGGTGAGAAACAGTGAGGAAAGCCAGCCAGCCGGGGCAAGCACTTGGCCTGCATATCTTTTAAGTCACACTGGCTTAAAAGCCTTCTCTTTTATACAACAGGGAAGCATTCATGCCCATCCATCTTCTATCAGCAGCCATCTTCTGCTCACCATTTCCTTGGGGCAGAGACACTGCGGACACTCAAACCTTGTGCAGCACAATGAAACCAATGAACCACATACTATTTCTTTCTGAAGGAACTTACCATTAACTCTGGTGGGAAGATTGGCTCCTGTGTAGGGTCCAATGGCTGGAACTCAGAAGAATTGAACAGGCTGGAGGACATCATTTTCTGTGACAGAGATAATGCAAATGGCTGGGTGGCAGAGAAGAAAGCTATCTGCATACAACGCTAACTTGCTCCTCTCTCCAGTCAAATCCCTATTACTATTTCATGGAGCAAAGGATGGCAAACACAGCAAAAAGATATCATCTGATTCAGCATTTCGGGTGTTCATATTTTTCTGATCACAATGCATGTCTAGTCAGAAACCAGAACCCAAGCCCTGAACACACTAACAGGCCAATCAGAAGTGACATCACTTTCACATTGGCATGTTAAATTACAAAGATACCTTTTCTGAGGTAAGATTTGCATAAATACAGCTAAATACTGAACAGTGGGGGTTTGGCACAGAGCAAGCCAGAGCTAAGGCTTCAAAACATCAGAAACAGAGGAAAAACTAACAGTTGAAAGGCACCTTACCACATTGTCTTCTTTCCCGTTCATGCAGCAGCCTGGACCATTGGCTTTTCCTCCACAGCAGCCCCCATTCTAAAGAAGTAACAAGCACACTTCAGCTATTCTACACAAAGTCAGCATATTCCAGCTTTTACATGACGTATTCCTTCCCTTTAATGTAGTAATTATGCAGTAATGTTTTCCGTTAATAAGCTACTTTGACAAAAGAACTCCAAGCAGTCCTAATTGCTGGAATATTCCATGCAACACTGCATGCTTCCTAGCAAAGAATCCAGAGGAATTCACTGGAATTTCCTGGCAAATGATTTCATTACATTCTCTCTTTCCTAAATTCATTTTATAGTTGCACTACCTTGTGCCCTAATTTGTGTTTTCATCTCTCCATTGTATGCACCTCAACTGGCACATAAAATGTGATTAACTGTTTTCCTCCAGGTATTCCAAAAGCTTCCAATTGTACAGTTTATTGGAACAGTGATTAAATTACTTCATTCATCACTGAACTGCAGAGCTTGGGAAAGATAGTACTGGGGAATTAACTGGTTTTTAGATCTGTTTTCACAGAAAGATGTATCGCTTCAATATACCAGAAGCTGGTAACACATTCTTACAGTTGTCACCATGTTATTTAACAAAAGAGTTGCACCTCCCAGATTCAGAAGGAATGTGTGTAGCTCACTGTGTAAAACCTAGTGTGTCTTGATGGCTGTTCCTGCTAATCAGGACATATTCAGTGGCAGTGTTTTCCAAGAGCAGACGTTCAAACAAGCTGAGATGGCTCTAAATATCTGCACCACAGTAGAGGTGACTAAAACATCAAAACTCTAATATTACCAGCTCAAGCAGAAACAAGTGCAATGCTGTTGTGTGTCCTGGGTTGTAGGTGAGCAATGCTGGAGAATCACAGCAAGACCCTTGGCAAGGTGGTCTGAGATGATGCTTTTCAGAAGCTATTCCTCTTCCAAAAGCAATAGGAGGACAACTGTGTGATGACATCCTCTGCCATCACCGCATCATCATTTTATCACAGAAAATGGGTTAAAGTGAAGAAATACAGTCCTGGGGTAAAGGTCGGACTTGATGATTTTAAAGGTCTTTTCCAACCTGATTGATTCTGTGATTACATTGCAAATTATGGCTTTTCAAAATTCAGCTTACCATGCTATTTTCCTTCTCACTACGACAGCACCCAGTGCCATTGGCCACTCTGCCACAACAATTCAAGTCCTGTGGGGACAAAAAACTGTTCTGAGAAACACATGCAGATTCCAAGGAAATGAAGTAGACTTGATTCGCTTTTGAGAGATCCCACATTTATTATATCCAAAGCAGAAATGGGGGATGAAAGCTGCCAAACAAGTAGGCATTTCCCTTGTCAATGGAAGGCAGTACCCTGCAGTGTGATGGCTAGGGCATGTCCAGTCTACTGACAGACCTCTTGTCCTAGTTTAGAACTACTCTGATCATTCAGACAGTATCTCTGGTCTAGCTAGAGCTGGGAGGAGATACTGAGTGAAGAATAAAAGGGACTAGCACATACAATACAATACAATACCTAGTACTCTTATCAGCATCCAATTGCATTCAGCTCAGGGGACTATCTTAACCCAGTGTAGTTTCTGTTTCTTTAGTAACCCTCCACAGCTCTGTGTCCAAGTACATGCTCAGTCTCCCCTGAAGTCTGTGCAAGCTTTTGGTGCCCACAATGCCCTTTGGTGAGTTCTGCAGGTCAGCTACCTGGTATATGGCAGATCATCTGCCTTTGTTTGTTTCCAACCTGACTTCTACTAGTTTCATTTCTTGACACTTTGCTCTTGTATTGGAAGAGGCAGCAAACAGCAGATGCCTGTCCACATTCCACCTGCCAGTCACAATTTTATGGATCTCTCTCAGAGATCACCACAAACCAGTACATGGGGTATGTAGAGTCCCTTCGCTACTGCTTCCCTGTATGGCAACCAGATTACCACAGATGTGATCCTTAGTCCACTTCTCTGAATCCTCCCCTATTCTGCTGTACCCTGTCAGAGATGAGAGGACCAGAACTGCACAGAGTACTCAAGTGTAGGAAGAGCCATAATGCAGACAGAGGCACGGCAGTGTTTTCCGTTTTATTCTCTAGCTTTCCAAGTGTTGTTTTAACTGCCAGTGAGCATTCAGCTGATGCTTTGTGGAACTCTACCACACCTCCACGATCATCTTCCTGCATGTAACAGGAAGATGATCTTGTGTCTGCTCAGACTATCCTATTAGATGTGAAATGAGGACTGCCTTTCTTTCTGTAAACTGCTTTGCATTTATTTGCCCTGATTTTTTATCCCATTCTATTCTCCAGCCTCTCAGGTTCATAAAGACCTTCTGAAATTCCTCAAAGTCTGTTTCTGTCCTCACTACCCAGACTAACACAACATCCATTAACTTATTTCTCACATGACTCTTTTCCACTGCATTTAGGGATATCTTGAATAGCCTCACACACACCACAGGTCTCAGCAGAACTCTATGAGTGACCTCTCTCCATTGCGAAAACACACCATTTTCTCCTCCCTGCCATTTCCTGCCTTTTAACCAATCTTTCATCCATAGAAAGATCTTTCCTCTTACCCATGGTTGCTTATTGTCTTTACAAGCCTTTGGTGAGACACTGTTGAAAGCCTGTTGGAAATCCAAGCAGACTATATCGACTGGGTTTATCAACCACTTGTAGTGCATCTCACTCCTGCTTGTATTTTTTGTGGATCGTAACTCTGGATAATAAAATGAAATCAATGGGCAGCATTCTAAATTCTTGACTTGTGATATTTAATACCAGTGTAGCCCTGTAAGTGGCTAACAATCACTGAAGTACCTAATGATCTCGTTTTCTTCACAGACTCCAGCAGTCTTTCAGGAACAAAGCAACTACAGAAAACTTGAGGCAAAGCTTCATACCTCACTCAAACCAGCAGGTGAATTCTAGGCAAGAGCTATATCTTCTTCGCAGACCTATTGCAGCTCTGCAGCTAATCATTCAAGAAAGCAACTTTCTCCTCAGATAACCCCACAGCATGTCCCTATTCATGCACCATCCCTTTACACTTTTTCCACAGCAGGGATCATGTGTAAGCTGCATTATGGAGAGACACTGTGAAATTACAGAAAAGAATTAGAGTCTGATAACTTGTGATCCATAAAGGGACCACCAGGTGCTTCACTTCCAGCAACTGGAGTGAGTAAAGGAGTTGGTCTCCCTGCATTACTAATGCATAAGCACATACAAAGGGGTCAAGAGTTGGAGCTGGGTTGTTGTGGCATGTATATATATATGTATATATATCTTTCATCACCGTTTCATCTCAAGGTGTGTTTCAGTAACAGAAAGACAGTTAGCCTTCCAGACTTGTTTTAAACATTATCTGAAGTCACTTACTTTAGCAAATGTCCTGTATCCTTCCAGAATTGGTCTGTATCCCGTACACCGACACAAGTTCCCTATATTGCCAGAGCAAAAAAGATGAAGATTCAGTGTTATTTGGCTGAAAACTTCTCTTCTTTTAGAACATTCTACTGCTCTCACAAAAGCTTGTCAAATCTGGGTAAAGTTACTGAAAGAACTGGGAAGAGGAAAATTGCATTACTAATCTTGCAACAATCCTACCATCCTTTTCTATTGCAATTAGAAAAACAATGCAATCTGCCTTATTCAGTATTCATCTACCTCAACTGTTGAGCGTAATCAGTATACCAACTATCCAGTCTCCTGGATCACAGAGGTTATGTTCTCCTGCGTCTCCTGCATTCCTCTTGGGTCACTGCTGGAAGCGTGGTAATAGCTCTAACCTCATCAATAATTGTAGCCCCTCAGATGATTCACACAGTTGGATTCTGCCCCACTCCATCACCTATGTTGCTGTCTTTACCCTTTACAACATGAGGTTGGCTGGTACAGGTGCTGTCACCTCTGCAGGCTCTTGTGACAGCAATGAATAAACAAGATGTGGAGATTAGTGGCATCTTAATCCAAGACTGAGGCTACTTGCCCCGCTTCAGGGCAAACAATGAGCTTCTGTGAGATTTTCTACGGTCTATTTTTGTTCACATAGCACCTGGCCAGTCTCCTAGTGGAAAAGCTACTTCTTAGCTTCATGACAATTGGCTATCTTAAATTAAACACATTAACTGAAGGTGCACCTCCATCCCATTTGATGAAGCAGATGTAATAAAAGCAGAATAGGTTGTGGTTCCGCAGGGCTATGAGTATTACCTTGGAAAGCATCTTCTATGTCCTCCATTTTGGGCTCAGGTTTGTTCCGAAGCAACGTATACATGGACATGACAATGCCTGGAGTGCAAAAGCCGCATTGGGACCCATGACTTTTTGCTATTCTCTCCTGAGAAAAAGTAACAACAACAACCAGGTGACAATATCACGTTCACTGTTGTGCTTGTTTCGGTAACACCCCTGTCAAAAAACCCGAATCTCACCAGAGGAGCTAAAACTATCACCACATGTTCTCTGATGAGATGGGCAAATAGTGCACGAAGCAGACTGCAAAAAAAGAGAACTCTGAAAAGTATGCATCTAGGCTTTGAATTCCCAACTGAAGGCAACTAAAGTCTCCAACGAGATCAGGAGTTCTTCAGGTTTACCATGCTGGAAAAGTTGGGGCTACTTGTACAGACATGAGTGTGAATTTCAAAACTTAGCTGTTAGAATCTTCAGGGGATATAAGGAAAAGAAGACAAGCAAACAAAGGTCAGCCTAGCTGCTATCCATTCATGCATGTCTAACATGCTTTTCACTTTGCTGTTTACTGTCTCAGATACTGGCACAAGTCCTACCTGCTGTACAAACTGAGATGAATCATAATTCCTCCTAAAGGAACAGTATCTCTGACAAAGCTGAGGTTTCCATAAAGAGTGCATTATAACAACTTGCTAGAAGAGCAAGGCTTCACATTCCTGTCACTCGTCTCCACCAAGAATATTTTGGGATTCCAGAAACATTGCTGAATCAAACCTTACTGCTCTACTGTAGGGAAGGTTCCTAGCTACACAGGATGAGAAACTAAGGTCTTTCATGGAAGGCCACAGAAGAGCCAAAACCTAACTCAGATTCCTGGCTCCAGGGCATTGTATAGGCTTTCACCATAACATCAGTCTTCCCGGTTCCTGGGATTTGGTCCAAGATGTGGACCAAACACAGCCACATAGCCCTAAAACAAAAGCATTATCAATTCAGCCAGGATAGCACCAGTTAACTTGCTAGGTGTAACACAGCTGCAGCACTGACCCACAGGTTTGATTCCATCACATAGTCATTCCTGCAAGTTAAGACTACTCATGTGGGAAGTAAAACTCCCACGTTAACATTATGACAGAGGTCCCAGCACCTTGGAACAGAATTCATTAACATAAGAAGAAAACATGAATAGAGGGTTGTAAAGTTGCCTGTATTAACAGCTTACCTGGGCTGGGTGCAGCCTGGATTTTGTGTTTCCTATGCCTTCAACAGTAGTTACAGCTACATGATGCAGGGCACAGATAGGGAAGAGGCAAGCATTGGCAGTATGGTGGCTAAAATAATAAATTAAGGTCATTTCATTTGACAGCGCTGCTCAACAAAGGAAAAAGTGGACAGGAGGACTGAAGAGCACTCAGAAACTATAGCAGTGGACACTATAGGAGAACTTAAACAGATGTGATACAGGTACTCCTTACACTACCAATCCCACACCAGCCAAAGTTCTCATCAACTTCACTTGAACTTTAAACCAAGTATGCACCAGGATTTGACCTAGAAACTAGAACTTGAAACATCCTTGTTGCATGTTAACCTTTACAGAAACCAAGTAATTCATAGAGGCAAATACCAAGATGTTACACAGCTGGTCTGTCCCACTCATAAAGTTACAGAAAAGCATTGAGTTCTTGGCCTTTTGCCTAGGAAACAACTTCTAGATGGTAGATATGAAAAAAATCCAGGCTGAAGGAATAGAATAATATTATATTACAGATACAATATAATAATATATAGAATTATAAATAAAATAATGATGCCAAAATTCTGTTAGGAACTAGCTGCTTTATTTCATTTCTATCAAGACAGAATAATGACCCCAAAGATATCCTATTCGAGATCACATTACTAAGCAGAACCACTAAGTTGATCCCAAGTTAAAGTATCTCCAAGCATTATTTCAAATATATCCAAGATTTCCTCGCCTTTCCTCTGCCTTATCCTCTCTCCATTCCCCATTTTGTTTGATTCCATTGCTCCACTCATCAATTAAAGAGAGAACAGGAGGAAGTGCGTCTCTTAGGAAATAAGAGAGATTCTGAAGGACACCATAGCAGTCGAGTAAAAGTGAATAACTGCTGGCATAGAGGAACCAGATTATTGCAGTAATAGCATAGCAATAATGATTTTATCACAGTAATCATTATTTGGGTGATCATCAACCAATAGTTATATTACTTTGCAAGAAAGGAACATAAAGGTATTCTGAATTGGGAAAAGACAGGCAGCCTGCAAGCTAGAGCCAGTACATATATTTCAGGGCACAGTGAAATAGTTCCCTATCAGCACTGTGTAATGCTGTAGGAAAAAACATCTTCTTGTCTGGAGTTTATGTTCTGAAAGCGAAAAATTATGTTTTGGCAGAAACATACATTATATAACTTTTGTTAAAAACAGTAACACTTCCAGAATGCCTAGAGTCTGGATCTGTCCCCATTTCATTTCTCTGTTGAAGAGTTCAGATTGCAAAGGATACAGGATTTTCTTCTGAAAGGGATCATACTTGGATATCATTACAGTGCAAGCACCACATCCACCTTCTCCACAGCCTAGCTTGGTTCCACATAGGCCCACTGAGAGAACGGGAATCAAGGAAAACAAAGAACACTGGCAGAAGCCTACTCAAAGAGGTGTCAATCAAGGCTTAGCAACATGTTCTTGCTGGAGACCAAACACTCATTTTTAATGCTTAATAATTTAACTCAACATAAGCAAAGTTTCAAATGCTGGCATGTGAGCTCCAAGATCAACACCCAAGCCCTAATAACGAGGCAGTTCATGTTCAAATAGACTCAGGATAAACAAAAAAGTGTCTGAACTTCAATAGTTCTCACTTTTCTTTAGACTCAGAAAAGGAATTGATAGAGGGGAAACAAAGCAGTCAGCAACTGTGGGCAAAACAGTGAGCAGCTCAGGAGCTGTTCAGGCATGCACCACATCCGCAAGACACATGGTGACATCTCCTTCAGCACCTCTTACCAGTGGCGGTTGACTTCTTCCTCCACCTGGTGATTCCTACCACTTAGAAGGTGCCCAGGCAGAGCAGTCACACAGTTCTGTGAGTCCCACAGTTAAGCACTGACACAGGAGCTGCACTTGAACTGCTCACAAACTACCTGCATCTTGAGAGTTGTGGTCTGGCCACCCCAGGTCCTCTCTTGGCCTCATTTATGATGGCTTCCACATTGCTAGGAACAAAATCAGCTGAGCACACTTGCCAGCAGCCTGATTCAGGTTAGATCCCAGGAAACACTGAGAGCCAGAACTAGCAGAGATGCGCAGAATCACTGCAGAGACACTTGGGAACTCACAAAGTGTGTGGACCAGCTCAAGCAGATTCCTCCACAGGCTGCGAAGTGGATGTCTGAACTTTAAAATCAGGCATTACATCAAAAGTCCTGCAAAGGGATTTCAGGAAAGAATTCCTTGAGTCACATTTGCTTTGTGTTCCTTCACTCAATAGAAGGTAATTAGAAGCTCTTACTTATTGTGAAGAGGATTGGCCAATGCTGAGAGGTTTTTGGTGGGAAAAGAAAATCAGTTTTCATTGGCAATGGACACACGCCTTTGCTGAATCAACATAAGCCTATGGAAAAGCAACAATCATAATGATTCAGGGAACTCAAATCATCTTTGCCTTCACTGCAAAGATTCTGGAACTGACTATTTTCATAGAATCATGGAAATCAGAATCATTTATGTTCGAAAAGACCTTCAAGATCATCAAATCTAACCATAAATCCAACACTGCCAAGTCCACCACTAAATCACGTCCCTAAGCACTATGTCTACTTTACGTACAATAAGGTGCCTGCTTCAGCAGAAATACAGCTTTCCTATGCCATCTAATGTTTCTCTTGGCAACAGCGCTAATCTGCCTCAATTGTTTCTCAAACTATTTGCCTGACCACAACTAGACATCTACAACATAAGTTTACCAGAATGTTCTTGTAGAAGATCTGAAGGTATTGAAGAGCTCTGATTATCTCTTTACAGAGCTATTTACATTAGCTATTAACAAGATTACACATGACAGGTCTAGTGGTAAGAAGTACACAAAAGCACAGTCATGCCACTTATTTTCCCTCTTGAACTTTCTCTACGCCCGGCACGGTCAGACAGAATAGGGCCGTTGATAGTTCTGCTGGAAACGCCAAAGGAGTGTGATTTATATTCTTGTACTTCTTTCAGGTCCCAGACAAACAGAACATGGCAGCATGGCGAAATAAGTGTGAATGATTCTCTCTAAGGCATAAACCAACACAGATGTGAACAGCTGGGCATATGCACACACCCAGCTGGTCAGACAAAACCTCAGAAGACACTACCTACTGAACCAGGCCTAGTATAGCCAACCTGGTCATCACAGTAATAGCTACCCAGCTCCTGAAGCTAATCTGACTCATGTGTTGACCAGTTTCAAACAGGAATGAAATGTGACTGCATGCATCCACTCTTGTAACACGCCCACAGTATGTGGTGGGAACCTCTGCCTCTGAGTTTGCATCCCTGGGTCATCCGATAAACAGGCCACAGGGTAATCAAGTTATTGGATATTAACTATCCAGTGATACCCCAATTATTGGGTGATAAAGCAAGCAGCTCAAGTGGCTGTAACATTTTTGGCCAGAGAATTCTTTACAATTTGTGTGGAACAAATCTAAATTTCCTTTAATTTTTTTGCCTTTTTTCTTCACATCCTACTCTAATTCCCAGTAATACTGAGAGCTTTCCCTTTAAAATATTAATAAATTGTTTAAAGAATATTATTTAAAATTTGCTGTTGTTTCAGCTTGCAATCTTTGGCAGCAAGAAACACCAGACCCTGCAGAGCCCTCGCTGTTCCGCTCTGCATACGCTCTGCCTAGCACGCAAGTGACAGACAGAACAGTAAACAATTATGAAATGCTGTAGGCATTTCAAGCTTTCTGCTGTTTCTCCTGACACTGGATACGTTTTCTTCGCAGATAGGTTAGCAGAGTTGTTTCCGGGTCCACGTCTTTCTCCACCACCTGGAAGAAGAGAAAGGTCCTGTTACACACAGAATGCTTAACAACATAGACAGGTTAATTGGAAGGAGAAAGCTTGGTCTTTCTATAACTTCCTTTCGGAGCAGGAAGGAGAGCCACTGACTAACTCCTCTTACTAGGTTCAGCAATGTTGGTCACGTATCCAGACACAACTTTTCCTTGAATTTATTGCGACAGAGAAAATACGCGTTACATATGTCAGAGTTTGTCAGTTTTTCACACTGAGACAAATCTTCAGAAATGGCAAATAGAATCAGTAGTGAGCAGAGAGAAAGAACTGTGTTTTGTACTCATGTTTTGAATTCTCGACATCTCCCAAAATTGCATCTCATCTTTACAGACCATACACAACTGACCTCTGTCCCTTCTCCTGATCATTATTAGAAGAGACGGAAAAATGGGCAGATAAACAGAATGACAGAAACAGCATCAGTAATAGTCTTTGCAGAGAAAAAAACAACCCAACAGCAGAAACCCTAAAATGAGCAGTACAGGTGCTGCAGGGCACACAGCAAGTACCAAACACCTTGAAGTTTCTCTTTCTTCCCTGATAACATTAAATCAGTGTTACATTAGTGGCCATCCTAAATGTGGGAATGGAAAATTTCAACCGAGGGGAAATTTTCTCTGCACATTTTGGGTCAACTCCATCCTATTAGTGAACAACAGTATTAGCCGTTACCTATTAGACAGAAAATTAGATTTTACTTGAAGCTCTCCCGATGGTCAGAAACCAGAGTTCTGTCCTTGCCTCCAAATGGCCACAGAGCTTGTCTTCCCCTTTTTGTTATTAATAGAATCATAGAATAGCTAGGGCTGGAAAGGACCTTAAGATCATCTAGTTCCAGCCCCCCGGCAGGGACACCTCCCACTAAACCATGTCACCCAAGGCTATGTCCAACCTGGCCTTGAACACCACCAGCGATGGAGCATTCACAACTTCCTTGGCCAACCCATTCCGGTGCCTCACCACCCTCACAGTAAAGAATTTCTTCCTCATATCCAATCTAAACTTCCCCTGTTTAAGTTTAAACCCGTTACCCCTTGTCCTCTCACTACAGTCCCTCATGAAGAGTCCCTCCCCAGCATCCCTGTAGGCCCCCTTCAGATACTGGAAGGCTGCTATGAGGTCTCCAAGCAGCCTTCTCTTCTCCAATGTGTCAAGAAACTTTTCCAGATTCACTGTGTGCCAGAATGCAATCATGTGCTCTTGGCTCTTACACTGTGCAAGTCCTAAGTACAACAGTTACAGTTTATTTAAATTAATGACTCCCAGTTTGAAGGGCAAATCGAAACAGAGGTCATCTGTGCAAGCCTTTTTTCTTCCTGATAAGAAACCTTCACAACCTCTGGACTGCTTCAATGTTACGCCTTTGACACGTGACAGGGTTACTCTGAAGAGACAAGGTTCATACGTCCTATTTGAGTCCATGTTTTTAGAACTAGCCTATAAAGCTGCTGCTACAAAATCCAACTCGCCATTTTTTGCACCTCTCATTCCTGCATTGAGGATAATCTATCAGGAAACAGAGTTCATCCTTCTAGCTTGGGGATGTCTTACTGTAAATCATACAACACTTGTTGCTGCTATTCAGAGCACAGCATTCCTATTCCCTCACCTTTTGGATGCATAGAAACAAGTAAGAGCGTGCAGTTGCTCTCATGCCCGGCTGGTTCAGAGTAAGCACATATATCACAGAATCACAGAATCACAGAATAGTAAGGGCTGGAAAGGACCTCAAGATCATCGAGTTCCAACCCCCCCGCCATGGGCAGGGACACCTCCCACTAAACCATGCCATCCAAGGCTATGTATCCTTCTGCTGTAGTCTAGGAAACAGACATGAGCAGGTAATTCCAAAAAATACCTGTGGCTACAAGTGTCCCATGGACAAAACGCCTTTCAGAGCCCTTTCACAGGA
This sequence comes from Amazona ochrocephala, assembly GCA_039720435.1. NCBI lineage: Eukaryota > Metazoa > Chordata > Aves > Psittaciformes > Psittacidae > Amazona > Amazona ochrocephala. The sequence goes on along the minus strand of CM077878.1, from coordinate 115,933,230 downwards.
AGAGAGCCTTTCTCAGCAACTCATCCCCTCATTATCAAGCTGAGTTTCTTCCCTGGGGCTGTGACGATGGCCATTGCAAGCCCTTCCAAAGCAGCTTCCAAGATAGCCAGGCACACAGAAAAAGTTCCAAAATACTTAAAGATTGAGATTATTCGAAGAAAATGTCTCGAGAATTCTTCTTTAAAGAACCCAAGCAGCACTGCACTATGTACTCAAACCAAGCAATTAAAAGCTTGGCCTAGTGGCTCCTTTTCAGAGAGTTAAGTAAGAAATAAAACGTGCCTAAGCCTTCATTCAGCAAAGCATTTAGCCACTCAGCTCCACACACTTTCAGTGAAGTATTTAAGCATGTGTTAAGTCCCAAAGTCAACCCTCTATTCAGCTTTATCACAAAGTGGCTCCTACTGCGCAGCAGGAACATGTCCTGAGCAAATCCATGCTCTTATCCTGCTGAAACCAATAGCCCAGAATTCCTACTTCAGTCACTTCAAACTACTCCACTGTCTCAGCAACGCTGGCAGAGACTTGGGGTCGGAGGGAGATAAAGGGTAAGAGTTGGGAGGACATTCTGGTTTAAACCAGATCTCAAAAATAAGAGAGCAAGGAGTCATTTCTTGGCAATCAGGGTGCTGGCAGACGGATGCTTGTTTGCAAGCCCCTCTTGTTGGCTATAGAGTAAGAACATTTTACTGTTCCTCCCTTTTGTTCATTGCCATTGATAAAGAATGACATGCTGCAGGACACCATCAGCCTTTGGTTTGTTACAATCACCTACTGTGATTTGTTCTGAAAACCCTGTGGGTGGGGATAACATCTTCTCTTGTCTGATGCCCAGAACAATATGATTCACAGCTCAATATCTTACCCATCAAAACAATTCCTGCTCACCTCCCCCGGTGTCCTTGTACAGAAGGAAAATCAATTATATTCACTGCCCTCAGTGGGAGTAGGATCAACCTACTTAGACACTGTGATTAAAGAAATATGTCATTTTTGCTCATTACTGGTTGGGCTTTTCGATTTTATTTTTAAGCCAAATTTCATATTGCCAGGTGCACCACTTTGGCAGATTCAAAACTGTGGATTTTACTGCATGTGGTAGCTTGAATATTAATCAAATGCAGAAGGAAACTTTGTTGGAAATGTTAGGACGGCACAGACAATCAAACGACTTCAGACAAATTTGCTCTGTACTGCTGTATTTGCAGTACACATCTATTTGCCTACTGATTATAGGAATCTTAAACACACAGATCACCTCAGCAGGGAGCTCAGCCTAGCCCCATAGCTCTTCAAGCACTACACGGAACAAGTCCCTAGGCAGTTCCACACACTTAGAGGCCATGGGCTGGTCCAGAGAGGTTTTCAGCTCACTTCCCCATGTTCTTATGTAAAAAACTTGGATCTCAGTACATATTTTGTTTGCTCTCTTCTCTACCAGCATTCACTAACTCAGATAACTTTGCCTTTACAACATAAAGCATCATGTTTAAATTAGTATTCCCAGAAAGTTAAAGAAAGGATTTCTCAATTTAAAAGAACAGTAGTTGAAAAAGCTAAATAGAGAAACAAAAAGGAAAAGAAAATGGAAACTTTCCTAGTTTACCAAACTAGGCTAAGCTTTCCTTTAGCTAGGGTCTTCAAATGAGAAACAGATGCCTTTCTGAACAAGCTCCATTCAATCACTAGTCCCTAGTCACTGTATTAGGCACTAGAAGAGAAGGTGGAAGGTTTTAACCAGACTGCCCCACAGCAAGTCATACTAGTCAATGGTAAAGGTCCTCTAGGAGCTTAAAATCTGTGAATGTGTATTTTCTGAAGCAATGAGAGATTTCAAATTCATTTACTAGGGAAAAGGATTAGAACACAGACGAACACACTGAATATAACCACACAATGTAAATCTGCTATTGCTCATGAGAACATTTTGTTTTGCTTTAAACCAGCACGCTGAAAACTTGTAATTCACTGTTTATGTAGGACCCAGAGAGCCCCAAAGCTCACAAAAAATCCTGTATTTTGGCTGGTCCCATCTGCAGTCAAACACCCACAGGCTTTGGAAGAGGGCTAACGTGGCCTCCAGCACAGCACCCCTCTTAACATCCAGAATAGGAATAGAAATAGAAATATTGACTCCATGTGTTTGAACTAAAATTATATGCTATATATGCATCAGACGGACTTGTCAGCTGAGGAAAACAAAACTGCCACTGTTAGTTTCAAATCGCATGTGTTGTTTTCCATTCTACTCTAGGCAGACTCTGTGTTAACTCTGTATTAACACAGATAACTCTGTGTTAGTTACGTGCCAAGCTTTATACCCAGTGAAGTAAACAGGTGCTTAAAATAAACAGTCCTGAATGTGAAGTATGCTCAGCTGTTCTGAGGAGACTTTTTCCTCAGACAACACTGCAGACAGGGCTAAAGTAAGAGAGAAGGATTTGCTGCCATGGAAGTCCCTATCTTATCAACCACCTCTTATCGCAGTTTAGTACTGTGGCAGAATATTGGCAACTCATTAGCAATGTCAGGCTGTCCAGAATTCACACAGCAGTAACCTTTCTCACAGGCAATGCTATCACGTTTTTCACAGCAAATCAACAGGAATATTTAGCCAGGACACAGCCATGTCCTACCTTGCTACCTGCTGTTTCAGCAGCATTGCCCAGGCACTTCCAACCACCCCATCCATCACATAACATCTTGTTGTGCAGACATGTCCCAACAAACATTCATTGCCACAGATTGGATTGCCCCATGAGCCCAATTCTCTCTCTTAAACCTGCATGTGGTAGTGGTGTAACTCAAGCCACTTTGGCAGCACATCGAAGAAGGGAATAGCAATAAAATGTCACTAGAGGCTCTGAGTGGAGCACAAACCAGGAAGCCCTCTCCTCTCTGATTAGTGGAATGTGCTCCTTTGTTAGCAGTGTCACATCCATGAGCCAGCAGGGAAGGATACTAAGACAGCCTTGACACACTGAATGAGTTGATAACCACTGGTAGTATTAATCATTCCCTGGTGGGGTTTTCCTTAGCCAACAACTGTCAAGATCACACTGTGATAAACCCCTTTACACATGCACAAGGTCAGCTCCGAGATGTGGCTTTTGTAAACAAGAACTGCAGTTCCATAAAAACTGCTGAAATGCATCAAGGGCAACGCCATTCACGACATATTTCTGAGCTTCAGGATGAAGTAAGAACAGACAACAGATACAAAAGGAACTGTTTGCCTTCCACTGCTAGCCTTCAGGGTCCAGGCTGCTCTTTCTTCCCCTCTCTGCCACACCCCACATAAAAGAGTCCCATAGAGCCAGTTCTGTGCAGCTCGGTCCCTTCTTTTTTGCCTCGACCAATACACATTTTCATGTCAGCCAAGAGTCTCCTCCAGGAAGGGCTTTTCCATTGATTTCTGCAGAGCAGTGCTCCTGTAATACCCAAGCAGTAATAAATGCCGAAGCTGTAAATGCATATAACAATTTGTTTACAAACTTTTCATACCTACCATAAGTAGCTTATTGGTTTCGAACCTTAGCTGCTCTGGCACCAGAACTACAATTCTCCTCTATCAGAGCATACCAGAAAACGAAAACAAGGCAGTGTACTTGGCCTGGGTCCGGGTCTGGATTGCCCAACATGTTTGTGGCAATCTCCTACTGCAAGACTCAAAGGGCTCCCAGTTCACCCTCTAAAAGTTGGGGTTCACAGAGTAGGGAGCTGTAGTCACTAAAACCTTCACAGAGCAAGAAGATAACAAGTTAATGGTACGCCACTTGTGCCCACCATAGCAGAAAATGCATCAGATGAAATTCACACATCATCTTGTGCTACTGCTTCACAGTCTTGATCAGGCTCCATTACCTAGTCATGATTCACCTGGAGCTTCAAGTTTTCACCTCCCTCCAGAAATAATGAACAGCTGATATGTCAATTAACATTGATATTGGAGCCATTACTGATCTGTGTGAGCAAAGCTTAGTTGTCACCCTTGTTTATAGCACCTCAAAAACAGGACTGGGTTCTACATCAGTATTACATTCAAAAGCCCTTCTACTGACTTGCAATCCCTTCTAGATAAGCTTCATTCTTCATCTAACTATTGATACTTTGATAAAACAAAACTTTAGTATCAAATGCTCTAGTACCTTGGAAAGTTCAAATTCCAATCCAGTTTTGGGATCCAAATTCATAACTAAAAGCCCTCATTGTACCAACAATCTCGCCCACATTTACACTTGATTAAACTAGCAGGAAAGATCAACAAAAGCAAAAATGACACCAAACCTGTGCCAGCCTATAGGGCAGGGCACAGAGCTTTTTAACCAGCTATGAATAATGTGTTTATTTAATCTCAAAGGATTATATATAACATATATATATATTCTCTAGTCCAAACTTGGTGCTGCACGTGATTTACCCCTAAGCAGTGCACAAACTCTCAGCTCCACAGTACACAGTGGATATGCAACCCTCTCCCCTCCCCAAGCCTCCCAGCTGGAAGCTCCTTTGGCACAGGTTTCCCTGCCCAAGAATCTAGGCAAGGGCAAGGCAGCAGGGCAAGGTTAGCATCGAGCTGAGCTCACAAACAGAGCTAACTTGGTACTCATAGCTCAAAAACAGGTAGCCTTGACTTGTTCCAAGCTTTTCAGTAGTCAAGGCTGCAATGATAGCCAGGGAAATCCAAACAGAGAGGGGGCTTCGGGGCAAACAAAGGTGTCAAGCATATACAAGGACCACACACCCTCCTGCAAGAGGCAGTCACTTCTTGGGTAATTGTCAGCAGTTGATCTAGGAAACAGTTAATGGGCTTTGATTTTAGAGCTTTCTAGCTTTTTAAACAGAAATGGAATGAACATTTTGCTGAAACCCCTCCTAAAAATCAAAAGTCATAATTCCATACTGAACATATGAATTATACATGGATATTTATATATGAGTTATGTTTTCCAGACCTGCTGTAATTACTGAAATGATTTCTAGCAGAAATGCCTGTATGAAGGCAGTGCACCTTTACTTAGTTGCCTCAGAACTGCAGTAAATTATTGCCAACATATCTAAAACATAAAAGGAACATTATATAGTTGTGCGACTCTGAGTGATTCACAAGGTGAAGTCAAAGAGGAGAAAAAGCCACCTAGTAAAGCAATAAACAGCCTTCACAATTTAATAGGTAAATGCCATGGCAATTGTGCTGGTATTAAAACCTGGAGAGGAGGAAAAGGATTACTAGAAAAATAAGTAATCAAGACACAAAGCTGGAATCTTCCTTACCTTTATACCATTCACAAAGAAAACAAGTTCATCCCTTGTGTCGTTTGGAGCCATCCTGCACCCCTTCCAACATTCACGCAAACAGGGCCACAGATCACCCTCCCAAGAGCAGCCCTACACCCCACAGCGAAGTGAGCACCAGCGATACAAGTAATGTGAGTCTGCCTCAAGAATGTTTGACTTTATTTCTACATCAGTGCCCTGTGAAACCCCACATTATGTAAGAGCCAACGAAGAGGCGTGCCAGCTGCCTTTGGTTGGTGCTTCTGCAGCAGTAATGACAGAAAAGGAGCTGGAACCAGCAGAGTGACCCGCCCCCTTTTATATAGCAATAGATCACAATTCAACTGCGTTCCCTTTAGATTATACTGCCAGGCTTCGGGCACTCGGAGTGTGCCACTGCAACAGCTGCCAGGAACACACAGGGTTTTGCAATGCAATGCACACTCCAGGGAAGGGGGGAAGGGGTTTATCTCAACTATCCCCCCACCAAATATTAACAAGGAAAACCTCTGTGCATAGCCACATTTCCTACACACAGGTCTCTAATGAGAGCACCTGCTTATTTAACAACTCCTCCATACAGGCACATCAGCTAGTAGACTGACTGCAAGGCTATTTCACTATCTTTCCTTACAGTTTTAAAGCTACGGTATCCTCCACCTGCAAGGACATAGTTTAAACAGGCAAGCATTTGTCCAGATAAAAGCAATTCTAGACAACTGACACTCTAATCCAGCACCTTAAAAGAGGTGCTGGACGAAGACCATAATGTTTTCACTGGGCTCTTAAAGCACGTAGGCTTACATTTTTTTGGCTTAATCCTCATATGCTGGCTTGTACCTCCTTATGTGAGTGTTGCCCATGAAACACAGAGGAAATCCAATTCTATGAAGAATTTGTCTTCCACTTCCTTGATGGGGTTTCATCCGGTTTTCTCCATTGCACAATTGTACATTTTGCATTAAGCCTTCCTGGTTTTGCTTCCAAAGCTGTTGCAGAATTGTCCATGGCCCCCTGGATGTGACATGCATTGATTTCATGAACAAGCTATCAAAACCCTCCATTCCAGTTCAAAATTTCTCCATGAAACAGCATGATTCCAAAGTTTCATGGAAGTTTCCTCTCTGCTCCATCCTGATTTTTGCGACTTTGCTTTCCTTCTTCAGCCTACCAGACTTATTTGCTTCCATTAGGGGTTTTTTTGTTTTCTTAGAGTCCCTGGAAAGTGCTTCATCAAAGCCTCCTCCCCGGAACCTCTCTGCACAACTCACAAAAACCAAAATCTAATTAAAACACCATTTTGAGAAAGTCCTTCAGTATTTTGGCAATATGGCACAGCGAATACAATACATACATTATTTTTACCCGCTTTTATCTTCTGACTCATGTATTCTATTGCCCAGTCTATCCCCTAAAAAAACCTATTTTGTAAGAAGTGTCAAACACCGTCACAGCACTTAGCAGGCATTCAGTTCGCTCAAAGTCTAGTTCACAGCAAGCTTGTGCTTAACACCAGCTGCAGAGAAGCTGTGCATAACTGAACCAGTGCTGACACCTATTGTCTGGCACCTCCCACTTTGTAATAGAAGAGTGTAAGAAAAATGACACTTTTCTCCAAGAAATCTTCAGCTCTTTTGCTTTATATCTGCTCAAGTTTATATGAGCACTACCCTCACGTAGCAAGCATCAATCTTAAAATTAGTGTACACAAGCTTAGCACTTGTAAATAGTTTTGTAATACTTTAAATAACAATTATTACTCATAACCACAGGTAACATGTTACAGCAATCTTAAAGCAACCAGCCATTACAGCATTAACACCAAAATCAAACATGCTTAGTTTCCTAATCTGTGTTTTCCATAATGCATGATGTTCTTCTTCGGTTTAAAGAACACATGTAATCATGTCATCTTTTTTAAGGAATCCCACTGACAAATTTTTGCCCAGCCTTGGTGATAACCTTACAGCTAAACTATCCCTCTCTGCTAAGTCAGTAAACTGCAGCTCATGATAGTCCACCGTAATGTGTATTTTTGACCCAGCAACTCACTATTTATATATACACATAAGAAAACAAAATATATATATACATATAGCGACCTCTATATATAGATTACACAGTAATATAAAACTTCAAACCTCATCTCAACACTGTCACTGATCACCGAATTAATTCTCTCACCATCCTGATAGGATAGTCCATTACAATACTCATTTCATAGGCAGAGAACTAGAGACACCAAGAACAGGAATTTTCCAAACCCTCTAAATAACACCTGAGCAGGAGAGCATGTGCTAGTGAAGTCTGGAAATGCCACCCCAAACCAATCTGAATTACCAGAAATGACAGAGAAAAATGGGGATGGAGGAGGGGAACCCACCCAAAAATCCCAAACCCTCAGTAAACTTGTATTAGAGAAGAACATCTCCATTCACACAGAACCCGCTTAAGTGAGCTAAAATGAAAACCTTTTGTCAAACAAACACAAACTGATTCTGAGACAAGTTATTCTGACTTACCGGTCAGTTCAAGTCTAGCAGGTTTCTGGTTTTAGAAATACCCCTTTGCCCATTCATAACTCAGACATGGGTATGTTTTCGAAGTCCCAAATTCCCTGCAGTCACACTCACTCACTAAAGAGCTCAGAAAGCAGCTGATACTAGTCAAGAACCTAGGAAAAAAAAGGCAACTGGCTTTTCTCATTCTGACTGGTTAAGCCTGCAGACCTGGCTGTTGCAATGAGGATGATAATCTGTTCTGCAGATGATCCTATGTGGAGCTCAATAAATACAGTGAAATTTAAGGAAACACTATTCCTGCCAAAGGAGATTACTGCCAGAATTGGGTAATAAATGTGTGAGAGCACAACAAACCAATGCCAGAGGTAATAAAGGGAAAGGTTTAAACCAAAGGTGGGAAGGTTTGTTGCTTTGTTCTCATGCTCCTCTTGTGGGAAGTGGGAGGGAAGAAACACAGGCAGCTCTGAAGAGGGTTCTGTGGAGGGATTTATGAGGAGCAGTTTGGTAAAGCAGATAGTAAAGAAAACAAAGTCCCAAGTCAGTGCTTTAATGCTCATGTATGAAGCTTCCAATGTTTTCACATTAATCCTGTGTGCCTGCTACCCCTCTCTACTAGCCAGACTACTGCTACAAGCCTATAAGTACCCGCTGTTGCCAAAACATGTGCATCTTTCCACTGTTTGCTTTGGATGTGGAGATTCCTCTTCAGCTGGCAGAGATTTCCCCTCTGGAAGCATGCACTGGCATTCTTTTCAGGGATCTCCAGAGGTCTCCACCTGCTGAATCAGGGTCAGCTGTGAGGGCATAACAGGTTAGTTAGGGCTTTACATACCTTATCTTACTTAAAGATTCTTTTCAGAGCATAAGCTATGGATGGTTGTGTTACTTTATTGTGAGTTCTCTGTATAGGTTAAAATAAAAATCACACAGTATTGATTACAGACTGTGAATGCGAAGGCAGAGAGTGTTGCCTGAGGACATCTCTTCTCCCTGGCATTACCTATGGACCACTGTTAAAGATAGACTCTTGAAGTAAGTGCACTTGTTATCTGACTGGATAGGGATGTTTGTATTCTGTTGGTAAAGCCTCCCAAAAGGTCTTTCTGGTTACAGATACAGGTTTGAAAAAGATCATGGTCACAAACATAAATTGGATCTCCTCAGTGAGGTTTATGAGTGGATACTGGGTCATTATTCATGAATCACTAGTCATTCAGTGTTCAGCTTATAATTGTATTAATATTTTCTAATTGTATGGATTCATTTCATGAATTACGATCTCTTCACCTGCATTTGAAGATGGGTGGAGTTTAATTATAGTTCTTCTCTTAGTCCTACCACTGGCTTCCTCTGACAGCTAGGAGAAATGAACCAAGTTAATTCAGCCTTTAGTTGAGAAGTATTAGTTGTCACTGGTCTTCAGAACAATTGGCAAAGCAAGACTTTTGGTTCGATTCATCCACTGTTTTTCTTTTATTACCTACTTCCAGTGGACCAAAAAAAGATGTTTGAAATACGACCTGAAAAGCAATTTCTTTTCAAGCAGGCTTTTCCACAGATGTTCCTTCTCTTCATCAGCATTGTCTTCAGCAGCGGCTAACTTGACACTTATGAGTTCTCTTTTACTTGCTTCCAGGGAGAAGATCATGAGAGATCAAACATCTGTCCAATAATCTAACTCAATAAAATCAGTAAGGTATTTTAATCCTTCTTCTTAGCTTCTCTTTCTCTTCTTTGCTGATGTTCTAGGAATATCTTATGCATTTAGTCACTGTAACTCTGCCCCAGGATGCACCAGAAGGAAGCAGAGTCCCCTTGTAGACTGGCTGCTGCCTTCGTCATGGGCGGAAGCACAGTCTCCAGTGGTTGTTTCAAGGAGGAAAGGAGAGGGGAGCAGCTGCAACAACCGAGCAGAGCTCTTCATGCTTCTGAACAGCTGCTAAAGCTCCTCTCTGCCTTCAAATAATACCCTGATATTCCACGATTCCAGAGCAGACAAGTAGGAGCTTCTGGGCCAGTCTGAACCAGTAAAGGCTAGCTCCCATACCATACCCTACATGGCTAATTCTCCACTGCTGCTCTTCACAGGAGACAGTCTCTACACAGAGGTCTGCCTCACCTGTTTTCTTCTGCCCCTGTGAAGGTATGGATAAATTTTACTCAGGAGATCATTAAATCAAGTTTTCTCTTATCTATACACCAAAAGCAATCTGGCGTATGGCTCCTTGTCAAAACTCTGATACCAACTACGTGACAATTTCTATTTAATATCCTGTCCTAAGCCTGCCTGGACATCCGCACAAGTGCTCTGGTTGCCCTGTGTATCTCACTGCTAATCACTTTCTCATTTCAGAATGCAGTATTTTAGTGGACGGTTTGTTCAAAAGACAAGAAATCCTCCACAGGTGCTTCTGCTAACAGAAGGAGGCTTTCCGAATCAACCTGGCACTTAACTGTTCTGTCTAGGAAGGATCTGCATGCCAAAAGCTTGTAAGCATTTTCCAACTACTTCTATTCATCTAAGAACTAGACTGCCTCTCTTCACAGACCCTGCTAAACAGAGTCCTGTACATACTAATACCTTGTACTACAATTTCCTTCTAGCTCCCAATTAGCTCCTACCCTTAAGATGTCTGAGTTGCCAAAAGTACACTTAACCTACCTAGACTGGACAAGTATGGAAAGTCAGTCCCCTGGAGAACTTTAGCAGAGCTTTGTTATCAGTATAATACGGGAGAGCAGATGCCATCATCACCACTGAAGCAGGCTTGCTGCCTCAAATTACAGCCATCATCATCAGCTTGTATCCCCAGACTGTGAGCTGTCTTCAAAACAAATGCATTCTAAATAATGACAGTAATAGTAACAGACAATAAACACCAGACAGGAAAGAAAAAGCCCCACTAGAAAATCATGGATAGAGCTGGCTCAAGAGCAATTGCAATAAACTCAGCATGAATCATTTAAGGTGAAAATTAGGAAAGCCATAAACATCATAGCAGTAATGTTGAAGAACACCCTTCCAAGAGCAGCAGTGCATGAAAGATTAACTGCTTTCAAAATAAACCTTCAACAGCCTGCAAACTGGATAATGTTACACATATATTACAGAAGTTGAAACTTATATTACTTCAAGTCCTGTGTCTCCCCTTCAATCCTACTTCATCTCCAAAACACAGATTTTCTTAAGCCATGTTCCCAATATCCTACAGTCTCAACCCAAAATAAAACAGCCTCATACAGCCTAAATTATTGTATTAAGATTGCCTGTCCATGCTGAAGAGCCTGTATCCTTTTATTCAAACACTCCGAAATGACTCATAGGAGTCATCCCACCACATCCCCATGATGCCAATAAGATCATACCCCTGAAGGCATGCCCACATCTCTAACTCCTCTTGTTCATTTCCCATCTAAATGTGTTTGCATAAAGGCATTTGAATTGGGCCCCTGATGAAGCCATCTTACTGGCTAGAATTCCTTTTGCTGCTCCTCGGGTGCCCTCCTACTGACCTGCGATCCCTCTCCAGGCTCCGGGCATCTCTTGCTGGCACTGGCATCAAACTGGTACGAGTGGAATGGATTGACGTTAACCTCCCCTGGCAACTTTAAACCCCTCATGTACATCTGAAATATGTCTCTGAACCCCTGACTACACAGGGAGATAGATATCAATGATATCCTAATTACCTGGATTATTTTCAAACATCAGGACTTCACACTCAGACTTGCTGCTTTCAGTTCTATACTTTATGCCAAGTATGGGCATTTAAAGGCACTGAACATGAATTTTACACCACCATTCCTGAAGGTTTCCAGTTCGTGAAGAACAAGTTATCTCTACTCGTCAAGAATTTCCTTGGAAACCAGATGAGAGATGAATGCATTCCCTCCATTACACTCCTTCCTGTATTTTCATTATGAACTTACAGACACCAGATATTTCTGATCATTTATCATGACTGCCCTTCATACCACCTCATAACAAGTACATGTTTTCATGCCCCTTCTGAATTGGAGTGGCGTCCTTTTATAAGGAAACTGGTTGCCTCCACTGTTACTTTGTATCCTGTATTATTTTCCGTCTGAATACAGAAGACGGAGCTGGTAGTTGTCATGGGTTGGCAGGAGGTTACTGTGCAGAATTCAAGCAGGCAAAATGAGGTCAAGATGTTTACTAATAAATTAATTACAAGGCTGTTGCAATAAAATATCCAGTATGACTAACACAGACACCCAACAAGTACAGCTACACCTGTACTGTCAGGCGAATGCTGCTGATGTATCTTGATGTAGACATGATTAACAAGCTTTTTAAATCAAGGTAAGATGGGCTTTAACCAAACAGCTTAGAAAAATACTGGAGAAAAATGATGAAGGCATAAGATACAGTATGAAGACATGTGCATATAGGAATTCTCAAAGCTGCTTCTCCCAGGACAAGGTAAATGTGCCCTAAATGGTTAACAAGGTTGGGATTGTAGAAATTGCTAACAGACTGCTAGTTGTTTACTACTTTCTTATCTCTGTAACTAGCAATAGAGGAGTGCCCAATCACACCTCTGACTGGCGTCTGCTAAGTAAATCCACAGTTCCTTTGCAATGTTTCTTTTCGGTGATCCTTCCAGGAGATAAATCAGATCTAGACAAAGCATCTCAAGTTAAGTGGTCAGAGCAGCCAACATCACTCACTTTAATAAAGACAACACAAAAAGCCTTTTGCCTTGAACAAAATATAAGCTATTCTATATAAATGAAAACACAGTGGAGCTGAATCCAGGATTTCAAATGTATCTCCCTCCAAGATGTACCACAGTTCCAGTCCTATAGTATTACTGGGTTTATTACCACAATAGAATACTTCCAATAAGAGGCAAAGATTGCAAGCTTTGTGGCACAAAAACTGAAATCTAAAACAAAAGCTTCTGAAGAAAAAAGAAATAGGCTAAGAGAGCCCAGAGGAAAGACACAGTTCTTTTCCTGTCATATTTTATAACTACTGCAGCAGATAATAGATTTGAAAAGGACCAGTGTGGAGCTTTATAACATGCAACCTGCTGCATATTCCATGTCTTGCAGGATGTTAAGCACAAAAATACCGACAGTAACCTGCACCGAGAACTGAAATAACACAAGAAGAACTAACAGGATTCTAATATCATCAGCTTCAAGCCATTGATATCAAATACTCAGATCCTGAGGAACTTCAGTGGCCATTTGAATTAACCTCTTGTTTCCATCATCCCATGTTACAGCTGTGCATGGCAGAAGCAACTTCTTAATCAGATCTTTATTTTAGTGAATTGTTCTGTTGCACTGACCAGCTAATACTTGCATGTGATTGTAAATTGTACTTTTTACATTTAACCCCCTAATTTAAAAGTTTATTACTGTCAGTCACCTTCACCGTGCAAGTGAAGATCAAGAACAAGGCCCCAGCCTGTTAGTCTCTTTGTCAGTTCAGAGCACAGAGACAGTCTCTTCTCCACCACTTCCACTTCAGACAAAGCAACTACAGACTAGGGAATGAACCACAATCTAGCAGAACACCCATAAGTTCAAAGAGTGGCAGTCAGTTACCACTTTATAAACAGCTAGAAGTGATGGTACACAGGTTTTCACTAGACTCTGCTCTGGAAACTACATTTTATTTTTCAAAGGCAGGGTCCATGTCTTACTTTGCCTCTTCCTGCAAGAAAGGAAGACCTTTACCAAGCTAGACTTCAAACCCCTACGTCAGTCTACCTATTGGAGTCATGCCTTAAGTAGTCTCTATTTTTCTATAAGTAGAACCAATATTTGGACAAAAGAGACATTCAGTTACTTTACGTCTCCCTTTTGTATTTAAGCATACAAACCCACCCTTTGAAAAGGAACATTTTTAGAAAAACAGCCTTTTTGTACATCACACTTCTCATTTCTACGTGAATTAAAGAAAAGTTAGTATGAGTTTCTCATCTTACAGAAGAAATTCTTGCAGTACAGATAAGTTAGCTGACTGACCAAACAACAGGGCAAACAATGATGACACCAAGGGTGAAGTTTTCAATACTACTCAATGCTGAGCTCCTTTCTTACCACACTCACTGGGAGAGAAGTTAAATAAACATGAAATGCTTTCTGAATAATTCCACCTAGTGAGAAACCTCCCACTGTTCTCACTGAAGCTAGAATCTGAACCCAAAACCTATACCCTGTTGACTGAAACATAACATGCACGTCTCTTCTCTTGGTTTACAGTTCCCAGAACTGATGCCCCAGCAAAGGATGCAAAGTCAGCATAAGATCAATTAAAGGAAACGTAAACACACTAGTCTGTTTTCCCATACTGACCTGGAAGGCATGAAAGCAACATAAGCTCAAAGAAGAACGAAAGTACTACCAATTTTCCTGGAAGGGTTTTGTTTTGTTTTCTGGAATAATAAATAACTGTAGAGCAGCTTATTCCACAAGGCGTAATGCAGTGTATTTCCAAGAGCAGGAGAGCTTAGAGAGTTCAAAGATTATTCTATTATCACAACTCCTGGATGTCCATTATATCTTGCTTGGATAAGGACTAGTAGTGAGTACAGCAACTCAACTCAAGCAATGTTACAGTCTCCTAAGGTATGAACTGAATAGCTTCATTTCTAGTTATTCACACTGCTTCCTTGTATCTCAGAAAACAGCACAAGAAATTATCTTTATATTAAAGGTACTAATAAAAATACCTATAAATAACACCGAGTACCCACCAGTTTTGGGGCACCATTGACATCTTTGATTCTATGAGATCTCTTTCCCACACTCTGAGTTTCACAGGTCTCCTAACCTGATCAGTGGTCATGTCAGCATTTCTTCCAAGAAAAAGCCATAACTGTCCCTGATCCCTCACCTACGCTGACGTCAGAGGAAGTTTGGATGCAGAAAGACGACACAATGTTTGGGATAAAGGAAAGAACAAATATAAGTGTTTTCATGGTCAGGGTCTGCTGATGTGTGAAAGCCTGACCCAGCAGCGGCTTCGCAAAAAGCAGGCCCCTATTGGGTGAGGAGAGGGAGCGGATCCCAGAGCTGGTCGGCTGGAGAGGTCAGCAGTAGGACTGCAGGGAAGGTCAAGGGCCTGGCAGACAGTACCTGGGCCCTGTGCCCAGCGAAGGGAGACAGGGATGGCCAGCGGGGCACCACCAGGGTAATTCTCTTGCCTGCCCAGCAGTGGGATATGGCTTACCACCTATTGATGCCAGCTCCTCCACGCTAACACTCTGTGGAAACCATCTGAAATGCAGCAAACTCTCTCATAAGCAGACATTAAAGGAAAAAGGACCTGTAAATAAAATAAGATATCCCACTGCATATACGAATGATGATGGTGAGCAAGTATAAACACTACACTAAGCTTTCGTGGGTCCTGCGGCCCTTATCTCAGCATGCGGCTTGCCATCTAGTGGCTGCTCTTCGCAGCTTGAGGTGGTCCAGCAGCATCTGCTGTTTCTAGAAAGGCCATGAGATAGAAGAGTAGGTAACGTGACCATTAAAAGATCAGAAAGACAATAGCTAGAGAAAAGGAAGAACAGAGACACTTTTAAAGCAATTAAAATTATGAGCACAGGAAAATTTACTTATGGGACAACTAAGCTGCATTTGTTCCTCTGGAAAAAAGAGATCTCCAAGTTATTTAATCTACTAGTTAAAAAGCCTTCTGGCCCTACCCAGACTGACAAGGCACACAAGGATGGCTTCCTGTCAGATTCAACTTCTGCATTGCATACGACACTTCAACAGCTGCCCTGACAAGCTATAAATAATTAACTTAATCCACATTGTGCAAGATACAAGGCAAAAGATTGCAAAACCCCTTTATGCAATTCAGACGTGCTACACTGGGACACCCAAAATCCACCTCAGCAAGCTGATCGTCCTCTTCTAATTTTTAGACATAAGATGGAAATCATTGGGAAAAACAGGCATAGCATAAGCTAAATTCCACTTTAAATATGGAGCTCCTAGGCTGGGAAAAAAGCAAAGCGTTACTAACGAAGAACTTTAACAAAAAAGATAACACAAAAAATAGCTATTTATTCTATTTATTCCATTGTAAAAGTGGAAAGGGATCTGAAATCTGGCAATCAAGATACAGCTGTATAAATAATCCATGCAACACTTTTTGCCTTCCCTCTTTCACTTTATGTTGTGGTGAGGTGATGACAGTTTTTCCCGCAGGCTTCTTATTGTTAAAAAGTCCTCTCCCAAATCATTCCAGCAAATTGTTCCTGATGTATCGATAACACAAACTTCTGCAAGGGTTCTCCACAATGCAAAACGCTTCCAAACAATTGTGATTGACTAATTACAATTACGTATACTATTCAATCATTTAAATATCACCATAAAATTGACAGTATTCATTTCCTGGCCTGGAGAAGGCAACCTCTTCTCACTATTGCTTCGGGAGACTTTATAAAGACTCTTCATTGCTCCCAGTGAAAAAAAGCCAAATTCAGCATTTTTGTTCAAGCTTTTCCATATAAAGAACATCCAGATCCCTTCATGCTCCAGAATTATTACATTGCTGATCTATTTATTTCATCTCACATGCTGTTTTAAATAAGTATCTTTGAGTTACAGGAGTAATAATAATAAGTAATAAGCATCTTTGAGAGTCAGAATGAAGAGCTGGTTGCCAAGTCATGGCAATGCATTGGAACTGCCTTTCTTCAAAGGAAAGGAGAAATTGCTCCAGATGACACCATCTTTAACAGGACAGAACCCATACTTGGAACAGCACAGGCAGGCAGCATGGTCAGAAAACATGACAATGTTCTGATGAAAAGGTACCATTATAATGAAAAAAGAGGTCTAGGATACAGTGAGAGGTCAGAAGACATTTATTTGATGTCACATTCTGTATTTGAAGCCTTCCCAGGTAGTACATTCCCAGGCTGAGCAGGTCCACAAGAAGGAAATGGATCTTACAGGACTCTTGGAGCCAGAGAGCTTCGCACTTCACCAGGCTGAGGGTACTCGTGTTCAACAGGGGACTGTCTGTACAAGTACATCCACAGACTAAGTCCAGCAGGGGTCACAGTGCTCACATGTCAGACATCTCATCTGTGGTTATCACTAGGTGTTTTGATTTTCTCATCCAGCTCCACAGGACTCCTGGGTGCCCAGAGAAAGAAAAGGCTGGAACAGATGGATCTTAGTTAATGTTATTCTTCCCTTCCATTTGTTTTCAGTCTTACTCCTATATAATCAGTGTCTAAGACAATGACTCTAACCCCTTTCAGCTGAGAGTTTTTAGGCAGAATCCACTTTATCTTTGATTCATCCAGAACTGTGACTTCAAAAGTTCCTCCAAAGTTTCCAAACAGAATAGTGATAAATACACTTTAGCAGTGATTCCCCTTGAGAAATATCTTGAATGGAGCCCACTACAATATCTGTCCCTCAACCTTGTTGATCTCCACTGATTATCACAAATTCCTGAAAATCAGGTTGATTCAGGACACATGCCACATGATTCAACCTCTCCAGACTATGTCTGCTACTCACTGGCCTGCAGAATCACACTCCATAGCAGCTGACTGCTGCCTCACATTCCCACCATGCTGTCAGAAGAAGGTTGATTACCTTTCTTATCGAGTCTGTTTGTCTGGAAAGGTGATGACATATTTCCCTTCTTTACATTTATCCCCTACTCAGTTGCCTATTTCTCTGCAGCTTACTGACTTGCGCCTGGCTTACTGCTGCCTTCATACAGCCTTCCTGACATTGCCTGCATGTCTTTCCTTCATTTCATTTCCTTCTTGGCTGTGTTTTACAAAGATCATGCTTTAAAAAAAAGCAGCATCTTCCATTTGATTTCAAAACCAGTGCTCATTGAGATGTTATGGGTTGCTTTCTTTCTGATGGTACATCTCATCTTTTACACTTCTTCAACAGAAATTTCCTTTTCCTTTTAATTACTGATGGGGATCCTCAAGGCAGTTTAACAGAAGCTAAAACCTGATCAGATAGGCTAAACCCACATTGTGAGCTTACGTATCTGAGCTATTCAGGTCTGTTGTGGACAGATAAAAACTATACACTGTTCTAAAAACAAGACTGGCTTCAGAAGCAGCTCTTTGATCAGCACATTTAAATAACAACTAGAGACCCGAGTGTCAATATCTGAGTAATCAGATACATACATTTACATATTATATCTTACTCAGACATCTGAGCCTGCTGTTTTCCCTCTCTCCTTTTCCTATGACACTGAGCTCTCTTCAGTGAATGTTTCATGACTGTATTCACCAGAATAAGCTTCCATTCTTTTTTGTCAGCTGGTTACTATTCCTCCATGGAGGAAATCAAACCTAAGTACATAGTCCATAACAGCTTCATCCCCTTTTGAAACAAAAAGTTCCCTTAGCCAGGATTTTGACAGATTATGCTCTGTGCTTTTTTTACTCAGCTGTTAACTTCAGTCCTAATAACTTCCTCATTCCAAAACAGTATAACCAGCTTCTTCCATTTAGCTCTACCAAGTTACCTTATTCACCACTTCACACCCTTTGATCAATTTACTGTTCTCCACTGTGATTCTTAGTCTTCAGCCTCCATAAAAACTGGTTTAAGTCCTCCTTTGTTTCTGTGCTTTTCTCCACAAACACTCAGTCTTTCTGTTGCCACCCTCAAAGCACTTCATCCCATAACCAAAGAACCTGGAGCCCCTAGTCAGCTTCTCTGACACAGCTAAGCATTTCTCATCTAGACATCTACGCTCAGCTTGAAAGATATACCTCAATAGCTTCCTTCCACCCTAATTTTCTGAGCACGATAGCATTTCCTAAGTACCTTAGGAACCCATGGAACTGGCTCAGAACATAGTCATCAAGATGAAGAATCCACAGGTATGTCCATCTGGCAAAATAACACATCAGGTCTTATTAGAACAGAGTCTTTAATCATTACCCCATTTGACTTCCTTGCAGGTGAAGGCAGTGAGCCTCCATCTTCAGTTGTTTAGTGCTCCTCTGTACCTCCCTTCTGTAGGATGACCAGTGTCTGGCTCCTTCTTGTGGAGCAATGGGTTCAGCTCCTCACAGTAGTGTTGGTGTACTCCTCCAGCCTGAGCGTCCTGCAGATGAGAACAGCGTACTCCCACTCCTGCAAATCAGTTACCACCTTCAGTAGCTGCTGTAGCTCATTTGGCAATTGGCCTGTTTCACCTTGGGTGGAAGCTCTCAGCTGGCATCCTTTAAAGAAAGTACCAGAATTACATTCCCAGCAAGTCAGGACCAGAACAAAGGTGGAGAGCTCCAGAGACAAAGACAAAAGCAGAAACAGCAGTAGAGACAGTAGCATCATTTAGTCTGCACACCTATTTCCAGCTCCTTCAGGTAAGGGTCCCATTCTGTTGAGGAGTAAGGCAGCCCCTACAGAAGGCACTGACCTCCTTTAAACCATCTAAATAAATCCAGAACAATAGGATAGTGCAGGGGTGCAGGAAGTGCCCCATTGCTTAACAGTACTTCCATAAGGATCGGTTATCAATATTACAAAGTCTTCAGGCACATTAATGAATTCCCAGCTAACTATTTGCTAGTCAAGCAAATCCTAGTATTGACCGACTCCTGAAATGAAAGCTATGCTTGACTCAAGGCAAACCCTCCACAACTAACTGCATTTAGTTGTAATGAATGCATGGGAAACATGTGGATTGCCAGGATGGCTCAACTCCAATACTGATGGAGAGCTAAGGTCTCAATGAACCAAGCTAGCAACCTTGCTGCTGGAGAGCAGGGGACTGAGGTGTCATCTCATTATGTACTGTAATGGAATGAGAAATGCTCCAAAGCCTAACTGGAGCTGCAAGGAGAAATTAACATTTGGAAATATCACATTCCTCTTCCAAAGTTAATTATGCAAGCCCACAATTACAAAACCTATCTGGAAAACAGACATGGCAGAGGAACTGTGAAGTCAGACATGGGATACTATACAAGCCACAGATTGATCCTTCAAAGAGTATACCAGAAACAAAGCAAATAAGATTTCTGCTCTGACTCATTCATATTATAGGATGCCCAAATGACTCAGTGATACACGGTCAATGATGGTATTCTGTAAAGTTTCCACAAGTGTTCATAATTACCCAGGAACCAATTATAAATTGGCAAACCAAAGGAGACAGCCCATTCACAGCAATCCTGTTGTATCCTCCTAGTGTGGCTCAGATTAATAGAACATGAGCAATAAATTCAAAATCATCTGGCTGAAACCCAGATTTTCCCGATACAGACTACAAATCACACCTTACAGATGAAAGAGCATTTAAAAATATTGACATTTTGCCGAAGAAAATATTACAAGAAAGAACTAATAGGGTACAAAATTGCCTAAAAGAACCGCAGAATAACAGATTTAAAACATTCCTGTGTATTTATTCAGTGTTAGTCAGGATATTGCTGATGCAGTGACTCCAAAGCTATACCTGTACAAAGCTGTAGCATGGTACCATCACAGAGGAAGCATCTTAGTGAGCTATAAAGGGTAATTTTGGTCAACTCAACTGCTCCCTAAAAAACCAAACCTAAAACCCCACATACAGAAAGTCTTTTGTACAAGCCATCAACTGTTATTTTTATTTGGGTTTTTGTAGGATATACACCCCCAGCACAATTATAAACTTGACCCTGCGTATCCTGTATCTTTCCAACTAAGCTTCCAAAGTCAATTATTAAAGGCTTGCAATTAGTTATAATTCAAATCTGAAACTTTACATCTTCAATGTGCATATTAACAATTTGAGAAGAGCCTGTAAAAAACACCAGAACTCCTTTAAGTCTACTTTACCCAATATTTAAGGTTGACTTGAATGGACCTATGCTTTAAAAGCTTTAATGGATATATTAATTCATTTTTGCACGTTGCTAATACTGAGCCACATACTACTGTTTTTCCATGTAATCACTTCATGTTGCTATGTTACCAAAAGCTAAAATAATCTAATGAACATTAATTAACATTTGCACAACACCATGTAATGTTGCTACTTGCAGTTTTACAGGAAGAGCTGAGACACTAAGAGGAGCTCTTAGGTCATATAATGAATGAGCAGCGGCACGAGTATAGAGACAATAAACCCACACTCCCATTTCTACAAAAGTCAGGCTAGGCCCTTTTCGAATGACTAAACCATAGATCTAATTCTATTACTTCAAAACATTGCTTCAGATTAATTGGTTGAAATTAGTATTGCAGAACTCCACTCAATGCTGATGGGTTTGAGTTTCATTTATTACAGATTCTTATCAGAAAAATCAAAGCTCCTTCTTAAATTATTAGAAAGCAGCAACTGCAATACTGCAGAGCAAAATTAAGGAAGTTCCCATGATTTCACTTCCCGTTTCCACCTGCTTCTGTGGCACAGTGGGCAGGGAAGAAGAATTTTCAAGGTCCACATAGAGCATTCACAGGTCTACATATACAGAAATTTCCATCAGCTTCTCCCAGCTCTTCTAGCAACAGATCACAGGAGAAAATACTGATTATAGATAGAGCTCTTCACTCTCGTTTTGTCTGCAAATTCTTCCTCTTTCCCAATAATTACATTGTCCAGATATTATCCAAAATCATCTAATACTTCTGGTTACAACTCTACCTTCCCAGCATATATAGAGCAGAGTATCAGCTGTCAACTTGACAGACCTCCTCAGAGGAGCTTCTGGCATGCACAAACCCAGCGAAAAGTTGGTCCCCACATGTTTCTGAGACACAACGAACCCCCTCCTGAAATACACTGCCATGCAGGGAGAAATGTCCTGCAGAGACAAATCCAGTCTCAGTTCAAACAGTCCTATCATGTGCAAGGATCACTTTCATATGTGTTCACACTTCTTTTGAAGGTTTAATTCTGGACTATCAGAATCCATTCAATTAGAAACGGCAAGAGCGTGGCGTCCTTCACCAAGGGACATAAAACTCAGCAGTTATGCACATTGTTCCAGAGACTACCAATTGCACAAGATTTGTAGAACTTTATCTGTCATTTTATCTTGCCAATTTGTTTGCATAATAGTTGGAAAGTGGTGCTGATTAAATGTCTCCAGCAGTTTGATCGACCAGTGCTAACTTGCTTCTGGTTCAAAGCCAAAACATAAAGTGAAAACTAAGGCATTTGTAAAAATCAGGATCTTGTGGGTTTAATTAAGCTGCTAGTGTTTCCCTTAAGTTTAGGTAACTATTTCCTAGTAGATGCTTTACTAATTCCTCTAAGCTAACCACAGCTCTTACCAACAGTTACACTGACTCTACTGAAGTTAAACCTTACGTTTTATTTCTCCAGCCTTCAGCAATTCTGCTTCTTGAAGTTTGCTCCTTTTAAATAGAGAACATATCCAGATAGGCTGAGAAAATTGGGGCTGTTCAGCCTGGAGAAGAGAAGGCTGCGTGGAGACCTCAGAGCAGCCTTCCAATACCTGAAGGGGGCCTATAGGGATGCTGGGGAGGGACTCTTCATTAGGGACTGTGGTGAGAGGACAAGGGGTAATGGGTTTAAACTTAAACAGGGGAGGTTTAGATTGGATCTGAGGAAGAAATTCTTTACTGTGAGGGTGGTGGGGCCCTGGAATGGGTTGCCCAGGGAGGTTGTGAATGCTTCATCCCTGGCAGCGTTCAAGGTGGGGTTGGACATAGCCTTGGATGGCATGGTTTAGTGGGAGGTGTCCCTGCCCATGGCAGGGGGGTTGGAACTCGATGATCTTGAGGTCCTTTCCAACCCTTACTATTCTATGATTCTATGATTCTATGATTTATGCCAATTAAGGATCTGAGAAGGTTTGCTGCTGCCTGAGAGGTGAACTTATTCTTACTGCGCCTTCTACATTAATATCCATGGTTACCAGTGATGGAGTTTTCCTCAGTACACAGTTCATTGCTGATAAAATCAACAAGATTATGCAAATAGCAAGACACTATTTGTCTAATCAAAATCAAGATTTTTATTAAATTTTACCATTATTTAAAGTTTCATGCTGCTGGGTTGGACAAATAATACAACATTGGTATTAGCAATTAGGCCCAAATTCATTCTCCATATGGCTGTAACAAGTTAGACACCTGTAATGTAATGACACAGTCAGTAAGACACTCATTTTTATTCTAGAATTAGTACCATGAGATTTTGTGCCTAAAGTGCAGTCTACAGATGACACTTGATTCCTGAGTTGTAACGAATACAAGTACAAGTAGCATCAAGCCAGTAATGACGATTTCACAGGTAACAGTGTCTATTCTATTTCCAGCACAGATAATAAAATACCCTACAAAGATGTGTTTACAATCACTTGGTGAGGCCACAGTAAACAGAGACACTTCAAACTAGTTCTGCTTTTTCCCCACTTCCATTAAGAAGATCTCCTTGTCACGAGATCTCCATTTTCCTGAGATCTTTTGAGATTACAAATCCATCATTTGCAACAAACAATTGATGCTAACAGTTTAATAAATCACATGAAAGCACTCATTACCACCTGACTAGCTTCCGCTTGTGCTTAACCACAGCAGAAGCAAATTGCTCCCATGGCCTCCAATTGCCTGACACACCTCAGAAAGCCTAACGTCACTTTAGGAGGTCATTTCTAGAGATGTGTGTGTGCTTTCCCATCGCAATTGCCAAAGAGCAAACACTGACTGATTTAAGTAACCTGTTGTTTTGAGACAAGTATGTGAAGTATTATCATGACCTTGACGCATCCTTGTGTAGCAAATGTCTAGATGACCTATCAGGTGCTGCTTGCAGCACCTTTCCAGTCTCTTCCCCACTTAGGGTGAATGGCACAACCCAGAGCAGAGCCAGAGCACTTTGGAACATTCACCAAGTATTTTACTGTTCCCACAGCACACAATTGGCTTAAGGCTTATTCATGACAGGAACATCCATGTCATGAATCCTCTTGGCAAATAGCAGAAATAGAAGAGGCTGGACCTAAAGCTCCTTAAGGGTGCTCCCAAAGGCCAAGATTTTGTTCAAACACAGTGACAGCCTACAAATCATATTCTGATGAAACATAGTCACCTCACCTACAGATACAGCAAAGTCACTGTTAGGAACAGTGCTATCATCCAGTCCTTTCCTAGTTTAGTATTCCTGACAACACTTAATTTCACCACATCTGGGGAAATATGCATATGCTCTCCTTTCTTGCAAAGCATTTTGAATGTTTCTCATGTCAGTGATGAAGGGAACAGAGGGGGAAAAAGCCACATAATGCCTTTCAAAAGAGGATGAAACTGATACCGAATATTTTTCTAGTTCAGGTTGTCTTTGGTTGTTCCACGTAGGAAGTGTATTCAACCATGCAGAGCTTTTCAGCTCTTCTAGTCACACCTTCTTTCGAGTGTCACACCTAGAATTTCCTGGACACAGCAATCTACTGTTGAGACAGGCACTCCCTGAAAAATGGTCTGTCATATCCTTCTAAAGACAGTATCTGCATAGAAGTTGTGGGAAGCAGTACACTGAGTATTTACCCTGGTTAACCACTGAATGAACTAATTCTTGAGCTGTTTAATCTCCTGCCTCCAGAGACAATCATACTGCCTTTCAAAACCTCTTCATATAATTTTTTTGTTCTACTCTTTGCATTTATTATTTTTGCAACATCAAAACATATGCAAGTGTACCTTCATCTCCACGTTACAGATTGCCTTCTCTAAGGGACCTACATCAGCAGCTTTCCTGGTAATCAGTGAAGCACTTCCCTGCAGTCTGTCACCCATCCATGTTGATTACACAGGCAGCACTCCCTGCAAAGGCAACTACTTGCAATACCCTTCTAATTCCCTTGTAAACCCAAGTTCTCCTAAATTCCAAGTTATTTTTCCCATGAACTAAGCATTCAGATAATCCCAAGGCAAGGACTTATCTCTGATGTTCATCTGCATTATGCAGTGAACTTCCCTGGCCCGCATCCACTGCAGTGCCAGTGCTAATAACTTTTAGCCAGGGGAAATCAGCAGATTACATCCTGAAAGACTTTCCTGACAAAAACTGCTATGTCCAGCTAACACAGGAGGCCCAGTTTTGATCCCATCTGTTGCTCCAGCAGCAGCACCAAAGAAGAGAGGTGCTACTGTGCTATTTCAGACTACATCACAAAACCAAGATCATATCTTGAATTACTCTACACTGGTCACAATCTTTCAGATACTCCTGCTAGCTGTTCCAAAGAATGTATATGTAGAATGTACAGACTATACTCTTCACTTGCCCTAAGAAGTTACCCTCATTAAGGTAGCAATTTTGCCAATAAATCTATGATCAAAGATTTTAGGAATGTCCTGAAGCTCCAGGGTACCATTGCTGTTGCAAACTCCTCTTTACCTTTCAGTTTAAGAAGCTCAGGCAATTTTCAGCAAGCTCACTGCCCTGGACTTCAAGAGAGCAGACTTTGGCCTCTTCAGGAACCTGCTCAGTAAGGTTCCATGGGATAGAGCCCTAGAGGACAGGGTGGCCCAAGACTGTTGGTTGATATTCAAGGATCACCTGCTGCAAGCTCAGGAGCGATGCATCCCAACTAGAAGGAAGTTCAGCAGGAGGGCCAGGAGACCTCCTTGGATGGATAAGGAGCTGCTGAGCAAAATTCGAAGGAAAAAAGAGGCTTATAAAAGGTGGAAACAAGGTCAGGCGGCCTGGGGAGAATACAGGGATGTTGTCCGGGAAGCTAGGGACCAGGTTAGGAAAGCTAAGGCCCACTTAGAATTAAACTTGGCTAGGATGTGAAAGATAACAGGAAGGGATTTTACAAGTACACTGCAAATAAAAGGCAAGCTAGGGACAACTTAGGCCCTCTCCAGAAGCTATCGGGAGAACTGGCTACCCTGGATTTAGAGAAGGCTGAGGTTCTTAATGACTTCTTTGCCCCATTCTTCACCAGCAAATGCTCCGATCACACCACCCAAGTCTTGGAAGGCAGATGCAGGGACTGTGATGAAGACCCTGGGCCCACTGTAGGAGAGGATCTTGTTCAAGACCACCTTAGGAACCTGAATGTATACAAGCCCATGGGACCGGATGAAATCCATCCAAGGGTCCTAAAGGAGCTGCAAATGAAGTTGCTAAGCCACTGTCCATCATATTTAAAAAATCATGGCAGTCAGGTGAAGTTCCCGATGACTGGAAAAAGGGAAATATAACCCCCATTTTTAAGAAGGGGAAAACGGATGAGCCGGGGAATTACAGACCAGTCAGTCTCACCTCTGTGCCTGGCAAAATCTTGGAGTGGATTCTCCTGGAAGGCATGCTGAGGCACATGAAAACCAAGAAGGTGCTTGGTGACAGCCAGCATGGCTTCACTAAGGGGAAATCCTGCCTGACCAATTTGGTGATCTTCTATGAAGGGGCTAAGGAACTGATGGACAGGGGCAGAGCAGTTGATGTCATCTACCTGGACTTGTGTAAAGCCTTTGACACTGTCTCACATGACATCCTTGTCTCTTTAAGTTGGAGAGACATCAATTTGATAGGTGGACCACTCGGTGGATAAAGAACTGGCTGGATGGCCACACGCAAAGAGTAGTGCTCAGTGGCTCAATGTCCAGCTGGAGACCTGTAACGAGTGGTGTCCCCCAGGGATCGGTGTTGGGACCGGTCTTGTTCAACATCTTTGTGGGTGACATGGACAGTGGGATTGAGTGCACCCTCAGCAAGTCTGCTGATGACACCAAGCTGTGTGGTTCGGTTGATAAGTTGGAGGGAAGGAATGCCATCCAGAGGGACCTTGACACGCTTGTGAGGTGGGTTGATGCCAACCTGATGAAGTTTAACCATGCCAAGTGCAAGGTCCTACACCTGGGTCAGAGCAATGCCAGGCACAGCTACAGGTTGGGTGGGGAGGAGATTCAGAACAGCCCTGTGGAGAAGTACTTGGGGGTGTTGGTCGATGAGAAAATGAACATGAGCCAGCAGTGTGCGCTTGCAGCCCAGAAAGCCAACCGTATCCTGGGCTGCATCAAAAGAAGCATGACCAGCAGGTCGAGGGAGGTGCTGCTGCCCCTCTGCTCTGCTCTTGTGAGACCTCACTTGGAGTATTGTGTGCAGTTCTGGTGTCCTCAGCATAAAAAGGACATGAAACTGTTAGAACAAGTGCAGAGGAGGGCCACGAGGATGAGCAGGGGACTGGAGCACCTCCCATATGAAGATAGGATGAGAAAGTTGGGGCTGTTCAGCCTGCAGAAGAGAAGGCTGCATGGAGACCTCATAGCAGCCTTCCAATACCTGAAGGGGGCCTATAGGGATGCTGGGGAGGGACTCTTTATTAGGGACTGTAGTGAGAGGACAAGGGGTAATGGGTTCAAACTTAAACAGGGGAAGTTTAGATTGGATCTGAGGAAGAAATTCTTTACTGTAAGGGTGGTGAGGACTGGAATGGGCTGCTCAGGGAAGCTGTGAATGCTTCATCAATGGCAGTGCTCAAGGCCAGGTTGTACAGAACCTTGGATGGCATGGTTTAGTGGGAGGTGTCCCTGCCCATGGCAGGGGGGTTGGAACTCGATGATCTTAAGGTCCTTTCCAACCCTAACTACTCTATGATTCTATAATTCTGAACTTTGCTGAGCATTCACTGAAGTTATGCCTTTGCAGTACATGAGGCAGGTCTCCTTCAGCTGAATTTAGCAATCAAAGGTTAAAAAAGATATTCATGTAGCATTACAGAGAAGCAAAGCTATCAGGGCTCCTCTTTACTCAATGAGCAATCTGCTTCTTTACAATACTGCTAGTTCCCCCGACAGTCTTCTGTTCCCACAGAAATCAAGAACTTGATCTTTAATAGCTTAATGATCTTTATAGCTGGTAGGCTAGGCTGGGCTTCTATCTTTCATGGAACCTTTGCAGTTCAGACAATACAATTGCAGTTGCTCTTTTCCTCAAAGGGAAATTAATAGCCTATTCTACTCTCAGCTCCTAAAGAAGAGACGTATCTTCTAACTGTCCTTTGATAGCAGTGAAAAGGATATGCTTCAGTAAGAACAGAAAAGTTACACTGCAGGCAGATTAAATCAATGACATCAGAACTGCCCTTTGCAGATAGCATTAGCAAATCTCTCCTAAAATGCTAGCCTAGGTCAGTGTCTATAAGGTCTGTACTTTAAACTTCCTATACTCACCAGCAGCTGCCACAGAGTTGCTTGCCCACTAGGCAGGAGGAGGCCAGCAGTCTTGACCAAAGCCAGGGCTGCCAGATTCCTGACAGTGCTGTAGCAGGCACAGCAGGCATCCAGGACAGGATGACCAGCCACAGAGGAAAAAGCTTTGCTCCTGCTTATAGGCAGCTTAGGCCTGCATCATTGCAGACCTGGGCTGAGGAACACCAGGGCACCAGCCAGCCTTGACACTACAAAGCACAGCAGTCTCCTCCCATCTGTCTCAGATGCCTTTGTGTAGGCTTAAAAGCTTGAATGTGAACCTCCCTCATGGGAAGGTAACACCAAGCAGGACAGAAAGCCCCCATGACCTGCACCCTGAGTATATGGAGGGCACGTACCACTTCATGTTGCTCTGTCCCACTCCTCTGAAAGGCCAAGACATGAGACACCCACCTCCTTGCAGGCAGCTGCTCCATCCGGGGTGAGCACACAGACTCACTGTCAGGACCAGCTCCTAACCACCACCAGGAGCCCCAGCTGGGAGGACTCCTGAGGCAGAGCCCATGAACACACGTCACCCCTGCAGCAGGCAGGTGGCTCACAATGGGAGAAATCCAGTAGGAATCACTGGACCGGCTCCTCGAGCAAGCACAGCCTCCGCAGCCCCTCTAAAGCCCCACTCACAGGTAGCTCCAGGGCAGAGGGGACAGAGGGCTGTAGAGCTCCAGGTGACATACACCCTGACTGCAGGACTATCACCATCACCGCACTCCCAGCACAGGCAGCCATAGACCCTGGCCCTACTTGCAGGCAGGTCACACTGCCCAAAGTGCTAATCACAGCCCAGGAGTGACTACTGATCTACTGGCGCACACTCAAAACATACTACAGTGGTTTGCTTGCTTTTAAATGAACAACCATAGCAGCACTCATTCCCAAACCAATCCTCTTCTTCTCCTTCCTCTGCGCTTACTAACTATATGCAGGTGCACTCTGTTACTAACACAGCCCACCTGCAGCAGGACTTATGAGCTGCCACAGAGTACTACTAAGACATTAAATTCTGATGGGAGCCATAGTTAAAGAAAAATCTTCTCTATGGCAGAAATTTATGAGTCCTCTGTTTTTGCCTATGAAGAATCACATTGCTATGCCTTGCATTTAAACACACAGGCTTCCAGTGAGTTATTTACTCCCTTCCACATGACAGCTCAGTTAATTTGGGAAGGACTCATATGACCTTATAAGCTGGGTAGACACTGCACTCCTGTCATAAACTGGGTGAGCAGCTTTAGGCAAAGGATGGCAATTGAAAAGAGCCATCACTGCCACAGAGGTTATTAAGCCTTCCCTGAAGAAAGGAGGGAGCCTGTGTAAACTGTCATTAGGACAGTGCATCATGGCAATGTATTATTCATATCATGGTGGCATCAATAAGTTCCAATAAAGTTATAAGCCCTCTGTTCTGTAAGTACACAGACCCAGCCCTAAGTGCCTGAAATTTAAGTAGGCAAGACAGAGAGTGTGGAAATGAGGGATAAGAAATTAAATTATATTTCCAAGGTTACTCAACGGGTCTGTGGCAAAGTGAAGGACAACACCTGAGCCTACCTCTGTTCGTTAACTACAGAGGCCTCGTTCCCTCATCTCCCAGTCAGTACTTTTTGCTTCCTGCTTTCCTCCTCCTTAATGTTACTTCATTCTGAGGTTTAGTTCCTGGTGCATGTCACTTATGGCAGATGCTGCCAACATGTCACAGCCCTAGGAGCTGTTATGTTACTATAGATGTCCATTTTAATAATGGCGTGTGTCTCTGTGTTCCCTCTTTTACCTTTTCCTGCTCTCCACCTGGTGTTTCTGCATTGTTTTTACAGGTTGCAGTTCCGTTCAAACCCAGGGCCTGACATACAAGTACTGGGAGTTGGATGAAGGAAGGACAATAGTCCTGCATCACGGATGTGCCCTCATCTGCCACCACACAAAAAAAGTCTCCTAAAAAGCCTATAAAGCCCAGAGTAATGTCAGAGTTTCCCAGACCTACAACTTTTGAGACTATAAGAGTTTCTTCACTGGACTGTAATCACAGAATGAGCTATAAAATGGGTAATGTCTGTGTCCTGTCCAGCCTTGGGGAAACCTCGAAAGACTCTTCTAGAATCAGAGATACAGGCTGTGACAGTTTTTATTAGTTGCTTTCCTCTAGTACTAAAATGCTACCAAGAAGCTCAGCAATGTACATGTCTGATTGTCAGATCGATTTGATAGTGTCCAGCAAAACATCTTTTACTTTCTTCAATGTGGCTGCTGCAAAGGTCATGCGTCAGAAACATTCCTATTTACAAAATTATCCTCTCTTTATCTATTTCCTAGTTATCAAACAACATCAGTTTCTACACATCACACTCATGAAACTTCCAGAGGAATGCTGAGATGCAGGGATTCTCTCTGATCCCCGAAAGACCTGAGGACACCAGCTCACAGGCCAGCCTACACAGCCTCTTTGGGGACAGAAGGTGTTTGTTAACACTTAGGCCTCAGTAACCTAGTTTATAACTTCACTGCACTCTAGAGTAAGATGTTTTGCCACTAGGCAGCCACCTCAAGATTCAAATCAGGTCAATGTAAACCGCAAACAAGTCCATGGGACCGGATGAAATCCATCCAAGGGTCCTGAAGGAGCTGGCAAATGAAGTTGCTAAGCCACTGTCCATCATATTTGAAAAATCATGGCAGTCAGGTGAAGTTCCCGATGACTGGAAAAAGGGAAATATAACCCCCATTTTTAAGAAGGGGAAAATGGATGAGCCAGGGAATTACAGACCAGTCAGTCTCACCTCTGTGCCTGGCAAAATCTTGGAGCGGATTATCCTGGAAGGCATGCTAAGGCACATGAAAACCAACAAGGTGCTTGGTGACAGCCAGCATGGCTTCACTAAGGGGAAATCCTGCCTGACCAATCTGGTGACCTTCTATGAAGGGGCTACGGAACTCATGGACAGGGGCAGAGCAGTTGATGTCATCTACCTCGACTTGTGTAAAGCCTTTGACACTGTCTCACATGACATCCTTCTCTCTAAGTTGGAGAGATATCAATTTGATAGGTGGACCACTCGGTGGATAAAGAACTGGCTGGATGGCCGCACACAAAGAGTAGTGCTCAATGGCTCAGTGTCCAGCTGGAGACCGGTAACGAGTGGTGTCCCCCAGGGATCGGTGTTGGGACCGGTCTTGTTCAACATCTTTGTGGGTGACATGGACAGTGGGATTGAGTGCGCCCTCAGCAAGTTTGCCGATGACACCAAGCTGTGTGGTTCGGTTGATAAGTTGGAGGGAAGGAATGCCATCCAGAGTGACCTTGACACGCTTGTGAGGTGGGCTGATGCCAACCTGATGAAGTTTAACCATGCCAAGTGCAAGGTCCTACACCTGGGTCAGAGCAATGCCAGGCACAGCTACAGGTTGGGTGGGGAGGAGATTCAGAACAGCCCTGTGGAGAAGTACTTGGGGGTGTTGGTCGATGAGAAAATGAACATGAGCCGGCAGCGTGCGCTTGCAGCCCAGAAAGCCAACCGTATCCTGGGCTGCATCAAAAGGAGTGTGAGCAGCAGGTCGAGGGAGGTGCTGCTGCCCCTCTGCTCTGCTCTCGTGAGACCTCACTTGGAGTATTGTGTGCAGTTCTGGTGTCCTCAACATAAAAAGGACATGGAAGTGTTAGAAAAAGTGCAGAGGAGGGCCACGAGAATGATCAGGGGACTGGAGCACCTCTCGTATGAAGATAGGATGAGAAAATTGGGGCTGTTCAGCCTGCAGAAGAGAAGGCTGTGTGGAGACCTCAGAGCAGCCTTCCAATACCTGAAGGGAGCCTATAGGGATGCTGGGGAGGGACTCTTCATTAGGGACTGTGGTGAGAGGACAAGGGGTAATGGGTTTAAACTTAAACAGGGGAGGTTTAGATTGGATCTGAGGAAGAAATTCTTTACTGTGAGGGTGGTGGGGCCCTGGAATGGGTTGCCCAGGGAAGTTGTGAATGCTTCATCCCTGGCGGCGTTCAAGGTGGGGTTGGACATAGCCTTGGATGGCATGGTTTAGTGGGAGGTGTCCCTGCCCATGGCGGGGGGGTTGGAACTCGATGATCTTGAGGTCCTTTCCAGCTCTTACTATTCTGTGATTCTGTGATTCTGTATCTGGAATATACCAAAAAAGACGATACACATGCTTACTGAAGGTATAAAGGAGAAGAAATGAAAGAAAAAGAAGTATAATGTATTTGCATTCTCTCAACATACCTTTCCCTCATCACATCTGAACTATTGTGAATCTTTGCCTTATACACATACAATTAATTAACATGTGAGGGGATCCTAACAGATTAAATTCCTTTCCTTCACTTACCTTGTCTTTCTCAACAAGTCTTACATGTTTCATATTCATTTCAGACAGAGCCTCAGTATTTTCTAGCTAACCAAGGAAGTGATAGAGCATTAATTTTAATCAATAACTGTTAAAATCAGGGCTCTTGGTTCTTCCTTACAGAGTGCATTTCTGTTCAAAGCAGAAATGCACTCCATCACTGAATTATGCCTTTGATATCAAACTGTCCATAAAAAACCTAAGGCTTGTAAGCAAAATCAAGTCATTAAGCTTATAACTGGCTCTTGCTCAAGACTTGCCACAGAAATAACTGACCCTTTAGCATCTATACTCTAGAGATTTAATACCATCAACATACTCATCAGTCTTCATTATATTAGGCAAACATTTCAGGCTCAAACTTCCTCTGCTCATATTTCTGCAAAGCTGCAACAGCTTAGTATGTCATATTGACAGTTTCTCCTAAAAGAAGTAAAAAGATGAGTTACTGCTTACCATGAGGTGACAGAAAATCCTGAGTTCTGCACATATCTAGGCCCATGGAATCCATGAATTATCTTCATCTGTTAAAATACTGTGATTTTTCTTTCCTGGGATGCTATTCAGTTCCTCAGCATAGAGCAAATTACGTGATAAAAGTCTTAACAGAACTCACGGAATTCTTGCAGCTTTGGGTTTAGACTCCCTTTTACTTCAATTCTTTCCTATGCTGCACTCAGAGACACCATAGCTTTTAGGACTATTTTCAGTGTTACTTATGTGTCCCCTAATATGCACGTGTGGAGGAGATGTAAGTCATTAGAACAACGGATGCTGCCAAACTGATTCCAGGGTTCTGTCCAAAGCTACAGAGTGATGGCATTGTCAGGCAATATACAACATAAGAAAAGTGAGGATTAAATTTGTATCAGACTCAGTGAAAGAGGCTGCCTATGCACTACCCAACCTCGTAACTGTCTCTAGTTGCTGTCAGCTTCCATGAGTGAAAACAACTCCTCTGTTTATAGTGAGAGATACTCCAGTAAGTGAAACACATCTTTGGCTACTGCAGGAGAGTGACACTCATTCCTCAGTGTATTTTCCCTAAACTCCATATGGCTGCCACCATCAAACACAGACTACTTGTAAACAACCAAATCTGTTTGGCAACCGTGGGTAACAGGAAAAGATTTCATCTAGGTTAGGTGAAAAGGAGTTACAGAGTGATTTCAGCAGAGCAATGAATGTGTGATCTCAGAGCTAGACATTTCTTTTAATATACAAGGTCAATAAAAGTCCTTCTTTTTAAACCTGCCCAGTACTTCCCGTTGCAGAACAACTAGTTCAGTTGCTTATGCATTTGTCACCCAAACCTGCTGGGCTGCAATTTTCCATACTGAGTAAAAAGCTATTAGCCTTAGTATCCTGTTATTTGGAAATGTTCAATCAAAAATATCCATCCAATTCTAAGAATAAGGCTAAGGGGTGGGTTTTATGTTAAAAAATGACAGTGTTGACAGTTGTTTTCTTCAGGGAGGGTATTAATTGGGGTTTTTTACTAGATGAAGGCTAGAGAAGCATTTTCTATGAAGAAGATGGTTTAAAAGAGTTTAAATTTGACTTGAACCCTGCATTCCCTGGAAAATCTGCCCATGTTTGCACAAAATACAAAGCCTTCAATTGATAGCAGTTTGTCTTCAGTACAGTTGCTTAGTGGCTTCCTCTGTTTCATGGCTGGAATTTCTTCTGTGTGCCAAGGTTGTGCCTGCATCACCCCTACAGAGCAACTGTTCATGACTAAATCTCACAGATCCTTTGTGTTACTGTACTGCATGTTTATACACCATCCTCGTAAGGACACAGCCCAGGCCTACATGTGGCAAAACAAAGCTTTCTGTGTTTTCCATGTGCTACTTGTTTGCTGTTTGCAGCATCTCTGGGCCAGAGTGGCACAAGGGCAAGGGAAAGAGCAGCAGCAGTTTATCTGTCCCTCCTGCTGATACTCAGTCAGTATGGGGAAGGGATGTATCTTGTTCTACAGCAGGATCCAAAGGAAGAACTTGGGAAATAAAATCTAGGAAGGAAATTGGGAGAAGTGTCTAAGGAACATAGACTGGGATGTGAGTGGCAGAGACTCTTCAAAGGATCTTTGAGGTCCATGGAGAATAATGGGAATTGGACAGCAACCAACAGACTAAGGGTAGGGAAGAATGTGAGTTGAGAACACGGAAAGAGAGACGAACCAACAGAGTAAGGATATGATGGATGGGAACAATATGGATGGAAGGTAATAGATGGGAGAACAAATGGATAAATCTATGTCCACCAGAATATTCCCTTGCAATGCCAGCAACAGCAAGCAAAACCTCATGGCTTCCCCGCCTTCAAGGAGCACCAATGAAACCTGCCTGAAAAGAGTCCTGACCCCTTCTAGCATGTATCTGCTAAAGCCATGACAGCCTCTTTCTGCTGAGAACTCACTGATGTCCTCAGTAAACCTCTCTCCATTCAGCCTGACTGTTTTCAAACAGAGCAAATTTTAAACCAAGCTGAATACATAAAGCGGCATTCTTCATGTTGCACGATCATTCACCCCAAAGTGATTCCAGAATCTGTAGAAGAGCCCAACCAAAGCCGCCCAAAGCAAACAAAGGCACATGCTGATCTCAGCTGGCTTTACCCAGCAAGACCAAAAGAAAAGCCAACAGACTTGCTGATGGTCTGCATGGGTGTGAAAATAAACCTGTCATATAGAAGATACCGTTGCCACTCACTCAGGACTCACACCAAGCTGCAGAGGGTTTTTTCAGTCTCCCACTGTTACACCACGGGAGCATTCACCAGGGTCAGCCACAGGTATTCAAACCTCGCTGTGCTTTAACCATTGCACAACCAGCCAGCTCTGTAGGACAGTGTGGTTCATGGACTGGCAGTCGCTCTCGCTTTATTTACACAGGGCAAATCTGCTGCTCGTCGCAGTGGGAAGCTTTACAAAAGGACAAACACAGGATTATCACAGAAATTATTGGCTTCTTTCTCTGTGCTCAGAGCCCCATCGAGGCCACCCACACAGACATAGCTGGGGTTAGCTGGGGTTAGCTGTGACTGCACGCAGAAGTCCTTCCCCACGCTCCATAACTCCAACTCTCTGGAAACTCTGCTGGACACAGAGGCAATGCTGTTGGAGCTTTTCCTCAGCTGGCACCATGGGCATCCCCCAAGATGAACGACACCAAGAGAAGCCCCCACATACCTTGATCCTTTCCTCTAATAATGACTAGATAACCTGCACCCTCCGTGCTCCATGTGCTGTTTCCTCCGCAGTCAGTGGAGGCCACAAGGGAAGCTTTGACATCTCAGCCAGGAATAAGCAAAGTGACTGTTCTCCTCAATCCCACCAGATGGCAGGAGATTCCCAAAAAATTCCCCCCGGTCAGCTGGAAGGGTTCTGCAGATTTTTGAGGTCCTCTGACAAGCGCTGTGAGGAGTTAAACGAAACCATCTTTTTGAATAAGACAGGAGAAGCTTCACAAAGGCCTATCAGCGAGTGTTCATGGATCTCTTAGGAGCAGTGGGATGTTATGTCAGTGCCTCGGCAGCACTGACAGACCCATGTGGTGGAATGTTTCATGTGGCAACAATCTCCAGAATCTGCTTTCTTGTAAGGAGGCAGCAAAAACAGAAGAGAATGAGCAAACTCGAAGTGGACAGAGGGAAATGCAACTGGCTTGTATAAAGGTTTGCTCTTAACATCAGAGCCTGCAGACACTCTGTCTGCAGCATTCCTGACATTACTCATAGCATGAAGACATGAGAAAGCCACAAAAATTCAGACTGTTTGTCAAGAAAGGTCAATTTTTATTCCCTTTAGCTTAAAACTGACCTCTCCCCACTGAGGACTTTTCTGTTTTTTAAGGACCTAAATAAAAGTTCCTGCACCAGATCATATTTCACCCTTAGGATGACAATAATCCAAAATGATCCAAAATGACTGAATTCAGTACTAATTAAGGGCCCTGTGAATGAGTCTAGGACTTCTGGATGGCCACACGCAAAGAGTAGTGCTCAATGGCTCAATGTCCAGCTGGAGACCAGTAACGAGTGGTGTCCCCCAGGGATCAGTGTTGGGACCGGTCTTGTTCAACACCTTTGTCGGTGACATGGACAGTGGGATTGAGTGCGCCCTCAGCAAGTTTGCCGATGACACCAAGCTGTGTGGTTCGGTTGATACACTGGAGGGAAGGAATGCCATCCAGAGGGACCTTGACACGCTTGTGAGGTGGGCTGATGCCAACCTGATGAAGTTTAACCATGACAAGTGCAAGGTCCTACACCTGGGTCGGAGCAATGCCAGGCACAGCTACAGATTGGGCGGGGAGGAGATTCAGAGCAGCCCTGCAGAGAAGGACTTGGGGGTGTGGGTTGATGAAAAAATGAACATGAGCCGGCAGTGTGCGCTTGCAGCCCAGAAGGCCAACCGTATCCTGGGCTGCATCAAAAGGAGCGTGACCAGCAGGTCGAGGGAGGTGCTCCTGCTCCTTTACTCTGCTCTCATGAGACCTCACTTGGAGTATTGTGTGCAGTTCTGGTGTCCTCAACATAAAAAGGACATGGAACTGTTAGAACAAGCGCAGAGGAGGGCCACGAGGATGATCAGGGGACTGGAGCACCTCCCGTATGAAGATAGGATGAGAAAATTGGGGCTGTTCAGCCTGCAGAAGAGAAGGCTGCGTGGAGACCTCATAGCAGCCTTCCAATACCTGAAGGGGGCCTATAGGGATGCTGGGGAGGGACTCTTCATTAGGGACTGTGGTGAGAGGACAAGGGGTGATGGGTTCAAACTTAAACAGGGGAAGTTTAGATTGGATCTGAGGAAGAAATTCTTTGCTGTGAGGGTGGTGAGGCCCTGGAATGGGTTGCCCAGGGAAGCTGTGAATGCTTCATCCCTGGTGGCGTTCAAGGTGGGGTTGGATATAGCCTTGGATGGCATGGTTTAGTGGGAGATGTCCCTGCCCATGGCACGGGGGTTGGAACTCGATGATCTTGAGGTCCTTTCCAACCCTAACTATTCTATGATTCATGAAACAAATATAAAGAAAAGGACACAGCAAATTGAATGAAGCATCTTATAGTGGTATGTCTGATGCAGGAAGCACTGAAGTCTTTGTGTGATCAGCTTCAGAAAGAAGAGAGAGGAAGTACTGAAATTAATTCAATCACCCTGAAATCAGTTATCGCAATAAGTGAGTTTTCTTGTGGCTACACAGAGCAACTATCAGAGGTCAAACCAGCCCCTTTTGATTAATGGTGCTTGATCCCCAACCTGACGTGTTTTGGGCTGGATGCAGCTCTTTGCCTATGGAAGCACCAGCCAGGCAGTGTGATGGGGACAGCGGTTCTGCGGTGCTGAGGCTGAGGTCCACCGTTTCTCATGATGCAGAGCTGCAAGCTACACTGCTCGAAGCCGTTAAAGTGTTTATGCTCAGAAAGTAGTACCTGACTGCCATTCAGTCTGCACTATAGACCTGATTCTGTGAACATCAGACAAGAGGTCCTGAAATCACATTACTTATCGCTGATCTATCAAGTCTTCCCTTTCATACCTTCTCCTCCAAGTAGTTCTATACGGCTAAAGCCTCTGGCAAGCACTGTATGCCACTTCACGTGTTGCTTCAATCTCCTAACTTAAAGTACATTTTTAATTATAAACACTTAAACATTTATGGCATTTTCCCCTACACTGCATCGAGAATATATCTGAACTTTATTTCTCTGAAAGTAATTCTCAGCAGATGTATTTTTGTCTCTGATTTGTACTGAGTAGGATACATTTCTTAGACTTTCCAAAAATAGTTAATACTGTGGCACCGTCTTCGATGAATTTACTCCACCCAGGTTACAGTGTCATCATATTTGGTTGTTACTGTCTGTCCCCTTGTGGACAGAAACCAGACTGAGCTCAGCCTAAAGATTAAACAGATCACTTGCCTTGAGAAAGAAGGAACAGGTTATTTGCTGAAGAAGGAAGCTCATGCACAGCGTTATGGCCCCTAGAAAGCCTTAAATT
Organism: Amazona ochrocephala; assembly: GCA_039720435.1. Classification (NCBI taxonomy): domain Eukaryota; kingdom Metazoa; phylum Chordata; class Aves; order Psittaciformes; family Psittacidae; genus Amazona; species Amazona ochrocephala. The sequence continues at coordinate 115,894,899 of CM077878.1, read as the reverse complement.
TAACTATTATGGAAGGAAGCTTCCTCTCCTAAATTCAGATTCCCTTTTTGAAAACTCTGAAATTTGGTCGCAATCACATCTGGACTCTAGGTTCTGCTATCATCCATTTGCAAGCAATATCTGGATCCAGGCCTGAACTTCAAATAACTCTGGTGCCAGAATCATTACAGGTACATGAGCAAATTCAGAACTATAGGTGCTATTTAACAGATTCTCATTCGCAGTGAAACATGCACAAAGTCTGGGGCTACATGTGTATGAAGCTTTGCAGAGAACAGAAAACAACCTTAAAATCCATCCCGAAGTCTTTAAGCCCCAAGCTGTATACCTATCAGACTTTTTTTTTGCTCAGACTAGTGTAATTAAGTCTTTTCTTCAGGTATTTAACACTGCAACCCCAATTAACATTTTCTAAATCTTATGTTGAGCAGCAACTATAACAAGATATACACTAAGGATGAAGGTTTGGGAAGAACAAGCTCCCCTCAGCAAGGTGAGAAGCACAGGAAAAGGCACAGATAGGAGGCACCATGGACTGTAAAACTGGAGCTGCAGGAGAACACTCATACCACCCCCACAGAAACAGCACTACCCAGAGCTGGGGAGCCAGAGTGAAAGGAGTTGCACAGTAGAGCACCAAGAACAGAAAGGAAGGGTCCTGAATGTGAGACTTCAGAGAGGGCACAGATCTGTGGAGCTTTGATTCATATTCTGGAGTCACTTGGGAAATGTTCTCTCCTCCTTTGTTTTACTCCTTCTGTGCTTTTAATCCCCCCTGAGTAGAAAGGCAGCTTTCAGAAGCAAGCCCATCTCATGAGGTAGATGTGCCGTACATACAGAGCTTCCTCCTTCCTGAAAGCTGCTCCTGGCAGTCCTGACACTAATCCATTTCAGTGATAGCACTGAAATGCACCAAGCCTACTTTTGGCAGGCAAACTGTTTGTGCATCTGGATGTAATAAGGAGCTAGACTCTAGCTGATGTGGTGGCTCAGCACAGTGAGCCATCAGGCACAGGATGGTCAGTTTGTTCCTGCTGCCCGAGTTCAAATCTCAGCAGCACATTGGAAGCTGGTTGTGGTGTGAGCCTCTCAGTACAAACAGCCAGGCCACAGAGAGGGAAGGGAAAGGAAGGTCACTGGGAGTCATCTGAACATCTGGCTTCTGGTTAGAAGACTCTGAAGGGTGTGACAGCATCTTCCACCAGCCAGAGCAGCGAAGGTCCCCCGCAACAAGCGTGGAGCAAGACTGGAAACATCATATAGAATCACAGACTGGTTTAGGTTGGAAAGGACCTTAATATCACCCAGTTCCAACCCCCTTGCCATGGGCAGGGACAACTCACACTAGACCATGTCATGCAAGGCTCTGTCCAACCAGGCCTTGAACACCCTCACTTCTTTGGCCAATCTATGCCAGCACCTCACCACCCTCACAGTAAAGAACTTCTTCCTTATATCTAGCCTGAACTTCCCCTGTTTCAGTTTGAACCCATTACCTCTTGTCCTGTTGCTACACTTACTGATGAAGAGTCCCTCTCCGGCACCCTTACAGGCCCCCTTCAGATACTGGAAGGCTGCTACGAGGTCTCCACGCAGCCTTCTCTTCTCCAGGCTGAACAGCCCCAACTTTCTCAGCCTATCTTCATACAGGAGGTGCTCCAGCCCCTGATCATCCTAGCAGCCCTCCTCTGGACTTGCTCCAACAGCTCCATGTCCTAATCCCATGGCTGAGGAAGAGGGAAGGAAGAAGGTGAGGAAGAAATCCCTCTAGGGTAGAGAAGAGATGTGAGCCCTGCTAGGGTTGCTAACAAAGAGAAGGTTGGCACAGAGCCCTGCTGGCACTCCAGTGCAGCACTGTGCACTGCTATGCTTCCTTGGAGGCTTTTCGTTTAATTTTCATCACTGCAAGAGGACCTCAGCTACAACCTTTGCCCTTATCTCCAATCTTGCACCAGTGCAAGGAGTAGCCTCCTGACTCCACATCTTCACTGCACGCACACAGAGAAATAAAGGACAGCAATGACCTTGCTGTTAAAAGTCACGCTGAAGAAGAGCAGTCTCTCTTTCCTATGGTTGAATTGGCTCTGCAGGGCTCACAGATGGAGTTTTTTTCTTAAACAAAAAAAAAAAAAATCACAGTAAAACCTTCATTTAAATGTTATTTAAGCAGATCTGATTCTTAAGATACATTCAAGAAACAGATGTGCAGCACAGAGAAGTGCCATTTTTATAGAGTGGTTCTTCAGTGTTTGAACCACACTAGATTACATCTGGAGTGTAAGCTCCTCAGCTGCCCCATGTAATATTTATAACAGTTCACAGCATACAGCCAATCTGTCTGCCAGAGAAGCCATGTGCCTCTTTATCAACCTCAGCACAAGGTGGCAATATACCAAAATAAATGGGATATTAATACCTTGTTGCCCTACACTTTCCAGATATCCCACAGCTCACCCTACATTAGATTTACTTCTGTCTGCTGCTGCTCAAGCGAGGGGTTACTTCTCCCTTACTTTTATGGCCTGGGATGCGAGTTCAGGGAGCCCAAGTCAGAGTAAGTTGTTTATCAGGCAGAAGCAGAGCCTGTACTGTTGTCAAGCCTCTGAATCCCTCATGTTAGTGCTTTTCTCTGACACTCTGTCCCATATTTGGGCTTTTGGTAAGCTGACAGGAATGTAATTTCTATTTAAAGATACGCTGTCTGTTACTTTTATACCAAGTAACAAACGCGGGATTTGAGGAACAAGCAGCAGGAAAAAACGGTTGGACAATTTATACACTGAGTCACCGCTAATAAAACACCATTTAAAGAAAAAAAGGGGGAAAAAAAGCTCTTCTTCTGCACTTCCTCACAATCTTCCCCCAAAATTCCCTTGGCCTAAAATTTCCCATGTTTGGTCTCTACCCAAATGTGAATATTTAGATTCCTGCCAATTGTTTTCAGTCAGTTTTCAATTACATGAGGATGAAAACCAGACATTCCTTCCTATTGCTAGGACCAGGGCTGTATTTTCCCATAGCTATGCTGAAGCAATCTGAACACTGAAACCCACATTCAGTTGTAAAAACCTATGGATAGGGTACAATGCCTCCTGTGAGGGAAACCTTTTAAAGCTTTAGAAATGCATTTTTATCAAGGAAAGGACTGCTATACTTGCTCCTCCTTCTACATATGTGCCGCATATGTATATCCGGTCATAGATAATTACTTATTGTTGAAAGCAAATGTATTCCTCCATAGCCCCATTACCCTTCCTGAACATGCTCTTTGATAAGGAGAAAACTGGATTCTGGTATCTCAATTTCTGCAGATGGCTTTCAGAAGTACTTCGGAGTAAGCAATAGTTAGCCTCTGTGATTTTCAGCCATCACTCACATATCTCTTTCATGTCCTCACCCACATTTCAAACTCACACTGAAGCTGATATTGATGTTGAAGAATAAGCCAGAAAGGATCCAGTACACGTTCATATTACAGGCAGCACTGAGAATAGTCAGTGAACTAACTTTAGCAGATATGATACAGAAAATGCTGTAACATTATTTTGGACGCCCAACACATCACTTTTGCCATTTCTTTGCAGACAAAACCGCACCTGCGGTTTGAACCCCGCTTGTCTGAATTAAGGCTAATGTTTGCTCTCTTTAAGCCTTGATTTAAAACACTGACAGTGACCTACCTTCATACTGACTAATACAATTACCTGTCCACTTCGCAGTTTCACAGCTGGTGAAGCACAAAGCTGCTCCTCAGACTTTATTAAATACTTAGCTCACCCAGCAGAAGTATTTGTGCACTGAAGCGCTGCTCAGTGCAGCTGAGCACCACAGATTTAGTACCCTGACTGTACACAAGTTTTCCAAAATCTAAAGACAAACAAAAGATGAAACCAATGAAAACACTTTGCTTCTAAGTCATAAGTTTTCCCTCACTCTTTATAATCCAGACAGTGTAGTTTTGGGAGATGGTGTGAAGCAGATATCAATTGCTGACAAATAATACAGATTCACTGTTTATCATTCTTATCATTGCAAAAAGTAAATAAACCTAAGGGCAACATTCAAAACGACCATGTTCTTAATCACGGATTAATCTTATTGCTTAGGAACCACTCCTGATACTCTCTCTTATCCTGAATAACACCTTTTTCTCCCATTAGTCCCACTACTTTCAGTAATACCACTCCTGCAGGAAAAGCCTCAGATCAGTTAAAATTGTGTATCTTTTCAGATTGAGTTCTCCTAACCGTGTGCAGAGCAACAGGAAAGTAAAGGCATCAGGATACAACCTCAGAAATAAGGAAAGTGGGTTCCAGCAAGAGTAAATTCCCAGAGAGGAAAGAAAAAGGGGACCATGCAAAAGGAATGAAACAAAGAGATAAAGGCAGGAGAGGAGAATTTATCTTACACAAACAGAATTTGTGTTGGCCCGCCCGTCCATGACACAAGCTTTAATGAGGCTGCCCATTCACCGAGGCTTCAGATAAACATACAGATGGCCATTTAAATCGCCACAATGGAGTATGTGTATTATGTGAGCCAGTGTTTTCACTTGGAGAGGGTAGAGAGGGAAACACACAGGGCTGGAGATGATGAAGATAACAGGCCAGGATTATTGGACTTTTCCTATGTCTCAGCCTTTATAAGTTCTTCTATGAAAATGCTCATAAAGAGCTGGACTATAAAAATTCCAGACTTTACTGTTGGCATAATTGATCTCAGATATGTCACCACAGAAGGAGACAGAGGAGTGTTCATGTAAGACATACAAAACTGGGAGAGGAACCAAGTGTAATATATAATCTTCCCTTCCCAGAAAGCCATTCATGGTGGTTTTGGAATAGAATTAGACTTTTAAAAACCTGTTCTCTGACCTGCAGCATGTTTCAAACAAAAAGCTCTCAGGATCACAATAAAGAACATTTGAATTTGATAATGCATTATTCATCCAGGTTTGAAATAATATCTCCTTGATGATACTTTCTTATTTCACAAAAAAGAGACTCAGCAGCTTCTTCTTGAAAGACTCTTTAAAGGGTCTTTTAAATCTGATTTTTTACAGAATTAGGATTTAACATCTGAATTTTGTAGATCTGGAATTGTACAAAATCTAGAGATTAAATTGGCGCAAGTGGGCACTGCCCTGTTTGAATATGATCTGGGGCTCATAGAAACATTCTTGCTCCAGTCAGAGGTGTCTACCAACACTGTATAATTATTACAGTACCATTGCAAGAATTTTTAGAAGCCTGTGTTTTATTTATGCACCATGCTGTATGCTTTTTTAAAAACCGTATGTTGCTGTTATTGGCATTTTACCCCAGGGTGGCTGGGAAAACCTGGTTTCCATTTCTAGGCATTTTTTCTTTGCAGCTTCCTCACATTCCTCTTCACTTTACTTCACAAATGCTGATTTTTGGTCCTCCTGACCCTTCTTTTTCTCTTGTCTTCCTTATTTAGGGAATACAAGTTCCTGTCTTCTCCTCTTCAAAGCTGTAGCCACATCAGTAGTGACTACATGACACACCTTAGAGGCCACAACAGACATTAGAAGCCACAGTCAGTCCCCTTTTATGCCTCTTCTGCTATTGTTTGACATTGTCAGCATCTACCTTGTAAGCCATCAGGGCATGTGGCTCAAACTGATTGCTGAGGGCTTGATCTGTGCTCTGGATTGAACATCAAAGAGAGACTCCCACTGGGTTCAGCAGGCTGTGAATCAGACCTTATGACACTGTCACAAATCTCCATCAGGGTGTTAGAAAACCAGCTGAAGAAAAGCAAAATAAATTTTCTGGTGGAAATCCAACCCCGTGCCCAAGCTGCTTATGAAGTTAGTCTTAAGAGCATGTGGAGTGGGGAATTGCCTGTCTAAACATTGTGTGTCTGTCTGTCTGTGTGTCTGTGTGTGTGAGTGAATGAGCAAGAGACATCCTGTGGGCCTTTTAGAGCTGGTTACATTTAGCTGCTTTGTGGCTGGTGCCAAATGCTTAGTAGCTGTGACTCATTGACCGACTAGCTGTCTTAACATCTTGCTTCATTGTCCTTTTCTGTTTATAAAGGTTTTCCCTCACCCCCATCTGAGATGTCAAGAACAGTGATTCCAGATGTAAGGAAAATGTTTCCCATCCCAGCGCGTTACAGGACCTGCAGGCATGCCTTGAACGAAGACTGAAAATGAAGTGGATGCTGTTAGACTGCTGAACACCTTAGAGCAACACTGAGGGATGAAAGAGACTGCTCAAGGCAGTCTGTCTTGCTATATGGCCCTCAACTGAATGAAAGATTAGTTAGTGAGATATTCTGAGATGTGCCTCTGCATAAACCCTCTGCAAATCTAAGTTCCTTGTGAGACAGGCAGAGGCATGTGGGATTTTGGGGGTACTAGTGAATACAGAGGGAAAAAAAAACAGGGATATACTGAAGGTATCCTATCAAAACACACACCAGCCTCTACCACCCCTCTACAAAGTCCAATAGCTATTGCAGAGGAACAGTACATTTATGATTGTGCTCCTCAAAAGAGCTCAGAAAGAGACAACAGCCATCCTCCTCTGAATCAGCATGAGCTACCAAGGAAAGACAGGATCCTAGACACCAGCACACAGGAGGTAAGGCTCCAGCTCTACAGTGTTTATGGAAGTATAACACTCATCCGCAGCTCTTGGGCCGAGATGTTCAGCACTTCACAGCACTAAGTTCCCCATCTGAGGATGTCAGAAGGCTGGTTGGAGAACCCTCCCGCTAGAAATGCTCAGTGGCAGTGACAAACAGACCCTGGGCAGAGATTAAACCAGCTGCATTTACTGCAGTGAATATTCAAGGAGTAGAACAGCAGTATTTAGTGCCGTGGATATTTAAGGCTTTTGAGCTCATCCATCTCTGTTTGACTCTCCCTGGACAGGAAATTGCTAATTACCTTTCCAAGGCAGGAGCAGCTCAGCTCCTCCAGGGCAGAGGAGTGAGAATTGGCCATAATTACAGGAGGAGCCACAGAACACTCTCTCTCTGGTAATGAAGGGACTAGGCTGCAGTCAGCATTCACAGGCTGATTAGTATAACTGCTTGCAGTCAGAATGTACAGCCACTTCTCAATTGCCTTTACCCTGGGAAAAATGAGATGCTGTCAGTGTAAAACTTAAGAAAAAGAACAACAGAAATCAAATTAAGTGTTTTCTTTTGATAATAAATCAATCATAATTTAAACAATTACTTTAACAATAAGATATTTTTTCTAGCCCTCCAGTGCTCCTTTTGAATTCTCCCCACAACCCATGGTTTGGAAAATTTGGTTTCAGAATGAACTATACATGCATTCAATAACAGCTTGAATGGGGGGAGGGATATTGCTCCTAAAAAGAGCTGTGTGAATATTTTAAGTTATTGAGTAAGAGGGGTGGTAACAAGAACAATAGAAGAACTAAATTATTGTTATTTTGTCTCTTCTAGACCTCACTGCTGTCATACATTTGTCCTTTCCTCTGAAGCGGGGTTTGTCTCCCTGATGGGCTCTTCTGGGGAGCTGTCTGAGCTAACACAATTACCGTGTCAAACTCTTATCTCAGGGGCTGAATAATGGAGCCAGGCTTTGACTGACTGTTTCCTCCAGTTGTTAATGAACTGCTTATTGCAATTAGCATCCGTGGTTTTTTAGTGGGGTCTAGCGGAGGGGTGTGCTTACAAAGCTCTCAGAGGGAAGAACAGACTGGTAAGAAGCAGATGAATGGGAAAAAATGAAAATAAACTGTAAACAAATAATATAAGGGGGGTGGGAAAAGAGAGAAGGAATGTTGGGAAGGGAAAAAAATCAAGGAATAGAATTTGCAAGAACATTTTCATGGTGTACTGTTCGTGCGGATCCTAAAAGACTGATAAAAGCACAGGAAAAACGTGGAACCTTTCCTCTGGCTACGATTTAGCTCGAGGTGGTCACAAGCACGGTTGCACGGTGGGGCCGCCGCCGTTGCTTAGAAGCAGACCATCCGGCTCAATAGTGAACAGGAGAGGGCAGCATCGCTTTAAACTTACCACAAGAGCGACTATTGCAGCGGTCAGGAAACTGCACTTGGGAGAGCAGCTCATTGTGCGTCACCAGGCAATGGATTGATAAAGAGAGGCTGCCGGCAGGTACCTCACTGCAAGGAATGTCTGCATGGGAAGAGGATGGAAGAAGACGGGATTTTAAAGTGCAGAGTAGAAAGCAACGTTGAGTGTGGTATTTCAGCAGTGCTTTTGGCCTGGCTCAGTTCAACTGTCAAGTGAAGAATCCAGAGCTCCTGAATCAGTGTTAGGCAGCAGATACCAAATGACGGAGACTTCGAGCAGTTCAACTAATTACATTATATCTCATCCAAAGATCATTATAATCTTACAAGACAAGAAAACTTATTTCAAAGATTCCAAATGATACACAAAGGGTGGTAAGCACCCTGCCCAGGCTGCCACATGGCATCAGGACAGCACCTGGATGGCTGTGCTCCCTTGCTTACCATTGAACCACATCAAGCATGTCCACTGCATTTTAATGACTCAATGGATTTCGTAGATGCAACGAGCAGACCAGAATTGCTGATTCAGCTTCAGCTGAAGGATCAATGCTCTGCTCTAGTGCTTTGTCTTCAATTCAATTTATTTGGTTATCTAAATATATGAGAACATCTTAAGCCCTGGCAAAGATCCAGCAGCCCTGGTTACATCAGTGAAAAGTCCAATGTAGTGACTTTTAACAGAGGACAAAATCCGGTCTGTTAACTTTGATTTCTCTTCTCTGACAGCAGTTACTAAAGGCAGTTGTGGATTAATGAGCTGCTCTGGGCAGGGGCTCTCTCTGACATATGACTTTTGAAAGTTATGCAGTGCGCAAAATCACATGGCAGAGAAATTCCCACACATATAAAAAATAGCCATAACCTATCAGTTGCAATCTTGGCTCTCCTTCCCTTCTGCCACTCTGTTATGCCTACTTCAGTGAAGAGAGAGTAATTATCTTTACAACTCATGGTCCTGCTAGTACACTACTAAATCTGCAAAGCCAAACAAGATTTGCTGCACTGAACCCTTTTCAAATCAGGCTCGCAATCCTGAGGAAGATGAGTGCCATTTCAGAAGAGGATAATGGAACATTGGCTCCTAGACAGAGTTATTTTCTTCAATCATTTTGCAATACAGGTGAATCACAGATATCTTTTTCACTTCATAGGCAACATTCTAGTATCTCTGTTCTATTCCTGAGGTGTAGAATCAGAAAATGGGGGGTTCATTTACTGAGGTTTGATGGTTAGTATTTCACCATCCATGTAAATTAATCATTTGATCTCTTTGTGGAAATTACCAATAAAATAGGGATACCAAAAGAAGTAATCTTGGAGGTGACTGTGTAGGAATTCTGTGAATGAGAACGTCAAATACACATAAACCTACATAAACCATGAAATATCTCTTTGGGCATGGGCAGGCTTCTAGAAACAAGGAGATAAATGACCTATTTCTCGAAACAGACATTTCAAGCAGTATTTTCTAATCCTAGAAGTATTTTTGATCCACTATTTTGTTACACGTGAAGTTGCATTGATCACACTTTGGATTTTCAGGGCAATGCTGATATGGAAATGTTTTGTTTTGGCAGTTTTTAAAAATCTAATTTTAAAAATAACTTTTTTCCTTTCCATCATTTAATTTCAATAGCCATGCTAGAGTAACTGAAAATTGGGGCTGTTCAGCCTGCAGAAGAGAAGGCTGCGTGGAGACCTCATAGCAGCCTTTCAATACCCGAAGGGGGCCTATAGGGATGCTGGGGAGGGACTCTTCATTAGGGACTGCGGTGAGAGGACAAGGGGTAATGGGTTTAAACTTAAACAGGGGAGGTTTAGATTGGATATGAGGAAGAAATTCTTTACTGTAAGGGTGGTGAGGCCCTGGAATGGGTTGCCCAGGGAGGTTGTGGATGCTTCATCCCTGGCGGCGTTCAAGGTGGGGTTGGACATAGCCTTGGATGGCATGGTTTAGTGGGAGGTGTCCCTGCCCATGGCAAGGGGGTTGGAACTCGATGATCTTGAGGTCCTTTCCAACCCTTACTATTCTATGATTCTATGATTCTATGATTATTACTGGCACATTATCGTATAACTGAAGGATTGAATATGATTTAGGATAACTGAGATATGTTATTTTAACACATTTTGAAAAGAATACTGCCAGATGCTCTTCAGCACTGAATGAAACATCTTATCTTTTCTAGGCCAGTATGTAGGAGTGGCATTCAATGATTTAAAAGCAAGTTTCCATCAGTAGTCTCATCATTTAATGAGAACTAAAAATACTGTGAAAGAAATACTAAGCCTTTGAAAGTTCCAAATACAAAAGGTCCTGAAAGAAGGCTACTTGGATTTTCTGCTTCATGGTAATATTTTTTGCTTTAAATATTCTGAATCCAAAGGAAAAGTAATATTTCAGTGTCAAATTTCCCAGAAAACAGAAAATCCATGCCTTGACCAACTATAATTACCAAATGAATGAGTAACCCATTTTCTCCCAGGCCCTCAAGTTTTGCCAGCACTAAATTTACACACAATCATTTTTGAAGGAGATATGGGAGGAAAGGCATAAATGCCAAGAATGTTTGTTCAGGGAAATGACAGGCCATCCTTTTCCCAGCATCTGATCATTCATGAAGGGCTGACAAATCTTCTTGTAGACTTATTAAGCACAAAGTTATCTATTCTGAGGGGATCTACAATAAAACCAATATTTTTATCGTAGGGAAGCTTTGAGCTGAAGCCTAGTACAGACAGAGAAAAAAGCCTGGAAGAAGGAGAGCTGCTTTATGTTGGTCCATGGCTCAGAAGCATTAGCCGTCTTCTTCTCCGGACCTCTATTTTTAGATGACCTCCAGTGCGTTAGATCAAGTGCATAAATTGGATGAGGTCAAACCATCTCTGTCTGTGAATATACAGCTCCCAGAGGTGTGGCGATGTCTGTGGAATCCAGCTGGCTAGTATTAACCCAAACCATGTCAAAGTGTGACTGTGTCAGTCTTTCTATTAGGACCTAATCAGCTTTTGACAGTTTGAAGTGAAATTCTCATTTAATTCATGCTGATGTGGATGTAGACATGTCAGTACAGGCTTGGGGTTTTTTTCTGCTTGTACACTGTCTTCCCTACTGCATTAGCAGCTCACTGCAGCTCATAAAAGGTCTTTGCAGGAAAAAGATTATCATTCCCAAAACCAGTAGAAACCTCATGATTTCTACTTCTGCAGCAGTTTGATTTTATTCTAACAAGTGTCATCAGAGCAGATTTCATATAGTAGAGCATACTTCAGTAGGTAGAGGTGTGTAGTTACAAACATAAGCACACTCACAGAGCTGATAATACACTTAGTAATCCATTATAAGGGCAACAGAATAAGCACACTTCAGCAGACCCCAGAAACCACCCACCCTAAGGTTCCCTCTTGCAAAGCATGAGCTGTTTTTGCTTGGCAGAGCTCTGAGGGACTTGAACATCACGTGTCATTTGTACTGAGAAGGGAATTTCACCTCAAAACAGTTTAGCGTGAACTGGCAGCCCTGAGCTCTGAAAGATTTATGTGAGGCTGCTGGTGGTGGTGTGTCACTTGGCAATGCAGGACTGTGTGTGGAGGGAATTCCATGCAGTGTGGAGGCGAGCTAAGGAATTAAACGGGATGGGATTTGCATTAGAGCTTCACCAGAGTTAATCAGCTTTGTCCCTGAAATCTGGCTGCAACTTCCTGCTCTGGTCAACAGAAACTCTACGACTACAACATATAAAAATGCCTTGAAGAAATACAAGAGGAAAGGAAGCAATTATTTCAGTTCAGCTAGATAAGTGCCTAAGGGATCAACTCCCCATCTGAAAAGTGTATTGGCATTCTCAGCCTCATGACACGGACTCTGCAATGAAGAAAACCCACATATAGAATGAGGTCAAAAAGTTAGCTGTGAGTGTATTGTCTGGGCTTTAAATTTAACCTTGCCTTATGTCTAAACCCAGATGACTGAAGCATTCTGCTAAGTCTTTGTTGCTTGCGATTACATATATTTTAAAATATGTGGAAAGCTCTGTGACTCCTCCTCTTCCAATGGAACTGAGGATTCAGTTCAGCAAGTATACGGGCTGATGGATACAAAGGTCACCAGTTACTTCTCATGTCAAATTAGTTTTACTGAGTATATCTCATTATTTATCCTGTATGCATAGAAAAGAACACCCAGCTTAGAGTGAAATGTGTCTGGATTCACGTTGATAGAGAGGTGAGAACTGCCAGACTGGACTAGCCCATTGTCAATCCACACAGTCCAGCAATCTGTCTTTGATAATAACTAGCACCAGATACTGTAAAGGAAAAAAGCCTCTACTGAGCAATAACCCCAGTCATTAAAGTGTTTTACCCCAATCAGAGAGAAGTTGGTGCCCAAAGCATGAGGTCTTTTCCAAACATTTGCTAATCCGGCTGGAACATTATCAATGTAAATGTCTGATTCTTTCCAGATCTTGCTCGCCTCTTCAGAGAAACTGTGTGGAATAAAAAAGCAGATAGATGAAGGGGAAGAAAGAAATTTCCAAAATGTGGGACATAAACAAAGAAGGTTTGGGGCAGGATGAAAAATAAACAGAGAGAGTGTCTGGAGGGGAGGAGGGAATGAAAGAAGAGTTCTGTCCTTAAAAAATAACACAGGCTTCTTTTATAGCTCTCAAACCAGTGGAGCTTACCTTACAGGGAATAGTTCATGACTCACACCCTGGTTTGGAAGTCCAGCAAAGATCAGCAAGATGTCAAACCAAAATTCAGCTATCTCTGCAGAAAGAGCCGATCAAAGTTCTGCCCAAAACAGAGCAGCACTGTGGATTATGTCGACTCAGTGAAGACAGAGGTGACCACAGAGGACCTGCAAGCCTAGATCCTCTGCCCCTTCTGCAGAACATGACAGCACAGGGCTTGACTGGGCAGAAAAGGACTGGGATTTTATCTGTTGTGCAGCAGAAGAGGGTGGAAGGAAAATCTCACTCGCTGATAGCATAAGGGTTGAAAGCTACAATTGCACCAATGATAATAAGAATTCAGGACTAGCAAGATTTGTGCTTTCAAAGAACTAATATGGAAAAATGTCTTAACCTCCTGCCCATGGAAGCTGACGGATAAAGCATTAGGATAAAAGGCCCTAAATATGGTTTCCAAATCAATCCAATGTGAATATCCTGCTTTGGGAGACATGAATAACTACAGTGCACAAGGAGTGATGGGAAGTGACATGTACAAGTCAAGGAGTTTGCAGAATAACAGAGGATTGAGCTCAGAGAGCTATAAGCTCAAATACAACAGAGAAACTCACTTCCTAGGGTTCTAATACTGCGAGATCTCACAAAAGTGGACTCCATACGTGATAAATAACCCTGCTTCCAGATCTCCTGAAAAAGTTTAAGGGCACAGCTAACATTTTTGAAGACAATTTCTGTGCTGATAGATGGTAGCACTGACATTTTGCATTTATTACTGATGATTGTTTTGCACTTGCAGAAACAGCGAGTGCATTTTGAAACTCTGATAGTAATTTGACATTCACAAATTTCTTGTCACCTGGCAAAGTCTGTTAAAATGTTCCAAGCAATTATTTTAATCTTGTTGAAGATTAATCATCCTTTAAAACATCAGTTCTAGAAATAAATTCCAAATGTTAATAGTGATAAATTACTGTCGCGAACGGATCATTACATAGAGGAAACATTTAGTTTAATTGGAGTTGTTCCTGAGCCACTCTACATACATTATATGCTGCAAGAAGCTGAAAGCAAGTTCTGTCCTTCTGAAGAAAAACTACAGTCCCATCCTGGATTTAGACTCTGTTGTAAAGGGAGTAAGGGAAATCAGATCAGATGAGGTGCCTTGCTTGGATGTCAGTTTCTAATCCAGCAGATAATTCCAAACAAACAGTACAGGGCCTTCACAGAGACTAAGTTTTGGGCAAAGCTGGCCAAAATACTTTACTAGGGCTCTCCCATGATGAAAAGAGACACCTCAGGGGATAACACAGAATCTGCAAGAGACACAGGCTCGACCTGTAAGGGAGCAGGCCTCTTCGTGCAGAAGGCAGGACCTTCGGGAATATCTATGCATCTGCTTCCTTGAAAGGCTTTAAATTACCTTAAAATGAAAGACGAGATTTACATCAGATATTAGGACACATTGGCATAGGGTGCCCAGAGAAGCTGTGGCTGCCCCATCCCTGGCAGCGTTCAAGGCCAGGCTGAATGGAGCTTGAAGCAACCTGGTCTAGTGGAAGGTGTCCCTGCCTGTGGCAGGAGGTTGGAACTGGATGAGCTTTAAGGTCCCTTCCAGCCAAAACCATTCTACAATTCTATGAAAGAGAAGCACATATCCAAGGCTACTAAAACGCACCTGCTAAGTCATTTTAACCTTTCCTTCCTCTGCATGCCTTGGTCCTGCTCTATCCAAAGATAAATTAGCCACAATGGGGCAAGAATGGTGGTAAGCACTCCTTCCCCAACAAAATTCTTTGGAAAAGCCTCTTGCTATGTTGGCAACAAAGATGGATATGAAAAAGAAAAGCTGCATTAAGCTGACACGTAACTGGAACATCCTTAGGCTAGGAAGATCTATTACTGACAAATAGCTCTTGCTGGGAACACAGTATGAAGTGAACCTAACATTTTTAAAGCCCAGCCTGAGTCCTGTTTCACATTGGTTTGGACCTGGTTTTGTGAGACCTTGAGCATCCCCGGCACCAGTGTTGTTTGGGCTGGAGGGCTCCCAGACCACTTGGATGAGCCCACAGCACTGTGCAGAATTGGGCTTGCCTTTCTGCCCTGCCCTGTGACTCCTCAGCTCCCAGGCACATGCCTGTATCAATACATTTCTGAAGGAGCTCCCAGCAAGACAGATGCAAAGATACACTACAGAAGCCTTGTTTAAAGGGTACACTTCTACTGCACAGTGCACACTAGCCATACACAAGACAGCAGCCTATTGGGTAACAACTCTACCACAGTCTCTGGAAGTCAGATTCTTTAGAGAAGACAAGGGTCTTAAAGATTTCTTCTTGTATCTTCCACAGAAAGAGCACCAAGGGAGCTAGCTTCAAATGCCAGGATCTCCTGGAAGTGCTGTTCATTTCTTTACGAACTCCAGGGCACTGCTATGCTCCCATGTGTTGCACACAGCATAGCTCCTGTGCCTCTGAATGATGGAACTGTCTCCTTACAGTCCATTGACTCCTCACCATTCCCTACCACTGGGATGGCCAACATGATGGGGCAGCACTACTTTACCTGACTGTTTCTTTGCTGGCTGACAGCATGGACTATTTCCACCCAGGCAACCACACTGCCCCAACAGTAAGAACTGAGCTGGATTAAGTTCAAGACCTTGTATGGAGTCCAGGGTTCTGTGTCCCACACTTGATGAAATGGACTAAGCACTTGAACTATTTCAGGCTACCACATAACCTTGACATGTTAACAACCTGGGCTGTTACTGAGCTGGGTTGGATTCAAATCCATGGACAAAGGTAAAAGGTTTTGTGTTCCATTACTGGTGCCAAACATTCTGTTTTCTCACTTGGC
This sequence comes from Amazona ochrocephala, assembly GCA_039720435.1. Classification (NCBI taxonomy): domain Eukaryota; kingdom Metazoa; phylum Chordata; class Aves; order Psittaciformes; family Psittacidae; genus Amazona; species Amazona ochrocephala. The sequence continues at coordinate 115,879,298 of CM077878.1, read as the reverse complement.
TCCTTTCGTTATGGTGTTTTTCAAAGCTTTTAGAAAGCACCCATTAGCACTTCGCTCTCTATAGCTAATCTAATAAACGGACAAGTGAAATGGGAGGAAGGAGAAGGTGGGCAGGAATTATTATCCAAATTAGGTGTTAAGCTTTGGCTTCTTGGTGAGGGTTACACGGATAGAGTGGAGGGAGGGAAAGGAACTTCTGTTTCTAGAGCATGACTATGAAAATAGACACACTGGTAACTATGAACAAAATGGAAAAAGTAAATACAGTCCATGAAGTAACACCATCGGGAAAACAAATGTTCTCAAAGAAAAATTTCAGAAACTGCATAATTCTCTGCAGCATGAAGCACCGAGAGCCAAGGTCTGGTTTATTGGAAAAGTTCCTTTGCATCTGGATCCCCATCAGACTTGGAAGAAGGAGAAGCCTAGGAGGGCTGTGGTTTAGAGTGCGCCGGCATTCTCAGTGCATATTGTTCCATTTTCTTTGTAACAATAGCAGAAGCTTCATGCTTGACATAGTGAGTCTGCCCTGCTCTGTCTCACCTGAGATGTTTCTTGCCGCAGTCCAGACACTGAGGATCTGTAACAAAGCAAAAGCAGAAGCTGGACATTGATCCCTATGTGAGACTCAAATCACATGTGGCACACATACTACTGTTGAACATTAGCTGTAGCATCAGGCATTGTTTGCCTCAAGCCTTGCTTTTGCAATTCATGTGTGAGAAAGAGCTCAACACAGACAGCAGCAGAAACTGGAAAACAAGATCAGTAAATAATAGCTCAATTCAACCCCTGAGCAGAAAATATTTTGGTATATTGTGATGACTTCATGTTCCAAACACTGACACAACAGCTGTTAGTTATGTCAGGCCATTGTATCCACCTAAGAGTGGCAAAGCCAGTGCAGTGCATTTATGTATAAAACATTAAAGAGCATCTCTTCTATTAGGATCCATCTTAACCTGGGTGCTGGTAATGCTGACTTACAGCTCAGAACAACTGCAGGTTTCTGTAGTTAAAAGTCATTGACAAGCTGCATCTTAAATAAATACAGAATTTCCTCTTCTGAGGAGGAGTTTGCACGAACTGAAGTCATAAGGCCTTTCTGGACATTCTGTCAGGAATAATCCCTGAATATGGTGGAAGGGTATTACAAAACAGAACAAAGTATATTTCAGTTACAAATTCCTGAGAACTCCATCACCAACAGACTGCAGAACAATTTTTGGGTTTAGGGAGTGATATGTCATTTAAAAGTCATGTTATTTGGGACTCCAGGGTAAAAAATCTGCAGTTTATTGCCTTCCAGATTCTTAATTTTTCTCATAACCAAAAATCTGGTGGTAAACCAAACATTCTTACGCATTTGTTGACATGTCCCATGTATTTGGCAACATGTGAAATCCTTGCTATGTGGGTCAGATGAGTGTCCTCAAAGCCAAGGCAAGCCCTTGTCTTCACTGGGGCTACGGCCTCTGCAGGGAGCTGGGTTGCCTGGCTCAGTCTCCTCATCCTCTTCCTGACTGCTCAAGGTCAGACCCAGGAATCCTCTGCCCTCCACGCAGGGCATGCCAAGAGGCAGCAATCTTCACCAGCTCCCTATCGCTGCCTTTTGGCCCCAGCCCCAGAACTGGCTGATACTCATTTGGCAATACAGCCTGATTTCATGCCTCCCTGCTAAAAGTCGCAGTAGAGAGACGGAAAAACAAATGGGCTATTACAGCAAAACCTCTCTCTTCCCAAAACCTAAGTCTGTGCATAAGAAGAGCCTCTGGTGCATTCGTATGAGTTTACTGCATTGAATCAATTGAAAGAACAGCTCTCATTCACCACACACAAGAGATGCATCTCCTAGGTTCATCTCTTCCCTCCAGGTAGATATTATCATAAGCAGAAAGCAGGGCTTAGATCCTTGGTCCCCTCCCACCAAGCCCTACCCTCCTTCCCTGCTTCAGTCTCCCTGGTTGTTTCTTTGTATCACTGACAGTCTGAAACGAGAAGCTGTTGTCTGGTTTGGCTGGTAACTGTACCTCCTTTAAAGAGGAATCTCATTTTACACAAGTTCAAGAACTGAAGTTTATCCTGGTTAGCAAGTTTGTTATCTTCAACACTCTGACTCGAGGCAGCTGAAAATGAATATGGCACATACACATGATGGAAACCTTCGTGGGCTTGAAAGAGGCTTGAAAGCTGCATTTACAAAGTATATCTTAGACACCACAGGAATATACGCCCTTCCTTTAAAATACAGCAGGTGGGATCCAAAGAGCAGACACATCTACAGATACAAAGACAGAAGACGCTAACTTCGGTTATGATCTCAAACATTGAGACATAACTCTGAGAAATTGGTGTTTGAATCAACTGTTTTGTCTCTCCAACATAACTTTACATTGCACATTGTCCACTCATTTGGGTAAAAAGCGTTTCCTGGTCTGACAAACATGTAAATCCACTTAATAGCCATGAGATCCATATTGCCTTCACTTTTCCTTGCTTTATTACAGAATCGTAGAATGGTTTGGGTTGGAAGGGACCCTAAAGCTCACCTAATTCCAACCCCCTGCCACAGGCAGGAACACCTTCCACTAGACCAGGTTGTTCAAAGCCCCATCCAACCTGGCCTTGAACACTGCCAGGGATAGGGCAGCCACAGCTTCTCTGGGCATCCTGTGCCAGTGCCTCAGCAGCCTCAAAGTGAACTATTTTTTCCTAATATTTAATCTAAATCTACCCTCTTGTTACATATGTCACTATACCAACCCACATGGATGAGCAACTGGCTTATTTTAGGTGCGTATATTGTAAGATCCTAAACACATTTCTGAGGCTGTACTTAAGCAACATCACACTAATGAGATATGAGGTGCAACCTGGAGAACAGCAGCTGCCAAACCATCAAAACTAAGCAAGCTCAGTCCATTTTTCTTGGTGACAAAGATTTAGATGTTGAAATACATTCATATTTACATCAAATATTTATCACACACTAGAATGCCTCAGTTTGCAGAATACATAAGTGGCACTCAGCACACATGCTTTCTCTCACTGCCACTTCCGTACTGGCAGCCAGGAAAACGCTGACGTACAAACACTGCTCCTTCTCCTCTCCAACACTTCGCAGCTGCTGCATTTATGCCATTTGCTACATGGTGTTTCTCATCCTGACGGAAAGTGCCTCTGATCACTCTCCAGTGGCAAGGCGCAGCCATAAGATCCCACAGATGTGTGCACTATGGGGGAACCAAAGGAGTTTGGGAATGGGCAGGTGGGGATGGTGGGAGACCAGGAGCAAGGAGCACTCTCACTATTCTGCCTGCTATGACACCTGGAGCACTCCCACCAAATCCAGGCTATGCTGCCCTGCACAGCACACGAGGATAAGACATTGTTCTGTGCTGCGGTGCAAATGTGGACAATATGCCCAAGAGGAAGCACTTTGGGATGGGCTGATCAGCTCCTGCTGTATTCCTGAAAGTGATGCACTGAAGCTAGAGAAGCAGATGGGGTGAAATCTTGTCCTAATTACGTTAATAGGAGTATCGTCATTGTCTTCAGTGGCGCTAGGCTTCCCCTGCAGGGAACCTGCCAGAAAATCCCAATACCCATTTGTATTTTCCTATTTCAAGATGAAAATTAGGTTCAGCACATATTTCAGCCACTGGTGTACAGCCGTCACCGTGGAAACCCTGTTCAATAGAGTGTGAATACTTTTACAGTACTGGCTGGGTTCACAGTGTTGAGCACCATTTTTTCCCCATTAACTTTCTTAAGGGTACTATAATTCAAAAATTAGGCTACCCATGTGTGTACAAATAGCTGTAATTATACACATAGCTGCTATATACGTCTTCTGAAACAAACCTTGTACTGTACTTCTCAATTAAATTCTGTTCTTCAAACATACCATGATGATATAACAATAACTTCAATATTTTCCCAAGCATACACTAATTATTTCTTCCATTGCAACATCCTGTGAGTAGATACTGCCCCATTCTGCAGATGGGGAGAGCAAGGTACACAGGAGTCACAGACCTTGTCAAAACCATGCAGCCAAGTCCTTGCAGATTCAGGAATGGAATCCATGAGTCCTGACTCTTTAGTTCCCCTGCTCTGATCAGCAGGCAACACTCACTTCCTCTGAAATAGGCTATTTTGATTGAAAACAGATGGTGTACATTTTTGGCACAGTGTTTTAACTATACTAAAATGTTCTGAATGAATATGTGCTTATATCATACCTATATATGTATACGTGTATACACATGCATACTATATCTCTGTATACAGAAATAGGCATGAGTTAAGGATGTATTAATTTACATATACCATATGCAAATGTAATGGATATGCTGAAAGATCCTGAAGTGCAGTTGGACAGCTGGCATACCTAAACACATAAGCTGTATTCTTCGGTGGCATTGTAATTACACACTATGTATTCTCTAAGCAACAGACTTCACGGTGTTGATGGAGTATACACTTTGATGTAATGCACTTAATAATGTTTATCATTTCATGAGAAATTTTAGTGCAGCTTCAATAAAGGATGAATCATATCCTTTTTCACTAGCTCCAGCACCAACCTCCGTCCTAGCTGAACAATGTACTTAGTGGACATGGCCTGCATTTGTAGCGGATTTTCTTCTGCAACTGAATTGTTATGTCTTAAACATCATGCTTGTCTTTTGAATTTGCTCTTTCTGTCTAAAGATTTATCCCTGCATTAAGTCTTCTCTAAACAGTTTGTTTCCAGCTAGCGACTGGCAAATCTTAGACTCACTGCCTATCAGGATTAAGATCTTCCTACACATCATGCCCTGGAGGAGCTCACAAGGGTCAGTTTTTAAATTATCTAATTCTCTGCCTGCTTGCATGCAGCCTTGGGTCAGGTAAAGATGGTCTGTCATGTCAGGTAATTAACAGCTCAGGAGATCTCTTCCATGGTTGGAAATCACCAGAATGGGCTTGTACCGCGTGCTGTCTCCTGTGCCCCCCTGCCAAAGATGGGAGGGTGAGCCCTGCAAGTTCCTCACATAGGATACATACTAGTTACATCCCCCTTTCCACAAGCCCCTTTTCCACAACCTCTTCCCATTGATGGTATTTCCACTACTTTTATTGGTCGACTGGATTTTCCCCTTCACTTACCGCAAAAGAGGTAAGGAAATAAGCCTTCAAATCCACAGTTATATAGGGGGAGTTGAAAACAGCTCATTCCCCATGGGTGTTAATCCTTTGTCTGTACGTTGGCCCCAGCTACCTCATGCCTTATACACACAGAAAAGGAGCCAGAATTGGGCGTGAGATTAGAATTTGGGAATTTTATCCTTGCAGAAAGGGGAGCATGATCAAAAAGTTACTTCAGTCCATGCTAATTCCTGCTGGCCTGACCCATGCATGTGCGATATTAAAAGGAAATATCACTGATACTCACTGCTCTTCAGTCAGTTTTGGTTCTAAATCTGCAGAACTCAGGAATCAGGAAATGCCTGCAGAAAGGTTTTGAGGAGGTCACAGAAACAGAAGTATGCTACAGTGCTGCTTTATCTATGGATAAACAGAATATGGCACTTATTACAAAGAAATAAAGAGCTTATTCTCTTTCAGAACTGTAGCTCGAAATCCACAAAAGTAACACTAACATATTCTGGTTTCACAAGCAATGCTGCAGTGCGATATTAAGGTCTTCACAACTGTGCTTACAACATCAGCCAGCAGCTGTGAATCAGGAGAGTAACTTACCTCAGCTCTTATCTTGCATAGAATGGCTTAGCCTGTTTATATTTTCCTGTCTATTTGTCATACTACAAAACTCATATTCTGGCACAATCTATTTTTACTGATGATTTTCATGCTAATTTCCTCTGTTTCAAAACATACAGTAAACAGATGTACTCAGGATAGTTCTCCTGCAGTTCAGTACACCAAGCTATTTTGCTCTTTGCAAAATGTAATAGAAATTCCCAAGTAGAAAAGTGTTAAAAGAAAAGTCTGTTCTTGCAAACTCTTACATGGTAACCAGGCCTTTCTCATAGCAATAAAAAGCTCTTGACGGTAACACCTTTGCCCCTTTTCTAGCCTCTTTCTGCCAGGTAAGAATTGGAGAAACGCAAAAGACCTTTAAAAGCTCCATATCTGATCAGAGGAAATTCTCTGAGTGCAGGCTAGGCAGAGACTGCCAAAGGCTTTGTTACAGTTCCCTTTTAATAAGCCACTGCAGAGGGGGCTGAGTTAATTTTTCTGGCTGCTGTATGGCATGAAGGCAACAGCCTGGACAAAATCTGCTGGATTCGTCTCCTACAGCAGGCCCATGCTGGTAGGGTGATGAGGCTGCTTGAAGGCAACGCAGTCTGAGTTGTTCTGGGCTGCTGGTTTTGTGTGGTGCTAGATCTTCTTCCACTGGTTTCTGTGGGATTTGGACTACACTCTTGCCATTTAAAGTGCAAGTGGACCCTCCGCTAGTAAGGTACCCAATGTTCTTCATAAATGCTGAATAGAGTCCAAAGACTAAAGAAAAATCATACTGAGAACATAACATACAATATGTAGCTAATGCAGAAGCCTGTTTTCTCTACAGCATTTTTTTCCTTCTGTGATGTTCTGGAGAGTTTTTCATGTTCCTCATTATCTCTCTATCTTTACTAGTCAGAATAGATATGCTTTGATAAACATGTGCAGGAAACTAAGCCCCAGAAGAACTCCATGATTACCCTGAGACTACTTGGTGAACTGGCTGGAGATGGGAAGACTGCCCAGCTCTCTCAGTAATCCACCCTTGGCCCTAGTTCAGCAGAGCACTTAGGTACTTGTTTAACTTAAACAAGATACAGTGCTTTACTGTGAATCACAGGCCTTTTTATTACTATCACTTTTACTGCAGGGCGAGAGAATTAAGCCTTAGGAAAGGCCTTTAGCAAATGGGAGCAATAAATTCAACATCCTGCAGCTCTGCGCCCTGGGTCTTTCAGAGCCCCTATCCAGGAGGAGGATGAAGTTCAGAAACCGTGGCCCAGCTCATTTCCTCCTCCTCTAGGAGACAGCAGTGAGATTACCAACTGTAGGACTGCTGCTGTGTAGAGCTGTGCTAGTCATATAGCCAGAGCTGTAAAAATATAAATACTTTCTTTATAGCATCTTCACACATTCTTTTTTTGTTACCTGAATGGAAACCCAGCTTTCACAGCCTCTGAAATGAAACACTCCTCTTCAGGAGATAGCCAATGGATCACAGCAAACATTGGACTCCAGGTGATGACTGCAGCTGGACCTTGTTTCCTTCTGATGCACCACACATAGAAGTTGTCAGTTGTCTGGGCAAACTGTGCTGCTCCCTATGTATGGGGAGGAAAAGGTATGAGATATAGCTGTATTATGATTAATGCTTCTTTGACAGATAAATGCATTACTGGACTAAAGTTTTACACATTTACACATCACATTTCATGTGATGATTTTAATTTGCTTACTGCGTGCTTTGGCATAGCTTGGGGATGTTAAGGGGAAGCAGCGACATCTCTGTGGTTAAGGCTGAAGCTAGCTTCCATAATAGCACCCTATTTCCATCCCTTCATCATAACTTTGGCTTGGAAAGCTTCTCAAGTCTGAAGCTTTCCAGGTGTATTTCAGTCACTTTTGAAAAACTGAGGAAAAGCAGCCAAACAATTTTCAAGTTACAGGTTGCTGAAACTTCCTCTGAGTGGAAACATTTACTTTTAATTAGTATTTTTAGTCCTTGTCTTCAGTTTGATTGAGTTGAATTAGTGCAGACCATAGCAACACTCCCGCCTTAAGAAAATTTCACTGTAACTACTCAGCTTCTCTCCACCCAAATGACTGTGCCTGTAGAGCAATGTCCCCTTCCTGACTCATGTGTGCCCCATTAGGAGAGGATATTGTCCCTGACCCTGTCTCTGGTACTTGTCTTTGCCCATCTAATGGAGACCATCCTTCCTTTTGATGTCTTGGAAGGACTAAGTGAGTCTCAGCTTATTTTGGCCAAGGTGAACTGGGTTACTTTAAGCCATTGCATCATGATTCACTGCATCATGATTCACTGCATCATGATTCACTGCTAACCTTGCCCTCTTGCATGGATGCAGGTAGGGAGCACTCATGCTAGATTTGCTCTTACTTCTGTAAGAAAGGTTACCTTCACCAGGGGAGCACTATTAACAAAATGAAGCCATTGGCCAGCAGCTCCTTTCACAAGCACAAGTATTTCCAGTGCACAAGTCCTGCTACCCACACAGGAGGATCCGAGCCAGTGTTATGTTCACACTTCTGATTAAACTAGTGCAAATATTTGTCTTTCTCTACCTCAAAAAAACCACTTGGAAACATGCTTCTAACCTTTCCATGTAATTAAATCGTCTTAATTTGTGCACTGACAGTTTCCAAAGAAAAATGATTGACATTGTGCAAAGATACAAACCACTCTCATTATTCATAAATCTGAGTCCAAACAGTTTTGTTTGTTTCAGAAGGAATTATGAGTTCACTTATGTTCTTGCTGAGATCAAGCAGGCTTTTCTGGCATTGGCTTGAATGAGATCATGAGTGAAGACTACACAACATTTTGAAATCATCTCCCATTGCCCATTTCTCGTCAAGATTCTCTTCTCTTTGGGAGGTGGCCTAAAACTACCTGCTGAGTGGCAAGAGGTCGTTATTTACAACAAATGCTTTCTACAAGTCTCTGAAGTTCTATAGAGCACTTCATTTTCCTATTAGTTTTCATCGCAGAAGGAATCAATCCCCAAAATGTAGCACCGGCAAATCATAAAGGCGCCGCTTTCTAGTCATTGTTAGCTGCACCATTGCCATCACTTGCTTAAAATGTGATGACTGATTGCAATTTACTCCATGAAGAGAGAAATGGGGCTTGCTGCCTCCTCATCTAAATAAAATTTAGCAACTAAACTCAAAATGCCAATTGTTGATTAGCCAAGGTATTGTGTCTTCAATTCACAGACCATGATAGAAGTGTCTCCTTACATTAAGTGTCCTATCTCTGATTAAAACACTGATATCCGCTTGAATTGCTAGTGTCATTGTTGTTTGTATCTGTTTTCCCAATGAAATACGTATTTTAGAGCCTTGTTGCTGTTTCGCAATTTTAAAGTTAAAAATAAGTAACACGTAAAATAGAGGCACTGCTGTTTTCAACATATCAGTGTTCTTTCAATTAAAATTCAAATAAACCAAAATACTACTCTAAAACAAAACCTGAACTGGTCAGACTTCTAATCAAAAAACTCCACAACCTTGGAGAAATCCAGACCAGTGTGTGATCTCTTTCACTCCCTTCTGTAATGATCTGAGCCCTTCTCTGATGTAAAGCTAATCCAGCTCAATCCAACCTGGGATCACATTCTGAGTTATGCTTCTTGCTGGGCTTGTTTTTGTCTAAGTGCTATTTTTTACAAGTAAGAAGGGTTTTTTTCCCCCTCTCCCTTTTCACAAGCTTCCCCCCCACTCTCTTGCCAAACTCCCTGCCCTTGGTTTCCCCTTCCTAAATCACTCTTCCTTCCCATTTGATTTCCAAATTAGTCATCACTCTCTCCCTCCCTCCTCCCTATCCCACTTTTCCTCATGTCATCCTGTTTCCTTCCCCTGTCAAAGATCTCTTAGTCACAAGTTTCCTCATTCCTTGTGTCTTCCGTCATTGTTACTTACATGACAGCAGCAGTTCATTGCATTTTCCCTTAAACTACTTTCACAGTTAGGTCCTCACGTTCATCTCTATGCATACCCTTTTCAAAAAACATCCATGATACACTACTGGGTGTTCACCACTACTAGAGGTACCAGTTTTAGAGGAACAGGTATCAAAAGCCTTGACTATGATCAGTAGAAAGAGAGTAGGGCTAGAAGCAGCTCTCATGCTGAGTTATTGCAGTTTTAAGATAAGCAATGCTAGTTTTGCATAGGCATCAGCCAAATATTGTAAACATATCCACTTTTCTTTCGAATCAATGGATATTCTTGCTATGCCTCCTGTGGCTGTGGCAGACAGTTTCATCTATCCAGTTTCACAAACAAATACGCGGTCTTCCTGAGAACTCTTCAATTTGAAAAGCCACTTGACCTGAGAGTTTTACCTTATTAAATAGCTTCATTTAAGGGATTGAACTATCTTGAAGAGAGTTCAACTTTTGAAGGTGGCGTAACACAGTGTTATGTCAGGAGACAGTGGAAGGACATTTCAGCATAGATAGAGGAATCCACAGGAGAGAACTGGACTATGGACGGACTAAGGGCTTAAAGAGTTGCAAACATTATAGACTACAAAAACAAGACAGAAAAGAATAGTCTTAGATTTATGTTACTGAAGAAGGGAAAGTAAAAAGAATCTCAGATTGCTACACAGATGCTAACTGAGCTTTACAGCATCTCTAGGAGCTCTGGCAGATGTGGTTCCACTTTTACAGGAAAAAACCCCAAAATATTGAGAAAATGAAACAGCACTGTCGGAGTGCAAACAGGATGCTGTTTGGAGGCCAGCATGGGATGTGATTTTGGTCAGTTCCTAGTTTGCATAATTACAGCAAGAATCAAAATAATAGCAATTTCACACAGTTATAAATGTAATTTCATTGTTTCCTCTCCTCTTCTTTAATCACAGAGGCTATGCTGTTTCTGTTCAAGCATGGCACCCCTGGACACTTCTGCAGAGCCAAAAGCCCTTCATTCTTCACAGAAAATTGTATCCTGATGGTGGCCATGTTCTCATTAATTTAAAATGAAGACTAAAACCAGGGGAGGCTGATACAGAACCAGTGTAGTGAGATCAGTGTGATGCAATTTGTCTCTGAGGTAAAATTAGTCAGTTCAGCCATTCCCAGAAAACCGTAAAGACTATAAATAAGACTCTAAAGACCAATAAAAGCAGCACGAGGGAAGGGAAAGATGTTGCCATATTTACAATTTCTATACATGCATACACATTTATGATCACTGTTTTGGGATTATGTAAATAATAAGCATCGATTTTGCCAAGTACCATTCAGCGCTTGTACTTGGACTCGTCTGTAGACCTCACAGGAAAAACAGGTCTTAGCAAGACACTTAGAGAGGAAAAGAATAATAGATTTACAAGTCTTTAAAAAGACTAAAGCATGCTACTAAATGCATTATTATAGGTACTGACTATTGACTAATTGAGCTCTGCAATAGTCAACCGATTCAGCGAAGAGACCTGTCTACTTGCTAGGATTAAGTTTGCCCAGTAGTAAGATCTATGTGAGACTACAATGCTACCAGAACAAGTTTTGCTCATGTCACATGTGCAAGTCTTCAGTGCCATCCTAGTGTGCCACTGATGTGTACTCCATCTGCAGCTACCTGCAATCTCTTGGAGTAAGTTCTTACTGTAGTTGAAATGACAGCTGTAGGGCCCCTTTCCAAACAGTACCAGCGTGTATTGAAACACACGTTCTCGAAGGTGGGTGCCAGTGCTTTTTTTGTACAGAGTGCTGTCCAAATTCTCCTTGGGAGATGAACTAAAAGGTCAGTACAAGCAACCGGTGTCTACAAAGTGAAGTTCTGGACAACAGAAAAGCCTGGATGCAAAACTCTGTCATACATAAGATCACTCTTCAGTCACAAGCATTTATTCACCTGCTGGGATAATATATGGGACCCAGCTCAACTTTAGAAATGGTTTGTGTGCCAAAACCAGGTAAGTACAATATTTCACCCAAACCAACAAATCTCATGTCCCTGGGGAGAAAAGGCTGTTTATTCTATTATACGAACATTCAATACTGCAACACTCAACACACACATTGCTAATACATAAGCTGTATTGTTTTAACCTTATCCTCCTCATTCCCCACTACTCCCTGTGCTGCTATCAGCTTGCTTAATTTACTGTAAGCTATAAATTCCTTGTTATCATTAGTTACTTTTTAGGTACTGTAAACATTTGTAAAGCTAAGCAGCAAGAAGCATGGTGATATTATCACAATGAGAACGGGTTGAAACAAACACATGATAATTATGAAAGATACTAGGGTATGTTTGCACAACTTGGGTGCATTTTTAGGACACAGTCTGTCTGAGTGACAGAATATACGGGACAGAAGGAGTTTCCGAGTGTTACACTAAGTTCTTTTGCTGGTTTTCCAAATATTCTAGACTAAATTCTCTCTTGCAGTATTTCCTATAAAACAGAGGGAAATATTTTTCCATCTCATGGGGGTGTTGTGAGAATTACTCATCTGGTATGCAGATAATCCCCAGCAAATAAAAACACCACTAGTCATTGTTGGTATTACCTGTTCCTCACAGTTTCTGTGACAGGCCGGCTGACTACAGCCCACTGGGTGTATCACCACTTGTCATGGGGACCGCCTAGATATTTTCGGACTCTGACCAAATGATCAGAGAACAAATAATTCCTGGGTTTTGTGTTCAACTGCAGCTTACATGTCACAGTTTTAACAGAAAAATGTGTCCTGTGTCTCCTGTAGCCTCACTGGAGCTGAAAGCATGCTGAAAAGAACTGGCTTGATGAGCAACTTCTGTCAGGTGGTGCTGACAGAAACGAGGGTTTGGCTTTAAACCCAGCAATATAGGGAAAGTGAGTGCCTTTGCTAGGTATCCTTCCTTGTTTGCAAATACTCGGTCTGCAATTAAAACAAGGAAAGACTTTATTGTTGGCTGAGGAAAACACAGTAACATAAGTAAATAAGTGAAATATCCACACCCATCATATCTCTGGCAGCAGTTCTTTAGCTCACTTCCCTACCAAGTGGTGCCAAAGTCCAAGGAGCTAACATCTCTTTAACTCTTTGTCTCCTTTTTCCCCCCTGCAATGCTATTAATGGTTAATGTATGTTCAGGATGAACTTGGCTGACGTGTCTCCAACCCCTATAGGAAGTGCTATCTGATCTGGTCCACCTACCAATTTATTTTTATTGCCGTCATTAGGCACCCCCCGCCCCCAGCTTCAATCCTGACTTCCACAAGTTCAGTGGAAAACCAGCAGGAAATACCTCCATCTCGCTGTAAAACTGCCTGTGTGCCACAGCGGGCTCCTGTCACAGGGTGACTTGTCCAATGAAAGCTTGAGTAGACCAGCAGCACCTCAGATCCTCAGACAGTGCTCTTGTCACACCAAGGGTGTACCCCAGCATGGGGATGGAACCCTTTCCTTGTCCTTGTGTTTTCAGTTTAATCCAATCTTCTACCCATCACAAGCTCACTTATACTTTTAGTAGTTCCTAGTAACACTTCTTGGAGGGTTTCTGCCTAAAAAAGCTTTTAGAATTATTCTCTGCACATTTCTTCACTCACCAAGAATTGGCAGAGTTTCTTCCTTCAAAGGCTGTTGCTCAAGCTGATGGATCCCCTCCCCGGGCTCCCTGATAGAAATCAGGCTCTTCCCAGCCCCACATTTCATGTGCTCTGCCTCTTCGCTCTCACTGCGCAGGAGTCACTGTCCTCTGCAGCTTCACACCAGCCAGTTTAGATAGAGCTGAGCAGCTCTGAGCAAAGTGTTGGGACTTTTGCTTAATTCAGTAGTTAATTTTTATGGGTACATAACACTGCTGAGCTTTTATATCAAAAAAAAAAGAAACCTGCTGAAAAGGCCAGTTTAAGAAAATGTATTATGTAGGTGCTTGCTATGGCAAAACCCAGCTGAGGGTGTTCTGTTGGTTACTGAACTGAAGAAGCAGATGCCAGAGCTGTTTCCCTCCTTGGGGCTCCAGCAGAATCACTCAGTGGAGTTTCAGAGAACATTCAACTTCATCCATAGCCAGTGACCCCTGGGAGCTGCACTGCCTTCCTCTGATTCACCTGACTTCTGAAGGAGGACCAACTGCAGTTACAGGTTAACTTAGAGATAGTATTTAATCCCCCATGGCAGCTAAAGGCAACACCGCATACCTTGCACTTTTCCAGAGGAAAACTGCCACCACATGCTGCTGCACGGCTGCCATTTTCCACCCTGCCTCAACACCGAACAACCTCGTTCCCCCGGTGTGTAGCATGGCAAGCTCTGGGGCCAGGGAGGATGCTTCACAGCCGCGATGTAGCCGCCATGGACCGCGGTGTTTTCCATCACGTTTTCAGTCCTCGAAGCATGAAGTGTCTGGGTTCACACCTGGACCTCTGTGCTCACCGTGCTGTATGAAACACCAGGCAGGGAACCACCCCCCTCAATGAGGCCGTGCTTTCTAATGAGAGACGTAATTGCCGGCGGGCCAGCTGAGGGGAAGCTGGGCCGGGGGCTGCCCACAGCGGGGCCGGCTGAAGGGAACCGGGCCGGGGACTGCCCGCGGCGGGGGGAACGGCGGCGACTGGGGGCCGAGGCTGGGAGGCAGCTCCCCGCAGAGCGGCAAAAGGTCCCGGCGGGATCACCGGCCTGGCGGGTGGGCCGGTCCGGGGCAGCGCAGCGCAGCCCAGCCCAGCCCAGCCCGCGGGGCGCCGCGTTGCGTTGCGCGGCGGCCTCCCTCTCTCCCGCCCTTCCCTCCGCCTCGTCCCGCCCGTATCCCTGCATTCCCTGCTGCAGCACCCCCTCCTCCCCTCAATCCCATCAGTAGCGGCGGCCCCGGGCTCGGCTCCCCGTGCTGCGGCGGCGTTCGGCGGCGGCACCCCCCCGCCGCGGCCGCCATGTTGGGCTGCTGCGAGCTCGGCAGCGGCGGCGGCTGCCGCGTGTGACCGCGGGAGGGAAGGAGGGAGCAGCGAGGGAGAGGAGGGCGAGGAAGCGGAGGGAGGGAGCAGGGAGGGAGGGCACCGGCATTACCCCTCCCCGCCGACCCGCGCGCACACACACACACACCGCGGGAGGATGCCCTTTGCCCGGCGGGGCGAAGCCGGGAGAGCATCTCGCCGCCGGGAGTGAAGCCGGGGCCTGCCGGGCCGGAGCGGGGACGCCGGCGCTTTTCCTCCGCTCCAGGACGCGCACCCGGAGGTTGGAGGAGGAGAAGGAGGGCGCCGCCGCAGCAGCTGCCATGGGAAGGATTTGACAGGGCTCGGAGCGCTTCCCAGCGGCCCCGCGGCCGTGCCGGTGTGTCGGGACGCGCGTCCCGTCTGCCGCCCCTTGGCGCAGCGGAGAAGGGCGCGACGATGAAGAGTTTAGTTTTTTTGAATCACTGAAGAGCCTTAAAAGGAGACTCGGTAAGGAGCAGGAGGAAGGGAAAGGCTGGCAGGGGCAGGACGTGGCTGCGCCCTGAGGAGGGGCGGCCGGGGGGGCCTGCGCCCCACCCCCACGGCGGGCGCGGTGGCCGCGGAGGGGCTGCCCGGGGCCGCGGCCGGGCCGGGGGAGGCGGCGGTGGGGCTGCGCGGCCCCCTCCTCCTTCTCTTCCTCCCTTTTTCCCTGCTTCCTTCACCGCCGGTGTGCGCCCCGTGTTCTCCTTCCTTTCGCGTAGATAAACACCTAAATACATAGGGGGTTTTTTCTCTCCCCGTCGCTTGTGGGAGGTGGGGCGCCGGTGCGGGCCGAAGGAGGCTGTTGCACTTGGACGCTGCGGTGGGGCTCCCCTCAGGATCGCTCTGCATGAGCTGCATTTCGAATGAAGAAGACCTTTCTATTTTTTTCAGTATAGAAGTGCGTCTGCCTGTGCGCGCACGGTGAAGTCGGTGTCACTCAGTCCTGGCTGAATTTGAGTGCTGTTATTATTATTAAAGCAGCAGGAGCGGCCATGTACATTTTTTGCTCCTCATTAACCATATAAATATATATGTATTAGGGTAACTGTTCTCTTAAAAATTACGCATATGGAAGTATGCACCTTGTATGTGTGTGCTTGAAACTCACAAGGGTTTAGTTTCAGGCTGGGAACACAGAGGTGGGCTGGGAATCAAGCACCGCCACAGTTTGACACTTGTTAAGAATACTGTTGTCTTTTTAAGCAACAAAACCCTCAAAATATTTTTTTTTGTTGTGGTTTGTTTTATTTATTTTTTTTCTTTTTGGCAAAGTAATAATAATCATTAAAACAAGAAACCCCAATGCAAACTGAAACAACCATGTCTGGAGAAGTGCGTTTGAAGCAGTTGGAGCAGTTTATTTTGGATGGGCCAACTCAGACTAATGGGCAATGCTTCAGTGTGGAAACCTTGCTGGATATACTCATCTGCCTTTATGATGAATGTAATAACTCCCCTCTGAGAAGAGAGAAGAACATCCTTGAGTATCTAGAGTGGGGTAAGTTTGAATGTGTTTATTCTGTGTGCATCCGTCCATGTTCCTGTCTGCTTTGTATAATGTCTGTGTTACGTGTAAGAGGGGATTGTTTATAACTCAGTGTTTTACTGGGAACTGTTATCAGTTTTGCTGTATTTAAATGTGGTTGTGGTGCTAAAAAGAAATCCATATTGGTTATTCATCTTTGAGATATGCATGTAAAACATGTTATTTTTTTTCCCTTTCTTTTATGACATGGATCAGACTCTGGTATATAAGGCATATTTGTTTGCCTTCAGGCCCAGCTGTTGAGTTTTGTATCCTAAAGTTGTTTGGAATATAGAAGGATAAGGGATAAATTCTCTGATGCCTGGAAAAAGATCAGGACACAATCCTCTGATTTGCATCTGCAGTCAAATCTATACTGCTTTAAAAAAAAAAGGTGTCGATCAACAGGGAAACCCTTCAGCTCTCCTAAACAAAACGATGTGGGTTTGTAATGTCTGTGGAAGTGGAGAAAATTGTGTTCTCTTCTTTAACATAGAATTGTTGCTGACTTAAGTAGGTAGATTTTTCCTGATGAGGAAAACAAAGTTGAAAAGCAGAATGAAATGATGTAGTCCTCAGGACTCTTCCCACTTTCTTTCTTCGTTTTGGGGAGGTAGGGTATTGGTAGATTTTTTTAAACAGAAACAGGTGAATGGTAGCGTTCCAGTTATTGTTAAGGTGTCACAAAACTGGTTGTCTCTATATTTTTCTTTTGAATTCGTTTTGTTTCTCCTCCTAAGCGTAGATGCGAAACAGAAGATGCAGTCTGACATAAGAACCTCCATGAGAACGGTTACTGTATCTGACCTTCAAACTTCAAAGTCATGCTGCACTTCTGCAGTTACATGCAGAACCACTTACCACGTTTGCTTTGTAATAAATACATCAGCAAGCCTCCTTTATTAAAAAAAGGCACATTTTTGAAGCATGTAACAGGCATTTGATTAATTAGCTGGTCCAGCTCTTTGTAATGAAGTCAGTGAGGAAAGACATTGTTTTGATAACTGATCTAACAACTTGAGGCTGATGTGTGTGTTTTATTTTCCTGCTCCTCTCTGTAGTCATACTGACATCTAAAGGACATCTGACTGAGTAATTAAGTTTCTCTTACTGTTCATATTGCACTGGTCTTTGTTTTCTTATTATCTGGAGGAACAGCCCATAATTAATGCCTTCTAGCTAAGGAGGAAATAGTAATTAAAAGTACTTCTGGAGAATCTTCCATCTAAAACTGTCACTGGCATGCAGAAGCAGTGAAATACTAGGAAAATACAGTGGCTCCAAGGGTATTTTGTATGCAGGAACCTAGTGTAGTCTGCAGCAGATCTAGCCAGCTGATGAGCTGTAGATAATAATTAAAACAAAAGTTAACCATATCAATAAGATCATAGTAATGGTGTGTTCAGGACCCATTGTGTTGTGTGCTGGTGTGTTCAGTGGTGGTTGGTTGATGGATAAATGCCTCATTACAAAGGCTCTGACAGTACCCAAAGGTTTCTGTCATAAACTTGACCGGCTGCTGATGGAAATAATACACTGTTTTGTAAAGGCTGGAACAAGGTTTCTTGCTGGCCTATTTTTCCTGCTACTTTTCCACTCTCATGCTCCAACTGTACCTTAGCAAGACTCTTGAGCTTCAGACGAGACTAATTCCTCCCATTTTCAGTACCGAGTTGCCCGAGTCCTCTGCTTCCTCCTCTGCTATCTGGATTTCTACCCTGAGAGCTTTATCAAGAGGGTTTGTGAGGTGAAATGAAATGTAAGAGCAACAGTTTCTAGTACCTGCCACTACAGTGTCTGTGTGAATGATGTCCTTGTCCTGCCAACACATGAGTTGTCTCTTCTGAAAGTCAGCCCTCCTGGTGAAACTGGTGGTCTCTGGCACTTCTGTTGAGGTCAGGGGGTTGGCAAAATCAGGTTCTTCAGAGGTGGCATATCCTCCAGTGCAGTGAAGTTACTGATTGTAGCTTTTTCTTTGATATGATGCATGACCTTGCATATCTCTCTCCCCAAAAGGGGAAACAGTGCAAGTGGTTGATTAGAAAGAGGTTATATGTGGTTTTAAAGTTGGAGACATGCTGGGTAGTGGCAGAAGTGGAGGGCTGGCAGCCAGAAATCATAGGCTCTGCCCCTGCCTCCCTCAGTGACTCAATGTTGAAGTGCTTTCAATTCTGTTTTTTTTCAGCTTCCCTGTTTGAACAGTAGGGAAAATGCCACCAGTGTTACACCAGGGAGTTTTGAAAGCTGCTGTATGTGAAGCACTTTTAGTCTTGAATGTACCATATAAAGTAGCATGTATTTAATTTATTTTTCCCATCAGTGAACTAAAACATGGTGCCTGGTTTATCTGCTGGTGGGTGTCAGTTAATTGCTGTTTCGGAAAGACATTTTGTGGGTTTATACCAACCATCCACAAGTTTGCTGTATTACTGTGAAGAGTGCAATCTGAAATCGTTGGAACTGGTCTTGGAATGGCATGAACTTGTATGTTTGTGCATTCCCAAAGTGCCACGTACAATTTTTCCCTTAAGAACTGTTCATCATCTTAAGCTTAAACTGCTTTTTAAAATTACTCTTTCTAGAGACAAGTAAGATTTATTTATGTAGTTGTAAGAAAAGGCTAATAAATAGCTGTTTGGTGATCACAGCCTCTTGTTGAGCACAACAGCGAGCAGTTTTTTCCTGCTTTTCAGTTTTGAGGTGCTACTGTTGGTTTTGTGGGGATTTGGAGGTGTGTTTTTTGGCAGGGTGTACGTGGTTGTGTATTGTTCGTTAAGCTGTTCTAGGTCTGAGATGTTACTTGCTGTGTATATATCGTGTAAGACAATGTTCATAGCGCAATCTACTTTTTGGGGGGTAAACGTGTAGGAGGTTCTAGCATGGAAAAGCTAATGTGGTCTTAGAGACAGCCATCTGACTGCTGCTATATTTAGGGGAGCTAAGAAGCTTCACATCCTAGTCCTTGGATCTTTTAGGACTATTTTATGAACTTGTTATCTGGATCTGTAATTTATTAGAAAATGAAGCTAGGTAAAGCAGTTGAGCATTTGAACTGGTTGTTCATTGTTAATCTCATGTCTTGGTTTGATATTGCGAGTTGAATTCAGCAAGTGGAGACAGGAAGGCCTCTGCAGTGCGAAGTGGAGTTTTACATTTTTACAAGTTTTCAGTCTTTTTGAGGTTCTTGAAATTATGTTAGATTGGTTTGAAGTGTCAGGTTAATTACTTTGTGATTTAGAATCTGCATTACTTCTGCTATCCTCTTTTGACTTATAGTGAAAATATACTTGCTTTCCCTATTTTTGTACATTAATAGTTTAGTGACATGCAAATAAGATGATTTGATTTTGTTGTTTGGTTTACATAGGTATTTCATATGCAAAGATAACCGTGGAAGCAACCACTGTATTTGGGATTGGTGGGTTAAATGAGGGTGCATTTTGAGATGATGGGAAGGAAACGTAACATTTAGAGTTGGCTTGTTCCGTGTATTTGATGTTAGTTTTTGTTTTTATTGGTATTTGTATTTGTGATTTAGGAAGGAGACTGTCTAATTATAGCAACTGGAGGTTACCAAAACTATTGAGAATTCCAAGCACTTTTTCTTTTCTCTGTGTGTATGAGTTGCTGCAGTGACACAAGACTGTGAGGGAGGTAACGAAGGCTGATAAGCTGAATTTAAAAGAAAAATACAGTGATAGAAAGGAACTTTTCAAGATGCTTATGTTCTGGGAAAACCTCCTTTACGATGGCTTCAATCTGAATTGATTTTTAGAAAGAAACTAGAACAACGTTATTTAGGGTGCACTGAAAGAAAACTAGAATAAACTTCAAAATGCGTGGAGCTATAGGGAAGGGAAGGTGGAGGGCACTACTAGTAATGCGGTGAGGTCAGTGATTTGACTGAATCTGTTCTCTTGTAGGAAAAACAGAAACTGTCCTTTAGTGGGTTTTATGTTGTTTTTTTAATCTACTAAAAGAGGCTTTGAAAGATGGATTAAATTGTTCTTGCACCTCTAGTAGAACTGAAATTCTGTGGTGTTCATGAAGTGCTGATATGGCCATAGACTGGACACTCAAAACTGCTCTATCACCATGAAATAATTTTTTCAAGACCGAGTTATGGAGAGGTTTTCTGCATTTTCTTTTTAGCAGTCTTACTTTTTTTCTTAAGAAAAACGGTATGCCCAGTTTTCAGCTGGGTTTGTTTTTAAATACCGGTAACAAAAGAGACCAAAATCTTGCTTCTAGATTCCTGCACCTCTTCTGTAAGTCATGAAGGAAGTCACAGGCATTTTCAGCTAAGAGCTGCTTATATTTTGTTTTTAAAACAGACTGTTAAAAAATAATCCTTCATTTAGGTCCTGTTGTTAGCAGAGATAGCAGTGAGAGACTTAGTACTCAACATCTTTAAGTGTTCCTTTTTTTAAAGTGGACTTTGGTGCTTACTACTGTCTAACTTTAGTACTGTCTAAACCATGAGAAATACCTTTTTTAAGACAAAAAAATTAGGAATTATTTTTTTTTCCTTTCCTTTTTATAGTCATAAATCTGGGAATATTTCTTGGTCTGACCTAAGCAAAAGTAGTTACTAAATTCTTCTTGGGAAAGAATGAGCGCTCTGCTTGTCAAGGCCGCTGAATGTGTTTAAGCGTATGCCTAATTGTGAGTACGAGTTGTTTTGTTGTTTTGGCTGCAGTTTATGGAGGTATGGGGAGATCCATCTATGTAGAAGTCATGGTGGCATTCTTGATGAATGAGTTTCTGTCACTGTTTGATGTGAACTGTTGTTTCTTTTACATAGCTGCAGTTGGCACTTAAATATTTCTTATGATTTAGGTGAGAGAAAGAGGTTCTTTAATGCTGTCAAATAGAAATGACCTTCACATCTCCATGTTTCAGGATATTATGTCAAGAGCTTTTATGAAGGTGCAGTTTTATACCAAATTAATTGAAAAAGAATGGGAAAAATGTAGGAGAAGGGTTGCCTGTGCGGACCTCGGTTTTAGGTAGCTCTGTGTTTAACCTCTGTACCTTCTGAATTGTGACCTCTCTTGCATTTATTTCAGTTTGTATTCTTGTCTTAAACTTACAGTATTTAGCTTCCTCTGTTTATCAACAGTTCCAGTGATCAAATGAGCTGTGAGACCACCCAGTTAATTCTACTTGTTTTGCATTAGGGTTAAAGCCAGTTTCCAGAAGAGTGAGGGATTAACCCATTGTAGCACATATGCTTCTTAACATGTTTACGGTACACTAAGTTTTTTAAACTTAATTTTACTAAAAATTAAGGTGTTTTAAAGGGTGATATTTTTTTTTGTTGTTGTTGTTTTGTATTTGGGGAATTTGGAGGTATTCAGGCTTTGGGTCTTGTGTATTTAGGTTGACCGACTTCTGTCAGTCCTTTCTATTGCAAAGGAGTGCGTCTTGCTTAGAAAGCTACCTAATACTTCATTTTCCGGAATTTTAGGAATGCCTTTATTCTGTACAGGAATTCCTAGCATGCTTTGGTCTAATGGAAGCAAATGGAGAAATACAATTATATGAGTTAGTCTGCTCAGTGGGCATTATAAACCTCATGACAACACAGTAAATTTCTGGTTACTGAGACATTTCATGTTACAGGGTTAATCTAATAGTTTACCTGTGGGATGATCATGAATGTAACATGTACTGGTGAAGGTGCATTTGCATTTTTCATCGCTGTAGCATATGACCCTGTGCATGTGTGTACCTGATTAAACTCCTTCCTTATCTTTTGGCCCTTCTGTCCTGAACTTTACTGATGTATGCTTTTATAACGTGTAGCATATTATTAGTTTACAGTTGGCTGAACAAAGGATATTGTGCTATAAAAGCAATGAGCTTATTTAGCCCAATATAGTTTAATATTTTGACATACATATATTTGTTGGCAAAGATCAAGAGAACCATAAAATCGCAGAATGTTTTGGGTTGGAAGGGACCTTAAAGATGATCTGGTTCCAACCCCAGCCACAGGCAGGGACACCTTCCGCTAGACCAGGTTGCTCTAAGTCCCATCCAACCTGGCCTTCACTGCCAGGTGAATCCCATCTGTGCCAGGGATGGGGCAGCCATGGCTCCTCTGGGCAATTGTATTGTGAATAAATTGTGCATATGGAATTTGCAAATGCAAAGGGGATGCAGGCTACTGTCCTGGTAATTGTCTTTCTCATATTATTTTCTAAAAGCGGACGCTGGAAATTTATCCTGGATGTGGCTTTGCAAAATACTAACCCATTCACAGCATCCCTAAGTACTTTTTATCCTGTAAAAAAAAAAAAGTACCATCTCCATTTGCACAGAAAGCTTCCAGAAGCAATTAGATCCAGTTGCCAAGCTGTAAAACCTGACAAAAAGGGTACAGTGGATAGCAGAGACAAAATCAAAGGCCAACTTCAGTTTTATCTTTTGGCAAGGCAGGCATTCCTTTCGTAAGCATTTGTACTTATTTAATTTGATTTTCTTATTCTGGCTGAACAACTAGAATATTTCGTTCTGCTCTGGTGTAACTTAACACATTATTTTTCCTAAAATCCTCATTAAGCTTGGGAATGCCACTAATGTGGACTAAAATCTTTAAAAAACACAAGTGATTTAGGTCAGTCATGTGCAATCTTTTGTTACCCACAAGATTTTTATTTCCTATAGTTGAAGCATGACATTAGGCTCAATAATAACGGCAAAAGTCTTCTATTCAGACAGGTCAGTTTGCTTCATTTCTAGTAATACAGCCTAATTAGGTTTACTAGCGGTCACCATGGATAAAATCCACATGAGGTGTAGCCAGACTTCTGTGTTTCATAATTCTTCCTTATCCGTATCCAGACTTCCAGTTTGATTAAAATTAGTTTTGTTACATAATGTTGTAGTTTGGGTTTTGTTTTATTCTTGGGGATCAGCTTCTTAATGCACCTCCTCTCTGCATCTTTGTAAAGGTTTTGATCTGGAGCTTGTAGCTGTTAGGAACTGCAGTATTTTGTAGGCCATTTGGAGGGAAAACCCTGAACTTTTAGGATGTGTTTTGTTCAGCAATTTAGTAGAAATGTATGGTTATTCTTTTTGTAGAAAGATTAGGTGAGTGTAGAGTGGCATTTGAAAGCGGGGGGAGGGGGGAAGCATCTGTAGATGCTAGTAACTGTCATTACTTTTCCTTCAGTTGTCATGGAATTAGGCCAGCAGCACTTTGTTGCTCTCTTGTTTCTTTTCAGTCTCAGAAACCTGGGTTTGGAGAACTCTGTCTTAGCTTGGGAGTGTGAAAGTACTTTGTCCTCAGAGTAGAGGGTACACAAGCAACAGGTCTATTTATTTATTTATTTTGGTTTTTTACTGTTCCATCTCACTATTGCCCCTGCCTTTTCATCTTGAGCTCCCAACTTACTTTAGGCTTGTGAGGTGTCTTCAGCTGTGGTGAAGAGCCCACAAGTCTCCATTTCTGAGCTCTTTCTCCTTTTGCTTTCTCTGTACTTTTCACAGGTAATGTTATTCCAGAGTAAAGCTTTAGTGTACTTATCTAAGCTTCCTTCTCTTCTTCCCCTTCTGTTACTTTTCATTCAAGCAAGATCTTAGTTTGTCTTTCTAATGGGATATGGATATCCATGTGTCAGTCTGATCTTCCCATGGCCCAAATCTTGGCTTTTGGATTCAGACTGGTGTTTTTATCTTTGTTCTCCCCATAACCCCTAAGCTTTCATTGTTTATAGGTCAACTTCATAACATAGAGATCAAGTGTGGAGAATGGTTACAAAAAGTCATCATCTGTGTGAGAAATACAGCCAGGCTTTAACTACAGGTGCATCCACACAGTGTTTTCTGTAAACACCCCATATATTTCCTAATAGATCCAGTACATATCAATTAATTTACTAACATGAATCATTGCTGCTCTTAAGTTCTTGTGGAGCTGGGCCCTTGGGCTGTTTGTTCTGACTGCGAGTAAGAAGTTGTGATCTGATTTATTCATGTAGACTAAGTAAGAAGAGACTTAAGTGAGAGTGTAGCTTTGTCATTTTAATACTTTAAACTAAAATGAAATTGTGATAGGAAGGGTGGCAATGATTTTATTTATGTGACTTTAGTTTTAGTTACGTGATTTGAGAAAATGTCGCTTGTGCTGTGGGGACACAAGGTATTTCCTGCTCTTGCTTGTTAAAGCTCTTTCACCTTTCCCACACTGCCTTTTGTAAATAAAGCACTGTGGTGTTTGAATGTTTTGCAGGATACACAGTAATAATAGGAGGAGGAAATAGAAGTTGGTATTTTAATGGTAACTTGCTGGTTTTATCTCGGGTGGGAGCTGACTTGATGGTGTCTTAAGGTTGGCTAAATCCACCGATCTCTATTTTGCTGGTGCTTGCATGAGCAGAGGGGCATAATCCAGTCAAAAACTAATGCTGCAAAAACGTATTGAGATCTGTTGATCCTATTGTGTGAAGGGATTGTACTGGTGTTGGTACAAAAGGAGGGGGCTAGGACTGTGACAGCCCAGGCCTCATGGCTTCACCTACTGTAGCTCCTATGCTCCAAGTTTGAGGCTGCCTCTTGAATTCCCTCTAACACAGAAGGCAGCTACAATTTTGAACCCAATTTTGACATTACCAGCTTTTTCTGATTGATACTTGATGGAGAAATTCAGTGAGCCTTTTTGTTTCTGTAACTGTTACCGCAGCTTTTCTTCTTACAATGAGAACCTTTCTAATTGTGAGTAGGGGTCTTCAAAATAGCTGTCTAGTTTTGGTGATGGCAGTTCCTTAGAAAAAGAAAGTGTTGGTGTATTTGTGTGTTTTGTGGTATTTGGCATAGTATCAGTCAGTGTCTTTAAACAGTTTTCCTTGTGTGTTTTGTAACTGCAAGACAAGGATTCTTATATTAACAGGCTTGGAATAGTTTTGTTCCATTTCCCCCAACTTCTAGAAAACACTTGACGTCGTGCTATTTTGCGATAATATAAAAGGATCCTTTTATGATTTTGGTAGGACTGACACAAACCAGACTTGTTTTTGCTGTGATCTGATGCGTTAGAGGGAAATTGCAGAAGCCGCTTCCTACGCAAATAGAAATTTGCAGAGAAAATCTTTATCACTTAGCTGTGCTGCCTCTGTCCTAAGATGCTTTATTTTGTTGGATCACTCCACCCCCAACAGTGGCTATTTTTACCTTCCTAGCTAGCAACCACTTTCAGCTAATGAAAGACGTATTTCTAAACCTATGTATCTTTGAAAAAGTCATAATTCAACTCTTATAATAATTTGCCTAAATTTGTGTTGTTTTTTTTTGATCTCAGTATTTGTGGTAGGTTGGCTTTTTTGGTATTCTTTATACTCTAGTATTTTTCTGAAAGTAAGAAATGATAATGTAGACTCTGGAAAAGCAAACACTAAGTGGAGTTAAGGTTACTGTGAGAAAATGGTGTATGGTACGACTTACTATAGCTGGTGTGTATTATTTTGTGAACTTTGTGGTTTCTTGTTAGTGAACTTGGTCCTTTGACTTGAGAGGTGATGTTCTGGGAACCAGTTGCTTCTAGTGACATAGTTTTTTAGCTACTGCAGTGAATATCTGTGTAAATGTGCCATTGACTGCATACTGCCTGAGCTGATGTTAACACCTGAAATGTCTCTGGGGAAGAGACTACATGGTACGTTGCTGTGCATTGACGGTCTCTAAATCCTCAATGCATTCAGTTCTAAAACATGCTGAATCAGTGGCACTAGAATCTTTTGGTGACAGTAAACTGTCATATCAGTACTCAAAACTTGTCTAATTTTGTTCCATGTGATTTATGCTTTGTTTTGCTTTTCCTCCCCTCTCACCTTAATGAAGAAGTAGAATGTTAACTGACATTTCTTAGTGAGGACTGCCAGTGCTCAGCAAAACAATTCCACGTTTTAAAACCTAGGAGTTAAGCAAATGTTATTCTGTCTCTAAAAGAGCAATGTTTTTTGCCATGTGCCTCTCATTTCAGAGAAGGGTTCCATCTTTTGGGAATTTCCTTTTAATTTTAGTTTCTTTAAAAATTCTTTTCCAGTTTAAGGAAACGATTTTCTCTAATAAGGCACTGTCAGATCTGGTTAGATCAAATTAATGCACTTGTTTGGGGCAAGTATTTTCATTAGTAAAATAAAGTGGTTTTGATGTTATCCCACCGATTCTAAAGCACTGAAGAAAATTTTGGGATGGGATAAAATTTCATGCTAATGTTAGGCTACCACTTGCTTTTCCATTTAGATTTTCAGTTTCTCTTAGGCATACCTTCTTTAGTTCTCTCTGTATTTTTCCCCTCTGCCCTGGCATATGAGATCATACACTCTTCCAGCGTCAGGGCTACAAAACCATTTGCTATGGGAAGTGGCATAAGAAACTTGCAGGACATGGAAGATGGTAAATGGAGTAATTTTGGCAAAGCTACAAGGATTTCTTGTTGGTATGCTGATTGTTATTTTCAATAACACCCTTGCCACTATCCCACTAAAAGCCACTGGCAGAATTTTCATTAGCTTCAAGAGAAGCCAGGTCAAGCATGTCAAACTGCACGTCTGAGTTGACCATAAACACCTATCCCAGGGGCTTGAAGTCCTTTGTGTGTGTGTTTATAAAAGCAGTGTAGCTCTTTGATTAGTGTAATACCTGATGTCCTGTCTCACTTAGAGTGTTCAAACAGGATGGAAATATTTGAAGTCTGTAAGTGCGCTACTTGGGGATGTTTTGAGCCTCACAGCCTAGGACTTGAGGAGTAAAGCCAGATTCTCTTATCTCTCTCTGCCTTAGTGTCTGTCTCATATTCTCTGCCTCACACTTGAGGACTTAGGTGCTATTTTTCCCTGATGCTTCTTTCCCTTTGAGAGAAAAATAGGCTTTCCAGTGAAAGGCACATTTACCAGCCCTAAGTGGTGCATCAAGACGTCAGAAAGCTTAGATATGTGCATGGGTATGGATTCATCAATGGATCTTTAGGAAGGAGAGTGGTCTGTTTGTCAAGATGAGTGTGTGTAAAATTATTAGGTAGAAATTCAGGTGTGCATTTAAAAGGCTGTGTTTATCCATAGGTACAGATTATATGTACAGGAGAATACTTATTACATTAAACCTTACAGACTTTAGGTGGTAGGCGTTGTTTTAACAGCTATGAGACAAAGCTGTGATGTCTGTCTGACAGGAGGAAGGTATTTGTAAGTCAAATTCTGCACTCATTTAATAGAGATAAGCATGACGTTAATTCACTGATACTTGTGTGATATTAAAGCAGTTCATAATTGCTGCTGAGTTCCAAAGAAAGCCAGGCCACTTACCTGAGGGCATTAATTGGTTAAGTATTTAAAACTAGAGTTCAAGCACTGTAGCTTTTTCTAGATGTCCAGAGAGTATTTTCTTTGTTTTGCCTCTATTTTAAGGTCTGCTTTAAAAATGTGCTTTTGTTTCTGAGTTGGGAGGGTTGTAAATGTTTCAGTAGTATGATTCCTGGTGAGAAAGTAATCTACAATGATCCCAGGCACTTGTGTATATTGCCTTGAAAATCTTGTCGCAAAAAAAAAGGGATTATTAGCATCTTAAATACCTCTGCAAAGAAATGGAGGCAGAGCTGTGATTTGTTGAAGACCATTCCAAAATTCAGTGGAAAAGCAGTTTCTAAGAGCCACATCTGTGTGTATGTTCCTTCCAAATTTTGTTTTCAGAGTTCTTGAAACACTTGCTGTGGAAATTCATGAAGGTGTATGTGGCTTGTGGCTTCTGTGTGTTTAAGTGCTTTGTTTATTTGCCTAAATTGTCAGCATTCTGTTTGGATATTGTTTTTCTTGGTGGTGTTACTCAAGAAAGCTTGGAATCTTATTTCTGTATTCTTGTTGCTGTGATGTCCTCTTTCCTATTTCTTCTGTAAGTTCAGCGTAGCAGCAGTTGTTTTATTCCTCATAAGGGAAGTGCTCTTTCCTGAGGTGGTCAGGTGGATGCTTGCCAGAATTGTGTTTTGAGTAACTGTTTATGTATGTTGAACTTGGACCTTCATAAAACTTAAGCTTCTTAACTCATGCAACTGTTTGTACCTCGCCTGTGCAAAATCTTCCCTGCAGCCCCACGAAGTAGATGTATGCTGCTGGTATTTCAGAGAAGTTTTCCTAGAGTGTCTCAATATCTAAGTGTAATAAGTGCATTTAAAGCTTGTCTCATACTTCTGGTTTATGAGAGAGATCTGCCCTGACTGCTGCTGCTTGTAGGGCTTGCTTAGCTTGGGAGGACTTTGAGAAGACAAGTGGTGGTTGGAGCAAGTAAGTGCTAGGCTGCAAAACTTGGTACGGGGACGAGAAGGGAAATTTGTGTATGATGTTGCTATGCTAGAAACTTTTCCCATCAAACTTTGTGTGCTTTCAGGAAGTCAGAGATGATGAACAGATAACCAGAAATTCTTGATTATAATCTCCAGTTAATGGTGGAAATTGTCTCATGGAAAGCTGTATGTGCTGAGGTATTGCTCAGAAAAGTTTTAACTGAGGGTTGAGGCACATCCTTTTATAACTGTATTTAGTCATCAATTGAGGTAAACATGACAGTAGATGTTGGCAATTTCACAGTTTAGTTACTTCTGTGGATCAGGAAATTCCGCCTTCCTACCCCTCCTTTTTTTCTGCCTGACCCTCCTGAGTATCTGCTTCCTGCTTGTACCCACTGCACCATGAACTTCTTTACAAGGAATGGATTTTCAAAGCAACTGCACTAAGAAAAACTCAGTTTTCCACTAAAAGAATGGATGTGCTACTTTTAGTTAGTTTCGTTTTGGTGCTTTGTGCTTAGGAGCTGTTGAACATGTTCTGTTGGGTGCCCTGAGGTTGTTTTGTCAGTGACTTCATCATGATGTACCAGGAGAGAAATACTGAATTTTTCTTTTCTTATAATAGTACTGTGAAAAAAAATTCAAGAACTATTAATGAGATATTAATGTGCATGTAGTAAAAATCTCGCAGGCACAGTGGAATTTATGCAATACATAATACTTTGCATTGGAAGCTGTTATTTATGGGGGAGTTTGTTTCATAAGGATATTTCTGAGTGATTTCACTGTCTCACAATTTGCATTTACTTCGTGTTTTATTTGTGCAGAAGCATTTTCTACAAGTAGCTGCAATTTGTCTTTTTGCTCTGCCAGATTCAAAGGGCAGAAGTTCTTGAAGCGTCCCAAGGATAGGGACGTAGAGGAATTGGAGCAGACACTGAATTTCTGAGGTCTTCAATGCGAGCGTTTAACTGTTTATCCATAGATACAGATGATATGTATAGGAAGGTTACATATACAAGTGTATGTATGTGTATATGTAAGGTAAGGGTTGGATTTTTGTTTTCCATGGTCTGTTGTTGTAGTGAACCTTTGTGCATACTTTCCAAACGCGGGGAAGGAATGGCTATTTCTCAGCTCCACTGTTGCAAATTTAATATTTGTAAAATGACAGTGATTTAGGGTTCTCATTCTTGATTCAGTACAGTAGGACTTCAGAAACTTGCCTCCTGTTCTTTTACAGGTCACCAGTGAATTGGTGCTCTGAGGTGACAGGCTTACTAAAATGAATTTGTATTCATGGTGAGTGGAATTTCGGGTTTTAGGCCACTCTTGGCTTCACTAGCAGATGGATAGAGAAGAGTAACTTTGAATGAATTCTTTGGGTTTTTAAAGTAAGCTTTCTTGGAGAAAAGCATTAACAAACACTGCATTTGAGCCTGACCACATGCCATCTGAAGTAGTGGGTAATCATTCACACCTGCGTAAAATCAAAGGCAGGCAGGACAGTGGTGGGTTTTAAAGTATATTTTACTGTGTGTATGTGTGTAACAGTAATGTCTGAGTGAAGTGCCAAGCTAGTGCAAAAGCAGATCCTACATCAGTATTTGTTCTGGAGAGCTTCAATAGCTCATTTGTGGTTTTCCTGCTTGTAAATAATGCAGTTATATCCAATCTCCTGCTGAATGTTTTGATTCTTTGTATTTTCTGCTGATGAATGTGTCTGTTTCTCTGGGCTGTATTAAGGAAGGGTATAGAGCCAGTTACTTGCCAGTTTCTTGACCTAAGTCCCAACTTGCACAGCAGAACTTAAAGTTCTCCTGCAGGTTCTTGGGTTCTTTCACCTTCTCTTCTCAATGCCATGTAACAGAAGAAGCTTTCTTTTATGTAGTATTAGTAGAGTAAGCCCCTTCCATTTTGTGAAGTCAGTACCATAGTAGGTAAGCTGTGGATTAAATGGAGAGTAATTCCTTTACTTATCCCTTTGAATGCTTTTTTGCTCTTGTGTGGTGTGCCTTTAACTTATAGCTGAGACTGAATTGTCCTGCTCAAGAATCTCCTAGGCTTTGTTTGCACCGTCAAAATGATCTTTGTTTTAAGGTCCTTTTTCTGCACCCAGCATGATTAATACTTTTTCCATGGGTTGATTTAATTCCTCAGAAATGTTACTGCAGATGGCTACACTTGAAAAGAGGAGGCATGTTTCTCTCTTATGATTTCATTAATTGAATACTGTACTGTGCTATATATCATTTGGGGGCTTGTTAGCTGAGAAGTGTAGTTAGGATTCAAAACTTAAATACTTGAAGTCATCCACTGATATTTTTCTTATGTTGCGTACAGTGTTAAGTGAAAGACACACACAAGAAAAGTCAACATGATAATTCAGGAAGGAAGCCTTAGCGTGAAAAGAGTTTGATCCATCGCCATTTCAGTGGTATGGCAGAGCACTGGTCTTCTGTTCGCTGACCTCTGCTTAGCTTCTGCACAAGTGCAGAGCAGATGGATGGTGGATCAGAACCGTGTTTGCTAAGAGTTGTGTCTTCTTCTTAAACCTTCACATTTGGTGTGAGATAAATATAAAGGCCAAAGCCTCTGTTCCCCCAATATGTGCACCTTGCTTTTGAGTGGTTTCATATCAGTGATAAGACAGGTAGGACCAAGTCTAGCTTTACCTCATTCTTGGATTCCAAGTGTATTGTGTGTCAAGTATGACTTGAGCAGTGTACAGGGGTTATCTTTGAGCTGTCAGGCCTGGGACACCATTCTCCTGAATTTGAGGAGTTTGTGACACATGTGAAGGAATGCCGGCTGCTTGGGAAATGTCTTGATTTCAGGCAGTGTCTAACAAGAGCAGGACCCAGTCCTACCTGTCATTTAGAATCGCAAAGCTTAATTAATGACTGCATGACTGGGTTTTCTTTTTATATCAACTGATGTTTTGAAAGTACTTGTGGAAGTAGAACCCTTCCATGCTGGATGCTGAGGATTTATTTTGCCCAGCCTTTTGGTTGCTGTTTCAGTGGTGAAGATTTGCAGCTTAGCTCCACAGTTTGACATCTGCACACGTGAGGGCAGTTGAAGAAGATGTATCGTGTAACTGTACCTTACTGAGTGGTCAGGAGAATTTTATTTATCTCCTTCTCAAAAAACCACCACCAGATGCTAATGGTGTAAGAACAAGAGTGCAGAATGGCATTGTTTTTGTTAAAAATAAATTTACACGATGTTCTTTGTGGATTTGTGGAGTAATTTGGCTGCATGAAAGGTTGAAATAATTCAGGTTTTGCACTAAAGATCAGGTAATTCCTCCTAGTCAGAAAGAAAGGAAATGTGGGTATCATTTATAGCTTTAGCCAAAATAGCCCATATTGTACTTTACTCTCAAATGGCAAGGTAAGATGCATTCTGACAGCAGCACCCTGAAAGTGCATTCAGGTTTTGTTGGGGAGTAAGCTGTCAAAGTTAGCAGTTACAAAGGAAATGAAGTTGAGGTTTGCATAAGAGGAAAATGTTTTTTTACAGGGGAATTGAATGATGCTATGAAGAAGTTGATTATCTTTCAGACTCCTACAGAGTTTGTTTTGTTTTGGTTTTTAATGTGATGGAGGATATTAACCACATTTTGTATGCAGCCAGTAATTGTGTGTTCATCACCATATGGATCAGTTAGTTGACTTCTGTGGTTGGATGTGGAGAGATACTGAGAACTCTCAGCTGTCACTGAAATCAGTTGGAGTTCTGCTTTCAGCTGTAACGCTCTGTATAGTGCTATGTGCTCTGAAAAGTTCATGCCTGGAATTTAAAAATTATTGGTTAATATAGGATGACTACTTTTCCCCTGAATTTATTATGTCCCAGTTCCCTTTGTCTTAAAGTGATAATATTTCTAGCTCTTTGAAGGGTATTTTGAAAGATAATGTGTTTAGGATCCTGCCATTAAGAGTGCATTTAACAAATCTTGTAAGAATTCACAAGTCTTGCTGCAGAATAAATGAGATGTACTGTTTTTAGGAACCAGCGGAGTATATCCCATCTGAGTACTGGAAGGGTTGTAGATTGCCATCATTTGTATGTCCGTGCCCTCTAGTTTGTCACCATCCCAACTTTTAATCTTCCTCAGCATTGCCCAGGCACAGCTACAGGTTGGGCGGAGAAGAGATTCAGAGCAGCCCTGTGGAGAAGGACTTGGGGGTGTTGGTTGATGAGAAAATGAACATGAGCCGGCAGTGCACACTTGCAGCCCAGAAAGCCAGCCATATCCTGGGCTGCATCAAAAGGAGTGTGACCAGCAGGTCGAGGGAGGTGATCCTGCCCCTCTGCTCTGCTCTCGTGAGACCTCACTTGGAGTATTGTGTGCAGTTCTGGTGTGCTCAACATAAAAAGGACATGGAACTGTTGGAACAAGTGCAGAGGAGGGCCACGAGGATGATCAGGGGACTGGAGCACCTCCCGTATGAAGATAGGCTGAGAAAGTTGGGGCTGTTCAGCCTGGAGAAGAGAAGGCTGCGTGGAGACCTCATAGCAGCCTTCCAATACCTGAAGGGGGCCTATAGGGATGCTGGGGAGGGACTCTTCATTAGGGACTGTGGTGAGAGGACAAGGGGTAATGGGTTCAAACTTAAACAGGGGAGGTTTAGATTGGATCTGAGGAAGAAATTCTTTACTGTAAGGGTGGTGAGGCCCTGGAATGGGTTGCCCAGGGAAGCTGTGAATGCTCCATCCCTGGCGGCGTTCAAGATGGGGTTGGACATAGCCTTGGATGGCATGGTTTAGTGTGAGGTGTTCCTGCCCGTGGCAGGGTGGTTGGAACTAGATGATCTTGAGGTCCTTTCCAGCCTTAACTATTCTGTGATTCTATGGTTGACATCTTAGGCCATTCTTGGTTGGTTTGTTTTGTGTTGGTTTGTTTTCTTTGACCCACCTTTGTCCAGTCGCAATTTTATTCCACCAAGTTGTCTTTTGATTTTCTTTTTAACAGAGTATTCACTTGGTAAATTGCATATTATAAGGCATGTATGGGAATCATGTACTCTACCTACTTTATTGCTGCAGCTGTAGTTGATCAGGACAGGCAGTTTTTCTGAATGTAGCTCATAGCATTTTTGAAAACTTGTGTTTTGGAAGAGCTGAGTAGAATTTTTCTGAATTAACATGAGGTGTGATGGAGCTACTGATAGATGATGAAAGGGAAAAATCTATATAAAAGATGTGGTGACATGTTTCGTTTGGCTTAGTGTCAGTGTCACGGTTTTGTAGATAGCTAAGGAGGGGTGTACTTTGCTTAAAATAAGATTGTGTGTTAGAGAAATAAGTGTATTTTGGAGCGCTTGTTTAAAATTCCTGTAGATTCAGTGAGAGTGTGTAAATGTATTTAAAGGCTTCCAGAGAGGGATCCTGTAGGCTGAATTAGTGGCTTTCTGTTGTATTCTCCCAGCCTTTAGGATAGTGTAGTTCGTCTTGTGCATAGTGCACCCATCAGTTTGCCGTATCAACACTTTGCAGTTGATACTGTTATATCTTTGAGCACCCAAAGATAACTCTAAAGCCATAGTCCAAAATACATTTTTTTTTCCCCCTAGTTCATCTGGGGGAGAGCTGATCCTAGGGAAGCTGCAGCTGCAAGATGTTTCACTGTTTAACGTGCCTCAGCCAGCAGGGAAGGAAGCCAGTGCTTCAATTCCAGCTCCAGCCGCAACTGACTGGAAGACAAGCGTCCAGGCCCAAAGATAAAGGACATTCTGTATCTCTTCTACCTCACCATTTTTGGGAAAAAAGCGCTATGTTTTCCTTCTTCAGTGGTAGGCTTTGTAGTAGGAACATACTTTCCCAAACCTTAAATTAAGAAGCATAACACAGATTGTCTTTCCAGAATTGAAAGTATTGCTTTTTGTACTTTCCTCATTTAAACATGGTACAGAACAAAAACAAAAGTGAGCAAGCTGCTTCTCAGATAATCACAAGAATATTTAAAGCTGCGCTCCTGCCATTGTGCTGTGTGTCTGATATAAGAAAAACATTCCTTTTGAGGGCATCTTGAAGCCCCTCTTCTCTGTCTTGGTGGGTACGCTTCTAGCCCTCATACGCTTGCTAGGATTCATAGAGTGGAGAAGAAAGAAAGAAGCCTTTCAACAGGGCGAATATGTTCAGTAACGGCCAAATCCTTAATCCTTACTTCCATGCAGCTACTTCCATGCTGTTTGGAGATGGGAAAAAAAATAGTATAGAAGTTATGCCTTGAACTGTGCTGCCGTGTGACTATTAGCTACCTCTCCAAGTTTTCTTTGCCCGCTGGTAATACATTACTGTTGTCCTAAGCTTGGAAGCATGCACACAATGCACCTTGCCCTAGACTTGAGATCTTTTTGAGTAAAATCTTTCTTTTAAGCACACTTAAAAATCTAGCACGTTAATGCCAGTATTGGATACTCAGTCTGTAGAGTTCCTGGAAAGCCTGCCTGTACTCAGTGTTGAGAGAGTGCTGTACCTGAAGAGATAGAGGTGGTAATGGCACAATTATATAGGTGGCAAAAAGTTGCTGGACCTTGCTAATTTGTGAAGAATGATGCAAATGGCTTAGATCTAGCTAGAAAAAATAGAGACCCTATTGGTGAATTAATATGATTTGTCTTATTGGATTTTCTGGCTAATTCCATAGAAGTAGTCTGGAACCTGAAAAGGAATACTTCAGCCTGACAGTAGATTCTCAAGGATTGGGGAAATTGTCTGCAGGACCTTCTTAATGCTCTCTGAAAGAGTGAATTTTCATGGTACAGGTTTGCCATTGCAAGTTTCCTAAAAGAGAAAAGAATTGGCACAGCCTTGTATTTTTTCTGCTGTGTTTTATAGTAGTATGAGTCCTCATGTTTGTTTCTACTTAACTTCTTGATACTTGCTTTCTGTTCTGAAGTTGCAAAATGTGGGCAACCATGGATACATGCTGCTTAGGAGTCTTGAGACTTCCTTTGCTGTGGTATGTGATAGGCTTTGTAGAATTCTTGTAAAATACAACGTGTAATATTGAAAGCCTCAAACAAATAATTTAGTCTGGATCTCTGTCATACCCTTCTTTGCTGATAGTCTCAGGGGAACAAAGAGTCTTAAGAGCTAATTGAAGTGAATCTGTAGGGGTTTGCAGTGAGTGATGCTCTGAGTGAATGCTGGGGGAGGCCAGGTCGTAGCCTGTGTACACCATATTTCTAGGAGGACCTAAACTTGATATCTGCAGAAGGGCTAAGCCACTGTATTGCACTTCAGAGCTGTCCAGAGCTGTTTCATTTATTTTTACCTGTACAGCTTGGAGGAACCTGGTCTAGTGGAAGATGTCCCTGCCCATGGCAGGGGCTTGGAACTGGATGAGCTTTAAGGTCCCTTCCGACCAAGCCATTCAGGGACTCTATGATTCTGTATATTGTATGTTGATGTATTCAGATCTAGTCAATGTTTTTGACTATTGTCAGCTTCTTAACTGATCTTTGTTCATTGGGAGACAGTAAAGTTTGTACTGAAAATAATCCTTTAAGTGGAACATTTCTGTTCTCAAGAACAAAAGCAAAATCTTCAATTAATGTATTTTGCTGGTGCCTGAAGTATTCATCCAGTATTTTGACTACTCTTGAAGTAAGCACAAAGAAGAAACCGTGAAGCTTGTCCTATCTTCGCTATTGATCTCATGCAGTTGTGACAGCACGATACAGCAATTAATCATGTCAGTGTTGGTATTTTATAAGCAAAATGTTGTTTTAAGGAGCACCTATGAAATTTGATTATTTCGAACTCCAAAGAAATTAAGTTTTAATACAGTAATGGAAAGATCTCAATTGGCATGTGATACAGAAGAGAAGGTGTGGGGGGTTTTGATGCTGTTTATTCCAGCTCCCATGTTTACATGGGAAGGGCAGTTACTTGTATGAAACAGCTGATTTTAGGCTAAGACTGCATCATTGCCAGATGTGTAAGATTTAGAGAAAGTCACCATGCTCAGATACAACTGCAGTATTTGCAAAGCTTGGTAATTAAATAATGCTTTAAAATTATTTTTGAGCTGTATTTCTGTTTTCTAGCTGCTCGAACAAAAGACAAATGGCTTTTCTGTTATGTGTGGCCACCTTTTAATTGAACAGTTGTATGTATTGATTTTCTAATGCTATTTATTCCGAGATCTTTGGGGCATTTACAGATAGATGGATAGTTGTCTGAGAACAAAGAATGGTTCAATATAAAAATAAGAAGTGCTTAAATGTGAAAAATAAGAGTTTATTAACTAACTGCTGACAATCTGCTGTCCATTCAAGTAAAATAAGATATACAGACTTTCGAAATGCAGGTACATGTTAAAAAAAAACCTCAAGTGAAACAAAATATGGTTTCTTATAAGCAGAATATCGGCAATATATAAAGATAGTTGTGTGAATGTGTACCTATTTTGATGTATGGGGTTTTGATAAGATTTTATTAGCTGGGTGTTCTTGGGTGTCATTATTTCTGAAGGCTTACAATCAAAACTTGTAATTTTTTGTGAATTAGAATCTGGATCATTTATAAATATATTCCAGTTTTGGAAATCGAATTGTGGATAAAAAGTTGGAGGAGGATGTTGCAATGATTAAAAACATATATTATTTTCAACTCAGGAAACCCATTCCATAGTGGTGAAACATAACTCCAATTGTTCCGTGTTTCTGAGCAGTTTTCTTCTCAGGAAGGCATGACCATGCTTGATTTTGTTTCTGAAGTTATTTGTGCATTGCAAATGGGATGCTGGAGGCACAGCTTTTCATAAACAGATTGCAGCCAAGTGGAATTCGATTGTGGGGGTCCGGATAGGAAGTAATTAAATGTTTGAGGTTTCATTTACTTGAGTTCATTTTAAGTACGGTAATGGCTGGGCTTTCTTTTAGACTTTAGAAATAGTGTTTGCATATTGTGATATACATATTTTACATTGTGGTAAGGGAAAGCCCTTTTTTATTGGCTTTTGTATGTTTTCTTGTATATATGAGAAAGGGCACACCATGGTCTCCTCTCTGGGGGCTGCAGAGTGATCCCTGCTCCTCCTTCTCTGACCTCAGTGCTCGCAGGGCCATTTCTGTCACTTTTTTCCTCACACTTCTTCATCTGAAGGTGCTTCACCCTTCTTTACGCACATTTTCCCTGAGGTGCCACCATCTTGGCTGAGAGGCTGAGCCAGGTGCTGTGGTGGAACCGGATGGAACTGGCGGGAGCCCTGCGCCTCTCCTCACAGAGACCGCCTGCAGCCCCCATGCTCTGGTGTCTCTCCACAGGCACCTGGTGCTCCCTAGGAGGTGAAAATGGTGAGGAATAGCAAAAAATAAGGGTTAAAGTTGCTTTCATTATGTCGTATTAATGATCCCTTCATGAATTTGTAATTAGGTGTGTAGATGAGTATAGGGCAAGACAACTAGCACTGAAATGAGATGGTGTTAAATTATCTGCGTTGCTGCACAGCCGTGTTTTCTGTCCCGTGAGGCAACAGAGGTGCAGAATTGTAATTGGATGTAGAATTGCAGCAGGACTTTATCTTGTGAATTCAAACAAATTAAAGATTTTTAACTGTTATTAACTTTTTTATGTTAGTTTTGTTTTTTTTCCCCCTTATGATGCTTTACAATTCTAGCTGAAAATTGCTTGCTTATTGTGCAATCAACTTAAAACCTTCAGGTTTTAGGTCATAATGTATTAAGATTAAAAGTTGTTGTTGCTTCCAGCCTTGCAAAGTGGGAGTTTGAAAGTTATCTTTTAGGACCATGAGGAAGCTTTTCTTTCCCACACTGAGCTGAAATCCATGTGGTGCAGAGTTTTTACATCTGGTCCAGGTTGTTATGTGCTTGCATCCATTTTGTTGTCCTTTCCTCAGAGGTGGTAAACAGCTGTCCTTTGGGTGCCATTTAACCAGTGTGGGTGATCGCCAGCCACTTTCCATCATCCACCTATGTGTTCAAACACAGAGCAGTCAAGCTGCCATTGCTGTCACCTCCATTTCCATAGCCACAGAGCGGTCCCGTAATCAGGCTTCCCCAGCCACCAGCACTTGAGTCAGCTTGTTATATCCGGTTACACTCTCAAATGCACCAGTCTGGCAGAGCTGGTGTTTGCAGGGTTAGTTTGCTACGCACTGTTCTTGTCATGCAACATAACTGGTAGCCTTGCGTCTTTGTCAAGCTGAAGTACCTGGTTATTGTGAATCTGAGCAGCCATTTTCTTTCTCTAGTCGTTCCCTTCATGTGATACCCTGCGGGTAAGCAGCCATAGCACATGAAACATTAAGCAACAGTACTAATTTTAAGCCCATTTCCATGTTTCTCAGACTTTTTTCCTAACTCTTACTAGATAAGGAAAACTATTTACACCTGGGTATTAATGCTACAGAAGTAACTTGTAAAAATTTAGCGCTGTATGTGTGGATTTTTCTTCAGCTTTCTGGTTTTCAGATCTAAAAGGGACCTTTTTATTTGACCAGTTTGAGACCAAGGAATATCTCTGATAGGTGTTAAGTAACTACTAGACCATTTCCTGTTCTTCTGTGAAGAATGTGTGTTGCATTTAAATCCCCTTAGGGACAATTCTTGGCATGTGAGCTCTGTTACTGTTTTGCCCACAAATTAGGCAAAATTAGCCCACAGTGGCTATGATAGAAATGCGTCTTTTTTTGATTGGGAGCAAAGTACATGGAAGATAAAACAACCACCGCCACAGAACCCTCCTTCTGCTCAATAATTGACTTATAAAATTTATTTAAGTGAGGAAATGCTGAAAGTAGATGTTAAAAGCTTATAGTCTTGTGCATGAGGTTAGTGATGAACCTTCACTTTGCCATAGATGAAACATTTATATGCTTAGGAGACTGGAATTACCTTTCTGCCATCGACCTTAATAGATAAATAAGCATTCTGAAATAATGAATTATAAAAAAGAATTTGCTGTATTTACTGGAATCGTTGTGAAGTAGGAATTAGCACTTGCTCTAACGACTGCTGTGTTCATGAAAACCCTGCTGAGGGATAGCCTGCAGAACAGTTTCTTCTAGTGCAGTTGTTTTTAAGTAGTCCCTGTCAACACTAGGCATCAAAAATGTGCTGGCTATGTCTGAAACAGCTGTCAAGTGTAGCTGCTGGCACAGGGATTGGTTAGATTTGTGGTCAGCAGGAACCGGAAGAGAAGGTCCCACATTCCTGAGTATAAGAATGTACTTAACTGCCTGCTTTGTGAATGTGGGTCCAAACTCATACCGCTGTTTGACTTTGGGCAAAGATAAGCTGTGTAATTGTAATTATAACTAAGTTATTAGATATTATCCAGAAAGTCTATTAACAGTAAGTAATTTCCAGATACCTTCTCTTTTGTGTGATTTAAAAGGACAAGGCACACAGCGATAAATTTGAACTTTGAGATACATAGGTAAAATAGAGAATTTGGGAAGAAGATATTTTGGAGAGGGACAGAAAGGGAAGTTGTTCCAAGGCCTTGGCTTGTCTTTCTCTACATAGAGATTTCTCTTTGTCTAGGACTATATGTGTTCCAGCTGGCAGAATTCAGTTTATAAAACTGATTTTTCTATGTAGCTGGATGGCATCCCACAGAATCCTGAGCTGATAGGAGAACTTAATAATTTGGGTAAGTACATGGGCTCCTCTCAGGGGCTGGAGTTTGCCAGGGTGGTAACAATATGTTCCAGTAGAGGACATGAAGTGTTGTATGTGTTCTTTGCTTAACCTATATAAAAGCATCTTCACCAGTAGGTAGTTTACATTTAATTATTGCTTCCTCTTGGTCATTATGGTGATTTTGCTTTTCCCTGATAAAGCCTTTTCATTTCCCTTGAATTAATAGAAATGGCAAAACCCTACTAGGGTTAGATCATCCAGCGCATTCTCTTGCAAATGGGGGATTTCCAGCAGTTTCTGCGTTTTGTTTTATGAAGTTCTCTGTTGTATCTATCAAGCTTTTTGCCTAAGGAAAACTGGATAAGGGCTTCTTTTGCAGCTTGTTA
The DNA here is from genome assembly GCA_039720435.1 of Amazona ochrocephala. Taxonomy (NCBI): domain Eukaryota; kingdom Metazoa; phylum Chordata; class Aves; order Psittaciformes; family Psittacidae; genus Amazona; species Amazona ochrocephala. The sequence goes on along the minus strand of CM077878.1, from coordinate 115,838,815 downwards.
ATTAATTTTAGTGGATCAGAGCACTGTAGCAACATGCCAGATCGATGTAGTCTGGTCTTGGTTTAGACAAAATATTTTGCATTAGAAGTTTCGTGTTCTTTCAGAAGAACAATGCTACAAGTAATTAGATAGTTAATGTAAATAAATCCCTGCCCAGAAATCATGGTTACATGTTATCTTCACTTAGAGGTTCTTCTGTAGTCAGTGTGTAATTTGAAAACCACGTGTATCTGTACCAACATTTTCTCCATGTGATAAGTAATGTGGCAAAAAGTAAATGAATCTAAAGATAGTCTCTGTGCTAAGAAAAAAGACAGTACATAGACACCACATATGTCATGTTGCAATTGAGTGGGGATTTTTAAACACAGTATGAAGTGTTGTCTTGTACAAAGTGCATCTGTTACCGGTTTTAACTGTGTATTTCAGGTAATGAGCTGTGAAATGGAATGGGACTGTATAGGCTGATTATACTCCCTAGTTTACAGAGGCATAACTCTTCGTTTACTTTAAGCAAAATAGCTTGACACTTGTATGGCTTATTTGCTGTTTATTTCAAGGTGCTTGTTTCTGAAACACGGTAAATACTGTAAGTCCAGTAGTAGGAATATTTTTGCAACAATTGTGGTGCTGATATTTGGGTAACTAGTGTGTGTTTTGTGGAGAACAAGGAAGGAGCCAATGCAAGGACATTTCTAGTAGATGCTTCTTTGTTAATTTTTGTTAAAATTAGGTGTAAGTAATGCAATAATTGTTGTATCCCAATATGTAAATACCTCTGTTATGTTGAAGATATTTGTAGCTCCTTGAAGTGTCTTCAACTTCTGGTCTTTTCAGACACCTATTTGCAGTCCAGTGCAGGTTGTACACCAATATGTGTGCTAACTGGTAAACATTTCCATACCCTTTGTTTCCTGCTTTTTTCCCTCCTACCTCATGTATTTGCATTGTACCTTATGTTGTATCTGAGAACAGGGCAAAAAAAAAAAATCTTGGGTTTCATAATTAAGTGAGCCCAGAAAGTGCGAATTTTTATGGCTTTTTTGTGTATGCTGCCCACTAGTATTATTTTACTCTTTATTATATATCTATTTCATTATAATTTATTATAATTCATATATTCCTACCAGCTAGTATTATTTAATATTTGTATAGATCAACAGGTTATAAGTCTGCAGGTTATATAATTTCAATATATTGTAAGGATATTGGTCAAGTTACCTAAACTGAAAGATGCCTGATGTCATACCTCACGGCCTGCAAAAGTTACTTATGGTAGAAAGTGCCGCTGCTGTGTTAATGCATAGTCATTGCTTATCTGCAGTTGTTCTTCTAATCCCTTTAGTTTTCTGCTTTCACTAAATCTAAGCATTCTTTGTAGAAACCTGTGGCTTGCTTGTGGTCTATGATATCATTTGCTACACTTTTTTCAGGTAATACTGGTTGACAGATGAGTAAGTTCCTCTTGGTTTCCTCCTGCTTTGTCATAGGAAGTCACATTTAATTGATTATGTGACTGAAGAGTAATGATACAACCACAGGAAATCCTGTGGCTGAAACTAGGTTTGTTCTCTCCTTATTTTTGGTAATAATTCTGTATTTGCAGAATACTATCTTAGATTTAGGACTGTGTTGTACTTTGACTTTAAAAAGGTTATACTTTTTGCAGTGTACAAACAGAATGGCTAACAGCTCTTGAGATAGGGAGTCTTTTTTGTATGAAGGATCTAAATGTAGACTGTCGTATTGCCGATAAGAGTGTGGATGAAAACTCAGCAATGTGTGTCACACAAAACCAAAGCTAGTAGTGTCAGATGCAAACACGCCCCAGGAAAAAGAAGTGTGTGTATGCTACATTTGGAGGCTTTGAAAGGTAAGAGATGCGTGGAGGCATGTAGGACTTCTTGATTGTTGTTCCTTGAGGTGGAGCTGTGTGCTGATACAGCTGTACAAACCCTCATGATTGAAGAAAGGGTATGTTACAAGTGGGAGACTGTCCTTTCTGAGAACACAGCACGTTAAATTGATTTAAACAAGTCTGCTCCCTCATTCTTGATCAAGAAAAGTTTATATCTCATCCTGAAGCCCACCCTTTTAGGATATAGTAATGTACACATGCTGTTGCTGTTGGGCCTTATTTCATCTATAAATTTGGGAAATAAATGTATCCCTAAAATGAAAGGGCAAAGGAAGGATCAAGTGTTTAAGAATACATCTCCTGGCCTTGAGAAGAGTGTATGTGATGCTACCCTGTCTAGACAGCCATTGTGAAAGGGGATTACTGTGGTAACCAGAGCACTAAGGAAGGCAAACTGCTTGTGTTTCCGAACTCGGACAAGAAGGCAAAAAGGGTAGGTAGCTTGAAAACAAACTACGTTGGGGAAGAAGGAACAGTAAATGCTGAGGTGCATGCCCACCAGGTACTGATATTCCTGAAGTGTGGAGTCCTAAACTCCTCTGCTCTAGGCAGCAACCATCTTATACTGCTTGTGGCAGTATGTTCAGTGGATGTGTATGACCCTGGAGCTGTGTGGTGCTAGGACTACTGAATCTGGTTGGGAGCCCATGCTTCTGTGTGACTATTGTATGTCATGAACTAGTGCAGGAGTAGGTGTTGATTCCTGGCTGTTGAGCAAGGTGTGGATAGCCATAGCAGTGTTCCTCAGTTTGGGTTGTTAGAATATACATCCAAAGCCCCCTAAGGATATGTGCTTTCTGGGAAGTTATATGGAGACTTCAAGAAGGAACGGAGGCAGTAATAGTAGAGACAAATTGGGGTAGCAATACAAGGCGCAGTAGTTTGAAGAATGTTGATTTAACAGGAATTTGTTTCTTTTAAAATCCTGTTTCTGTAATTCTTCCTTCCTCTGCTAGAGATCAGTACACTGAGTGTTCAGTAGATCCAACAGAAATGTTATCGGTAGAACCACAGAAACTTAAGTGCTGGAAGTGCTCTACCAGCACAAACAACACATTGTTCATTCAAACTGATACGAAACTACTGTGTGATCCTCTGTTGAGCTTAGTATATGTGTAAGTACATTTATCTTTGGATCTTTAAAATAAAAGTTAAAGCTCAGAAATAATGACAGTTAACTTAAAGAGTTGCTAATATCTGAGGATTGTCATGAATAACTTGTGGAAAGTAGTCTTTTGGAGCAAGTATCAGTAGGATTTAAATAAAGTAGTTGAAGGATGATTGAAAATGACTTTGCAGAATCTGGACTGAATTCACCTAATTTCCTTCCCTGCTTGAAGCATCAAGAGCATTCTGTGATGTAATAATTTTTGTTGCCATCAGTAATAAATTTGGGAAAGAAGCATGCTGTTTGCGAACAGATTTATGACAACTGATTATCTGGTTCAGAAGTCTGGGCCAGAGGTGGGAATGTGGGTGGCACTTGCTCATCTGCTTGGGTCACAAGAGAAGGCTCATGAAACTTACGTAGAATAGTAGCCTGGATTTTGGGGAAAATTTCTACTTTGAACTTGCTTCACAGCCAAGAGTAGGAATGTTTTTGTAGCATCCCGCTTGAGCTAGGTTTCAATGCTATCTTCTGTGCAAAATCTAAAGACTGGGGGGGAATGCAGAAATTGATGTTTGATTGTATGCAAATCTGTGTGGCAAACAGCTAAATCAAGTCCTGTCATCCAGAAGAGTTTAAAGCCTTGCAGAATTAGTGCCTCTTTGTGTATGTCCTTTGGAGAAGTTCTAAGCCTGTCCTAATTTAATCATAAAATACACTGTGTGGTTATATGAGGACTTGCACATAACCCAGCAAAAAAAAAACCACTGTGGCCATAGTGACTTCTAGAAGTGATCACTGAGCATGGGCTGTGTGAGACTTGGAAACAGGTGAAACTTAGCTGGCTTATGTCAGCTGGAGATCCGCTGTTTCTTCCACTAAGGAGTTCCTAATGCGCAGTCCATATCCACAGAAGCAGTAGTACTGTACAAGTATTTTTTGTGTGTATGGAATACCCAAATTCCAGAACAGCACCTCTCTCTTCCTTTCCCATCTCCTTCAAGGTTATTTAAGGAGTTAGTAGTTAGTGAAGAAAAAGTTATATAAAAGTTATATAAGAACACTGACATCCAATCCATGCCATCCTCTTGACATGGCCTCTGGGCAGCAGGAATTGTTATTTACGCTATGTTCTTTTAATTGGCTGTCATCCACCCTAAAATTTTACAGCATTAAAAAGTCATAGCAGGATGAGGAAAATCTGACATTTTGTACTTCTTTCTGTCGCATTTGTATCAGAAATAAAGATACTGCTAAAATTGGATTATGTGAAAACACTTTATGTAGGCAAAGAGGAAACACCTTTTTCCTCATCACAATTGCAGGTCAAGTGAAAGTGGATAAAAGGAGTGAAAGTAATGAAAACTGGTGGAGGAAAGAGAAATTATTCCTTGGAAAGACAGATTATCTTTCCTATTTTGCGGAGGATGTTCATAAACCATAGATGTAGGCATGGAGAGCAGACAGAGCGAGCAACAAAGAGTTCTTGACTATATATGGGATGACACTTGTGATAAAGTCCTGAAACAGATTTACTCATCTGTTCCAACATACTGAGTGTTTTGAAGGTTATATCCAAACAATCTGAAAATAAATGTTAATTCACGTACGTACTCAAGTAACATTTGAGTTGAAAGGAAAAAAAGCGTGAACAGGAGGTACCTAAAATCAAGAGAAGCTTTATGCAGCACTTCTTAGGATAAAATATAGCAATTTATGAAAGTTAAGATTTTCAATGAAAGTTTATACTTAGCTGCTATAAATACTGTGTGTAGCCTAACATTCTTCTCAAAGATTTTTTTTTTTTTTGTCTTATGATTAGTTGGAAAAAATAGTTACCAAATATGTTAAGTAATTTTTTGGAGATAATTTGCTTTAAAGCATTTAACACTGTGTTTTTTAAGCGAGCAGATTATTTTCCTTCTAGGTTTAGCATTGAGGGTAGGTCTGTTGGTGGTGTAGAATACAGCAGCACAATTAGTAGATCACTGCTAATTAGTGTATTTAATAAACTTTATATGGTAAGTGAGGAAATGAGTATATTTTTCCTTGTTAATGAGAAAGCCACTTACTTTTCTTCAGGTGATGGACTCTATTCTGTTGAAAGTATAGCTTCAGCTGATTTACCAGAAGCAGCTAAAGCTTCAGGGTCATAATTTCCAGAAGGAAATATTTTCCATGTGTATTATATTGAGGAGTAGAGCAAGATTCCTTTAAATCAAGCATGTTCCCAATATTAGACACTGTTTATTTGTGATAATGTTTTTAATAATCTCCCACCCCCGTTAATTGCTGGGAAACTAAATATTAAAAATCAGATTCACCAGTTAACTGAAGTACATGTTCATATTTTAAACATTCTTTCTTACTGGTGAAATTCAGGAGGTAGTGCTAGAACTTGTGAAATAAAGTTACAGCTGATTATGCAACACACAGCTCTTAATTGTTTGTACTTAATTGTAATTCATTTAATTATTCATATAATTCTATGTAAATATAGGTAGACTATATTCATAATATATGTATGTGTGTGTAGGTGTGTATATAGACACAAACTTACACAGAGATACAAAATATATATATATATATTAAAAAGTCGTCGGCCTGCTTAGGTAGTTAAGTCTGATGTAAAGGCTGCTGGAGAATATGTAAAGACCCTGACTTCTGAAAGCTTTCCAAGTGAGGCTGCTACTAAACTCAGAGTAATATTTTATGGAAAAAGTGACATTATCAGATGAAGCTGTGATGGATGTTCCAGGTGCTTAGGAGATTTTTGTCTTCCTCTTTTCTGCATGTGTATCAAAACAGTGGATCAAACATGTAAACTGTGAAGTCAGTTCTGTTTTGGTATCCATCATTGGCATTGTAATACGGAGAAACTTTAATGCCTGAATTCTAAAATGAAGAAACTTGCAATAGTATTTAGTAGAAAAATAGGTGAGTCTTAAAGAAGTTAATACACAGATGCACATGCTTGTCAGAAATTATATCAGATTATTTTAATACTAGTAGAAAATTGTATTTGCAGTTTAATGTTTTGGATTTTGTACACATCAAGTGAGATGAGAAAGCTATCACAAAGAAGGGGGGTGTTAGAGGTGAAACATAAGTGTAATGTGCACATGCAGTTTAGTTACTGAGAACTACTGAGAAATTTTTCATTTAAAAATATCGTTGCCTGAAATAATATATTGATAAGAATATCTCTGTTGTTCAGAATGGACTAAATTACAATAGGTACTAACTACTTTGGAGGTAAGAAGAGCAGTATTTGTGAACTGTAGACAAATCCACATAATATTCCCTTGGTTTGTATTTATCTCTGAGAGAGCAATGTTTTAAAACTTTTCAACTGTTACATATGCTTGAACATTTTTCTTACTATAAAAATAATTCATTTCCAAGTCCTTGTGTGGGGCAATATTCAGGAAGTTTTCCTTTTTGTTCTTCACTTCTTTGGAATGATTCCATTTCCCCTGCACTAGCCCTGTGTTGACAAATGTAACCAGGCCTCTTTCCTCCAGGAATAGCTTTTTGTTTTAATTTGCTTGTATCAGTCTAGCCTGCAAATAAATGCGTTATCACACAGACTTTATACTTGATTTTACTCTAGTAAAATATGTCTGCTTCCCTTATAAATGTCCCAGTCTCAGATAAGTTGTGTTTGATATTTGCAGAGGGAGGGGAGGATTGTCTATCTTTGTAGTCAGTCAGCCGTTGAATTAGAGCTTAAAACACAAGTTGAAAGTGGTTGGAAGTTGTGCATTGTTTTGTCACACAGAAGAAGCTCTAAGCTGTTGCACTTGATAGTAATGTGGTGGTTGCCCAGAACTACTGAAAATGTAGTGTTGGGCTGTTTCAGTCCTTGATGCTGCCGATGCAACTATCCTTATATGTGAATTCCTACTAAAGTAAATATGATAGCTGTAAGAAAGGCAAAGGGAGTATAAGCGATACTTCTGGTTCTTCTGGGCCTTAGTTTGTCCCATTGGCATTGCTGAGGTATGAATTTTGGAGGTCAGGAGAACAGGCTTGGGAAGAGGGTCAAGGGATAGGCAAAAGATCTTGTTCTTGTATAGCACTGTTGCTTAGGCACTTCCTGAGCCAGGGAATGGTTCCTTTGTTTAAAAGCCCCGTGCCAGTTTTGACTGGGGCTTGGTTGTTGGTGTTTTTTTATTTTTTTTTTTTTTTTTTTTTTTTTTCCCTTATTTAGATGTTTTATGGGAAAGGTGCTGCGTTTTGGGAAGGAAACAAGTTAAACTGCAAATTCTTCATTCTTGCGCCTTGACTATTTGGCATTAAGACTCTTTTGTGCTGTATTAGTGTTTCCTAATTTGTGCTTGATCTAATTTACGGGAAATACAGATGTCTGCAGATGTTGGGATATTCAGTTACTTAAAACACAGTAAATGCAAGGAAACAGACTTTTCAGTTAAAACATGACTTTCTGGGGCTATCTCAAATTTTATTTGAAGTGGAGGCCTTTCCTTATGTATAACCATAACCATGACAAATTTTAAGCAAGTGAAATCTCAAGACTTCTGCTATGGCTGTAAAATCTTCAGAGCCAAGCTCTAGGTGAACTTGTGTAGCCCATTGAGTGAGAACTGGATTTCATGATCAGATAAGTGATTGGAACATGGATATATACCTTCAACTTAAAAATGGATGTGCTGATTGTGGAATATGACCTAGTTGCTAAGCTTCATCTCTTTGTTATGTAGAATACACAGTTCTGACGTTAATCAAATTTCTAATGTGAACTATTTTCATGAGCTTTTGGTACCCTTATTGAAGAACTGAGGATACAGCTGGGGACTTGTTCATAGAATCACTGAATGGCTTGGGTTGGAAGGGACTGTAAAGCTTATCCATTTCCACCCCCCTGCTGTGGGCAGGGACACCTTCCACTAGAGCAGGTTGCTCCAAGCTCCGTCCAACCTGGCCTTGAACGCTGCCAGGGATGGGGCAGCTGCAGCTTCTCTGGGCACCCTAGGCCAGTGCCTCAGCACCCTCACAGGGAAAAATTTCTTCCTAATGTCTAATCTCAGTCTCCCCTCTGTCAGTTTAAAGTCATTTCCCATTGTCCTGTCCCTGCAGGCCCTTGTAAAAAGTCCCTCTCCAGATTTCTTGTAGGCTTCCTTTAGGTATTGGAAGACTGTTAAAAGTTCTCCCCTCAGCCTTCTCTTCTCCAGGTTGAACAAGCCCAGTGTTCAGTGCATTGACATCAAAGAAACTAATATATGGACTACAGGTTAAGTCCTCATTGATGTTAAAAGAAAGTCATGCTGTTCACACAAATATTTGTTGAAAGCTTGTTAAAGCATTTAAAGATATAACAACATGGCTGGAGTGGTTTAACACATTTTACAGGAAATTACATTGTTAAATATTTAACTGGGCAGTAGCACTTCTGCAGTTAAACAAGTTGTTGTTGTAGAAACGTAGAATCAGCTAGGTCGGAAAAGACCTATAAGATCATCAAGTCCAACTATTACCCCTATCTAACTTAACAATTAAAAATGGAAGCTGGGAGATGGTTAAAAAGAGCTGTTCAACAGTAAACAAGAAGAATGTGTTGAGTTGTACAAGAGCTGCTGCAGGAATGAAAGCCTTTTGCTTTCTGAAATCTATTTCACTGTTAATCTGATGGATCGTATGTGGAGCCTTTGAAGACATCATGGTCTGCAGGAGCAGCATTTACCTCCAGTTCTTAACATCAGCTGACTGTTTCTTAAAAGATACATCTGTTGTTTGCACAGAGCAGTGTAACTAGTTTGATTTTATTTGTTTGCTGCAGAGCTAATGAATCACTTTTGCTCCTTACTGGGTGCTATACATGCGTAAATTATTATGTCATGTTAGAGTATTCTAAGGTCTTTTAAAGGGGTATGTTGCTGAGGTACTAAGTGTAATGTAAACGAGGTACCAAATGTAATGTGCTTAATTCTGATTTCCTTTATTTGTAATCATTTTTGTCAGTTGAAGAGCATCATATTTGTAAAGCAAGCAAATCTGGCAACTGTACATAACTTGTACCAATTAAAGGTTATTTAGGCATCGTAACAGGAACAGTGGAGAGTTGTATCGCAGAACAGATTGCAGTAGGAGAGGTTTCAGCATGGAAATCAGTGTGGATTGTGAGTTACAGGATTGCATATGGGTGATTTTCCAGGAAAGCATGAACCAAGTCTTTGGCAGAGATAATGACTCTACTAGTTCTGGCAATGTAGCATTGGCAGAGCAGTGCAAAACTGGATTGTCTGAGCTCGATTCTGTGTTATGCAGCTTTTATTTGTTCCCATATCTTCATTAGCATAAAAGCTAACAAAGCTAATCAGTATTCAAAGAGGACATTATAAAGGAAAATGGGTACTGCACACAAAACATGGGATGCTTTGGTTAATGCAGATGATGTTTAAGCTGTAATTGAGCATTTAGGTCTGCACATCTGGAAGGGACATATTTCTGAACATACATATTACAAATGTTCTTGGTTTATTTTAATTTTTAGGACAAAATGTTGTATGTAGAGGTGTCTTACAGCATAGTTACAGGATTTGTTTGATATCAGTTATTATGAATAGGTTGTAGACAGTTTAAACAAATTGTAACTGGAGGCTTGTTCTGTCATTATTTGGATTTCCTGACCTGTTTGGTTTTTGCTTTTTTCTTTTGTTATGATTCTGAGCACTTGAGAAAGATAGCTGGTATTTGTCTATCAGTTTCCATAGGAGAATCAGTCCTGATCCCTGAAGACTTTCTACTAAATATTTACTATACTGTTCTAGGGAGTGGCATTGTTTTTGTTCTGTGCTACAGTTGTTATCGGTATATATTATAGCATTGTGAGGTTGAAGTATTTAATGTGTGGGGTAAAGCTGTAGTATTTTGCAAAGCCATATATTTTAATAAGGGCTTTATATTGAAGAAATATTAAAGGAATGACAGTAATTTGTATGTGTGATTAGAGCTTTTGAAAAAGTTTGTGTTCTAGGATTAACAGAAACAACACTATTTGGAATCCCTTAGCACTAGCTTTCTACCTGATATAAAAAGAAATTGTACTGGAAATGTGAATTTCTGTACAGAACACATAGGTTTAGGATATCCGCATGTTTCTTTTGGTTATTCATAAACTTTAGCAGGGCCTGAAGTACTCACAATCCAGAGGTCAAAGACTAGTGAGTTAAAAGACTTAGCCGACCTGCTGAGGGAAGAGAAATTCTGTATCCGTCTCTTTCTCCTTCAGGAGTTTTTGTTCATGACTGAAACAGAACTAAATTGAGGAATATTTGTAAGAGCAATCACCAGCTCTGTGGGTACTCAGAGCGGTCTGCAGATAAGAGCAAAATGGTAAGGGTTGAATTTTCCTCCTGCTTGGCTCATTTAATTGGAGTTCTTCTGTAGTTGGAAGTATTTTTTCACATATTGCTGTTGCTTAGCTTGTGGTTTTGGATAGTCTTCTCATATATGTTCACAGACAGAGATGACATTGTGATGACTTCACTCCGCAGCGTGTGTGGCTCTGGGTATTTTTTATTTGTATATATCTAAAATCCTGTGACAAAAGGCTAGCAAACATGAAAGTGACAACATTTTTGAAGTTGAAAGAAATATTCCACACTGAACCCCCCAGATTTAACACAACTGCTTTGTCTCTATGTTCTCTAACAGTCGTTCATCTTGCACACGCAATCACAAGCTTAGCATAGAGTGGAATATCTATAACTGATACCTAGATTATGGAATCTGTCCTGCAGGCCTTTGAGTGGCAGAAAGATCCCTCATCCTCACTGGTGGTCAGGACAATGACATCTTTATGATTTCTTTTGATGTGAATTCATTTGCTAGTGCTTAACTAAAGTGGTAACTACTTAAGCACTTTCTTCACAGTGTAGGGGGCGTAGCAAGCCTACTACTCTGTGGCTGAATGTACCTGTTCAGTCTGTCTGTTTTGTTCACATAAGTATCCCGGAGGAAGGTTTTGCCAGGAAATATTTTGCCTTCCAGCTGTAATTGAATGAGCTTGAACAACAAGCTGGGGCAGCTGGGTCCTGTTTTGGTCTTGATTTGTAGGGACCCAAGGGATTGGGAGAGTGGGAAAGGGATCCTGTGCCAGTTGAGTGAGTTCAAATGAGGAAAAGAGAGCTTTGCTCCCTCGGCTGCTCTGCATTTCAACTATTAATACAGCCATAAAGCCTATTCAAAGAGTTCTGTGTTCTTTGTGTTTTTTGAAAGAAGGATTGTGTGCTTAGCTATTGTGTCTTTTTTGAAATTTAATGTCTTATCACATGAGGCAGAATTTTCCAGGTCAACCACCCAACTTTAATCATGAGATCTCATAGAGTGCAGGAAGGAAGCTGAGAAGTCCTTACAATAACCAAGGAATCACATCCTATTGGGGCTGTTCTTTCATGGGGTCATTCATATTATAATTAAGAAACCCCAAGAAACAAGTAGTTAAAGCATTTGGACTTCAGTCTCTTGAGCAACCTTTTGAGTAATTTAAGTCCTTGATGTATCTGATTTAAGATTATTTTTTTATGGTCTTGAGGTGTAACAGGAGCTTTTCCCCACTCCTTTTAAAGGTTACTGGGCTCTGAACATAGACCTCAGATCACGGTAGGAAGGTCAAATAACTGCTTCCAGGGGGAACCCTAAATTGAAGTTTTGTAGGTTACATGGCAAACACCAACTGCTTGGTTACATTTTCTCATTGCGTCAGGCTGACCTGTGGTTGACAAAAGTAAACAGCTATTTCTCCTAACTGAATTATGCTGTTTCAACAAATGGGTGTTTAAATTGTTTTGTCCAAATCCGGTTAATCTGATTGCCAAATGAAAACAATATGAAGGTAGAAGTGGGGCAAAAGGAAGCTATGTTTGCACAGTGATCAGTTGCTTATATTAAGAGTGAGAAGTATGCAGAGACTTGTGGGGGAGCTGCCTATTAAAAAAAGGAGGGTGGGGGAAGCTACAAAGAAGTCTTTTCAGAAGAAAATAGTGTATTGATGCTACAGTGTAAAACAGGATCCTGTGCTACCAGATTCTTCCTCGCAATACATCCTTACTAATGTTAGGGGAGAAGAGCTCTGTGCTGTGGTGGCTAGATCGCTGCTGGTATCCGTTTTCCTTGGGTATTGCTACATCATTGCCTGCAGTGTAGACAGCCTCTCGGTTTGGACACATAGGTACAGAAAGCTAAATTCTCCTGTATTTACATGCTGACTTTTGAATACTTTATATATACAGGCAGCCGAATGCAGACCATCAAGTTGAATTTCTAGCAACTCCTGGCTTTTCTTGCATGGCCAGCATTTGTCTGCTGTAGTTCAGTGGGGGGAAATCCAAACAGGGGGCTCCAGTTTGTATGCTGCGATGTGATTTTGTGGCAGGTATCCTCTGAGGCAGAAGCATGTGTATGCATTTTCTTTGGTTGATCAGTGTAACAGAGTCTAATGATGCTTGTTATAAATAGTGATTTTGTCTATTTAATAAACCTAATGGTGTCTCCATGTGTATCAGTGATTTGTACTCATTTGGTTATTTGGATGTCCAGAGTCCCACAGATCCTTCCTATAAGCAGTTGTGTGCTTGCAGGTATGAGTTGTTAGTTGGCATACACTGATAAGAACTTCTTAGCCAAAGAGTGTTTTCATTTTTATCTCATGTAAGATTTCATGTGTTCACAAATGAGCATTTTGAATGAGTGTTGAAACTGTTACAAAGTGTGGGTTTGTTGTCATCAACTTCCTTTGGGGCAAAAAAGTTATTCTAGAGAAGTGTACAGTATGCAACATTTCTTCCAAACAAAGTTTCACTTGATGACAGCTAATCTTATAAAAGAAAGTAAAAAAGACGCAGCACAAGCTTCTGCTGAAGCTGAATGGAAGTTCTGCCATCTTCAGTTAAGAGTGACACTGGGCAGAGAATCCTGTGGTCTTTCTGCTGCCTCCAGGTGGAGGAAAATGTTTCATTAGTATTGTATTTCCCCATCTTCCTTGGGACAGAATAGCAGCATTTCAGTAGAGCAGACAAAGCCATTTTCCACAGTTTTCCATTCTCATGAAAGAACAGTTAACTCTTTAGTGGCGGGTTGTCTTCTTTTTTTCTGGTCTCAAGGTACCTCACAGTGTTGCTTTACAAGCAGGACTGAGGAAAGCTGATTTGCATTATGGCTAAATGTTCTTTGGGGGCAATCTCTCTATTGTCGAGATTGGTTTGAAAAGCTGAGAAAGGGGAAAAAATGTTCATAGAGCTGGTGCTGGGAAGGCTGTTTTTTGTGAGATATTTTACACTGGGGGTAACACTTGCTTTGTTTCAGTCATGTACCAGAGGGACTTATTGGTGTCAAAGTTGTAGCCAGGGAGAATTTTTTCTGTGAGAAATTTTTTTGAGGTACAAGATCCATTGAGATGAATTTCGGTATTTTAAGTGTAATTTTCTTTGAGATTAGAGGAGATAAACTTATTCTTAAGAAGTAATTGAAAATGCTTCATCTTCACCTTTTTGTGAGATTTCTTTACAGCCAATACTGAAAACATTTATATGTTTCTCCAGTGTACTAACCAGACTGCTAGCAGTTGATTTATATTTGTGTGTAACTTCCTGTATTATCTCTTAGAGTTACACCATGCCATAAAAATAAATGGATATCTAATGCTCATTTATATCTTTAAATTGTTATGTGATTATTTCTCTTCAGTCTGTCTTGTGGAATCCCTGCAATAAGTGGGAGATTAAAACATCATACAAAAAACATTGAGATATAAATAAATAACTTCTTAACTGATGGGTTGTCTATCCTCAATGTTTGGCCACATGCTTAAAGAGCCAGAAGAAAGCATTTAAGGTCCTTTCCAACGGTCACTATTCTATGGTTCTGTGATTAGTATATGTTTTGTTTGAGGCTGAGTTTAGACTAGTGACTTTTTAAATGCATATCATGAGAACAAATGTTGATGTGACAAGTAACAGTTGCTTTTGTTTGGTTATTATTGGTATTAAGAAGAAGAAGATACTGCCATTTAAGAAGTTGAGGTAGAAGCAAGGAAAGTAGCTGTCATCACTTTTGACATAACAAAACGTGAAGGCTATGTTTGCTCTCTGTGTGTGCGCACAATCATGCGAATAGCAACAGCAGTCCCTGTGAACGACTGGAGGGCAGGAGAACAGCGTGGTCACAGATGGTGCCACCTTGGTTGCTATCTAGCCTAGTGATGTTTGGTGGCAGGTAGTTTTTCACTTCTAAATGGGGAAAAAAAAAAGCTGACTTTGAAAAGCAGGGAGTGGCAAAAGCCACTGACTACAAGGAAAGAAAAAAGAGAAGGAATAAAGAAATTGAATCTTAGATGGAAATGAGGCTTACATGGCCTTCTTATTTCCTCTGGGAGGAAATAAGGCCAATCATGTCAATAACAATCCTCTAATATTATTGATCACACAGCAGTTCTCTTGTTTCTATGGTGTCTTGAGCTATGTAGCTTCAGAAATAGAGAGGAATGTTCTTGTCTCATGAAAGAAAGGAAATGGTTGTACTGGCATATATATTATGAGATTTCAAGAAGAAATCCTGTTTTTTACATAATCAACTCAGTAAGATCTCATTCTTCTTATTAGAGATGGCTTGTTTGTTGCAATGGGAAAACGTTTTTTTTTTCTTCCCATTTACTCTGTATTTTTGTCTTTTACCTTTGATTTTGTTCCAGAGAACAGTTCAGTTGGTTTTTGTTTCAGGAAAATAATATAATTTTACAACATTACTCAACGATATTTGTATATTTTAAAATCTCTCAGACGAGGCAGAAATAGGTAAGATTTCTCTTGTAACTTCGGTTTGTTGTTTGGTGTGGTAAGGTCTTTTTAAAGTGTGAAACATGCAGATTTTTGTATTAAAATCACTGTTATCAATTTGCTTAAATGTTTTCACATTTTTGTATTCAAGCATGTTATTTTCATAGCTGAAAATGTGATCTTGAAATGACACCTAGAGATTTGTTCAGGTTGTACTTAACTACATGCATGGGGTTCTGCTGAGATTATCAGGATGAGAACTGAACATTGGCTGCCACCTTGCTCTCTGCTTTTGAGTAATTCGCACCTGTAATCTTGGCAACAGATTTGTGTGCATGTACACACGTACACATGGCATTTGAAGTAGTTCCCACATAAAGCTGGTCAGGAAATAATGGTTTTTCCCTATGTGCAAAATGGTAAAGGGTTCTTGGTTGTTTCGAGTAAGTACAAAATGTTTGCTTCTTGGACTATTCTATGATCAGTGAAAGAAATTACTACTCATGGGGCAGAAAATGCCTTTACTCTGTCATGTGTGCTTCAGGGCTGTGAGATGGGGAACAAAGCAAGATTTCCTTTTCCTGAGTCACAAAAGCAGGATTTGGAGTAGATTTTTATCTACTGCCTATGTTTGATAAGGACAGAATTGGGGAAAGAGCTACACAGGTTTATGGGGTGATTTGTTTAACCCCAGGAAGTCATGGTAATTTTTCCTCTTCTCTACCTGACTTTAGGTAGAGAGTGAAATGTCAAATCCCACAGATCACTTGCTGTAATGCTCCTGGCGCGTTCCAGTGACAGCCATCATAAATGCTTCCTGAAATCTGTTTCATGCTGTATTAGAGCTCCAAATCACCATAGTGTTTCAAAGGTAGAAGGCAGAGTTTAGTTCTTTAAAATGACACAAACCAAACCCCTTTTATGGTCTCTGAGAAGAAATTGTTCGTAAGCTTATTTTCACAGTGTTCGTTCCATGGCGTGCTTTTTCTTTGAGTTCAGGTAGTGAGTAGGGCATGAGACTTCATGCATGAAGAAGGTGGTCATTGTTCCTTTAATGGCTTTATATACACAGCTTCATAGATTATAGCCATTGTGTAGAGGAATATGATTTTGTGTTTGTACAGCGAGTTGGTTTAGGTTAACTTGCTAGTTAGGGTTCTCTTAATTTATTAGTCAGTTTTTTGGAAAGAATGAAAAGCTGCTGATAATTAGGAAGTTGTATGTGATATCAGGGCAATTATATTTACTTTTTTCTTCAAATCTGTGCAATCTTTGGTATTTAAATCAATTGTATTTTCAAAAATTGTTCAAAATCTGTCTGGAAAACAACTGACTTTATTTTAAATCTGGAAGAGGTGATAGCGAGAGTAGGTACTGAAGATCATTCTTTTAGAGTAAGATTGCTTGCAGTTATGCAGTCAGAATTGGGAATGTCCGTTGTTCTTTTCCAGCCAAAAGGATGGAGTCTTGAGTTATTTGCCTGTTTTCTTCAAAAAATTGGATGTAGCACAGGGGCCTCAGCTGTTCTTTTGCTTCCCACCTCCCTCTCGCTGTGAACGTTGCTGCTCTTATATATTGTAGAGTTTTGTTTTGACTCTTAAGCACAGTGGCATTATAGTACTCTGTTGTGTCTACTTTCACCAAGTCATCTAATGTTCCCCGCTGATACTGTACTTCCTGGCCACTACAAGCCCTTGGAGCATTTCAGGTGTACTGGGTCCTCCAGTAACAGATGGATGTCAATAATGTTGACATTGAAATGTACTTGCGATGTCCAGAAAAAATGTGGCATGTTTCATTACAAAGAAGCAACCTTTTTTGAACCTCCATTCTCTGCTCCCTTTAGAATGAAGTTGAAAACTTGGGAGCTCTGTAAACTTGTGATCCTGTTTTAACATCCTGTTTGTTACTCACTATTTCAAACTTATACTTTAAAATTACAGTAAAAAAAAAGCCAAACCGAACAAGAACAAACCCAACATAAAATCTGAGATTTTTATCTGGTTCATCTCTCCTGTAGCTCTGCAGCAGGTGAGGTGTACTTCTCATCTTGGGTGGAAACACAGTGATGTTATCTGCTGAAGACAAGCAGTTGTAACACTGCAGAGAAGGACTTTCTGCTTGTATTACTAGTGTATTCCCTAAAACCAGTATATGCCCCTACATAGTCCCTGTATACCAGGGCTGTTCCCTATTTTCTCTTGACAGTGTTGGAAAATAATAGATAAGGAGTAGCCTTGGTTGTTATAATTCCTTCGCTGATCTGTAGTGGAACTTCATTATCACTCTTACTTCCTTTTGAGTGCAGCAGCCTGTTTGCTTACTGGGATTCAGCTACCTGTAAGCTCATTTCAGCCCACCCACTATTCTTTACAGTATATGATTGGAAATACATAGGTTGTCAGCTGAAGAGTGCATATTTTTTAATCCCTTAGTGATTCAGACTGCTAATTTCAGTAACATGTTGATTGCCTGCAGTGGCATTCATGCAAAGTTAGCATTCTGCCTTTGTGCTTTTAGGCTGCAGTATGGATGTTTTCAGGAGCTGAGTTCATTATCTGTGTTCTTGAATAGAATCTCTAATGAGTTAGAAATGACTTTGCCTACTTCCTCAAGTCCTTGGGAGTAAATTTCATTGCTGATTGAAGTGTGTCTAATGCATTTTCTTGTTTATTTAATCTTTTTGTTACTATCAGCAAAGATATTTGTGATTCAGTTGAGTCAGAAAGGTTGAAATGCCTTTATCCCTAGAAATGCTACTCAGATAATGCAGGTTGGGGAAGATCTTGTTCGGGACCACCTTAAGAACCTGAATGTATACAAGTCAATGGGACCGGATGAAATCCATCCGCGGGTCCTGAAGGAGCTGGCAAATGAAGTTGCTAAGCCACTGTCCATCATATTTGAAAAATCATGGCAGTCAGGTGAAGTTCCCGATGACTGGAAAAAGGGAAATATAACCCCCATTTTGAAGAAGGGAAAATGGATGAGCCAGGGAATTACAGACCAGTCAGTCTCACCTCTGTGCCTGGCAAAATCTTGGAGCGGATTCTCCTGGAAGGCATGCTAAGGCACATGAAAACCAACAAGGTGCTTGGGGACAGCCAGCATGGCTTCACTAAGGGGAAATCCTGCCTAACCAATCTGGTGGCCTTCTATGAAGGGGCTACGGAACTGATGGACAGGGGCAGAGCGGTTGATGTCATCTACCTGGACTTGTGTAAAACCTTTGACACTGTCTCCCATGACATCCTTCTCTCTAAGTTGGAGAGACATCAATTTGATAGGTGAACCACTCGGTGGATAAAGAACTGGCTGGATGGCCACACGCAAAGAGTTGTGCTCAATGGCTCAGTGTCCAGCTGGAGACCGGTAACGAGTGGTGTCCCCCAGGGATCGGTGTTGGGACCGGTCTTGTTCAACATCTTTGTGGGTGACATGGACAGTAGGATTGAGTGCGCCCTCAGCAAGTTTGCCGATGACACCAAGCTGTGTGGTTCGGTTGATACATTGGAGGGAAGGAATGCCATCCAGAGGGACCTTGACACGCTTGTGAGGTGGCTGATGCCAACCTGATGAAGTTTAACCATGCTAAGTGCAAAGTCCTCCACCTGGGTCGGAGCAATGCCAGGCACAGCTACAGGTTGGGCGGGGAGGAGATTGAGAGCAGCCCTGCGGAGAAGGACTTGGGGGTGTGGGTTGATGAAAAAATGAACATGAGCCAGCAGTGTGCGCTTGCAGCCCAGAAAGCCAACCGTATCCTGGGCTGCATCAAAAGGAGTGTGACCAGCAGGTCGAGGGAGGTGCTCCTGCTCCTTTACTCTGCTCTCGTGAGACCTCACTTGGAGTATTGTGTGCAGTTCTGGTGTCCTCAACATAAAAAGGACATGGAAGTGTTAGAACAAGTGCAGAGGAGGGCCACGAGGATGATCAGGGGACAGGAGCACCTCTCTTATGAAGACAGGCTGAGAAAATTGGGTCTGTTCAGCCTGGAGAAGAGAAGGCTGCGTGGAGACCTCATAGCAGCCTTCCAATACCTGAAGGGGGCCTATAGGGATGCTGGGGAGGGACTCTTCATTAGGGACTGTGGTGAGAGGACAAGGGGTAATGGGTTTAAACTTAAACAGGGGAGGTTTAGATTGGATCTGAGGAAGAAATTCTTTACTGTGAGGGTGGTGGGGCCCTGGAATGGGTTGCCCAGGGAAGTTGTGAATGCTTCATCCCTGGCGGCGTTTAAGGTGGGGTTGGACATAGCCTTGGATGGCATGGGTTAGTGGGAGGTGTCCCTGCCCATGGCAGGGGGGTTGGAACTCGATGATCTTGAGGTCCTTTCCAACCCTTACTATTCTATGATTCTATGACATTGTGGGGAAACCTGCCCTGCCCTTATTTCAGGCAGCTGCTACTTGTCAGTAACTCTCTCAAATGCTAAATTCCCAGTTGTTCTAAAATGTACTGAACTAAGTGTAAATGGGGAAGATAACTGCAGCCTGAGTGGGTTTTTGCTTAACAGATGGAGCCCAGGTAAGCTTATAGGAAAAGCTAAAGCAAGTGTTGTCTGTTTTGGTGACTAGCAGCCCAGGTTACTGACAGTCACTGCTTCTTGAGTTGGGGTTGAATTATTCTTGTAATTCAGAAGGATTTTAAGATAAAGTCATCCATTTATTATTAAATGTAATATGGGTGAGAAGTTGATGCAGTTCGTGTACTTAACTGCAATTAACATTGATGCTGCCATCTTTGAGCATGAATTACATCAAGTACTAATGCTGGCTTGAAAAGAATGTGCTTCCCGTTCTTACAGGTGGCAGTACTTGATTTTAACAGTTGCACTGAGCTGGAGATTGTTGGCATTTGAAAGAGTACTGAGTAGTTTATCCTTTAAAATTTATGTATCGAGGGGTTTCCCATTGTTAAAGTTTTGTTCATCCCTCTGTGTAAATAAGTAAAAATTGCAATGAAATACAAACAAAATGAGGGTCAGGAAGTTGAGGATGTTGCATACTTATTACTCCCTTTTTATGGACTTGGACATATCTCTAATACATGAGTGAAGACACAGTTCTCATTCTCTGAAGTGTTATTTCTTTAATTCCTTTTTTAATGAACCTTTGTATATGCAGATGATTTCCACAACTCAAATTCTGCCTCGTCTGAAGTTGGCAGTTCGCATCAGGGATGACAGTTGCGTAGTCACAGGTATTCTGTTGATTCCAATAGAAGTTAAGTGTTTGCATTCTCCTGAGCATTTGGTCCCAAGACATCTTCAAAGCCCATTGCAGTCATTCCCTAAATTAATGTGTATTAAATTATTTTCCTTGGAGAAATGTTCTGTGGATGTCTGGTTTCTAGAGAAAAGTTTCTCAGCTTTATAAAGTGAAATCTCACTTTTCTGTTAATCATCTCTCCCATATTTGTGTATCAAAAGAAGTAGTAAATCAGAGAAGTTGTTACCCTTGGAGTTGCCCAAACTTTATACAGACTTTTTGTCTATTCGTTCTTCTTTTTCTTCTTTTAAGGTATCTGTTTGCTAAAAGAGCTGGAGGGAGTAATTGATTTTCAAGCAGTTGTATATTGGTTATGCTGGGAGTCTGGATGCAGACTCCTGATTAGAAAAAAAACCCACCAAACCCACAAAACAGAGCAACCCCACAGAAGTAATTTCATGAGCAGAAATGGCTATTAAAGCTGGGCTCCTGTTAGTGGTAACTTGTAGTTGATTTGAGTCCTTGAGTTAAAGGTTTTGTTGCAATTACAGCGCCTGTATGGGAAGATGTCTGCTCCTGCTACTCTGGCTGGTTCCCAGAGAGTTTACTCAAAGAAATGAGGGGATGCTGTTGTAGGTTGTGTGGGTTCAAGAGTCTCTCCTGCCACCCACCTGCTTTTGTGGAGCATGCAAAAAGTGAATTGTCTGTGAAGCATCATCTGCTTACATCTGTCTGGTTCCAGTCAGGTGATGGGTAGTCGTTGAAGAGGACACCTGGATGCAGACATGTGCTGTGACTGCAGGAGTGCTGCTGCTTTCATTTCTGTGTCACTCTCCTGAGAGGAATTCAAGTGTTTGTATATGTAAAGGGTTTTGGTGGTGGTGATGATGCTTCATCGAAATCACTGGTTTAAAAATAAATCCAGGTTTGTCTGAGAAGATTAAAATCAAGTGTTTCTGAAAACCACCTCTGTTACAAATCACTGAGGGCTATATTCCACTCCTCTGGTGTTTTGCATTTTATGGACTAGCTGTAGAAAATGTACACAATAGCTATTGTAAATAGCAGCCTTCCGCTGGCCGCTGTATGTAAAATTGTTAATTTATGGACCATCATTATTCAACAAAATCACAAGAAAGTAATCCCAGAATACCTTATTGTGTGTGAGAGACCTTTCCATTGAGGCAGTTAGATAAGCAGCCCATTTCCTCTGAATGACTATTGCTAATGTTGCTCGCAGCAGTTACTTTATCTGGACTGAATTCAGGTTTTCCAGGTGTGTGGTTCTTATTGTACAGAAGTTTTATGAATGCACTTTGAGATAAACTGAGATTGTTTAAATAATCAGATGACTATTATATTTTCATGGTAAGTAGAGAAAGATTTGGGTGGAAAGAAGTATCAATCTAGAGTAGAAAGTTGGCAAGGAACAGATAGGTATTAAAAGGTATGAGTTGTGGATAAGCTGGGAGTGTGCACTTGCAGCCCAGAAAGCCAGCCTGGTCTGCATCAAAAGGAGCGTGACCAGCAGGTCGAGGGAGGTGATCCTGCCCCTCTGCTCTGCTCTCTTGAGACCTCACTTGGAGTATTGCGTACAGTTCTGGTGTCCTCAACATAAGAAGGACATGGAACTGTTAGAACAAGTCCAGAGGAGGGCCATGGGGATGATCAGGGAACTGGAGCAGCTCCTGTATGAAGATAGGCTGAGAAAGTTGGGGCTGTTCAGCCTGGAGAAGAGAAGGCTGAGTGGAGACCTCGCAGCAGCCTTCCAGTATAGGCCAATCTGAAGGGGGCCTATAGGGATGCTAGGGAGGGTCTCTTCATTAGTGAGAGGACAAGGGGTAATGGGTTCAAACTTAAACGGGAAATTTAGATTAGGTGTAAGGAAGAAGTTCTTTACTGTGAGGGTGGTGAAGCACTGGAATGGGTTGCCCAGGGAAGTTGTGAATGCTCCGTCGCTGGCGGTGTTCAAGGCCAGATTGGACAGAGCCTTGGGTGACACGGTTTAGTGTGAGGTGTTCCTGCCCATGGCAGGGGGTTGGAAGTAGATGATCTTAAGGTCCTTTCCAGCCCTAACTATTCTAGAAAGTTCTATGAATCTGAGTTGTTGGGGGAAATGCATTTTGAGTTCTTGCATATGTGGCATACAAATGCTAAATTTCCCCTTATGCTTGACGTAATATAGGCCTAAGAATATTGTATATAGTTTTAGTAATGACTTTTATTTGTTACTATATAACTGGAGAATTTGGAGAAAAGCAGCAAATTCAGTTGTTAAGCAATGCTGTGAAGCCAAGCTAAAACTAATAGGACTATTTCTGTGGTAAATTTTGAGTAAATGCAGAATAAGGATCTAAAAATAGGTGTTAATGAGGGCAGGAGTTGCCACACTTTCCTGAGAATTTGAGATCAGAGCAAAACAATGTTCAGAGTGTGGGAAGAGAAATGTTACAGTTCTCCTGTTTCCCATAATAATTAGGGAGTGCAGTGTGTTGTTATGGGAGTAATCAAGGTTTGGCTGAGAACTTGACCCATTTGTCAAGAATGGTTTAAAAGTAGAAAGCTCTGTTTGGTGATTACATGGATTGGTGCACTCATGACCCACACCTTCAGAGAGAACTAATTCCAAATACATATTTGATGCTTCATTATGACTAATCTTCATTTTTAGTAGTAGCATTTTGGTACTATTTCCTTATGGGTAAGTGTTAAGAATTTCTAGAATGTGGATTGCAGAAAGTTTTGACTATTTTTCACACTGTTGTTGTTGCCCCAGTTTAACGTGTTGCTCAAGAACATGGCCTAACGTCTGGAGGAAGAAGCGGTGTCGTGACCGGGTGCTTGATCTGGGCTCTTTTGCTGAGCAGGGGAAGATGATGAAATAATGAACAAAGTGGGTTTAGTCATGTAATGTGGAACATGTATTATCCATACTGAAAAGAAATGTTTGTGTTTTACTGTGAACTGCTTAATTTGCTCTTTTGCAATCTGTGGAACAAGGTGACATTTGGGAAAGTGAGCTATGAATTTGCCTCCCTACAAGTATTTTTTTCATAGAAAAAACCTTTTAGAAACTAATTCCAGAGTGAAAAGTAATGAATTACCAGTATCCATTTTGCTTAGGACTTAAGACTTGTATTTTCAATATGTTATGTTACCTTTAGCTGGAATCCATTGTTTTATTAGAGTACAATTTCCATTCAAATATTTGTAAGTATCTAGACTGATAATATTTAAAGATTAGAAACAGCAACTTAGTGTATGTTACTCACTTCTGAAGTGCTTTATTGAGGTAACTGAGTTCTGTCTCCTGCAAGCAGCTGTGTTTGTATGAATTTGTGTTCTGAGCTCTTCTGTAAATGTATCCAACTTCCTTATTATCCCATTATTTATCTCAAACTTAATTGTGCTGTGTCTTGCCATGAATTTTCCTTTCAAGTTTCTAGTAAACAAAACTTGGGTAAAAGCATTCAAAGAATTTTCAGAACTCAGTGACCATTTTGTGTGTTTTGTATCACAACTTGGGAAACATTTCTTCTCCGATTCATTGGGTGCATGTGAGGTCACTCTCCTGTTGGGGACAAAAGTACAGAACTTCAAAAAAACCATCTGGAATTTGAAGATGAACAACACTTTAATGCTAACTGTTCTCTTTGATTAGTCTGTAGTTTGAAACACTTAATCCTTCATTTACAGGAAGAATGTTAATTTCACTTCCCTCCTCTTATCTTAAGCTGATAAAACCAAATACTGGTATCATGTTATGGAATTACTGCATTGTCTTAGAAAAATTGCCTTTTAGCAATGTAGCAATAAGCAAATGCTTTAATCTATGTAGCCTATCACAACAGGCATACAGCAATAGAGCTGTTGCCAGTGGGAGTGGGATTCAAAGATGGCTCGCTCTTCAGGCTCAGCCCTGCAAATCCATGCCTCTCATTTCTGACTTAGCATCAATGGGGATACTGAAATAAACATGCTCAGTAGCACGATGGTCAGTTCAGATGTACCTCTTAGTGAATCCCTTCACTTTGATACATTAGGAACTCTGAAAGCTTAATTTGAAGCAATCACAGAATCGGAGGCTGGTTTGGGTTGGAAAGGACCTTAAGATCATCTAATTCCAGCACCCTGCCATGGGCAGGAACACCTCACACTAGACAATGTCACCCAAAGCTCTGTCCAGTCTCGCCTTCAACACTGCCAGGGATGGAGCATTCACCACTTCTTTGAACAGTCTGTGCCAGTGCCTCACTGCCTTGACAGTAAAGAACTTCTT
Source organism: Amazona ochrocephala (assembly GCA_039720435.1). Lineage (NCBI taxonomy): Eukaryota > Metazoa > Chordata > Aves > Psittaciformes > Psittacidae > Amazona > Amazona ochrocephala. The sequence goes on along the minus strand of CM077878.1, from coordinate 115,814,508 downwards.
CCTTATGTCTAACCTGAACTTCCCCTGTTCAATTTTGAACCCACTGTCCATTTCCTATCACTATAATTGAGAACCTTTTTATGTCTAGGCAATATAAGCATAAGGAGGTTTAAAAACTGAGCAGAGAAACTGAACAAAAAAAATAAGTTGAAGTTTCTCATTGGTTCCATAAGGAATTTGATCCATCATTGATCTGGGTTCCAGAATTATTCTTTACTGTATCCTTGATAACACAGAGGAGATGTGGATCAAAGCAGAAAGGGCTGTGGTGCCAGTTTGAAGGCATTGGAAAATATATTTGTCGTCTTCAAAATCAAGATGCTCTTGCAAGTTTGATTTATATTAATGGGAATTGTTGATCTCTTTTAAAGTAGTGATAGATTTTAGTGATGTGACTGCACTGAAGATTGAATGATTAAAATTGCCAGGAGGTGAAATGTGGTCAAAATAAAAATATCTTAATCAGCATTATCTTCCAGTGATCACTTAATCAGGAAGAAAATGAAGATGATGGTAGTTGAGAAATAGAGTGCCGGATCTGGTGCGCAGCTAGGTACTTGAGCACTATAATGTGGCCTTTATTCTCAAGTGGGTCAAATCAAGTTTATTACAGGCAATTTACATCCTAATGGCACTGAACTGTCAAATGATTAATTATTTTTAAATTTTAATTATGTTCATTTTAAGGTAACTCTTTCAGAGTGCTGAAGTTTGAGGATCTTTGAAGAACTTTGAGTCCTGGTAGTTTAATAGAGGATTAGTGTTGAAGTCGTAATTCCCAGAAGTGCGTCAAAACTAAGAGGAGTTCTTGAAACATGACTTAACAACACATTTTTTGTAATTGCTGTCTTGTTATTGTGTCAGTCCAAAAGAACCAGACAACACTGAACATGTTGATTGCGTCACCCAGCTTGAATACAATGAGTAAGCAAATCAAGTAGTTGCAGTTCTTAGAGCCAAAGTAATAAAGGGTGATGGCATTAAAATGGTGTCAGGTAGGTGTGGAGTGGAAACGTTTCTGTGGATATGGGAAGGGTTTTTTTGTTTTCTTTGTGGTTGAGAGCTTGAAATTGGAGTAAAAAGCAGCCGTAAAGGCTGCAGTAGGATCATAGAATGGTTTGGGTTAGAAAAGACCTTAAGATCACCTGTTTCCAACCCCCTGCCATGGGCAGGGATGCCTCACCCTAAACCATGTTGCCCAAGGTTCTGTCTAACCTGGCCTTGTATCTTTGTTTTTTTGTTGCACTGAAGAGTGCCTTGACACTTGGAAGCAACATTTTCTTGGTATGTATTAATGAAGTATAATGTCATCTATTTTCTTCTACTAATTTCAGAGTAATCCATAGGATATATTACATAGTGTAAAACTAATGCAGGCAGTGTTCAAAAGTCACTTCTTATTTATTTGCGTCACAAATGCTATTTTAAAAATGCATCCAATGACAGTCAGTGGTTACTTCTGGAGAAAAATATGACTGGAAAACACGTATATTTTTAACCTAGGCCAAATTCCTCCTCATGGTACTAAGTTCTTAGTGTAGTTTTTAATATTTCTATTCGACATATGTTCTGTCAAAGTAATGCTTCTACGAGTTTTTCACTTTATTTTAGTGTTTGTGCTTCAGTTTAATGTCAGGATTAGATCGTGAGTGCAGGAATTCATATAATATCTCTTGTTTCAAGTGTGGTCCTTAAAGGCAGAATTTGCAGCATAATTGTGTGAATCTGCGTGATATTCACTACTCAGCATTCGCCAGACCCCACTGGGGCTTTTGAGATGTGTTGCAATGAAATACAAACAAGTGTCTGTGAAACCCACTTTGTATGAAGCGCTTATGACTGAGTTGATGCCTTGCTTTTAAAGAGGAAACAAGGTATATTGTTACATGATGTGTTAGTTCATATGGTGGGCACTCACCTGCGACATCCTGAAGGATTTGCCTGCTGTTAGAGCTCAGCTTCATCACCAGCCTTCTGCTCTGAGGCCCTTGCTGGGAAGTGTCTCCAGTGATATGCAGTGAATTTGGGGGCAGAAGCACCATGATGGAGGAGTGAGAACAGAACTCAAGTGATTCATGTGCTGTGTGAGACATGACAGGTGTGCATTTTGACAAGTTCTAAGAGGAGAAGTGTTTGTGGAGTCTGATCACACCCCTGCTTTCAAGATTTAGAGCTTTAAAAGTGCTTCAGCTTTACAGAGCTTTTACATCTTTTTTTCCCTCAAAACTGAAAATGAATAATGTTAGTTGTTCACTAAGATCTGATGAAACTCTCCCTATCAGCCAAAAATCAAGTGTCTGACCTCAGTACTTTTGCTTTGTATAGATGACTGTTAAGAAGTCTTTCCTTTTAATTAAGATTGTGAAGTAAAAGGAAGGCAGGCTGATGTCGTGTGGCTCAAGTCCTGGTTTGTTAGTCATAAGTCAATGAGAAGAAAAGGCAATCCAGACTAGTGGTGATAAAGAGAGAAAAGAAATGCATCAGGGAATTTGAGAAAGGATTGTGGCAGGACATCATCACCAAAACTGGGACTTCAGAAGAGAGACTCCAGCAGGGTAGATTACAGTTTGAAAGGAAAAGAAAGAAATGGAGACCTAGCAGAACTTCTCTCAGGAGGTAGCTTCTTTGACTGGTAGGGAAATGGAATGGGAGCCATGAGCAGACAGATACAAGAATCAGGTGAGGTGGAGAGTGCTGAAAAGGCCTTCGGGCAGAAATGATCAGGTGTGGTGGCAAAGCTGTGTGGGGACAGGACAGAGTGATACTGGGTGACAGGTCTTGTGGGAGAGATTAGGACTGAATAGTTAACTGGGAAAGTGTTGTGATGAGGAGTCGCATCAGCAAAGAGGTGAAACTGGATCATGTATTTGTGAGAGGCAACAGAAGGGAGTGTAAGTCAGGCTGCAGTATTACCCAGATGCTTGAGTATCCCTTAAAATTTTTCTCTCTGTAGCTTCAGAAATGTAACATGAGACTCCTAAAGCACTGTGACATACCTGGAAAACTGGGCAGGGGGCTTTGTTAGTGCTGGTCCCTGTACGGAGTGACAACACGCAGCACTGACCCTTCTGTCAGTGGGGATCGTGTACTGGATGCCTGTGTTCTGTGGACCAGAGAAGCTAGCTTTCTTGTAGTAAAAGCACATCTGTGTTATTAAAATATGCAGCAAAATTTCTAGAATGGATTAATTTTTATTTTTTAATGAGGATTGTTTGAATTATAAATAAAATATATATTTAAAAGAGTTTCTTAAGGATGCAAAACCATAAATACAGAAAAAAAGAAATGACAGAAATTACAATGCCTCCACCACTACCTTGAGAGAGCACATATAGGCTGCCATTGTGGTTAGAAAATACCTGTTCTTTAGCGTGAAGGGCTTTTACTTAACATGCAGTTATTCATTTTCTCTTTCTTTAGCTTCTCCCTCCTGAAATCTGCTGCATGGTTGCACATTTTTTGTTTATTGCATAATATTCATTTTGTTCTGATATTCATCAACATGTAATCTTTCACAAAGAGTAAGATAGTATTTTTCAAGAGCCTAGTCAGATTAGATGATACCTCTGCTTTACCTAACAAAAAGCAATGCATTAAGGGACTAAATTTTACTTAAAGTATTAATTTTTGATTTGTGGTTTATTTTGATTTTTCTGAACATTTAATAATTCTAAACACAGGTCTGATTGATTTTATTTACAGCTTAAATGTCCAGCATTTTTTGGCAATCAAATACCAGCATATTGAGTTACATGTCAAATAGTGAGGAATGTGAAGTTTGAAACTGACTGTCAGAAGTGTAATTTTAATTGACTTGTCTCCAGCTCTTTGACAGCATGAGGGATGGAGTCTAAGGAGCATTCTGCTTTATAAGCAAAGACCACCTTTCCCCTTTTCCTTTGTTAGCCTTTAATGCATTGAAATACCACAAAACTGTGTGCTCCTGATTTCCTCCCAGAGCATTTCCACCCTCTTTACTAGGTGAAACAGGAGTCCTACCGTAAAGATTTTACTGACTGTGCTACAAAAACTGCATCAGAACTCCAATGCACGGCAGGCTGAATGGGAGTTTAATATTTCACTTTTCTGGTGGTATAATAATATTTAATCAGAGGGTGGTTTACTGAAATTCTTGTGATGAGAAAGAGTGGTAATACAAAAACTAATGGCCGTATCTTGTGATATGGGAGTGTTGCCCAGATCTGCAGTGGGTGTTTCATGAATGCAGGGCTTATTTTTCATCTGAGTCCAGGGAGGGAAAACCGGAACTACTGTCGTATGTTTGGGGAAAGATCTTTTATTACTCTCTGATTTTAAAGTGTCTGTTGAAAGATCTTTTGTGGGAGCTATAGCCAAAGATGTCTGGATGGTCTCCATTTGACCTAGATGAGGACAGCTTACTTTTTCTTTTATTCAAGATGAGTAAGATCCAAAATGCTGTGTCCGTACCATAGTACAGGAATTTGTGGATATGTTTCTCATTTTTGGAAAATGCCAGATTCTTAACTTGTACTTAACAGATGTTGGCAGTTAACTACTCATCAGGAAAAACACATTAGAACTGTTCTGAGGGAGCAAAACCTGAATCTTAACTGTTAAAACTGAGAATGGTATTTGCGGCTTATATTTTTTGCATTGCCTGAACTAATGTTCTGTGATTCAGCTGCTGTCCCAGTTGACTACAGTGTGTTTTGCCCCTGGTTTCCTCCAGAGAGTGGGCAGAATCTGGAACAAAGCTGGGCCCTTACGCCAACCTTAGGTGGCTGGAGGGAGCAGATTTCTTTTCCATCTCCTCAATTAAATGAGACATTAAGCTGCTCTGCCTTGCTGTTTGTCATTGATTTCTCCTTTGTTTTGAGAAATACTGTTTATTTTGGGAGGAGTATTCCCTCACACCTCCTTTCTGAAACCTCCTGTTGTGGTCCATCTTTACTCAAATGCTATTTACACATTTCAGGATCCTCACTGATAGAAGCCAGTGGAAAAGAAGTACTTTGGGGTTGGACTGAGCCTGTAAAATAACAACGCTTGTAAAATTCTTTCCAGGAACTTAACAGAAATTTCAAAACTGGAGAATGCTTTTCAAAAACGAAGCTATAGATGGATTGTTTTGCTTTGTTTTCTTTTTAAAAAATACTGTTTTCAAGGAGAGCATTAGGAAGAACCAGAGAGCCTTCTGGTGTTCCATGAAGTGACAGTCTCTTAGGTTAGGTGCATGGGAAAGCTGTGTATGTATTTATTTAATTACTTTTAACTAGTGAAGAAAAGGTTTTTGTCTCGAACTGGCAGCAGCTGATTTCCTATGCTGATTGTTTTCTTTTCCAATCTGTTTCCTTCATTATGAACTTTCACAATTGCTGTTGCCAGTTCTGGTAGATACAGCTTTTAATTTCTGTATCTTTGGCTTGGTACGGGATTCTGCGCTGAACAATGCAGTGGGCACAAGACTGGATTTGCTGTGCAATACGTGGATCATGTTTTAGAATTCCTTTGGGAAGTGACCTGCCAGTTGAGGATCTGGTCTTCCATCTGAGCCTGTTTATCCATAAAGCAACTATGGCATCAGTGAGGGACTGAGACTTCCTAAACTCTGTCCTGTTATGTTTTGTTTTCTATTTAAGTCAGTCGTTAGGACCCATTTTCAATAGCTGCGCCAGGTCTGCATCACTTTCTTTAAACTGTCAACATGAGCTTCACCTCAGTTGGACTGAATTTCAGGCTATGCCTACAGCAGCTCTGGTTTGTTGGAATGCTCTGCTGTAGAGCCAAAGTGCACTATAGGAGGTGAGGGAAGAGAAAGAAAGAAGCTCGCCCCTAGCTCCTCTGCTCTCCCACCCATCAGGTTAGCCCTGAGAAATCTGAATGTCGGGGCTAGCCCTGCCCAGGCTCTGCAGACAGAAACTGGGAGCTAGAGGGAGAGAGCCCAGAGCAGGAGCATGAGACTAACTTTATAAATAAAGCAGCCAATACTGCTGTTTTATTGTTTTGATGTTGTTTGGTATCACGTGGATAATCTCAGCACTAAACTGCATTGGGTTATCAACCATGTTGCTGTCCTCTCTGAGTCAGCTCTTCAGGCGATGGACTTTTATCTCCAAGAATTTTCAAATTAAACCCTTTGGTATTAAATGTGCTGTAAGTAATGCTGATAACTGCTTCCTCCCCCAAAATACAATAGACTGTTGAAGCTCAGTATCACTACTGCAGAACCTGTTGTTTTGCCTCTCTTCTGCTGGACAGTTGTAATAAAGTCTTCCTTTGCAGGCCTGGGAGTGGAGTGTGTTCTCCTCTCTATGCCTAGTTTGGCAGCTGCAGTCATGCTGACTGTTTTTCTGTGTTTACCATGTTACTTCAGTTGAAGTTCTAGTCAGATTTTAAATGAAACAAATGTAAATTTCAGTCACTTGTATAGTTCTCCTTTTACTGTTTTTTTTTTTAGTTGCTTTAATGTATTATAAGTATAAATGGAATTACTAGCTAGAACATAAAACATGAGGAAAGGCTGATAGAGTCTTGAAAGAATAGTCATGACAGGTTCACTTTGTTCGGAAAAACAGCTTAGCCTTACTACTTCTGCACATGGGTTACCCCCTGAGGGTGAACTGGGAGATGGAGATTTCTTGCCATGTGTAATTGAATAAGTGAAGGGAATCTTGCCAAAAGGGTGGTGGTTGCATTTTCCCATGTAGGTTGAGATTAGAGGTATTGGACAGGTGGGTGGCTGGTGTTTTTGTAGAGCAGATTTTATAAGTGAAGTCTTATCTCAGAATCATAAAGTAGCAGGGTTGGAAGGGACCTCAAGGATCATCTGGTCCAACCTTTTTAGGCGAAGCATGACCTAGATTAGATGTCCCAGGACTTGTCCGATTGAATCTTAAATGTGCCTGCTGTTGTGGAATCCACCACTTCCCTGGGGAGATTATTCCAATATATCTGTCCCTTCTATGGTGATTGATAGCAACATAGTATATTTTTCAGAGTAACCTTCTCTGTGGTCTGTACCACTTGTGAGATTGTGGCCATAGAGAACACACTGGTAACTCTGAAAGGCTTTATATGGTGAGCTTTGGTTCCTGTTGAGTTAAAAGTCCTGGAGGAGCTGTGGGATGTGCTGCCCACACTCACCCTCTGGTTAGGAAGAGAAAGAATTAGATCTGGCGCAGCCAACTGCTGGTCTCTGCTCTCTATCGCACATTGCTAGCAACCTTGACGAGGGGTGTGTGTGTGGAAAAAAAATCAGTATCCCTCTGTGTATTTCTGTAATTGAAGTACCAAAGGAAGTGCCTGACAAGCTGCAAAGACAGTGTGTCACTCTGGTATCAACACTCAAGGAAACTGAAGCTTCTTCTGGAGCAGAGGGTCGTGTTTTCTGTTAACTTCATATGATGCTGTTCAAGGGGGATGTGGACGTGAGCAGGGGAAGGCTGTGTACTGGTGTGTTTTAGTAGAGCCGTGTTGCAGGGACCCCTTTTGAGCACATCGCATTTTGAAAACTGTTCCTTGACCTTACAGTTTGCTGTCTTTATAACAGCTCATATGACATTGCCAAAGTAGTTGCAAAAAGTTTGCCTGTTAACCTCATAGTCTGGAAAGCTGGATGTATGAAGTGGCCGTCTGAAGATCTGCCTTCCAAGACCCTTGGCCAGGCCAAGTTTTCTGTACTTAAGATTGTTGTTGCCACAAGAACTGCAGATGTTTGCACAGCAGACAAACAACGTTGATGATAAAGCAAATTGACCTTTTATGGAACAAGCTATTTGGAGCACATTCCTAGGGCAATTCTTTTTTTACTTTCCTATTTTTCTTTCTTTTCCTTTTCTTTCTTCATCAAACTGTTTGGCTGTATGTTGACATCTCTGTTGCTAGAGGTGATAACAAAAATTAGAGATGAGTTTACAACACTACAGACCTCATCCAAACCTTTTTTTGTTAGCTGTATTTTACTGAAGTACTTCTAATAGTGTTTATTTTTCCAGTGTCCCTATGGGAACCCTGGAAAATTTCAAAATGTAATAATTAAAGAATGACAGGCCTTTCCTTACAATATAAAATGAGGGAGAGTTTTGTGGTTTAAACAGCTATGCTGGTGCTTGTTAACAAGATATTTTGCCTTGTAATCTAGCCAGGCTTATAATGGTCAAAAAATGTTGAAGTTGAGAACTGCAAGTTTGTTTTCCATCGGTTGTTTTTCAAGTTAAAAGGCTTTAATGGCTTGCTCTAATTTGTCCAGTAGTATTAGTATTTGTATTAAATCACTTGGTACAGTACAGCTGAGGCCGTCACATTAAGGCTGTACATTGTGGTGTTGCTTACTTTTTCCTATTGCAAGACTTTTCTTTTAAGGTATAAAACAAAAATTGAAAGTTTGAGGAATCTCTGAACTTGAGTAATAAACTTCTTTTGAAATTACATTTTTAAAGTAGCATTATTTAATTGTATAATTAAATCATTTGAAAAAAACTATTACAAACTTAAACTATCACTGCAGTGAAAACCTCAGCACTGTATGGCTGCATCTTTACTCTTTGGGGCTAAACCTATTTTTTTAACCATGAGCTGATGTTCCTATAATTATAACAAATGTAGCTTCTGGTAGAGAATTGATTTTTGGCATCTGGGGAATGTTAGAAAGATTGAATAAGTTCGAACTTTGGAACCTCTGAGATTTTTAAAAGGTTTTCATCCAGTGCACCACTAACATTACTGGAGCTGTGCTGAATGTCCCCTGTCCTGAAAAAGTCCTCCAAAAATACTGCACGCTCTATCATCTAGGCCAATATTGCCCTTCTAGTTATCACCCATTAGCATTTTAATTTTTCATGGAATACAGTACTGTTTTGCTCTTTGGGAGATAAAGCAATACTGTCCAGAGTGAACTCGTCATTATGGCACGCTTTGCTTTTGCAACTGTAGTTGATAACCTAAAGGACTAAAGAAATCTGCAGCTTGACTCTTTGTCCCCCCTGCCCCCTAGCCTTTAAATGTCAAAGAAGCAAAAGAAGGCTTACTGCATAAGCTTTTTCTCACAGTACTTTTGGCTTAGTTCTTACTTCTCATTATTTCTGGCTTTACACTTCATTATATTACATTATGGAATATAGGTGAACAAGCAAAATGGTCTGTTGTTTTCAGGACTCTGATTAAATCTATTTTATGTTGCCGTTACCTGTTTGGTGTTTTATTTCTGGTGTGCTGGGGTTGTTTTTGTTTTGTTCTTTTTGAATGATTGATATTTTCCCTTGTTTCAGCCAAACCTTTTACATCTAAAGTGAAACAGATGCGACTCCATAAAGAAGATTTTGAAATCCTGAAGGTGATTGGTCGAGGAGCCTTTGGGGAGGTATGTATGAGAGGGAGGTGGAAGAAAGGGTTGGAACAATCTTCTTGTGCATTTGCAGCCCTGAGGAGACACAGTTAATAGCAATAGACTGATGCACAGGTTTTCACATTATTTAGCCATAATGGATATTGTAGGCTCACTTCATGTTTGATGCAAGTACATTTTGATTTATACATTCTTTGACAGCTTTTTTGAAGTCTTACATTTTAAGAGAAGGCAAGTTCCCATGGATTCAACTGTCTGATGATAAATCATTTGCTTGACTGCAATTCTTTCCAGTCAGCAGGCCAGGGAGTTACGGATGGTATAAAGATTTAGCCATTTTTAATCATCCTAATAACAAAATGGTCTAAAAGTAGTTTTCAGCAACTTGAACAGCCAAATTTTGATACTGACATTCTAAGAACACTGAGAAGCCTCTTTGCTCCTGTCACTTTGTTTTCTGTTTTTAATGAATCTTTGAATGTTTTGCCTGTAGTTTTCCTGTTAGTTTCTGTTTCAGTTTTCATCTACTGCTATCAAACTATACATTTTTTTTCTGCTTCTGATTAAGTGATCACTTATTTAAAGTCATCAAAGAAGGCTTTTCATCACTAGGCTTTATACTAGACATGCCACATTATAGAGGCTGGGGAAACTGGAATAAATAAACATCAACTTTCTGCCCCTTCTTAATTATATTAGGTGCATGTGCTTTGTTTTTCACGTGGGACGCAATGTATGTAGAAAGAGCAACCTAATGTATAACAGTGCCTTGAATTTTTGCTAGCCAAATATACTACAGAGGGGGATAGTGTATAAAGCTTCTGCAGAAGGTTCTCTGTGCAGCCTCAAAAATATGCGTGGACTGAAACCCAAAGTGCAAAAATAATTTTCTGAGTGATGCCTTAATTGCATTTGCAACTGGAAATAGTTTGTTGGTTTTTTGGTTTTTGGATTTCTTTTTTCCCAGTTCTCTTTGGTATGACAGCATTTCTGGAGACCCTGTGGCATGTGACAGAGTTGGTTTTATGTTCACTTAAACGTTTCCATCATATGTGAAAATTAGTCTTTATTAGTCTGTAGTTATAGAAGAACAGACTTCTGTAGGTCGTTTGTAAGGAACAGGAATTTTTACTGTAGTGTGTATCATATGCAGATGTCATCATTGGGCAATTAGCATTAAAAAAGCAGTATTTATTTAGCTACCTTAGCACTTTGGTTTGGTTTTGCTCCATCTGGAGTAGTGCTCCTTTATAAAGGAGGCTGAAGGCTGAAGTTACTCATGGATAATTGTCTTTAGTCTAAACTCCTGCCACAAAGAATGTCACATTCTCCATTTTGATGTAAACGTTTCTGCTTAAAACATGAACTTTTCTCAGTGTTGCCATAACAGTTGCAGCCGAGTCCATGTACAGAGTGTATAAGGTGTAGGAAAAGTCACTGATGTGGGTGCTTTCTTGTGAGAAGAATCATATGTGAAACCTGCCATGTACTGTGTTTTAAAGAGAAGTTATATTTGTCTGCTACATCAGCATCAAACTCCACAGGAGCTAAACCACAAAAACCCTGTAATTCTTTCTCAGGAAGCTTCTTTGTGGTGAATCATCCCATGAACAGTGAGAGGATAACTTTCGCCATTCTCTTCTGGAGACAGTCTGTGCAATTGGTTAGGTATCCTCTTTTAGGAACAGTGTCTCTTTCTAATTCCTTATCTGAGAAAGATAGCATGACTCAGCTGTCAAAATCTTCAGTAAGGGGAAAATTGAAGTTCTCAGTTGAAGATGTTTGGGTTTGTATGTTCTTAAAGTAGGACTTAAAATATTTGCAAGGATATATGTTAAATTTTCTTACTAGCTTAAAGAATCGTAGAATTATAGGATGGTTTGGGTTGGAAAGGGTCTTAAGATCATCCAGTTCCAACCCCTCTGCCATGAGCAGGGACACCTCACACTAGACCATGCTGCCCAAGACTGTCCAACCTGGCCTTGAACACTGCCAGGGATGGAGCATTTACCACTTCTTTGGGCAGCCTGTTCCACTGCCTCACCACCCTCATGGTAAAGAGCTTCTTCCTTACATCTAACCTGAACTTCCTCTGTTCTAGTTTGAATCCATTGCCCCTTGTCCTAATGCTTCAGTCCCTGATGAATAGTCCCTCTCCAGCATCCCTGGCAACTTTCAAGTCCTACACAGACATTTGTCTAAGAAAACAAATTCTCTATGAAATTACTAATTTTCTCTTAAAAAAATTAACCAGTAGATATCCAAGCAATGTTATAAAGAAGGCTGTCAAATTTTCCTGGTACTTAAGTCACCAAAAGCTGTATTAATATAAAATTGCAAAATGTGTATGATTCAGTAAACTCCAGTTGGTTTACTGAGATAGATTAAGAAATCTGGAGGAATGTGTTTTCTTTCCAGCAAACTATAAATGAGACCGAGGTTGCTTTAGGTTACTGGGAGGAGTAAGTTTTGTCTCCTGAATCAACATAATTCTGAAGTTGTGTAGGCTACAAAGTTGGTGCAAGTTTTCTTTGGCACAGCCTCAGCCTTGTTCTTATTTTGATTTTACGCTACTCAGTTTCTTCAATTTGCATAGTGAAGAAATCTTTCCCTTTTTGTTTTTACAAGTTTGATGTAGACACAGAGTAGTTGAAACTAGTTATTGCTTAAACTGTAAGTTCATTGTTCCTAGTTTTCCTTTTCCACTTAACCCTACTTGCTGCTGGTCTGAGAATGATTCCTTTTTGTCAAATTAATGACATGCCTCTTCCCACTGCATGCATACATTTACTTATTTCAGATTTTATGTAAGAGTCTTCAGAAAACACATATGTTTTGCTTGGAGGATTACCCTGGTAAAATTAATAACACAGGCATCAAGTGTTTCATTGTGCTGGCTTCAGGCAGCATGGTTTGAAAAACATGACTAAACAAGGTGACTTGAAACTTGGGAGTTGAAGACAGCCGTGAGGAAAGGTGAAGCCACTGGGCAACAGCAACAGTCAGCAGTATGAACTGCAGCCTGTTAAAGGTTCTAGCTAATACCAAAGTTTACAGTTCATTCTGTTGCTGCGTAAAAACCCCAAAAGTTCAGTGCTTGCTTGTGCAAGCAAGTTTTATGTCATTATGTTGTTGATATTTTGAAGATGATGGATTTTGTATGTCTGAGAGCTAGTTAGCTACTCCTAAATTTTGGCATCCAGTTATGAAGAGTACATTCTCTCTTCCTGTACATGAAGGATTGCCTGCTCTTGGTGAATGGGAAAACCAGTGCTGAGGTGGGGTGGTTGTGGGGTTTTTGTTTTTTTTTTCATTTCCATTTGAGTAGCTTCTGATTTAGCTTTTTTCCTGATGAAGGCTGTTGTTGCTTTTTAAGCAAAGGAAATGTGCAGACATGTACCGGAGAGACAAGTAGCCTTGTTCAGGGGAGAAGGGGTCTGAGAGCATGCTCGACTGTACTGCTGTTTGTGGGAAACACAGAAAACTCTTGGAAGGATGGGAAAAAAACCCTCTATCTGCCTAGACCAAGATGTTTACATCAGCACATACCAATCATTTTTTCTTGGGCTGCTCACAGGAAAATATAAATTTATAAAACCCCAACCTTTAGAAGTCAGATTTTAAGAGATTCCAGTGGCAAGACACTTCTGGAGAACTAGACAGGAATGATGACCCTTTCTTCTGTCTTGACAGCTTCACTGCAGAAGGGAGAAGATCAAAACACTGCTCTGTGTGTATTTGGGCCTTTTTGTGCTAGTATATCCTTCAGTGTGTGTATGTAAACACTGCCTGGGGCTGTAATGGTGTTTTACATGTTTTTTGTTACAATTAGAAACTACATCAGGCTGCTCCTTGTTGAAGTGTCAGGTTTTCTTTCCCAGGCCTGAAATAAGCATTTTAGAATTCACTTCCATTAAATCACTGAGACATCCCCCCAAAAAGATGCTCAAGGCTGGAAAATGATGATGTTCATGATCTTTTTCTTTTGTGTGTTTGTGTGTTGGTTATTGATACAGAATAACATTAATGGCTTCCATAGACTAAAAGAGTGCTTCTGACTGATTGTAAACACAGCTGGTAAACATGAATCTATGTTTGTTCTTTAGTCACTCTTCAATAGTATTACACATTCGCAGAAGTACCAAGTCCTTTATCTTGTCGCTGAAGAGCACTACAGCTGTTAACCAGAGGCAGTGCTGTAGCTCTTTCGGTTGTGTCCAAGTGAATGCTGTGTCTTTCAGTAACCAAGCCTTTTGCACAATAACACAGCCTTTCACTGAGCATACTACAGGCGATAAATGAAATCCTGAAGCTGGACTTGAAATACATGTTTTATCTTATGCCTCTGGCTGCCCATACAACAGCAGTTAATGGCAGGGAAAACCTCATTTTTCATGGTGGGCAGCAGCAGCAGTAGAGTCAGCTCCGTGACCAACCAGTTAATCTTTCCTTACAGCAGTGCCAAAACCTTTAAAGGTGTAAGGGCAGAATCCCATTGTAGCTTCATGCTACAGGCTGCTTCATGTGGGGGAGGTTCCTGTCATCTAAGATATGATACGGTTTGAACGCTGACTAGTTTGATGTTAAGAATTTTTCCTCCTGCCATTTGTCATTAAAAATTGATACAGATAAGGCTTACCAGAGTTTCAGGCTAGTTTTAGCTAGTAAAGTAATAGGAGACTCAAGATTCAAATCAGCATTGTGGATTATGTATCACTGCAGAGGATTCATCTTTCTCTCCTGAAGAAGACTGTGTTGCTCAGTCTTGGGGTACCATGCACAGGAGAATGTCTAATTCTTTATGAATTAAAATGAGATTATAGTCTAAAGTAACAATCTGCTTTTATGTTTCAAATCTGCAAGTACCTTAAGGGGACCCAAGTCTGGACTCAAACCTCAGTTTTTATACGTGAAGTAACATTTCAATATTTCAGTTCATAAACAAGTCTAAACAAGTAAATGTGGTACCTTTCTGCTTTCGCTCCTTTTTTTATCTCCCTCCACTCCCACCCCCTGCAACTCCAGACAGCAGCAGTGTCAAGAGCAGGGCTGATAATGAGCTGCTGCATGTATTGGAAGTAACAGCTGCTTCATCTCTGTAGCTAAGCAGGAGCCACACTTTTAGCTGTGCTTTAGTTTAGACATCTGAGTGTTGCAGTCCTTCAGCCTGCACTTTTGCCATGTTCATGAAGCTGTTACAGCTGATGACACATTTGAAGATGGTTGAAAGAGGTTTGCATGACACTTTCTTCAAACTGTCTGATCCTGTATTTTCTTTTCTGTTATCACTGTCTTCACACATAGCTGGTTTACTGATGATGAAAGAGGTGGAAGGCATATAGGATTCAGCCTTAGTGTTGCTTTGTCACTGGCCTGCAGGATGAAGATGACAGTTTATGTGATGTGTTGGATTGTAACCAGGTGCACACAGAAATAAACTTCTATCTGCTTAATCCTGAAAAGGAAGAGGCAGGATGAGATAGCTGGAGAATGGTTGTTAAAATGTGTTGATTGTTGAACTTTTCAGTAATTGGGATGGTACTCTAGTGGTCAGATTTAGTTTGGATCAGCAGGTCTGAGTCTGTGGCATATTCATGGTCATTTCGGGAAAGAGGCTGAGCTTTCTATACCCAGGGAAGCCTGAACTGTGAAAGCGTTCAGTGTAAGTTTCCCTCCCTTTTTCCTAAAACTGTTCCATGGTAGCTTTTATTATAGCTAAACAAAAGTGTGGTATTCTTGGAAGAGGGCTGTGTCAACTTTCTTACTGTTCCATAGGCCTATGGCATCTAGTGTTTCAGAAGCAAGGGGGGGGGCAGGCTTGTGTTTCTGTTTACTTCTCTAGAAAATGTGAATTTCACTGTTTCCCTGCCACTGACATAGACATGATGAAAGAGCTTATTGAACTTCAGGTTTCATAAAAATGGAAACAATGTGTTGTTGTGTTTTAACTTATTTATCTTTCATTTCTCTTTTCCAGGTCGCAGTAGTAAAACTGAAGAATGCAGATAAGGTTTTTGCCATGAAGATACTTAATAAGTGGGAGATGCTGAAGAGAGCTGAAGTAAGATGGCAGTAATGCTTTCTGTAATCATGCCCCCTCTTACTCTGCTGAATTATTACTTCTCTTTCCACAAGACTCTGAATATAGAGGGATTGGGGAGGTGCTTCACTGCTTCCTGACAAGATGAAGAGTAAAATAAGCTTAAAGCAGTTCATCAGAAGGGTTAAATGGCATGGAATCTTGTCTGAGGTGGGGCTGAATGGTTTAGACATTATACCTTTTCTTTAATTGCCCCAGAGTTACTGACTGTATGAGCAATCTTTTAATGCATTTATTCCAGTTAGGAATGTCTTTAGCAAGTATTTTCCATCGTGAAAAGGTAGTTACTGAGCTATAAAAAGGTAATTACTGAGCTGTAACTCAACAGCCTATTAGTTTAGCATTAGTTAGAACTTTGTCAAGGTCCAGTTTGTAGACTGAAAAATTAGAAAGATAAAAGTTTCAAATTAATTTGAGTGTATGTTTCCTAAAAATGTCCATTTGCAGAAATTAGTGATGAAAAGTTCCTCGTTCAAACTTGAGCCCATTCTGTGTATTGAAAAAGGTGGAAAGCTCTTTCACCAGCCCTGATTTGCCTTGGGCTCCTACTTCCGTTATACAACTCCACTCTCCATAAAATCTTGGGTACCTTTCCCTGGATTCCTTTGAAAGGGAACTTTAGAAACACAGTCTACACCTGAAGACTTGTGTATGAATTTTAAACAGAATATGTATCTAACTCTTTAAGTTACTTTGAAATACTTCATCTAGGCATACTAAAAATAAACTGTCTAGAAAATAGGCTCACAAAATATAGCTCAGTGTCTTACACGTATGAAGTTGCTTTGGGCATTGGGTTTTCTTCTGTTTAGACAGTGCAAACACTATCTTGGTGTCTCTTCCAACTTGTCTGATTGAATTATCTCTAACCTCAGTTTTTGTTTAAGACTCCTTCTTTGCCACTCTGACTGCCTTGCTCTTCAGTTGCTTGCAATTTTATTCTGATTTCCGCATTTATGTTTTAATTAAAACTTGTTAGGAAATGAGATCAATGGGAAACCATCACACACCAAAAAAAGAATATATGGATCCAGACAAATTAAAGCCAATTTCTGATGAGTGCACATCCTGTCTCTTTTAATGAAAATGTTATCGCAGTAAGAATTATAAATGGCATGCAGACTGTGGTTAAACGTACACAATGTGCTTCCTCTTTATCCAGAAGTTACTCAGATACTGAGCAATCTGGCATTAGGCTCAATACAAAGAGTCATTTCTCTCCAAGACAGATGCCATTCCTGCCAGTTTGATTGTATCAGTGAAAAATAAAAGACTAGAAATCAAGTTCCACTTTATTTTTAAATGTACCCTTTTAAAGTCAGTTAAAAAGCTATTTCTTTCCATTAAAATGCGGTTATAAATAGGTTTGAAAGATTTTTCTCTATGCAAGGTATTAAAAATACCCTTCCCATGGGTCCAGCTGAGTTTCTGAAAGTCTGAACTGTTAGCCTAAAAAGAATTACAGCTATGTTTTTCCATGTATTTGTAACCCATGGGTGTACAGTGGAAAGAGAACCACCTGGAGGGAAAATGCATTGTGAAGCATGACCTTCAACAACTGTAACCTGTGTTTTTTAAGCATTGCTGAATGCATATCACTTGTTACTGCTGCTGAGGAAAATGACCCATTTTGGCTCTGTTAGCAATGTACTGCACCAATACTGAAACGCACAGGAAAATCATACAGACCAGAAATGCAAGGCAAGCACATAGATAGACCTGTACATAAGTGGCAGAAATGGTTGTTCATGTATCCCTGTATCAACTCTGTGAAGCAGGAGTCATTTGTAAAAGCAGAAAGGGAGTTTGTACTCAAAGAGCATTGAGGGTGCCAGATTAAGGTTGATGACTGCAAGCTCTGTAACGAGATGCAAAAACTTTGTTAAACTAAAATGATAAAGGATGCAAGGTCAGCGTTCTCTTTATATTATAAAGAGCATAAGTTTTCCACATACTTGCCACTGTTGAAAACTCAGAGATGTGGGACCATTGCTGATACAAGGAGTACCTGAAAGTGTGTGACAGCTTCTGTTACATTGCCAAACCTGTTACCCTGAGTGTTGACAATCACTTGGAGCTACATATGTGCCATGGTGGTGTCAGATGAGGCCCAGGAGTGACCAAGACAAGTAATTATGCAGCAAGGAAGCAATCAGCACTCCCGGAAGCTGCTAACTTTGAGCTGTAGTGACATGAGCACCAAACAGCTGAGTGGCCCAAATTCTTTGGTGGTTGAGGGCCATGATAACAGTGTAGATAGCCACCACAGCACTGAGTGGATCAGATGTCCTCTGCCAACAATCAAGAGGACTGTGCCTAGGGAAGATCAAGTGTAATGTTGAAATAATGAAAGGCACAGAAAAAAGGCTTCATTTAAACAAACCCGGATTGAGCTGTTACAGTAATGATAAGAACCACTGCTATTGTTTTTTTTATTATTTTTTAATTTCTTTTCCCCATGAATTACTGTAAAGCCCCATAATCACTTAGACTCTTTGGCTGTTACTGCCTCAGCTGTGATCTGCTGTGGTAATAGCTGTTGATGTCAGTTCTAGGCATACTGCCTGGAGATGGATGTCTCGAGTGCTCAAGGAATGCATTGTCTTTTGTTAAATCATGGCAAACCCAAGTGAAATTCTATAAACTCTCTAGTAACTAATCCTGTGAATAGTGTCATAACAAATAGAGAAACTACGTGTCATTCATCCTTATGAAAACAAGAATTCATAGTCTCTGTCTCTGAAATACGTCAAGAGTTTACAAACAAGGAAGGAAAAAAATTGGGCTGAAGCATAGAGCAGCTTTTCTTCCTTCTGAAGATGATCCCTTCTCTTTCTCCCACCCACAAATCCATTTGTGATTCAATAAACTTTGAGATTATTTGTTTAAAGTATATTTTGTTATTTTCTCAAATTCCATTCATTTAATTCATGGTTCATCTTGTGTGTTGTGCTATGATTAAAATATATCATCTCTCTGTTTCCTGGTCTGCATTATTCTTACTGTATTCACCAAAACAAGGCTCCGTATGGTTTATTTGCTTGGAGGAAGGAGTTTTCTGCTCTGGTTTTACTGCATGTATTACTGTTGAGCTCAGTCTAAACTGGTATTTTGTGTCTCATTCCTCACTCTCCAAATCTTAGAGCCAGCACAAACCGTGTCAGAGTTCTGGTATTTGCCTATTGTTTTTGGAAATGAAATTGAACAAGTGAAAAATAAAAAGCTTGGATTTGATTTAAATTTAGCTGTCTCCTAAGATGGAAGAGACAGAGCGTGGTGCAAATCGATGAAGCATCTTTATGAAGTAGCAGAGTGTGCTGGAAGAGATTATGGTCTGTGTTTCTCTCTAACTCTCCATCTGCCTTCTAAATAGAGCCCAGACAATTATTATTCTTTCCTTTACACTATCTTCTAGACCTTTCTCTGAACAAAATTTCATGTTGGCTTGCCATTTGGTGCCTGTTATTTGATTTTATTTTCTTTTGATATTTACTTCAGAACATTCATCATATTTTTTTGCTTTAGTTTCTTTTTGGTTTCTCATTGTTTGGTCATTTTCTTCTCTCATTCTGCAGAGCTGCTTTTGCTGAGGTTTTTTATTCACTTCTTGGGGCAGGTTGCTAGATGTCTATTGAATTAACTGCCTTGCTGCTTTCCAGTTGATTATTTTCTTTGCATTCTCTTTTGTTTTCATGCAAGCCTGTGTTCTCTTCCTTCTTAGGCATTCCTTAGCATTTCTTGGCAGTCTTGCGCCTCCTCTGTTCTACTTGCTATGGCAGCACTTTTTGCCTCTTGTGTTTCTTTGCAGCGTATTGAGAGGAGGTCCTCCCAGGTGTCTTACCAGCAGCTTCTGTCTGGGAAGAGTGGTATTCAATTCTGTCCTGCTTTTCCTGAGCAAGGAGTGCGGAGAAAACCCCAACTCCTAAATGATCATTGATTTGATGATCCAATAAAAAATGTGTGCTACATGGGAGTTATTGGCAGTTTCTTTCTAAAGTTGAAATGCTTCTTTCTTATGTGAAAATTCAAGTGTAAAACTATGCTAACAGCATGATGATATAAAACAATATTATAAGACTCCAGATTTCTTTAGCTCCTATTGCAGTTACAATTATATAATGCTATTTTTAATTGTTTTCTTCAATCTTATATTGCTATTCTGTCATTATTGATACTTGATATCAATATCTATGTGTACAAATAAGATAAGATTTTGACTTGGTATTTTTAAACCACGGGAATCAACAGCTTATTTCTCCCTCCGCATGACTTAACAATATAGAGAAGTATAACTCTTTACATTTGAAGAAGGTGGACTTTCCTGATACCTAGTTTTTCATAGATTTTGGCACGTTTGGAGGGTGTAGTAAATGACTTCTTAACTGAGAGTCAGATTTGATCCCCCCTGCCCCCCCCAAATATAGTGTTAAAACATAGTAAACTTGCAAAATATGTTTGTTTTACTTAAAGCCTGTCTTTATTTTTCTCCCCTTCAGACAGCCTGCTTTCGAGAAGAGAGAGATGTGTTAGTGAATGGGGATAACCAGTGGATCACAACATTACATTATGCGTTCCAGGATGAAAACTATTTAGTGAGTGTTGCTTTTATTTCTCTGTGGATGAAAGTACAGATTCTTGTTGTTTGAGACAGAAATATAGTTTATTTGTTAATTATGTGTTTTGCACTGTACAGGCCAGGTGAGGATCTGTGATTTTGTGCATAAGATTCTGAAGGGTGGAGAATGGTCATAGATGTTTAAAGTCTTGCTATAAATATCTCAGAAATGCAGGTTTTGCATTTGTGGATAAACCTTGGCCTATCTGCATCTTACTTCTTAAAATTCCTCACTCCAGTTTAATTTGGATTCATAAAAATGAAAGTGCATTTAACTAAGATCAGTTTTTTTATTGGACTTCAACTTTTGTGTTTAACATTGCACGTCACTATTTTACAAGTAGAAATAGGGAATATACCTGTTTTAAAACAACAGGCCATTTTGATTGGTCTTTGCTTTTTTTGAGGACATAAACCCAGTTAAGGTGTCATAAAGCAACAAAAGCAACTTGCAGCATGGAATAATTCCACTAAATGTTCATAAATAAGAGCTGGAAGATGTAAATGTAGATTAAAGCATCTCTTAAATATGTTACTTAGTTTTCAAGTATTTTAAGAGACTTCCAAAAAGAAGCTAATATGAGGAAGAAGTGCCAGTTTTCCATGAAATCGTTCCAACTTCATACATGTTTTGATTGTGATACAGTTTTGGTAATGTTTATGCCTGAAAAAATAAACAACCACACATAGATTTTGCTTATTTGGGTTTTATTTCCCAATGCTTTCAATTTCTATATCATTAGTAAGTTCTAAGGTTTTCTTAAAAGTCTGCTATGAAGTCATAATCTTTTTTTCTCAGTATGTCCAATAAAATAAGTGCTCTACATGGAGTTCTTGCAGCATGGTAGTGCTTTTTGCCATTATAGTACTTCTTTCAGCTCAAAACACTTGGAGATCCATGGATTTTGGTGGAGTTTATGTAGAAACAGGGCTCTGCATGTGTGAGTCTAACTGTTGACTTAAATACCTCTCAGCCAGCTTCATGCTTTGTTAATGTGGGCAGTAAAAATAACCTCATGTCTTGTGTAATTCTGATCTTACTGTTAACACTATTTCAAAGAAAATATTTTATGTTCTGCATCAGTCTGCTAGAATTTGTTATAATCTTGCCAGTTTCCTTATTTTCACTAAGCACGGAGCAGCTTCTGTTCTTTTATCTTTGATGGTCAGCTCACAGGAGCTAGTTTTTCAGCCTGCTGGGAAATATATCAGTAATGTTGTTTTTTTCGTCATTTTAATGTGGCTGTATCACTAGTTCTATGTGAGCTTTCTGTTAAAATTAGATATTACAGAAGTGGCCTTTAAAAGAAAATCTGAGTATGTTGAACAGTAGGTGTGGTTAAGTAGTGGATGTTGTTTACCTTGACTTCGTTATTGTCTCTGATACCTTCTGCCATAACACCCTCATAGACAAGCTGATAAAGTATGTATTAGATAAACATCAGTGAGGTGTACTGAAAAGTTACTGAACTGCTGGACCCAGGGAGTTGTGATCAGTGACACAAGGTCCAGCTGGAGAAAGCCAGTGGTAGTGTACCCCCAATACTGGGGCTGACATCTTCATTAATGACCTGGGCAGTGGGTTGGAGTGCACCCTCAGCAGGTTTGCACATGATAAAAACCAGGGAGACGTGGCTGATAGGCCCGATGGCTGTGCCATCATGCAGATGGACCTTGACAGACTGGAGAACTGAGCAGAGAGAAATGCAATGTTCTGCATCTGGGGTGGAATAAAATAAACCCAGTACATTGTGGGGGCCAACCTGGCTGGAAAGCACCTTTGCTTGAGGTTCTGGTAGATAACAAGATGATCATAAGCGAGCAATGCACTCTTGCAGCAAGAAAAGGCCAAGAGCATTCTGGACTGAAAGGAAAAGTGTTGCCCTCAGAAGCTCCTCTCTGCTCAGCCCTGGTGTAGCTCCCTCTGAACTAGTATGTCCAGTTCTGGTCTCTGCAGTGCAAAAGAGAGATGGAGCTACTAGAGCAAATCCAGTGCAAGCTCAGAAAGATGATTAAGGTGCTGGAGCATCTTTTGTGTAAGGAAAGGCTTAGACAGCTGTGATTCTTCAGCCCAGCCAAGTGGAGGGTTCTGGGCAGGTTGTCAGCAATGTGTTTAAATACCTGATCGGATGGAGTGAAGAGAAGGGAGCCAAATTCCTCTCAGTAGTGCCCAGAGACAGGGCACGAGACAATGGGTACAAATGTGAAAAGCATGGAGTTTTGTCTGAACACAAGAAAACAATTTTTACCATGAGGGTGGTGAAACACTGGAACGTTACCTGGAGAAGTTGTAGAGTCTCCTTCCTTAGAGATACTCAAATATCAACTGGACCCAGCCTTCATAGAATCATAGAATAGTCCGGGTTGTGGTTTGTGGGCAGGAACACCACACATTAAACCATCTCACCCAGGGCTCTGTCCAGCCTGACCTTGAACATTGCCAGCGATGGAGCATTCACAGCTTCCCTGGGCAACCCATTCCAGTGCCTCACCACCCTCATAGTAAAGAACTTCCTTCTTGTATCCAATCTAAACTTCCCTGTTCAAGTTTTAACCTGTTACCCCTTGTCCTGTCACTACAGTCCCTGATGAAGAGACCCTCCCCAGCATCCCTATAGGCCCCCTTCAGGTACTGGAAGGCTGCTATGAGGTCTCCACGCAGCCTTCTCTTCTCCAGGCTGAACAGCCCCAACTTTCTCATCCTATCTTCATATGGGAGGTGCTCCAGTCCCCTGATCATCCTCATGGCCCTCCTCTGGACTTGTTCCAACAGTTCCATGTCCTTTTTATGTTGAGGACAGCAGAACTGCACACAATACTCCAAGTGAGGTCTCATGAGGGCAGAGTAGAGGGGCAGGATCACCTCCTTCGACCTGCTGGTCATGCTCCTTTTGATGCAGAGCAGGTTGGCTTTCTGGGCTGCAAGCGCACACTGCTGGCTCATCAGCCTGTTCTAGCTCACCCTGCTTGAGCAGATGAGGTTGGAGTAGATGATCTGAAGAGGCATTTTCCAACTTAAACAAGCCTGTGATTTACTATGAAATGCCCATGTTAAACTACTAACTAGTAGTTACTAGAATGTAGAGGCCTCGGATCTTTTTCTTTCTATTGGAAGGATGGTGCTGTTGTACAGTAGTATTTTGAGATGTATTTAAGACTTGAATAGGTCTGGATGATTGTTCGCATTTAGAAAGTCTTTTTAAAGCTTTAAAATAAACTCAACCACCAAACCCAGCCTGGTTTTTTTTGTGTGTGTGTTTTGTTTGTTTGTTTGTTTGTTTGTTTGTGGTTTTTTTTGTTGTTTTTTTTTTAATAGCATGTATGTTTGGATGGGTTGCTATTCATTGACAGAATTGTGTAATAACAATATAGTTGTTAAACTTTGCTTTGACTCATATGCATGTGTTTAACTTCAAGCGCATGGCTCAGTACTGTGAGTTACAGCTCAAGTGTTGGCATATTTGAGGAGTTGAAGATTTCCTTGTCATTAGGCTAATGTGTTGCTCTTGTAAAATGAGAGGAGCAGAGTCTTGTGGTGTTAGAGCAAAATTCCATTAGTTTGATATATCCAGTATCAGAGTTGTACTGGTTTTAAAAACACTGAAGAATGAGTGCAGAGATCCCACATCAGTAATGAGAGTCTTGAGGTTTTTCCAATATACTTACAAAGCAATAAGCTAAGCTCCTGCAGATTTATATATGGTGTATCAGTTAATAATCGTTATATTGAGTGCCAGAGGCTTTATGTATTTTCTGAAGCTCTAAAACATGAGAAGTTAATAGTGTAGCTCCTGTTCCAGAGGGAGCATAGAAGCACCACTGAGTAGAAGATGCTTGTCTTATATAAGACTTGTGAGCATAATTTCAGACGTCTACTATTCATATCTGTCCTGGGTTCAGCAGTAGCAGTCCTTTTTCTCCTTAGTAGCTGGTGCAGCGCTGTGTTTTTGGCTTTCAGCCTGGGAACAGCGCTGATAGCACCAATGTTTTTAGTTGCTGCTCAGTAATGTTTAGTCTGACCACGGACTTTCTGTGACTCTTGCTCTGCCAGGGAGGAGGGGAAGCCGGGAGGAAGCAGAGATAGGACACCTGACCCAAACTAGCCAAAGGGGTATTCCATACCACAGCACATCATGCCCACTATACAAACTGGGGGCAGTTACCGGAAGGGTTAGATCGCTGCTGGGTCGGGCTGGGTATCGGTCGGCGGGTGGTGAGCGGTTGTATTCTCTTTCCTTGTTATTTCCTTTATCATTATTATTATTGGTGGTAGCAGCAGTGGTTTGTGTTATACCTTAGTTACTGGACTGTTCTTATCTCAACCCATGGGAGTTACATTCTTTCAATTCTTCTCCCCATCCCTCTGGGGGTGGGGTGGGGGGGGTGGTGACAGAGGGGCTGCGTGGTTCTGAGTTACCAGCTGGGCTCAAACCACAACAATGTCACAAAGCAACAGATGAAAATTTGATTATCAGCGCAGTTGAATGTTGTGGAACTTCATTTTGTATTTTCTTCATGCACTTGGAATTAGTAAGGATGCCCAGGTTTTTCTGTAGCAAATTGTTGAATTCTTTGTTCATCGCCGTTACCATTATGGAAAGTATAAGGGAAAAGAAGCAGAAGTGAGATTTCTGCCTGACCGACGTCTTCCTTGTGGCTGGTAGAGTCTTGCAGAATTTTTTCCATCTGTTTTAATTTCTTTTCCTGAAGATGGGAAAGACTTAATTAAATGAGGAGAAGTAATTATGAAAAGTCCCTTTAAATTGCTTTACTAAAACGGCAAAGAATCAAATTGGGATATACGTTTATTGCATCTTTGATATTTTTTGTTACTTGTCATTCATTACTCACTACTTCTAAGAGTCACTGCTTCGGATGTGGATATATGCTGCCTTCTTGGAAGCAGAGCTTGGAGCTCTGCGCAAAATTTTTCAGGTCCTGTATGTTGTAGTAGGAAGTTATTCTAATTAATCAGTCCACAGTGATGTTTGAAAGTAATGTCAGAGCAGTGGGTGTTAAATGAGATTGCTTATAATTAGTTAGTTATAATTAGTTCAATTCTTTTTTCTTTACCCCATTTGCCCTTCCAGTTGCTGTTCCACAACTAAAACAACCTAAACTAAGCTCAAAAAGAGTTTCACACTTTTCTTTTCCTGGTCATTTTGACCATTTCTCTAGAGGAACTGGCATTTCTTTTTGTCATAATACACGAAAATGGAGAAGGCTTCTGATATCTTTAAAGCCTGTGCACATGATTCAGTGGCAAGCAGGGTTTGTGTTTCATTAATAAGTCAGAAATAAATGGTATTTTTCTCCATCATTTCAATTAGAGAAGGTGACACCTTCCATTGTATGTTGGCAATGTCAGCAGTATCTGGAATTGGACTGTAAGCCACTGGAAGGTTCTCAATCTTTGCCTTCATCTAGTAGTACAAAAAATTTACACTTCAAAATCATCAGTTTAATGGGAAAAGAAGATGGTAGGAAAATAGGGAGCAGGAAGCCTGGAACATTAGGGCCCTTAAATGAGATCCCAGGTTAACACAATTGGTTTCATTTTTAATAGGTCTGTGCTTTAATCCTTTACTTCTTTTGCAGTTCTATCAGTGTATTGTTTTTATAACGGAATCCAGAGTATCTAAATATTCTGTGTTTGATGATGGGACAGTGGGTGAAGCTGATACAATTTTGTCACAAGGGTTATAGTATTTGGAGAGGTATAAATATGAAACATATTCAGCTAGGTTAAATACTGAATTGAGGCTGAGCCAGCTACTGTTTTCAGAACATCTAAGCATCTTGGTTGGCTTTCTTTAATGACCATAATAATTTTTACGATGAATTAATTTTTATGCTTAGAGAGAGTGAAAAAGTAAAAACTGTTTTGTGTCCCCTCCTCCCCTTCCTCTTTGTTTTCTTATAATTGTCACTCCATAGTACCTGGTTATGGATTACTATGTTGGAGGAGACCTACTTACGTTGCTCAGCAAGTTTGAGGACAGACTACCTGAAGACATGGCTCGTTTTTATTTGGCTGAAATGGTGATAGCTATTGATTCCGTTCATCAGTTGCATTACGTTCATAGGTAAGTCATTTGAGCCCAAAATTCCTGTTGGAGTTATGGGATGTTACTCGATGGAGTGAATGTTAAAGAGTTTAAGCTAATAGCAAGTATTTGCTGTAATAATAAGCACAGTAGAGCTGACCTGCCTGCATCTTGTGGTTACTAAGAACTGTTGCTAACCTTGTATCAAGTGGTCAAAGACATGAATATCCAAATACATCTGATGAATCTTGCACACTGGTGTGCTTCAGATTTAATGATCCATAATTTATAAAAGTAAAACTGGAAACCTTTCTGTGAAATGTGATCGACGTTGAACAGGTTTATTGAAAGGTCACATTCTGTTTCTTGGTTTGTTCAGTCTATATGGAAGTTGAAAACAGACCTATATGTGGTCTGCTTTGGATTTTTTTCCCCATTTTCTTTTGGATTTGATGAAGTCATCTTTAAAATAAAGTGAGGGTGTTTTGCTAAGTAAATGGAAGTACTTAAATTGTGGTACTTTATACCTTAGTGTCTAAGAAAATACATGTTTATTCTGTTCATAGGAAAATATTAAGTCAGTTGTGTCTAGCTTTTTTTGGAGGCTGTGATTGTTTTTTCCACAAACCTAGTGTCCCCTTATCTTCATTGTATCATTCTCTGCTGAATTCCCTGGTACTCTTGTGTGCAGAGGAAGAAATTACCTTACAAGAGTCAGAATTTTCAAGTGCACTCAATAGATGTACTTTGCTCTGACAGAAATCAAGAGGAAAGCTCCCAGCTGTTTAAGCTGAATCATGAAGTTGGTATCATGAACTTGTTTGATATGTCCATTTATTGCCCTTCATTATTAGCGTCTATACTGGCCATTCCTTCTTTTACTGTGCCCACTTGGCTGCTTCCCTTCCGAAAAGGGTGTTGGATTTTTTTGGTCCAAAAGGTGTGCTGTGATTTGTTTTGGTTTGGTACTGGGTAGTGTTTTGTTTCCTTTGAGATTGTGTTTTTTCATGAAAGATCTGTTGCTATGAGTGCTTTAAGTGGGGTGGTGCTAAGCTGCAAATTGCTCTTCCGGAATGTTTTGAAGTGTTGTTGAAGAACTGTGTCTACCTGACCCAAAAAAGCTCTTTGTGATAATGCCTTGTGGAAAAACCCAAGCAGAGTGTTGCTTGAATTTTGGAGATTTCAGCTGTGTAATTTCTGAGAAACTCCTTGTTTGCTTAGGACCTGATGTGAAAGGCTTTTGTATTCAACTGGGATCTAACTTTCAAAATGGACTTGCGTTGAGGTGATGTCTCCTGTTACCAGGTGGAGAGCACTTCGGGTACTACATTAACTGCTGTATTTTACCCAATGAGTCTGCGTATAGGGTAGTAACTCTTCCCAGAAGAACAGATGCCCACCTGTTCCTCCAAACAGATCAAAACCTGTGTAATTCAGGGCTGATAGTGTGTGATACACAACTGATGTCATGTCTGCACCCTCAAATAGTTCATGTCCCCAAGAGGAAATAGGTATTGGTGTAAAATTTTGGGTGAAAATGAAGTAACCTTGCAGTTCAAAATATTGTACTAATTATTATGCTTCCATGTTCCTATGAATGTTAAAAAGCCCCTATGCGTTCCCAGGTCCTTTGTTGATAGATTTGTGGCTTTACCAGTGAGGTTCTCATGTTGATAAAGCTCTAAATGCTGCTTTGGCGTTTTATCATCAGCAGTGCTCTAATACAATGCCTGTTTATAAGGGGATGTTTTGCAAAGATTGAAGCTGAAAAGAGTGTATGTTAAATGGTCAGCCTTTGACATGAGACCCATTCCACTGTTAGTTTTATTAGGATGCTTGCAACTGGTACAGCAAAAGAATGGAAAAGAAAGATATCGTCTGAACACCACTAGTGCACTTTTCCTGTATGTTTAACTATGGTGGCCACATCCTTTCTGGGAGTGTGTTGTACACAGTGGAGAGCATAGGACGAGGAAAATAATACTAGGAGGTAGATAATGTAACAGCTGTAGTAGTGATATTTCAGATGAGTAGCCAGTATGTGTCGGGATTTGTTCAGAGTTCTAGATAGTGAACTAAAAACATGCTTTAGGCATGTTGTGCTCAAGGGGCCTTTTTCATGCTAGGAGATAGCAGATTTTTGGGTTTGGTTTCTTTTTAGTGCCCCAGTTCTTTCAGGGTAGACTTTCACATTAACCATACAAAGTGTTGTGCTTTGTCAATAATTTGCTTTTTCTCAGAATAGTTTTGTACCTTCTAAAATTGGTATTTGTATTCTGAGTGTGTCATTCCTCTTGCTCTCTTCTGTCACTGACCACTTTTTTTGTTGTCAGTTAGTTTTGATTGGGACTGATATTGATTGCAATGGTAGCTCGTGTGCGGACTGCTGCCATGTCAAATGCAAGTCACTTTAGGAAAGAAGTACATTGGCTAAGGCTGTGAAACATCAAATACAAGCAACTTCAGCATGTGTTAAACGAAATTGCTATGATTATATTTCAAGCTTAGGAGTTCCAAATTTGAATGTAATTTCTGCACTAGCATTGTGGGGGTTACAGGATGAGTTTATAGTGGGAAGTAGAATTGTGCAGAGAAATTCATGATGTTTTCGAAACTATATCCTGAACTTCGTGAATTGAAGCAGGAGAAAAGTTGCTAGCTGAAAATAACATCAGGACTACTGGGTTTAGGATTAATTTTTTACCCTGGTTTTAATCCGCTTTTGTAGTTGAAATAAAAGCAATGTAATATTTTGAGGTAACATCAGTCAGAACATAAAACTGTAACTGTTCAGTTCTTATCAGTTAATTTCTGTGAACATGATGTGGTGTTTTATCTAATAATTAAATTATGGCTCAGAATGTTTATAAAACAGCATTTTCTTTAATGTGTATTTTAGCTTTTGCTGTTGTTATAGATGCACCAGCACTGGCATTATCAAATGACATTGCCACCTCCAAGACTGGCTTTAGAAAGAGAAGTTCATCTAAGTTAAGCAGATGTGCGGGAGTTCACAATGAGGAAGAAAATACAGCTGTACATCTCACAAATGCATGACTTCCTTGGGAGTCCTATAAAGCTTTCACTTACTCTTCCAGCTTAAATCTGTACTAATGAAGTGCTCCTTGCTTGTAGGCCAAGGTTAAATATTGTCTTGTGCCAGTTTTTTGCAAACTATAGTATCATACAGGGTAAGGCTTTACATTTATTAGGAATTAACATCAATCTGTGTTCTGGTTTTATAGATTTGTAGCAACGTGGGTTTGGTTTGGATTTGTTTTTTTCTCCTGACAAAAGCCTATACATGCATTAGCACTAATTTCAATTTCAAGGTTGTATTGTTACTTAATTCCTTGTGGCATATGTTAAAAGCTTTTATTTGTATGCATTATCAAATATCCCGGTGTGGGCTGGAGGAGAGCTCTTATAGGCTTAAGCTGGATACCTACACTTCGTTATGTGTGTTGCCTTGCCTCAAACAGGTAAAATTTGTTTTTCCTACATGGAGATTAACTCCTTTATTATTTTACTGGTGAGCCAGGTTTTTTCTCCATTTTATGTGAGGGGGAAATTGAGGTTTGAAATGCTTGGTTTTGTCTAAATCCTTGTAAGTGAAAAAAAAAACTCAGCAGGTCTGATTGCCATTGAAAGAAATGTCCCCTGAGACTACAGAAGAAATGCCCCCTCCACCCCAGCTTGTACTGGGCATGAACACAGTCAGTGTGCCAGGAGTGGCTTTGCACATTGTGTCTATGCTGCTGCCTTTTGTACAGGCTTCTGAGGCAGCCTGTGCGTTAGTAGGGGTGCAGCTAAATCTGTCTCTGCCCTAAATTTAATTTGGGACATTCCAGTGTCTTGAGTAGTGCAGAATTCTAAGTGTTAACGTGCTTAAGTCATTTTCATCTTGACTTTCTTTCCTCTGTCTGTTTGTTCTGAGCAGGGCTGCACAGTGCTTCAGTGCAGAGTGAATTTGCAGTGTTCAACATTTAGGCTCATGATCCTCCAGACCACTGCAAAAATATTCATTTAAAATAGGTTTCATATATTGGCACACACCCACGTTAAACATAAAACGTAAAATTCTATTGAATGGTAAAACAATCCTCACTTACCTTCTTACTAAGAAAATATTTTGGAAGGATTATGAAACACCTATGTTAATTATTATTTTTGTTGGTTAAGTTTATGGGAGGATACTTAAGGCTACAGGGCAAGCTCTCAAGTTACCTACATTTCAGATGTTGTCTTTTGCATGTGAAAAGATAGGCATGCAAAGCAGAAACACACCTACTGACATAAGGTATGCAAGATGACTGTTGGCTTGAAAGCTGTGCTTCTGGGTTTCTAGTTGCGCTGCCTTTTAGTCTAAAGGGTGTTAGCATTCTGCACCACCAGATGTGTTTTTTCTTTCCCTTTTCTCTTTCCACTTCCTTCATCGACTTCTGAAATTGAAGTTGGGCTTTACTGGAACATTTGAGCTCTTAAAATGAAGAGCAGAAGAATTCTCTGTGGAAGTGACATCCTTTCTGAGAAATATTGAACGTAAGGGAATGAATCTGTTAGAAGGATAAAAGACTTGTCTATTCCCTATCAAGCCGACCTCTTTGCTTGTAACAAGAAGGTACCATTTGTCCTCAGTAAAAATCATCTTAGGGACAGCCCTGAAGTATTTACTGCAGTTAGCAGGCAGCTGAAATCCAGGATTCTTTGTAGGATGCGTTTCACTTTCAACTATAAGTTTCAGTGCCAGCATATCCATTTTTGACTTGCTGAATAAGTGGTTTTCTGTCTTCTGGGTGTATCCCATCTTTCCTGATCATTAATTTGCTTAAGTGGAAAATTTGGGGGTGGAAGGCCCATCTAGGGAGTTAGCTGCGTTGCGCGGTATGTCTGAGTTGAGTTGGCACAAGGGTGAGCCAAGTGCTCTGGCCTTTGGTAAAGTGAACCATAATTGTGGGTTTGAAAGAAAGCAACAACATACTTTAAATGTTTACCAAACTTTGCAACAGACATAATGTCGAACACACATATGAGGATGTCCTCACAAAGTGCTGAGAGTGAAGGAAACAGGGCTAGAAAAATCAGGAAAAATAACATCAGATTATTTTGATAGTCTACTGAAAATGTATTGCTTTGACATGTTGCATGGTTTAGTTTTACATGGAAAACTATGGGATAGAAAGTTATTTTAGTGAGTATTTGGTAAGTGAGTGCTTCCTTATGAGGTATTCCTTTACAGAGGTAGGAGAGCTCTGTGAGCTCAGGCTCTGTGTTTCCTGTCCATTTTTCCAGTGAGGAGGGGCTGGAACCAAAGGTTATCTTTCCAGAGCCTGGGCTTTCATTTTGCCCTGTGAAGCCTGTATGTTATAAATGCTGGCAGCTGCTTCCATAGTACCCCCTCAGGGCTGCCTCTGACCTGCAGTGAGGATTCTATGAGGTTAGTGCTATTTGATTACAATTTGTTGTAGGATTTCCAAAGGAGCCTGCAATGACCTAGAAGTATTTGAAAGACCCATGTGTGCTTGGAATGGCAAGAGCTAGTGTATCAAAGGGGCTGGGCTATCATGTAGGCAGATGGTTTCTTTTTCTAGGCAGTATTGTGTCTAGTGGGTTGTTAATTTAAGTGGAAGCTGTGCAATGGGTGACTGAGCTAGCATAGACCTATATTCTGTGTTATTCAAGCAGAAGGAATTCAGAAACCCTAACTCCAGTGCCTTAAACCATAGTAGCCTTGAGTAGTCCTCTCAGCAGAGATGCTTTTACGAATGTATCCTTTGGCCTTTTTTCTCCCATTGTTCCTCTTTCCCAAAGCCCCAGGCTCCAAATATCCCTTCTGGCCTGCTGAAGCAAAGGTTGGTGGGGCTGTGTAGTGAACTGAATGAGGACAACAGTCCAAGTTAGAAGTAACTTTACATTTTAACTAACCTGGGTCGATTTCCCAGTCTGACTGAGAAGAACAGGATTACAGAATGGTTTGGGCTGGAAGGAACCTCAAAGATGATCCAGTTCAACCCTCCTACCGCTGGTAGGGAGCACCTTCAACTAGACCAGGTTGCTCAAAGCTCCCTCCAACCTGGCCTCGAGCACTGCCAGGGATGGGGCAGTCATGGCTTTCCTGGGCAACCTGTGCCAGCGCCTCACCACCCTCATAGTAAAGAGCTTCTTCCTAATATTTTATCTAAATCTACCGTCTTTTAGCTTAAAACCTTTCCCCCTTGTCCTGTTCTCTGTTTGCCCTGGTAAAAAGTCCCTCTTCAGATTCCTCGTAGGCCCTCTTTTGGAGGAAATAGATTTAATGTGGTCTTTCTACTACGTTCTTCACATTCTGCCTGTTTTTTCCGTACGTACATTGAGTGATGCCTGAGATATCCGATTATTTATTCAACTCTCTTATTATAAAGAAAAAGGGATACCAAAGGCAGATGGGGTTATAGATGGGTAACTTAAATGCAGTTAGCCACAGTACCCTCAGAAATGAACCTTTCCCCTTTCCTGTCTGATACCTATCTCCTAAGGAAGGGAATTCTTGATTTTTTTTTTGTCAGTCGAGGAAGGCCAGCAAGACAAGGAGTGCACCTGTCTATTCTTTTCTGGTGAGTCCCCAGCTATCCATTAGCTGAGACAATTACACGATTATTAGAAGACTCCTAGGAAAGGAAGAATGTAGATGGAGAGCTTTTTTATGCATATGATTAGTTTTTATGTTATGATGGGTATATCTTCTGTGTGCAGTTGTTTGAAATGCAGATGGATGTGAGCGCTCTGTCAGATGGTATGTAATCCTGTTTAAGTAAGAACTGCATATGGTTGTCATGAAACAGAAGTATGTAAACCCTCCTAAAAGTGAAAATGAGAGAGGCAGACAAGAAATGAAGTTTGATTGGAAAGGGTCCTTTATAGCCTTGTGCCTTAATGGGAAAATTCTTAATGCCAAAAGTCTTCTATAAAATCCCCTTACTCTTGCCTTCCAAGTAATAATGTTTATAGCAAGGCTCAGTGAATGCTAAATGCGATGGAACTTCCCAAGAGACACTCTAGCGTAAAGGTTCATTTGACTTCAGTGAAGTTCGCAGGAAAAAAGAAGTTGATGTTAGAACTGTCATAGCTCTGATGTGATATCTGTTTCAGTGTCATATGAACTTGGAGAAGCTTTCAGAATCTAGAAATTTATTTTGAAGAGAAACCATTCCCATTTGCAAGCTGTTTTTATGTGAGTCAAGCTATAATTTTACACTCATTCTTTTCTGATTATTTCAGACCTGGAAGTATTTTCTCCAACCACTCTCTTTGATACCCAAAATCAACATGAGGAAAGTAGGACAAAAACACTTTCCTGTTTCTGAGATTTTAGTCCTGGAAACTGTGGTTCTGAGAGTGTAACTGCCTCATTGTTTGGTGGATGAGCATATAGTTGGTAATTAACGCTCGCAGTCGGTTTGTACTCCTTGAGAAATTCAGGATTGATGCAGGCAGAAATGAGGATGGCAGTTGTGTGATGGAGTTGTCATTATTCTCAATTTTTTTGTTATATTAGGTGGAGGCTGAACTGCCTCATGTTTAGTCGTCTGCAGGCTTTCCATTTCGTTATCTCTTTGGGATCACAGTATTTATTTCATAACTACCTCCTTTCATAGTGTCTCAGATTTTTAGTTTTTAATACCCTGTGTGTTCCTCAAGTTCGTCTGTAGAATGTTTTTATTAATGATTAGGGACCCTTTGCTGCTTTCTTTTTATTGGAAATAAAATTGGTTTTATGTTGTTAGATGAAATGAGCAGTACAGGACAAATTTGTTATGATCTTCTGCATTTGAGTCTCATGTAGATCTGTCATTGCATAAATAAGCAATAATAACTTGGCTTTATCATTTGATATTCCTGTGGTGTTAGTATAAAACTGTAACATTGAGATGCTTGAATACATTGTAAGTGTTTTAAACCTTTGCCTTTTACCTAGTTCCTTGCTTAGAGCATCCTTGCCAGTGAGTATTTGATGGATTTGGAGTGAGAATGGCTTTGCTATCTGAACTTCCAAATCTGTCAAATAGAAATTTGGTGTTTGAATCTCTGAATTAAATTGCTGTTGCCCCAACCACTAAAAGTTCCTTTTTCTGCATGGAAAACAAGATACGCTTGCAAGATATCTTAGTTGTAATAAGATATCAGTGCAAGAATCTGATCCTGGAGAGGGCAGTTAAGGAAGTATCACTCCAAATAACCTTGTCTCTATTGAAGCTGTTATGGGGTAAGCATTTCCCTGTTACACTTTCGGAAGAGCTGTTTGTGTTGTTAGAAGCGCCTACCTCATGTTCCTTTTTAATATCAGCAAAATATTGCTAGGTTTTGACTTCTTACATGAGAAAAAAAATAGGTCACTTAACATCCTGTAAATTTTAATACTGCTTACGAAGCAGATGCTTGTGTAAGGTCATGCTTGGTTCAGTTATGGAAGGCTTTGTGGTTGGGGTCAGGGAAGCATGACCTTGTGAAGCTTTATCTGAAAAGTTGTATTAAAATCTTATTGACTCAGGTGCTGTGATGTTTATGCTGTTCAGTTTTTCTTTATTAGCTATTGGGGGGCAGCCTTTAGCAACTCCTTGTGCAGCAGGAAGCAGTGATACTGTTGCCACTGTAACTCAGTCATTTTTAATCAGATACAGGGTGTAAAGTCCAGGAAAAGGGCATTAGAAAGGTACAAAAGAGAAAATTCTGTCCAGGAGAGAATAAAAATGGGAGGAAGGGCTAAAATCTGATCTGGTATAATGGTGGTAAAGTTCTGTCTTCCTTGTACAGGAAATTGAACTTTTAGCACAGAAAGGAATTTACTTTTTATGCAAGTTCAGCTCTTTCAGGGTTCTCATTAAGTTTTAAGGGCTGAAAATTCAAGCCTTAAATTCTTATCTGAGATTTAAAATATGTATTTAATTGTTTGGGCTAGAAGGGACCTTAAAGATGATCTATTTCCAACCCTCTGCTACAGGCAGGGACACCATGTGCTTTATGTTAACAGAAAAAAGTGTGCTACATATGCAGCTTGGGTACAAAGACTTCTGTCTGTCCCTTATTCTTAGCAAGTGTAGTTGTAGCGTGAGCAGATGCACTCTGTATTTTTTCTTACTCTTTTTAAAGTTCTGAGATGTTTTTCTGCCAAGCTACTGCAGGTACTACTGCTACTGGTGGGCATTTAGACCAAATGCATTTCTTCCTTTATAGCCTCTGGCTACAGTTCCTCAATCTGCTGCTGCCAGGAGTTTCAGGCAGATGTTACAGTGCTTATTGTATCTGGATCGTGCTTGACAATATGGTTTGTTTGTTTTCTAACAACAATGAAAACAAAAGCTACCTATCAGACTGTTGATGTCTAATGTCTGTTATTGCATGGTATAGTAGAGCAGCTGTAGACATACACTTCAAACTTGGTCCAGCTTATTCCCATGTGTTTCCTTGATTTTTGGTTGGAATCAAGATTTGATCACAGATTGAACCTACCCAAACACATTCTGAATGGTTTATGTGATGGGATGATACATTTTTATTCTTCATTTCTGTTTTGTAAGAATTAGTGCATTATTTTCATATTTTCCTTAAAATTCTTATTTTGTTCCTGTGATTTAAACATAAGGGCCAATCTATTAAATAGAGCTATTGTTTAATATGAAGAGTTGCTTAAAAAAACCTATAGAATACTCCTGTGTAAAAGTATGAAAGTGCAGTTTCGATCTCTAGTGCAGTGATCTTCTAGAAAGAGCATACTCTTACAATCTTCCTCAGATGCCAAAGATAGCACAGACTAATGTTAATTTTACATACAAATATTTTGGTATGCTGTATTTATACAAGCACACTTCATTTTTAATATACTTGTATATGCTGCAGTGTTTTTGTTACCAGAACTACTTCCATACTGACTAGTCTGGTACACCAAAATCTTTCTGAAGTCTGCAGCTGCATGCTAAGTGGGTGAGGGGCTGTCGTAGTGATTGAGAAGAGGTAACTTTATTACAGGGTGCCACACAGCCTGCACAGTGATAAGCAGAATCTGCAAGAGCTTTACAAAAACCAGAGAAGCAAGAGCACAAAGTTGTGTCTGATAGTGATTCTTGACAAGTAAGTGAATATGGTGAGCTGGTCATCCCCTTGAGGTGGATTGGAGTTTCACTCCCTGTATCTGGGGTCAGAAGATAGCTGATCATAGCCTTATTATTGTATGAAGAAAGTGGCATACAGGTGTGCTGAAAAATAAACACTCTAATTTCATATGGTGAATATGTCTTCGTTTTTATAGCAGAGTAATAGAGCTATGGAGTTTCAGTCCTGGTTAATTTTGTCTCTGACTTTATAGGTGTAGTAACAGCCAAGCTATAGCTGAGAGTAAGTGGAACTTTTAGATTAGGAGTGGTTCTGGAAAAGCTGATATGTTTTGGGACTGCAATAAATAAGGCAAGATAAGAAATCCACATATGTTCTATTTCAGCAATTGGGTTTGATCATGGGAAACTTGCAAAATAGAAGAATCAGAAAGATAATATTTCTTTATTTAGGTTTGAGTCTAGCTCTGAAGGGTTTAGTAGTGATGAAAAAGAACTAAATTTCTGTACCATAATGACTATTTGGTTTTGGTTTATTTTGTACTATTGGAACTACAGTTACATTTTGGCAGATGTTGGCTGATTGAAGCTTCTTATGTATAAATTAAAATTGTAGGGATGTCTTCTACAGATCACAGTTTTTGAAGTAGTGTTTTATGCCAAGCTTGGTTATGGCTATTCTGAAAGCTGTCCTTCAGGCAACTTTAAGCTTTCAGAAACTTTAATGACAAGGACTGTAAATAGTAGTCCAGATTACATTTTAGGCAGAACTTGTGTTCTAGCTGCAGTTTCTCTCTGCTAGAATATTTCTACCAATAAAACCAAGAGCCATGCTTCCATCACGCTGAAAGGGTACAGGTATAATAAAAGTATTTGGTGTACCCAGTTCCTTCTCTGTCATTTAAAGTTGATAAGCTCTTAGTGTATGGGTGAAATGCCTGCTGTTACACTCAGTAGGCAAATATTTACAGTTAAATTTAATACAGTTTCTGTTGTTACAGTCTTCAGTTTAGCTGTTTCTGTAGGTCTGATATTCCAGTGTTCCCTGCTGTTCCTGATGCTTTCCAGCTCTCTGGTGTCTACAGATTATATTAATATGCATTTATTTTTGTGCCAAGGTTAATAACTAAAACGTTAAATCAGTTTCAAAACTGACCCTGGAGGATTACCACTAATGATCTTCCTGTGATTTTTTTTCCCTCTTTCAGCACTACCCATTGTCATCTCTCTTTTAGTCAGTTCCTTACCAACACCTTTGCTAATGCTGACATTTGTTCTTTCAGTGGCACTCTTCATGTGGAAAAAGGACCCCAAAAAAACATTTTCATGTGGGAATTTGTCTCAATTCCTAATGCTGTGGCAGAAGTTAGCTGATCCTCATAAATTGTGTGTGAACAGGAATTCAGATTTTGCTCCCAGAGTGATTGCTTTTGAGGGCAAGATGCTTTGGAGAGTTGTGAATGATATGTTCAGAGGCCACCTGGATATGTTCCTGTGTAACCTGCTCAAGGTGCCCCTGCCTTGGCAGGGGGTTGGACTGGATGATCTCCAGAGGTCCCTCCCAGCCCTAATGACTGTGAAAAGATGCAGCATTTCTGTGCTGTGGTATCTGACTTGGAACTAGATCTTTGTATCCCTTCTCACAGATAATTCCAGTTAACGAAAACAGATAAATGATGATGCCTAACCTTAACTTGCCAAAGGTAAATTGCAGAATATGTCATCAACAATTTGCCAGCTTCATTAGAAAAACAAACGTGCTAGAAAGCTGCCCAGTTTCCCTGGGAAGATAGGAGTGCTATTAGCCCGTCATGCTTGTTCTGTCATTTTCCTGCTTTTCCTATGAGTATGCAACACCCCAAATTTATGTCCCATAATTTCAGAATGAGTTAGTAACTTCTCTACTCTGCCCATATCTACATGAGTGCAAACGAGCTTGCTGATTTTCCTGCTTATCTTTTGAATGTGTTGCCATAATTCTTCTATGTTGCTGTCTGACAAAACTGTGTCTATCTCAGAGTATTTCTTCCTCCCAGTTTCCATGAACTGAATGTACATATCATTCATTGTCTTGGTGAAACTGACATGAAACCTCCAACATGCTAAACATTTTGGAGGATATCATGTTAAAACCCTAGATTTTCCACTTTAGCTTTGAGTGTATGTCTTCCTGTTGCAGGTACTGATTTCTTTGGCTTAGAAAGTGGTGTATAACATTTTGCCTGGGCTTATGCAGTTCAGATCAATAAGCATTTCACAAACATGTTTTGTCTCTGTTACCACTACCCAATTCCCTAGTCCAGATCAGTGCAATTTAACGTGCATAGAATATTATTAGCAGCATAAAAACTCTTCTAATACCTCTCTTTTATACAGAGAGAGAGGGATGAAATAATAGAAATGTTCTGAAAAATCAGGAAATTCGTGTTGCCACATGAAAACAGAGTATTTTGAACTGGGATGAAGAAGTTTCTGGTATCCTGTTAGAAATTTTGACACACTCCTGATGGAGTTCTTGGGTTCCGTTGTGACTGAAATTCTCTCTAACTTGGTCTGCTTGAACAAAGTGCAGCAATTACTGAAGACCAAATGTACATGTAAGGTTAAAATGCAGCTTGTGTATGAAATACATGCATGCTTGTGTGGGATTCATAACTGCAGGCTTCTACATCATTTGTATTTTATGGTCATGAGAATTCTTGGCTGAAATCATCTGATGGTGTGATACGAGTTTGTACAGCATTCAGATAGCGTCAGTGATAGTCTTACTAAGATTTGTAATTACATTTGCATAATATATTAAGCAGAAAACCTCTGAATTACCTTATCTGCTGTGTGCTGCTTTGCTGGAGGTCAGAGCTGGTCCCTTCAGTCACGTTTATTAGGGAGCTTGGAAGGTGACCATAGGCAGATAACAGGAAACCAGAAAAGTGGGTCTAGTTAAGGAAAAGACAAGTTATAAAGAGCATGTCTTTACACAGATGGCTGAATTACTTGCCCAGTCTGGTCTTGCAGGCCAACTGATTCGCTTGGTGCCAGAACAGAGGATTTTGTGTCAACACAACATTTGAGTTGAATTTAACCTCAGCAGATGCAAGTTTCAGGAGAGTGGCAGAGGCTTTTTTGTGACCTTCTAGTCTAATTGATCTTTTTGAACCATGTTTTCATGTCAGTATGTATTTCTGACATTCAAATCTCAAAACTGGTGTTTTGTTTGACTTGTTACATTACAGAAATGTCAGGCAGTACTGTCTCTGTTGCATAGTTTGTACGTTCCTCAGCTCCAGAGCCATTGGAAGAAAGAAAATAATTTCTGTTGACATCTAAAGGGATGTCTTTATTTATTAAAGGAACTGAATTTTGAGTTGTCTATTTATCAGCTGGGCAGGGTGCTGGGCCATCATCTCTAAACTGTGCTTTTCCCAAAAGGGTTGGATCAGATGATCCTCGAAGTCTCTTCCAGCTTGGGATTCTATGATTCTGTGATCTACTTAGATCTCAAGTTGAGTACTAAAAAGTCAATATTTAAACTGTGTCCAGGGTTTGCTGATATTTCAAAGCAGAGCAGGCATTTTTGTTTGAATCTGTGAATAAAAATAGCGTTAGGCATGTAGGTGACTTTGCTTCCTTATGTAGTGTTGTTTTCTCAGAATACTTTGGTGATGGTGTTAATAATATCAAGAACTGTGGAAAAACTTTTCTGTTTGTTAAACTAAACACCTGCCTGGAAGTTGGCTTCTGGTTGGAGCTGAGGCACAGGCACCTATTAGCAATGATCCTTGCTAATAGTTCTGCACTTTAGAGTAAAATTGAGTGAAACTTGTACTTGTTTTTAACTCTGACCTCTCCTGAAGCAGATCAGATATAGCACATGTCCAGTGAAAGTTTTTGGTTAACTCTGCTTGTATATGACATTAATAAATCATTTATAGATGTCAGCTTGCTAATTTAAGTTCCAAACTGCTGTTCCCTGCTCTGAAAAATTGGGTTTTCAATCTGGTTTCCTGAGAGAGGAAAGCAATGCTTGAGCCTCAGCTACACAATAATGAGTGATACAGACATTAATCAAGTCACATAAGTTTGAATATCAACTCTGTAAAAGCAAGTGTCAAAACTAGCTAAAACTGTTCCTTATGAGAGTTACAGAATGCACCTTCTGTAACATTACATATAGCCAATATAGTCAGTCTCCCTGTTAGCCATTAGGTGTGGAGTAGACAACTAATTCGACTTAAACGGGCAAGCAGCAATGACATTAACAGTAGGTTAAGCGACTGAAAATAGCAACTTTGATCCTCCAAGTGACCAGCTATTTAAATGGAGTTATTCCTAAATAACTGTTTAAAGATAGTATTCTCTGACTTTCTTGTAAAATGTGAATTCAACCCCAGCTTTCAGTCAGTAGCTGCAGTTCTTTATTTGAATGTCTTTAGTGCAACACTTGTAATTTTAACATGTGGAATCCATCATACGTTAATCTCCAATAAAAAAAAATGGGCAGTGCTATGAAGTGCATAGTTTCCTACTATACGTTTTCTCATTGTAACTTCTCACAGTGAATTCTGTTGTATTCTGTCATAGGATCTAAAAATGGCGATGCTTGAATCACCTTCCATAGTTTTCACTGAGATGCAAGCTTAGTTCACTGAGATGCAAGATGGTTCACTGGGGTGCTGCTTCAGGTGACTTGACTCCTGCCTGAAACACAGTCTGTCTCTTGCTACCTTCCCCTTCAGCTGTATACACAAGGGCGCTGCTTCTCAGCATTTTAAAGACTCAGAATTCTCTCTGACCAACTCCTTCCTTCTGCAGTGAATGACTTTTGTGTGAACATTGAATGTGAGAAAGCACAATAGAAAAAATAGTAGTAAAATGGGCTGTTACTGAAATAATCAGCAGCCAGGATAGGAGTTTGAAGCGCATCCTGACACGGTCACATCCTTCTGTTCAGTGTTTTCTGCCCTTTCCGTTCTGCTTCTATATGTGTTTGTGCTGCACAGCAAAGAAGGGTCAAGGACCTGGTCTTTCTGAGGAGAAAAAAAGTCTCCAGACTGTACCCCATCTTGCTTGGAATCCCATGGTCAGGTGAAAGATTGTAGTGTCAGTCTCTTACAAAAGTCCCACCCAAATCCTCTGTAGTCTGCAAAGTAGGCAGGGTAGAAGAACCCATGAGTGTAAGGAGTTAAAATCCAAAGCCACCTTATATAGGCCAAAAATCTGCTACTTAGAGTGTAATTTTAGTGTCCAAAAGGAAAGCACCCACTGTCTCAAAATAGCAAAATAAGGGAAGGCGAGGGGGAATCAAGAAATAGTAAAACTGTTTTTCAAATGGCACAGGACGTTTTCACACTGAAGTAGCTTAGCACAACTGAAAATGTATTGCCAAATAGTGATGTAAAATGTGTCTTGCTTTACCTGTCAGGGTAGGACTTGTGACTTGGAAGACTCATTACCAGTTTCTCTTGCATTCAGATTGGGTGAAGGCACAGCTGCTGTAGTGCAGTAGGTCTTTCAGCAGTCAAGTGCTGCCTTCTGAGGCAGGATTCTGAACCTGAGCAACTGGGCACAATGTTCGCTTTCACCCTTGCAAGGTTTTGGAGTCCTGAGTGGTATAGTAAAATGTTCCTTCACTTGTGTTTTCCTCATGGATTTAGAGCTATTGATGCCCCCCTTCAGCTCCTTCTACTGGTGGATTCTCCCGCTCTATGCGCTGTTCTCCCTGTGTGGGGGACTTGGTTGAGAGTTTCATGAGAGGATTGTGATATGATTTTTCATGTGGCTATGGAATAGCACATGGGAAAGGGGACAGTCCTCTGCTGCTGCTTTCTTTTCAGTGTAAAGCCTTCAAATGTATACTCCCTTAAGGCACACATTCATTTTCTTGCCGCCTCCAGCAAGGCTTTGATTCTGCCTATATCACCGTCGGTCAGGCTGATGGTTGGCATGGAATGAATAATAACCTGAAATAATCTAAATTTCAAGTGAAGTGCAACTTAGGTGTGCTTTCACACATGCTCTTACTCTCTTTTCCTCTGTACCTTTAAGTCAGTCACTGTGTTTTTTGCATTTAATGGCGTTAGTGTTTTAACAGCGTGTAAATAGAGTTCCTTCAACACAGTGATTCATGAGTGCATTTTATTTTTTGCATAAATAATCAAAAGACAATAAATACAATGCCATATTTGCGGTACAGGAAAGAACATGATCAAGCTGGGGAGAAGCAAAAGAGATGATCCTAAATTTAGTTTTATTATTTCAGGAGTAGTAGGTTCTTTGCTCTCCATTGTTCACCTTTTACTTACTAAGGAGGAATCTTCTTTCGTAGTAGCATTTAACCTATATACTGTTAATTTAGGGCACAGTTAAGTAGAAGACATGGAAAAGCCACTCTTTTGTCTGTTGTTCTTCAGTAGCCTCCCCCCACCTTTTTCTGGATGGGGGTCAATATTCTTAACATGGCCTTACATTAAAAAAAGAGGAATCACAAGTATCTGTGTAACTGCCAACTAACCTTTATTGGATGAAGGGGGAAAAGCATCTCTGCAGCACATTAAAATGGCTCTGTAGTAATGTTGTTTTCTGAAACATTCTTCTTCCTGCTGGGCAGTCTTTCAAAAACTATGTGAAAGCTAAAGCCATACTAGCCTGGGGGCAGAACAGTAAAATATATAGGATGTAATAGTGCTTCTTCACGTGTTGTAAGAGCTATGGCAAGTATTTGATGTATATATTTGTTCTCTTGGGATGGCATTGGTTTTCTTCTCATTGTAAACCATGCATTTTATTGGCCTCCAGGGTTTACTTGCAGCTTTGCTCGTATCTTTTTTCTGTTTTTCCACATAATGCAGGAACAAGAAACAAATTAGATTTTTGTAATGTGCTCTCTGTTTCTTTATATTTTATGTGTCTTTAAAGTATGTTCTACATTCTTCTGTGTGTTGCCCCCCCCCCCCCCCCCCCATTGTATTTTTATTGCTTCCTGGTGATTTTTGTTGCTGCTCAAATACAGGGATGGGAGAGAGATATGATCAACATCATATTAAGACTGCATATCCTTCTTTTGGCAAAATGAAAAGAATCTAATGATCTCAGAACTCATATTTGCACAGACCTCCCTTTCCCTCACCTCCCATAATTCTTGGTGTATTTATGTCTGTGTATTTATTCCTGGAGGAAGAGAGAAGATGACTAGGGAAGAGTTGCTATGGGATGCAGTGTGGACCCAGCAGGTTAGTTTGGTTTTTCATCAGTGCCAGAAATTTTGTAGAGAGTTGGAACGAACAGCTTGCTTCAGCGCGGGACACTTATAGATATCCC
Organism: Amazona ochrocephala; assembly: GCA_039720435.1. Taxonomy (NCBI): domain Eukaryota; kingdom Metazoa; phylum Chordata; class Aves; order Psittaciformes; family Psittacidae; genus Amazona; species Amazona ochrocephala. The sequence goes on along the minus strand of CM077878.1, from coordinate 115,771,019 downwards.
TGATCTTTAAAAAAACCACATATGTGTGTCTTACACAGATATACATACAAACACGTATGTAAGGATATATATTAAAACTTACTGAATTGTCCAGACAGCTTCTGAGTGAGCATGCTTCTGTGAATTGCCTTCTTAGTATCATCAGGGCATAAAAAAACCTCGAAGATGAAATGTGTTTTCTTGACTGTCATTGTCAAAACCAGTGAAGTCCTCAGTTTATGTTATCTAATTTACTGTCAAATTCACTCAGTGCAGTTGCTGTTTCAGAGATTATATGTAGTTGTACTGAAAGGCAGGGAGCAGAGGCTCCATATCTAAAATGAGAATCAAAAGGAAAGAAAACATTTATCTGCCTGGAATTACGTGTTAAGGTTTTCTAGCATAGGTAGTAATTTGCAGAACAGCAGCTGGGCATATTCCAGATTCTGCGTTAGCCTCTTCTTTCAGGATTTCTTTGACAGATGGCGCTCACAGATGGACATAGCATTCTTAAGGAGCTTATTCTTTCTACTCCTTTACCCGCCAGTAACTCATGATACTATTAGAAATCTAAAAGCTTTGACATGAATTAGCCTTACTTAGCAGACTTTAATTTTTTAATCTTTCCAATGGGCTGCAGGTACTGGTTGTGGACTTCTTAATCTGTTTACTTGAGTTCTTAGAAGCCAAAATGGAATTCCAGTAAAGTAAACATGGCAAATAGAGAGTCTGGTTTTGATTGTTTGTTTTGCCTTTTTTTTTCTTTTACTTGTGATGATAATATTTTTATTCCTATCTTTTGTAGGAAAAGTGTAGAGTGATACAAAAGACTACAGTTTAGCAACCCAGAAACGGCTCTGTCAACTGAAATTCAGGGAGTTCAAACAAGCTGCTTGGCATTCCATTGCAATTACACTGACATCTTAAGTGAATAAACCTAATACTTAAAGTTGGGTGGTCAATGAAACTTGTGTCTACCACCATCAGCTAAAGCTAGTTTGGTTTTTAGTAAGTATTTTTAAATATCATCTAATAGACTGCTACAAAAAAGAGCAAACTGTGTTCAAGATGTTTGAATGCACTTTTATTGTTTGTTACTTCTCTGCCACGTACTTAGAGTTGTTTCTCAATATTCATGCAGCTTTGGACTTGAACTTGAAGGCCATTATTCTCTTAAGTGTTGACTCAAATGGCCGTTTCCTCTGATGAATGTTGTTGGTGTGGAGTTTCTGTTGAGGAATGTGAAACTATAAGCAGAATGATCAGATCCAAAAAAAGCATTGTGACAGCTGGGCAGGTTAGAGAGGCGAAAATAGTGAGTGCCCTCAGCCAGGTCCTCCACTGCATGGCTTTGTAGCTTGTTAGAAAACCAGGAGAATGCCAGCTGGACGTGGAGAAATGAACTTGGGTTTTCTGTTTTGTTTTCTAAATGTTGTGTAAATTAAAGGTTCTCGGCTGTTTCTTCACAAATAGTATATAGCCCACTGTGGCAAAACTTCTGGTTCGTGGCCTGTTTTCAACTGTTGATGTTCAGGATCCCCCTGGTGTAGGCTGCTTGCTTATGTGAGCAGTCCACTCCCTGACATCTCTTTAACAAGAGGCTCCTTCATTTCAAGTTACTGTATTTTCAGTGCAGGCACATTTAATTGGATTAATAAAGGTAGAACTTAAACACCTATTTTGTACTATTCTGCCTGCAAGTAGTTGGGTTCAGAAGTGACATCTATAAGAAACAGTCCTGACAAAACCCCTTTGTTTCTGTATGTATTGATAGACTCATTCTAGTGCCTGAGCATTCCTGAGAATATAATTTTATAATAATGAAAAAGGATGCATATAGCTACTGCAAATTAACAATTTAGCTAAGGAAAACACAGAGAAAAAAGGAATCCATGCACATATGAAGTTCAGATAAGTAGTCCAGACCACGATAATGCCTAGTTTGCATCTTCAGCAAATTCTGTATATATTTTACCGCTTAAAAGTCTTTTTATAAACCTTGCCACTGTTACCATTCTTGTCTTCCTTTGCTTGTTAAGTTCAAAACTACTGAGAGTCTTGGTGCAGTTAAGTAGAGAGTCAGGATGATGGTAGAGTCCTCAGGTAAGAAAAGCGAGAGACATCAGGGGAAGTTATGCCTGTAGCTGGGCCTACTGATAAGAGAGGCAAACCATATGCTGAAGTTAGGTTTCTGTATAATAAACCAGCTAGCTGATCCTTTAATATTGTCTGGCAGGAAGTGTAAACTCTTGTTGAAATCGGTGCATGAAAGATAGACTCTGCTTTGGGGCAACAGAGCTGTGATACTGGTGGGTACCATAATCCTGAGTACACTGTGCCCCGCCACAGACTCATGTGCTGAAGCCATTCCTATGAAGAGACGAGTCTCCTTTTATAGCCAGGGCTCCTTACATAGGGAACACCTGTGTGAAGGAGCAGTGGGGTAGATGGCTGCTCACATAGGGTTATCTAATGGCTTGAGGCCCATGTATTATCTTTACAGTGTCAGCAATGTCGAAGACTAACCTTGATTGCTGAACACTTGGGATAAATAGGGGCTTTCTGTCTGTCAGACTTTAGAGCAGGATACAATAGAACCAGAATATTATTACTGAAACAAAATTAAAAAAGGAGCTTTAATCAGAATTTCAGAATCGCAGCATGGCTGAGGCTGAACGGGACCTCTTGAAATCAAGTAGTCCAACCCTCCTGCTCAGAGCAGAGTCAGTGAGAGCAGGTTGCCAAGTGCCACATTCAGCTGGATTTTCAGTAGTCCTTTCAAACTAGTCATAGTCCTGGATTGACTTTGATCCATGAACAGCATAGTACCTCCAGGGCATTAGAGTATTGTTCTGTAGTTATGCCTTATTTTGTTTAATGTCAGAATATTTATCTCATTTCATGAGTGCTGTTTCCTGAAGTTTTGCAAATTGTGTTCATTTAGTAGCGGTTTTTATTTATTGCCTATGCTGATGTTTGGACTTCTCAAACCAAAGACGTGTTCTTCAAATTGGCTTTTGTTACTAAAAAAATAAAAAACATTTCTGTTTTGTTTCTCCCATCATCTTGTTTGCACATCTTGCAAAGCTTTCTTAGAATCATAGAATAGTTATGATTGGAAAGGACCTTAAGATCATCCAGTTCCAACCCCCCTGCCATGGGCAGGGACACCTCCCACTAAGCCATGCCACCCAAGGCTCTGTCCAACCTGGCCTTGAACACCGCCAGGGATGAGGCATTCACAGCTTCCCTGGGCAACCCATTCCAGTGCCTCACCACCTTTATAGTGAACAACTTCCTTCTTGTATCCAATCTAAACTTCCCTGTTCAAGTTTTAACCTGTTCCCCCTTGTCCTCTCACTACAGTCCCTGATGAAGAGTCTCCCTCCGCAGCATCCCTATAGGCCCCTTTCAGATATTGGAAGGCTGCTATGAGGTCTCCATGCAGCCTTCTCTTCTCCAGGCTGAACAGCCCCAACTTTCTCATCCTATCTTCATATGGGAGGTGCTCCAGTGCCCTGATCATCCTCGTGGCCCTCCTCTGCACTTGTTCCAACAGTTCCATGTCCTTTTTGTGTTGAGGACACCAGAACTGCACACAATACTCCAAGTGAGGTCTCATGAGAGCAGAGTAGAGGGGCAGGATTACCTCCCTCGACCTGCTGGTCCACGCTCCTTTGGATACAGCCCAGGATACGGTTGGCTTTATGGGCTGCAAGTGCACACTTGTGCCTTGAATTTGCATCCTGAAAGACCATCATAAAAAGCTATTTGAAACTACTAAAGTTACCTAAACGGTAATACAGTACAAGGCTCTCATGTTTCTATGCATGAATTTTTACTCAATGTTTTTCTGATCAATGCATTATTAAATATTCAAATTTTCAGTTCTCTGTGTGCCTAATTTTTATTAGAGTTCCTATGAGGGTTTTTTGGTCTGATATGAATAATTCAGGAATGAGTTTTACTTGAACTTTTGCTAGTTTCAGGGTGCATCGGATATCAGACCTTCCATTATGTCCACAATTGTTTGTCATTAGGAATTGTCTTTCTTCTGATCATGTCTACAAGTCTTCTAGTTTTATTTCGTAGGCGTTTAAAATTACGTCTGTAAACCAGCATTGTAAGGTACTAAATTTAAAATGGATCAGAGTGTGTTCCTGGTTTTAGTCTGTAAAACTGACAAGACAATAGAAATAACCCTTAGACATCACAAATGACTTTGCCCTGACATCTCTTCAAGGTGCTGCATGAGGAGCCTAGCCTGGATGTGAGGGTTTTCTCCAAAGGTTCTGTCAGTTAATGAGCGTTTTAGATGGAAGACAATAACTCCAGGGGGTATGTAGCTGCCAAGCACTTATCAAAAAGGATTTTGTAAGTCACCCCTTATTTTTTTTAAAAAAGGAGAAAAAAATTGTATCTAAGCATCTTTGAAAAAATAATTATCCTTGTTTTAGGGTATAGATGAGAGATCCATTATTTGAAAACAAATACGTATGCACAGAGGCCATGGGGAGACATTTTTCTAGGGTAAATTCTAGGACATTACAATATGGTGTGGTGGAGCATATGTTTATAAACCAGTAATTGCATTCAGTTCAAGTGTTCAGGAATGAATATTGGTGCCTGAACAAACTCTAGATGTATATGTGTTGGCTGATGCATTCATTCCCTGATGTTTGTTATTATTTCCTTTATTAGCATTTGAAATTCATAAAGAACATTGGATACCGTAAGGTAAATACTGTGTTGTGTCCAGAATACTTGCGTGAGTGGCAGAAATTAAAGGTTGTAGAGAGAGGGGCTAGGGGAGGACTTGGAGAGGTCAATTCATACTTTTCTACTGCTGCAAGGCAAGATCGAACTACAACTAAACCATCTTGGCAGATATTTGTCTAACCAGTTCTGTAAAATCACAGTGATGGAGATGGTGACATTTCCCTAAGCAGTTTGTTGCAGTGTCCTACTGTTGTTGTTATGAAAGTGTTTTCTACTGTCTCGCCTAAGGATCTTTCATTGGGATTTATGTTCCTTACTTCTTGTGTTCCCACGCTCAGTGTGGATAACAATTTGCCTTCGTCCTTTTTGCAGGACTGTGGCTGTGGTGCAGGTTCTTTGTAGTAAGAGAGAAATATAAGTACCTAATTTTCAGGAGACACAAAAGTTACTTCTCTCAATCTGGATTAGGGATTAAAAAGTACTCTTTGGCAGAATGTGTAGTCTGAAACTGAGTAGGTTTGGATTCAATACCTGATTCTGTATGTGATGTAGCACATGTGCTGCATCTAGTATGTGAAACCTTGATTTCTGTATTTTTTTTTCATTTAGTTTTGTAATATTTCTAAGAATAAAACTCTCTGAGGATCTGTAACAGTGTAAATACAAAATTGCACACACTGATCAATAAATATTGACTGTATCACAGATCTTGACCCTTTATATTGTCTTGGTTAGGTTGATATTTTCTAGTAATTGGTGGGAGTCTGTCCACTGACTTTCAGAGATTTAGATGCATCTCCTGCTGCTGAGAGTAGCAAGATTGTTTTAGTAGTGGTGAATTACTGTGTGTTTGTGGAACAACACACACACAATGATTTATTATCAAGAGTTCATGAGAAAGCAAGGGAGTTTTACAGTATCAAGGTGCTATTTGAGAAAAAAACAAGTTGAACCTCCTCATTATAATTTTAAAATAAGGCTGTTTATTGGGGTTTTTTTTGTTCATGTAGTTGCTTTGCTCGTTAAGGCTTAAACTCTAAAGTGTTTGGTTTTTGACTACTCCTGTTGACTTCAAGGCTACTATGTCTTTTTCAGTTGCACAGTCTGTCAGCTTTACATGAAACAGGTTTTGTTTAATATACAAACATGATGCAACTGTTTGGGTGCTATGTAAATAATAAGGTTGTGATCAAAGTGATTTAAATGATTTCAAAGTCAATTGAAATACTCACTTTTTGGATTCCACCCAGAAGTGGAGGAGGGTCTGTTTAGGAGAAGGCACAGTAGAGTCTTGATAAGAGGCACAGTTAATGAGGTACAACATATCCTAGTTTTCTCATGCTGCTATCTTGTGCAGCATATCTTATTGGGATTACTAAAGAATAACTGCCGACTGTCCAAATCTAATTTGGCTCAGTGCACATCGCTCTTTCTGCCAGATGGAGCCTGTTTCTAGGTTTGCTCACTAGAACTCAGATAAACTGTATTTGGCAGAATATGGCTACTTTGACTTTGATATAACCCAGTACACTTTACTGGACAACAGAAAAAGGGTGGTGGACATCAATGTCCATAGGTTTGGCTGTGGAAAAAAATGCATCCATTGAGGAGTGTTCCTGATGGAAGTTCACCAGCTGTTTCACTCTGTGGATCTGGCCTGAGCTGTCAGTATGGCATTGCTGAATACCTTAATAAGAACTTCACAGACACCAATTTTCTCCTTTTATTGGAGTGTTGCCAAAGCCAAATGTCTTCGTTTTTTATCATGGATGTAGCATTTCTGTGTGAGGAGGAGTGTGGAAGAAAACCTGAAACAACAGAAGGGAGTGAAATAAACAGTTTGCCAAACTTCTGTCTTGACAGAGGATAATCCTGTGTTCTGAAAGAATTTTGGATAAAAAGTCCAGGCATTCTGACAGTAAGATCTTGGTGAAATTTTTTTGTAGAGTAGGTAACTTGACAGAGGATCCCATTTCTTGTTCTAAGAGTGGATAATTAGAATCATTGATGTCTGCTTTTAACCTTTTGAGTTATACTTCTGGGGAATGCTCTTGCATGTATAATGAGGAAATAATGTGCTGTGAAATCCTCAGTTAGTAATGACTTGTCTGGATCAGTTTCTCTGTGCCAGCAGTTTCACCTTTCTCATTTGCTGATATCTTAGTTTGCATTGGTAGCATTAAAAAACTACTGTTCATGTGAAGATCTCACACAAAAAATAATGTAAGCTATTCCCTTTGTTCTGTACTGTTCAGGCACAGCATGTCTTGGAGTGTGTGACCTGTTCAAGAAAATCAGTAGATTTCCATGTTTTTCTAATATTAACATTACAAATAAAAATTTGTTCTCCAGATTATCCCTTTCTTATCCAATGGGCTAAAACAAACTGGTAGCTCAGCTGTCAAATTTCTGCTTTCAGACAAGTCCGTTTCTTTTCTCAGCCTTGGCTCACATTGCAGTTGAGTTTAGAACCATGTAAGCCCCTTTATTATCAGTTCAGTGCTTTTTAAAGAGCTCAGCTGTGTATGTGAGGGCAGTTCATTAGCATCCAAAATGTTCATTTCATCGAGGACATAATTGAGAGGTGCCCCCTTACACCATCTGGCCACCTTTTGTTGATAGTAGTTGCAGAGAAGGACTCACCTTTTCCTCCATTTCTGCCTGATCATTTCTGTTTTGGGAAAAAAAAAAAAAGGGATAAACACACTGCAAATGAATAACCAAAGTGAGTACATTCTGCATCATAACTGTGCAGTTTCCAAGAAGAGAGATTCCTACTGCTCACAAACTTTTAAGTACCAGTTTGTGTACTGCTCGCACACTCTTAACTGCTACTTAAACTTACGTGGTCAGTTTTTAAGTTTATCGTGTAAATTTCAAGCTGTGGGCCTGAGAGTTGGTCCATTGGCATGATCTTTGGTAGTGTCTGACACAACTGGTTCTTTATCATTCTGGTATGGTTCTTGCATTAAATGTCACTCTTTTTTTTTGATATATCTTCCTTTCTGTTTGTCTGATCCCCTGCCTTCATGAGGCTGCCCATGAACTAGAATTAACCGAAGACTCTTCTGGAATCTGCTTGTAGACCTGAGGAACTCCATGTGGTCTTGCAAATAACTCAAAAACATTGATTCAGTTATTCAAAGAATGGCATACATAAACCTCAGGAATTGGTTTGCTTCAAGATGATCAGATAATTCAGGTTAGAAGGAACCTAAGTAGGTTGTTTAGTCCAAATTTCAATATGCAAGATCTCCGATTCCTGAAGTTTTGTTTAGGATCAGAAATGAATCTGGGGGAAAAAAATGCATTCACATGTATTGAAAATTCTTTTTAGCTTGTTCTATGGCTGGAATGTGCTATGGATTTAGCATGTCTCAGAGGGAGTACATTTTCTTGAGTCTTTCTGAACAAATGAAGTTCTACACAGGGTCACTAACAGAAAAGTCAAACTGAATGGCAATAATCCAGGTGTCTGCTGTAGTCCTATTTCAGAGTGTTGTTTATATTAACACAGTTAGTATGTAAAATGTTTGGGTTTCAATTATGGCTTAAGAAAGTAAACTGTTGTAAAGAGAGGTGAGTGAAGTCACTGGGGTAAACACACCAATCTGTAAAACAAGAAGCCTTATGAAAAATGATTCATTAAAGATTTTTCAGATATTTTTCATAAGCCTTCACATTCATTTTCTGTGCCGGCATCACCCAGACCATTTATTTCTATTGCATTCTTCAGGTGAACAGAAGCAAATAATGAAAGACTGCAAAGCAGATACAAAGAGCGTCACTATATCCAAGCTGCTGTGCAGAGCTGCTTTTCTCTTACAGTCAAGGCCAGTGCAGCTGATAAAAATAAAAGTCACTCCTGTACTATGTGTTGGAGCCATGGTTTAAATGGGCATACTTGTTTTTAAAGAAGTTTATTTGGTCCAGAGTTATAGCTCCTTTGATGCTGGTGTATCACTCATTCAGAAAGATGCAGAACAGCTGTCTTTGCTCAATTCACAACCTCAGGTGGCAATGCTATGAAAAAAGCTGATGGAAGGAGGGTTTGCATTTCTCTGGATATGCTGCTTATCTGTGTCCCCATAATTCACTGTGGGGTACATCTGACAAAATTGTACTAGCTTGGTTTGTACAAGGTGCAACTGTGGTAACCTGCACCCGTTTCACATTGCGTAGAGGAGAAGCCAGTGGGAAAAGGAAGGGAATCTCGGAAGTGACTATAGTGAAATGCTGACTGCTGAGAATTCAGATAGGAGGAAAACAAGGTTATTTAAATGCTTATATGCAGAGGGACTGTAGTTTGGGAGTGAGGTAACTGTGAGTGAAAGAATGAAATAGAAGGGGAGGAAACTTGGGTTTGATAGGCCATAGAGAATTGGACATCTCAACTTTTGAGGTGAGTCTAGGAGGCAGGCAATGATAGGAATAAAACTGCAGCTGAGATGGAAACGCTGGAAGAGGGACCTAGTTCATACAGTGAAGATACTGAGATAAGCCAAAGAAGGTGGAGAACAGGAAATAATTCTGTTCCCTAAAGGAGAGTCACCACCAAATGTCATTCTAAACAAAGACCTGGAACAAACCTCATAATTAGGATGGAATCTAACAACTGCAACCTCACTAGAGGTGCAGGGTTTATGATTATTTTTCCCTGTAATCACCACCTTTGAACTCTCCAGCTACATGAGCAATAACCAGTCCCCTTCCTTACTCCTCTCTGGGGCTCATTAGGTTTATTAACTCTCCCTGTGCTTGTGGTCTTGGCTCTGCAGGTGCCACCAATTCTTGTCTTTCAAACCGTCTTTTACTGATGTAGTTCAGCTGAATTCAGAACATTTCATTAGCCCGTGCCTTCTGTTACCAGAGCTGAGAATAATTTGTATGTATGAAGTCTGCCTCTTTTTTTCCTGAACTATAAAATTTGTTCTCATGCAGTTATTACTGAGCTTACAAAGTTCATTTGTGACAAATACTTGTTCCTCTAAGTGCTTTCAGTGTTGTTTGCAGGTTTGGTTTTGCACAGTGCTCACAACAGAGTGAGATTTTTCATGTTTTCTGCTGTTCTGTGAGATCAAATGGGGGAGGTTAGTATGATGATTATTACTATTATTATTTCTCTTGGGAATATATTAAAAGATAGGCCATGGATAAATGGAGCCTCAAGGGTGACTCATGTTTTTGTTTAGCTTGAATTAGGTCCAGCTTCTATGAGGAACTTGATTTTAGGTGCATGTTTTTGCAAAGTGTTTTAAACTGAAGTTGTAATTCCAGAGGTCTCAATAAAATGTGTTTGTTTTTATTTAGAAACATGCTTAAGGAATGTTTTTAGTGGGTTGAGTGTAAAATAAATAAAACTATCTCAGTCTGGAGGTTGCAGTTTTTTTGGCCTATTCAGTGTCAGCAAAAATGAAGTGGAAGAACATTATTGAGTGAATGGACTCAGTTAATTATTGGGATTGCTTTGTAAAAAACAGTCTTTATGCTCAGTTGGGAGACGCAAAGTTATGATTTCTGAAGTAATGTTTTCGTGTTGTAAATGGTTCTGTATATTTGGAATGTGGCTAAAATTTGTTTCCAGCCTGAGCCTCTGTCTGCTTGTCTTTGGGGAACACAAACTCAGTACTTTTCTTCAGACACCATACTGTTACCATACGGTCACTGAGCATGTAACAGTGTGACACCTTTGTGCCATTGCTTCTGTAATATTGTTCAAGGTGCTGTTTTATTTTCCATTATGGCTTCTCTGTAAACATTGTTTATAGCTCAGTTTTTATCTGAAAAAAAGCAAAGCAAACAAAAGAAAAACCCCAAAAACCAAAATGGAAGTTCCTCTCGTGTACAGTGTGAATATGTTCACTTGTGAATGTTTTGGAATTTGTCTGCAAAGCCATTGATGGCATTCAATTATAAGTTGTTAGGAGAGTGGAGCAAGGTCAGGGTTTCCTTTTTGTATTTGGTTTAGAACATTTGTTCCTATATCTTATAAATGGCTCTTCACTGAGAAAGTGTTTGTAGTACTTCATACAGTCATAACGTACCTTGTGAATAGTATTAAATAAGGATGGAGTAAAACTTGATGTAGTAATGTCATGTATTTGTAAACATGTAGCTTAATGGATCTTTCCAATGAAAAGGAATTTCAACATTTGAACCTGGTTTGCAAGTTGAGCAATAAACGTTTCTCTGGTAACTTAGGGAGTGTGGATACTTTCATCCAGGTCAGCTGCACACCGGGAGCATATGTTTTGTCTGTACTTCGGTATACTCAGGTATCTGTAAAATATGAGACAAAAAAACCCAGAAGAGTCAAATTTGCAAAATAAGGAGTATTTATTATGTTGCCTGCATAGAAAGATTTTTCCATGTGTATCATGAAACAGCTATAGAATTTGGCCAAGCAGAGCTGCAGTGGTGTGTGCAATGGCTTTGCTGGTCTTTTCAGTAGCAGTATAGGCAGACAGACATAGTGAGCTGAGATGTACGTGAGAGAAAAATGTTGATGAAAGACACCATGTTTAAATATGTGTGGGTTATTGTAGGGTTTCATTGACTTTTGTTCTCTAGTAAAACTTACGGATTGTTTTCAAGCTCTAGTATAAGCACGCATCTGTCACTATACTGAAACTCTTCAGATGATTTAAAAAGTTTATGCACAAAATTTCAGAGCTAGGATGGTTTTCCTGTCTACCTGTGAGAGATGAGAGGAATTTGACTGCGCAATTCTCACTAAAATTAGCACACATTATATGATTTGATCTGTGGCCTCTGTCATGAAATGTCCCTGGTGCACATTTCACCAAAAGAGTGATTGCGTTCTGTCTACTGATCTGTTGCTGGTTTTGAAGGGTAAGAGCGCAGCAGAGCTAATGCTTGCACTATATGTTATGCAATACATCTTTGTACTAATTCTGAAATGTATTTTAATTGCAGGGATATTAAACCAGACAACATCTTGATGGATATGAACGGACATATTCGATTAGCAGATTTTGGTTCTTGTCTGAAACTCATGGAAGATGGAACGGTAAATGAGAGAGAATGAGATATTCCTATATACTTTTTTTCAGTTCTTTGCTAGATACTGAAATGTGTACTAGGAAGGAGAAAAGGTGCCTTTATGTCAAAGGAAATTGAGTTGTAATGGTATTGGTATGTAACTAACCTTGGTTCAAAATATGACTGCACACTGCTTAGATTTACTGTATATAAAAGCTTTTTAGATGCATATAGTCAACTCATGAATAAATAAAGAGAAGCTGCACTGTCATTACTGACTAGGTGTTTGCTGATGAATCTCTGTTTTGAGCTCTAAGCTTTAATCTTTATTGAAAATGTAAGCTTTAGTATGAGCAGGATGAGATACAGAAATAAGATGACATGCTATTTAAATAGAAATATACTATTTAAATATGCTATTAGCATGTCATCTTTTTTCTCTGTCTCATCACAGCATATAGTAGGTGTGACTAGAATGTAATTCCAGCATGTTAATCATGTCCCAGAGTGTTACAAAGTATTTGAGTTAATATATGTGATTGCCTAATCTGTAATTACTTAACAGTTCTAAGCCTAAGAACTGACAGTTTTGTTCTTTCTCTGTTATTAAATATTTGGAAGAGTTTAGCAAAAGTATGTTATTGGGATGCCTATTAAAGTAGTGCCTTGTATGCTCAAATATTTTGTATTCAAGAAGCCTTTATTTGTGTTTAGTTGTTGTTGTTATAACCAGAACACTTGACTTAATCTGTATATGCATACACAGTGCCCCAAACAGCGGTCTCTGTAATAATGGAAGTTAATTTTAGTCCCATAAATGTAACTTCTACAGGTCCAATCTTCAGTGGCAGTCGGAACACCAGACTACATCTCTCCAGAAATCTTGCAGGCCATGGAAGATGGAAAAGGGAAGTATGGGCCTGAGTGTGACTGGTGGTCCCTGGGCGTTTGCATGTATGAAATGCTTTATGGAGAAACGCCCTTTTATGCTGAGTCGTTGGTGGAGACCTATGGGAAAATAATGAACCACAAAGTTAGTGCACTTTCTCTTTCCGTCTGTCTCTAAGCTAATTTTTAATGAGTAATAGGGTAATCTGACAGCTTATTTTTATTTTAAAAAAGGGAGTTTATGTACTAATTATGTTAATGTTCATAAATGTATAATAAAAAATATGTTTCCATGTAGTAAGTTTATGGTTATGGGTTGCAGATGGCTTTGCTTTAGGATAAAGCAGTTCAAAACTGAAAATTTGGATTTGGAAATATGGCTGTTAGTTCACTCTATGGAGTAAATCTTGGCTACATTACATCACTGCTTTTGTGTTACTTCCTTCTGGCACACTCACTGGTTGGCAGAAGATTTTTAAATACTCTTCCACATGGTGGTAGCTGTAGAATTCAACAGTATAAGGGAAATTTAAATGCAGAATAAAAACTAGGAAACAAAAACATCTCAATAGTTTCTGTACTTTGGAGAAGTCTTTTTCTGAGAAACCTTATTGCAAGTGTTTAAGAACTACAGTTTTTGCACATTTCTTCTCCTACATAATAATTTTCATGAAGAAGGGTGAATTTCCCAACTTTTTCTTGGTAATAAACTATTTTCTCTTGTTTTAATCTTTAAGGAGAGGTTTCAGTTTCCTGCTCAAGTGACAGATGTCTCTGAAAGTGCAAAGGACCTCATCCGAAGGCTCATTTGTAGCAGAGAGCATCGACTTGGACAAAATGGGATAGAAGACTTTAAGAACCACCCATTCTTTGCTGGGATTGATTGGGACAACATTAGAAACTGTGAAGCACCTTACATCCCAGAAGTCAGCAGCCCCACTGATACATCTAACTTTGATGTGGATGATGATTGCTTAAAAAATTCTGTAAGTGTAGAATTAATATTCTGAAAACTTTGCTTTTGTGATAGACTTTATAACAAAATACATGGAAGGGGCAGTTTATTGCATTGTGTTTGTTCACTGTGTTCTCTGCTTTGAAGAGCTGTGGGGAGCAATACATTCGCAGTTTGGAGGCTGATCCTCCAAATGCACACATGTAAGGATAATTTCAGTTTGATAAATTCAGTGTAACTTCATACATCTTTAACAGCTGTGTTAGTTATTTGCAGTAACAAGTTCCTAGTATCCTAGTGCATGAGTCTTCCTTTTGAGAGCCTCATCTCCCAGCTGAGGCTTTCAAAAGGCGCCTGTTCAGTGTGAATGTCTTACCATTGTGAAAAAGAAGGGAGCTGCAGGTGAAGAAAGACTGCTCCTGTGATGAGTTATTACACTCTCAGTTGTGAAAATTGAGGCCAGTTCATAATTTGCTTTAGACATATGGGAGTGAAAATCAATGCCACTGACCTGTTAGAGATGTTTCTAGAGGTTCTTTTTCAGCTTCCTAATTTGAAACATCTGAAGGGTGCTTTTTGTTGTTTTAATCATAGAAGCCACCAACTAAGAATGGCCATGTTTTTACCATTTCTTTTCACACCTACCACCTCAGAACCTCTGAAAAAAACTAGCCTAAGGCATTGCATGACTTGAGGGTATTCTACATTTTTGCTTCAGTTGCTGGACATTGGATTTAATATTACTTTGCCTCAAATTCCTTCTGTATAACTTGGAGGTGTTTTTCCCACCATCATTCATATATATCTTAGGAGGAAGTTTCACATTCTTGCATTGCTATTGCATAAGTCAGCACCATAGATAAGCCCATGAGACTTTTAGACCTTGTTTGTTTAAAATTCTTTGCAAGATTTGAATGATGTGCAGCAGTGTGCCCAATGCTGAAGAGAAAAGGTGATGCCGAAAAGCCGTGATTGTTATTTTACTGCCTGAACTTTGAATGAGACTATGGTCCCATGGAAAAATGAATTTAAACCATGGATTTAACATTTAATGAATTTAATATGTATTTTTAAAGTTCACATAAGCACAAGGGGCAAAACCGTGTTGTTCAGGCAGCCTAGGTTCTGCTGGGTTTTAGCTTTTAACTGTTTGGTTTAGTAGCCTTTCTGATAGCAATGGTAGACATGGATTCAGCGGTCATTTTGACAGTGTGGCTATACAGTTAAAGTCACAAAAGTAGCAGGAATTGTGTTTTTGATCTCTGCCAGAAGAAACAAATACTTTTACAGAATCTTGCATTGTTACCAGTAGATACAATATCATAGAGCATAGAATGGTTTTGCTTGGAAGGGACCTTAAAGATCATCCAGTTCCAACCACCTGCCATGGGCAAGGACACCTTCCACTAAACCAGGTTGCTCAAAGCTGTATTTTAGAATCAACGTTCATTATCTGTGTGGTAACTAAAAATTTTTGTATGGGTGTTTAAATTGCACAATTATGCATTTAGTCTTTCTTATTTGTAAAGATGATTTTGAAACTTCAATCTATAAAATGTGAAAACAAAATATAGAGGAGAACTGAAGAATTTTACCTTTTCTAACCATAGTCTGTAATGTGATATTTTTATTTTTAATTAGTGGAAAGTTAAGGCTTTGTAATCTGGTCTTGTCCTTAGTTTCCAAAGTGCCCAACAATGTAGACTGACTGTACTTAACACAGCCATGTCATTGATGTTGCTTTTTATTCTGGGAATTTTATTCACTCTTTTTTGATGTGAAGATTTTTGGCTCCTGAAAGGTCAAGGTTGTGATATAATACAGCTGATGCCACTACCAAAAAGGTGATTTGGGATTTCTGTTGAATGCAGTTTTATTCCCTGTTCTCTCCTGCTGAGTTTTCCTTGAAAAAACAAAAACCCAAGTGCAGCAGATTCCTTTCTTTTTCATTTGGGTTTAGAAAAAAAAACTTCGTTGCCTTTTAGAATTATAGAATCATAGAATCCTTTCCAGCCCTTACTATTCTGTGATTCTGTGTGATTCTGTGAATAGTTAAGAGTTGGGAAGGACCTTAAGATCATCTAGTTCCAACCTCCCTGCCGTGGGCAGGAACACCTCCCACTAAACCATGTCACCCCAAGGCTCTGTCCAGCCCAGCCTTTAACACTGCCAGGGATGGAGCATTGACAACTTCCCTGGGCAACCCGTTCCAGTGCCTCACCACTCTTACAGTAAAGAATTTCTTCCTCATATCCAATCTAAACTTCCCCTGTTTAAGTTTGAACCTGTTACCCCTTGTCCTCTCACTACAGTCCCTAACGAAGAGTCCCTCCCCAGCATCCCTATAGGTCCCCTTCAGATAGTGGAAGGCTGCTGTGAGGTCTCCACTCAGCCTTCTCTTCTCCAGGCTGAACAGCCCCAACTTTCTCAGCCTATCTTCATATGGGAGGTGCTCCAGTCCCCTGATCATCCTCTTGGCCCTCCTCTGGACTTGTTCCAACAGTTCCATGTCCTTTTTATGTTGAGGACACCAGAACTGCACACAGCAGGTTAGAACCTTCTAGCACTTTCAGTATCATAGTCATCATCTTAGGGAGCTTATTTTGGTGACTGTAAAGGCCATCTCTAGTATAGCAACATAAACCCTTGCATCTTGCAGTTAAACAAGCAACTCTTAACGGGATATTTAAGAATATTAGAAATTATAAAGCTTAGATTAGTATTGCAACAAGTTTATTTTAGTCTCAGGAGAAGCTCCAGCATTTGTCTTGGTTTGTTGTTCTTTGCCTGGCAGGAAAAAGGAGCAATGAAGGAAGAAATGATCAGAGCACTAATAGGATTAGAAACCCCTGTTGTATTCTTTCTAGTTGAATGTCTGACTATTTTCTCTTCAAAAACTCAGAAGTGGGGTTGATAATTCTACAGGCAGGAAGCCCTGCTGATGAAATAGCAGAGAAGAGTATAGGAGGGAATAAAAGGTGATGCTTTTTGTGACAAGAGCTTCTTGGAAACAAGAAAGAATAAATTGGCTTTTAATATGTGTAATATTTTGCTTTCTTTCAGTGATAGCATATTTAATTAGAAAAGCATTTTTTATGCCAGCATGCTCTATTTTTGTATATTGCATGCTATTATAAATAGGTGTAGGTGATGCCGTTTCATATTTAGGCAGTAGATAAGGATGATTGTGAATAATCAGATATTATCACTAACACTTCACATATGGTTAAATTCAGGAATCTTTTTCTTTTAAATCCAGTAGGATATTACTTATTCAACTGTCCTATTATTTTTCTAGGAAACAATGCCTCCACCATCACACACAGCATTTTCTGGCCATCATTTACCATTTGTGGGTTTCACGTATACAAGTAGCTGGTAAGTTGAGAGTTCCAAAACTGTCTGAAGGCTTGTTACAAAATATCGTAAGGTTCTGTCTCTGAAACCAGGAAGTACCGAACAGGTATCAGCGAATGTGGTTTGTTGAAGAGTTGACTGGTCCTTAATATAAAATGCTCTTTGTCCAAATGAATGAGATCTCTGCAGATAAAATTGACATGAAGGGCAGCACCTGTGTTCAGAGGAGTTTTGCTGAGAAAGGTGGGTTTCAGACAATATAGGAAGTTAACTGCATATGGCAAAGTTACAACCAGATATGTGGACTCAGAAAGAACTTTGCTTATTAAACTTTTAACTTTTGTTTTATTTCTAGTCCTTTGACACTCTTGTAAGTCTGGATGGGTATTTTAAAAAAACAAAAGACTTTTATTTGATACTCATTAAAGTGGTATTTGTCATGTGCGTCTGTACTGCTAAATTAAACAGTACCAAGGAAGTCCATGTATGTTTCTTGATCATTTCTGAGAGCAAATAAATAAATAATGTTTGCAGCCACTGAAAAAACAGGCCTGTGTTCCTGCAAATGCATCTGCTTGATATTGGTTATGTGCCATGTCCTGGGCGCTTCAAAAGCATTATTTACATATGTACTAGTGTATGTACGTGGGTATCCACAGAGTCAGGGCCACAGTGTTTCTGGTATGTATGTGCCCTGGTAGTCATGTGATAACTTCACACCATTTGTTGTGGTTGTTGTCTTTAAAATATTTGAGGAAACTTGATTATTTTAAGATAGACTGTTATTACAATCTTACTATCTACATTGTTGCTTTTTGCTGCCTGGCTGATGTAGACTGTCCATAGTGATCATTTTTACTCAGGAGTTTCTGCACTTTTCTGTAACAAAAAATGCATTGAGGAGATAATCATGCTAGGTAAAAAGGGATTAAAATGTTAGTGTGCACATACTTACAAAGTGGTATTTGACTGTATAATAAATTACATGGTCATCAACAATTTAAGCTATTGGTTCATTTTTAAGAATTATTTTAAACACAACCTGTAGTAAAATCCAGTACTGTTTTATTTTTCCCCCCAGTGTGCTTTCAGATCGCAGCTGTCTAAGACTGACAGCTGGACCACCCTCCATGGATCTTGACGCCAGCATTCAAAGGACTTTAGAGGATAGTTTAGCAACAGAAGCTTATGAGAGAAGAATAAGACGTCTAGAACAAGAAAAGCTTGAACTCAGTAGAAAACTGCAAGGTACAGTCATTAAAAAATCCATTCAGTCACTTTTTTGACTTGCAGCTTTATAAGGTACTTTTCATAAACTTTGTGAGTTTATACTGTGGGAAGAAAATCAGTGTACCTCCTGGAATGCTTTCTAACACAAAAGAAATTCTCTTTATTGTTTCCATTGACAAACTTCTCTTCCTCTGTATGCCCGAAATATCGCATGTATGCAACTTCTAACATGCTACTTTGTTGATAACATGCTAACTTTGTTCACACCATGCCTTGATTAATCTGGCATAAAGATTCATTCTTAAAACCTCTAAGAACTTGGTTTGTCCAGTTGACAATTACTGAAAAATTGGCACTTAGCAGTTGGAAGTTACGAATTGTAGAATCCTCAGTGGAGAGTCATTTGGCATGTCTTGACTTATTAGTAATATCTTTTTGAACCCTCAGATTGTCAGGCATGTAATTTGTACCCCACTTCCATCTTTTTCTAGAGTCAACCCAGACAGTTCAGGCTCTGCAGTACTCAACAGTGGATGGCCCAATAACAGCAAGCAAAGATCTAGAAATTAAAAGTTTGAAAGAAGAAATTGAAAGGTTGAAGAAGCAGGTAACAGGTATGTTATTGTCGTGGTTTAAGCCTCTCACGCAGTTCGCTCACTCACTCCCCCCTCTTCCCCCCACTCCCGGAGGGATGGGGAGGAGAATCGAAAGAATGCAGCTCCCACAGACTGAGATAAGAACAGCCTAGTAACTAAGGTGTAACACAAACCGCTGCTGCTACCACCAATAATACTAATGACAAGAGAAATACAAGGGAAGAGAATACAACCGCTTACCACCCGATACCAAGCCCGACCCAGCAGTGCAGTGCACCCCCCTCTTCCTGGTCCCTGCCCTAAGTTTTTTACATCTTGGGCATGACATGCTGTGGTATGGAATACCTCTTTGGTCAGTTTGGGTCAGGTGTCCTGTCTCTGCTTCCTCCCGGCTTCCCCTCCTCCCTGGCAGAGCATGAGACTCAGAAAGTCCTTGGTCAGGCCAAAACATTACTAAGCAGTAACTGAAAACATCGGTGTTAGCAGTGCTGTTCCCAGGCTGAAACAACACAGCCTGGGAAAACACAGCACTGCACCAGCTACCAAGAAGGAGAAAATGACTGCTACTGCTGAACCCAGGACAGTTAAAAATATTAATGTAAAAATGTAACAGGAAACAGTATTATGACAAGACTTTTTTTCTCCTAATGTAATACTCCTCCTACTTTGCTTTCCAAGGGAGTCTCACGGTCTATTTGTACTTCTGATTTTATCCTTCACTCTTCATTGGTAGCTCAACTTCTTGTGCAAATTCAACTTCATATTCAGTACTTGAGTAATTCCAGTTACAGGGGGGGAGGAAGATTTCAATGATTTGTGCTACTGTTACTAGTGATAAAATTCCACAAGTTTTAAGTTGTGGTGTTGCTGATTTACATGGATGTGAATCAGGCTGTACCTGAGAATCTGTGACACCATGACCAGTTTCCATAGTAGTAGTTTGGTTTGGGGTATTTTTTTTTCCTCATTCCTCCTGCATTGTGTACTGCAAGAATGTGCAGATACATGTGTAGTAAACTGGAAGGAAAGTGTTGTTTCTTGCTAATGTGAGTAAACATGAGGAGTAAAGACTTCAGCCTACTAGTTTTAATAGTATTAAAACTATTTGATAGAAAGATGTTTTATTATGATATAAGCATCAGTCGGTATTTTTCAATATCTTATTTTCTGCTGACTTTTCCTTGAATGGGACAAATTTATGAGATGTGATCACAATTTTGATGATATTTTCTTTGAAACCACAGAGGTGCTTGTAGTGTACTGTTACTGACTGCATTGTAACTGGATGTGGAGTAAAAGCTTGTTCAAGCTGCAGATGTGGTTTTCTGAGTATTATCTTGGAACAGTACTTTTAGAAAAGCTCGGGTTATCTGGGAGGTGGGCTGTGTGCCTGAACTACAGTGATACTGGATTTTCCAAGTGGCAGGGAGTAATGAAGGATGTTTTCCATGAGAGAGGACACAAAGTCTGCAGTCCCATGAGCAGCAGAGCTGACCAGACAAAACTCTGCTGCTGGTGTGGGTCCTGCCCATATCTGAGTGAGCTCTCCTCTCTCTGTGCATGCACCAAACTCTCTTGACTTTAACTCACTCGATTAAGCAAAGAAATAACTATCTAGATAAAAAGAATTTAATCAACTTATGACCTGATAAATCAGCACAATGTGGACAGTATGAGCATACAAGGAAAGGGAGATGAGTGGGAGAAGATCCACCTCTCAGCTCTGCTGTCAATGAGCTCTCATTTCTTACAAACCTGAACATTTATTTCCTTTCAGTTTAATTCCCTTGCTTCTGAGAGCTCACAAAGATTTTATGATAACTGAAAATTTGGCTATCAAGTATCTCAGTACTTCAGGTTTGAAAAGTGTTTTTGAAATCTGTGCAGGCGAAGAGCTCAATTGCTTTAATTAATGTCATCCTGCCTTTCTTTAGAACTGCCAAACTAGTCAAAAAGCAAAGATCTAGTTAGCCCAGTGTCCTGTGTTTTTAAAGAGGCTACTGGAGACACTTAAGGAAAGATTCAAAGATATCTGATATATTCAAGTCCATCTTTTTCCAGCCTTACTGTCCCAGATAGTGGCAATTCATGTTTTAAGAACTTCCAGAGGGAGAGCTTTTATTGCACCACCAGGTTGTATAGAGCTAATAGTGAACCAATTTACTGTCTGTTTGGCTAATATCTTTATATCCTGCTTTAAAGGCTTGCTACTAATATTCAGTATTCTTGATGTGATGCTCTGAATGAAGTTAAAGGGAATTGTCTCTTGTATTGATGCACAGCATAGGACTTCTGCTGTCCTGCTCCCTAATGGTGTCTTCAAAATAGGATCTTGAGAGCAGAGGTAGCTTCAAAGAGGAGGAAGGTTGGAGGAAACTGCAAAATGGATTTGTTCTTGTTTATATTTGTGAAAAGACTTCATTCAGTTCCTGGAAGTGTCAGGAATGCCAGCAGCAACACCCACAGAAAGAATAACTTGAACTTAACTTCCAGACATTTTTGTTGGTGTGTTTAAACTCTGCTGCTCCGTTATGGGGGAGAAGCATGCTACGTATGAACTGCAGACTGCAGCACATAGATTATATGTTGTTAAAATTGTGTAGTCTGAAAGTCTGTTATAAATGTACAGTTAGACAGCTGCTACTGCATGATGCAGCCGTTTTGTGTTGTACAATAAGCATTAGTTTTGGATGTGAACACGGCTTAACTAGCTCAGGGAGGATCCCTCTGGTTTGAGTGATGCCATGTTGACGCTATGTCAGCACAAAGGTTTCTGTGAAGTTTCTCTCCAACCACATGTCCTTCCACTTGCTGCTGTAAGGAGGAAAAAGGCAGCAGGATCAGAAGCCCCTGTTCTGCGGCAGTCCTTGGCTCTGGTTTTGGCTCCTTGAGATCACTGAACAGCAACATCTACAAGACCAGCTTTCGAGTGGGACCAGCCATTCGTAGAAAAGCATCAGGATCAGCTTTAAATTATTTTTTATTCTTGACTGTTGAGCTGCAGCTTGGAGTTTAGTTCATTGCTGAATGTATTGCTCCCTTCCTTTGGTAATGGAAGGGGGGGGAAAATGTGTGGTAACATTCCCCAGTACACCTGATACCACTTTTCAAATTTGAAGTTGTCAATGTCTGGTGAAGGTCGTTAATATTGAGAAGGTTTTTCCTTAAGTAACCATTAAAAATTTTCTGCTTCATGCCACATATATATTTATATCTTTATTGCTAGATACAATATGTGCTTTTGTTTTGGGGTTGGAAGCAAATAATGTGGTTAAATGAGGAAGATGTGGAGTTGTCTTATCCATCCTCAATCACCACAGAACTTTCCCAGTATATACCGAATACCTTGTGTGGTCTAGACAATACAGCCACTAATTAGAAGACTCTCAATTTGTGCCTTGAGTTGTAAACTAATTTTATCAAATTGGCAAAGAGAATGTTCTGATTTGCTTGCTTTTATGGGGTTTTATTTTTGTGAGATAGAATCACAGTCATAGAATAGTTAGGGTTGGAAAGGACCTTAAGATCAATGACAGAGTACAGGCACAAACCAAACGAGGGTCATGTCTTAATGCTTCCAAATTTAAGAGAGCTAGCTCCAAGTTTTCTGGGTGGCTTTTAAAATAACCTGAATTTCCAAATCTAGATGTGATGAACTTTAAGAAGGTTCAGTTCAGGTGCAGAGCTGAATTTTATGCTTTGGCCTCATCTCTTGCACAATTAAATATAATGCAATAACGTACTACAGTGAGTGTTTGCATATATTAGCTAAAATGTTAGCAATAACTAGGGTGATGAGATGGAAAGCTACTGTTTACTACACATATGTCACACCTAGCATTTGGCTATACTCTTTAACCTGTTTTACTGCCTCTTCTGGAGCCGTAAGAGTAAACACCTGCTTAAAAAGGTAATAAAAAATGAACACGAAATCCTGTCAAATTCAGGAGTGTCACCAGGGGGACCTTAGAAAAATACATTTTTGTTGTCTATCTGGTTTTCCAGGAAATGACAAGCTCGCATCTGCTTTCAATTTCTGAGGTCAAAGTTGTAATTTTTGTTCGCTAAGTTACATAGGAGAAAACTTTGAGGAATCTTTAATATTGCCAAATATGTAAAGGGCAACGATGGAAGAAGAAAACAGAGCAGTGGAACAAAGTAGTTCATGCACGGAAGAGAGATTTATCTTGGCTCAGCAGAGCCATATATAAACTTTCTTTTTGCTGGTGACTTCAGAGTAGGCTACATAAGAAAGGGTGTTAATAATTTCTGGCTTTGAGCTATGTCTCTTATTTAAATGCATTCTTTTAAGTTTTTAAACAAGAGTCAATGAATTAAAACAATAGTGAATGTTTGTCTGGGTATAAGCTAATGGTATTCGTTTGCTTATAAAATTCTTAGTGTTTCAGAAATTACAGCTCTTCAAAATGTCTGTGGTTTTATATTTGATTTCTCCAGGAGCCAGTCTCCTTGGGTTGCATTTATGAAAATGTAGTAAAAGAATATAGGAGAGTATAGGTGGGTTCCTGTTCTGGAGCTAAAAACATATGGTCTGAAGACCTGCCACAACTAAAATCAAAGGCAAAATATCCAGTGATTTCATAGAACTTGGATTTAACCTATGTTCATTTATATCTTGCTTTAAATTCCTGTTTTTCAGTGAAGGACTAGGAGAGGAAAAAACACACCCACTAGCTATAAACTTTCAGTTGCTATATTTTTGCCATTTCGACTTTTCATGTTGTAGCGTTTCAGTGCATTTATATGATATTATGTTGCTGTGGTGTAGAAATGTACTGTCGTGTAACTGGCGCTTGGTGATAGGTATAATAGTTTCCGTATATTTATAGATGTAATAAAGCAGCTCACATAAACACAACTATTTGTCACACTAGAAATAAGTAAAATCATCTGAAGTTCATTTTAAGTGTATTGACAGGAGAACACTTGCCAGCTCTTGAGTGACCCATTATTTTTACTGTTTCTTTCTGGGAGAATGTAGGGGGAGGAGGGAGACTGTTTATAATTACAGTGTAATAAAAGATGCATTATGTATTACATCACAGTGCATAAAAGTAAAATGTGTAGGTCATGTTAAAGCGTACATTACAGAATTATGTATGGTGCATGATTATTATAAAGTGAAAAGACAAATTATCATTTTCTGTGTTGTTTTGCAGCAAGTTGTGACCTTTTATTCTGTTGCAGTAGGAACAGATAATGGCAGTTGAAGCAACATACTCCATATTCTAAACCAGATAAGAACTGCATTATTTTGTGATTAAATGGAAGCCAGAACAAATAGTGAAGGGGACTTCAAGGAGCTAGACTATGGTATTCTAGAATAATGATTTTTTTTTTTTTTTTTCCTGAAGATATTTACATGTCTGCTGCTTTTTCTAGATTCTGGTCAGCTAGAACAGCAGCTGGAGGAGGCCAGCACTGCAAGGCGGGAGTTGGATGATGCTTCCAGACAAATAAAGGCTTTTGAGAAACAGGTCAGAACGCTGAAGCAAGAGAGGGAAGATCTTAATAAGGTAAAAGCGATTTGTCAGCAACTCTTGTAAACCCCAAAGACTATTTTATTTTTGTTCATTTTGCTTGAAATAATGTTCAGCTGTAAAATTAATGAGCAGGTAACAAATGTGTAGCATGACCTACTTTGCTTTCTGCCTCTGTTTTGAAGACAAGGACATTCTTTAACATGTTGTATGTATGACCCCTGGGTGGTCCTAGGTGGCTGCTTCCAGGTAGTGAACAACTCCATGATCTAAACTGCTTGGTGGTTGCAAAGAAGGTTTTACAGCTTCAGCTTAAAGTGATAACGATAGTAGCTAGAGGACAGAGCAGAGAAGAACTATTCCAAATGACTGATACAATCTGAAGTATGGACAAGACTGTAGCAGGGGAAAAAACGTCAGAACTATAGTATTAAGGCTGTGTCACAGAAGCGTTTCTGGAAGAGAGATGTGAAAAATTGTCTAAACCTGAAGATTGAAAAGTAATTTGAAATAACTACAGTCAAAGAATACTGGGTTTTGTTTCTTCTTTATGTCTCCTTGTTTTCTTACTCATAACACTGTCTTTCATGGCTCATTTTTGTATTCATAGTTAAATCAACCAGTAATCAGGTGTGAAATACACTAGCCTGTTTTTCATCATAATTATATTGGCCCAGTATTTTAGAGTTTGCACTCAGTATTGATGTGCCAGCTTTATTTAACGCTTTCTTTTAACCCTTATGGCTCTTAAAACCTTAAAAGCTGCCAGTTTCTTGAGGAAAGACCATCTCTCTTCTAAAACATGTAGTGATTAGGACCTCTTTTAACAACCTTAGAAAATGCTTTTAAATTTGTGTAGATGGCAACAGTGCCAAATATTAGTTCTTCCTGCTGCACTTTTCTTCCTCAGACTGTCTTTTCCTTGCTTCTCTGTTCTGCTCCAGTTTGGCTGAACATCATTAAGCCATTTAAGCTGTCGTAGTCCCTCATTCATAGTGTAGTCGAACAGATCTAGGACACAGCAAGAGTTGTGAAGGTACTGTGCTGTGGAGTTATCACAGCACTAGCACTGTTAATTCAAGTGGGTTCTTTTAAAAGGATGATTATCATATATTGCTGTTAATCACTAGTGGTTTGTTGCCTGAAGCTTTCTGTAGTATTTAGTACTAAGGTACAGTGTATGAAAATCATACTTACCTTTGCAGGTCAGTTTTCAAAAGCTTCTGAAGTAGAAATTGTCATAGAGGAGACTTTGCCATTCAGTTAATGCAAAAACTTTGTTTAATCATTTAGCAGCTGATAAGTACTATTTTTATTCGTTTAAGTTGCTCTTGAAAAACTACACTAATGATATTTTTTAACTAAGGAAGCAAGATATTTTTGTATTCTAATTCAAATGCTTGAAAGCCTTTGTGTTTAACCTATAATAATGGGGTACATTCCTACTTGGTTTACATTTGTGCAGTTTTACTAACTTTAATAGAGTAAATTCTGGCATTTTTCTTTATGTATAGAGGCATTCAATCTGTGTCATAGATGCATTTGTGAAAAGAAATGAATATGTAGTTTCTGTTCACTCTGGAGAAGGTGTCAGATTCGCATCCAAACACAGAGTTGGCCTTGCAGCTTTCTAGGTTTATTACTTCATTCTTTTCTTAAACTGTAGGAACTGGCAGAGTCTAGTGACAGATTAAAATCACAAGCCAAAGAGCTGAAAGATGCACACAGCCAGCGGAAATTGGCAATGCAGGAGTTCTCAGAGATGAACGAGCGGCTGACAGACTTACACTCCCAAAAACAAAAGCTTGCCCGCCAGCTCCGAGATAAGGAGGAAGAAATGGAAGTGGTGATGCAAAAAGTAGAAAGTTTAAGGCAAGAGTTACGCAGAACAGAGAGACTTAAAAAAGAAGTAAGTGGTGAGAAGACTGTTTAGAATCTATGAAATAGTAGTTATATGTAAGGTTTTCTGACAAAGTAATTTCTGTGTTCACTGCACGTCTTTAATTCTTTGTTGTTTCAAACAGTAGAGATTTTGTTTGCTAAGAATTTGAAGTCTTCAGTTTAGTGCTGAAGATTTACCTCTTACATTGAATACCATCAATAGAATTTTTTTTGGGGGAAAAAAGAAGAATCCTACCTATTAAAAACGTATGTACTTTTGTAGCTGGAAGTCCAAGCTGAAGCTGCAGCTGCTGAGGCATCCAAAGACAGGAAATTGCGAGAGAGGAGTGAACAGTACTCTAAACAGTTGGAAAGCGAAGTAGAAGGGCTAAAGGTTAGTCTGTTTTGATATTAACACCTGCAAAGTTACTAGTCAAGTAGGACTTGGATCTGTCTGATTGCTTTCAGATGTAGGACAAAAGGATGTTTTCAGTCTGTGTCTCCAGTTGATACTGATTATTAGTGCAAGCATGCATGGCATTATTGTCCAGAAAAATGAACATTTGCCTAATGTACTTTTCAGGCCAGTGTGTTCGCTGCTCACTGAACTATTTCTTAATATTTGATTTCTTGCCAGTTTGCTTCCATTTTTACTTTGTTTAACTTTACCTGGTAAAACCATGTATTTGGGGGGTTTTGTTTGAGTTTTTTTTTCATGTAGGATGGTTGAGCATTTGAAGATAAACCTAACTCTTAGGCAGGTTTCTGTATAGGTTTTTTTGGTGTACTGTGGTGTTCCTCACTGTGTCAGTCAAAAGAAAGATGGTGTTTCCTCCACAGTAGATGTCAACTGATGTAACTGTAAAGGAGAAGTTTTAGTGTATTCTGCCTCTCAGCCGGGAGTTGAGATGTTTTTGCACAAGAACAGCATTGAGCATGAAGGCATTATATTGATGAGATTGCTTACATGTGTATGTACTTTTTAGGAGCAGAAATTTAAGTAAGCCGAGAATGTAAACTGTTATTTATTCTGTGATTTAGCATTTTATATGGTGCTTTGAAGAAATAGACTTTCTCAAAAATTGAATAAGAAAGTTTTTAGTTTTCACATGAGGATCGTTGTTAATTTACAGCAAGATCTATTCCCAGTGTTCATTCAGCAGGAGAATTCTGCACTTCCTTTGCAAAATGTCAGATTAGGCCTATTCTGGCGTTAATTTACATGAATAAACATGTTTTTTTAATTAGAGTTCTGTGGGCCATTTGTCAACAGTGAGTCAGTGCACAGAGAATTTGGGGGTTATTCTGCATTCTTCTTTTTTGCCTTCCTCTGTTAAATGAAAAATAAGGAAATCCATTCACTATGAAGTCTGGATTTATAAAGTTCGTACTGCTGTGAATTCAGATGGTTATCTGAAAATTAAGATGTATTTCACCTCCTTTCATGTATTTTCACCATCAACAAATAGTTTGTATGACAGTTGGGGGCGAGAAGAATTTGTTGGAGATCTGTTGATAATAAATGATACGCCGATTTATAACACCAGGCCAAGTTTATCAGAAGAGGAAAGGGGACTTGTAGCTTTCTTAGCAATAATTTGTAATCCAGTAAGCACAGTGGGGTTGTTGTCCATAGTTAAGTTCAGGAGCCTGTCACAGAGAAAGGTCAATATTTAATGAAAAAAGGGAAGTTTCTCTAAATGAGAATAGAAAAGTCCATAAATGATAGCAGGTCAAGTGTAAACGGGATGTTGGTTGCTAAATAAAGAGAATTTAGCCAATACTTAACAAAAGATGCTCAGAGTGATTGTGGGAAGTTCTTTAAAGTAAAACCAGAAAGCCACCTTAGGAAACTCATGGGGCTGCTTGCTGGTAGGGATGAAAAGGAAATGTGAGTTGATAGAGCTGTGGCAGAAACACTCAGCGAGTTTTTGGTGTGACCAACTTTACTGCTGAAGCAGGGGAGATTGCCATACAGAGTATATGCTCTGCAGCAGATTGATCAGATGAGCTGGGTTGCTCTAAGCCTGATGTGCAAGAAGTGTTAGAGCTGTCACGTGACACAGATGTAAGTTATCCAGACCAGCAGCCTCACCAAGGGTGTTAAGAAGGAACTCAGGTGAGAAGTAAGAGAGCTACTGGCCAAGATGTGCACCCTCTAACATTGGCCCACTGTGCAGCTGTAACCCTCATCCAGTAGGTCCTGGAAACTGCAGAAGAGTGGATGCGACTTCTTCAGGAAAGGGGTAGAGGTTGTAGTCAGCAGTATGGTCAGTGAGCTCATGGGTGAAGCAGCGCCTATTGGGAAGAAGGCAGCACACCTTCTGTCTAGCCAAGTCCCGCAGCACTGACCTGCTGGGGTTCTGTGAAGTTGTCAGTAAGTGTGTGGACAAAGGAGAGCCAGTGTGTGTCATGTATTTAAATATACAAAACTAATCAGGCTCAGTAGGAGTCAGCATTGTGCCCTGGCAGCCAAGAGGGCAAACTGCATCCTGGGGTGCATTCAACAGCATCTAAATTACCTGTGTACCTGGCGATACATTGTGTCTCACTTGCACCATTTGTCCACTTGAAACAGGCATGTATGAAAGCACCTATTTGAAATATAGGCTTACATCAATTCAAAATGCGTTCTCTGTTTATTCTATTACTTTAGTTCTGTATAAGTCATTATACAGCACCATCCAGCTTTCTCTTCTCCTGCACCATCTGTCTTACTGTCTTAGTATTACCTTTTCATTGTGCAAAAAAAATGTGAAACACCACTAAATCATTTTACATACTTGATAAATGGTGTTGCACGGCCTAAACTTGCGTGCTGCGTTGCCATATATGAGTAGGCAATTCAGTATGTTGGGCAGTAACAGGCAAGTTCAGTAGTTAACTGCCTGTGCATGCAAGTTCCTGTATTACCTTTTTTCTTTTCTTTTATTTTCTTTTTTATATATAAATTTTATTTTTTAATTCTTTCTTTCTCCAAACCATCTCCTATTAGGGTGACATCTTCTTTCTCCAATTCAACGTTGTGTATCCCAGGGGCAGGATTTTACCCTTGGGTCAAAACAGATGGTTGTTTTGATATGTTACAGAAAACAATGTGGTAGCAGCACAATCTGGCTCATGCATTTAGGGGGTTCTGCAGTGTTCTGCTGATGCTAAGAGCAAGGCCCAGCTTTCTCCTAGGAACTCAGCTCATCTGAATGTTCCACAATGACGTTTAGCTCTGAAGGTCTATTCATACATCAGTAAAAGGAAATTGGTACCCAAAGCCATGTTCAATTAGGGGTGACTGAAAGGTTTTTAATATCTCATGGTAAGAATGGAGGTATAATTAACAAAGTATCTTCAATCCTCCCAAAGTTGTGAGACAGTCACTGTAAGGAAGGAGGTTTTCCAGTTACCTGCGCTATCTCAAGACACAGTGTTTGTATTAAGTAATTTCCTTAGACTACCTTTAATTACAGATTTGAAAAATAGAAAAAATTCCAAACCAAGTTATACATGTGTTTACATACAAAAGTATTTCCATACTTGGATTTCAGTGCATGTCATGCCGCTATCTCATTTTGAACCTGATCTTGCTCCTCCTCTATGTTATGGCAGGACATTGAGTTTAGTGAGTGCAGCATTTGGTGCAAATGGGTATGTATCCTGAAGCAGTGTGTAAAGACTATTGACATACCAGAAGACCTCACTAAGAGAGCTATGCAGCTGCGAGAAGTGAAGTAATTACTCTTATTGTTTAAAGCTTGTTTTTCCTATTAATCCACTCTGATGTAAACAGTTTAAGTGAAATAGGTCAGGTTTCCCTCCTCACCGATGCAGTCCTTATAGTGTTTCTGTAGCTAGATTTTAGCCTTCAGTTAAGCCTCTGCTTGTCTTAGTATAGCTTTTCCACTACTTATCTATGCTTTAAAATATGCTGTCTGTATATCGTAGTCCTTATTCTGCATTCCTCAAAGTCACTTGAACTTGTTGCTGTCAGTGGTGTGAGTGGAAACATAAAAACTGTCCAATTTGTGGTCACTTTCTGACTGCATGTAAGGGGGGTCAGAATGGGGCCAGAGGTGTTTAAAAGAAATGATCAAATTTTCAGTGGATTGAAAACTATTACTGCATTTAAATCACAAACTGATAAAGAGTACAGTTCAGATTTAGGCTGTAACAAATTTTCGAGAACATTGGGATAGATGTGTTTAACTCAAGTCTGTAATGGGATATTTTCTAAACATACCTGGGCATATTGAGTTGTTATTAAGCATCATTTTCAGCATCCTTGAGTACTAACTTAGGACTGTTTATTTTAGCAAAAACAGGTTGGTCGCTCACCTGGAGTAAGCAGTATAGAACACCAGCAAGAGATCACTAAATTAAAGGCAGACCTGGAGAAGAAAAGTGTTTTCTATGAAGAGGAACTATCTAAACGGGAAATCATGCATGCTAATGAAATAAAAAGTCTGAAGAAAGAACTGCGGGATGCAGAGAGCCAGCAGCTTGCCCTCAAGAAGGAGATAATGATTTTGAAAGACAAGTTAGAGAAAACCAGAAGAGAAAAGTGAGTATTGTATGGAATTTACCTTTAAGCTGACAATATCTTTTGAAGACTCCTAGTGTGTTTGCAAACACACTGTCACTTCCTTCACTGTAATACAGGCAGGTGCATTTTGGCTGAACCAGGGTTGAAAACAGTCACCTTTAAAACAAAACAGGAACAAAAAATGTACATCCCTGGCCTGAAACACTTAATTTTGCAGAATTTGTGCCCTGGCTGACCATTCCAAGGTATGTAACTTGAGTTGCAGACTTGCTGCTTGGGGTAGGTTGACCCCTGGAGTGCATGTTGCAGCTTAAAATAGTTTTTTGACATTTTTCTTCTGTTTGGTAGTTTCATCTTTTGTTGCAAAATGGTGTTAGAGATCAACTGTTGCTTACATTTCTGCCAGCCCAGGGACAGCCACTTAATGCGGACTAAGGCTAATCCATGCTGGGTTCCATCCAGGGTTCCATCCAGTGTTAACATCAGTCATCAGACTACTGCAGGCATTAAGCTGCTTTATCTCTTCTGACATGGTAATTTGTCAGAGACCTGCTTTTTTCTCTCCCACATGGTTGGCGCTTGTAACTGGCCTTGAGAATGTTCTTTGAGGCATTCATCAATAAAACCAAGTTTTTCTGTTGGATAATATAGTGATGGAAATAGTCGTAAGTTGAATGTATTAGTTTTCATTCATAAAAAATTCAGAATGCTTATAGACACTAACAGAGGTGCTGCTTTTTGCTGCTGTAGGAAGATGGCATAGGAAGTTCCTGCTGAAAGCTTAGCCAAACTGTAGCGAGTTCTAAAATATAAGCAGTAAGTAAAGCTTGTGCCCGTAGAGATGGAAACGCTGCTTCTCTGATAGTCCTTTTGCACCAGGGGAAGTGGATCATACAACTTAGAATGCAGAGCATGAGCTGTTCTTTCCTAGAATACAGGTATTCATAGACTGGGTATGCCTACAAGAAAACTGGAGAGGGCCTTTACACAAGGCGATGTTGTGGTAGGACGAGGGGGAATGGCTTTAAACTGAAAGAGGGGAGTTTTAAATCAGACATTATGAAGAAGCTGCTCTTCTTTTAGCTTTTGTGGTCAGGCATGCAGAGCCTTTTGTGAGCCTTCCAATTCAGAAACGTTCAATGTGAGAGTTGAAAAGGAAGCACCTGGAGGCTTTATACTGAAATAAGTGGAATTATTTCAACAATGGGCTTGGGGTGGGCATGAGGGTTAAAGGGTGTGAATACAGTTTGGCAAAAACATTTTGGAGGTCTAAAAATAATCTCTAGTGCTTATGAAAAAGCTTTGATAAAAGGGTGTGGTTGCATTACTTCATAAGGGCTTGTAGCGTAGAGTGAATTACATAGGTTAAACAAGGGTCAGTAAGAGCTTGGTCAGAATCTGTGCATAGTATTTTGTGTAACTTGCTTACTGGTAGCTTTTGTTTCATTTTTTTAAAAATAGATATTGTTTTCTTTATTTCCTTCAAATTCATGTTTTCTTCTGCTATTTCAACAACATAAGTTTTCAAGGGGGAGAAACTCCCTTTCTGTACTTGCCCTTTGCTAAAGTCTCCTAACCTCCATGCGATTAAAATTGGGAATGTAGGAATGTGATATCAGGCCAGTGATCTGTGGAGCACAGTATTCCATTTCTTAGAGTCATGTTTGTAGAAGTTTCTTTTAAACCTGTCATTTAATGGCAGATTTATGAAGCAGAGAGCTTTATCAACCAGCGATTGGGGGTTTTAAGTTGTGTGATATAAAAGAGCCTGGGGGCTGGTGTTTGTTCCAGTCTACTTTCCTTGATTTCAAAGCAGTAAGTGTCTCTCCACTTTGTACAGCTTCAGTAAAGAGACAGAGGGATAGAGTGGTACCATGAAGCTGTATTTCACATTGCTTGCATGTGATCTGATGGATATTTTACTGATAA
The DNA here is from genome assembly GCA_039720435.1 of Amazona ochrocephala. Classification (NCBI taxonomy): domain Eukaryota; kingdom Metazoa; phylum Chordata; class Aves; order Psittaciformes; family Psittacidae; genus Amazona; species Amazona ochrocephala. The sequence goes on along the minus strand of CM077878.1, from coordinate 115,738,445 downwards.
AAAGAAAGCTGGATCATGTATGCTTTCTTAAACTTGAAGAGCAGATACAGAGGTAAATCTCAGATGAGAGAAAAAGTTGATGGTAGAGGAGGGTGCCAGGTTTCAAAGTAAACACCTTATTTTGATCTTCCTGGCTGTCCAAGGTATGCCTATGGAGTCTGTTCCATGCTTTCCTGAGTTGATATTTGGGTGTAATGTATTACACCCACATTCTCCTCTGTCTAAAATGTATGTTTGTTTCTGTATTACACTATAGCAGTCTGACTTACTGAGTTAGTGACAATCATGAGTTAAATTAAGACTATAAAATACAGAAAACTACAAATATGTTGGCTATTTTACTGTTCCAAAGCTTCCTTAATCCACCACTATTTATGGCTGCTTTGAGCCCTAAAGCCTTAAAAGAACAAATTTTAGACAAATAGAGAATAAAAAACCCTGAAGAAAACCATAAAAGTTAAATAAAAGAAATAAATAAAGAATTAGTTCGGTCTGCTGTCTGAGGAATTAGCTTTGAATCTGTGCCTTGCAAACAGAAGCAGGACCTGTTACTAATTCCCCTGACAGCCAGTGCTTTAATCTCTTCCTGCCTTTTCCCTAGACTGCTCATCATATGCATGGAATCTGTTGATACAGAGAAGGAGTGGTGGTAAATTTCAAACTTGGCGTTTATGCAGTAAGGGTAGTCTGTTACTTTACTAGGATGGAGCATTATGTTTCAAAGGATGCCTAGCAACATACAATTTCACCATGAGTCTAACATGCTGTACTAGATTTCAAAGAGTGGTTGAAGCACTAAATGAATTTTAAATTAGGAATAGGAAATTCAAACCAGCATTACTCTTAACTGGGTTCACTGTAACCACTGACATCTTTTAAGGTCTCATCTTTTAAGGGTGTTCTGTCAGTTTGGCAGAGCTCTAGTAGTTCAGCAGCTCAGAAAAAGAGGCAAGGATGTAATATCTCTGTTGTACAATGTAAAATCTAGATCAGTATCCAGAAGAAAAATCACAGTGCTCGAGACAAGGTTTCCCCTGGATTTTATTTCTACAGTGCTACCTTTTTATACTGAGTACTCTTTCAAACCTTTTAAGGCTACACAGTGGTATTTGCTGAATGAATATTTTTACTGTATTTCTGACGTTTATAGCGTAGTTCCATCAACCTACTGATGAACTTTGTGCCAGTTACCTGAAAAATTGGTGAAATGGTGAATACAAGATACAAATGCAGTGAGTCTGAAAAGAGTGGATGCGAGGTGGAAATTGCATGTCCAAAACACTGCTGTACACAACTTTCAGGAAATTACAGTGTTCTTTGGCAAAGAGAGCACATGCAGCTTCATTTATTTTCAGGGTGCAAGATCAAAGCTGATGTTAAGTGGAATTAATCAGGGGTTCTCCTCTACTGACTGATATTCACAGGAAAAGGGAAGGTTTGAGGGGAACAGCTACTTTGAAACTTGTTCTCAGAAAGAATAGTCCAAACCTGCTCTAGAATCTGGTGATACTTAGTGTGTAGGTTATTCACCCAGTTTTGGCTGATAGTAGGCATGCAGTACCTGAATTAACAGTTCCAGTGTGTCCTGTCTGTTCTAAATTGTCCAAAAACTAGCCCATATAAGCTTTTCTCATTATAATCAGCTCCAAGTGTGCTGATTTACCTTCTGTATGTTCGGGTTTCATATGTGGTCGTTTTTGCCTGTCATTCGATGTGAAATTTGGAATTCTAGCAATACAAAGAATAATGTTTCTGTGAGCTGAGAATTTACCCTGAACCTCTTGGCATATTGACACACACTTTGATCTACAGAATTACAGCTTCCCAGTGTTGGGGTGGTTCGTCTGAACAATGTAGTAAGTGTATGTGGATTGATAAACATTAGCTCAGTGGAGCTCTATCAATTCCATACCGAAGGAAAGATCATTGTCTTAATGATAATATTAAAACACACGGTCTTACAGCCCTATAGTACATTTCTGAGTTTAAATAGGCTGTGGTATTACCAGCATAGTACTTCCTTTTCAGCTAGTGTGTGCATTGATCTTTTTGTCTTTAAGTGAACAGTGTAATGAGTTTTGGAATAAGAAACTTTCTAATTCTGCTTCATTTTATTTGTTAGCCAAAGTGAGAGAGAGGAATTTGAAACAGAGTTCAAACAGAAGTACGAGCGAGAAAAGATTCTGCTGACAGAGGAAAACAAGAAACTTTCAAATGAACTCGATAAGGTAAGTGCTGATTAGTTGTGTCCTGAGTTTACAATTAGGCTATATATAAATTGGACAATGTGGAGCTGTATTGGTTATGATTACCTCTGAATTGATAGCAGAAATTGATATTATGCCAAAAGTGGTGATCAGTATTTGATTTGAATAGAGTATCTACATAGAATCATAGAATGGTTTGGGTTGGAAGGGACCTTAAGTTCATCTATTTACAACCCCCTGCAGGGGGGCAGGGGCAGCTCACACTAGACCATGTTGCCCAAGGCTCTGTGCAACCTGGCCTTGAGCACTGCCAGGGTTGGAGCATTTAGAACTTGAGTATGTGTGCATATATGTGTGTGTGTGTGTGTGTGTGTATATATGCATGTATGTGTATTTATGTGAAGGAATTTAGTTAGATGGTCTTACAGTTTAGTAAGATTCATTTTAGGCAATACCTTATGCCAACAAAAAAAGGTGACTTATTTCATTGTATGACCCAAATATAAAAATACATAGTTAATGATGTGGTTACTTAGAGTATATTTGCATGTCAATTACTGTGAAAAAGCAGGGCCCTCCCACCCATTGAGATGAAGTGTTACTTTGAGGTACTAAAAAATACAACTGGTAAGGCATATTAATTGAAGTCTGTTGAGCAAGGAATAATGGTTTCGTGCATTTAGATTATCTCTTTATTGTTCATTTTGACAGGTTATTCAGGTTCATTGTGGATTAGCCGAGTTTTGCTAAACTAGTCTATTCTTTTTGTAATGTATTGAATTTTCTAAAAATATGATGAAAGTACAGTGTTCTTCAAAGTAAGCATGTGTGCTTGCCAGCGTTCAAATTGAATTCTGTTTTCATACCACTATAAGACACATTCTTTGCCTGCATATAAGCTTAGTCCAAGAGCAGTGAGAGATTTGTCACTTTGATAGTTTTTCTGCTTAGTGTCAGGCATATTTAAATCATAAGTCCATTTAAATGATAAGTATGGAGTAGAGTACTTTGGAGTAAAAAGCAGAACAGATTTAAAACTGATATTTTTTTCACCATTTCAATTTGTTAATGTATTTCAGTACTAAAAGAAGCTTTTTGTTTGAGAGCCATCCTCCTAAGCAGGGCTTCCTATAAAGTCTATCTGATCTCTGATTCCAGTTTGACTTTCTGAATAGCCATTTAATACAATGAAGGTTTAGTTCCCCGTACTAATCCAGGTTAGCTGTGGCTTTGTGTTGCAGAATGTGCATGTATGAATGACAGCTCTGTGAATGTGAGAGGTTAATTGTGGGGTATAACATATTGTACTTACAGATGTGCATTTAATTTTAATTTGCCTGACTGCAAGTAAGTAAAATGAAAAAAGAAGGGAATGTGAGACACCTGGAGAATCTCAGGACTGACTCATGCCTGTATCTGTTAAGCCTCTCATTCTCCATGGTTACTAAACAAGGGAGAGGTTTGGCAGTTTTATCTGAACTATAACAATTTTTGTGCCCTTGTTTTGCCCTTACAATGTAGGGTTTTTCATATAGAACATTCCACACCTATATGTTGCAAAGCAGAGACCTCCTAAGAGTTCTGGAGGTATTTAGAGACTAATTCTCAGAAAACTAATTAATTAGAGGAAAAATGCAGTTCTAGTCCTTAAAGATGGTCTTTCAGCACAGCTGAGGTCATACATAAGAAGAGATTCTGGCTTTTATTGTTGCATGGTGTTTATCGTGATGGGTAGTATCAATTTCTAAAGCGATGTGAGTGAGAGGAACACATGGGTTTGAGTCTGCAAAGGTGGAATCACAGCAGCTTATACCTTTAACAAGTTGTTCACATTCTCATTCAGCTCACTACCATGTTTGAGAGGCTGAGTATGAATAACCGGCAGCTGGAAGAAGAGATGAGAGACCTAGCTGATAAAAAGGAGTCCGTGGCCCACTGGGAGGCCCAAATTACTGAGATCATCCAATGGTGAGTCCTCTGCTCTAATGTCACTGCAGAATCCTCTCAGGATGTGGTAGGGCTGTTACTTAGTTTTTGCCTTTGCACGTGGCACTTGGAAGCGCTTAGGTAAAATCTTACAACCGGCCTGGGCTGTGCTGTATTTTTCCATGAGATTTTAATAATACCTAAATCCTCCTTAAGAGTGAAAGTGTCTAACCAAACACAACTTCTTTAAGTGCAGAAGAATCATGGCTGTTGGGTGTGGCTTGTGGCTTTTGGAGAGTGCTGGAAGGATCATGTGCTGAGCTCCCGCCTCAGAGAGGGGGCAAGCCTGGGAAAAGCAGTGGCTGAGTGTTTTGTCTCGGCATTAATTTCCTTCATCTGTTTGTCATGTGGCAGAATGAAACAAATACAGTGCAAGTTTTATGTGATGGGTTTTTTTTACAAGGAGGGCATTTGAGACTACCACAAATAAATAATGACATTATGTTTCTAAAGTCTTCTGGCCAGTTCTAATAAATCAAGGACAAAAACCCCCAAGTTGAAACTATTCAGAGAAAAAGATTGTTTTACCTAGGTGGTCTTTATTTTTCCTCTCCATGCCTGCTTCTTTCCCCTCCCTTTTATGGTCTGTTGCAGTGTTTAGCATCTACAAAACCAGTTTTCATCCACATACTTTCTTTACAGATTATCCACTTCTGGGAAGATCTCATCATCATATACTCATCTTTTTTGGGATTACTACTTGGTTGTTCCCCCCTATTATTCTCATCTCATGTTAGTAAAAAACTCTTAATTTGTTGTGTCAAAGCAAAAATGGGTAACAGCTTCTTCTAACAAAACTGTGTTTGGTGTTTTTGTCAGTATTGTTTTGTTATCCAAATACACATAAATTTGGCTTTTGCATATTGCCGTGTGAATATGTAACAGGAAAGAAAGGCTATCCTCTGGGCTTCTTAAAGTGTTTTAGCACTGATTGTAACATAAACTATATAATGCCAATCTGTGCTATGAAGTCCATAGTGTCTCAGGCCGTTATATTTCTAGCAGAGGTTAACAAATTTACAGGGTCCACTTTGTGCATATTCCTTTTCAATCTTGTCTCTCATAACTGTGTATAGTAGATGGCATCACGGAAATAAAAAATACATAAGAGTTGTTTAAATGAACAGTTAATTTCTAGATAATCAGAAATGTTTATTTGGGAAAAAAAATCAAGGTAACAAGACAGACAAGTCTGTTATTTCACATTCCATATTGTAATAAGGTAATGCTTATTGTTCTTAATGCACCGAGGTAACCAAACCCCATTTTTCAGATTTACATGTGAAAGCACTCCTGAAACTTGGCAGTTCTGGTAAAAGCCAAGTCTGAATTACTTAATACTATGTAAAAACATACCAACAGCCATTAGAATGTCCCTTCTCCAATTTATGAGAGTGTTTAATATTTTAAGATATGCTACTGATGTGGTTTAGGCTTGCGATAAAGAATCTCGCATGTATTAGAGATGTGGCTGTGAGGGTAAAAGAGGTTTGAGTGTTTCATATCTCTAAAGATACCTAATGAAAACAATCAGGTACATGCAAGACTAACTTTCTGAATGAAAGTTACCATTTTACTGATCCCTTATGATAATATATTGTTTTTTAAAAAGTATGGAATTAAAAATAAACAATTCTGTGAAAAGAAAGAGAAGTACTCCTGCCCCTTTACTCTGCTCTCGTAAGACCTCACTTGGAGTATTGTGTGCAGTTCTGGTGTCCTCAACATAAAAAGGACATGGAACTGTTAGAACAAGTGCAGAGGAGGGCCACGAGGATGATCAGGGGACTGGAGCACCTCTCATATGAAGATAGGCTGAGAAAATTGGGGCTGTTCAGCCTGGAGAAGAGAAGGCTGCATGGAGACCTCATAGCAGCCTTCCAATACCTGAAAGGGGGCCTATAGGGATGCTGGGGAGGCACTCTTCATGAGGGACTGTGGTGAGAGGACAAGGGGTAATGGATTTAAACTTAAACAGGGGAAGTTTAGATTGGATATGAGGAAGAAATTCTTTACTATGAGGGTGGTAAGGCCCTGGAATGGGTTGCCCAGGGAGGTTGTGAATGCTTCATCGCTGGCAGCGTTCAAGGTGGGGTTGGACATAGCCTTGGATGGCATGGTTTAGTGGGAGGTGTCCCTGCCCATGGCAAGGGGGTTGGAACTCGATGATCTTGAGGTCCTTTCCAACCCTTACTATTCTATGATTCTATGATTCTACTTTGAGCAAGCTTGCAAGAGATTAAAAAGATGTGGCTTGGTTCCAGTTCTTAATCGCAATACACATCGCAATACTTTCTCTCCATACTTCTCTCTGCTGATAACTTTTTTTCATCAATGTGAGGCTTTAGCTTGGCTCACATATTTGTTCTCATTATGTTTAGATTTTCCATGTGTTACCCAGGTAATCTGATCATGTCCCTCTGCTGGCCTTAGAATTCAGCACTGCATACTGAAAACAGGTCCTTCTCTGGGTATTTTTTTACTGTGAACATGGGATGCTATATGAAGTATTTAAACATCTATAATAATGATAAACATTTTAAAAAGGAGGAAAAAAAATGAAGAAAACTAGTCTTCTTTAACCCTTCACAAGCCCTGTTTTCCTCAGAAGAACACAGTTTTAATCCATACCTGTCCACCTCTTCAGCGTGACAACAGAATGCTTTGGTGCTAACAAAGTGGGGGAAAGCTTGTAGGCTCCCTCTTGAAAACTAGCAGATTATTCACATAATACTACCTTAAGGTAGGGATTTGGGTGCATCCTTTCCACCTCTTAAACATGGTGTTTGGCCACCATCATCTTTTTGTACCAAGATTCATGAAGGGTGGGAGGCAGTAGATGGAATTAATTATTGAGTTTGTAAACAGTTTGCTCAGCTGCCCATGGTAGTCTCAGGGATTTGTTGTAGTCCTGTTGTAACACAAGCCCAAGGAGTCCCTTAGGTCCTTTGGTTGGTTTGCCATCTAATAGATATCTCTCTCAGGAAATCTGCCCCATGTTCGAATCCACATTTTGGGTGGTTAAGATTGTCACTTTCTTCATGACTCCTTGCACACTTTTAAGTCATTATTTCCTTTAGATTTTATGACTTGTGCGTTATTTTGATGGCCTGTTATGTTCCCTTTAGCTTTTTTCCTGCTTTCTTACTGTGCTGTCTTGAATCATTTTAGGGCATATGTACAGAAGTCTTTTTATTTTTGCTGTTATTATCCCAAGTTTCTATAAATATAGCCAAATTTTGATACAAACACTTGAAGCAAACTGTCATTGCGAACTCTAATATGGTAGCAACAGACCCTCACAGGCCGCTCAGCCTTAATGGAGCTATTACATTGACAATTTATATTAGCCAAATCACTCATCATTCCTGGACAAGAGTAAGAAGTATTGAGGCTTTTATTGTCAACTATAAATATTCCTTTGGGAGATGGGAGAGAGATTGATTGCATTGGAGTTTCATGCAGTCTCTTCAAAAAGGAATCCTTTAAATAGCCATGCTACCATTTTTCTGTTCTGTGGCAGAAAGGAGGTCGATGGAAATCTTGGTGGTGATTCCCATTGTATTTGGCAAGAATCTTATTAGTCTCTGTAGGAGGGATTCATGTAACCTTGTTCTAGAAGTCCTAAGGTAGGCAAATAAATCCCATTAGTGGTGCTTTAGAAGTCTCTTTTCTCCCCATTGATTGAAAATGAAGCCTAGACAACTAGTTCAAATGAATAACTCTGTGTTGTTGAGTATGAGCTAAATCCTACCTAATTTACCTTGTGGATGTTAGGCTTTGATTCAGCTGGGTTGCTCTCAGGAGAAAGCACACACAAATTGTGGAAGAGGATTAGCAAAAATTTTGGGAAAATTCAGCTGTAAGAAACTCAAAACATGAAAAATCCTGAGATGCATCATGCTCGTGGTGTGAATAATCAGAAGTTTAGTATCTATGAAATAGAAATTCAGGAGGGCAGTGGGAAATGTCAGTGTTTGGGAGCAGAGTGAAGTGTTGAAACTTCTTAGAGAAGCAGCTTTAAATCCAAATTTTGTTGAGGAGAGTGGGGGGGGAGAAAAAAAGATGCAGGGTTTGAGCATAGTGATGCAAAGACAAATTTAAAAGCATTGAGAAACCAGGAGAATTGGGAGTGATGGCTCTTTGGCTTCCTTCGTGGTTTTAAATCAGATAAGATGCAGCCTAGCCTAAGACCCCAAGGGCTTTAAGGACCGCTCCTGTTCAGCAAAACCCGTTAGGCTTCTGGGTCCATATTGTATTGTAAAGTAGGGGACAGAGACCTGGAGATTCTGAGTTTCTGAGCAGCCTGACAAATAGTGTACTAGATATTAGTCAGTGATTATTCGAAGGTTGTCACAGTGTTGGCTCCAATCAAACAGTTGACTTTAATGTGACAGGAATTTGTACTATGTTGCTGTTGTAGGTTCTTTATAGTTAATGAGCTAAGCTTGCAAGGGCACTTCTGTTATATATGAAAACAGAACAGTTAACCTCAGCTAAATTTTCAGTAAACAAGGTTAACTGTGTGGAACCTGAAGGGCTTTTCTGCCTTAGGTCTTTTGTTGTGCTTGGTAGGGCTCTCCCCAAGAAGTGGGGCAAGGAAAGAAACATTAGTAACTTTACCATTCTTGCTCTGGTTTTTTGTTTGTTTTTAAAGCCAAGCAAACAAAAGCGACTCAGCAAAACAGTAAGAAATCAAAAATCTACAAGACTTCTTGGTTCATGCAACGGATTTCACATCAATGTATGCAAACATGCCTTTAATCGCTCTTCATTATCGAGGGAATTTTGCCATCTAGTGGACAACAAAACTATCTCCCCCAATTTGTACTGCTGTTGTTTACGGTCTTCCGAAGTCTGAGGAGTTTCCTTGAACTTGGGATAGATTTCTGCAAAAAATTGACTTTATCTTTTCATTTCCTAGGTTTTTTACATGTTCTGTGAAGCATCTTTCTGAGGTTTTTCCATGTGCAGCTTTTCAGCATTCAGAGCCTTGAAGGTTCTGTGCATCATAAACCAAATAACTGAAGTGTTTCCTTACCTTCTGTAAGGAAGACTCTATATGGCATGATAAAACTTGACAAAGAAATTTGACATTGAAAGTTCATCAGCTTTAGTTAGAAAAGTTAAAAAAATAAGGCTTCAAATCCATTTTATTTTAAATCATAGAATCATAGAATAGTTAGGGTTGGAAAGGACCTTAAGATCATCCAGTTCCAACCCCCCTGCCATGGGCAGGGACACCTCACACTAAACCATGCCATCCAAGGCTCTGTCCAACCTGGCCTTGAACACCGCCAGGGGTGGAGCATTCACAACTTCCTTGGGCAACCCATTCCAGTGCCTCACCACCCTTACAGTAAAGAATTTCTTCCTCAGATCCAATCTAAACTTCCCCTGTTTAAGTTTAAACCCATTACCCCTTGTCCTCTCACCACAGTCCCTCATGAAGAGTGCCTCCCCAGCATCCCTATAGAACCCCTTCAGATACTGGAAGGCTGCTCTGAGGTCTCCATGCAGCCTTCTCTTCTCCAGGCTGAACAGCCCCAACTTTCTCATCCTGTCTTCATACGGGAGGTGCTCCAGTCCCCTGATCATCCTCTTGGCCCTCCTCTGCACTTGTTCCAACAGTTCCATGTCACAGAATCACAGAATCACAGAATAGTAAGGGCTGGAAAGGACCTCAAGATCATCGAGTTCCAACCCCCCTGCCATGGGCAGGGACACCTCCCACTAAACCATGCCATCCAAGGCTATGTCCAACCCCACCTTGAACGCCGCCAGGGATGAAGCATTCACAACCTCCCTGGGCAACCCATTCCAGGGCCCCACCACCCTCACAGTAAAGAATTTCTTCCTCATATCCAATCTAAACCTCCCCTGTTTAAGTTTAAACCCATTACCCCTTGTCCTCTCACCACAGTCCCTAATGAAGAGTCCCTCCCCAGCATCCCTATAGGCCCCCTTTCAGGTATTGGAAGGCTGCTATGAGGTTTCCACGCAGCCTTCTCTTCTCCAGGCTGAACAGCCCCAACTTTCTCAGCCTATCTTCATACGAGAGGTGCTCCAGTCCCCTGATCATCCTCGTGGCCCTCCTCTGCACTTGTTCTAACAGTTCCATGTCCTTTTTATGTTGAGGACACCAGAACTGCACACAATACTCCAAGTGAGGTCTCACGAGAGCAGAGTAGAGGGGCAGGAGCACCTCCCTCAACCTGCTGGTCACACTCCTTTTGATGCAGCCCAGGATACGGTTGGCTTTCTGGGCTGCAAGCGCACACTGCCGGCTCATGTTCATTTTTTCATCAACCCACACCCCCAAGTCCTTCTCTGCAGGGCTGCTCTGAATCTCCTCCCCGCCCAACCTGTAGCTGTGCCTGGCATTGCTCCGACCCAGGTGGAGGACTTTGCATTTAGCATGGTTGAACTTCATCAGGTTGGCATCAGCCCACCTCACAAGCGTGTCAAGGTCCCTCTGGATGGCATTCCTTCCCTCCAATGTATCAACCGAACCACACAGCTTGGTGTCATCGGCAAACTTGCTGAGGGCGCACTCAATCCCACTGTCCATGTCACCCACAAAGATGTTGAACAAGACCGGTCCCAACACCGTCCTTTTTATGCTGAGGACACCAGAACTGCACACAATACTCCAAGTGAGGTCTCGCAAGATCTGACATTGTCCCTTTTTTCCTCACAGTTTTTACACATAATTAAAAACAGAGAAGATGCTGATTCCTACATCGCTTTTCCTTCCTTCTTCATCACTTACTTTCTGGTCTTGAGAGCTTCACATTCCTTTTACTCCTGCTTACATTGCACTCTTTTTTACTATGTATTATGCACCTTCCACCCCCCAAAAAGCATCTTAGTGCTATTTCTCACATCTTTTGCCCACTCTTATATGCTAAATAGTTTGTATAGGCAAAGTTTATTTGTATCTGGTCATTGCAATGTATGCAGCATGTTATGGGAAAAGAAGTTGGACTGCTGCTTCCATTGGGTTCTAGTATACCTTGGGAAAAATAATGACTCATTAATATCAAAACTCTCACTGACTTTATTAAAGTTAAGATGTGTTATTTTCTAGGCTCTTCCCTACCTCCTGAGCTAAATTACAAGCAGGAGACAAAGCAGATAAAGCCCAAAGCATGAATAAGTGTTCAGTTTTTCATGTTGGGTGTGAGTTTTGTGGTCACTATTTTTGCATTAGCCTCCTCTGTATTAAAGCAATTTTTCTTATGTGAACTTTAAATTGCCTAGCCAGAAGTCAGTGCAACCCGTAGCTGTTTAGTCCGTGGCTTTTGCATTGTGATCTTGCCATAAGGCCACTGTGGGAAAGTTCTTCTGTTCCTCCCAGTGGCTGTTCAGAGTGTGTGCTCTGTGTCTTTCTTGCTTCCTAGTCTCTAAATCTTTGTTGAAATACTGATTTTATTAATTAATGGTAAACTTGTAAGGAGAACCATTTCCATATTCATTGTGTGCATGAAGTCCATAGCGTCAATCAGAGAAACTTATATTGCTTTATTGGTATGGAGGGGGAATTGCTCCAACAGAATTACAGCTATGAAGGAAAGCAAGGAAAAGTTAATTTCCGTTAAATAGAAATACTATTTTCCTACTTTCCTCTATGTTATTTAAAACTATTAGATGTTCTTTACTTAGAGCACATCCTAAACATTTCTGTGGTTAGTGTTGACAGATCTGACTGTGATCAAGCTGTGGTATTAGACTGCTGGTCTTCAAGACCAGCTCAGAGACTTGGGTGTATCCTGGTGTTGCAGAGCTGTGTTTGTACTTCTGTGGGCTGGATGAGTGTGTCCAGAGCCAGGCATGTGAGGTGAAAGGAACTAGGGGGGTGTGTGTGTGTCTGTTTGGTTAAAGTATTTCATAAGCTACTTAGTTTTCAGTGACATAATTGTTTGGCAACTTCCTTTTCTACGTTAAAACCTGAGGCAAAGTAAAGAAAGATCCTTCTGCTGTCATTAGTCACAAAGTCTTTTTTCCTCTTTGTAACTGATGATGACAGAATCTCAAAAACAGACACGTCTCCTCCTTGATGTCTTCACACCCAGAAAACGTGCCTTGATAGAAAGCAAGCTCAGAGACCCTCTTCTGGCTTATGCTGTTTAATAACATTGGAATTATATTCTCTCTCTTTAATTAGCATTTCTTGAAACAACATCACTGATTCTAGCTACTAGTTCTCATAGTCAGTTGATGCAGTACACCGCTAGTTCCAATACTGTGTTATACTGAGACATATATTACTTTCTTGGATACATCATTCTTTAATCTTTAATACTTCTCTTAAAGATTGATATTTTTATTGGATGTTTGCAAAGCAGTAAAGGCTTAGTTCTGTGTGGTTTTCTTTATTATATTTTTTTGTTTCCTTATGCTTTATGATTTCTGTTTCATATTCTGCTGGTTTGTGTTTCTTTTTGCTGTTTTGTTGAAGGGATTTGTGGGTTTTTTTTTTTCCTTCCAATTCTTCATTAAAGCACACTTTTCTTCTTTTGTAATTGTTTAGGGTAAGTGATGAAAAAGATGCTCGAGGTTATCTTCAAGCCTTGGCCTCTAAAATGACAGAAGAACTAGAGGCACTGAGGAACTCCAGTTTGGGTGCAAGAGCTACAGTAAGACCATTTCCATATGTCAGAGGGGGTTTTGGTTTTGTAAAAACACTGATTTGATAGTTTCAGCTGCAGTTTCTACCTGTCTGTAGAGTCTGTGTTAATCAAAAGTTAAACTTTTCTAGAGCTTCCCTTCTGAATAACTGACTAGCCAATTTATTCTTTATTAATGAATTAAACACCAACATCTTTATAATGTGATTTTATCTATGTTATTGTTCAAGTAGCTGGTTTACAATCATACATGAATTTGTTGAAGTAAATCTATACTTTGGGTCATGAAAACCTTAAAGTCCTGTGAAATGTGAATGTCCTTCTTAGCTGTCATATGAATTGAGGCACATCCGAACTAGAATTCACAATAATTTTAAGATCATAACAGCATAAGGTGTTAATTTTGCCCATCTAATACTTGAGTTTAAAAATAATACTGCTAGTAACAATACTCTTAATTTTTTCATTTTAGATTGCTTTGAAATTAATGAACTCTGACATTAAGAACATAATAGACAGAAATGTAATTGAAGTTAGTTCCATTCCTCAGTTTCAGCTTTCTTTCCTCTTAGCCTTTCTTTTCCCTTTTTTTATGCTTTGCTAGGACATGCCCTGGAAGATGCGCCGCTTTGCAAAACTGGATATGTCTGCAAGGTTGGAACTACAGTCTGCTCTCGATGCGGAAATCCGAGCCAAACAGGCTATCCAAGATGAGTTGAACAAAGTCAAAGCTTCCTGTATATCTACAGAGTGGTAAGACTGAATTGTTCTGATGGAAATTTACTGTGATACCTCCTAGGGAGTGTCATCAAATCTGGATTTTATCTTGTCTGTCAAAATTTGGTAATGAATGATGTGCCAGTTCCTTGCATCTGAATGTGAAAAAAAGACCATATGTCTCTTCATGGTGTGAGCAGCTGAATAGCAGATTGGGAGGGAGCATCTGGTCCAACCTTTTTAGGCATGGCATGACCTAGACTAGATGTTTGGTATCCTGCCCAGACACATCTTAAAAGCATCCAGTGTTGGGGAATCCACCACTTCCCTGGAGAGATTATTCCAATGGCTGCTTGTTCTCATTGTGAAAAATTTTCCTCTTGTGTCTGATCAGAATCTCCTCAGGAGTAACTTGTGCCCATCACCCCTTGTCTTCTCCATGTAAAGAGACTCCTTGTAAAAAGGGAGTCTTCCATCTTCTTTGTAACCACCCTTTAAGTACTGGCACATGGTGACAAAGTCTGTCCTGAGCATTCTTTTCTCCAGGCTGCACAAACCCAGTTCTCAGCCTTTCCTCACAAGGCAGGTTCCTCCCAGTCCTTGGATCATCTTTGTAGCCTTTCTCTAAACCCTCACCAGCCTGTCCACATCTTTTTTTAAATAGCGGGGACCAAAACTGAGCTCAGTATTCTAGCTGTGGCTTGGAAAGTGCAGAGTAGAGTGGGATAATGACTTCTTCATCTCTGGTGGTGATGCCCTTGTTGATGTAACCCAGCATCCTTGGGTTGCTGCAGCTGCACACTGTTCACCCATATTGAAGACTTTGAGAGGGGACAATTTAATAGTACAATCTCTCCTAGTTGTGTTAACAAGTTCTAATGCAAGCAGAGTTTGCTTTTGTGTTTTCAGCATACTCTCTTCCATTCTATTGGTAGTCATATTGGGTTAGCTGACAAAAATCAATTCTTGCATACAGATTTACACAGTAATAAGATGTGGTTATGGAAGATTATGAATTGTTGTATGCCTTCCTCAGACACATCCTCCCCTCCCTTTTTAGACTTCATTTAAGTGAATGCCTAAAGCAGGGATTTGTGGGAAGACATTCCATTTCTAGGTTTCCAGGTTCAATCTAGCTTAGAGTGCTTGACTTGTTTTGCTACTTCAGAAAAGTTGCAAACTTTCTGTTGCTCTCAGCTGGACAGAGCTGCAATTCAAATACATTGTAAAGTGGAATACCATGTCCACCTGACTTGGATGTTTTTCAGACCACAAAACATGATGGGCAACACTGTAGATCCTCTAACAGGATGTTTGCTTTGATAGACAAGATGAGAAGTGTGGTAGAAATGTAAGCGTTACCTATCGGCTGTGAATCAGCAAGCACTGAGGCAACTAACTATGAAGTAACTGAGAAGAAAAATAGTTCAGTGTCATCTATGAGAATCACAGGCACTGTGAATTAAAAAATCAAAAAAACACAACAAAAAAAAAACCTAACAGAATTGTAAGCATAATAATACATGTGGTCTTTTTTTCTCATTCACGGGATACAGGCTCACGCAGTTAGTCTCTAATTAGAAACATGAGCCTGTTTAATGGGTAAACAGGGGCAATTAATTGCTTTTTATGTTGGCTTGGGGTTTTTAAATACCATACTAAACAGGTCCCAATGGATTTCTGAATTCATTCTGCATTTGATGACATCCATAAGCTTTCTGGGCATTAATTTTTAAATAGCATGCAAAGATGGACTGCAGTGATAGGACACGGGGGAATGGGTTTAAGCTAAAACAGGGGAAGTTCAAGGTAGATGTAAGGAAGAAGTTCTTTACTGTGAGGGTAGTGAGGCACCGGCACAGGTTGCCCAGAGAAGTGGTAAATGCTCTATCCCTGGCAGTGTTCAAGGCCAGGCTGGATAGAGCCCAGAGTGACATGGTCTAGTGTGAGGGGCTCCTACCCATGGCAGGGGGTTGGATTTTAAGCTGCTTTCCAATCCAAACTATCCTGTGATTCTATAGACAAAAAAGTGACTTGTATCATGGGTTCTCAATATTTACATAGTTTTTTTGTTTGTATTCTTTTGAAGTAAATTGCAAGAAGCTGAGAAGAAGAACACGGAGCTGTTGACAGATATTGAAAGGCTGAAAAAGGAGACAGAAGAGCTTAGATCAGAAAAGGGTATGGCAACTGATATCCAAGTAAATAACATGTTTCACTTTGGTGGGTACGTCTTATCAGTTGTCACCTTGCGAGCAGAATATGGTACTGACAGACTTTGGCATACAAAATGTGAGCACAATTGCATGTTAAGATGTACCCACAGCAGTTGCATTTGCATTTCTAGCACATACTTGTATTGCACTTCTGGCTTGTTGATATGCTTGAACCAGGAAGCTATTATTTGAGTTGGAATTGCGTTGTTTTTGCTTGGCATTGGTATGGTGACTTACTGCCAGAAAACTGTTGCAAGTACAGATACAATTTTTTTACCCTTTACCATGGGTGCAGATAGTCAGACTTCAACACTGATCGTAGTGGTGTTTTATGGATGTTTGGGGCCTGTCTACACAGAGAGTAAACAACTGCAGAGGCGTTCATAGCATTTATTTGTTTTGTGGGATGACTTTTGTTGATTGGCATTGTAACCACGCAGTGAGCAGTGTGATCATGTTTGCTTTGCTGTGGTTTTAAGAGTATGTTCTGGGTTTTCTAGTGCCTCTGTTGTAACAGTATTTTGCATTGTTGCTGGGAGAAAAAGACTTTTTGGTAATTTTGAAATTAAAAAAGAATTCATTACGAGATGATAAATGATTTGGCTGATTCTTTCCAGTAGCTCTGTTGTTTGAATCTTCTGAGTCACGTGAGAAGAAGTGATTTTTCAGGCCAAATGGAATTACCTAATTTTCAGCAGGGAGCTGAACTCCAGAGTTTCAAAACCCTGCAACAGTTGCTGCATAGGGATGTCAAATACTCTTCAGCCTCTGCAACCTAACAGCATGTCTGTCAATAACGTATTGTACATTCATCTCCTATATTCAGCCTCCAAGTGCTGGTTGACTGGTAAAAATAATACAGACCTATACAGAACATTAAAAAATTACCGATGCCAATAAGCTAATAAGACTTAGGGAATTGATATTTGTTCATCTTGATGCTTAGCACTGGTACCAGGGTTGTGCTTTTTCCAAGTGCTTGGAGAGGAACTCTATAGCATCTCCCTGGATACAACAGCTTTCATTTACAGATTCTTGAACTGTCTTAATTCTGTGTGGCTACTCAACTTCTGAAATCTTCCTTTGTGTTAAGAAATGTGCTAAGAATTTATAAGTAATATTTTATGCTGTATTTTTTCTGGTGTTTGAGACCTTACTGGTTGTTTTGTGAAAATAGTGACAAACTTTTACTCTTTTCCTAATGAAAAGAAAATGTGCTGTTTAAGGAACAGTTACATATTACATTTTTTGCCAGAAGTAAATTAATAAGATTCTACTGCAACTATTTAAATATTATTTTTAGAAATACACCTTAATCCAGAATCCTTATCCTCTTGGGGCTTGGTTTTCTCTTATAAGAATAAATATTGATGTTTGAATCATGAACTGTATAGAGGATTCAAGTTTAGTCAATGTACAGTGGTAACTTCCTGTGTGTGGAAATTGATTTCTAGGAAGGGTTCACTTAGATTAGCACTTAAATCTGTTGCTCTTTGTAAATGATTTCCAGAAACTTAGAAGAATGGGGGGAAAAAAAGATTACTAAAAAAGATTGTATAAAGCAGCAGGTAATTTGAGAATTGTTTTTAGTATTTTAGTTGGGATTTCAGTGTGTTTATGTTTTCAAGATGAAAGGGTTCTGTGTAACTCTATGTTCACTGTGGGTTTTATTTAGAGCAAACAAGGTGATGTATCTAGTTAGAGCAAAACACTGATATTTTCTAAGATAAGTAAGTGTCCTTTGATAGCATCAGTCATTTGAGATGCACACAGTCCTGGAGGCTCTGGTCATAATAAGTATAAATATATGTGTGTATACACATATAATATTTATATATATTCTCATATCAGGAAGCTAGAGTTTGTACACATCTGTGATTTATGAACACCCACACAGCAACTTGAATTATGCCCCAAAGAAAAGAAGAAAAAAGAAATATATCAGTTGGAGCAAGTTAAAATAACAATCAAGATGTGCCACCCTCTGCAGCTCTGGAGGGTGCAGCATTCCTGCTCTGTTTACTGGCTGAAAACTAAGGAAATGGTGTAGCTTGACAGAGACATTCGAAGCTTGCCCAGGATTGTATTACTCCTGGACATTTGAAAGTGAGAGGTAGCAGGCACACATGGAGCATGGGTCAAGGAACCTGTATTATTTGGGAATGCAGTATATTCCCCAGACCTGTTCTGTGCATTGCTGTGGAACCTCACTGTTGGCTACAGCCATCCCATTACAGTAGGCTGTCCAGTGTGTGACTAGAGCTGGGTGACACACACTGTGTTAGCCTCCGTGCCTGTGTGTCGTGCAGTGCTTGTTGCACATTAGGAATCTGTGCCTTCTGCGAAACAGACAGGTACTTACAGTATGTTTTCATGTCGAATTCACACCACACACATCCTAGCTTGGAAAGTGTTAATTAAACATAGGCTGCTTGCTTAGGGCGTGTATATCTGTTAAAAACCTCTTACTCTGGAAACCAGACCAAATGTGACAACTCACTTCAAAAAACGTAGGTGGTTCAGGTGGATACTCAAACCCCAATTCAGCAAGGCAAAGGTCCTCCATGAAAAGGTCATTTTTCTGTAGCTTAAAAACCTGCTGCTGTTTTCTAGGTGTAAAGCACCAAGACTCACAGAATTCTTTCTTGGCATTTTTGAATGCGCCTACCTCTGCTCTGGATCAATTTGAAGTAAGTGTACAGCTATTCTAACTCTCTGTTAATAAGTGAAACTACTGCTGTTACAGGCAAGGTTATATGCGTATTTCCTGGGAGTTTGCTACTCTGGTTTTGCCGTATTTCTCCATTTATATTTGTGTATAATAATATGTGATAATTGTTTGTCATTTACAGTGCTGGCTGTCTTCTCTTGAACACTGGTGATCATAGTTATTTCTCTCTCAAACCTTGACTGCAGAAATTCTCCTGGTTTTATAGTGAACATGGAAAATGTAGTTGTTGAAATGGCTTTTCTTTGTATTTAGAAAAATGCTAAGTACTGCAGATACTGGTTTCGTAAAAATGAGAGAAAACAAATAATCCTTGGGTGTATTCTATGAAGTCCTTGGTACCATGTATTTATCATATGGTTTTCATTTTCTGTTCATTTTACACAGATCTGTAAAATCCAGATAATTACTATGCATCTTCTCTCCACAGATCCTATATATTAAAAAAATAAATCTGTTTTAATTCCTTTGCTAATTCTAGACAAAAGGCCACTTTAGGTAGAAAACCTGGAAGGAAAAACGTGAAATGACAGTGTACATTTCCTATCTTCTTTTTTTTAATCAACAGTAAGCAATGCACCATTTTTTCTGAAAAGAACAGCTGGGGTGAAATATTGGTCAGACTGACTTCAGAGGGGACAAGGCACCTGTACAGTTACACGCTGGTCTAAAATTCCCCCCTGTGTTTTTCCTGATGGGTTTACAAGGTCATCACATGAACGAACGTAATCCTTGGTGTTACTGATGTCCCCAATTTATTTTCTTTTCATTGCATATTCATTAATTCATTGTTCTCTCTTGAAGTCCTCACATTAATACCATTTTTTATTTGCTTTTGAATTACTTTTCTTATAAGTTACTTTCAATATAAAACTCCTGTTGGAGTGCAGGAATAGTATTTTATTGAGTGAATGATGGAAAAACATCGGGGTTTATACAGGTAGTTTATTAATTGTCTATGAAAGGCAATTAATGGCAACTTACTGAGGTGTCTGTTACTGGCACTAGTTATTTACAGTTCTTTAGTCTTGCACTTTTATTTATACTGAACAGTTTTCTTCATCCATCTCTCTTTCTCTCTCTCTCTTTTTTTTTTTACTGCTGTTTTCATTAAAATAGGATTCCTTTTCCTCCTCTTCATCCTCATTGATTGATTTTATGGATGACGTAAGTCTGACTTTCAAACCAGTAAATCCCCCAATAAGAGAGCAGTTGTTTGATTTGGAATAGTCGAACATTAATGCAGTCAACTTATATCTGCAAGTGCAGTAGAAACAAGACTTCCTATAATAGCATACTTACACCGGTTTATGTAGACAGATGTTAGATTTTAAAGTAAATGTTTTTCTGTAGGGTAAGGTGAAGAATTATTATTTACAATCAGTTTTTCTAATGGGGAGCAGCTGCTTTTGGACCTTATCTACTGATATGGCCTATGGGAAATGGTTCCAAAACCACTGGCATGTTGATTTAATTTAGTTCTATTGCTTCAGATTATTACTGTATTATCAGTTTTTTCCAGTAGTTTTCTGATCACGTCAGTGAAAATGTTTTCCTTGCATACAGTTAATTTCTGTTTGCTCAAATAAAGAAAATCTCTTTTTTAGCTTATACTGTCAGAATATAGGCTAAAATATAACTTCATTATAACTGAAGTGAACTTACTGCTTTTTATTGCCATTTGAGATGCTAGTTTTCTGTCAGGACACTGTTCAATATTTAGCCTAGTTAGTTGCATAATAAGGGAATTGAGTTTAAAACTGAAAACTGACAGCATTATATTTCTTCCAGGCTGAAGTAGTAGGCACATAAAAGTAAATAATAAGTTTATTAAAATCAGAGTATATGCAATGCATCCGTAGTAGAGAACCGTCCATTACAGCTCTGTAGGTATATTGTGTGTGTGTATGTCTGTGTGTGCTTGTATATATGTGTATACACATATTTATATTTAAAATAGTACAGTTCTGTTTGCATTAAAATATGTTATAATGAAATTTATTCTAGAAATGGCTGCTGTAAGGAGTGTAACAGAGGACATATATAGTACATGGGCCTGTTCCACTGATGGCATTACCTTTCACAAACGCTGAAAGAATGTTTTTCTTCTAGATGCTTTTTTTCCCCCTAGCTCAGGTATATACCTTAGCCAAAATGTGAAGGTACATCTTGGGTAGTGCAGCAGGAAGTATTTGCCTGTATTTTTATAAAGCATACAGAAAACTGTCTTACACAAAAAAAAACAAAAACACAAGTAGTTTCCTGTTATGTTAAATCTACAATAAATGAATAATATTTACGGGGATTAAAGAAGTGTTCTCTATGTTGCCTGAGTATTAGGAACACTTAGTTTGTAGCAACAGGTTATTTCATAGAAAGTTACTTTTAAAAATACCTAGTACCCTCTCCTAAAACCTGATAAAAGAGAAATAAAGAATATACATGGCAAAGGAACTGATAGTGTTCTATTTTGCAAGAGGAAAATTAGGAAAAGAAAACTTTCCTGGTTATTATCTAGTTAATTTTGAAGGACATCAGTCCTTTATTCTGTATTTATTGAGACCTTCTTCTTCATCGATCCACCCAGGTCAAATCTTTTCAAATACCCGTCTTTTATGTAAAACTCCAGGTATTAATGACTATAGTATTGCATGTGGATGACTTAAAACACGCAGAGTCAAACCTTCCCTGTTACATCTTCAGTCTGAGTCCAAGAGGAGCAGGTTTTCCTTGGTTGCCTTGGGCACAGGTACATTTCTGGACTGGGCTGGCCAGGGGCAAACATCTCTTAACACCAGGGCAGAGTTGTTTCTCATCTACCAAAACTGCAGGAGAAGAGAGTTGACTGCTCAAAGATGGGAAAGGGTACTATGCAGGCAAATATACAAGACTTGTTGAGCTACCTGTCTTTATTAGATAAATAAAGCTGATGTAGGTGTTAGTAGGTGAAAGGTGCTTTAATGCAGTTGTGCTTGAAGTCAGTTCTGCATTTTTCATGTATTGGAGAGTTACATGAGTCATTCATAGAGAAATTTGTAACTGAATTATCAAAATTACTGGTTAATTTATGTTTAGCTCATTGAATTGGTCCAATATCAAAATATTTGGCACAGTTAAATGAAAATAAGGGTATTAAAAATCCTTGCCCACTGAATTTAACCTCCATTCGCTTTCCAGTGTCTCTTATTGACAGTAGTTACATTGAAGGGCAGTGTTTCTTGCAGCGTCTCAAGAAGAATTAATCTGTGTTCAGTTACACCTGAAAATCATAGTATCATAGAATGGTTTGGGTTGGAAGGGACCTTAAAGCTCATCCAGTTCCAACCCCCTGCCACAGGCAGGGATACCTTCCAACAGGCCAGGTTGCTCCAAGCCCTGTCCAACCTGGCCTTGAACACTGCCAGGGATAGGGCAGCCACAGCTTCTCCGGGCACCTTGTGCCAGCGCCTTACGTTAGGGCTAAGGAAGAATTAGAAGTCCTCAAGTAGGACTTAGCAGTGCTGCACTGTTGCATGGGTTTCAGGAAAGCCTCTCCTGTGATCAAGGGGCCAAGTAAATTTTACTGATGGCCTTTATTGTTCCTTCAGCCTATGTGCTTCATGAGGAAGTGACAGAGAGAGTGTAAAGTAACATGCAGTTATCTAGCACTCTGCAAGATCTCAGATCTGTTTAGCCTGTGGATGTGTAAGCAGCACTGATTTTGGCCCACTGATGACGTTTGGAGACTACTGGGATCAGTATGTCCTGTGCGTCTGCCATCCAAGCAGCATAACTGTTTATAGCACTTTGTGAATGGCTGGAGTGAATTCCAGGTTTTTTTTTTTGTCAGGAAAACAGTAGTTTTGCAATTTCTGCTGGAGAGAAGTAAAAATAGATGCCTCTGTAGCCTGCAGATGCTGAGCAGCAGAAGTGGTATCTCACTCTCCAGAGGAATAGCAGTCACTGTTGGTTCCAGCTGTCCCTCCCGGAAAAGATACTTGGTGAGGTTGGCAGAACTGGTGCCTAAACCCTCATAGCTGTGGAAGTCCATGTATTCATTATGTCTCCTGTGCACGTGGTAGGGTGCAAAGAGAAGTAGGGATGGGGTTTGCTGTCCCTGGTTTCTGATCTTGGTGGGGAGGGAAAGTCACCCTCATGGACTTTAATGTACTAATTTCTAAATCTTTGCTGCTGTTTCTCCCATGTGTTGCAGGCTGTCTCTCAGTAACATTGTCTAGGTGTTCAGCCTCCTGTGTTCACTACAAGTGTCTGATAATGGAAGTGTTGGATTTGATTTGGGTTTCTTGCCAGGCGGATCCTTGTGTATCTTGCTAGCTACCAGAAGCAGTCAGCTTGTTTTATTTAAAGATGAATTTGGACTTCATAACAATAAAATGGGATCCCATTTTTCCTTGGCAAAATTATTTTCCCCACTTGCTAGAAAATACTATTTTTCCCCTGTTATCAACACATTACAAATTAAAAACACGTCTTAAATCCTCCTGCAGTTTCTCCTCACATGCTGTCCCCATGGGCTTGGGTTAGATGAAACAAATCTGAACTTCGTAAATAAGCACAGAATAAATCATGTTCGGAATTCTCATTATTAAACAGAATAAGCCATAGTGTTCTGTGGTGAGAGCCCTTACTCTACCTGCACATTTGTAATTAAGTTTAGAATAATTCTGGTTCTTGATACTTTAAATTGGATATATTGTGCCTCCAAGAGATTGCTTTATTCACCCTGTTCACAGCACAGAGACGCTATTATGTGACATTGTTAATGTATCTGCAATTTCACTGCTATTGTTTTATGTAAAACTACACTTTAAAACAATGTTCCTTTTTTTTGGATGTGTCTTCCCACTTGTTGCCACAGAACATCTTGTTTTCAGAACCCTTGTAAAAATGAACATGTTTGTGTGTGTCTAAACACTACTTCTGGAGATGTAGAGTGACCAGTTCTGAGCTGATGTATGTGTCACTGTTTGGTTTTGTAACATATTCTCCTCCTCTCTTTGTTAAAGCGCTCTCCTTCCTGTACTCCAGCTAACAAAGGCAGACGTGTAAGAGGCTGTCCTACTCTATATGGCCCTTTATTTTTTGCCTGTTGTGTACATGCCTTCGTTTAATGTATGGACTGTGTACTTCCCTCGCTGCATGTTTTGTGCTGCTGCTAGTGTTTGCTGCTGCTGCTGTGCTTTTTGTTGTTTTACAGCTGTGGGCTAAAAGCTTTTGGAGTATTTAATTTGGGAATCCTATAAGCAGAATATCACAGTAACTGGAGAAGATGCATTTGGTACATTCTTATTTCAATATCAAAGTTCCTTGTGAATGCTAATGAGGTAGATGCAGGTTGGACAGGTGAGCCAGTGTCAAATGAGGACCTGTTTGTTTCCTTGCCCTTAGCAGAGGACGTGTGTTGAGTTATGGGAATTGCCTGTAGAAGGTAGAAATTTGGCATTTGGCATGCCATAGCAAAAGATAGAAAATACCACAGTACAGACATAAATATAAATGGGAAGTGGGGAACTGGGCAAATTGGAGAATGGAGGATGGCAGGAAGAATTCATACAAGGAAAACAGCTGTGAAGCTGGAAAGCTCTGTGATGGTTAAAAAATCAAGGTGGATTTTTAAACATGGTGTTACCGCAGCTTTGTGAGTCTGAATTCGTACCAGGTATGCTCCGTTTTAAACTCATACTGCCACTTCTGTATCTTTTAGACATGTATGATGATAGCAGTAGGGAAGCATAAAAGCGTTTCTATTGAATATTCAATAAATAAGCAGTAATGCCCAACAGTTCTGGTAATGACCAGTTCAACACACACCACTCAGTGTCTCAGGCAACCTTACGGTAACTGTTTCATTTTGTCAGCTGTGGCTCCCATTCTGAAGCTTGTCTCTCCTCAAGATGTGTTTATACACCATCCAGCTTTGTCTCAGACATATGCAGGTGACACTGTGAAAGCTGACAGGGCTATTACAGTTTGGTAGGAAATATTGAAATATGCTTTTGATAATCCAGTGGATTAGTTTAAAACTAATTTTAATGGTGTTAATATAGTCCATGTAAGCTTTTGGCCATGCTTGGGTCAGGTTTTATACTACTAAGTTCTTCTCATTAAAGCAAGGAACCTGGAAATTACTGCAGCAGCACAGCTTAAGGCCTGCAATGGTAGATCAGGTTTGGTGTGTTTCAAGGCTTTTTATGTTCATAACTAAAGTAAAAAGACATTTGTTACTGGTTCAGTAGTTGTCTTCAACCACAGAGGTTTTGTAGCACATTCCAGAAGAGTTCTGTCATTCATGTCATGCTTGTATTCACTTTTTTAAGAGACACCATGACAATTCTTTGGTATGCAGATGCTACTTTGAAAGGGAAAGCCTTTGGAGTATGTGGAAACATTTTATGAAATGATAGATTGCATCTCTGGGTTTAACTTGCAGAAGGAAAGAAATGTCTGTTTCTTGCTATGAATAATTTGCCTGTTGTTATTCATTGGGCTTATTTTTTAATAACACTCTTAAGGTAGAATTACTGGAGGTTGAACAGTCTTTGAGTGGGCTCCAAGTTATCACACGTTTAGACTTGATTGAAAAAAGGCTTAAAATAATTGAAACAGTGTTATGTGTCTGGGGATTTACTGCTTAAAGACATCGGTGTTTCTAACACTGGATAAAGCTTGCAATTATTATTTGCTTCTGATAAACCTGAGCACAGAATCTTTGCTTTACTGCTAGTTTTTGCCTCAGTGCGTGAAACCCATCATCTATGTGTAGAAAACAGGTGTATCCCAGGGTGAGAATTTCCTGGTTTCATTACAGATATACTTGCAGGCATCTTAATATGCCTGAGTTGATTAAGCTGGTGAGCATTCTCTGCTGGATTGTTCTTTTGAAGGCTTTGATAAAAATAGAAGCCATCAAACTTAACTCACTCCTATTTTAATAATGCTAATAATAATGATAATGAAAAAATTAAAACCAGCAACTGCACCTGTTAACTACTATGACTGAGTTTCTGGAGAACAGGGCTGTATATGCATGCGTAAGATTGGCTTGGCAATATATTTTATTCCCCCAAAGCAGTAGAGTTTGTGGAATCCTTAGTATGATGGCAATGGTAAATGAGATGAAAAAAACCCAACAAAAACCCCAAACTCTGGTATGTTCAAATGCGTTCTGTAAATGTTGCATATTTTAGCTGGTGTGCAAGCCTGCCAAGTCCTTAGCCATGGGGAGCTGATGCTAGCATTGGTGCTGAAAAGTCGGACATGCAGTGGAGCCTTCAGTAGCCCTCATGCTTTTAGTTTTATTGCTAGTGGAGAAAAGCATCCTCCTCTCATTACACTTTATTTTAAAATATATCAATCTACAAAACTTTGATAGGAAGATGTCTTGTTTTCAAGGAAGAATCCTGCATTCTCTGGCTTTTCAGTTGCACTGACAAAAGGTGATTTGTTATCCAAGATACCTGGTTGTACCTATCTGCGTTGTTGTTCAGTGTAGTTCTGTGATGGGCTTAGTTTCATTGTATATCAAGGACTAGGCAAATATTCCCCTGAAAAAGCTGTATTCCTGGTAAGGATGTCTTCGTAGTTCAGATGGGGAGCAAAAACCCCCTTGATTCTCCACGAATATGATTAACACTAACCTCAGGAAATAGGTTGTTTGCTCTGCCTTTTCTCCTTATTTTCTTCTAAATATGTTTGCAGTGATTTACGTGGGCTATATGGGCATTCACTTCTAAAAAAATCTCTACTACCAGTGGGCAAACCCCAGTAGTGTTTAGAAAATACCTGTTTAAAATGCTGAATTGCAAGTCTTTTTGAGTATTTCTCAGGCCCCTGCACTAGCAGCTGTTATGCATGTGCTCACCTCTCAGCAGAAGCCTTGGTGTGCTCATATACAATAATTTTCATTGCATTTTTGTAGTTTAATTAGGAAGTTGCTTAAAACTGACTTTTTATTCTCTCAGTTCTCTCTTAGGAATTCCACTGCTCCCATATCTTGTTTTGGTAAGAGTTGAGAATTCTCTTTTCAATGATGTTTTTGATTTATTCTTTTGGTTGTTGTTTTTCTCTCAACTTGTTCTCCTAGATTGATTCAGTTGAGAATTTTACATTGTCTAATACTCCTTCACGGGATGAAGATAGCAAGTCTCACCTTCATTCAAGATCAAGGTCTCCTTCTACAGCTAGTGAGATTGAACCAATTGAGGTACTTCACTCTTGACAAGGTTTTGTCTTGCCTTTTTTTTTGTTAGGAATACTAGTTTCACTCATATAAAAATCATCCCTGCAAATCCTTTTGTTTAGAATGAAGCTCACTCCTTTTCAGCGAGGCTATTTAGGACCTTGTAATAGCCTTCCGCACTAGCAGTGAACTGTGTTTTGGGGAATGTGGCATTTCACATTCACATATGGCTGATTGGTTAGGAATAGGAACTGTGTTGTATCAGGTATCAGATACAGTCTCTCTTCATAACATATCCCCAGTCATGAATAATGAAGAAATGTTGGCACAAAGATAATATTACACTGTAGTGTGTAAGAGCAAACTGAAAAGTTCCTGAAAGTCTTGTCAATACGAAATATTAGCCAGCTCTGCAACTATTATAATGTATCTCCTTTCACTATGAAGAAATTTAACTCTGTGATTATTTTACATGATAAAACATTCAGTCAAATGCTTAAGGTAAAGTTATTTTTGACATTTAGGAGATGAATCTTACACATCATTTTTCTGAGCCCTTTCCTATGTTTGGGGATGGGGTGGGTGGAATATTGTAGTCTTTTTACTTTATTCAAGCTACCCTTAATAGTGTGTACTTGATATCTTATTGATCCTTTGGGGACTGTGTTCAGGTTACAGATCATCCTCCCCGTTCAATTCACACACCAACCATGAGGACAGCGTATATTGGATCGGGACTCTCTGCACCAAAGGTATTAAGTCAAGCATTCACACTTCTTATAGTGTAAGGGGGAGAGCATCACTCCTGGGCAACAGCTTCAGAACTGTGTATCACAATAATCTTAGCAGAACTGCCTGGAAGGGTTGCTTATATGCAAGCTGGTTGCTTTCTAAAATTTAAAACCCCTCAGTCTTACATTATGTGGTGTGACAAGTGGTACAAGGCATTCCCCTGTAGCAGCACATGGTGGCTTGATTATAGGAAAAAATAATAGTTTGGATATGAGAAAGATAAATGAACCAGAACACGAAGAGAGTAAAAGAGACTTCTTAGAAAATGAGTGTTTTCCTGCATGTGTCTGACCAACCTGCCTCTATATTCTGCATACGATAAAATTGATGTCACTGTGGGCCAGTCTCTGCTTAGGAGGTCTGTATGCTGATTAAATGCTTATTTTTGAACAAAGGCAAAGAGTAAGCCTAAAATTGACCCCTAGATTTGCATTTTATAAGCAGTGTAGAGGGAGCGCTTCAGCACTGGACTGGGAGAAGGAATTCCAGTTTTTCTGTCTTCTGGCTTTTTAATGGCATAAATACTGGTTTGGGTTTTTTTTTTACATCAGTTGTTGAAATTATTTTGCTGTTGGCCAAATAAGCCAGTCAGTGTATGCTGATTCACAGTGAATTTGTGTGTACTCAAGCAAATGAGAAATAAGGCACGAGCTGTTAAAGGAAGAAGTCTCTCATAAAAGTTTCAGAAGTGCCTCGATGGCTTAGGAATCTTCTTTAAATATGTATATATTTAAAATATATACATAAAAAATACAGATCTGTTTCTCTGCTTTAATATATGGCAAAATAGCAAAAGATTAATTTGTGTAAAGGAAAGCAGACTTTTGTTGGCAGCATCTTAATAGATCAACTTAACTAATTTTGGTAATTTTACCATGCACATTATTTGATTGTTGCAAATATTTTGCTCAGTAAGTCATGATTGTCTTTCTAATTTATTATGTTCCATAAAGAACCTTCTTATTTTATGATTGCATCAGTTTTTAAAGCAAAGTATTGTTTCCCTGCAAGTTTCAAAACAAGACACCCATCTGCAGATAGAAAGCTTCCATTGTAGCAGTAAAACTGTTATTAAATATGGATGAAGTCTGAGCCCTTAACTCTGACATCTTATGCTGTGAAAAGCAGGGAACTGAGTAAAATTTTAATATACGTACTCATTAAAATAGTCTACAAAGTTGTCTTATTTCAAATTACATTATTCAGGTTGTTTGAACAGCGTTTGTGTTCACCCTGGGCTGTATCCTTTCTTCACCTACCAGTTTTTACTTTCCTGGGTGTTCTTTTTAGGACAGCCAAGCAGCTTCCTGGATTTTATATAAGGTCTTTTTATGAATCATGCTACCACATTACGTAGTCATCTAGCCTTGATATCATAGCATCAGCACTGCTGCCCTGGAGGGGAGAGAGAGAATTAAAACACTTACTCATGTAGTCTGTGTTCCCAAGAACTGAAAAGAAGCCCTTCCAAAATCATTTTCACCTACACTCTTGCTTTTAAACTGGGTGTTCTGAAATTGCCTGTGCCTGACACCATAAAACTGAACTCTGTCATGGATTTCTGGCATGCAGATTAAAGTATGATGGTTTTCTTCGAACTAAGGCCACACTCCTGATAGAGGAGCACTGAATTTACAGTTTAGGGAGGGTTTTGACCTTGACTGGCTGCTGGATACCAAGCACATTACAAACAGACCTTCAGTTTCTAGAGTGTAATGGAATAATTTTGGCAACTTTCCTATCTGCAATGGAAACAAACTTGTGTTCTGAGGCAAGGTCCAGTTTCCATGGTTTCATTTACAGAGGATGGTTTAGATTATCAATAATGAGCACTGATAAGGAACTTTTTTCAGTGTTAGGAGCACGGATCTCATTTCAGTTAACACAAATAAGCTCCCTTTTTAAATGCATCTATGCACTCCTATGTCTGTGAAAAAAATTATAGTTCTTCAGAAGCATTACAGGCATTAACATCCTTGTCTGCTTGTTTTTCAGCCTAAAGCCCACCAGTTCGTAGTGAAATCATTTAATACACCAACAAAATGCAATCAGTGTACATCTCTGATGGTCGGTTTAATACGACAGGGCTGTACCTGTGAAGGTAAGCACTTGTGAAAGCAGGAAGTGTGAACTGTAGATCTTACAGATGCAAATTGCACAGTAAATGTTGTAGTTTGATAATGCAGGAGTCTTCTGTTTATATTTTGAATAACAGAGCATGTTATCATGCTTCAGTCTTTTGACAGTAGAAGCCAAATGCTTTGAACCATCAGAAGTAACAGATGACCCAGTTATCTGGGGGCATACTTATTCCAGTTGCAGTAGAAGAGCTTAGTTCAGTTTACAGAAAATAACAATAAAGGGCCACAGTCAAGTATGCTGACAGCAGCTTTGCTTTCTGACTTGGTGGGGATAATGTAAGACAGCTTTCCCTTTCAGGACCAGTTTTGCTTCTTGCCAGGACTAATTTATTCTGGGATTGTATGTGAACAGAATGATACCTATCATTTTGAAGAGCTTCTACTTCTCTGCTTTCTAGTGATTAGAGATTATCTCGGTATGGGCTTCTGACTAGGCTCTTTCTTACCTGGGTGAAACCAGACTCTATCCATACACCTCTGAAAATCAGAATTCAGAGCAGATGAAAGCATAAACTGCTGCTGTGCACAAACTTCCGTTTCTCAGCATAGCAAAGTTCAGTGAAACCATTTATTTGTTGGTCAAAGAAAGAGACCATTCCTTTATAAATATCAGCATAACTTTTGAATTGCACAAGAAAGAACCATTAAATCTCTTTGTTTCTCCACCTCTTCACAAGTATGTGGATTCTCTTGCCATGTGACCTGTGCAGACAAGGCTCCTGCAGTATGTCCAATCCCTCCTGACCAGACTAAGGGACCTTTGGGAATAGATCCACAGAAGGGCATAGGAACAGCTTATGAAGGACATGTCCGAGTAAGTATCAGGTAGCTACATCTGGGGCACTTACGTTAAATTTGTTGTTTTCCAGACCTGTAATTAAACTTCTTATTGGAGCATTAGGGTGGAAATGGATTCAGTTATAACTTAAGAAAACAGTTTGGAAACTAAGACCTTAATTTTGACAAAGCAAGACTTAGCATCCTCAAGAATAATTCCCTGTCCATCTGTCGGCCGTTGTGCTTTGAGTTGGTCTTGTTCAGTCCATCTCTAGAGACCAGATCATCTATGAGGGCCTGTGAGTTTTTGGGTCTTTCTGTTGCTGCTGGTACTGTCTAGGGTCATTGGTGTGGATACTTGTGCATAAACACTACCAAATTATTAAACATATTTTGGGCCATATTCCTGTTGACCAGCTAGAAGTGGGTTTCTTTGCACAGAGCCTTGAGTGACATGTTTTAGTGTGAGGTATCCTTGCCCATGGCAGGGGGGTTGGAACTGGATGTTATTAATGTCCTTTCCAGCCCTAAATATTCTACAATTCTATGATTCTTTCTCTGTATTGGTTAATTCAGCTTTGAATCAGCTTGTGAATAAGAAGAAAGAATCTGTAGTGCTATGAATTTTTTAAGTCATGTTTTGTGGTGTTTGTGTGGCTGTGTTTGATGCTGACTGCACCTCTGCTACAGCTTGTGTTGCTTAACATTATCACTGAATAAAAGCCTGTCAGCCTAGAAAAGAGAATTGATTTTTGTATTGTCTGATCTTTGATTGCATGCAAGCTTACAGAGAGTTGATGGGAATTTGTTTTGCTAAAGGTACCAAAACCAGCTGGAGTTAAGAAAGGCTGGCAAAGAGCGCTGGCAGTGATCTGTGATTTTAAACTCTTCCTGTATGATGTAGCAGAAGGAAAAGCATCCCAGCCCAGCGTGGTAGTGAGTCAGGTCATAGACATGAGGTAAGCGCTTTGATGCTCAGTGGGAGCTTTTAAGAGGCACTGGGAGGGTTTTTTCCTACTTCTTCTTTTTGTGAAATCAGTAAGCAAGCTCCCAGGCTTTTATGAAACACTGTAATCCATGTTGAGAGCCTTTGATTTTCCAGAAAAAGGCAGTATTAGCAGTTAGCCTGAATTTGTGTGTTCATATGTGGCAGTTTAAATTTCCATTACTACATCATGTGCCGAAATGCATCTGTTCAGCTGTGTAGAAGATCTGCAATGGAAAAAGAAGAAAAATACATTCTTTTGGGGTTGAATAGAGTTTTGGAAGACACACAGAATTTTGTTACAGGGTAAAACTAATACAAGTTTTGGTTCAGAAGGGCTAAGTAGTTTGTTCTGTCTTCAGTATTACTGAAATACTTACCATTTAACATAACAACTAAGCAAAGCTCATCTCTGAACTAGATGGGTTTATCAAGGAAGTCTCAAACAGCTGTAGCTTATAGCTTCAAGCGAGTTTGTGTTTTTATGAAGGTTGGAGAGGTGTTCTTGGTCCAGGTTTATTTTTTTTAAGTTTCACTACTTATTATTTTTTAAAGGTTTTAATTTAGAGAGGCAAAACGCAGATTCTCTGAGTCAGTTCATCTCCATCAACATTTACCAGGAATTAATTATGCAATTGCATTTGTGAGTTTGATCTGCAGATAGAGAAGAAAGGATAATTTTTAAAACTAGATCTCAGGACTGTGTTGATGTGTCCTTCACAAAACAAAGCTACTGGCTCTATGGAAATATAAGTAAAAACCAAACACACAGATTTTACTCTCTAACTCTTTTCCAATTATGTTTGTGGTCTCCATAAGGGATGAAGAATTCTCAGTGAGTTCTGTCTTGGCCTCAGATGTCATACATGCGAATCGAAAAGATATCCCCTGTATCTTTAGGGTAAGTATTATGTCTTGAACCTAGTAACCCAGCAGTACAGGGCTTCACAGGGTGGCATTAGAGCGTGCATTCACTGACAGCTCATTAGTATTTTATTTTCTTTGCAAATTCTGGCTGTGTGGTATCTGTGGCAGCAGCAGCAATGCATAAGGATCTGTACATATATCATTTTTGTGCTAAAAATAGCACTGGCACATTTAGACAAGCTCTCATCTCCCCTTTACCTGGGTTTTATTTTTTTTGACCTACACAGTAAGACATACTTTTCTCACCTTCCTGTTAGTTATTTGGAATTCTGTTCTTCGTGACCTTCTACATGTTCATTTCCTAAAGTTGCCTCCAGCCTCATAATTTGTTGCTATTTCTGAAGCCTTTGTTTTATATATTTTCTTTGTATATATGCATTGGATCTCTGAAAACTCCCATCAGGTAGTCAGTATAGAATCTAGTGTAAAATGCTCATCAAAATTTATGTCTATTATCGGGTTTTTGCCATCATTGGCTTTTTCTAATGTTACATTTACTAGATATTCTGCTGAAGCTTTGACCTCAATGAAATAACTTTTGATGTCCTTATCAATTCATCTCATTTCTTTACTATACCATTGTATTTCATTCTTGTTTTTCCATTTTTCAAGCTGTTCATTACTCTGCCTGCTGAGCGAAGATAAACCTGCAAAAGAGGCTTTCATTTTTATCTGTAGTAGCTGTACCAAATACATGAAAAGGATCATAGATCATTCTTCCATAAAGACCTTTCCTACTGCATTAAATGATTCATGAAAACTGTTGGTCTTAAAGAATACTTTGTAAGAAATGCTTTTCATTATGAATTGCTGTGAGAAACAACTGACTACCTTGTTTAGGACAGACATTTCAGAATCTTTGCTGAGTTACATCTGCAGGTTTTTCTGCTGTTCGTTCTTGATTGGGATAGAGTGTATTCTATTAACTAAGGCTACATTTTCTCATTCTTTGCCCAGACAGCTACTTAAAAGGGTGCTTACAGGCATTTGATACCCTTGTAAAAATGATCATGATGAATTTATTTACTTTTTTTTGCTTATGACTTAAAATGTATATTTTAACGTTTTCCAGGTTACAGCTTCCCAGCTCTCTGCATCCAGTAATAAGTGTTCAATCCTGATTCTAGCAGACGGTGAGAATGAGAAAAGCAAGTGGGTGGGAGTGCTGAATGAATTGCATAGGATCTTGAAGAAGAACAAACTCAAAGACCGCTCAGTCTATGTTCCGAAAGAAGCTTATGACAGCACCTTACCCCTCATCAAAACAACACAGTCAGCAGCAATCATAGGTATGAAATGAATAAGAAGAAAAATGGGTATGCTAAAAGTTTGGGGATTTTTTTGCAAAAAACACGTTAAATAGCATTATATACTGAATAGAGTAATATGTGATGGTTTTATCCCATACGGAAATGTGTATGGGTTTAAGAGAAGTGCAGTTCACTGTTCAGTACTTCTGTCAGATCTTTAAGAATATTTTCCCCCTATTCACACTTATTCATAATTATGAATAATTTTGAGAATTGGACATAACTCTTCTGTTATTCTGTATACATAATTCCAGAACTGGGCAAAACTAATGCTATAGAATGGATATAAATCACTGACTTGACAAAATGTGCTTATGGGACCAGAGAGAATACATAAAAACACAAAATCAGAGAATGAATTTAGTAATTTTAAATGCCACAGCATAAAATATCTTAAACTCTAGTTATTTAACTAATTTAAATATGATATGGTAGTTATTTCAGTCAGAATTACACTTAACTGCTCTGAATGGTTTGTTAAAAGTGATATTTCTTGCTGTTACTTCTAGTAACAGGAGCTTGAAAGACTGGGAGGTTACCAGTGGTTGTTATATAAATGTGTTGCGTTTAGCTTTATATTTGTGTATTTCAAGACATTAAAAACATGTCTCTGTTAATAGGAATTTTGACTATTGTTGAACAAGTTTTTCTGAAGAAAAATAACTAGTTTTTGTTTTGTTTTTTTTTTTTTTTTATTCCCTTAATATCACAGACCATGAACGAATAGCTCTGGGGAATGAAGAAGGGTTGTTTGTTGTGCATGTCACCAAAGATGGTAAGAGATTAGGAACTGGTAATAATTTCCCGAATATTAAATAATCACAAAGTGCCTTTGTAATCCTTTTTTTATTTTTCGGTATCCTTAATTTTTCTTAGTTTACTACATTATCTGCTGGACAAGCCCATGTGAGAGCTGATAATCACGAAGGCAGTGTGTCTGCTCTCTGGTTTGTGTATCCTTTCCTGTGAGAAAGATCGGAATGCAGTTGAAGGTTTTCTTTCCTTGTTTGAAGCAGGCTCAGTACCGAATTCAGACCAGGTTGCTCAAGACTTTGTCGGTCGGGTCTTGAAAATCCCCAAGGATAGAGGTTCCATAATCTCTCTGGGTTGCCTGTTGCAAATTATTCTCACAATGAAACATTTTCTTCATATTATCCAGTAGGAACCTCCCTCATTTCAATTTGTGACTCTTGTCTTCCCTTATCCTGCTTGCGCCTCAGTAAGGAGCCTGACTTGATCCTTCCTGTAACCTCCACTGTGGTACTGGAAATGAAAACTTTATGTTCGGTATTGTGGGGAGATGTAATGACAGATGCCCAGGCTAATTCAACAAGCAAGATGTTTAACTGTACATTTTGATTCTTTGAGGTTTTTCCTTTATTCAGTAGTTTGTGGCTCTAAACTGTTTCTGAAGTAAATACTGAAGTGATACAGCAGTTGTTACTGCATTGAATCTTCTCCTCCCTTCTTCTGACGGGGAAAAGCCAAAGGTCTGTCCAGCATTGCCACATCTGGTATTATTAAACTACAAGTTTTGATTCTGTACTTCTTAATGTTGCAGGGAAGCAATAAAGGGGATTTCTTGGCTTTCCTTCTTAGTTTATCTTAACAAATATGTATGTTATGAACAGTTCACACTTCAGCATTATTTATTTGGATTTGGGGGGTTTGTTTTGGGGTTTCTTTTTTAGAGATCATCCGTGTTGGTGACAATAAGAAGGTTCATCAGATTGAGCTTATCCCAAGTGAACAGCTCATCGCAGTGATCTCAGGACGGAACCGTCACGTGCGCCTTTTCCCTATGGCTGCCCTGGATGGAAGGGAGACTGAGTTCTATAAGCTGGCAGAGACAAAAGGCTGTCAGTCAATAGTTTCTGGACATGTGCGCCACGGAGCTCTTACCTGCCTGTGTGTAGCTATGAAAAGGCAGGTCCTCTGTTATGAACTAAATCAGAGTAAGACACGCCACAAAAAGATCAAGGAGATCCAAGTCCAGGGCAATGTCCAGTGGATGTCAATCTTCAGTGATCGTCTTTGTGTGGGCTACCAGTCAGGTTTCCTAAAATACCCCCTTCACGGAGAAGGCAGTCCATACAGTCTGCTCCATCCAGATGACCACACACTCTCATTTATCTCGCAGCAGCCAACCGATGCCATCTGTGCAGTCGAAATCTCAAATAAAGAGTACCTGCTGTGTTTTAGCAGCGTAGGGGTTTACGTTGACTGCCAGGGCCGAAGATCCAGACAACAAGAGTTGATGTGGCCCGCAACTCCATCTTCTTGCTGTAAGTTGCTCTGTATGTCACTGTACTTGCTATTATGCATTGAAATGATCACTGCTTGTATTAATATCCACAGGAAGTGAAACTCAAGGATAATTACCTGACAGGTAAATGAATGCTCTCAGCATCTGTCAGCATGTTTAGTCTAGTCAGAGGGTTTTATCCTGATCTCACACTAGGCTTGACAAAGCTGTCATTGACCTATACTGCTGGAACACGAAGAGGAATCAATGATTCCTCAAGGAATGAGGATTTCTAAATCTGATGTCCACTTTCTAAACACACGGCCTGCTCTCTAAAACAGCTGAAGGCCTCGGGTCCTACGGAGGCTAGTGGGAACTTTATGCATTCACTGCTGCTGATACAGATGGGACTGTTGTTATTAAAAATCTTAAAATTCAACTGTACTTTGGCTCAGCATTGTGATTCAGCCTTTCTTGATGCCCAGTCGTCAGGATCTGGTAGTTTGACTTGCCTTTCCTTAATGATGCTTGTTCCTATTTAATGGGTTTTGGTTTTTTTAACTCTTCTTTCCTTATTCTATCATTCTCTCTTCCTCGGCAGTTTCATGGACACTCTTCTCATTCATTTCCTCTCTTTGCTCTTTAAAAAAATCGTTTCTAAGTTCCCCGTCTGTTTCCCTCTGCCCTTCTAAAATACAGTGTATGGCAGGCAGCATAGATAATATATTTCATAACCTTAAGGGAAATACTATAATTTTTCAAGATTTATGTTTCCAGCAAGAACTGTAAAACATTTATTGCCCATTTTTTGAAAGCAGGGGCTTTGGCTTTGTCAGTTGGAGGGAGGAAAAACCCTGCAATGCCTGTCATCTTCTTTTTAATGTCTTTTTGAGTGCAGATAAAGATCAGCCACATTTGTCCTCAGAGTATTTGTGAACGAGCCCAGTCTTAGGTTGATTTTTAGCATGGTCTACCTTCTTACCTGGGAAAGCAGTGCAGTCACTTTGAAAATGAGAGGAATGTTTTGCCTTGCTTGAGTGAAGCCCCTTCTGAATGTGGAACAAGCAACTTTCACAGGCTCTATGTCACTTCTGGGTTTCAAGCAAGAATCTGATAATTGAACAGGACTCAGAATGGATGAATCAGAAGATTTTGTGATCAGTTGAAAATCAGGCATTTTCACATGTAGTCCTTCTATACTGGTCTCATTGATATTTGTGAAAGATTTTTGATTGCCTTAAATGAAGTGATTTGATGTTACTGCAGTTCAGAATGGAGGTATATTTTATAGCAAAACCTGTTACATTGAAGCACAAATTGGATGATCTTGTTAGTCTTGGCAGACCATGGCAGTCTTGTTGCCAACATGGAAATACTGAATTCTCCTTCAGAAGTGGTCTCAGTGGAATAAATTTCATCCTGGGGAAATGTGCCAGATGAGTAGCACGAGAATTCTCTTTACAATCCAGAAAATAAGAGAATTAAAGCTAGAAGGAAGCATAAAGATTTTTATGACTGTGTCACAGTGCTTAGTTCCAACTGATGTTCATTTAATACCTAGTCCAAAAACTAAGAGCTCAGTTCATTCAAATGACAGTTATTAACCAACAAGAGTGTATTTTCCTACTAGATCATTTACAAAATATGAGCTCTTAAAAATAGGGGTTTTAGAAGAACAGAAAAGCCCTTTGAAAACCACATCAGTGTTTGGCAGAGTAAACTGTAATCCCTTGTGGTTCAAAAAGTAGTTTGGTTCTGCAAAGTTAAAAGAAAAGCCGTGGAGGTTGTAAGTTTTTTGGTAGTGCTTGTTTGCCTTCAGGATAAATTTCTTGGTCATTTTTGAGTTAAAACGTATTTTGCAAATACCGTTTTTGGATTGTGGGGTGTGGGGTTGTTTTTCATAAATATGGTTAAACCATAAGCATTTGTATATTTTGAACCTTGTCTAAAAGCACATCACACTATACCTAATCATCCTCTCTCAGGTTACAATGCACCATACCTCTCTGTGTACAGTGAAAATGCAATTGATATCTTCGACGTGAACTCCATGGAGTGGATTCAGACTATTCCTCTCAAAAAGGTAACTTGCTGTTTCAGTATCAGTTAAAGAACATGTCTGGACTCGGTCTTGCTTTGCTGCAGTCATACCAGGATTTTTAAGCACGCTGAAGCCATCATTATAATTGCTTATCTAAACACAATTGAACTAGAAGAAGAGCTATTGCAAGGGAACTAGTGCTTTTTGTTCAAAATGTAAGATGCCAAATATGTGTTGCATGTAGTTTTGCTTTTTTAGGTGGATGATCAATCTGGAGCATATAAGTATGTAAAAACTTACTGCAGGGAGCAGTTTCTTGGTATTAATTGCATACGACTCTGTTGGGCCTGATTGCATATATGTTATTACCAGAAGATGGTGGATGTTAACATAATTAAACTTGCCTTCAAAAAGCTACCTTCTGGTTCTTGAGAACATTGTGGACAGGGTTAGAACATTTTGGTTCAACCAAAACAAATATTAAAACCCAGGATGATGTCAGGTTTGGATCACTTATCAAAAGACAGAAGTTTTTGAAAGCTGACACTTCTTGGTATTTAGGAGGTGTTTGCTCAGCTGTGTTTGGAAAGCCAGAAGAAAAATGTAGTTTTCCCCATAGTTTAGACTGACTTGAACTTCGTATTTTTGTCAACTTAATTCCTTTACTGGCATTCCAGTGACACAAAACTACAAGAAATTGCCCTTGTGGTCTTGTGTAAGTCATTCAGTCTCTCTGCATATCAATTTCCCACATGTCAGATGCCGACCAGCAATGCTGTAAGGATAAATAATGTGAAGATTGAGGTGCTCAGCTATTTACCATCTTCAGGAGAGAAGAGTATGGCTTTTTACAGATTTCCTCTACTCCTTCTGATGTCCAGATGTTGAGTTAAGCAGTTGGAGAATTTTTTTTTCCCCACAGATCATAGCATGATTTAGTATATTGATTAATATTTGTCTCAAGACTGCCCATTTAATAAATGAAGCTATTTTCTACAAACATGAATTGCTACATCTAGGAGACTGAAAACTGGCCATTTATTATGGAGAGTTTGTTTCTAACACAATTTGCAGACTCAGCAGAATGCTTCTTTCATTTTTAAGTTGGAAATCACAAATACCAGTAGGCTTTAGCAGTCCGTATATACTCAAGTTGCAAAGCATAACTGTGATATGCTACTAACACAAAATAAAAGCACAGCTTATTGGTTTGTGCATCCAGTAGACAAAATTGAATTGCTACGTCAAGTAGACAGAATTATTTAGAGGAATGGTGTTAAGCCTGTGTCTTTAAGTAGGATATTAGGTAACTCCTTCTGTATTTGATCTCCAAACAGAAGTTTAAAATCTAAAACTGTTTTTAACTCTGCTTCATGGCTTTAATGACCAAAATTGCTAATCTAGAGAGCAGGCACATGTCACTGGAGATAGGAGACACTGTTCCCTTCAGCCTGCAGTTCTGTGTAGCAGGCTTTGCTCCGGCCAGTTACACTGTCCTGCCCTCTGGCTGGCTTTGTGACAGTGCTCCTTTTACAGTGTTTATAATGGCACCTTGGAGCTTTCAGAATAAGATGCACTATATATATGTGAGTTATTACTGTTACAAGTGCTGGTTTTGTCTTGTTTCAGGTACGACCCTTGAATACAGAAGGATCACTAAATCTTTTAGGCCTGGAGACAGTTAGATTAATATATTTCAAAAACAAAATGGCAGGTAAGTAAAGACAAGCCAATTTTTATCATGTGAATTTTTGCTTAGAACATTTTTCTTTGGCCTTGGTCTGTGTATTGTAGAAAGTGCTCTCTCAAACATATGTTAGTTTTGGAGAGAGCCAAAGCTTACAGGTTCCACAGTAATTGCACTGGTGTCTGCTAGGCAGCTACTCCGAACTCTTGTTTCCCTTTTGAATATTCAGTGAAGACTGGAAATAGAAAACAAAATGACTAAATGCTCCCTTCAAATCTGTGATCACCTACCAGAATACTATCTAAAAATGCCTGTACAGTTGAAGACTTTAATAGTGATCTTGGCAGTACTAGATTAAAATTGGTATTATACTAAACAAACCTTGCCCAAGGATCAGAAAGTGGTACAATATTATGTATTCATAACTTGTTATTAGGGCCACATATGATTATGTGCCGAAGTTTTAGCTTCAGAACTCTATTTTTGTTATGAGTCCTCTTGATCTTTTTTCTTTTTACGGCCCATTTTATAACCATACTGAGTAATTTCCTTAATCTTCTGTTTAATCTGTTAGATGGAGAGGAGATGTGCTTTGTTTCAAAAGCTGTAATTCTTTTTAGCAACTATTCCTAAAATAGTGGAAATAGAGCTCCAGAAACACATAGTGCTGTTGGCAGTGTTTCAGTGTTTATTTAAATTGCTGGCAAATTAGTACAAAAGGAATGACTGTGGTAGAGAGGACCAATATGGGCAAAGTATGTACAAAGAATTTTCAAGTCTAATAAAGATTGGGCATTAAAAGTAGAGCAGAAGAGGGGAAAATTGGAAAGCATTGTATCAGAAGTAAGGCTGGTGCTTTGCTTCTGTACACTTCTCACCATCTTTCAGAAGAGGCTGCCAAACAGTAAAAGTATCCTCCAGGGGTATCTCTCTAAGTCTGAAGTTTTGTTCCTGAAGCTACTTCTCTGGTAGAAGCCACACTTCATGAAATCTCCACTTGATCTTAATGAAAGAAAAGCTTTCAGCTCCATGCAGAAACTGTCTTGGCAGTGAGCAGTACATGTTAGTATGTTCAAGCTTATTAAGTGTAACTTTAGTCTCCATATATATATTTAAAAAAAACAAGGCAGAGCAGTTGCAGTGTGGCTTTCATTCAGTGTAGCACTCCTGCTGTATGATCATCACTGCTATACACTTCACGTCTTGTTATAATAAAGACACCTTGGCCAGACACACACATGTGGAAGAAGTCTTCCCTTTTCCTACAGTTGCACCAAAACACATCAGTGTTCAAACATTTCAGAAGGTTTAGTCTCTTTGGAGGAGAGAATGAATGAAAAAGAATCTTGAGTTCCAGACAATTGGCAGAACAAGAGGCTGTTCTAGTGATTTTCAGTGAGAATTGCCAAAGAAAGTTTGAGATACAGGACTGAGATCCTTTCCTGCCCACCTAAGTGTTGTGTTTGAAAGAATTAATCAGTGATAGTTTGAGAACACAGTTGTGGCAGCTTGTGTGGGAAGAAGGGTTAAGTCTGTTGCTGTAAAACAGAGTAGATAATGACCAAGAAAACCCATAAACCAAGGAGCATTTGTTCAGGTTTCATGGGAAATGGGTGGTGTCCAACACTAATAAGAGCAGAGGGAGAAGATGTCTTTGAATTCAAATTCCATTAATTTGAATTGTGCCACTGGATTGTGTCTGGATCAAGCTAGGCTGAACAGGGCTTTGAACAACCCACTGTAGTGGAAGGTGTCGCTGCCCATGGTAGTGTGTTGGAACTAGATGATATTTAAAGTCCTTCCAACCCAAACTGTTCTATGATCATCAGATACATATATATTGATTTCAGAGGGCGATGAACTGGTAGTTCCTGAGACATCAGATAACAGCCGGAAGCAAATGGTCCGAAACATCAACAACAAGCGCCGCTATTCATTCAGAGTACCAGAAGAGGAGAGGATGCAGCAGAGGAGGTCGGTATTCAACATGTACCTGTGTACTGTACATGCCTGTAGGCCCTGAAGAACGATGACTGATGCCAATGTGGTACTTCATTTGTTGCTTCAGATGTTTCTGTCTCTTCACTGCTGTGTTAATCCTCAATGCTTAATTTGTGTTAATACTAATTTGGATGTGGATATGCACTGGATACCTAAATATTCATTAGCTCAAATTAATTATGTGAAACAGCTGTGATTTGGAATGCATGTCTCCACATACTGTGTATAGGTACGTAGGTATGCACATAATACTGTGTATATAAAGATCTGTAATAAACAATGTGCAAAAGGAGATGACATTGCTAACTATGCATATGGATTAATTACTTTCAGACTCTGGTTCTGCTTTTCTTTCTGAAGGCAATTCTACTCTCAGCAGTATTCCAAGGCATCTGCTTTTTTGATTTATAGATTTAACTACATAAACATTCTATAAATCTCAGAAAACTCACCTCTTCAGAGGACATAGGACTTCAGGATGTGTTTGTAATAGAAGTCTTAAACAGGTCACAAATACTTTCCTAAATGGCAATAAAAATAGGTCTGCACTGCTCACAGTGTTCATGGAAGATGTTACTGACCATTTACTCACTCATTAAAGATGAACGCCTACTGTGCTAAGCTACACTCCCAAGAACTGAGTATTTCAGTTTTCTAACTTCCAACGTCTTCCACCGATGATTGGCTCCCAGCTTTCCTTTCTGTTTGGCTCTAAGAAAAGTAACAGCTGTGTACAGTGGAGATGAAATTCCGGTTCTTGTTTTTGCCTTTTCTGAGCTGATCGTGGTTTGGTCTTTTGAAAAGTTATGTATTCTGAGTTCTGAAATGCATCCTTGCCATTTTGAAGAGCTTTTAATTCTGACCACAGACTGAGAAAGGTACTGCAGTATTATTTTAATTCTATTTTCATATTTTGTACTTCATTTTCATCTCCACTTTGTAATACATCACAAACGAGTTTTGCTTTTACTCATGTTACAGAGCTTTGTATCAGCTCATAGCGGTTGTATATTCTTTGAATGTCAGTAAACTACTGGGCATGGGCTGTTAGCCTGCAAACAGCATTCTTCTGGCCCTGTGCCCTCTCTTCAAGTTGGAGGCTTGTCCATGCCAGTGCTGATAGCAAGGGTTTATCGCTGTTAACATGGCTAAAGCGTTAATTTCCATTAAAAGTAGCTGATAATGAAAGCTGTACATGTTTTGTAAGTGTCCATCCTCACCTCGAACCAAATATCTAAGCGAAGTATTTTCTCTTCCAGGGAGATGCTACGCGATCCAGAAATGAGAAATAAATTAATTTCTAACCCAACTAATTTTAACCACATAGCACATATGGGTCCAGGAGACGGTATCCAGATCCTCAAAGACCTTCCAATGGTAAGTACAAAAGTACATGTGAGAGCGACTGCAACAGAGGCTGCAAATTAGTGACAGAAAGACAAGTACCATTTAAAATAATTCAGTGTTAAATAAAATACTTCAGTGTTGATGTGTTTCATATCAGGAGGAGTCAATAGGGAAATGGAGCTGAACGTGCTCTGCTGTATGTGAGAGTGACACTTAAGCTTCGAGGAGAGGAGTGCCTGATGACTCCTGGGTTTTAAGGCAGGTTGGCCTCGCAGTGTTGATAATTTTTATGATCCATATGAAGGGACGAAATGAAGAGGGTTTGGGCCTGTGTTCTCTGTGGGAATGGATAAGAGAAACTCCATTCTCTGTGAACTGTAGTTCAGTTCTCTTCCCATCTTTAGCTCTAACTTGGCTTCTCTCTTTACAGCATGTTTCCTCAGGCAGTGGAACTGTAGCAAATGCACAGATTTCTTTCTATGCCCAAGATGCTTTTTCTCTTTTTTTTTTCCTCCAAATTGACTAGCCTCAATGAAACAAGTTGAGATATGGAAAGCGTGATTGATAGCACACAGACATGTTCATTTCCACAAAACCTTATTCAGGAAATACTCATCTTGAAGTTGCTGAAATTTTTGTTGAGCTAAAGACCAATTAATATTTACTTCATAGGAGAGTATCATACTACTTGCTTCAAGATACCTTGAGCATCTTGTTTGTGGTTTCTGTATTGTCCACGATGACACAGATGGGATTCAGAAGATGCTAATTAGCTCTGTAAGAAAGGTCATATGATACAATATCAAACAGATGATATGATCACCACAATAAGATAAGGGCATTAGTACAGAAGTGCTGTCTAAAATGATAATCATTGTTAACCTGGAGTCTGTGCAGAAAGCAGTAAGTAGATGCTGAAAGTGGGATTTTCAGACACTTAAAATCCCAAAGGAAACTGCAGTGAGACTGGAAGATAAAGCATGCTGTATAGTTACACTAGTTTAGGGCCTTAGGAGCATAACACATTCGGTGTTCAGATACTCATTTTACCTTGCTTTTGCAGCAGATAGTATTTTTATCTTATACTTTACCATAAAGTCTGCATGTTGTCCGTGAACCCTTCTGGCACTGTGTTTTCCTTAGATGAGAATATGCAAGGAAAGGAAAGAATTTACTTTAAATCTTGTAGTAGAGATGCTCTGAAAAAACTCTAAATAACAAATATGCTTGGTGCAGTTGAGCAGAAAGCAGCAGAGTGTGTGTGTGTATTTATAAACTAATAAATAAGGAAGGAGCTGCTTCTAGAAAACGCAGGCCAAATCCAAGGGAAGTTGGCAGGCAGTGTTTAACTTACCTGGATGTGAGAATACATATGTCTAAGGTTAAACAAAGAATGATGCTGTGCTTCAGGGCAGGATGCAAATCAGAACCTTTTTTTTATTATTATTATTTTCCACTTCTGGTGGGTTCTTTAAAACATTTCTGGCTTTTCTAAAGCAGAGAAAATAACCCGCTGCTGCTGAAGGTAGGACAAAAACCATCCCATTTGGCACCATCAGTAGTTTTAAGTTCATGGGAATCAAAAGCTGCAAGAACTCTTAATCTAGCCCCAGACCTGGCAAGTGTAGAATGAGGAATGATTTTATCTATTGGAGGGGATTTTCTAGACTTACAAGGATTAATATTTCATCAGCTATGTCATCTCTAAAAGGCTTTTAGCTTTGAATTCTAAGCATGGAAGCCTTGTACTAGTTCAAAGGTCATATTTGAAGTTAGGACTGGTACTTTGCTTCTTACCAATTAATACGATGTTTTGACAGGAATTCATGAGTCACTTTCCGCATTTAAAAGCGATGAGAAGATGTTAGAAAAGGTGTATAATGTAGAATTGATTTCTGCATTTGTTCCACTGC
This sequence comes from Amazona ochrocephala, assembly GCA_039720435.1. Lineage (NCBI taxonomy): Eukaryota > Metazoa > Chordata > Aves > Psittaciformes > Psittacidae > Amazona > Amazona ochrocephala. The sequence goes on along the minus strand of CM077878.1, from coordinate 115,693,616 downwards.
TGCAGCTTCTTTTTAAAGTTACTACCAAAAACTCTTTCTGCAAGTAGGTATCAGTCTTACTGCTGGAGGTACCGCTGTCTTTTGAAGAGAAAGCAAAATTGACATGTATTTTTCCAGCAGCTCTTTGCCATATCATATTGTATTTGTATTCCTAACTTAATAGGTACAGAATTGCGTCAATCACAGGTCTTGAAATTGTGAATTTGAAAGTGTAACTTGGGATTAGGAAATAAGTTTTCTGTCAAGAGTTACTTTGGTCCAGGCAGCTTTTTCTTTTCCAGCAGCTTCCTGTAAGGTATTTGGCTGGGCTAAGTTTTCATTTATTCTTTTCCAAACTACCTACTTCATTTCTCAGGCACAAAAACAGGAGAGGAGGAGTCGTGTGTGTATGGTGTTATGCGTTGAGTCTAATGTTTTATTTGAAAGATAAATTTAGGACTAAAAGACAGGATGCTTCCTGGAGAATCAGGTAAAGAACAGCCCTGTGTATAGTTTATCTGGATGGCAGTCTCATTACAAGGACATAGAATTATTTCACTTGATTCATACCTTGTTCAAAAATGATGAATAGTTTTTTTGTGTGTGTGTGTGTGCTTCTTCGCATGTGTGATGATTTTGCACCTGGAATGTGTTTTTGTATTTGTAAATAGATGAGTGTGTTTCAGAAGAAAAAGGATTTCTTAAGAACTATGGGAAAGACTGTAGTATTTTGCTTTGCCAGTGCCAGTTTCTGTTTATGTAGAATACATTTTTGCATCTAAATTGGGCTGCCACTAGAGGGAAGAAGTAGGGCAAAGCTAATAGCTTCCTCAAACTCTTCATCCTGTTGTTTTAGGTGCGGCAGCTTCTTTGTTTATGGGATACTGGAAAGTAGAAAGCATATGAAAGAATGGAGTGGGCCTTTTCATGCGCAGTTTCTTCTGACTTGAGCAATTTCAAATTTGGCTGGATCTGCTGATATAAATCTGCTCATCCAGTGTAAGCTTTCACTGAAGTCAGTATAGTGCTATGTAGGCAGAAGGGTCCTTAGTAATAAATAGGTTTTAGCAGAACATAGATATTTTAATCTCTGAGTTGGATGAGATTGTCACAAACTATAAACAGCCAGCTCAGTATTGCCTTTATCTAGCATCCAGGGATGAACTTTATAAAGCAGATGACAATTTATATATATGTATATTTATTTATGAATATATATGTACTCACTTTATACATGCAATGTGAATCCAATCAAAACTCATCTCTGCAGTCACACTAACCTGCCTCTGCTGAATTTTTCAGAGGAAATGCCAAAAATTGAACAAAGCACAGAATTAGAACTGGTGATGACCCTTGCATGGCTGGGCTGCGGTATAGCAGTGGGCGGGAGGGAATGTACACTTGTGCTGCCTGGTACATGCAGAGCGAACATGAGCTTTCTTGCTCCCTGTCCGCTACTGTTCTTAATGATGGCTTTTAAAAGATGAATTTTGAGGGTTTAAATTGTATTGTAAATGTACAGAATGAAAATTGGACAAACAGAATGCTTTAAACTCCTTCGGGCTATTTGATATGTTGTATCAGATGCCTACATACGTGCAACATACCTGTCTGCATGTGATTGCCCTTGCTGATGCAGCCACACTAGAGGGAAAGATGCTTTCTCTGTGTTGTTTCCAAGGTTCCATGGAACAGGCACATGACATGAACAATGAGATAATGTTTATGGCAAATTGCAGTCTATTATCCAGTCCCATGTTATTCTCCCCATGAACAGACACCTTTGACCACCATAGTCCTATGTTTGGGCAGAAAGGAGTATGCCAAAGGCTCAGAGTGAGATCAGATTTAAGAAAGAAAAGATTAGAGGCTATCAGGCAATTGTGAATTTGCATCCTTTTCTTCGTGGCAAGCAGTTACTCAGGGGTCTGGCTTTGAACAAGCAAGTTCATGGGCTGCAACACAACAGAAACCAGAAGTTCTTGCTATTTTCAGAGCCGTAATCAGTTCGTATTTGTATTTTATTGATGTGGATACTAGATCTGGGTCATTGTCTTGTTTTGTACAATTTGGAATCGTTCCTGTTAGTGTATCCCCAAACTTATTTATTTACATGTTTTTCTTCCCTAGCAGCCTGTCACCAATTAACTGGCCGTACAGTCTGGCCTCCCTTCTGCCCTCTTATCCCTTGAAGCCACTTTATCGTGGACGCTCCTTTGTAGTGAAGATCTGAAATCTGGAACTGCACTTACTGCAGCACAGACCACCTCTCTGTGTACATCAGATGTACAGGATTGATTTTGCTTTCATGTTCTGCATGCCTAAATATTTTACATACAAAAGCTAGTCTTGACTGCCATTCTATTTGAACATGCTTCAGTTTGACCTCATTATACATGAGCCATTTTACTTCCATTCTAGATGATGTGTGAAGCTTTGCTTGTTTCAAATGAGAAACTTTTTACTCTAAAAGTAATACTTACCTATATTTGGTATTCTTTAAAGAAAGTGGGAGCCCCATGCATGCATCTAATAGTGGAGTCCGGGGAGAAAGTGCCACGGAGGATCATTTGTAAAGTGTTGCCATGTCGTGGCTTCCTCACATTCATGAATGCTGGCTAAGCATTTCCATGGTCTGCACCTGGCTGACCCTCTACTTTTAGCTTGTGATTTTAGACACTCCCATTTCTTCCTTATTGGCTTTTAGGAACTTGGCTGGCTTTGCTGCCAGTTCTCTGTTGTGATAACTCAGCAAAGGCTGCTTCCCTGGACCATTCCTGGAATGGTGGCTTCTTATACTGGTATTTAGATGCTGCTAAACTTACTAATAACTATTTAATGTATATTATGTCTTATATGCCATAATGTGGTAATTGGTGTTTCGGTTAACATGCAAAGCCTCATAATAACTGTGTGTTTAAAAAAACAGAAGTTGGATTTTACCAGCTGAAATTATGAAAACAGTAATAATAATGTTTGATAATATGTATTGGGATGTGACTTAATGTTCTTCCAGATTTTAATACGTTCCACATACAAAAAAGTAGTGCCTTAGGTTTAGCAGAGGAGTAAGCAGTATTTTTACCATATATTATTTTTTAAGTCCTAGCATTTCTAATGTTACTCAGAGCTGTTTGTTTGAAGGTGATGAAATCAGTTGGACAAAGGAAAATTAGAAGTTATAAATGAGAAAAGGTGTTCTGATTTGCTGGTGGCCACTCAGCAAAGCACACCCCTCGCAGGCTGACCTGCTGAACGTGTACAGATGGCACAGGGAGGGAGACTGAGCCTTGAAATGCTCTTCCATTGAATCTGGATTTAGATGACTTTAAATTACAAGAACACTTGTGTCAGCCCATCTGTTTAATTTGCAGGATTATTTCTCCCCTCTCTTTCTTTGTCACACTTTGCAAGCACATTGCTCAGTTGACCTTTCAAAACCATTTGAATTTCCCAATACTTCTGTACCTTATCTGCTAAGGGCCTAGTCTTTTGAAGCACAGAGGCAGGAGTGCAAAGTCCCTTTGTCACTAAAGTACTGTGAGGATTAAGTGAGCCTGCAGAAGGACACAGCCTTGTGTTGTCTATCTTCAGCCAAGTGAATTGTCCCAGTTGTCTGACACTAATCACTGCACATTCCCACACAACCTGTGTCCCTACCCTGTTGAAAGACTGTTCCCTCCCCTTAGAAAGACTCTGTGTTTGTTGTACGGGTGATACTTCTTTTTAATGCATGAATAACAGAAGGAAATCTCTTTCACTCTTTAACTGTTGTGTATTCTCATCTTTTCTTCTCCCCACACCATCTCACCTGTGTTCACCTTCCTTTGTTTGTGTTATGTCTATTTTAGATTGTAAGCTCCTCAAGGCAGGGAACTAATGCTTCTCAACTGTCTGTAAAGCACCTTTTACAACTGTGGTGCTCTTTGAAATATCGAATAATAATAAATATTAGAATCGATTCCCAATGAGTTAAAAGTTTTATTTATTTTTAAGGTTTTAGCCACAGCAAGGGCGGCAGGCCCCTGTGACACCATGTAAGGAAGGTGCTCAGAGGACTGGGGGTGACAATGTAAGAACCTGTGTGCTGACGGGCAAGCAGGGCTGCTGTCTGGCTGTCCTTCAGTGTTTGACTGCTCTTGTGGACTGCTGATGCCGATGTTAATCTGTACAACCATCCTTCATTGCTTTCTCTCTCTGTTGTCTTTGATAGCAGCGTTCCCCTTATCAATTCCCTCATCATCACTCCCGTCTGATCTCCTCTCCGAGCAACTTTGAGCACATCTACCACATGACTGTTAATTCAGCTGAAAAATTCCTCTCTTATGATTCCATAAACCCTGCATTTTCCCCGCCTCCACGCTCTGTCCTCGGCACTCCAGACTTTCTGACTCGGAGGGTACGAACAGCTGAGTCAGGTGTTCACTTTACTAACACTGTGTGGTTTTCCTTTGCCTGGCTATTAACATGGGAGGAAAAACCCTTGTAAGCGGTTATCTTCACCCCTTAACATTCTGTTGACCCATATGATTTATTTTCTGCTATCAGCTCTGGTCTTTCAACAGCTATGACATGCCAGGAACCAGAGATACTCCATGGCTTTAGGAAAAAGAAGTGTATGATAACTGGGCTGAACCTTTTGCTGTGAGAACAGCATTTTCAATCACCAGAAAGGATGTGAATTTGCAATGATAAGTCCTGTGTTCCACAGTGTGCATCCTCCAGCAGTCAGTAGCAGGATGCTGTGGATCAGATTGTGTTAGGAAAAGGTTTTGGATCTTTCTGTGTTGGACCTAACTTTCAAACTGCTTGTCTATGAGGAAATCATGTGGAATGCAAGAACTTCTACACAGCGCTGCACATTGGGACTGGGAGAGGCAGACGCAGGTTATGCCTCAGACAGTTCCTAGGTTAAAGTAAGTGAAACTAGAACATGTACAAGAAAGATCAGAAGTGAAATATGATGGGAACTTGCTGATGTAGATACTTTAAATTGTGGTAGCTTTAAGCAGAGGCTGAGGTAGGATGCTGTTCTGTGAATATCCTTCCAGCTGGAATGTAAATTGGGTGGACAGAAGTGGTCCTGTGTTTTTCTCTTGTATTGTGCATCATGGTCTGACTCCATGGGGATTGCTAGGTCCTGCAGAGGTACAAGCCATGCTAAAACAGGCACATAAGTACATGGTGTGCATTGTGTAATGTGCTGTGGCCTGCAGTGCTGCTTGGGGCAGGTAGATCAGGACTAATCTGTGAGGCAGATGAACATGATGGTGGCTGGTTGCTGAGGGTTTGTATGGGTCTGAGCCATATCTGTTGCTGTAATGGAAACACAGCTGTTGGTTTCTGTGGCCTTTGGACACCCTTCAGACATGCCTGGCAAATCTTCACTACCCGGCTGCTTTGAGTGCCTTTTAGTTGCTGTTCTAGATCCCTACCACCATGGAGGATTTTGGATACATACCTGCATACAACACTGCAGAGAACATAAAAATGCAGGAGGAAAATCAACCTCTTCCATGTGGCTACAGATCTGCACAGCTTTGACTGGTCACATGCATGGCCATGTCTCATTGTTGTGAAGTCCCAGTCATCACAGCTATTAATATTCAAAAGGGAAGTGGCAGCGTTTTGTGATGAGGGGTCTGCATCCATCCTGACTGTTCTGGTAGGAGAAGAGATGCAAATGCACAAGAGGAATGAGAAATTGTTGAAATGCAAAACCCATTATTTTTAAGCTGAACTAAAAGTTGTTTTTCTGTTAGAGGGTCATTTTAAAGGCTCCCTCAAGCTGTAGTTCAGTTCTGGTTTTAACAGGGCTTTCCTTAATCCAGCTGTACTCTACAGTTTTCTGTGCTTGATAGGCAGTGATCTATCAGTGGACTGACCCATCCTCTGCCTTCCCTTGCTCATGTGAGTAGTCTCCCTGGGATCAGTAAGGAGTGACCGCTGGTGTATCAGGCAATAGATCTTTATTTTTGCCTCAGGAGCATCCTTCATCCTGATGTTGCAGCCTGCTAGCACCAAATAGAGAAAAAACAGTGAAGTGGGCAACCTGGAGCATAGACATCTTGCGCCTGTTAGTTCATTAGAGCAACGGAGGTTTAGTCTTGTATGAAGAAAAGCTCGTCTCCTTTGTGGCTCAAGGATAGGAATGCTATAAGCTGTATGGAAAGCAAGGCTGAGAGTTTTGGTTTTGTGTCTGTCCGTCCTCCCTTTTGTGTTTGGAGATGTTGGTGTAAGAAGGGTAGCGTTCCCCCTGAGGGGACCACAGTCCCACGTTCAGGTGGGATATTGGAATCACAACAGTATGGCATTCGTAGGTGAGTTGGAAAATGACCCATTAAAGTGGGCTTTTAGTTTGTTGTATTATATCATGGAAGAATTAAAAGCTTAGGTTTACCATGTCGTGAACAGAACACTACTTCAAAACAAAAACTCCAAACAAGAAGCAGCAGTGCAATGGACAGAGAAACAGGGGCCAATGATTTCCTGTAGGTGGTGTAACTGTTCAGCTGGACCCTGCACGTGTGTTCTGACCGCACTGCCTGAAGAGGCAGCGTGGGAGCAGTGAGTGTGGGTGCTGGAGCTGGGGCTCGGCACCACTGCAGAGCTGTGAGCAGCAATTGCACGTACACAACCCACAGCAGCTCCATTCTTGGACTGGGAATGGGATGCACTGAACTTGAGCTAGGTCTTCCACCCTATTTCACAGTGACTAACTTTGCTCAGCAAGCAGCTTCTCTGCAGCTGGTTGTCTGTTTTCATTTACCTTTCTACATTTGGTTCAGCAGTGGGGTTGAATTTCCCTGCTAGGATTTGAATTGTTGCTCTACATGAGGGGTTTTTGTCTCTCTCTTTAAGTGAAGCAAGATCAGGTCTCTTTTTTTTCCCCCTTTTTTTTTAACTTGCTGTGTTTTGCTGCTTTATAACTACCGCTAATAACCACCCTTTATTTTGATTTGAATCCCCTTCCTGCATCATGTGCATATCACTTCCAGGGGGTTTGGTCCAAAATGCCAGGCTCGCTGGCATGTGCTTATTTCATTTCTAGACCAAAGAACAATGAAAGATTTGCTTTGTGGAGAAAGTTTCTATGAGGAATTACATGGACTTTGCAAACTGAGGACACAAAAAATAGTCATCATTAGAATACACTGTCAAGGGGGAGAAAGTGAGCAAGAGACAGGAATATAATGCCACAAATGACTTAAGAGACTTTAAACCTCTAAGTGTAAATCCTCATTGAGAATAGGGCAGTGATGGACAAGGGCAGAATCAAGCAGCGCTGTTCACTGGTAGGTCTCTGATTCTCTTTTGTTGGTGTCTGAGAGAGATCTGGGAGCAGGATAGATTTTGATTCTTTCTTGTTTGTTGCATGCTAAAAATCAGCCCTTCTAGCCCGCTGGGAGAATGAGAAGCAAAGGGTTGCCTGTGAGAGCAAAGGGGTCTGTTATAGCAGTGACTCCAAGGATCAGTGTAGGACTGGATTTGACAGCAGGTTGGTAACAATTATCTGATGATGTACAAAACCTGTTCATTCTCTATTTAATTATCCATTTTAAAATACAGATAGAGAAATGGGTAGTAGCTATGGGACTCTGAGAATACCCTTGTGAAGGAGTAGGATCTTTGTTGTGATCTGAAATTCCCATAACATCCTAGCTTAAAAAGCCATTGTAATTATAATGGTTGTTTTATGTGTGGTTACTTTATCTCAGAGTGAGCATGGGGAAATAATTACATAGAAGTAGGAAGAAATTAACAGTTGGGAAGGAGTATAAAGTGGAAATAAAGTAATGCTCAGAGCTGCCTGCAGTTCTTTTCACATTCTGCATCTGTAAAGGTTCCCTAAACCTAATTCTAGTTACTGCTGATGACTTAAAAGCACAAATCATGCTAGGAGCAGGATGAAGTCTCATATTTAGCCAGAGATCAAATGATAAGCATGGGCATTAGAAAGTCCCTCTGGGCTAAGGAGCCAGGTCATATACAGAGAGATGGGCTGAATCAGCTGAGAAGCCTTTTCCCCTATTGTCAGCTGTAAGTTAACAGAAGCAGAAACAAAATCTCCCAGAACTTCTTTTAAAGACAACTTTTGTTTAAGGAACTGTTGTGTCCAAATAGAGAAATAGTGTTTAGTCTCTTCTCTTGGTAAAAGACCACTTCAGTAACATACCAATTTGGAAAATGACACTGGGGCACTTGGGATGTAAAACAGGAGCAATAATCAAGAATATGTAGAAAACCAGCAGCACATGCTCTGGTTACCCTGTATGAGCAGGCTGGAAACAAGAGGCTAATTGTCACTTTGGCTCAACTGGTATAGGTCTGGAGTAATACTGTTAATACCTTTTGAATTACAGAAGTAATTGAAATACAGATTGATTCACATGTGTTTATATCTCATAGGCATTAGGGATTAACATGGTTGTTGAGTAAAGTTACACATGCATGGCAAAAATGATGGCATCAAAGATAGTTTAATAAGATCCTTGAAAGCTCGTCTTCAGAAGGAATGCATTATGTGAGATAACTTGAATATAACTCCAGCAGATAATTAGGCTGGCAACACCATCCTTTCAAGGAAACCCTTGAATTATTACACATACTCTTCCAGTTGTCTGCATATGTCCATGTAATTCAGCACTTCACTGTCGTATTGCGTGTGCTTCAGTCTCTGCACTAAACTGCAGAATGTTATTTTGCCACTTTTGCTGACTTGCTGCCCAGATAATTCAGCTCTGGTAAGGTTGGGGTGTTCATGGATTTTGGGGCCTTACTTCATAACATCCAAGGTTGCAGCAGCTGTCAGTAAGTAAACATGTCACTGTGTGTATCTGCATTGCAGAATCTTCGGCCTCAGGAAAGCCGGACCGTGTTCAGTGGCTCTGTCAGCATCCCATCGATCACCAAATCCCGCACAGAACCAGGACGATCGATGAGCGCAAGCAGCGGGTTAGCAGCACGTAAGCAAATGGAACTGTGTCACTTTGGGTTCTATGCACAAGGTTTTTAGGGAATGGGCTACCTGCATTTGCTTCTATCTATACTGCCACTAGCCAGGATTTTCAGAAGTGATAGATGGCTTTGGTCCTGTTGAGGGCAAGCACAGTGTTTTGGTCTTGCTTTCAAAGGAGCACATAAATACAGCCAACACTTATGAGAGTCCCACGTTTGTAATTTCTCAAATTTTTAAAACATTAGAATTAAAATTACCTTCTTATCCATAGGTAACGCTGCTGCTTAAGTGTTTTAAGTCAGTGGCAAGTTGTTCACAAGCTCCATGGTTAACTTAGGTGCTGAACCATATGGAGCTCTCGAGGCCTGTCTTGCTGCTAGTGCAAAGAGAAAGCAATAGAAAACTGGCAGCTGCTATGGAAGAGTTGCATTGCATTGGAAACACCTTTCCCAGCACTGCCATGTTGCCTTTGCGTGCCAGAGTCAGCACAGTGACCTGTGCAGAGATCAGGCAAGTGACTATGTAATGGACATGTGAAAATAGAGGCAAGACTAGTGTCTGACTGTTCTAGGGGTTTTCCCCCTCCCTGTGCCGCAAGCAGTGTTTGCTGCACTTTGCCAACTGCTTGCAGGGAATGCATGTGTCTGCTGTAGTCTGTACCTGCTGGTGCAGCCCACTAACTCCTGGGAAAAGAGGCCACTGGAACTAGGCTGCCACCATCGCACTGTCTACAACCACTGTCTTTGTCAGGAACATAGTGTCTGTGTCTGTGCCAATGCTGAGATGCAAAAGGAAGGACCAGAGAGTCCCTAGCAAAACCTGCAGCAAGCAGCAGACAATGTAAAAGCCCACATAGCTTTCAGGCCACAAGCTGAGCATCTTGGGCCATGCTGGAGGGAAGCAGAACTAACCAGAGAAACAGCTAACAAGTATCCGGTACATTAAGCGGGTGTCTGTAACCCCATTTATTTCTTCTGCATGTTCTAGGATCGTCTGCACAAAACGGCAGTGCTCTGCGGAGGGAATTCTCAGGAGGTAGCTATGGAGCAAAGCGTCAGCCTATGGCATCACCCTCAGATGGCTCCTTATCCTCGGGTGGTCTGGACCAAGGCAGTGATGCACCAACAAGGGACTATGAGCGAGAGGTGAGTGATAAGAGAAAGAGGAGAAAATTCATGTGTGTTGATAAAGATGAGGAAGTTAAATTCTCTCATGGTTTGGCTGTAAGGTTGGAACTCGTTGACAATGAAGACTTGGATTTCTTGTATTTCAAGCTATTCTGACAAAAGATTTTGGCCAGACTGTGTCAGCTCTGGTCCTGGTATGTAACATGCAGAAAATGTTCCTTGCACTCCTCACCCACAGATATGTGGGTAGTGAGGGTCCCAAAAATCCTGGCTTCGTAGAGTAACAGGTCAAAGTGGTGAATATTCCTTCTGCCCTTTTATTTCCAAAGACTGTTATGCTATCTCAGCAACCATATCACGGGGGATGTTTTGTACTCAGAGTGCCTGAAGTTAACAGAGTAACTTAAGAGTTAATTACAATAGTTTAATTTTGAGCAGAAACTGGATTTAATAGTTTATATTCTGTGCAGAACAAGACTATCATTATGATAGGACTGCAGTCCTGCTAAGCTCAGTCCTTCAACCAAGAATATTTTGTGAGGGTTCAGTCTCAAGTTGGGCAGCAAAACTTCCCCAGCCCATTTTCTTACCAAGGAGTGAGAAAATGGCAGATCCCACAGGCTTTTCATGCTACCAAGTATATCCTTCCAGTTGAAGCTAGAAGGCAACTGTCAATTGAAACTCAGGCTCAGACACAGTTGCATTCTAGTGTACTCTGGAAGATTTAACTGGAGTAACTTGATAGGATGCTTTGAATTAATATGCTGGGAGTGACAGTGAGGAGGTAGCTGTGATTAAGCCACAAAGATTTTTCAGTGCAGTAGCCTCTCAGATCATAATCTGTGAAAAAACAGGAGCTACTGGAGCTTCACGAGCAACCTGAAGCTGCACACTTTTTTTACCAGGAGGCCTTCAGCAACATGCAGATGCAGGAGTCCCACAGGTCCCATGTCCCTCTGTTGTGCCTGCTGAAAGCAGAGTGATCTGACCACTTGCTCTTAAGTCTCCTCAGACAAGGAAATCCTGAGCACAAAAAAATTCCTCAGTATTTTTGGACACAAGCAAAGTATGTGTTGAATCCAGTCATGTGTTGCTCAGACACCCTGAGTCACACTCAAACTTGCTATCCCGATGCTTACTGGTGTTCTTCTGTGTCTTCGGGCTGCAGGACTCTGACTCTCCAAGACACTCTACTGCATCAAACAGCTCCAACCTCAGCAGCCCTCCCAGCCCCGTTTCTCCTCACAAGACCAAGAGCCTCTCCCTGGAGAGCTCTGACCACGTGAGTTGGGACTCATGAACTGCTTCAGCATTCAGATTTGACATCACAGCAGCTTGCTGTCCCCATGGCTGTCCCCTTCACTTGTTCCAGTTCTCGCCTTCATCATCCTAACCCTCCCCATTCCCTGTCTGAAAGTGATCTGGGAGTGGGGTACAGAGGAAGGTAGAAGCTGGTCGTCTTCAGCACCGTTTGGCACTGCCTCACCCTCCCTTCCCCAGATTTGACAGCAGCAAACGAGCAAAGCTAGGGTGTTGGTAAATATCAGAGGCTGTAGATTTGTATTCGTATTGGTTTCCTTTTTGTGGTTACAGCTGCTTCATTTTTAAAGATATATTTATCCTACCCCCCTTTCCACCTCCCAAAAAGTAGCTTAAGTAGACCAGACCAGTATCAACAAGAGAAAATTCAGAGGGATTTTGTTTTCATACAATAGCTCATTGTACTGTACAAAAGTAGCACAGAGACCCCTTCCCCTGCTTGGGGAATGATCAGTATGTCAGAGGCACATAAAAGCTTTCAGCCACCACGTTTGAATGTCAATCTGATTGTCGCCAGCAAATCCTTATTGATTAAAATGATGCATATTTTACTACAGTACAGAGTTTAAATAAATAGGCAGATGTTAGATTAAAATACGTATGTATATATTCAAAGAAAAAAAAGCATTGTGTATGCAGCAGAAGATGGATGCTTATTTAAGAGAGCCTTTAATTTAAGATATGTGTTGTCCCTGTTTTCATGCTTGGTAATATACAGACTTGGAGGCCTGGCCTAAAACCTTTCGCAGGACAGATACCCCTTTTGTGTAGCACTCACTGTACTGCAGGAGAGGTCCCTGCGGTGCTTTCAACATATTTCTTTCCTTCTGGCAGTAGCATAACTGAAGCTGTAATTCCTACTTCCATGGTAATCCCCATTCTTTGCAGAAATGACAGTTGGGAAGCAACCCCCTGTCCCAACCACCAGGGTCAGCCCTAGTTTCTAGTGTGCTAGCTGTGCAGCTTGAGGAACCTTATTACAGCATGCTACAGTAGAGGTCCTTAAGGCAGCAAGGGAGTTCAGTGCAGCAGGATTCAACAGGAAAACTGTTTCCCTGGGTCAGACTTTGGCCAGGTTTAACTCGGAAGGGAGCAGTCTTCCACATCTCCTTGACCATCCCTAACCAGAAAACTGTTACTGGCATTACCAAATACTAGTTTCTAACACACATCAGCCAGATGAGTGCCCTTATCCCAAAGCTAGCCCTGTCTAGCTATGCTGTCACTGTAGCAACCAAGAATCTTGAAGACTGACCTCAGACTGTTCACACTGTGGTAGTCAAAGATGCCTAGTCACCCACAACTGCCATGCTGGCAAGGTTGGTTTTCCTCTCCTTCCCTCTCCGTGCTGTGGGTTTGTGCAATTGGCAGTTGTTTCTATGTGCTCACCTGCTGTTTGGTTCCAATAGCAGGTCAGGTTGGAGGGAGGAAAGTATTGCAGTGGAAGACAGAGCCCACTGAAGTTGGTCATGCAGTCAACAGCATGAAGTGAGAGACTGATGTACAAATGGATGCTAAGAGGAAGATGTCTCTTTATTTAGCAAGGCAGATGTGTTTTTCATTTGGGAGCGTGTTCAGATAAGCCTCTCCATAGTACTGTTGCTGGTTTTATACTATGACCATACTCAAACACGTAAGGGCTTTTTGTAATTAGAATACTGGTTTCTGTGGGTTTCGGAAACTTGTTCTGGCTCTTGTTAAACCATTCCATTTTCTGGCAGTCAGCAGTATGTACTGTTTCTCCCACATAGAGATGTTTGGAGTTCTCCAGTTCCTGTCTTCGCTGATAGAAGTTCTAGGTAATTTCAGACCATGTGCAGACATTTCCAGGTATGATCTAAATGTGAAATAGGGAATGAGACACAGAATCCTCTAATCCATTTAATCATGCTGGGTCTCCTAGGTAAGATTTCTCTTTCACTCTGAATCAAGAGCCTTGTCCAGGTTTTAAGCTCATTAAATGTTATTTTGGGTCAGGAATTCAAGAAATTTGTTTAAAAACCATCATGTCAAAAGCCTGTCTCTCTCCTGGTTGGGTTTTTCAGAGCAGCGAAGCTGGTTGTGTTGCTTGTTTCCACTTCAAGGCTTCTACTTTTGCAAGCCTGACATTTAATATCAAAAGCTTTACCAAACAGCTAAAGCACTTGAAATTAACTCCTCCCAGAGAAATGTTCAGTCTTTCTTAGGAATGGATATGCAGGGTGGTATTGGCATTATTAAAATTCCACATCAGCTTGTCTTTAAAGGCTGCATATTGCTTCGAGTATAGCCACTGCTTTTTCCCCACAATTCCCCCCTTTTGGTGAAGCATGTCCACACACTTTTCAAGAAGCCTTTGCAGACTAGTTTTGTATTTACTGTATGTTGTATTTAAACATTAATCTTATTTTGATGTTGAGAGAAGGCATTGAAACAGCAGTCACCAAAGACAGAGCAGCCTGCCTGACAGTCCTGAGAGAGGGGCACAGGATCTTTTTTAACGGTTGAGCTAATGCTCTATCTGAAAATGGAACCTGAAAAGCCACAACACAGCAAATAATTGAGTAAAGCCCTGTGTTTACTCTTATGGTGCCTGCGATCTATTGATATCAAAACCTGACATTTTCAGGCAGAGCATAGGTCAGCTGTGTTACAAATCTAAGCTCCAGAGCCCTACCCTTTGTACACCACAGTTTCTAAGCCTTGGCAGTCTCCTGTAGGATTACTATATTTAATCATCAGTTTGGTATCATGCTGTTTTGTACACATTTCTTCAAAAGAGAAACAGCAACTGCTCTCTCAGTTGAAAAGCAAATGACCACATCACTTATTTGAAAAGAGAATAATTGTCCTGGGACTTAAAACAGTTTGGTATATTTGGGGACCACTTGATGATACACTCAATTTTAAACTACACTCATCTCTTTTTATTGCTATGAACACTGAAGTTGAGCTTTCTAAATACTCATTGGGCTAGGAAAAGTAACTTGGTCATTTGAACTGTAAGACTCTTGACTGGTATCTCGAAGACAGTTGTCTCTTAGGGTTTGATGTTTGCTACGTTGCACTGTAGCATTGGTTCAACTTCACAGTTAGAGGCCTGCATTTTATTCAGGGAGCTTTCAAATCTCCCATTGAGTTTTTGACTGTAGCATCTGTTCTCTGTACACAGTATGTATCTATCTAGCTGATTTTTTCCTTTTGGCTGAGACTGAAGGAGTTTGCATTTTTGACACAGTTTAAACATTTGGGTTGTTGGGTTTCTGCATTATTTTCTTTCTCTTTTGATGGTAACAAAGGATCTGAACAGATTCAGGCAGCTACTAAGGATTCCAGGTTATAGAATGAAAAAGGGTTGGTAAAAGTGTTCCCCTACACGTGCGCGCACACAGGTATGTGGCTTCCTTCCACATTTCATAAACCCAGAAGCAGGGTTATAGCACTCTCTTCTCTCTTGCCTTTGACCTGTAGAAGACAGCTGGTGGTTCCAAACAAACATTCCTGAGGCTGTGGTGAAATAGTTGTTTCTTTTCCCTCTCAGTTAGTTGCTGTGGCTTGGTATGAATGTGAATTCTGCCCATTTGAACGGGTTTCCAAACTTGAGTCAGGAATGTTACCTCTTTGATTTGATTCTGATGAATTTACAAGCCAGGTGTGCTATTCTCAGGTATACAGCAGAGGGAAGTTAAGGGTCTTGTCATACCAAAAGAGTCTAAAAGGCATAGTTTATTTATAGAAATGTAGTTTAACTGCATGTAACTGGTTCACAGCCTTTCAGAACACAACAGCTGGAGTATTAACACAGCATGGCCAGACCCTGGATGACAGGACAGACATGCTCTTGGGTTGAAAAAGGTTTGCTTTACATTTTATGCACGCTGTTTAATCTTTAATGAATGCATTAAGGATAAAATCTATTGCAGTGCAAGCAAGTTCCCCCATCTCCTGAGCCTTAGGCTGAGAATCAAAGTGGCACATAATAACTTCTGCTTGGGGGTTTTGTGCTAATAGGAGTCATTTCCAGGGAGGAAACTTTCTGCACTAACCCACTGTATTTGATAAATGCTCCTAGAAACAGCCCTGCTGCAGACTTCCCAGTCTAAATTCCAGCTCTCTTTGTCTTTTGTTCCAGCTGCAGCTCAGTACAACCTATTTTCATTCTCCATTTAAGAAAGTCTCATCCACAGGGAAGAAATCCACAACCAGATCAGTGTTGGTATTTCTGAGCAATTATACCTGCCTTTTTATGTATGACCGTTTCATATCATTTATTTTTAAAATATGGATTTTTTTAGGTTTTTCATTGTAATATTATTGTACAGTTTTGCATGGCATAGATGTAATCACTTTTTTGTTTTAGAGTATAAAAGCTGACAAGTGTGCGTGTGGGGGAAAGATTCTGCTTTTTGCCTCTTCTCACTCTTTTGTTTAATGCCCTCAATGTTGTAGGGGACATTGTAAGAGATTCTCTGCTACAGAACAATGATGTAGATTCTTTTGCACAGAAATATTTAAGGTGGGAAAGTCAACAATGTAAAAATGACTTACCGCCAATATTTTATGTTGGTAACACACTTAATATTAACCTACTTTGATGTACTGCAATAAAACAGGGAACTGTTAGAAATGTACATTCTGTCTTTTTTTCCTACCTCTCCATGCTTGGAGGAGGAAATGGAAAGGGGAACAACAGTGTTCTTGAAGATAAAACCAGCATGTTGGAACACAGAGGGAAGAAAATGAGTATCTGACAACAAATTGAAGTCATCATGTTCTGCTTTAGTATATTGAACTTCATCAAGTACACTTCTGACCTTTCTCTTAGGCCATCTGTTCTGTGTCAGTATTTGTAGTCATTGTGATGTTCCTCCTTCAGTAGTTACATATAAAATGTTTAACTGTCCTAGTCTTAGATAGTGGATTTCCAAGCTACCAAATTCACTTTCATGCATCTTTAAGTGCATCTCAAAATACCTGTAAAGTTTTGCATGGGCCCTGGCCCTTTCACATCGTCCACCCATTCCTCCCAATGCTCAGCCTGGGATTTTCTCCATAGCAGAGACTAGCTGTTGGGACCTCTTCATTCATTGTTCCTCTTCATTCATTACCCTGTTGCCAGAAGTCCTAGCTTTGATTACATGCTTCACCTCACACACACACGCCCCTGCTGCAGGAACACAGGACTGTGCTGTTACTAATGTCCCTCTCCTTCAGCCAAAGTTAACACTTTTTCAGCATCTTCCCCAGCTGATGTGCATTTAAGCCCATGGGCTTGTCCCATTTAGGCTATTGCAGGTCTCTCCTAACTGCTGTTGCTCCGTGAAATACCATCTGTTTCCTGTGCTCTGACTTTTACAATCAGTGCTGTATTTCTGATTCCCCAGGGTTCCAGTTGCACCATCCCAGCTGTGAAGGTCTTGGGAAATGGGCCTTCTACTGTCAAGGGATTTGGACATTAGAAAAGCAGAAAGTGAGCTGCATGTTAGGCTTCCTGTTCAGCTCCTCAGCATTCATTTTCTGGCTAAAGGTAGGAAAATCACTGCTGCCACACATGGAAGCTTGCTGCAGTAGAGCAGTGCTCATATCCTCAACCTGTGTGTGTAGTCCAAGCAAATGCAGTAGCTAGACAGAGCAAGCAGCAGTGATAAAGTGTAAAGACCTGCTCACTGTAAAATGTCATAGCTGCTTTGACTTGAAGCCAGAGCACAGTGTTTCTGGCTCATCTTTTCTCTGTGGCTGTTACACTGACGTGCAGTTCCCCATGTCACAACTCCACAATTCAATCTGGACAGAACTGATAGAAATTATTAACGATCGTAGAACATACACAGAAGGACAGGACCAAGAGCTCCAATTTGCTCTCCTGATAAACATCTTATCTTCCGCTAGTTGCTACCCTTCAGGCAAATGCAAAACAACTCCATTTTTCAGCTTGATGCTGTTCTTAAACACGCTTTCTCTCGGTTGGATTAGATTCTCTTAAAGGTCTTTTCCAACCTAAACAATTCCATGACTCTCAAAGGAAGGAAGACATTTGCTGAGAGTTAAACAGTCATGCACCAGCATGGTATGCAAAAGATCTGTGGCCACATGAACAAGCACATTCTCATCTCACCCAGTTGTGCTTGCTGAAAAAGTGAACTGTAATGCTCCGAGTTATTTTACCATCTTCGCAAGTTCTCTGAAGATTCCAGCTCTGAACCTTCAGTTTCAGCTCCCGTAATTCAATTTCCTTGGCAGCTTTTTACACTTTGCTTTTAACCCTTAATAAAGGAATTTAACATCTTAATTTCACTGCTTTCACAGCTGCAAGATCTAGATCCAAGGGAGAAAAACTAAATGTCTGTCAGAACCCAAAACAACAGGAAAGGTGCCCTATCAGTGTACAAAGTTAAACAGGTTAATGTAAAACAATTTCACTCAACAACAGAGTTCACTCTTCTCAAAGTGATTGGGAATTACTTCTAATTGAAGTAAACAGCACTGGATCCTTCTCAACCAAGTCTTAAATGAAGCAGTTTATATATTTATGATCTTGGAATAAAGGTAATACAATACCCCATTTTCTTCTTTCTCAAGAGGTCCAGCCTCAAGGAGACCATTTATTCACTTACCACCTGTTCTTTATCTCTACAAGTGTCAGCAGTCAGATTTCTTATGTATTGGAGTTTAAGATCATATAAACTATGTTCCTTGGCTGTGTTCAGTGAGTAGGACCAGCTAAGCCTGCTACTAAATGTCTGGCAAGTGCCAGATAAGGACATCTGCCATACTTGCACCAGGTAAGCATCAACTGCACCAGCCACGCTTTCTGCACAAGTAGAGGAAAGGCAAAGAAAGAGACCTGTGTCCAGGAGACTGGTAATAGAATGGTTAAAACAAAGGAGAAAAAGGAAAACAGGTCATTATCAGGGGTTCCCATGGCCAGACTGATGTTCAGGATAATGTCCTTCTGGTTCTTGGTAAACTTGTCACCATCACTGTTAGCCTTAGATAGGCAGCTTTAGAACTTTGGTACATTCTTGGAACAAACATCAACTGCAACAAGAGGAGACTTGGAAGCTTGTCCTTCTGCTCAGCTCCTGTTTATCCCACAGAAGAGGACACAGTTCACTTGGCCAGTCATTACCTCACCAGAAGATGACAAAACACCTGCAGGCAGAAGGCCCACTGCACAAGCTCTTGTTTATTGAAATCAGGAAGTCGTACAGGTACAGGCGTGGTACAAAAACCTACGAAGGTAAATGTCCTAGCTTGACTCCAGCAGTTTAAAACTGTGCGTCTGGGTTTAAACATGTGACATTGCAGCAAAAGCTTGAAATGTTCAAGAGAAACATAACGTTCTTTGTCTGCCTTGCCCTAAGTTCTGCATTACAGGAAAACAGAGAAACAGAGCAGCTTCTTGGTTAAGAGTCCAGCAAGCAATTGGTGTCAGAGCTGTAGTTTATCTAACCCTCAGGGAAGCCAGGACCTACCAGCCAGTGAAGAATCCCACCATTTGTGCTCAAATCCAGCTCTGTTGAGAGCATATCTGACTCCCGGAACCAAGATGGATTGCGTGAGTGTACATGTGTGTTTAAAAGACATTAGCACTCAATTCTCAGACTTCTAAAATACCTCCTAGGTTTACTTTGCAAGCAAAGAGGCAGAAAGCATAAAGCTTTATCCTATGTACACGCACCCACCTCTGCATCAAACCTATGTCAGTAAAATCCAGGAGGGTTCTTAGGCTGCCACCACCTCACTTACAGAAACGTTGGGGGGAAGGTGCTGAATGTGTCTGGGGTAGGGTACACCTTAATATTTCATTCTCTAATTCACGGTACGAAAACTACTTGAGCTCCACCTTAGCACAAAAGAGGGAAAGATTTTAAAAAACAATTCCTTTGAGAATTACAAACAGGTTTCAATAGTAAATTCTGCTCCTGTCCTCCTGCCCCCACTCAGTATAAAACCCAACCAATACGCAGCCACCATCACAATGTTAAAAATGCATCCCAGGTAGTTGGCTGGGGCCTTGACACAGTACAGAAGCACTCAAGAAGACAGTTTCCTTTGGACTGTACTGGCAGTCAGCGTAGGACAGACACAGCGTGGAAGAACAGCTTTGTCCTCGTGAAACGCACACTTGGCTTCCAGGGCACAGGCTGCTGCATCTCAAGAGGATGGAAGCTGGGGTGCAATGCATGGGAGGCTAGAACCCTCTCTGCAAGGCTCAGCTGAACTGTGCCCTCAGAACAAGAGTTGTTAGTTCATTCTTACTACTCCCCTGGCTTCTTCCCCCTGCTGCTCCAGTATTTGCTATATGCCTCTTGGAACATGTTTTTGCAGGGAATTTTGGCCTTCAGTTTGGTGCAGATAAGGAAAGAACCCCCCATCTTCCGATGAAGAGAGTATGTCTCCTCTGGCGGAGGGACAAGCCGATGCTTCAGCATGACTGGGATTAAACCATGGATCTTTTCAGTCGTGCTTTGGTTGCCGAAATCAAAAGGTTCCTCAGATGCAAAAGCCTCTCCCAAGATGAGGACAGCATTTAAGTGGGCATCTTCCATTTCCTACCAAAGGAAAGAGGCATAAACATCACTAGCCATGTTAACCACCAGGGAGGAAAAGGAGGTGTTCTAGTGCTAACAGCAACAGCTCAGGAGAAATACCTATATATATCCACAACACACGTAACCTCCAGCCCCTAGCATGACCGATGAACTTTTGGTTAATACAGTTTTGAGCAACTAAACCTTCCAGAAGGCCATCTGCCCAGTCATGAAACTTCAGCAGTCATGCAGGGGGAGAGAAGGAAGAACTGAAATTTAGGGTTAGCTGCATCATCACTACTGCTCCTGCTCCCAAAAGGAAATCACAGAACAAAAGCCAAAGCCTTTTTGCCCTCCTCCCTCATCCTATCATCAGGGCTTTGAGACTGACATTGACTTTTACCACACCAAGAAATCTGGGGAGTCCACAGCCACACAGCAAACCGATCGGCAGCCACCACTAAAAGCAGACCCTTTGGCTCCATACCTTGACTTCATAACCAGTGAGGAATTTCATTTCAATAGACTTCTTCAGTACTCTCTCTCTGTCCATGTCAGCAGCTGCCTTGATTACCTGAAGAAGAAGAAGAAGGCTTTCAGAAGAGCCAGGGATGACCTGAGTCATGATTTGAGTACGACTACTACATAGGCTACAGGTGCACATGCTGCCTGCTCACTTCCTTGCCTTTACCCTCCAGGGCATATTGGGCAGTTTAAGAGCTACTGCCAAAAGATACAGCTGCTGGCTGTCCAAAGCTCTTCCCCGTGGGGCTACACATAGCCCAGAGAGCATAAGGGGCATCAAAAAAGCTTCACAAATCCACCTGTTCCTCCCCCAACCGAATAATAGAACTAACTGTGAGAAGCGTTAGGTAACGTCTCCTGGCCCTGGCAGCTCAGTTTATCAAGTGCAGAACATGGTGATCACCAAGGGAGCACACATGACTTCACACAAATTTATCAGTCTGTAAGCAAGCTAGAAAGCACAGGAAGAGAGTGATCAGAACGAGCAAGTCCTACACAGCCTCATCTAAAAAAATCACTGAACTCTGAGTGCTGTGCTATGCTCTGCTGCCCAAGTCTCCCAGTAAGCAACATGTCAGTCCTCCGTTTGTGCCATGCAATTTAGACATCCAAACTCAGATAGCCAGAGGCCTGCAGCAGACATGCAGAAGACTATGGTAAGGGACGAAACAGGAACAGAGACCTCTCTCTTGCCTCCAGCCCCACTTCCTTCCACACTCAAATGGATCCAAGTGCAAAGTGATACACCCAAGAGATAAACATAAGTTTGCAAATACTCCCAAGAGCCCCAGTGCAGCACTCCAGGACACAGAGCAAGTCCTCACCTCTATGTAGACATCTGTGAACTTCTCACCAAACCCACGTGTTGCTCCAAAGTCCAGCAGGGCCACCTGGAAATGGACAAACCCAGCTATAGTACAGTGCCAACCACTCAAGCAGGGCCTGACCTTAAGACTGCTGATGTCCTCAGGAAGCTCAGCTGGATGGAAAGACTTTCCACTGCAGCTGAGCTTCCCCCAACTCCTTTGTCCCCTGACAGCAGCACAAGCATTTGGACATTGTACATGGCAGAAGGTATGGCCTGTGCTAACACTGTCACTCCTGCTCAGCCGGTCACTCAGGCTTTCCATATGGGGCCAGAGCAGCACAGAACCTTTTGCCAGCACATTTCAACACAGACCTCAGCGATGAACAAGCAATTCCATCTGACCTGCAGGGCACAAGCAAGCAGCCAAACCTACAAGCAGGACATCTGCAATTACCACCCGTATCTTCAGCACAGCTCAAGACAAGAGCATCCAGTTAAGAGTCCTTGGCTCAGGTGCATACTGGTAGAGCACTGCCAGCTGCAACTTCCCACTGACTAGCTTCAAAACAGATCCTGAGGCTACAGAAGCAGCTGTGATTGGATCTCAGGCCAAAGACAGGCAGCCAACCAGGGTTACAGGAGCCCTGCTCTCCTACCCAAACTGAGTGAGGACAGAGTGGTAAAGGGACAGGTTTCAGTGTCCTACCTGTCAAAGGCTCAAGGACAGGGATCTGAGAATCTCAGTCAAGGCATGTTAAACTTTGGGAATGGGGAATAATCAAAAGCTAGTGACAAATCAGCTCCTGTGCAAGCAGAACAGCAGCTCCTCGGGCTTACCTTGTGCAACAGCGGGTCATAGAAGAAGTTTGACCAGTTTGGATCAGTCTGCATATACCTGAACTCAAACAGCTCCCGCAGACACAGGACCAGGATGTTGTGACAGATCTTGGAAAGCAAGAAGAGAAAGAAGCAAGTCAGTTAGGGCTGACAGGCACAGAGGAAGCAAGAGCAGCAGGCCCTGAAGAGCCCTCTGCTGAATGACATTCTACAGCAAAGCTCTTCTGTGAGCAGAGTTAAACTGGAGCCTGTCCAGCAGAATAACTGACAGCCTTTTCTGCCCCTCTTCAGCTTCTGCAGCATCGTATCCAAGAGGCAGGGAGGAGAACACTAAACGCAAGCCAGACCCTGCTAGAGGACACCACCATTTGGGTGAGAAGGCTGTGGGTCAGCCAGGCCAGACATGTACAGGAAAGAAGGGCTCCTCCTGCAGCAACACCCCACCTCACGGCCTTTTAAAAGCAGCCCCGATGATACAGCAGCTCACTGGAGGGAACAAGCCCTACGAACAGACAGCTCAGGGGGCTCAGGCAGCCAGCTCTGGCACAGCTTCAAGTCCGACGTGATGCGGAGATCTGTTTATCTCTAGAGATGCATACCTAGAGAACACCCTCTGCCTCCCTCAGTGAGCTGCTAACAGCTGAGAGCTCACTCCAAGGCAGAAAGAAAATATAAAAACCCCAAATACCAGGACAGTTATTTCTGCTATAGAGCAGCTGCTTGTCCCACCACAGGCCTCCAATCCCTTGCTATATTCAGCACCAACGCCTACCCAGCCCCACATCCCCCCTCCTGTTTACAGAGAGGTACTTTTCAGCAGCCCTGCACAGTACAGGTCAGTCCCACAGGAGTGGATAACACTCAACTGCTTGCACAAAGATGATGCTGCACTCCTGCCCAGAGAACAGCTGTAAAACAAGACCCCTCTCCCCTAGCTGACAATACCTCCCAAACTTGGGGTCACCAGAAACAGGGGATCTATGAGTTACACAGCTCAGCTACCTCCTCTTCAGCTGCCCTTGCAAGGCACCCCCTCCAACTGCTCCCTGCTGAATGCCTAGACCAGCCTGGAGAGATGCCACAACAGTGCCAAACTCCCTGAACAGCATCCTTCCAAGATGCTCTAGACAGTTCCCAACTCAAGCACTTCCCTGTGCTACTCAGGGTTTGCCCTTCCACAAAGCATCCCCTGCTCTAGCAGTCACCAGGCAGGCCAAGCACGCTGCTCTGAGCAAGGGGAGAAGCATCATTACCACCCCACAGTACCTCATTTCGGATCTCTTGGCTCAGCCCTACACCTTGATCCAAGGGGAAGCCAGACACCAGCTCTGTGGTCAGGACATGCTTGCTGCACAGCTCATCCACGACTTTGGGGATGTAAAAGAAGGGGTCATCTTTCAGCAGCTCCCTAGGGGAAAGAGAAAGGGGAGAAAAAGGGTTAGTAGCCCTCAGAGCAGCCAGGCCCTCTGCACACCTCACACAGCCCACGGGGGCAGTTCTGCTAAGGCAGAGGAGGGGGTGTCAGCCTCTGGCTCATCCAGCCTTCACACAGAAGCAATCTGGACCCCACTGCAGAGGCAGTACTGGTGGTGTTAACTGCTGTAACAGTTGAACTGAAAAACCTCTTAAGCTAAAGGATGGGAGAAGCTTGTGACAGGCTGACATACAAGTCAGCACTGCAACCTGGCTTCAGGAGTTACCGCACTGCACGTGGCAAAACAGCCAGGCTTGCGCTGAAGAAGATAGGGGACAGGACATGCTATCACGTTTCAGCTGACTGAAAACACGCCTGGCTGAGACAAGGTGGTAATTCCAGAGGACAGCTCAAGCCACGTACACACACCCTTCCCCTGTGCTACATCCCAGGGCACAGCATTTATCTTCCTGATGTCTCTCAAGTTAAGTAACCCCCCCTGCATTTCACGCACACACAGATGGGAGGGGTTGAAGGCAGTGGTCTGAACATACTGGAATTTCCTTGCGCAGGCAGCTTCTCTCAGGTAGTCACACTCCAGGGCCAGCTCTCTGCTCACAACTTCAATCAAGTGCTCAGGGAACAAACCTGAAAGTCAAACAGCAGTAAGCTCAGAAAGAAGGACTCCCTCCGGCTAAGCTTTCCAGAGCTGCAGCTGAATACAAGAGGTCCCAGAGAGCTAAAGCATGTTTCCAGCTAGACGCAGGTTCTCTGGGAAATCCCAGGCCAAGGCTACGCAGCTGATCCTAAATCAAGGTACGTCCACACTGCCCTTGTGCAGGGCTCTGTCCTCCTCCAGCTCCCACCCCACAGCCCAAGCTGCCTGTTCCCTATATTGGCATGGCTGTGCACAGACACACACCAAAAGTGGAAAGGCCCAACCACCACCCCAAGCAAAAGCAGAAAAAGCTCCAGACCATGACTGCCTACCACTAGGAATACACATGAATAAGGCTGAGCTGCAGCAGCACGTAGCCAGGGACTGAGCTGCCAAGTCCAGTCTTCTCTGTCTTGAGGCTGGGAAACCAACCTACTTCTTGAGCCAGATGCAGCAGTAGCCTCTGCATGGCTCTGCCCAGGCACTACTGTGTGAGGTGCATGCCTATACCTAGCCATGAAAAACCACCCCAGGTACACCTCCCACCGAGTGGATACGGGAGCAGGCACGTGCCAGCAGAGGCAGTGACAGCTCTGCAGCAGAAGGGGAGCAGAGCATGGCTCCCCAACTGGCCCTGCACCCACTGCCCGCAGCCACTACCCCTCCTGCAGGAGATCTGCTCGTGGGCAGGCTTAGCAATTCTGAAGTCCTTTTCACTGTTTCCTCCCTTCAGTCTATAGAGAGACATATGCAGTGTGCAGCTTGAAAGGGGTTGGCAGAACTCAACATATGCCAGCAGGAACACAGGGCCTGCCAATGGTCTCTCTCTTCTTACCTTCAGGGAGAATATTGCTCATGCTCAGGACAGTCATCAGGTTGTTAACATCACTGGTGATGCTCTGGGCAACTCCAGGGTACTGCAGGACGGAATAGGAGAGGACAGTGGTGAGACTAGATGACCTGGTTGTACCGAATAAGATAACATCTACAAGGGGTCCCTCACCACCATTACCCCCATGCTGCAGTGACCTTTTCTGTCTTTCCCCTCTGCTGGCACTAGGTAAGATATTGCTGGACCCAAATTTTCACTTGCTTTGAAATGCTTCGTATCCATCTAGTAACCATACTTATGCAGCATCCCTGCCCTTCTCTGGGCACAGGCAAGAGAAAAGGCTGGTCTCCTAAAGCCCACCTGGATTTTCATGGCTACTTCTTTTCCATTTTTCAAGCGTGCCAGGTGAACCTGACCAATAGAGGCAGCAGCAAAGGGGCGTTCTTCAAAGGACTCCAGTTTATCCCTCCAGTTGGGGCCAAGGTCGTTGTTCAGAGTTTTCTACAAACAAAAAGGAAAGCATCAGGGGATAGGAAGCAAAGATCTAGGATTTTGCTGTTGGAAATGCCATTACTCTAAAGGTGACTCAGGCAGCCTACAGTAGTTCTGAGTACCTCTACCCTTGCTTTCCTGATTGTCCTCTATTCCTCATCATTGCACACTATCGCAAGGAGCGGTCCAGCCAGCAGTGCTCCCCCAGCACTAACCAGATGCTGATCATATCTGTGTGCGGCTCTGTTGCTGTGGCTTAAAGACAGATCTCTAGCACAAAACACCACTGCTTTAGCAGTACAGAAGTCCCCTTTCTGGTGCCATATCTTCCAGAAAATGAGCAAGGAGTTAGTTATTTCTCCTCTTCCATCATGCTGCCAAGCTGGACAGAAGCAACCCAGGTATGCAAGAGTGACCCTCTAAGGCAATACTGACAAGTAAACATCACAGCCTGCTTTAACAGCTTTTTTGCTACATTGCCAGACTGCTGTATTTAAGTCCTGGCTCTGCTCAGTGTCTTTCACAAGATAGTTAGTGCTCACAATTCCTTTTGCATCACCCTTCACATCTTAATTTACAGAGGGAATTAGAGTGAAAGCGAGAACATGTACACTGGAAAAAGCAAACTCAGTTTGCTCCATTCTGGCTCTTCTCGATGGCGTGTTAGGTTTAACCAAAAAGGTAAGGACAAAGTTGCTGTTAATTTTCTATCAGACTAATGCTTGTCTGTGTATAAAATGGGATGTAGGCACTGCTAGACACTGACTTAACACCCATGAGAAAGATGAGAGAGAAAGCAGAAGAGAAGGCTACATTCAACAAGACCCTACAATCACATTTGTAGGCAACATCCCGTTCCATCAACACAGTCTTGGGATGTAACACCCCCTCCCCCCTCTTCTTCCCTCTGTCTAGAGTTGAGCTTTAATGTTTTGAAGGGAAACAGCAACATGCAACTGAGGAAAGGAATCAGATGTATATTTTCAGTTGTGGATAAGAACAGTAGTGAAAGAGTACTCAGAGATGCCCATCCACCTCCCTTCCTAGGGTATGTCACAGGTGACATTTATTCTCTCATTGTCCCTCCTCCCCAATAAGTAGGAAGGCCCATTCCTTACCATCATCTGCTTTATTGGCATGAAGTCAGCACTCTGACGTACGCGTTCAAAAATCCTCTGGAGATGGGGGTTGATGAAGGCATCATCTGCCAAGGGAACAGCATACAGCAGTCAGTGCAGGCACTGCATTCCCCCGTTGTTCAGCACACAAAGAAACATGCATCCAGACAAGCCAGGCCATCCTGCCCCCGAGCACGCCCTAAATAGTTCTGGCTCAGAAACTCTCCATACCCAGAAACAGCACCTGAGGCATCACAGCTCTAGAAATGAGGCAAACATAAGTCCTGTGCACAAGTAGCAAAATGAAGATCTCCTCCCTCCTTCTCACTCTTGCAAAACACCTGCATCTCACCCAAACGTCTCCCATGCCATCCTCCTGCTGCAGCAGGAGAACATTCTGTGCGCTCCTCCCCATTACCAAGGCAGGGTATGAACAGGCTACAAAGCATGCTGAGAAGCTCTTTATACTTTGGAATCAAGCATCACTTGTCACAGCGCTCCCTGCTGAGAGCAGTGGGCAGCTCTGCACAGCACAGAGGCTGCTGTGTGATGGTAGATTGCACAAACCCAAGAGCGGAGTGCTGTACCAGCCTCTGTCATACACCAGCCCACCTTCTTGCTGACAGCAGTAGAGCATTCAGGTCTAGAAGAGGCCAATGTGTCATGGAAACACAAGCCCCAGAAGGAACCCTCTGGAGAGTCACCCCAGCACTCCCAGTTTCATGGTGTGGTTTAATCCAGTTCATTTTAAGGGGGCAGGAATTTCTCTAGAAAGCTGTACAATGGCAAAGCATCGCTTATGGAAGTGCTGAAGTCTTAGAGAAATCAAGGTCCAGCATCTGCTACTGTAAACACCTACCCAAATGCAAAACAACTGCAGGTGGGAAGAAGAAAACACAGCTGAGCTAAATGTAAGTTATGTTAAAAGTCAGAAGGACTTAGCAAGCAAATATTTACACTCGAAAGAAAAAGGAAGGGTAGGGGCATCTTGCAAGATTGGTCCTCTTCTTTAAGCAAAGGCTGCCACAACAGCTCACAGGAAGGCCAACAGTTCCGGCAAACTTTTCCTAAAGGATTATAGAGGAATTGGATTTATCTACTGCTCCCTCAACACTGGGTAAGTCCAGGCTATCAGCCTTGAGAACTCAACAGGCACATGTGCTTGTGACGTTCAACCAGGACTCTACCATTCCTCTGCATTTACAGATGCATGTACAACTGCAATTCTCTCTCAGGAAGCAAGAAACAGACAGCTACCTTAAGAGCACTGTCCTGGGAAGAGGGGTGGAAAGATGCCGCAAGAAAAAGATAGAGAACGCAGAGATGAGACATCAACACTCGACACTAGAAATCCCCACTGAAGCTACAAGCAGCATCTAAAAGTGCTAACACAACCCTGCTGTGGAATCAACAGGAGTTTTCAAGAGGAGCTCCCATTCTGTCACTGCAAGTCAAAGCTTAACAACTTTGCAGGATCAGCAAGCGGAACTCCTGCGGTGATGTTACAACCCTACAAGAAGGCTAAACATTGCATTTGTGTGCATAATCCCAACACCAAAAGAAACTTCTGCTGTGTCACTGATGGTGTATCACCGCCAAGCCTCTGAGCATCGTCAGAACTACGTATATGAAAGTATTAATCATCATGCAGTACCATGATAACCTGCACCTACTATGATGACTGCACAGAAAGAGAATGGACCTCACCAAAATCAACACCTACTCCCAGAAGCTGTTTGTGTCAAGGTATCAGGCTCTGCCACAGGCATTCAGGATCAACTTGTTATTTTGCTTATTGCTGGTATCCAAAAAACTCGCCAGGTATTTTCAACCTGAGACGGCATTCTTAACTGGGGCTGCTTGGCCAGCACTCCTCTGCTCATGAGAGCAACACCAAATAGCCAAGAAACCTGCAAGTCTAGAGCGACTGTACAGAAACTCAGCACCAGCGTTAAAGTCAGTCATGCTACGGAGGCAACTGATAAAACCAGGCTTCCAACACACTGATAAAGAAGGTTATACATCTTTGTGGTAAGCTGATGAGGCCTTACTGGAACAAAACATGAAACTAGAGTCCAGGCAGGGCACTCTTGACTGGCAAATGCAGTTGCCTTTCCTTCCAGAGCACACGCACCAGAACACAGGATGATTTGGGGCCCCTGGCATTCTTTCTGTGCATGATCTCCAGGGATGTGGGTCCCTAACAAATCCACTGACTCCCTGAAGCAGACATCAGAGTTCTTAAAGACACTGCTTTCTAATGTCTGCATGGCATAGCTCAGCTGCACCAGGGCCCTGTGCTCAACTAACACACGTGCCTGTTCACAGAAGCAGCCAATTCAAACTCACCAGGCCACAGAGAAGCCCATTAAGTGGCAGAACTGCATGAAACCCCTCTGTCCAAACAGCCAGCCCAAGAACAGGTACCCCGCACTGCAGGGAGTGTCTAACTTGTTTCCCCACAGCTGCCCTCAGCCAGGTTACCAGAGGCCTGTGTTCACACCAGGCATTGCAGCACTCCACAAGCGCTTGTCACAAGAGTGAAACAAGGGCTGGGCAGCACACTGATGCTGCTAGAGGCTCTGACACCAAAGTGAAGTCAATCAGCAAGTGTTTGACTCTCCTTCCAGAGCACAGTAACATTAGGAGACAGCGGGCAAGTGACAAAATCTACAGCTGGCCTTTCACAGCTATTCCCTCCTCACTCACATGCAAGCCTAGGGCAGCTATGACCACATACATGGGTGCACATCAGGTGCAACTCTGTGGTGTCCCAAGAATTGACAATTCATCCCCCTGTACAGCAGACAATTGAACTTCAGAGCCAATTTCCAGACAAGGCTCGCTCACCCCACATGCCAGAGGCACTGGCCACAGAAAGCAAGGAGCATAAGAGCTCCTCTTGGATCTGCACTGGGAACCATCAGCCTTTGGCACATGGCAGTTTCTAGAGGGTGAGAAAACAGGATATGGATGGCAGCCTTTTTGACACAGGGGCTGCTGCCTCCCACTGAGCTGTGTTAACATTGCCAGACATGCACCTAAACCAAGTGATGAGCAAATGAAGGACAATGGAGTATCACAACCTCTCTGGAACAGGGAGCTGTCTTGCTTTACTGGCCTGCCCAAGCTATTTAATACTAGATCAGCCTCATCAGTCAACACCTACAAAAACTCAAGTAGAAGCACAAGCCAACCAAGCAGAGCACTTCAAACACCCAGACACTGACTCAGTTTCACTGGCATCTCGAATGCTGTATCCAGACAAGAGTAATAGCTATTTTTGGCTGGTTCTTTCCTTCCCTACCAAGCTGGCCAGGAAGGCACAGTGGATAGTTCCAGATAAGGTTTGTACTCAACACACCTGCTATGTCCTAGGAGTAGCCCAACCGTTCATGCAGACACTAATGTCACTCATGCCTTCACCTGTGATCACCAACTCCAGAGCCCAATGGAATAAGTACCCATTTGAAGTCTTCAAGATAAAAACAAGTGGTTAAGGCCCTTTCCAACCCTAACTATTCTATGATTCTATGTCCAATACGATTATCAGCTGGACTGGCCTTTCCAGCACAGCTGCAGTGCCAACAGAGCATGTAAGCCACAAACAGGGTGCATAATGGGAGAGGGCTGTGGATATGACCTTGACCACCTTTGGTGAACAAAGAACAGGATGATGCTCTTGTCATCCTCCTCCTCCTTTCCAGGACACCTGCCCATAGTGTCTGATACAGCTCTGCTTCTCAACAGCTGCCTTCAACACAGGCATTAAAATTAACAGTGTCACCTTATTTTTAACCAGTTTCAGTTATATGCCTGACACAATACAGACACTGGGAAAGTGGTGGTCTGGAGTGCACACGTCTGATTATTTCCCACTGGGATTAGACTGAACTGAATCAACCATCTCCCCATCACTGCTCTCAAGGAAAAGCTGCTTGTCTCCACATTCACTTGGCACCGAGTGATTGCAGACAGCCAACCATGTATCACAAGAAATCAGGTGCCCCACCTGGCAGCACCACTGAGGTGCTATGCTGCCACTTACCTTGAATGCTTAACATCTGCCCCAGCTTCAGTGCCGCTCCCCGGACCTTGCACAAGGTTCTCACAATCCTCTCTGCATTGGCCTCCGACAGGAACGGGCTAGAATCCATCACCGCCTTCTTCCCTGAGGACAAGGAGAGAAGGCACATGGATGAGGAGCCCCCTTATCAGCAAGCTCACTTGCTGAGATGTAGTGTTAGACCACATTCAATAGGCAGTTTACCCTTCCCTAGAGAAGTCAAACCAGGATGACACTCAGTGCCTTCACTGCAGCCAAAGGGCACCGTCTGAAGCTGTACATGGATCTTGTGACAGCTTTGCCATTGCCGGCTTGGCAGCCAACAGCAGCATCACGGCCTCCCTGAACGTCTGTGCTACTATGCAAACTGTCCAGGATCTTGGGCGTACACTGGCATATGATCTAATTGCACAACCTAGCTCAGCCTAAAACACTACATAAAGGTCTCCCAACTCCCACATCACAGGCTGCAGCACAGCAGAGCCTCAGAAGAGCTGCAGGGCTGAGCCACAACAAGGGGGAGTTGTCAAAAGCCTTGGAGAGCAACTGGCGTAGACTGAGAACGTGCTGGCGCTTCTTAGGCTGGAAACAGGGATTCATGCCCATGCCAAACCTCTTATGTCACCCAAATAATTGTTGCCCAAAACATGTATGTTCATACACAAGCACATATTGCTGTGCAACTGCATGACCAGAGTGTGCACTGGAAATCTGCTGAGAGCAGACTCAGCTTTCACGTCTCCAAGTCAGGAGACTTGGAGCTCTGCAGATAGAGTGCTTAGAGCTGTCTAACAGAGCTCTGGCTCTGAACAATCCCATCTCAACTGTCCCATCCGGGAAACTGTGTCCTTCACAATGACAAGGCAAATAATCCCTTGTATGAGCTCCATCAGACACACGGGAGCTGGTAAAGTACCAAGTCAAAGCCTTACATTTCTTCACACCACCTGCACACAAAAACATCCTCCTTTGAGTCTGCAGCACGATAAAGGAGGTAGTTAATGATTAAAATTGTCTCCAGAAGCCAATGAACCCTAACAGTTTTAAAGGAGTCTTATCAGAGAAAGAGGTAAACACAAGCACTCCCCATCCTCTTCTTCCTGGCATGCTTCTCACGGAAGTCAAGCCTACAGGGGCACTACCTTATCACCAGGCAGCCTGACAGCATGCGACACCTCCTGCTTGTCCGTGTGCATTGCTAAAACCAGGCATGAACAGGAACGTGGCCTGAAAGCAGGAGTCAGAAGCAGGATTCTGTAAGTGGCAAGTGAAAACAGACACAGGCTTCTGAGACTAGGTGGAAAGGAAATGGAGATAAACCCCAGAACAAGTTCATGAAGAAATGTGCTGATTTTGAGTAAGAACATTTTTCCCAAAGCTGTATCTTTTGATGCTACAAATTATTTCCTTTCCATCTTAAAATGACAAAGTTGGGTTGGTTTGGGTTTTGTTGTTGCTGCATTGTGGGTTTGGGTTGATTTTTCTTTTACCTACTTCATCAGGGAAAGAAAAAAGACAAACAGAAGTCGCATCTAAACAAGCTGCGGCAACAAGGAGACCTCAGAAATGAAAGCTCCTGCAGGCACATTGCCGGGAGCCTGTCAGCATGTTCACAGCAGAGGCAGCAGGCAGATGCTCTCAGGGGTGCTTGACCCACATTTCCTTTCCAAATCCAGAATCAGCAGGAACCGTTCCACATCTGTGTGCATCTCACAGCTGCATCACTGCTCTTCCACCTCCTTTGCTACTGCCAAAAGGAGAACCAGCCACTGGACTTTCTGTATATTTAACTTTAGGACCATCTGCCACACACACGTTGGAGCAAGGTATGAGTCCAGAACACAGCCTAAGCACTTAGGACAGACAACTCAAGGAAACCACATTATTCCTTTCCATAACAAAAGGATTCTACAGTTCGAGCCTACGCCAGCTGCCAGCCCCTTGGGGCTCTGCCTGCCCTGGCATTTGCACAGTGCCTAGGACAGCTCGTTCGTAAGTTAAAGCTGACCGTGAACCCCAAGTCTCTTTATTAGCAACAGCAAGTACTTACCTGGGCACTTTACTTTTATTCCTGGACATTTATTCTCCCTCCCGTTCCCACCTCATGTCAGCCTGGCACTTTAGATTCACACTCTAAATACTGAGACTGCCAGGAAGGTCACCAGTGACTGAGGTTACTTTTGATTACCTGCATCAATCTACCTGGACAGGAGACGTCTGTGGTCCCTCCATGTGATAACTGTAATGGAAAGAAGAAGTACAACCCATGCTACCAGGATCACCTGTAGCTCAGGGTTTTCTGGCTTGCGGTTTTGTGACTGAAAGGTCAGTGCTTATAGCTACATTTTAAAGGTGTGAAGCCACTTTCATTTGTACTCACTGGACAAGAGAAGGCTCTCCCATTACTCCTGGATGCCAGTGAGAGTGTGAAATTCTTAGGCATGCCTTTGGGCATATATACATCCCACTTGTTTACGTTTGAAGCGCCAAGAAGTTACTCGTAATATTGCAGCAGTGGAGAGAGAAAAAGACATCCTCTACCAGCTTCCAGAGAACAGGACCATGTGTCATTTTCAACAGAGACAGGTCTTAGCCTGAGCCTATGGTGCTGGCAGCCAGAAAGCTTCAACACAAATGCCTCCAGCTGAAACCATGGAAGGGGTGAAGAGGTGTTTTTAAAGAACTGCAGAGGTACCGATGTCAATAGATTTCCTCCAACAGCTAAGGCTGGTACTGCCATAAGAACAGTAAGAAAATGGGATCTTGGACTCAAAACTACGTACTTATCCTCTGCCATGTATTCCTGCAGAAGCAGAGCCCATGGAGAGAGTTCTCATCCATGGAGACTTACCCACCACTGCAAAATCCTGTGGAAAACACATCCAGGGGCACAGCTGGAGCACTTCCTTGGCCTGAGAAGCTCCAAGAGACTGAGAGGGCTGAAAATCTTTTACTTCTGCCTCACCTCAATGCTTGCTGCTTTTACTCATTCCCAGTCCCACCACCCTTCTTTATAGTGTAACCTCTGCTTCAAGCATTCACCTACGCTCTTATCTACACAGACTTGATGGGAGAGGGGAAGCAAGAACAAAAGCAAGAGAGCCAAAAGTAGAAGCCATGTCCTTTTCTAACTCCCTTGCCTAGCACTGAAGTCAGCAGTCCATTGCCTTATTCTTTAATCAAGGTTTGTTCAAGAAAATTGCTCTTCCCAAAGCATGACTCCAACTGCAGAGCAGGATTCTGGCACCAAGTTATAGCCACACAGGAAAATAAAGGTTTCCCTATCAAGAAGGGATGAAATCTATAGCTGCAATTGCATTATTGCAAGGAAGAAGTGTCTGCTGCCTTCTAAATAAAGAAATAATCCTTTCTCGTGCTGTAAGGAAGAGAAACAAAGCTCATGTTATTCCCTTAAATTCCATAGCTCTGCAAGCTCATGTTTTCACTATGGGGTGTGCCCAATTAGAAAATCATCTGGCAAGCAAAGAAATACCAACAGTTGTGCAACTCCTTCTCTGTTAGAAGCAAAACAAGTCCTCAGCTTCCAACAGGTATGAACGGCCTGTCAAACACAAGTGCTGAAGGCAAAAGCCTTCAAGGATTTTCTACAGGATGGGCCATGTTTGTCTGAATGGATGCTTTTATATCAAAGCAAAGAAACCCGCCCAGCCTCAAACACCTCGGGTCATGGAGAGAAACAACCACTCTTTGCCAAGGATCCTTTTTTCCCCTCTGTTGGGCTGCTCTGCACTGCTGAGTTGCACAGGGAGCACAAAAAAGCAATTATTAACAAGTAGTGGCCTGGGTGGCACACAACTCATGCCTTACCCCTGTCCCCACACCACAGGGAATGTGTTTCATGTGCTGCGGTGCTCGGTTTTGATTTGAGGTTTTTTGGTTGGCTGTTGTAGGGTTCTCACCCCTCCAAATTTCCTCAGTTGTCAGCCACTCCAGTACTTGCTGCAATGGAGGCTCACACTAGCTCAGTCTTCATCCTCACCCTACCCCCAAGGATGAGCAGGGGGAAGGCACAAACTGGCCCTGCAGTACAATACTACTAGCCACAGACTAAACTACAAGGACCATTAAAAATCACATAAAATCACCTAAAATTACAAGTTGCCATTCTCTCAGAGCAATGCTCTGAACCACGAACGATTTGACATCATTTTTACTTCTAGTTGCAAATGTTTAACCCTTTCATCAGTTCCCTCCAGTAACTGGAACTAACACACAAACATCCTAGCCAAACGAGAGGCTTGGGTGTTTGTGTGGTAGTTCACAGCTGAAGACCAAACAGCAAGAGGGGAAGGAAGAATGGGGAAACAGCTTGCAGTAACTGTAACAAAGAACTCTACATTTTGCAGCATCCCACCAAAGGTTTTCCTGGATAAGAAAGAAGTGAATGGAGCCACAACCTTTAGAGTAATCTCCTGTTTTCTAGGAAAGAACACCACATACTTTCACACCCTAAACCATTCACACACACAATCATTCGGTACTACTGTATTTTACCAACAAACAAGCTTAGAAGAAAGCCACCATGACATGGCCAGGTACAACACGTTACCTCCAACTTTAAACAAGCTGAGAAGACAAAAAGAGCCCAGTACCAGGTCAATTTGCACAAGTCGCCTGACCTGTTATGAGAATCCTTTAGAATGTGGCAAAATGCAGGTGGCAGGAGCAGGTAACTGCCATTTAACATGTTCATAAAGTGTTTTGTCTCTCCCAAAAGAGAACAGGTATCCTCCAAGCTCCTCCTAAGCAGAACATCCTTAAATTTCCACACTGCTACCACTAACAGTTTTCAGACGTACAGGCTCACCTGCAACAGTCTCTGTACTGACAGAACTATATGGTTTCACTGAACAATTTAAAACACAATGGTTAGGCCAACACAACCCAAGAATGAGCACAGGGCCAGGATTCAAACTCAGGGGACGTGTGTTCTAAAGCAGGCTATACAAATTGTGCTGGCGTAAACTCATTCTCTTACATATACCTCTGACCTCTGCGCAGTGAGGCTATGGTGTACTTCGGTGGGAGAAGAGTCTGGAGGTAGAGAAGGAGTATGTTAGAACTAGAAGAACTACCCACATCCCCCTGTCATTCCAAATGCCTCACCATCCTGGTCTGCAGAAGAATAAAATCTTGCAAACGCAGGTAAACTGTGTCAGGGACCAAAAAGGAAAGAAAGCAGGCGGGGGGGGGAAGAATGCAGCTGTAGGAAGGGCTTACCATTGCGCTCCTCAGGTCTAAGGCTCTTCTTTGCAACTTCTGCCAATGCCCCAATGCCCAGACCAACAGCTAATCCTTTAAAAGAAGAAAGACCCATGTCAGAATGAAAAAGCCTTTTGAGCCACATACAGGGGCATATTTTGCAATTAACCTGAAGGCATACTGTTCTAATGCATAGTAACAGAGCAGCTCCATCAGCACAGCCCGGAGTCACCTCCAGTTTTGCCACTGAATTGTTTTCAGCCCAGCAGGCCAGCCATCATTGGCCGCATAGGTTAGGCCAGTCTGGGATATCCACCTTTCATTAAGCATGTCAACGAGTGCTACTCGGAGCTTGTGCACTGGCTGAGGTGCTGCTGTAGACTGAAATGGTATAGTTTAGAACATGGGAAGAAGAATACAATACCCTTACCAACATGGTTCTCAAAGTATAATTCTCATGAAACAGAATCCCCCTCATCCAGGGAAAGAAAAGCCTGTGCTTAGATGAAGCCACTGTCAATGGAGCTTAAGGCTCTGTGACCCTACTAAGCATCCAGATTTGTGCTCATTAGCTGTCTTTACTTCCATGTACTCGTTGATTATGATGAACAGAAACATGCCTTTCCTGAGGCCCACCTTATGCAAGCAGTGTTGTAACCTGCAATTCCAAGGGGCTGTGCTGAGGAGTAGCCCTGCACAGCAACACTGAGACCATAAGATGGAACACCAGCATCCCACGTGCACTATCACCCCTGCAGGCTGTTGTTTCCCAGCCACAAATAACGCTACAAAAGATAAGACTACAAAAGCAGCATTATCTGCCTCCGCTAACCTGACCAAAGCCACAGATTAACCACGACACAGTTATAACCATGAGGTAATCTGTACTACCAAAGGTCTCACTGCCTTCCCAGTTGCAAAGTATTTATTTCTCTGGATAATAAATGAGACGGGGCAACCAGAACAGTTGGTGCTCCTGCTGCCTCCTCAGCAATGGTGCATCCTGCCATGCCTCGCTTCCACCCTGCCAGCAGTATTGGGGGTGAACGTTTTCCAAGCACTCCAAACCCTCCTTGAGGCACTACTGGACAGCTTCCCAGATGGAACAACCAGGGGACACAGTCAGCACCGTGAAGGAAGCAGAGCTCACCAAAACATGGTATTCTATGCGTGAGTGCAGGAGGAAACGCGTGTGCACAGTTGTAGCCTCAAGTGAGAAGCCTGGGCACAGACAGGTTGAACCTTACCTTGCATTGAGTTTTTCCTCCCTCTCACCAGGTAATTACAACCCCACCTCTACCAAAGACTTCAAACTTGCACAGTGTATCTACTTCAGAAACAGCCCCATCTGCAGCCTTGCAGGCTACAGGCACTAGATCAAAGATAAAGCACAGGAGATACCAGTGGCATTACAAAGCCTTCCCAAGGACTGCTTCCAAGGCCAGTCCCATGCCCTTACAGAGATGTTTCAGATCAAAAAACAAAGGTTGCCTTTGTCAAACAACCTTTTACTCTCCATTACACATGAATGCTGAAGAGCATAGAGCATAACAGAGATCTACATCCAGAGAAAAATGTAACTTTCACAGGATGCCATGTTTTTAACATTGCAATACTTAGAATTAAATGCCCTGAAATAATAAAATAATAATAAAAACCAAAGTTTTATGAATTTTCTGCACATTTTCCTATGGAGGTGCAGTGCTGAAACACCAAATTTCAGCCTAAGGAAGTCTGCTGTGACTAGTCACCTTGTGCAGACTCTTCACTAGTACCAAGACATGCATGACTACTAAGCAAGTCTTCTGCACCAGAAATCCAGAGATTTTATTAGCTGAACAAAGGGAGAAAAATACCCCTAGGCTCCATAGGAAAGAAGCAAAGAGACTTTTCAAACACAGCATGCAGTCTATTAAAACACTGTGACACAGTCATCTCTCCAGCCAGATCCCACATGCGAGACAGTAACTTGGAGCAGAATGCACAGAGTCAGACAGGAAGCCAGTGGAGATAGGCATCTCATTGACAGAGTGGCTTTCTGGACTGAATACCATTCGTGGAGCACTTCTGTTGGCCTTGATCCCACCTTCACCACCTCCAAAGCAATGCTCCCTATCAAAAATCAGCCTGGTCATTATCAGGGTTAGACTGACCTGGGCTGGCAGTAATTGGTTCCAAATTAAATACATCTGCTTCCAAAGGCATTATGATTGCTACTGAGATTAACTGCCTGCCCTTGAACTCGAAATAACTGAGGTTTCTAATCTCTCTTCATTATTCACACACAAACCACTTCAAAGCAAAAGACCAACGAGCCAGATTCTACTCTGTCTTCCAGAATAAACCTGGAGAAGCTCTAGCATGCTCCAAAGCAGCTTGTGGTTTACACCAGCATAGGCAAGATCAGACTCCAAACAAACGTGTGTCACACCTCCCCTCTCATGGACATACACAGCTGAGCACCTGAACTAAGCTATGCTGTCGACTACACCGGAATAAGTGTTTCTCTTCAAACAGGTCCTAAAAAATTTGGTGACTGCTCCACTCTGTCCAACTTCCCAGGAAATGAACTCCCACCATTAGCCAACAACTGTTTCAACTAAAGTGAAGCATAAATAAGTCTATGGCTAAACAGCTGCTAAGGTCTAAACATCTGAAGTTTAACAGAAACTTTAAGCATCTTCAAACTACTATCACCATGTGCAGCTGGGTATTTAGTATATAGTGCTCAGGGCACTACATGAAAATGCAATGCAGCATTCCTACTACTTGGAACATCTCAGGGTGTACACAGCCCTGCTCTAAATATGGTAGCAGGAGGGCAGATAATAGTCTTGGAACTGTGCATGGTCAAGTGCATCTTGGGTGTTTGCTGCTTCTTGCAGGTTAAGCCTGCAAAAAATGAAGTCAGCTGCATATGCAACCTCTATCCCTGAGATACACTAACAATTCAATGTGGTATTTCTCATTTAAGTCTCAGTTGCTCACTTTATTCCTTTGTTCTGAGTTATTGTCAGAAGAGCCGTGAAATTAGGGAATTAAATAACAGCCTAAATTCCCCATGGCTATAACTGCATCCACTAACATCAGTCC
Organism: Amazona ochrocephala; assembly: GCA_039720435.1. Taxonomy (NCBI): domain Eukaryota; kingdom Metazoa; phylum Chordata; class Aves; order Psittaciformes; family Psittacidae; genus Amazona; species Amazona ochrocephala. Next base: position 115,654,652 of record CM077878.1, on the reverse strand, counting down.
TAGGGATCAGTCAAACTGAACTTCAGGAACATATTACCTTCTCCTTTATCAACTTGAATTTCATTCACTGCAGCACTGGGAGCGCAAACAGCTCACACCCCAAAAACTAATGTGGAAAGCTTCACCTTTCCTCTTCTTACAAACCAGATGAAGGCTCTAGGGTTCAGAAAGCGACTTCAAGGCAGGAGGTTTCAGAGCCACACCAGCTGTTTCCTGAAATGGCACAAATTTGTTTTCCAGGCCTCTTTTACACACACACCCATCAGAAAGGCTGTGGTTTAGGCACATGTTACCTGAAGGCAAATACCAGGTCTGGCTGAGAGAGGAGTTCATTTTCTTCACAGCAGCCTGCAGCGTGCTCTGTGTTGGATTTGTAACTACAAGTGTTGATAACACACCCATGTTGTAGCTGTTGCTGAACAGTGTTTGCACAGCATCAGGGCTTTTTTCCCCGCTCTGCCTCTGCAATGAGTAGGCTGGAAGGGAACATGGCCAGGACAGCTGGCCCAAATTGATCAAAGGGACATGCATGCCCTTCAAACTTAAACAAGGGAGATTTAGGTTAGGCATAAGGGAGAAATTCTTCACTATGAGGGTCATGAGACACTGGCACAGGTTGCCCAGAGAAGCTGTGGCTGCCCCATCCCTCGCAGCGTTCAAGCCCAGGTTGGACAGGGCTTGGAGCAATGTGATCTAGTGGAAGGTGTCCCTGCCCATGGCAGGGGGCCGGAACCGGATGAGCTTTAAGGTGCCCTCCAACCCAAACCATTCTACGGTTCTACGATTCTAACATCATGCTCAGCCGTAAAAGCCTAGAGAAAGGAGGATGAAGGGAGAGAGACATTTGGGGTTATGACATTTGTCCTCCCAGGTAGCTGCTACAAATGCTGAGGCTCTGCTTCACAGGAAGCAGCTGAGCATCTGGCTGCTGATAGGGTGTAGTGAATGAATTTCTCTTGCTGCTTTGCATACACATGGAACTCTGCTTCCCCTATTAAGCTATCTTCATCTCAATGCCCAAGTTGTCTTGCTTTTGCTCTTCCTATACCAGCCTGCTGTGGAACAAAAGTTAGAGGCTGCATGGTGCTTAGTTGCTAGCCACGGTCAACCACCACACACCATTCATCTGTTACCAGGAGCCATCTCTCCAAAGCACCTGCAGGGTTGTAGAAAAGCACCCTCCTCCTTTGGGCCACTAGTCTATTGACCTGGCACAAGTCATTTCTGACATCTTTCATTTTTCTTGCCTGCAAAATGGGTATTTCCTCCCAAGATTAATCATTTGGGGACAATTTTCAGCATCACTGAACAGCCACAGCTCAGCACGTTGGGAAACAGCATCCCAGAGCACCTCTAGAAAGTCACACTCCTGTACTCTACACTCTATGCAGGCAGATTATTTCGGGCCTGGAAAATGCCACTTGGTTTTGTACCAGCAGAGTGCCTCTTCAGACGTTTTCCAGGCATCTCCAGCACCCGTTACACTTCAAACCAAGTCCATCTAGAGACGGTCTGGAATCAGTTTTGCTCAGGAAGAATCTTCCTGCTCAGCAACTGACACAACAAAACAAACGTGAGACTGAATGGGCTGTTATCACTGTGCTCAGCCTGCCAAGCACAGGGGTGGCTGAGACTCTCCCCTGGAGCAGCCTGTGCCCTTGCTTCAGTCACGTCAAGCACTGCAAGCAACACACAGAACATTCTGCAAGCTGCGGATGGTTGTCTATCAGCGTCCAGTAGCTTTCTGGGCATGAAATGCTCACCAGAAGAAAGCCACACTCAGGTGACAGCTGAATCCTGTACTTGTCCTGTATATACTGTAAAAACATGCCTCAAGGCTAGCGTTGTTTTTGCACAACTCTTACACTCACATTAGATCCAGACTCTACCACAAGCTTCCCGAGTTTTCTTCATTGCAAAAGGATTCTATCATATCATTACAATAATAAACTTACAAACCAGGAATATGATTAAGGGAGACAGAAATTGCTTAGAAAAGCCAGATGACGCAAGGAAGGGAGAATGGAAATAAAGAGAGGATCAAGAACTGTTTGGGTGGAAGCAATGACCCATCAGGCTCCAAAATAAGCACGAAACATAAAACAACACTGCAGGAAAATCTGGTTTACCAATGCCAACCCAGAGAGGAAAAAACCAAATCAAACAAATAAGAATCAAGGATATTTAGTACTATAAAGACAACCCCAGCAGTCACGCCGGCTGCTGCAAGAAGCGTACAAAGATACGTACAAAGGACAAAGAAGTTCAGGAAAGGATTTTGTGCTGATTACAGAGAAACATTAGCTCAGAATTACATGCAAGCATGGAGAAAATGATCTCCAGTCTTCCCGGCAAAATGTGCTTTGCTCCCAGAAGAGGTGGGAAGCCAGGAAAACTCTGCAGTCCAAGTATTCCTGCCTCCTGTTACTCATTTGTCCACCACCTACCACAGTGTCCTGATACCACAGCTGAGAGATCAACATTCCCTCTAACATTAAAGCGGTACTGCAAAAGAACAGGCAAAGACAAGAGGAATGATTCAAGTGTGAATGGGATCATGCCAGTAGTATAGGAATTCAGCTACCTGAACCCCAGGAATAGTTACATGAACTCTGCTTTTGACCTACTCAACACCTCTATCTCCTCCCAGTCTAAAGTATTGTTGTTCTAGCATGGAAGTAAAGAAAAAAGTGGGATTTCCCCCACCATGAAAAGTCAGAATCACATGCAGGTTTGAATGGGGTGGAGGTGGTAGGGGATAAGTCCACCTCAACCATTATATTTCCTACAGTGATTTTCTGGGGTCTTCAAATGAAGATGGTACCCAAAAGCGCACAAGAAACAAAAAGTGCACATAAACCTTACTTCCGCTAAGCAATACTCCCTCATAGAATCGGAGCATCCTCCACCTTGTTTCTGACCTATGCTGAAAAGGCAAGAAAAGAGAAAACGCACATGAGGACACACACACGCTGTGCAGACACAGGGAGCTTCCAACTCGGCTGCCACTGAGCTTTGAAACACAGTTTAAGCTTATTTTGCCTTTTCCAATAAAAGTTACACACACAGTAAGCTGGGCTGGATCTTAGAAAAGCAAACATTCTCATCTCCGCTGGAAACTACCTCTTGCACCCTCATGAGACTCCTTTTATCAGCCTCATGCTTTAGCCCACAGGTGCTTCTAAAAATTGACCATGTTGTCTCTTGCATCACTCCTAAGAACATCCAGAAGGGACTGACAGTGAGGATAGTCAGTAGCTAGGACAGACACACAGGTACAGCCTTCCCCTGCTCACAATCTAAGAGGAAAACAGGCAACCATAAACCAAGCTCACCAACAACTTGCACGGAACCAAAACAAGGTAGAAGCAAACGGTACGCCACAGCTCTTGCTGTCAGCTAATGTTTCTTGGTTTAAAGATACAATTTGTAGAGAACACAGCTCATTAGATGAGAGCCAGTCAGGAAAAACACACTAGGATTAGCTGACAGGGTTTCACAACTGCACTGGCCCTCAAAGCTATGTGCAGGTTGGAAAAGACATTGTAAGCTTGGAGCAAACAGCAAGCAGGAGCTGCTGCTCACTATAAATGGAGACTCTCCTTCCATTCAATTCCAGAGGCTGTTTAAAAGCTCGTACCAATGTGGATCAAGATCTGACTGCTAAGAAGTGTTCCTTACAAGTAGTCCTTCCCATGTGGAGCTGCCCATGTTGCTCAGGCTCAGCACACCCTCAGAAACCTTCTTCAGCATTGCCTAGCCTACCAAAATAATTCCAAGGGATCTCTTAAACTGGAAAAAACACCTACTTGTAAGCCATATTGTTTGTTTGTTAGACAGTATGCACTGACAATACTATTTCTCTTTGCCATTGCAAAGAAGAATTCAGAGGGAAAGACAAGCAATAAGTGCTAACAGGATTGCAGAGACTACAGATTTTGGACATTATTTTTGCAGTACAACGTCCCCCAAAAGCAGTCTGAAAGCAAGAGCTGTCTTGCCAGCAATTTCAGTCACACAAAACAGAAGTGGAAGGGAAGGGCAAGACCAAAATATAAGATGACACACAGATATTATTGGGGATGCTGCTTAAAAACAACCTCTTTCTTACTTTCCCTTTGTGGTTTTGGTTTGGTGGGGATTTGTTTTGCTTTGTTACCTGAGGTTAACAGAAGACAGGTAGGCAGTTATATTTCCCCTAGATGCATGAGTCAGCCTTTCCTCATGTAACAGCCCTGCATGCCAAGAGCTGGAGCATACAGCAACAGCACTGGAGCTCAGGGTTTACAGAAGATTTGGTCATCTGCCACTTCGCATCCACCAGCTGTCAGCAAGCAGCCACAGATAAATTCAGAAGATGACAGTGAGAAGTGCTGTGGCACTTGCCGTGAAAATCAAGGCTTGATTAGAACAGAGACCTGTGTGCTACTAGAGCTTAAAACAAAGAAGTCAACTGAGCGTTAAGGTGATGCCTTGTTACTCCAAAGAGCACATCCCGAATCCTGCTTCCTTTTAAGGAATACTAACAAGGAGAGAAGCCAGACCACCTGCAGTGAACTCAGAGAGACCAACATTGGAACATTTAGTGATCACAGAACTCACTTTGTTTATTCCTGTGCTACACAGAATCAGTCCCTGGCCTCAACTCCTCCTAGTGTGTGTATTACTCTGGCAAGAATCACACACAGGACAAATAGCAGGGGTTGGGTTTTTGATTTTTAATACAACAGTTGATCTGAATTACACCTGTTTGTCTTTCTTCTGGGATCCATAACATGAGGATGTCTACTTTGCACGTGTGCTTCTTTATCAAATTTTGTGGAAGAGAATTCCAAGAGCCACGAGGGCCTAACATGCTACTTCAGAGTGTACAGCAGTCACAGCCTAGATAGACTAGTATTATCTCAGAACACTACGGCCACCAAACAAACCCCAACTCAACCAAAAAAACACCTACAAGAGATTACTTGTGCTAAGGAAGACTAACTGTGATCATCTTTTCCACCTGCAATACTGCAACAGTTCTCTTTTTCTCAGGAACATGCTAAGTCCTGTGATGGCTTTGGATATAAGATATTAGATAAGCACCATCTGCTCTCATTACTAAAGATACTTTGATTTTTCAACATCTTAAGTCCCAGTCTGCAAATAAATTCTTCACATAGGTTTCAGCTAGCTTGATCTTTCAAGCTCAGACTTTACATCCTGGGAGAAAATGGTTCATGAGCAATGGCTAAGTAATCAAATCTCCCCACCCTCAAAAATCAATACCAAAAGGATGTTTTATGTTTAACCACTGTTCAGAGACATAGCAAGGATAAGGTTAGGAAAGAAATTAGTCAAAATAACAGCTGCTCCAGCTGCCTATGCTTGACAGCAGCAGCACGCTGTAAGGACGAGAAGGATGGTTGCCTCAATGAAGTGAAGTCACATATGCAGGACATTCATACAGACTGGAGTTAGTTAGAGGGAGAGAGTGAGGGGCAGTTAACGCAGCATGGCCCAGTATACGTTACTATGAAGATGCGCAGTTCTACTGTGCACTCTCAAATCTGCAGCCCTATACTCTTAAGAGTGACTTTTTTCTCTCCCTCTAGAACAGGTATATAGAAGCTAAGTTTCAGGCAAGCATCAGTCTGCTGTGCTCAGCCAAATGAAACCGCATGCCAACTCTGCAGCTCTTGTTTACAGGTAGCATCCTGAATGAAACTGAAAGGCCTATCCAGGTAGGTAGCTCTTTTCTTTGCCATACTATCACAGTAACAGTTAGATATGCTACAAGAGTGATAGAAAGCAGGATTAAAAGTATAACTTCATTTTGACTAAAGGCCAAGAATTGTAATGAATTGTAATGAAAAAGCCCAAATCAAGCTTTGAGCTAAGCAGCTGCTTGTGGGAAAGCACTTTCCCACTAGCAACTTAAACAGAAAATGTAAGCAACCACTGCTTCAGCAGGAGCACTATCACAGCCTGCCATCGATCAGTACGTGCAAGCACAGTGACTGCAAGTGTGGGTGTGCAAACTGACCTCCGAAGTTGGCAAGCCGTCCGATCCTGGTGACAGGAACCTTCCTTTCCCGGGCCCGCTCACTGAGCTGCAGCGGAAAGGGGCAAAGGAGAGCAAAACAAAGAGAAACACACAAATGAGCTGGGTATGTGGTCAGAGACCTACAAGTTCAGAGAGCAACTTTGAAAGCACTTGAACAACTCCATGCTACAGAAAGCAAACACTGAGCCTTATGTTGAGAGATCTTCAAGTGAGCACACTGCAGAACAGACACACCATGAACCAAAACATACGCTAAGGAGAGGAGCAGATAACAGAATGTGAAAGACATAACAAGCACGTTTAGAAACTTCATATTTATTTTCACCTCAGCAGCCCTTACATTTTGAACTTGGAGAAGCGGCACAGTTCCAACCCAAACTCCCTTCCACACATGGAATTAAAGCTCATGGAAGGTTATCAGGTTTATAGCACTGTAGACGATTTCCCTACGCACAACAGCTGGAGTAGAAGCAGCATACAGACTCGTCAAAGCAATAACCTGAGTGAGTGAACCTGCAGTATCATCCTATACTGGGTTTGGGGAAGGAGGCAGAAGATCAGTGCAGATGGCAAGTACCTCCACTGCGAATTCTGCTGCGGGCTCTCTGCACTCTCATACAGGGGCAGGAAGCACCAAAGCAACAACTGCGAGCTATGATACTCTCCAGTTTACTAATGCTCACGGCAACATTCCCTCCACCTCTACAAGGACTGTAAGACACAGGGCAGGAAACCACAGTCTTCACTGAGAGGAGCTTAGGCTCAATTCATTCTTCACAGCCACAGCAAAACAACTAGCTAAAGGGAACAGGGCCTTTCAAGGAGAAGACAGACTCTTCAGGTCAGTCTTCAAACTTTTGCAGGCTGCAGCTGAACCCACCTGCTCAACATTTCACTCCAAAAACTGGGATGAAATACAAACCCTTCATTAGTGTAACATATATCAATAAATACACAGAGTCTTCATTGTCCAGTGAATGAAAGGAGAGCTCCCCTTAACATAAAAGTAAAGTCTAACCCTATGCATCCTTTTTAAACATCGTCTCATATCAGAATATCTGATATAGAGGCGGCAGGTCTGAAAGGAGAGCAAGGAAAACTAATGACAGAATAAAAACCACAGAGATCAGAGTTAATGAGCACTGACACTTCCCTCTTCTACATCCACAAAGAGGAACAGTGGAAGAGGAAGAAATGAGAGAAAAACAGGAGGAGGTGAGTAAGTACAATCCATACAGAGACTGCAGCACTGAGAATCCTTAATTTAAAAAGACATACCATCTGTTTGTAGGGTTTCTGCTCTGAACCTGCTTTGGCCTGTCTGGCTTTATCAATATCTTCAGCTGTTAATCCACCAACAGAGGAATGGTCTTGGTGAAAAGCCCTATTTTGTCCAAAAGCAGCAGAAAAAGGATTTCCAGGGTCCCTAAAGCCTCCAAATAATCTTGCATCCATTTTGGGAGGGAAAGGCTTCTGACCCGTGCCAGAATCTCCAGTCTCACCAACACTTCTAAAAGGTCCATTTGTAGTGTAAGAGTAAGCAGGGCCTTCACCGCTGTGCTCATGAGGCTTGCTGGGGGCAGCGGAGAAGTCCATTGGAGCATCTGATGAGTCTCGGGCTGAGAAGTCATAGTCTTTCCCAAAATTCTCATCGAGATCAGTTAGGTTCTCCTGCTGTATGCCCAATTCCTGCAAACAATAACAGAAATACTTCAATAACTTAAAACCTGCTCCCTACCCATTCGTGGTCCCCAGAGGTGGGCATGCAGTTAGGCTGTCATTTCTCCACAACAGGTAATTTGTAGAGGCTCTGGCACTGCTGGCATTCACAGTAAGAGACAGCAAAAAGGAAGACACTGAGGACACCTGGGATCACTGATAGTCTTTCAACCCCACTGATGGGACAAATTCATTAATAGCTTCTCAAATACCTGTAACTGAAGACACCTTGTTCCACATACACTGCCAGGAAGGATCACTAATCGTGGAATTCACTAGGAGGAAGATACTGCTCAGAAATAACAGACAATGGGAGCTGCAATATTGCTTAACTTATATTTAAGAGGGACAATAAAAAGCTATACCTCATAATATTAAGTTCTTACTTCTACCATGCTCCCTCCTGCCGTCCCATCCCTAATCATGCAATGTCAGCACTTACCAGCCCAAACCTACCAAAAGCAACACCAGATGCCTACTTATTGGCAAAGTAGGCTCATCTTTCCATGGCCAAGACATCGCCAACTGCAAAACACATTTCATCATTCAACCACTAAACTGTGGTTTGGTTTGTTGTCATCCCATAATAAATGAACAGAATTCTGTGCTTGAAGCAAGGACAGCAGCATCAGACACAGCAACAACCAAGGCTAGCTTCTCCTGACTGTTTTCCGTTCTGACCTGACCTGCAGGAGCTGCCCCAGCAAGTGCAGGTATTTCCCACCACTTTTCAGAGTGGAAACAAAACCAAACATACACAGCAGAGCACTGTCTCCTATTTACTTGTTTCTTGACATATTCTAGTTACCTATCTCAGTATGGCAGATGCTGATGGAAGAACTGATGACTCTTACAGCCAATCAACAGGATCTTAAATCCTGTTGTGGTCAGGCAAGGAGGCAGCATATTTTAAGCTCTTTCCTAAACACTAGTTACATTTCTTTTCCTTACAGAAAAAAAACGAACATGGTCTTTCCTGTTATTCAGCAGGTCTCATGCTATTCTGAACCTCAACATGACAGCACAGGGGGGGAGAGGAAATCTGTTTACAGATGGGGACTGTGGCCACAATACTAATCATTACAAGCAAGTAGTCCTCTCTACTGCCATACTTGAGTTTTAAGCATGCAAGACAGCCAAAACCCTGCCACAGATCAAAAGTAGTGACATAAAAGTTTCCCTCCCTTTGAAACAGTGTTACAGCTTCAGACCATATGTTTCTTCCCAAGCCCTACTTTGGCAGCAGCTTTTCATGCAACTCACTGACAGAACACAGGGCAAGTGTTCTACAGGTTTGGCTGCAGGGCCCCTCCTGTGCACAGAATCAGGAGGATACCCTCTCTCTCTTCCTAGATGAAAAAGGAGGACAAACGCAAGACAAAGCATTAGCTGCATACACAAACACACCTAGGGAATGTCTATTAAATACAAGGAAGAAAGCACAGGCCCAGATTCTAGGGCTGAAGCTACAGGCTGCCATGATAGTCTAAACTAATTGCATAGAAAACCTGTTTCAAAAATGATTATGAGCTACACTGTCTAAAGGATGACAAACGATGATCATTTTTGATTGACATTCTCCTCAGACAAGGCCCACTTTTTCAAGAGATGGCTATACAGCAAACGTGAAGCTCTTATAAATCCATCCCTATGTCTGGTGATAGAACCTGTTGCTTAAAAAACACCTGGCTTTTAGGTTCCTTATTTGAAAAATCAGCTCTGAAAAAAACAGTCTGGGCTGTAAGTGATGAACACCTGAACCATTCTGCACCAACTCTGGCAAGAAAGGAAGCAGCACTGCGATAAATCCAACTGACCAATCTGGTGGCCTTCTATGAAGGAGCCATGGAACTGATGGACAGGGGCAGAGCAGTTGATGTCATCTACCTGGACTTGTGTAAAGCCTTTGACACTGTCTCCCATGACATCCTTCTCTCTAAGTTGGAGAGACATCAATTTGATAGGTGGACCACTCGGTGGATAAAGAACTGGCTGGATGGCCACATGCAAAGAGTAGTGCTCAGTGGCTCAGTGTCCAGCTGGAGACCAGTAACGAGTGGTGTCCCCCAGGGATCGGTGTTGGGACCGGTCTTGTTCAACATCTTTGTGGGTGACATGGACAGTGGGATTGAGTGCGCCCTCAGCAAGTTTGCCGATGACACCAAGCTGTGTGGTTCAGTTGATACATTGGAGGGAAGGAATGCCATCCAGAGGGACCTTGACACGCTTGTGAGGTGGGCTGATGCCAACCTAATGAAGTTTAACCATGCCAAGTGCAAGGTCCTACACCTGGGTCGGAGCAATCCCAGGCACAGCTACAGGTTGGGCAGAGAAGAGATTCAGAGCAGCCCTGCGGAGAAGGACTTGGAGGTGTTGGTCAATGAGAACATGAACATGAGCCAACAGTGTGCACTTGCAGCCCAGAAAGCCAACCGTATTCTGGGTTGCATCAAAAGGAGTGTGACCAGCAGGTCGAGGGAGGTGATCCTGCCCCTCTACTCTGCTCTCGTGAGACCTCACTTGGAGTATTGTGTGCCGTTCTGGTGTCCTCAACATAAAAAGGACATGGAACTGTTAGAACAAGTCCAGAGGAGGGCCACGAAGATGATCAGGGGACTGGAGCACCTCTCGTATGAAGACAGGCTGAGAAAATTGGGGCTGTTCAGCCTGCAGAAGAGAAGGCTGCGTGGAGACCTCAGAGCAGCCTTCCAATACCTGAAGGGGGCCTATAGGGATGCTGGGGAGGGACTCTTCATTAGGGACTGTGGTGAGAGGACAAGGGGTAACGGGTTCAAACTTAAACAGGGGAAGTTTAGATTGGATATGAGGAAGAAATTCTTTACTCTAAGGGTGGTGAGGCCCTGGAATGGGTTGCCCAGGGAAGTTGTGAATGCTACATCCCTGGTGGCGTTCAAGGTGGGGTTGGACATAGCCTTGGATGGCATGGTTTAGTGGGAGGTGTCCCTGCCCATGGCAGGGGGGTTGGAACTCGATGATCTTGAGGTCCTTTCCAACCCTGACTATTCTATGATTCTATGATTCTAAGACTCCAGAAGAGCTCATTCATTTAGTCAAAGGAGAGGTAATCAATGATTAATTTTAAAGATGACTTTAAATAACAAAGCTGCTGGCCCACCTTAGCAAGAGTTTGATCTTTGACAAGGTGAGGGGAACAAAGCACTTTTCATTTTCAGCATGTCTTAAACACCCTGTAATGGAAACAAACACTCTGCAGTAACATTCCCCTCCCACTCCTGTCCAAGCACCTGCTGCACCCCACTGAAATCCTGGAGAATTCCCAGAGCGTTGCAAAACCTGTATTATCGATCCAGCACTTCAGGTTCTTGTTCACAATGCAAGGTCCTAGCCACTCTCACAACAAAACTAAAACATCAGACTAGACTGTGCACAAAGAGCTTTGCTTACCTGCATCTTCCCCAAGGCAGAACTGAACTGTTCTTCAGCAGTGGCCTGGAGAGTCTTTGCAATGGTAACCGCATCACCCCCAAGGAGCACCTGCCGAAGCTGTCCTGCTTGGGTTTCTACGATTGCTTTACTAAGCTTGGTCAAGCCCCTCATGATCAAGATGGCATCACCCGCCATGACCGATGTCTTTCTGTGCTGAGAGATGAAAAAGGGAGAGAGCAGGGAAAAAAAGCAAAGCAAGAGGTCAAGGAACAAGTTTGTAACCAGTTTCAAGTCACCCAAAAGCCAGTGGCATATCCCAGCCAATCTCTTTCCACTTTGGCAACCAGCCACCACAGGAACTTGTCTGCAGACCAGTTTGAATGCCAGCAGTTAGCTGACCTTACCAGGCAAAGGGAGAGCTCGCCTCACGACTGTTCACTAGTTTAGATAACATCCCAGGACTCCACGCAAACATTCAAGTTGCCATTGAACAGGGGAAGCAAAGACAGGTAAATGTCAGGAACTCTGCAAAGATGGTCTTGATTCCTTCCAGATGTTTAAGAAGGATTTAAAGCATTAGCATTTGACCTTTCGTTATTATCAGGCCCTGGAACACATTCTCCTGGCCTGATAGCGGAGACGAAGTGCCACTGACAGCTGTCACAGTCCATTCCTGCCCTGGAGCTATGCCTGCTCATTTTACACAGCCAAATTTCTTCCCCACACACCAATGAGTAAGCTTTGTCTGTCCTTCAGGGGCAGTCTGCTCCATCCCCAAGTTGTAGCTCACTCTCCTGCTTCCAACTGGAAATGTAAGTATGCTCAGAACACCTACCACAGCGTTTGCAGAATACTGCACTGCAGCACTAAGTGTTTGACTCAGGCCCCATTCCTGTTCAAAAGGCTCCAGCATGGATTCCTAAGAGTGTGTGCAATTCCTCTGTCTTGAAATGCAAACTAGGCACTGCAGGACACAGGACAGAGTATGCCTGAAGAGCAAGTTCCATCGCTTCCTTTGAACCAAGCTCAGGCTCAGGACACCAGCTTTCCTACATCACTGTGGTTCATGTAGGAGAAAATCAGGAGTGGCTGCGGTGCCAAAACCATCTTGCAATGGAGATTTTCACCTGCTTATTTCACTCATCTCCCACATCTTCTAAGGACAGTCAGGGTCACAGTTCCAGGGCTCAGTTGCACGTCCTCCCACCTTTGCTAACACAGATGATAGACACATGTGGTTGGCATCAGATGCTGAGGTTCAACCTTACCCATACAGCATTCTCTGTAATAATTTGGATTAAAAAACCTAATGTTCTGGCTGCAACAGGTAATGAGCACTACTGGCCACATATTGAAGTTATTCCCTAGGAAGGTACACAGGCACCATTTCATTTTTAGAAGATAACCCATCAACACACACATATACACTGAAACTATAAACATTAATACACTGAGGTTGATTAATAATCAAGGGCACACATGGCACTGCATCCAGCTGCAGAACACAAGCAACTGGATCCAGTTACCTTTCCAGGAAGCACAAAGCCTGGTTCACAAACATGTCATGCAGGAGAAGTGTGGACTGCTATAGCTAAATATCTGGCTAAGTACACAACCTTGCTGCAATCACACAGGACAGCCAAGTGTTTGCAACGAATCTGGGCTTAGTGAGTCAGCCATAAAAACAAAACACATGCCCTACCCAGGTCATTATTCTGCAGTTATCTTTACTAGACCTATCCACATGCTCCAGACCAGGGAGAAGTGTTACTCCTGAATCTCTCCAGTGTTTAACCACTACAGTTAAACATTGAATAATGCATTTCTGAACTTGAAAGCTCCCTGTCAGGTAAGGATGTGTACCCTGCCAACCAGAGGTGGTTCCCCACTACCACCTCCCCAACATCTACATGCTGGAAATTTCCACATGGATCTTACTCAAAGCATTTACAAGCAGTCCCTGCAATTCAAAGCCAGGCAAAGAAACCAGTCAACAGCACAGTACCATCCTAGCTGAAGTTAAGATCATTCTAAGATTGCCACTACTAAGAAATAAGTGCTTTTGTAGTTGCAAATATCAGGGGGACAGGAAAGCTTGAATGCAAAAAAGTTCACTTCCTCCCAAGAAGAGCAACACAGGGTAATGCAGTGTAGATCAGGGTACACTCAAACACATAAACATCCACTTTTAACACAGATTCTTGCTAAGCAATGATACTAAATCTACACTCTCACCCAAAAGCAGCTGAAGGGTTTATCTGAACTGACAGTTATAGTATGCTAAATGTACATTAAAAAAAATAAGGGAAAAATACCGGTAGCTAATACAACACACACGTTGCACAACGCACTCAACCCTCCACTGCTAAATATATCAACAAGTGAAGAGGACCAACTGCCCTTTATAGGTTCAGTTATAAAAGACAGCACTAGGTACACTGCTACCAAAATCCTTACGACTCCCATGCTATCACCCTCATTTCCTCTGTGCAGCAGTTATAACCATCTAGGCATCATGCATGTTGTTTCTTGGCTCAGAAGCATCAGCCACATGCTCCTCAGAGCACAGGCTATTACAACAGGCCATTTGTCCCAGCACCCTGCTGAAACACTCCTCTGTGTAGGAAACACGAGCCTACAGGCAACCGGCTTGCTCTTCTCAATGACAAGTACCAATCATGAGATATGTTCCAAGAATAGACAGCGTCAGTTTTTGCTTAGTAAACTTCTCACAGTTTAATACATCTCTGGAACGTATCCCCACACCTTCTAGCATGAGGAAGCTAGAGCCAAGTCCTCCTCAGACACCATATACACAAAGCCTCACAACAGGCAGCAGATAAATTTTGGTACTTGTACACATCCCTCCATTCATTCTCCTCCTTTTCCACATGCTAAGATGTACTCTGACAGACATGCTGAGCACCTTCTGATGCTATGGGCTTTTTTCCAGATGCCTGTACAGCCAGAACAATCTTACTCATGTTTACACTAACACACATATACAGGACAGACCAACTTCAAACACAAGAAATATACTAGAAATATTTCTAACCATCTTCTGTGCATGGCACCACAGCCTCTTTCAATGTAAGGGAGTTACTTCTACCATCAGCAGTTTGCTTCCACCCAAGAAAGCAGCTCATCTACCACTAAACAATCAAACAAATACCACCATGAACACACCCCACCAAAACCACAACAGCTTTACACTTTCATATAAATGAGATAAAAATGAAACTCTAGGCTGGACAGGCAGCAAGGCAGACAAACATCATACTTCCAAAGGAAACGGTCTCTATGCCTTCCTCCCCTTCCTACTATACTTGATCATAATCACTGTTACCTTAGCTCTATCTAAACAAGGACTATAACCCTGGAATCAGTGTTACAGCCACCTACACCATCAGAGTGAGTGTGGCAACAGCATGAAATAAAAACAAACACCACAAACAGGCTACTACAGATGACTGGATACTCAATACATTTGTTCTGTGGCCATAAACCAGCAGTAAACTTCAAAATAAGCATTATTCAATTAATCTGTTCTGTAACTGATCTACTGATTTTTTCACTTCTTTTTATGTGTGCTGCCATACCAACCCTTTCACGTGATCCCTTCACTTGTGGCCTTTTCCAGTTCCATCACACACCTCCCCACCAGTTCCTTTGATACCAGATTTCCAAGCCCTGTCTAACCATTTTCATTAGCTGGATTCCTTGGGTTGCAGCTGACCCAGATTTCAACTGTGCAGGGCACAGAACAAACGGCATCCTTGGACACTCTTCAGTCTTTCCCTATCCCACATCTCCAAAAGACATGTTTTTTGAGATCTGATCTACAACAGAACTAACTACTCAATTACAGGAGTCCTGCCCCATTGCTTTGACTCAAGCCTCCTTAAACTAAGTTCACCGAGGCTCTGAAAGCTGCTTTAAAACTACCCCTGCATAAATCAGTTTGCCAATACCATTTGAAATAACCACCTTTGAAGGGCAGGTGGAACATCTTCACTCTAATCACCGCAGCAGCAGTGCAGGCACTGATGAACTGCTGCTTGGCAGACAAATGCATCTTTCCACCAAAATGCAGAAAGCTTAGCAGTTGTTTTTGGCAAATGACAGCTAGCTCAAAACCCAGCATGAACAATTCTCCCCATAAATGGCTTGACACTCAACACAAGAGTGAAAAGAATGCTTGGACACTTTAAAAGTAAGCAGTCTGCTTTATTTTAGGCATAGATACATCAATGCAGAGTGAATGCTGTGCACTGACGGCTCTGTTTACTTCTTTCTGGACAATGCCTGGGGCCAGGCAAGAGCAGAGTAGCAGCCCACACGCCTGGAATCAGAGTCCCTTTCTACCCTGGCCATGGATCTAGCAATTATTCACTCGCAATTAAGGTCCTAGTGAGAGAGCACATCTCCTCATTACAAGCTGCCTCCTCTGCTGATACACCCTGACACAATACATTAATGAATTCTGTCCCGGGTACATGTTCCTTCTTATTACACTGAGGTAGATCTGACTCTGGCTGCCACTCACTCGCTTCTCCCCAAGAATGAGCTCTGTGCCTGCTCCTGGGAATTAAATATTTGCAGTTAGAGAACCAAAAAAAAGTTCCAATTTTGGAACCCTTTTTTTGTGGGGAAAAAAAGATTTGGGCCATTGAGCCAATATTTCAATCTGGAGTTGTATCTATACTTAACATCCTGCCATTGTATTATCTGTGCTACCAAGAAAGGGACAAGGACAAAAATGAGGGGTTTGTCTATTTAGCGCTGGACAGCACTCAGAACAAGCCATTGCACTGCAACCTCTACATGGCTCAAAAGCTGCAGGCACAAGTGTAACTTCAATTAAATAAGTAATTCTGATAAGCGAAGTCCTAGGGGAACAGTTGGACTTAATGATCTCAAAGGTCTTTTTCAATCTAATTCTATGAATTCTGTGCACTCTGTGACTAAAGTTACTTCCCATGCACGTGGATCTTTCATCCAACAACACAGGCAGCAATATATTGAAATCAAAACGGAGCATGACCACAAAGCACATCAATTAATGAGATTTATGCAGATATTTGAAGCATATACTTAAGAAACAGCTACTACAAGCTGAACTTATACCTTTATTTAGGTTTATGGTAAGTTTACATGAAGACACAGTTCACTAGTTCCAAGCGACCCCTCTATCCGTGTTAACCACACGGCATCACTTTTAAAGACAAATCCCCCACACCTGTATGGAACAGCTTTAAGCAGCAGTATTTACTGCTGGTTAACCAGAGCTAAAGCTCTGCACTGATTAAATCCAAACACGGCACTTCAAACAAAAACTAAATGTTACAAACATCTCTCCCCAAGTTTGCAGCTCTATGCTCTCAGGGTCACTCCAGCAGCTACAGCACAAGACAAACTGTTAGCTCCCTCTGATGCACAGGGAGCCAGTCCCTGTCTGATGCACAGCTCCACAGCATAAAGCTCTGTGCAGGGAACCAACAGAGCTCCCACTAGACTCACACTCTAAAGTATAATACAAAGTATAAATGAGGGGGGTTATCAGCCTGCAGTTAATTACTTATTCTTTTTGCATATACTGCTATGTTGTAACTGTTTTTATTGGAAGTTTTCACATTCAGGAAGTACACCGAGTCTAATTCAGGAGTTTGAAGCCTATAATAAGCTACAGCTCCCAGACAAGTGCAGATCCCTTTAGACACAAATACACCATTAAGACAAAATTCTTGAGAAAAATAGCAGCTCTTCCATTTGCATTTAAACACACATCACTCACATCTTGAAAAGCTAAAGAAAAGGGACCGACATCAAATTCCCTACTTCAGATGGAAGAGAACAAGTAAGCTACCCAAAGTCACACTGCGTGTCAGTGATAGGGTTGGGAACAGATCACAGCTCTCCAGAGTACACTGATCCTTACAGCAGACACCCTCTACCTAAGTATCCTTTAAACACCCACCCCTGCAGAGCAAAGAGCCAAGGATTCATAGCCAGTTCACTGACCATCTTAACGGTATATTGTTAACAGTTGTATCTAATTGATTAAGCACCACACCAGCAATCATCTCTAGTCAGAGCCTTCCTAACTATAAGCTCCCAGAAATCTAGACACACCCTGTAACTGTACCATAGCTCTGTATTCCTCAAGTGTAAGAGGATATTTGGTTTATTATCCTTGCACAACAGGTTAGAACCATGCTCACTATATCTTGAGTCACTACATTACAAAGTCAGTAAGAGGTACCCCACTCATATCTCACCTCTGCTCACACAGTGAGCATAACCCTTCTGTTACAATCACAAGCAGCAGATGAACACCACAGCTTCCCACTATTGATCCTGCAGGCATATGCGTCTGGACAGACCCCATGATTTTCAACCTTGCCCTAGAAGCCAGGGGTAAGCTCGAATTTAGTAACTGACAGCACATCCTTGTCTATTCATAGCCCCCTTACATAGCAGTGTCCTAGCTATCGGAGCTTTCTTACTTCTAGCTGTACCAAAACTTCCCTCTAAGCAAAGGAAAAGCAAAGTGCAAGAAAAGGACCACAGGCAAACAAAAAAGACTACTTCGAGAAGACATAAACTGATCTCAGTGCTGAAGGAGAACATGGTCTATCAGAAGCTACAGCTCTGCCACAATCCTCAGACAGGTTGTGTCAGTTACTACACACCACACACCGAATAATGAGCTCTATTATTTCTCATAACTTACTACTAAACCTAATCTGCAAGCTCCCATCCCTGATAAAGAATCTGTCATCTACAACTGTTTATGTTGCATATTTTATGAAATCTAGATTTTTATGAAATCCTATTCTATATAACATGAACGTATCACTTTTCCAAACTAGGAGAGCTAAAGTTTTCAGCAACTTATACAGGTGCCTTTGTAAACCCCAAACCACATCAACTTCTGCTCCACAAAGCTTTCCAATGCAATGTAAAATTCTAGACTTAACTAGTTTTTGAAGAGCTCTCTGAAAAGAATACTGGATCCACTTGCAGCTTACTGGTCAGTCATTACCCCTCCATTTCTTTCCTAGCCCTGATTATTCCCTTGATGAGCATTTTGACAACATCAAACTACGACAAGATTTGCTTCTCCCAAATGTCACAATTCAGACAGCAAAAGATCTATACATTTCAGAGTATTACATCAAGCCCTTTTATAGCGCATTCATTCTGCACTTCCAGGAGAGCTAAGGGGTGCAACAGGTTAAAAGGAGACGTGACTAGCAACGAAAGAGGCTGCATAAAGATCTAATCTACACAGAAAACCAGGACAAACTGCAGAGGCAGAACAAACACACTAAGAGAACTACCTAAGTGGAAGCTATTGCCTGCACAACACAAAAGAGCTCTGGGACCACCTAGACCACAAGCAGATCATCTTTCATAGTGTCTATATATACAGGACCTATATAGTCTTTAAGAAAAAGACAGCCTCATGCAGTTTGCAGGAAAAGGCACACCTGTTTTAACTCTGCATATGTGTACAGACTTGTTTAAGCAGACATATGATTTTGTAGCTTCTAGATGCCCACTCCACAGACTGACAGCTAAGTTCTTCAGAGAAACTAGTGTATTTCCTCTGCTGGGAGAAGCCCAGAGAACACCAGGAACTGACTAATTGGGAATTTAACACACTTCATTTAGCACTGCACTTCTGTTTACTGACAAAACACAAAAGCTGTTAAAATGATGTGCAGAAACACAACCGTGCAATGAAAGGCCAGAACTTGCGTATCCCATTGTTTCTTTGTCCTCAGCTTCAATGGGTTTCATTTTTCTGTTTGCTGAGGGATGGAGAGGAACAGGGATGGACACAAACAAGCGGCATCTAAAAAACTGAGAGCTTCTTTGAATTTAAAGATACACATGTGTCACTGAAATGAGCTTTCTCTGCTGGATGGGAAAGCACCGGCTGACTGACCCTCCTCCCTCAAACTACTGTGCTTCACTGTCAGCTTGCATTTCGGCTCCATACGTGCACAGCTTTCTTCTCTGGGTACTGAAGGAAAGCACGCACTCAAGAGTGCAGGCAGCACCTTAAGCCCTTCTATAAAACAAGTTGAGAGAAGCTACTCCTTTAGAGGTGCTCTGCCCCAGAACACACAGCTCAATAAGCCAAAAGCCTCCTCTTCCAGACTCCCTCCTTAAACAGTTTCAGAGAGAAAACTACATACACACTGGAGACAGGACACCTAAATGCTGCTTCAGACTCAGTACCTCTGGACCATTCATCCATCAGTACTGACACACTGAAGGAGTAAGAGAACTGCTTATTCACGCATCAAGCCAAGTCCTGAAGTGCATTTAGCAAGCCAGCTGCGCCAAGCAAGTTACACCATGCACAGCGACACACAAGATAAAAACCACAAGACGCATGCCAACCCCAGCATCCTCATTAAGACAATAAAGAAAACCACACACAGGAAGAACAAACTAACCTTTACCTACAAGAAAAAAGCCCAAACTCCGTAACCAGTGAAGCAGTTTAAGAGGAAGGAAATCAAAAGGCAGGAATTTAGCTGCTGCCCGCCTCCATCTTGGTTTTTAGGAAAATAACACAGCCCAACAGAGTGCAAAACACTAGACCACCACTTGCCTGTAAGAGGACTACTGGAAGCCAAAGTGAGTTCCAGTCTTGCCGCATGGATGCAATATGAGCTATTATTAACCTGCACTAACTATCATAAATGAAGTAGCCAGAGCTGCATTCCACAGCACAGAAATCTCCTTGACAGCAAGGAAACAAGGTGATCAGCACTCAGACAATAAACACATAAGGGAATTCTCCACATCTTCCAAGCTCTTCTGCTACTTATCACACTATCTTTAAAAGGGAGACACTGTCAACACGCAGCAGGACACTTACTTTTTACCCCCCTGGACAACATAAAACTGTTTATTCTAAGCATATCTTCTTCAATGCTACCAAGGTCATTGCTAACTAAAAGCAAAGAAAAAGCATTTACAAGATAGAGAAACAAGTCTCCTGGACTAAGAGCAAACAGACTGGTAAGCACATGAACTGCAGCTACACTTCTGATGACAATATATGAAAGGGAGACAAGTTCCTATTACATGGCAGAGAAATGTAAGACTAGCAGCATTCTCTTAAATACCAATCTGCTTTGAGCCTTTAACTTTCCCTTCAGAAGTCTTTTATTGAGCTTCTATTGACTCAGCCCGTCTCCTGCACCCAGTGCTAAGAATTATTATGTATACGCTCAAAGAATACACCCCGGGTCAGTAAAGCAACCTAAGACTAGCAATGTGAGAAATAAAGTGCAGAAGGCTCATTCTTTTTAGGAAAGCAATACTCTGGGTTACTGAAATAATTCATTTCCTCATGCATTTTCCTTCGCCTAAACATTAAACAAAAAGAAAAGTGTACTTCACTTTCATGAAGAGCCTTCCAACTTCTTTATTTTTCACAATGCTGACTGCAAGACTGCATTTCCACTGCACGAAGGGAATGCAAAGAAGTTCCCCACTCACATTCCTGCTGGGTGGGACTTCTGCTGGGGTATCAGAAATAGTAAGTAAAGAAGTCCTGCAGAAATCAGGATGGTCAGTGACTATACAGCAGCATTATACAAGCTAAATTCTTCTGTCTGTAGCTACTTACAGGTAGTTTGTTCACTGCCTGTTTAAAAATCAGTGTCTCCCCATTAACTCCTGCTCAATTTGTCCCAGAGACTCCACAAGCCTGTTCACTTCTGAAAGGTAAGACTGTTTCCTCTGGGGACCCTACCAAAGCCAGGGTCTCACAGAGCTTCCTTTCCCCATTTCAGCCACAAGCAAGCTCAGAACAACTAACATTTATTTCGCGTCCACCTTCAACCAGACGCACGGAACAGCCCCAGGAGGAGACAGAAGCTCTGCAAGGGAAAGCCAGCTCGGGGAAAGACTCTGCACCTTCCTCCGTGATGTCCATCGCAAGACGCGCTCGCTGCAGCGCCGAGCACCCCATTCCATCCCTTCTCCTACGCAGCTTCGGGCCGGACACGCAGAATGCGCCGCGCACCTGCGAGCCGAGCAGCGACCCACCACCGCTCCAGGGCGGCGGGACCCAGCCACTGCACAAGGCCCGGAAGCGGCCCGCGCTGAGCAGCCGGGCCCAGCCACCTTCCCCACACCGCGGGCACAGCTCAAGGCGCCGCTGACCGGCCCCCAACCCCGTAGGGCCAACTTCAGCGGCGCGGCCCCGCTGCTCGCCGCCCGCGGCGACACCTCCGTGCGGCGCGACGTCCTGCAGCCGCGGCCCGCTAAGGGCACGGGCAAGGCCGCAACCGGCCGGCGCCTGGCTGGGCACAGCCCCGCGGGGCTTGGGCAGCCGCTGGCACGCCGCCGCCGCCATTGCCCCACGGACCCCTCACACGTCCCTCCCTCCGACGGGCAACGGCACCCCACGGGAGCGACCCCCAGGACGAGAGGCCAAGTGGTGGCCGCTACCCTGCTCCATGCCGGGCACAGGCGTCCTCCCTGCGGCACCACTGATACTGCCTCCCTTCCCTCACCGCTCCATTGCATTGCACTGCACCGCACTGCACTGCACTGCACCGCACTACCGGGTACCCCGTTACCCGCAGCCCCTTCCCCTCTGTAGCCCCTTCCCGCCGTGGCCACTCCACGTACCCCGGCCCGCACGCCCGGACCGGCACAGGCCTACAACCGCCGTGGCCTCACCTGTCCCTGCTCGGCTTCACCCCACAAGGCACGACTCGGCTCAGCCAAGCGCAGCCACACGCCCACCACCCGCGCCCGCGCTGTTTACCCCCCCGCTCGAAGCCCGGCCTCACGCCCCGCCCCGCGGCGCTCCCATTGGTGTCTCCGCCAGGCCCCGCCCCGTACCGCTGCGGAACCGCCGCCGGGGAAGCATGCCGAGCCCGTGAGCCCCGCTCCTCCGCCAATGGCTGGCGAGCTCGGGCGGGGCGCCGGCCAATGGCGGGCGGGGAGGGGGCCGGGACGACGCGCGCGGCGGCTGCAGGGGGACGTGAGGCCCGTGAGGTCCGTGCGGCGGCTGCTGTTGGGCGGGGGGCGGCAGGGTGAGGTGAGGCGTGAGGTGCGTGTGCTGCGGGCGGGACCGCGGGGGAGAGCGGGAGGCGGCCCCGTCACCGCGGGTCGGGGCGAGCCCGTAGCGAATGGCGACCGGCCCGGGAGGCGGTGTCAGCCCGAGGTGAGGGGTCGCGCCATGGGCGGGAAAGGGCAGAGGCAGGCAGCCCTCGGGCACGGTGGTGTGTGGGAAGAGGGGATGGCAGGAGCCCCATGCCTGACAGGCAGAGGGAGCAGCTCCATTTTGTGGCGCTCCGTGGCCGAGAAACCTTCGTACGTGGAAGCCAGTGGGATTTTTCGAAGCGCTGGCTTACAGTCACGGTGATACTGCTCATGCACCGAGCATGAGGTGATTCTTCACTGAGAGAGGGTGCTCAGGCATTGGAACAGGCTGCCCAGGGCAGTGGTGGAGTCACCGTCCTTGGAAGTGGTCACAAACCGTGTAGACGAGGCCCCCAGTGACATGGGTTAGTGGTGGCCTTGGCAGTGCTGGGGAACAGTGGGACTTGGTGATCTTAAAGGTCTTCTACAACTTAGTTGACCCTATGATTCTCTGCCTGTGTTGGCGATGGCATGCTATATACGTGTGGGAAGTAAGAACAGCGTGTTGCTTCCTCCAGGTTGATTCCAGTGCTGTGGTGTCTCGCAGATGCTGCAAGGGGCTGACAGTAATAGCTTGCTCAGGGCTGTTCGTGATGTTCTGGTAAGCGCCTGTCTCTGTCAGCAGCTTTCCTGTCTGAGAGTTAACAATACATTTTTTATGGTGCATTTGCCACATTGCTGTGTTGGGGCAGAACTGTATTTGGATGAGGTTTGGAGATTAAATAATTCATTTCTTCTTAAAACAAACAGGACTTACAATTCTCCTGTAGTTGTAGCATAACTTACAGGAGTGACCAGCAAACAGCCCCAAGCTTTAATTTCAGCAGTCAACTGCTTGCTTTGGCCAACCTTTTCAGCTAACTAGAAGCTTGAATTGAGCACTTAAATCCACAGCAAAGGATCTGTATCAGAGTTGTTAGGAATTGCGGGTGCTGTGGTTTTGTGAAGAAGAAAACTGGGTAAATGGTCTGCTATAAGTGCATATGGGGGTTTAACTCTACACAGCTCGCTGGTGCTAGTGCCAAACTTCCCCCCCTTATCTCCCCTTGTAGAGGGGGATAATGATATCCCATATCTTCAGCAGCTCATACAAAAGGTTATTTGTCTAGTATTTAGGAACACAGAAAATATTGTTCAAATATTAGATATATCCCTTCAGGTTTTAATAAATAAATAAAATTATATGTTTCTTACCCAAACGCCACTCAGCTTCCCAAGTAAGCCATGAGGTCTCTGCAAGGCACTGAACAGACAGCTACGAATGCATTTAGCACATCTCATCACCCAGACATCCGACTGGCAACAAGGCTCAGTCAGTGCTAGAAAGGCTGGGTTTGAACTTGAAAGGTTAAAAAAACAGTTCCTTGGGGAAGAAACATTATTGATGTAATTGCTCCACACACAGGCTGTGCATAGACACAATATAGCTGAAATGGAAAGGCCAAACATGACACTTGAATGTTTGAGAAGGCAGTGGAGTTGGGTGTGTTAGATGATGCAAAAACATGGCTGCAATAGATACCAGATTTGAATTGTCAAAAAAATGCCAAGTTTTCTTCATTTCAACAGTGGCACATACAGAACTGCATGCGATTCACTGTTCTATTTGTGGTTAATTCCACGCTAGTTTCTCCAAAGGGAAACTCATCTTCACTCTCATCTAGGTTTCATATGGCCTTTCTAAGGACGCTCTTTATCTACTCCTGTCCTGCATTTTGGATGTCAGTTCTAAGTTTCTGTGTAACATCACTTTGCTTGCGTCAGCTCAGCATTAATTGTGAAATAGTCTTACTCACTGTGCTGAGCAGGGAGAACTGCATGGGTTCCTGCATGAGCATGCTGTCATCGTCCAAGACGTAGGCAGAGCAAGCACAGGATAAAGCTTTCCCCATCTTTCAAAGACAGGCCTGGCTGGTTCCCTTCATTCCCACATGGTTAACCAGTGGGTATTTCTGCCTCTGCTCTTCAATTTGCATCACACCTTGTGTTGCCAGGCTTTCTGCAGCCTTAAAAGACCCCTTGAGCTGGAGCACAAGGCTAACTCTTTCTATGTTTGGACTAAAGAAGAGAGAAGTGTCTGTTTTCCCACCCAATTCGGAATGCAAGGAGGTAGGATTGAAACCTGGACTGAAGCTGCTAGGAGCAGATGTCCTTTTTCGTTACTTTTAGCTCCTGAGGGGAACAGGGGCAGGACACCCAGGGTTCACAATCCAGAGGCAACTGTTGGGACGGCTGCCTACCTGTGTCCACAGTCCTAAATAAAAGTCAAACTTGGCGTGTGTAAAACACTGGGGGAATTGTTCCATGGCAAAAGCCATCTGAGATCTCCCTGAAACTGGAGAAAAATGTTAAAAGAGAAGAAAATACTGACAATATTTTGGTTTAGTGCTACCAGTTAGGAGGTTTACATCCCTGAACCCCGAGAAGGAAAGACAGGGCAAAGTGCTGTACTTCAGAAATAGACCAGGGAGTCCTCCTCTTCTTCAGAAGGGGTATCAGTGGTTCATGTAACATGGGTAGCAGTTCCCATGGGCTTTGGGAGGTCAGAATTCAAGTTCCCTTTCTGCTTGTGAAGACTTACAGCATTCCACCCTCACATCAGGACCCTAATTATTATGCATGCCATTGCCTTTTCCTCTCTCTAGTTTTATCCATATTATTATTAGGTTTTATTATTATGCTTTACACAATGGGAAAGCCCAGCAAGAGGAAATGAGAATGGAGCACTCCTCCATCCCTTCCAAATCCCAGACAGATTTACAGCCTGGCCTTGTGCAAACTGTGCCTTGTTCAGAGGGAGGAGATGTGAATCCACAGCCCAGGCTGCCCCATTCTGGTTTTGTACCCTTCACCACAGGATTGTAGGTAAAATAACAGTAACACCTACTTCATTTATGCTTTGAATCGGCTGCCAGAGTTTGTGTAGGAGCTGATCTGCTGCATATGCTATGCAAACACTTCCTAGATTAAAGCCCTTCCAAGCAGGGTAGAGAGAAGAAACCTACGAAACTTCTATGCAAAAACCTAAACGCTGGCATCCTTTGATGCCAGCGTGCCTCCAGTGTGATGTGACAGCAGAATGAGGTTACTGCAGGTTGAAAGTTTTAACTTGTGTCTAAACCTCATTTAAATTTTGTGCTCTGTGCCTGCATTCTTTTACAGATCTGTTCAATGCAGATCTGGATTTAAAGAGGAAGCCAGAGCAGTCCTGGGAAGAAGCAAGTTCCCAGATTTTGTGAAGCCTCTTAATGACCCATAAGAACAAGAGTGAACATTATTAAGAAATTGGTCACAACGCATCTTTGGCACTACAACTGTCAATTACTTCTTGCATCTTGTTCAGTGTTAGATTCAGTCAGATTTCAACATCCTTGCTGCTGCATCCAGAAACAAGAACATTTCTAGGAAGAATCTTACGCCTATGAGGATTATGTAAATCAAGCTTTTATTAAATTATAATGAAAGTATGATAAATTTGATTATAATATAAATTACAATACATATATAAATATCCTCACGATAAATCTATCCTCATTACATATATAAATATAATGTAAATTATTATAAATTTAAATTATGACTAATGAGTCACACCTCCCCAGAGCCTTCTCTCTACTGATATTAAGATGCCTTGTTAAAGATGATTTAATTCTCCAAACATCCTGATTTTGCAAGTCAGAAAGGGGTCCTTACCCAGGGTCAGTGTGGGATAGCTTGATGTAGCAGCTGGAAGTCCTGACTCCATAGCAGATGCTTTAGCTGTGCCATCATCTCTTTGCCTCATATTGCCTGTTTATATAAGGGCTTAAATATGCAATTTCATGAGGTGCACAAACAGGTCTGCTGTGGGACTGGGGGAGAAGCAGCAAGAAGGGTGCAGGGAAGAGTGAGTTCAGGGCTGTCAGCATGGTCCTGTCAGCCTTTTGGAGGGGCTGCATTCCTCCTCCTGTTTGCTGTTTTCTGAGAGGAGTCTGTTTGCTCACTTCCTACCAGCTCACTGCTTAGTGGGTGCCAGGGAATACCCAAGAAAAGCTCTGCCAGTTCTGATGCTGACTGCTTTGAAGAGCCCAGTGAAAGGTTCTTTAAAGCCTTGTACAAACTGGGTCAAGTTCCCAGAGAGGAACATGGAGAGGAACAGTGGCTAAACTTCTATGGACGAAAAGAGTTAGAGAATTGGAGCTTGGAAGGATCTTTGGGCCCTGCAGTAAGAAGGGCTCCGTTGCAACAGGAAATTAGTAGGCAGCCAAGTAACCTGCAGAAAAAAAGAGTTAATGGAGCCTCAATTAAGCAGCTATTGGTCATGTCATTACGTGGACAAGCATCCAGGCTATTGAGAGAACACTCAGAAATCCTCTTGCATAGGACAGGCCCAAGCTGTTTCTCCAACCACAACAAAATATACGTCACCATCCCTCCCCCGTGTTCACAGCTAACCACAAAGCAAAGGCTGCTCTGGACATGTTTCCCTCAGTCCTCCTTCAACAAGGAACTGCTGAGGGTCAGATAAACAACCTCTTAAGGGGTTTTGCCTTGTGTTCACTTATCTTCTTTAGAGGGTATTTCTTCAAGGCAGGAGGAATGTTTTATCTGACTACATAGATTCATGGTGTTCCAACAACATAATAATACAGGGATGGTGAACTGGAACAGCTCAAGTAGAAGTCACTGGACAGGTGGCTTGGTTTTAGTAGTTAAGTTGTAGGCATTTCAAAACTTCAGCAGGTTTCAGTGACGCTGTTGGTACCATATGTTATTTATATGGCTTTATGGCAAAGAATGAGAGCAACAGCCTTGTAAAGAAATGAGATCTCCCTGACTCAGTGGTAGATGCACATCCCCTATCATCATGGGATCCAAATGATGAGCTTGTTCTGTAATGCTTAGGGCTGCTCTGATTCCTGAAGCACTCAGGTGTTCTTTGCACTTGGCCTTCTTTTCCCTCTCTCCTCACTGCAAAGGGATGGAGACAAGTTTGTCAGTGAGAACTTTATTTTTAAGATGATTTAGTACTGTCAAAAGGAGACAGTGTGGCAGTTCTCGAGACAAATGTTTTCTGTCCACAAAGAAGATACATTTTAGAGGGCAGGACAAGGGCTTCCGGGGCTGTCAGTGATCAGGCTTGCTCCACACACCTGGAAAGAGCAGGGAATGCCCATGGGGCTGTTGCAGGGCCCCAAGGCCCCTAGCTGGAAGGAGGTGGGCAGAGATGGACTTCAAGTCCTATGGAGAGGACTGCTGAAGGGCTGTCTTGTCCTGTCATTGAAAAAATGAGGGGGAAGAAGACACAAAACCCTTACCCTTTGCCTCTAGGCTTAGCCTTGCTGAGAAGCCAGCCTTCACAGGCACCTCTCTGTGCCTCTGTTCATACCACTCACCTCTTTTGGGTCACCCAGAGAGGGGCTGCCTTGGGGAAGCAATGGTGAAGGGTGTCGAACCACAGAGGTGATCTATTGTCTCCATGGGTTTGCAGGGAAAAGACCAACAGAGACCTGGGAGGCCAGCACTGGTAACAAAGGTTAAGGCTCAAGCATTTATTGGTTTCTGCGATTATCTATCCAGAACAAACTGTGGTGGCCCTGGACAGGGTATTTGTGGCTCATACCATATAGCTCTAGAGCATTGAGGACTGAACTCTAACAGGAGATGGGTGCAAGCCACCAATGCTGGGGTTATCCTTAACAATTATTTGGAGAACAGGGAGCAAGTCTACGCTTGAGGCATTTTAGAAGGTACTTGCCTGATTTTCTCTTCTCAGGGATGTGAGACAGATCACAGCCTCATTGTCTTTCACTGGGGTTTGTCCCTGCCCTCCACACACACATGCTCAGGGCACTGGATAACACAAGTTTCTCTCCAGCTGGGGGAAAAGCAGCATTGCAAATATGTTCTCACAAACTAGAAATTTACATCTAGATACCTGGATTTTTTTTTCCCTCCTTATTTTATGAAAGAAAACCACACCTGGTGTTATTCTCTGGATGAGGTGGTAACAAGCCCCAGCAAGCCCAAGCTACACATGACAAGAGGGCTGCCAGAAAAAGTTGTGCAGCAGCCACACATATGCAACCATGCTACGCTGAGCTGCGGCTCATGTCACCCACCACTACCTCCACACTTTGCCACATGCGTGCTACGTGGGTACCAGTGCTTTGGGAAGTTGGAGACCAGCCCACAGGGATGGAGTACATTGAGAGAAGGACAGTGCCAGCTGGAGAGCCTGCAGATAGAAGCACTAAATGGAAGAAAGTGATACGAGTTCTTGACTTTGGATAGCATGTAGGGCAAGGACAGGCACCTTGCCCCTGCCACTGCAGCAATTAATGGAGTAAAACATTCACAGTAGCATGCTTGCCTGTTCAAATTCTGTTCCACAACAGTGCTTTTTATGGCTATGGAGCAAAACCATGTTGGATGAGATGAAGTTGAAGAGTGCAGCAATCTGATTAGCAGCTGAAGAATACAGTGTTTCTGTTTCTCCCCAGATCTGTGAGACTCAGTTAAACATTATTCAGTCTGTAATTCTTCTTTATCTCTGAGCTAGACACATCAGTTGTTTCTGCTCATTGTAAATTGCATTTGCTTGCACAGTCTGATGAGTGCTTTGCCCTCTCCTCTTGCCACTTGATTGATTACATGTACCTCAGTCGATCTTGCACAGGCATGGTGGAAAGGCTCAGTTCTTTGTAGCTTTCAGCCAGGATTCACTTTGCAGATGATAACTAATGAAGCCATTCACTCCCTGGGTAAACATGGCAAATTAGTTTTGAAGCTAGGCAAACAGAAGCAAGTCCTCTGCCTGCATTTAGCTGTTCTAAAGAGCTTTTTATGAAGGACAGGAGGGTTATCTGGAACAGTTTATGCAGAGTTGTTCTAAGTGGGAAGGCAGACTGGAGCCAGGGAATATGGGAGAAACAGGGCTATTTCTGAACACTTTACTGGAACAAGCGAGTTCATCATAGGTTGCTCTGGTGGCTAATGGTGAAGAGTGCTGCCAAACTCAGCCATTACCCCAGCTTTTGGCACGGCATTGCCATGTCTCACATAGCTGGAGAGCAGTGAGCTACCTTGCCGCAGCCTGGAATCGTCCTCAAGAAACTATGTTTTCTGTCACTGCCCTAAGAGCCAGTCCTTGTTCTGGCTTCCTCACTGTTCCAAAACACAGCAGCATGTGGGAGGGAGACAGGGAAAGCTGCAGGGGTTTTCTGAGTGCCTATGTGGCAAATGGACAAACTCCATCCACTTGCCTCAAGGTGATTCATATATATAGTCCCAACAATTGTCATTGTCATAGGAGACTCCCTTCTGAAGGGAACAAAAGGTCTACTTCTTCAGAAGTCTGCTGCTTCCCTGGAGCCGGGGTTAAAGATGTCAAGAGGAAGCTTCCTACCCTGGTGCAGCCCTCAGATTATTATCCATTATTGCTTTTTCAGGTAAGCAGTGATGACGTTGCAACAAGAAGTCAGTCAAGAGAGACTTCAGGGCCTTGGGATGACTGGTTAAGGGATCAGGAGCACAAGTAGTGTTCTCCTCTCTGCTTTCAGTTGCAGGGAATGATGAGGGAAGACATGAGAAGAGACAGCAGATCAATACCTGGCTCTCAGCCTGGTGTCACCAGCAGAATTCTTGGGGGTTTGGACCATGGGTTGGTTTACACAACACTAGGATAGCACCAGTCTCCAAGGGGAAAAGGATCTTTGCACAGGAGTTAGCAGGGCTCTTTGAAAGAGCTTTAAACTAGACTTGAAGGGAGAAAGGGATAAATCGGTGTTTGAGGGATAGTGTGCTAGCATGGCCTTTGTCTCAGTAGAGATAGGGGATGGAGATCATGCAGCAGCAAGGACTCAAGGGTTAATGATGCATTAGAAACCACAAAAGTGCCTGAAAATGGTCATGTAGGAATTGGGCATTCTTCCCCCAAACCAACTGAAAGGCATCTACAGCACACACAGCACAGGCAACAGACAGGAGGAGCTGGAAGCCATTGCACAGCAGGAAAACTAACTGGCTGCCATAATGGAAACATGGTGGGATGACACACAACTGGAGTGATGCAGTGGATGGCTGTAAACTCTTCAGAAAGGTTGGGCAGGAAGGAGAGGTGGTGGGTTAGCCCTGTTTTGATTGTCTGGAGCTTAATGATGGTGATGATAATCACTCTCTACAACTACCTGAAAAGAAGTTGTAGTGAGCTGTCAGCTTCTTCTCCCAAGTAAGAAGTGATATGACAAGAGGAAATGGCCTCAAGTTGTGCCAGGGAGGTTTTAGATTGGATGTTAGGAAGAATTTCTTCACTAAAAGGGCTGGAAGGCATTGGAACAGGCTGCCCAGGAAGTCATCATCCCTGGAGGTATTTAAAAGATACTTAGGGGCATGGTTTAGTGGTGGCCTTGGCAGTGCTGGGTTAACAGTTGGAATCGTTGATCTTAAAGATCGTTTCCAACCTAAACAATTCTGTGATTTACTTCTAGCAGTCACTCTAGGGGGAAAGGATCATTGCTACTTTTGGAAGCTGACTGACCCTTTTTCTGCTTTACTGTGGCTATTGATCCAATTCCTGAGGTCAGCCAAGGACTGCATAATCTGACCTCTAGTATCTACATCTGTCTCTGTATACCTGGAGAGAGAGACATTGATTAGTGGCAGATCACCCTCACTGACCTGTATCTGAGTGCAGCTGAGAGGGAGATGCCAGCAGTTAATGTAAGCCTCTGGAAGAAATGACTGATCAAGAGATGGTGCAGACTTGCAGGTTAAGCCCTTCATTTGACCCTGAGCAAATTATCCAACTCCTATCTGCAAAAGAGAGCTGATGGCATTCTTCTGCTCTGCATGCCCCTGAAGCCCGGTGACTAAGGAAGTGCTTGGAAAGCCTCAGTGGAAGCACAGCAGAGTCATTTCAAGAGGCTCTGTAGCTGTGCAGAGGGAAAAGAGCTTGCCTTCAGGCACAGCGGCGCCAAGAACCAGCTGTGCAGGTTTACTGCCCATCAACTCCAGAGCTTCCAAGAAGATTTTTAGCCTGGAGGAGTCCAAGGCGAGAGCACAAAGATGCCCTTTTCCTTCAGCAGTCCCACTAGGTACAGTACCTAACAATGAAGCCTGGACAGTGAGTACATCCTGTGCCGTCCACTCATGGGCTTCAACAACTGTCACTTCAATAGCCTGCTTTCAGAGCTCTCACTGTTCTCTGCACTCCAGTTCCATGACAGCACTAAGAAGCGTGTACGCACACACACTAGTACTAAAGAAACTGACCTAACTCTTTACATGCTAAGTGCCATAGGTATTGCTTTGTCCCCTGCTGGCCCTCATTTTCCCATCCTATTTCAGTCCTTAAAGCTGCACTGCCATAACAAGCCTGGTCAGGGAAGCCAGCACCCCACTCCTCTTCTGTAAGCTTACCCATGTCCGAGGTGTGTTTTGTTTTTTCTAGCCTTCTGTCCTTCCCTAGGCTGACGAGCCACAGCTCAGATTCTCTATATCCATACACATTTGCTAGGTTTCTATTCCCTGTTAGTTTTCTGCACAACCTGGAGTTTGAATAGGCAGCATGAGTTGTCTGGGATCATTCAGTGTATTTGCCATTTCAGCTCTTAGCTTCCCCACCCAAATCACACGGGGACAGCAATCAGATTCTTTTTCCTTATTAAAGAAGAAAGACAAACAGTTTTCATGCCTACTGAAACCTGCACACAGCACTCAGGAAGAGACAATTAGCACAATATTTGGAGAACAAAAATAGCTCAAATTTGATCTTCCTGGAATATCAAAAACGCCGTATTTGGTAGGGGCTCACAGACAGGGCATGTCTGTTTTGGCATGATGAAGGGGTAAGACATTCCTGTTGGAATAATTCTGTTAATGCTGCTGGCATTTTATTGCTACTAACTCTCTCTTGGTACGTCAAAGCTGTGAATAGGTGGCTTTAAAAATCATCCTGAATACCTGCCTTGGACTCCAAGGTTCTTGCTTGTCTTATGCCAGGTTTGAAGGCAGGCTTGGGTTCTTTTATAAATAGATGCAGCTTTACCAATAGATGCAGTTCAATTCAGGGAGAATTGTAATTGCTTCTGTTTAACTTCGTGAAGATTGAAGGTGGCATGGCATAAGTTAAAAGGTTGGATCAGTTTTCCACACTTGCTCTCACACTTTTTACATTGCTCCTAGTCTGTTTAAATGCAAGTTAACTGTGGGGTTTCTCACATTATATACCAGGGTGAGCAAGGTCTCCCTGAAATCACAGAAATGATTATATAGGAGAAAATAGGCCTAATGCTTTTCCTACTCCACCCCCTTCTCATTCTTCAGGCCTTGCAAGGCAGTTTGGGAGTGCCAGGCTTCACATCCTTTCTTTCTGCACAGACCTAATCCTGAGTTGCCCTTGGGAGCTGTCACTTAGTTCAGGCTGCATTTGATAGGACTCCAACAGTTCCCAGTTTTGGAAAACTTCCATTCCAACTGCTTGGCCCTGTACCTGTCTCAGGTTTCTATATTAAGGAGTTTAGCTAGTTCCACTTCAGTGTTTCAATTTATTTATATCTTTGTAACACTGAGCCATAAATAGCGCTGAGCACTGACACCTCTCAAATTGTGCTTGTGGGCACCCATCACACATATGTATTGCACAAAGGAGAAATTAACAGTTCACATTCACTTAACTCCTCCAGTGCTGAGGGCAAATGTCTTCAATTTAGAGTGGGAAAAGATGGGCGATAGCAAACATGAAGCAAAGGGAAGAGGTAAATAGAAGTTACAGTGTCTTGTGTGATTGGTTTTGATGCCCTAATCTGATGTGGGCGGATCTTTCTTTAACCAAGCTTAAAACCAGCATTTACTTTCCCACTTTCCCTGCTTCCCGTTTGTAGAATGGGAATAAGCTCACATCACTTTACCATACTGGGGGCAGGAGAAGCAAGGATAAATTCAATGCGGGATGCAAGAGTGTGTTAGACGGTGTACAAATAGTGTGGTAGGAAAAGCTCTGGCAAAGATACAGCATTTGCCCAGGCTGCTTTCCTATAAAACAGCTGAGTTCAAGAAAAGTAGATAGCACCTGGCTCTCCTGAGGGCACAGACAACAGGATGCAGCCTGACCCTAGATGCCCCTGGGCCAAGAGCTGGAATGATAGCAGCATGCTCTTTTTCCCCCCAGATTAGCAAGACCTGCTGGGACAGGAGACTGCAAGTGAGAAAAAGAATGACAATGCAGTAAGTATAACTATTCCTTTCCTTCTTGAAGATGCTCAGGAGAAAACCTAATGTAGCAATGTCTGGAAGAGCCTCTGACTTATGCTTGGGGGTTTGAGGCCTGAAACTAAAGCTGAATGCTTCTAAAAATAGGGGGGGAACACGACCCAAACAAAATAGTGTGTCTAATGCAACAGCAGGACCTCACCCAGAGCTGCAGTGCTGAACACGGCATCGCATTTGAAATCTTTAAATAGATTCTGGCACAATGTGAGCTCACTCTCACTCAAAGCCTGTCCTGTGCTGTGCCAAAACTGCAGCTGTGCTGTGGTGTGAGGTGCCTGCTTTCTTCCTGCCATGAGGAAGACTACAGGGCCTTCAGCCTCACTTAAAAGTAAGAGGCACACAGCAGAGTACTTGAAAATGGCTGGTAGAATCATACAGATGTACTGCCCCCCCGAGGCTGCCAAGGAGCACCTCTAATGCAGGAACAGGGAGACCAGGGACTGAGGGAAACAATAAAGAAAAGTAACTATATTCAATGTAAACCAAAACATAATGTGATAACAAGGAAGGAAAAGGAAAACACCCTGTGTGATTAACTGGAAGTACATAAAAAGGCAAGAACAAAGCAGAGAAATTTACTGAGAAACTTCCTAATTGTTTTGCAAAGATAGTCTCAAGCAATTCTTCACCAGTCTTGTCAGTGAGTGACATTTACTCAGAGAGATGGTTCATCTAACTTCATCTGGATGAATGGGGGAGACAGATGAAGTTCACCTAACTTCATCTCGATACCCCATGGGGGAGACTTCACTAGCAACTGGTGCAAAGAAGGTGTGGGAGAGGAGAGCACTGCTGCTTTTCCCTGATTGTGACAGACGTGTGCTGTGACCTTCCTGTATCTACTAACAGAAGTTGGCAAAGCTTCTGCAGTGCTCATAAGGCTCTTGCTGAGACACCTCATATTGCAAATGTGCCCCTTCCTCTCTGTGAGCCAGGATGAGATGACATTCCTAGCACAGTCTGACTTCTCTCTGAGGGACTTGCCTTAAAAGCCTGAAGTTAGGTTCTATGAATAAGACCTTGAGTATCTGCCAGGAATGGCGCATTTCTTGTACTTTATGACTGTGCTGCTACTTGTGCACCCTCTGCAAGCAGATTGCATCTCCAGTCTCATACTGGAGTGGGTGTGACAGGGATCATGTAGGAAAATGCCAACACGTGGCACCTCCTTCAGGACTTGAGGCTTTGAAGTCACACCTGCATCAGGAGGGGTGTCACCCCCCTCTACCTGACAGCAGTGCTTTCAGGGGGATGTGCATGAGTGGGAACGTTGGGATCTCTTCAGGGTGAAAGAGGCTGCAGCTGAGCAGAGCCTGCACCAAGCTGAATTCAGTGAATGAGCACAGGAGACAGACAAATGCTTTGCTCATTCAAGTTGCCAGATCACTGAGTCAGAACCTCATGTAGTAGACGGCTAGGGAATAAAGTAAATCCTGCCCTCTCCAGTTCCACATCTTAGGCCATACAGTATTAACATCATGAACAAAACTTCGCTTTATGCACACGTGAAAATGGCCAATGAGATCAGAAATCAGTCAATATCATTTTAAGTCTTGTGTGTATGTGTATATGCACACATAAACACAGACAGAATATGTATATATTTGTAATAAACACATATGAACTTTTGCACAATTAAAACCACTCCAGTATGTACATGATATATGCCTGTCACTCACCAGGATAATACATTTTGTTGCACTGACAGAATCTGTTGCTCAGTTTCTTTTTAAATTACAATAATAAAAACTATGCAGAATTGCTCAGTGGAAGGCCAGTCTTTGAAAGACACAAATCTGCAGCAACCCAGCAGCTCCAGTAGTGATCCTTCAATATTTGAAGGTATTCCTCCAGTTTCCTTCAAATATCAACTCTGCTTTCACAGAAATCAATTGTTTCTAACAATATGCTACAACCCTGTTAAGCCAAGCAGGATTTTTCCTCCAGTACGTATAAATACGTCACACCCTTTCTACACCATGCAATGCAAAAAGTAGAATCACCTTTGCAGTATTCTGGTTTGGCCCCATGACTGCTTTAAAAAATACCCAAAAAATAAAAGGAAGAAAACCCAACTCTCACATAAACCTTAAAAATCAGCAGACAGAGCTCTACTGATTTACATTCCAAAGGAAATACCTTTTGGTAATACTTAAGTCTGCAGCTGTTAAGTCCAAACATGGCTAATGTGAGAAATGAGGACAGAAAACTAAACAAAGAGCAAACGGAGACACACACAACTCGTGAAAACCCTTACATGTGTTTGCATCACCCGCATGATGTCCTTGTTAAATACCAAAGTAGATGAGCTTGAACAAGTCTACTGGAAAAAACACTACCTTAAAAATGTGTAGTTCAAAGCCTTATCTAAAAAGTATGAGAGATGAAATTCTGCATCTCTCTATCACAAAACCTTGCATCATGTTGCATTCTGAAGCATTGACATTGATGAGCTGTCAAAGAAAACAGTGCTTCTTTGCATCTTCGACACTGGAGTAAAAAGAAAAGGTAAAAAACCCACAGAACTTGACTATTTTTACAAACTGACTCTCTGAATAGAAACAAAATGATTTTAAAAGGTGGAGAAAACAGCCAGGTTTGGTCAGACCTGTATTTTATACTGGCAGCAAGCACTGTGATTC
Source organism: Amazona ochrocephala (assembly GCA_039720435.1). Classification (NCBI taxonomy): domain Eukaryota; kingdom Metazoa; phylum Chordata; class Aves; order Psittaciformes; family Psittacidae; genus Amazona; species Amazona ochrocephala. The sequence goes on along the minus strand of CM077878.1, from coordinate 115,618,400 downwards.
TTGTATTGATTTCTTTCAAAGAACTCAAGGGTGTGTAAATATTCCTAGCATTAATGATGCCTTATGTAAGAAGCAGACTGAAGTTTGCACCTCTGTCTTTTGATACAAGCGATGACTGGGTAAATAACCAGTAAATAACTGGTTTAAATTTTGTAATAAAAAAATAACCTTTAAACAATACCAAAAACTAGGTAAGCCCAAGTGTCAATCCCTGTAAGAGGACCTCTTCATAAAGGGAAGGTAAATCTTCCTTTGGAGTAGTTACAGCAACACACAGAAATGAAACTAGAAACACACACGAGAAGTTACAGGTCTGATTTACTGGAGTTGTGTAGTAATTTCCACCTAATGGTAATCTGAGGATTGTAGTATGGAGCCAAAAAAAGATTTCCAAAAAGGTAAAATGCTGGGAGAAGCCAGGAAAAAAGTATCTGAATTCCCACACTGAGGATCTGATGTGCTGCAACTGGCAGCCCTGCCTTCATCAGCTGTTAGGTGCAGTGGTGGATGCGCTCAGAACATCAGAAGCCTTATGTTTAAACACCCCAACCACCAACATTCCTGCCTAAATCCATCATGGCTCACTACATCTAACTAAGGTCAGAATAAATAGGCATTTGGGAAAATTGCAGAAGTTGTGTGCACAGAAGACAGATTATGTCACTCAGCCTCACATTCCCTACTGCTCCAGACCAGGTGTAACACACTGCTCCGTTCTGTACATGTTGGCTGCTATGTTTCTCTAATTACAATTTACTTGCACAGCATGTTTGCACAACACTTCAAGAATGTTAGAAATCCTAGAGTACAGTTAAGCTTGATTGAAATTCCAGGGATAAAACACTTCAGCTTCTGGAAGCACAAATCAGACCCTTCTTCAGTGTCCCATGCTACATACAGGTTTCTGTGCTCACAACAGCCAGCGTACACATCAAATGACATAAATGTAACACTCTGACATCAGCAGTGAGCCAGGATTTTCCCTGGAGTCCCAGAGTCCTGTATATATTAGATTTTTAGTACACATCATGTCACAGAGTTAGTGTTTTCCTTACAAATATATGGCACTAAGTGTAAAACTTCAGCACTTACTCCAAACAGTGTAACCACGCTTCACAGTAACGCTTTCAAAGGAATCCTCTGACTCCCACCTCTTCTAAATATACAGCTGGTGGGAGGCCAGGGTGTCCATGAATGGTCGCACAAGGTTGTCTGTCGAGAAGTAAAAGACCAAGCCAAAGGTGATGGAGATGGGAAGAGCAGGCAGTGCTTTCTTAAAAACAGCCAGCAATAAAAGAGTTAAGCATAAACCCTGCAAGAGAGAAGAGAATAAAAAACACAGACATATAGTAAGAAGCCCGGAAATGTATGTCCTCAACAACCTAATATACAAATAATAAGCTACACTGTACAGCATCTGAATCCTGCTTGAGCTACCAGCAGCACGAGATCCATTTGCCCACAGGTTCACCTTTCAAGTTGCCCAGGCATTTTCTTCTGCAATCTTGAGCACAGCTTCCTGCTGAGAAAATGCTATAAACAGCTAATGCTGACATACAGCTGACCCCGAGAGGCTCATTGATTTACAGATTACATTTTCTTCTGTGCCGTTACGTATGAAGTACTGATCCAGCACATAAGAGCACTTAAATCCTGGTGAACTGCATAGACAAGAACCTCCACTGGAGGACTCTGAATATACAGCAGCACGTACTTCTAACACCTTCCCAGTTTTCAAGGTCTCTTGGGGTAAAATAAATATATATTTCCACAGCAGATATGAAAATATCTACTGCTGTTCCTTTTGACTGCATTGCATTCTATGACAGGTGAATTCTGGTTTTATCTGCATAGCAGGCCAAGGTTTGGTTTTTGGAGCACGTATGAAAGCTTTGGTACATTTTGGGTGGACAGTATGGCTAAAAGCATTTAGGTATGGATTCCTTCTCTCATCTGAGCCCTTTTTAATTCCTCCATGATGACAAATGAAGGACACAACAATTCATTTTCTTTTACCTTTTAAAAGTCCTGCTGGTTAGTTTCCATAAGGATGCTGATGTAAACAGCAAGTTCGTAGTAATTGTTTTCTACCTAGGCAAAAGCTCAACAGTGTGTGGTCATTAGACCTGGCAGGACCAAGTGCTTTAGCAGTTACAGTATGCTCATCATCTGCTTTTACTGATAATTTCCATGGATTTTTAAGTCTCCTTCCTTCCAAGCTCAAACACCAGAACAAGACAGTTCTTATCCTCTTATGCAGCAGTTCTCCTCAGAGTAAGGGAATTAACCTTTTCGACTTCACTTGCTGATAAATGCGCACTTCATGATACTGCCTCTTCTGGCTGAGAGAAGTCCACAATCCTTTAACACTGAAGCAAACACACTGACAGTTCAGCTGTAAGTATAAGCTGGTAACTGTGGCTGTTTCACCATAGAATCATAGAATCATAGAATAGTAAGGGTTGGAAAGGACCCCAAGATCATCGAGTTCCAACCCCCCTGCCATGGGCAGGGACACCTCCCACTAAACCATGCCATCCAAGGCTATGTCCAACCCCACCTTGAACGCCGCCAGGGATGAAGCATCCACAACCTCCCTGGGCAACCCATTCCAGGGCCTCACCACCCTCACAGTAAAGAATTTCTTCCTCACATCCAATCTAAACTTCCCCTGTTTAAGTTTAAACCCATTACCCCTTGTCCTCTCACCACAGTCCCTCATGAAGAGTCCCTCCCCAGCATCCCTATAGGCCCCCTTCAGGTATTGGAAGGCTGCTATGAGGTCTCCATGCAGCCTTCTCCAGGCTGAACAGCCCCAATTTTCTCAGCCTAATTTTACCATCTCCACACTTGGCTCTGTTCTGACAAGTCAATATCATTCAGCTTTGGTGGCTGTTTAAAGCTTGACTCTATAGATTGGGTGGTTTCTCCTAGATACCCATCATGTTACCTGCAGTGATTAAGCAGTGCTCAGCTGCTGGTACTTCTGGTAACACTGCTGTACTAAACAGGGTATAAGAGAGTTATTAAAAGCTTGCTCACTTACTATGAGAATAGCTACAAAGCACGCCAGTGTGGTATTCCAATCTCCACTTGCTGTGGCCGCTGCTTTCCCAACAAGCACACTGTAAAATATGAAGTCTCCAAGGCCCAGCTTCACACCCCCTGACAGAAGTGGGAAAAGAAAACAAGTGTTAATTCTGCTCCTCCTGCTCTGCTTCCTCCTGAACAAATTCTTGTCCCCTGGTGAGCAGGTGAGGGTTCCTCATCTCGGCTCCAACCTCGACCCTTAGCATCCCACACACTACTGAGGAGGCGCTGAGTCTTTCAGCCTCCTCTCCCACAGTTGTTTTTGCTCAGCCTCATTCTCTGAGGTGCTTCCCTGGGCTGCTTTACAGATGTACCCACTAAAGAAGCATGAGAATGGAAAGGAGTGGGAGGCAAGGGGAATAAGGAACTGTTTCAATTGTGTAGCCAAGAGATGTCACTGGAACTGCAATCCCAGAACAGATTCTGCAGCAGCAAGTAATACGCAGTGAGACTCAAGATCTCTCGCTCAGCAAGACACAACTCTTCAAATCAATTGCAGTTAGACCAAAGTGGGTAACAGGGTTAACCACAATGAGAAAAAAGTCAGGTTCTGACTGACATCAAGGTACAAAGCTTCTCTTACTTTCCTCCTCCTCAAGCTCCTCTACAGAAGTGATGGGGCGGGTTGGAACAGGACTCCTCATCTCCGACATCTGAGAGTCTGCATGTGAAGAGCTCCCATGGTTGTCTCTCCCATCCTCAGCTTGGTTCCACAAAAATAGGCCAAGACAGGCAGACAAAAAAGGAAACATAAGCAGACAAAGAAAAGGTAGCTACATTTATAACCTAACACATGAAATCCACATTGCTGTGAAACTTCCCTGGAATGGGTAAGCAATTTGCTTCCTGGAGGTGTGATCATCAGGACCAGTTCAAGCAGAGACATTTAGTGGCCTTGAGGAAAACACGTTATTATCTGAACCAGTCGGAAGCGTACGTGTTCACAGCTTCTTTGGCAGCTACCCAGGAACTCAGTGGCTTTAACAGCCAAGTACATATGCAGAACTAAGCTCTGCACAGGCTACAATGACAAGTAAAGCCCAGTAACGTCAATACGCATTCCCACATCGTTGTATCTTTGGGGTGGAGATGCTCAGGTGTTCCCTAACTGATCATATGACAAAAAATGGATGACTAAGAGGACAGCCATGTATGAGAAATCACATTGACACTGGAGCTGGGTGTTCACACGTAGAAAGTGGACACATTTCATTGTTCACTGATTTAAGTTTTATTTTCCCCTGTTAAACACATCTAACAGAGCCCTTGGTAGTGCTTTTGGAAGCAGCCTGAGACATATTCCTCAGTTCCCATTTTCTGGAAGCACTCATACAAACTCTCTAGTCCATGTCAGTCTGACAGGATGCTGCTGCTGCAGATGCAAGTAGACTGCAATCTGGGACATAGAGAGCTTCCACAAAGGCATTCTGTATGGCTCAGCATGCTCTTTCAAAGCAGGATTGTGTCCCTGCTGTTAGTGTGTCAGCTGCTTTACCCTTAGATAAGCAGCATGTTCAGTTATCAAACCTTAGTATACATTTACTGCTTTAACATAAAAAGGTACTGTCATTTCTGAAGTCCAATAAGGCCAGATGGGAGATCCTCCTGACATCACAAATCACATTTTATTAAATCACCTTAAAACTGCAGTTTAATTTGCATGTCAAGCAGGTAAAAGCAAAGGCACATAAATTGCCATAGGTCCAGCGAGAATGTAAACTTGGTACACCTCAGCTACTGTTGGGTAACTGCCCAAACATAAGCTTTTACATAAGGGTAAATGTAAGGATGTTAATTTTCTTTGGCAGGGTAAGCCATGCTGCGCTTACAACTGGATAAGAACATGTCCACTCCATGCCAGTGGCCTCAACACAACACCCTGCAATGCATTTAAGTTCAGCAGCTCATTTGCATTGCATTTATGAGCCTATGTTGCAATTTACTATCCCCAGCTAGTAAAAATACAAACCCCCTCTAGTCCACTTTCAGCTCTGTCTTCAGTACATCTGAAGATGTATTGAACAACATTTGTTTTGTTTCCTGTTTATGTTTGGTTTAAATAAAAGCAGCTTGAATACTGGAACTTTCTACATCATCTGGTCATCTTTGCTGCCAGGCCTAAGAGCAGGTTTCAGAACATCAAGTTCTACACTCACTGAAAAAATGCATCCATCAGGATTTAGGGGCTTACATTTACTCGCAGTCTAAAACATACACATTATTTCCATGGGACAGTGCTCTGTATAGAAGAGTAACACACAAGCAAACCTGCATCCCATGTCTGCTGACTTGGTCCTCTTGCTGCTGTGTCTGGCTTTGCCATTCCAACTGTCCACATCATAGCAGCTAGAAGCAAAAGAGAAAGTAACCAGCTGCATAAAACATCAATCACTATAGCTCAGAGGAAATAGGTATTTAGCTGTCCCTAAAAGTACAAACTTTTGCTCCTGTAAATGCTTTTAAACCACTCATTTTTAGTTGGTTTCCCTCGGCACTTTGAAGGTAAGGTGGGAGAAAATTAAGGCAGTGCATTCAGTTTTTAAGAAAGTCCCAGAGCACAAATAGGTAAGAGTCAGTATAGTCCTCTCTGTAGGCTGAAGAACACAAAAATCCAGAACTATGATCCTCATCTCTTTTGTGTTCTTCAAAAAAGAAATGCCCAGAAAACAATGGTAGTACAAAGGTAACCAGAGGTTAACTTACACAGCTTACTCCTCATGTTCTGCTGAAGGTAAAGCACACAAAGGAGGGATATGATAAGCAGGAGCTGTCTAGTTTTAGGAGCACTAGTTTTCTCTCTATTTGGTTTGGTTCTTTCCTGTCAGAATAGCAGCTATTTCTGTTTTGGTTCCAAGAACAACTGAAGGATGTTTGAGAGTTTATTCTTGACATGGACCCCTAAACTAAAAAGGAAGACAAACCATTTTGGAATCAGTGGAAGGGAACTCAAATCAGTTGTTTATTTAAGTGTGCATCAGTCTTCCTGTTTTTATAGAAGCTAAACTAAACAAAATAAGCCAAAGCAAATACAGTGCCTGCTTTTCTACTACAAGCTCAGCCAAGAGATGTTTTGACATCAAGAGGGAGCCACAGAATGTGGTCTTGCAATGGATACACTGATGTTCTGCACGAGATCTTTTTGCTCTGTACTTACTATTTGTTGAATTGCATTCTCCTTTAAAGAAACTCTCATTAACTAAAACAGGTGGAGAGGAACTTTTTACAAGGGCCTGTAGGGACAGGACAACGGGCAATGGCTTTAACCTGACAGAGGGGAGATTTACATTAGACATTAGGAAGAAGTTCTTCACTATGATGGTGCTGAGGCACTGGCACAGGTTGCCCAGAGAAGCTGTGGCTGCCCCATCCCTGGCAGTGTTCAAGGCCAGGTTGGACGGGGCTTGGAGCAACCTGGTCTAGTGGAAGGTGTCCCTGCCCATGGCAGGGGCTTGGAACTGGATGGGCTTTAAGGTTCCTTCCAACCCAAACCATTCTGTGACTCATCCAGATTGTCTCAGGTTAGTATAACATAATCTCCAGTAAAAGGGAGGTGAGCTGAAGCCAACAGCAGCTCTGCTTGGAACATATAAAAGCATTTATGTAACATTAAATGCTGGGGGGAAGAAGAAAGAGCAATAAGGTTGCAGACATCCTCAGCTTCCCACTGAACATCTGGCAATAGCCATTTTCCTTACAACTGATGTAATGCAAAAGTCATTGATGTCTCCTAATCACTTGAGTCCAGGCCCCACGAGTGCTGATTCGTCTGCCTTTCACCTATCTTAAGTACATACATACCTTTGGATAAGGACACAAGACACCATCACAGTTAAACAGCCCAAGAAAGACAGGGAAGAGACAACCAATTCTGTTTGTAGAGCAATACTTCAATAGAGCCTTTTACAAAGCGAGCAGCCACACAGTGAACAGCACTGCTGTCCATACAGCGTACAAAGCAAGAGGGGGCTAGGGGAAGAACGGAACCTCATCACACATTAAAAGTGTGTCTATAAAGTGTATGCATAAGGTAGAAGTGTATTGAGTGGCATCAACTCATCAGAGAACTTTGCAAAGACTACTGTCCATCCAACACAGGTTTTTGTATGCAGAACAAAGGGGCATGTTCTGCACTGCATTCATGAAAGGATAAATCTGGTTTTGAACATTTCATCTTCAGGTTGGATCGAGCCTTGGGTGGCATGGTTTAGTGTGAGGTGTCCCTGCCCATGGCAGGGGGGTTGGAACTAGAAGATCTTAAGGTCCTTTCCAACCCTAACTATTCTATGATTTTATGAGGCAAATGGAGGCTTCCTGTGGCTAATTAGAGTCAGCACTATTGTAACTGATAAAGAAGACCTTCTATAAATGGTCTGTTCCAGAACATAAATGCACACCAATCTTAGGGCAAGGAAGTAACTAAAATAGTGCTCTTCAGTTTGACACAGAAATAGGCTGCTTAATCTGGCTAAAAACATTAACATTCTGATCTTACTTACAGGAATATATTAATGCAGGAAAAATAGGCTCATTTCTCTCCTGTGCAGTTTCCACTAGCATTCTCAGTGGCCCCTTGGGACAGAGAACAGCCATCAGATCTGCAAAGAGAAAAAGGCCAGACAATCTCATCTCAACCTATCATGCATATTTTACATTCTTTATTGTTAAAAAGCTATTCTCCCCTCAAAATTACATCTATCAATATTAACTGGATAATTTCCCGAATGGCAGTTTCTGTCATTCGAGTCCCTGAAGATGCTGTTCACTTAAAATACCATCCCCAAGCCTCAATGTAGTAGTTACGAGTTTTCATTATGCTAATCCTATAAAAAGCCTCCTGAGAAGAACACATTATTTCTTAGAAAGTAGATAACAGCATTATATCAAGGTGTTAAATTTAATTAGATGAAGACTGGGAGTACTTTGTTCACATCCTGCAACCCACCGCTACACACACTGACACTGTATTTCACATGAATGAAGCTCCTCTTTGCCTACCCTCTCCTCCATCATAGCTCTTCACCAATCTGAATGTTACCTCCCAGCTACCCCTTGTTCTGCAAGTTCTCTTGAAACTTGTTACTCATACCAAAATCCATGATCTCTTGATAACCACAAATGGAACCTGCAAGACTATTAGGTTGCTACTGATAAAAATCCAACCACTCCCACCATGCAGTAAGATGTGGTTCAGTACTTCCCCAACTTCTCATTCCACTTTGAAAGACATGGTAGGAGGGCAGTACCTATAGGAAGAAGTTAGCAAGAGACAAGCCAGAGAGTCAACTTAATTGCCCATCTGCTCCTTTCTAAACCTCTTAGTACCATGAAGTTGTTTTCTGAATGACATCCACAGTCCTGAGATTGCCTCAGAGTAACCTCTCCATGAGCCACACCTTGAGAGTCCCAACCCAGACTTACCATAGATGGAGATTGCACCTAGAATCACCCATGCTGACCACTCCGGTAGATACTTAATGAAAACCAGTGCCATTAGAGCACTGATCATAATAAGATACGCTTGCTGAAGCTGTAAGGGACCTTTCCAGTGTATGCAAATCATCCCAACAGCTCCGAAATTCCAGATGACTAAGAACAGAGTGGGGTAATCCATGGCCACATTGTACGTCTTCAATACTTCACTGGAATACAAGAAAATTTAGCTAAACAATAAAAGCAGTTGACACACAAAGCATCCTACTAGCCGAAGTTAAACAAGCCTCCTATTACACAAACAGGAAGCAGGATAGAAGCAGCTCTCAAGATGAAAGGGGAACCTTCCTTGCGGCCAATAGCTGCTCTTAGCTTTCTGTTCCTTCTGTAGGAGATGGACATGCCATGTGTGCAGTCACCATAATGCCTCAGTCCTGAGGTCAACAGTGATTACAATGGTTTCTGCAGGCAGGATTTCAAGTCTTAACCAAACATAGGCCTGCAGCTACATGACCATCTGCAGCAAAGAAGCCATGTAAGAGTCATCCCACCAGATGCACGATGTTAAAACTGAAAAGTTTCAGTTAAAATTGAAAAGTTTTAACAAAGTGTCACCTGCAGGTTAAAAACTTGGTTGTGCCTGAACTGGGAGCTATGGGAATGAGCTTGAAACAATACAGTTCTGAGAAAAAGGCAAAACAAAGAACTCAGGATGTCAAGTTCCTTTCCTTTTGTTCCTCAACATACAATTAATTCAGTGCCTCTGTACCACAAGGTTCAGCCTGTTCGTTTCATGCTCACAGTACCACTTCCCAGTGATTTTTCTAAAGCAGGCGCTGCCTATTAAAGACTTCATTTGCCATTTTTTAATTTAACTTAATTAATGATTATAACAATTCTTAAACCTCCTTTTGGAGAAGGGGAGACATGGCTCTTGTTCAAGTTGAGCACTGTCTGCACTCTGAACTGCCAGGTTACCTGCACCATTCCCACTTACCCGAGATATATGTAGGTAAAGAGGAAGAGCAGCATCAAAGAGGACAGGATCAGCCAGCCATGGATGAACTATCAAGGACAAGAAGAGACAGTGACTGAATGGACTGTTACCCCTCACGCAGTTTGCAGTGGCTAGTGCATGTACTATTGACAGAGCTTTCATTGTCCATCAGTCTCCTTTTGCACCCCTCCTCCAGCTTCCAAAGACTGCCTTCCCCACTGCCAGTGAGGGAGGAGGGACAGCCAATTGCCCCCAGTTCTCCCAAACTCTCTTATTTATATTCTATTCCTTGGTGTTTGTTTTTGTTGGTTGGGTTTTAGGGGGGTTTTTTAGCCTCTTTCCTACCCATTTCCATGGGTATCCATACCCTGGCTCCTAGATCAGATAGGTGAGCACATTCTGTCTGCTTGGTGGAGAATAGAAGAAGGGATTTGCTCAAGATTGTATAATAAGTCCATCTCAGGGCCAAGTTTAAAACACAGCAATGGCCAGTGCTCAAATGCTGGGCTGGCACAACATAGAACAACTCCCTGGGCACCACAAAACCTGAATGTGCTTTCCCCCCAAAGCCTTGTCCCTTCCACCAGAGCCTCCACAGGCAGGAAGAATAGCAGTTCCCACAAAGCTTGTCTGAAGCTTCCCAAGAGAAGGCATTCACGGTATGCCTTACACCACATATACAAACCACAAACCTTCTTGATCAGATGGAGAAGACTCAGACTTGACTAATACAAAGTAGCAGGCCTGGTTTTTAAAAGCCTACCATTAATGACAAAAAAACAGCAAGGCATATTCAGGGGCACAGCTCTACCACCTCTGACAAAGGCTGCTGTACAAGATGCTTCTTACTGTGACTAAGATGTGGACTAGCCAGTGCAGTGCCTGCATTTCTCACTGACACACAAGCTCCACTTGAACTCAAGCTCACAGTATATAGGTGGAAAAGGCTCTGGCATGGACACTTTACCTTGTAGCAGCGGTATTTATAGAGCACAACTAGAAAAACGGTCATTACAACGATGACGCTGATCATGATGATGGTGTTCAACACAGAGTTCAAGAGACGCTGGCCCACAGACGGGGTATCCTCGCTGAAAGGGGTGTAGATCCTGCAGTATAAAGCAAAAGCCATATAAAGTACATATATTCTCTTCTAACCAACTGCAACAAGATAAAGCCAGGCCCCTCTGTGTGTGGGAAAGAAAGGGAGGCAGGACTGCCAAGGACAGCAAACATAAGAGGTAGCCTCTGAAGTGGCTGGGCTCCAGTTAATTATCAACTAAAGATTAGTGGTCTCTATCAAAAGCACATTCCTACAAGAAGCTGTGGCTGGCAAAGCTCTAAACAAAGAGACCTAGAGTTTAAATTACTTCATTTTAGTAGCTTCTCTCCAGGCCACGAATTTTTATTGCATGCTTTGGATCCTGTCCATGATAATTACAAGGCTACGTCCCTTTCCTTCCACACTTGGTAGGAGAGTTTTGGACTCTTTTACCCCTTTTCATCATCCTGCATCCCACCCTTCACCCCCCATTTTGTTTTCTTTGGTTCAGTTCAAGGGACCACAGTCCCTGTTTGTCCACCCAACATGTGAAGCACAGTTATTGCCCCAGGAGTGCTCTCAAGCACAGTCAGCATGAACAGTATCAATCATAACTGTATGAATTATGTATCCACACCGTGAGTCTGTGAGAACCAGAAATATCATCAGGAAATGAGACACTCATCCAAATGAACATGCTATTCCCTGATCGCTGCCAGCTAGTGAGTGAGCAGATGAGGAGTTCAGACTCTTATGCCGCAGTACAAAGCAACTTTCTAGCAGCCTTCCAATATCTGAACGGAGCCTACAAGGATGCTTGAGAGGGACTCTTCATTAGGGACTGTTAGCAATAGAATAAGGGGTAATGGATTTAAACATAAACAAAGGAAGGTCAGGTTAGATATAAGGAAGAAATTCTTTACTGTGAGGGTGGTGAGACAGTGGGACAGGTTGCCCAGAGAAGCGGTAAATGCTCCATCGCTGGCAGTGTTCAAGCCCAGACTGGACAGCCTTGGGGGACATGGTTTAGTGTGAGGTATCCCTGCCCATGGCAGGTGGTTGGAACTTGCTGATCTTAACCTTCCGACCCAAACCATTCTATGATTCTATGACTATTACTCACAGGCTCAAGCTGCTCACAGGCTTCACTTAGGGTGCCCTAATGACAGTGCTAACTCATCAGTATAATGCAGGTATGGAAGGACTTACACAGATTAACATAGCATACTTTAGTAAGATCTTTGTACACTTGCACAGCCACCTTTAGCTGTGTAAAGGTCCTCCCAGCCTGCCAAGGAAGCACTCTGCATACACAGAGCGTACGTGGAACCTATGTGTAAAGCTAGAGATCCCATGTACTCAGAGGCTGTTTTGAAGACCCCACTTACAGCTGCCCGTTTTTCTCCGTATAGAAGCGCACTGACTTTATGGTGGCGACGACAACAATCATACAAAGGGTGACAGGCACAAAGAGCATGATTACATGCTTTGCTCCATATTTCAGAGTCAGTTCCTCCTCTTCATTTTCCAAGGCGCTTCCTCTCACTGGAACACCCGGGTCAGACATTTCCCCATCAGCAATATTGTTAGGGCTACGGCTGCTACCTGTTCGCCTCTTCTGAAAAGAAAGATTAACAAGTATGTGAGACACTTGTTTGTGTTCAAAGTTTTATTCCATCATATTTCATGAGACTGCTGTAGGCCACCAGAGCATACCAACTTGGCTCATAACAGAGGTACCAAATGAACAGTACAATTAGAAGTTACATTGCAAACAAGCTGCAATGGTGTTTTTAAACCAAAACCGTGAATATCTTGGGGCCTCTTCAAGTGCCGTACAGATGGGCACATGCACAAGAAGGGCAAGATGCCCAGAACTTAGAAGAAATGTCATTTGGGGTGGCATAGGCTTGACCAGTTCCTCCCCCCACAGCAATGCTGTGCTTGCTTTACCCTGCTGCTTCACTGGCAGCAGGACTAGACTCTGTCCTAATATTTCTGCATTTGACCAGAGCAGACAAAGGGATTCTGGCAAAACAAGGAGGCTGAAAAGGATATCCTGCAAGAGTCATATGTGCCTCAGGTCCTGATTAAAAGCTTGTATCTGTAAAGTTGTATCATTACCAAAAGGAAGGAAAAGGGAGGAGTATAAATGGAGATTAAAAGGGGGAAGAAGTCACAGTGGAGGAAATGGGAACCCGCACTGCTGCTGCTGAGAATGAGAAACAACACTGGCCAAAGCAATCCTAGAAGCCAGCCTGTTGGGAAGGTCTGAGGGGTAGCAGAACTACATCTATCTCCACATCCCATTTCTTCACTCACCAGGAAGGACGCACACCTACCCTATGTGCCTGCACCTCCCCGGCTCCTGAGGCTTGCCGGCCATCCTGGTAGGAGGGCACCGGAGGGCTCTCTGCAGACATCAGGGACGTTCTCTCATTGCAGGGCTCCTCCTCGCTGTCCGAGTTGTTCATGAATGTGATCATCGTTGCTTTCCCAGGGAGCACTCAGGAAGGGTGCAGCCAAGCACTGCTCAAGGCTGAGGAGACAAGCAGAGCAGAAGGGAAGAGAAAAAGTGAACGCTGCAGTGCAAACGACTGGAAGTCTGAAGAGCGGACACAGGGAGGCTACAGCACGCTAAGTAACTCCGTCTCCTTCTAACAGCTGATTTAGCCTGCTGTCACCCCAGGCACGACAATCCATTCCATTAAAGTCACTGTGACTTTTACAGTCAGGGAGAACAGCACAAAGCAGCACTGAAGCAATTTAATACTTCTTTGCCCCAGCTTTCACGGTTGGTGCCTCTGTTTTCCCTCTCCCATTAGTACACCTTGATTTGCACAAAGGAGGTTTCTCAGTGCTTAGTGTTTGACTTGCATCAGCCAAACAAAGCTTCACCTCAGATGCTGGTTGCCTGCTAGAAGGCTAATAGAGCTCAGCTCTTACACAGCACTCCTGCAAGCATCGCAGATAGCAGAAGTTTCTCAGTAACCCAGAGCCTCAGATTTGCATAAGCCACTAACCAGGAGTTACAGGCTGGTTTGACTTATTCTTAACCAGATTCATTTTATAAGCAGTTCTTCCTTTTGCCCATGGATAAGGAGAGATTTGTAGAAATTGAAAGACCTGTCTCCTTAGGGGAGATTGTGAGGGGACAGGAGAGCTGGCCATGAGACATGAGGGAAGATCATGAGGAGAGCTCATGAGGAGACAGGAGGGGCAGCCATTAGAGGTGAGGGGAAAACAGGGGTGGCCATGAGGGAAGATCATAAAGGGAGTGATGGGGCAGTCATGAGACATGAGGGGAGAGGCAGCCATGAAAGATGAGGGGAAATCATGAGGGGACAGGAGGGACAGCCATGAGAGAGATGAGGGGAAATTGTGAGGAGAGCAGAAGCAGCCATGAGAAGTGAGGGGAGATAGTGAGGGGAGAGCAGAGGCAACCATGCGGAAAGATCATGAGAGGAGAGGTGTGGCAGTCGTGAGGTATGAGGGGACATCATGAGGTGAGAGCAAGGGCAGCCATGGGCCGGGGGGGGTGGCCATGAGGGGTAGGGGCAGCAGCTACACAGCATGGGGCCACTATGAGGGGGCAGATGAGGTGTGGCTGTGACTGGAGATCATGAGGGGCAGCCATGAAGAGGAGATCAGCTTGCCCTAGGTGACACGGTTTAGTGGTGGGCTTGACAGTCCTGGGGTAACAGGTGGGCTTAAAGGTCTTTTCCACCCCAGTTGACTCTATGATTCTAAAACATTGTAAAGCTGTAATATCTATAAGAACACTTCTCTGCAGTATTTTCACCCAAGCCCATGTGTCTCGGAAAATACATCCAACTCGGAAGAGGAAGCTGAAGAAGCCATGTGATTTGGATGCAGTCCTTAAATCTGAATCATGCAGTTGTGGTCTGACCAGTACAGCCTGCTGTGTGCCAGGCAGCTTGAAAGGTCAGAGTGGATGCTTTGGAGATCTCCGAGATACTCTTGCTTCTCACTGAGGAGACTGAAAATCACTTTGGAGGAAGGAAAGAGGGAGGAGTGGGACACTCCCCTTTCTTTCACAACCTCCTCACACATCTGGCACCTTCGAGAAATCTTAGGATGTCAGCTCCATCTGCCCAAGTGAAACGCTTTCCAGAGACCTGCTCCTCCCCTGCCTTCTCTTCAAGCTTTCACACATCATTTTGTTCCTCTTTTAGTGATAAAAGTGGTGCAGCTACAGGAAACAAACACAGGGGTAGCCCTCAAGCCAAACCTGTCTGCAGTATTACTGAGTGAGCTGCGTAACACCTGCATTTGTCTGCTTTTCCTTAGAGCCTAAAATCTCCACTCCAAGCGCTTAACACACCCTTTAACTGAGCACATGAGGGCTCACAATTTACAGTTGAGAGATTTTGGTTCAGTTACATGATTCAGGCCTTTAAAGGAGGCAGGTATATGAAGTCATTCAATCGTGACATACTTCTGGGTCTGTGAACAGGCAAAGTTATGCATTGCAGAGGATCTGTTACCCACAGACTTTAAGAAACTCTCAAAACCTTCTGCCCATATCAGAGGCCAGGGAAGAAATAAGTAAAGATTTACTCTCTGATAGTTTGGGACCAATATTTAGGTTTTAACAACTCAATGAAAATATTAAAGAACTTTTTCTCCCAGTATTTAAGAAACTGACATACAATTTTTGCTGTATGAACACAGCAATTCTGCAGAGGATTTAGAAGGGTCAGCCAATTAATTAGCCTACTTTTAACACCCTAGTCATGCCGACTGGAGGACTTAAACCAATAGCAAAAACAGTGCTAATTATTAACCTACACAATTACATGGGAAAGAATCTCATGTTTTAAAACAGCCTTTTTTTAAGCTGGGTGTGTTCTCCCTCATGAAGGATATGGACAAATGCAAAGATGCAACAACACTTCTGGTCAGCAAGCAGACTCAATCCTGAACACGGCTTTACTGTCCCTTGTTCACAAGGCTCTGGTTTCATTGAGGGCTGACACAAACAGACTCGAGTGTATCTGGGATTCTACAGGAGCTCCTATAGCAACAAGCCCTCAACAAATTCTCAGACGCTGTACTCAGAGCTGCCTTAAACTGACCTAAATACATGGTCCTCCCAAAAGGGTTGTCCCATCACCCTCGGTCTCTCTGGTGCCAACACCAGGTGCTCTGTCTAGCTCTTCTGAGAAGACAATAGGCACTGTTTTCCTTTGCTTTTAAAGAGCCAGGTTCCAGCAGGATCAGCTCCCAGGCTGGCTATGTGAACAGCCCCAATGCCCACATGATGAATAGCAAGTGTTGGCTGGGCCACCCCCCTTCCAGTAGGGTCAAGCCTTACAGCAGCAAGCCCTCTGCTCTGCTCACTCCCGGGGGGAGCAGCAGCCCACCCTCACCTCAGGCCTGCAGCACCTATGGCAGCATAGCTTTTAGCTAAGCAGGAGTCCTTGACATACGGCTTACAGAGGTAAGAACACTGGCCCTCCCCCTCTTCCCCCCACAGACCCAGTAGGGAGTTTGCCAGTTGTACTATTTGTTCATCAGAGCTGCACCTTCAATCGACGCTAAGGCTGTGCTGGCTGCCAGAGAGAGCTTTGGTTTAAGTAGCATGTCTTTCAGGGGAGGAAGGGACAGCCTGGTCACTCTCACAATCATGTGCCCAGCACAACAGCATCCTGTGAGCTGAGCAGAGCCTTGTCCTGGGGACTTTCTTTCCAGATAGAAAGGGAGCCACAGAGCATCAGGCAACCAAGAAAGGGGTATTACAAAGCCACACAGTTTCCTGTTATTATTGCACCAGTTAACCTGAGGGAAGGCGCTTTGTGGAGATAATTTCTGCCTCCCAAGGATGCTGGATACCCCCATAATGAATGGCGCAGGAACCTTCTTTCCTGCTCTTGTACATAACACCAAATACACCTGTGCACACTGCCTGCGTCTTCCTAGGCTGAGCTGAAAAGGGGGAACGAAAGGTCAGGAAAGGAAAGCACTGACAGCTGAGACACACATGCTCCTTTCAGGCTGTAGCAACAGGAGGAGCTTTCAGGTTGGAGGGGAATGTAAGCTGTATCTATATTCACAGAAAGCTACAGAGCATGGTCTATCAAATACAGTAAATACAGTGGTTGAACAGCATGCCCCAAACCATCATCAAAACTGACCCAATTGGCTGCAGGGTATCAGGCAAAGTTTTCCTTTTGTCCCCTCTGTGGATGGATTCGAAACATTAGGTCCCATTCCAAAAAATCATATGATGTTTAAGAGCCAAAAGGCCAAACTCTCGAAAACCAGATGGCAAAAATGAAAGGGGACAAAAACTAGGTCAGTAGTAAGTGCTCCTTGTAACAGAGCAGCTGAGGTGGGAATACAGCAACTCCTGCTTCACAGCAGTCTTGGGAAGCCTGCAAGAAAGCAGGAGTCACAATTTCTCTCTTCCAGATGTCCTTTGTGCAAGGGACCTCCTTCCTCAGCTGCAATAAATCAGCTTTATGGATTTTGATTAATCGGGGCCAATTCACACTAACAGTAGGATCTAGCCTCAGATTGCCTTTTAATTTCATCCTGCAGCATCACTGTGCTGCAAGCAAACCTAAATCCTTTGCTTCACATTTCATCCATCACAGATAATACTAGCACAATATACAGCACAGAACAGCTGCTAGAGGCTGGCAGAATACTTAATAATCCACTTGAGAGTTAAAATTCCTGATTTTTTTTTAGATATATGTATATGTATATGCTATAATTGATGGCAGTTAGATTAAGAGAATTAGTTTTTCTTTGCTATATTTAGATCAAGAGAAAGCTGTGGGCTGACAGTGACAGCCTGATGTTCTCTTGAAGTTTCAGCTGTAGCAAGCACTGCTGTTGGGAAGTATGAAGAGGAGCAAAACAACTTCTAAGGTACCCTAAGTGGTGGGGCCAAAATTAGGAGGAAAGATTTCCAGGTTCTTGCCAATAAATAATGGCAGGGCGTGCATGCAGCTAAAATAAGGGGGGACTTGGAACACACCATCTCAGTGCTCGAAACAGAACTTGCAAATGCCATTCACTTGCAGCTCCAGAACACAAAAGAAACACAAGATATTATGGGAAGGTATAGAGATCTGTAGCCCTCTTTCTGCATTTTAGGGCACACCAACACAGTTGAGCTAGCACTGCTTCCTTTACTCCCACTAGAAAGGCACAGCACATGGCCCCAGAGGGCTATTTTGCTGGCAGAGCTGAGATCAGACCCTCCCAAGGAGGATCAGGGAGATTATTTTGCCAGCGTTAAGCCTTAACACACTAGCAGTCAACTTCCCACCTCAGCCCCGAGGCACCACAGCCTTGCAGACCTACCGACACCAGTAAAGCCGCAAAGGCTGGGTCAGAATTCACACGCAGGAGCAGCTGCTCGCATCTGCACTACCGCTGCCATAAGTGACACACCGGGTACACCCAAGGTCACCAGCGCTGGGGCTCGGCTCCTGCGCCCTACCTGGGTACCAGGGGTGGCCTGCTATGGGGACACGGAGCCCAGGGTGTCCCGTCCTCCCCCAGGGTTTGCTGTGGGCACACCTGACAGGGTCAGCTGCCCCATCTGTCCCAGCGCACGGCCACCCCCACAGCGGCTGGAGAAGGGAAGGAAACAGCAAGCGCTTTAGAATAGAAAAGAGAAGAAATCCCCCCGCCAGGCAGAGATGCTGCAGGAGGCCAGGAGCAGACCCTGCACCAGGAGGCCTTTCCCCTGCTGCCCTTTCTAATGCTTAAAAGCCTAAGGTGTGCCGGCAGCACTTCCGAACCAAATCCTGGGCTGCAGGCAGGAATGCCACCGCCCAGGAGAAATATATCGACATATACACGTATGTTTATGCCCATGCACACACACGAACATATATATGTACTTATATATGCACGTATATAATAGGTGCATACATAGAAATATACATACGTATACACAGAGACGTTACTTTTTCCAGGAGGAGCCAGCGAGGCTGCCGGAGCTCCCTCCTCACCACAACCACTATGCCGGGCCCGGCGTGGAGCGAAGCGGAGTGCAGCAGCCCCACACAGCTCCAGCAGCGCGGCGACCCCAAAACCTCCTCGGCCAGGGCCCGCCCCCCCCCAGCGGGGCAGGGCCAAAGCCAACCCCCACCGGGGCTCCTCAACCCGCCGCCGCTGTTTACCTGCTCCCGGCGCGGCATGAGCTGAGCCCCGCTCCGCTCCCATTGGCTTCGGCGCACCCCGGCCCCAGCGCTGCCCGATAGGACGAGCTCGTCCGCCGATTCGGCCCAGCGCCTGCCGCTCGGCGGGCGCCCCGCCTCCTACCTACGCTCCTCCAATGGGAAAGAAGGGTGGGACGAGGGGCTACCAATAGGAGGGCGTCCCTCCCCGTCCTCTCCCTCTGAGGGCGAGGCGGCGGGCGTGGCGGAGCCGCCATAGTGGGGTGGTTGTGGAGGCGCGTTGCTGTGGCTGCGCCTAGCCCGAGGCAGGGGGGGCTGCCGCGGGGCAGCGCCGGGGAAGGACCCGGGGCTTTGAGCGCTGCTGTCGGGGCTCGTCCCTTCAGCGCCAGCGCTCGGCTGGCCAGGTGCTGCCGTGAGTGGATGTGTGGAAACGCTGAGTGTACCCGTAACAGTGAGCTCCCTGGTACAGCGCCCTCAGCTTCCCCTCACTGGTACCGACCATCTTCACAGCTGGCCGCGGGAGGTGTATAATGCCGGTGAACGGCGGATTTAGACTATTCGCATGAAAATGCCTGGCTTTACGCCCATAATTTACGTTTTTACACGCACTGTAATTGAGCCACCAGCGTTTTGAAGGCATTTAAATGCTTATCCACAGCCTTCAGTAAACGGGAAAGCTACGCGAGAGTGCGCATCCCGATTGGGATGAGAGAGAATAGGGGTGCATAGAGGAGTAGAGAAACCAGAGGAGATGGCCACGGAATGGTTCTTTGGAGTTGTGTCTGACCTCGGCTCCGTTTATAGATCAGGGATGAACAGAGGAAAACTACAAGGATTTCACACTATTTGCTGCGGGTGTGAGAAGCTTGTGTTTTCAGAGAGCAAGCCTTTTTGTTTGAAGTTGAAAAGAAACCTAGCGTGATAGTAAGCAAGATAACCCTGTAGACAGATGAAACTGTTCTTCTGTCAGCACGCAGACCACTCCTGCGCCTCTGCTGCTCCCATTGCTTTATCAAGCAACAGTTAAGTGAAATTTGGGTTCTGGCAGCTCTGTACCACTTGCTCATCATCTGTGGAGGCAGAGACACGAACTGGAGTCATGGTAAAATTCCCTCTTCTATTGTCACTTACAGAGAACCTCGGGCACAGGCACGGGGAGGATTTGCAGCAGAGCTTCACGTCCCTCTGCTTCGTGCCATCTGTGGTGGTCCTGCGTACAAAAGGAACGAAGGGAAAGGTGGCAATGAAGGAGACGTGAGGTACAATAAGTGAACTGCCCCCCAATATATCATTGGTGAAAATGAAGGTCTTTGCAGATTCCAAATCTAAGCTGGCTGTTACACTCTTTTCCCCAGATTTCCTGCACAATATTGGTGACAAGTGATACACTTTCCTTATACCTGTAACCCTTATTTTGAGCTACTGCATGCACAGAAACAAGTTACATGTAAAATTCCTCAGCACCCCAGAGAGATGCCTATCAAAGCATGGCAGCTCTCCCTTGCCAAGGTAGAGTCAGCCAAGGAAACTGATAAACTGTGTGCTTGGCTGTGCTCTTCGCTAGCACAGCATCAGAGCTCTTTGAAGAGGTTTCTCTCAAAGGCTGTGTCTATCTCTGGTCTTTGTGCTGAGTTCCTTTCCACTGGATGCTAGATCCATCTGGAGTTCTTTATAAATGGGAATTTCTCTGATGAATTGAATCCTTTGCACATTGTGTGCTCAGCTGTTTGTCAAGTTTGTTTAATATTAGAAGGAGCAGGTTTGACTGTGCTCAGATTTTTCAACTGACAGTAGTTTTACACCCCTTTTATGTGGTCCTTACATATCTGCCACAAATTTGGGATAATGTAAAAATATCTATCATCTGTTTATAAACACTTCACTTCTTCAAAGCCAAGGCATTGACAATGTGAACCGGGCTGCTCTTTGCCTTGCTGGCAGCCAGCCAGTCCATCTGAGCCTGCCCAGAGGAAGCACAGAGCCAGCAACAAGCACGTTGCCATGAAAGCCCTGCCCTGCCATAAATCTGTGCAGGCAATAGGTAAATTGTTTTCTTTTAGCAGCTGAAGGGATGGGAACTGGTTTTACAAGCCCAGTTGGCCTTTCTCAGCAGCTTTGGAAGCTAAACTTGCAGCTTTTTTTCCTCTCTTTATAGTGCTGCTCTTGAGTATGAAGGACTCCGGGTGAAGATTACATTAACATGAACTACACAGGCCTGAAGTTGAGAAAAATAAATTCCTTGCTTCTTTCCATGTTCTCACTGCGTCCTTCCTTTTGCTCTCACCTTGCTGGACAAATGCAAAGAGCTGTAGATCCTGTACAAGTCAGGAAAATTGCATGTATTGAAAGCACAAGAACTGATGGCTCTGGAGCTGTGGGTCTGTGAAACCCAGGGAACGCGCATTCTGCCTGCATCCTTTGTAGTTTTCAGAGGCAAAAATCTAGCTTAAC
The DNA here is from genome assembly GCA_039720435.1 of Amazona ochrocephala. Taxonomy (NCBI): domain Eukaryota; kingdom Metazoa; phylum Chordata; class Aves; order Psittaciformes; family Psittacidae; genus Amazona; species Amazona ochrocephala. The sequence continues at coordinate 115,597,228 of CM077878.1, read as the reverse complement.
TCAGTGATCCTTCTCTGTACCCTGAAGTAGGTTATCGGAAGACCAATAGTTGTTTCAATCTCCTTTCTTCAGAGTTACTACTGTACTCATTCAGTCAGGATGTCCCTTCACGTGTTTTTTCCTAGCTGCATCACAAGAAGCATCTGATCTGAGGCTAAGTTAAAAAGTCTTTCAGCAAAGCCCCCATTCATACAGCCATCAAAAATATTTCTTCTTCTTTTTCTCTTTTTTAGACAGATATGTGAAGTTATTTCCTTGAAGGATCTCTCACAGAAAATGTCAAGTATACCCATTCCTAGGAAAAGCATGCGACAAGCTGCATCCCAGCTTTTTGACTTGGGAGATCAGTGTCTCTCACCAGAAGCAGTTGTCATCAGGCTTATGGCTGTTCTGAACTACAAACGGACGTTCTGTGGGATTGCCCTGATGTGCTCCATTTTAGTACTTGGACATTTGCAGTAGGAGATCTCAGGGAGTTTTTGGCGATAAGCTGTTACAATCCTCCAAATATATCCAAGGAATTGTGGCTGGTTTATTTTAGGAGGTATAAATAATACCCAGAAATAGGTCTGCTGACACAAATTCAAACACTGAGATGCTCCCTTGGCTTTCAAAGGCAAACAGGCACACCACCATCTGTCAAAATAACATTAAAACCTCTCTTGCTTACACAGATGATATGGACAGGGTCAGGGCCAGCATATCTAAGGTTTTATGCTAGAATAGACAGTACTTTCCAAGAGTCTTGCCCAGCTGATTCCACTCTGTAAATCTGCAGTCCCTCAAGGAAAGGTTGTTATTGAACGTCAAAGTAAACGTTCTTCTCATAACTGAAGGAGATCTGCTCACTCATAAGATCACTTAGCAACCAGCCAGGGCTCATGTTATTGTGCCACCTGTGGATGGGTATCACATATTGGTGTCACACTGATAAAGAGTGATCCCACACTGGTGTATCTATGAAGCTTCAGATCCAACTGGACAGTTCAGAGTTATGCTCCAGTACTGAAGAGCATGGTATATCCTTCTATCTAAACCAGGAAGAAAATATGGATCCAAAGTCCCTTAGACTGCAGACTATTAATCTGAATTTCTGGGGGACACCTCCATCACAAGGAGATGCTAACCAGTTGTGTTGTGAATGTACAGCATTCATTCAGTACATGTCTCCCATGGTGTTGCATAGACATGAGATCATCTCCTGGTCCATTCATTCTAGGATCCACAGCGTCACAGAAGATGTGTGTTGATGTGGCAGATGTGTAGATGACTGCTTTCTAATGTATGTAGAAATGAGCTAACCATGAGACCAGGCTCAAAGAGACAAAGCCAAGGTAGTGAGAAGGGAATGGGAATTAAATCTGGTCAAGTGTACAGTCAGAAAGCAATCAGTGGCACGTCCAAATCAATGCAATGCAAACAAAGTCTTGCTTTTAAGCGCAGGCTCTTTGCAGGCCCAAGAAGCAGGAGCAGGACTGCTCCAGTGGATGTGCCTGTTCCCGTCTGGGGGCAGGAGCAGAGCTGCCCTGGTACCCTCTGGGTCGCTATCTCAGTCAGACAGTTCTACTGCCTCCTTATATATATGTTTTATAAAGTTTTGTTAAAGAATCAAATGCCTCCTTAGGAGACAAATGCACTAGCCTGAAAAGCAGTATTGTGCCTTTAAGGTTGTTGGTATCTCTTTGGCTTTCCAGATCTTGGGACAAATCCTGCAGACAATCCAGCCTCCGAGAAGTCAGCAGACCTGTTCATGTGACTTGGAAAACTGTGAGTTAGCACTGCTCTGCTCTGTCTCAAGTCAATGATAAATCAATAGTGACTTTAACTGAAATGAGGTCAGTCCTGAGAAAAAGGGAAAATACATATCTAGCATCTTTAAAAAATTCATATGACAGACAAATCAAGGCATTCCCCATAACTATGCAGATCACAGAATGGTTTGGGCTAGAAGGGACCTTAAAGCTCATCCAATTCCAACCCCCTGCCATGGGCAGGGACACCTTCCACTAGACCAGGTTGCTCCAAGCCCCGTCCAACCTGGCCTTGAACACTGCCAGGAATGGGGCAGCCACAGCTTCTCTGGGCAACCTGTGCCAGTGCCTCAGCACCATCATAGTGAAGAACTTCTTCTTAATGTCTAATGTAAATCTCCCCTCTGTCAGGTTAAAGCCATTGCCCGTTGTCCTGTCCCTACATGCCCGTGTCAAAAGGGCCTCTCCAGATTTCTTGTCAGCCCTTTAAGCTCTGGGAACTGCTCTAAGGTCTCCCTGGAGCCTTCTCCTGGAAGTCCAGCTCTCTCAGCCTGTCTCCATAGCAGAGGTGCTCCAGCCATCAGAGCATCTTCGTGCCCTCCTCAGGCACTTGCTCCAACAGGTGCAAGGATGAACCTGTATAATTTACTTAGGCACTCTGCTGGTAGTCATCATGGGGAGGACGTGGGTGAGGAATGTTCGTTATACAGTAATACTCGAATAAATCCTTCCCCAATTGTGTTCCAAAGAGGTCCCCCTCCACCGCCTGTGAAGAGAATCCTCTTGTATACGCTAGGGGGCAGAGGCCTCCTGCGCAGGGACGTCTTCTCGGCAGCTGGGTTTGCTGCCTGAGGCAGCCTCAACCCTGTTCCGCTGTGTAATAATCCTTTGAGTGGATCTGTATTGTAATCTGATTGCTATGAAATACATTAGGTGTTCATATAGCCTTCTGTAGAGAGCTCGGTTATGAAATGTCTCGTGTTGCAAAACTCCAGACACTAGCAGAGCAGTTGTTTGGAAGCCACGTTGTTTGCTGGATTTCACCACGCTGTTCAGGCACTCACATTCAGCCCAGCTTGTCTCTGCTGGCACAGTCGTATCGTGAACAGTGTTCCCACTGCTGGAGCTACAGCTGTAGCGGCAATGGCAAGAAATGTGAGAGAATGTAGGCAAAGATGTGTTCTTCACTCCCTTGAGGGTGAGGTGAAAAGTGTCTTATATTGATTTTTGTTTTTAAAAATAGCAAGGCTTTCTCACTATCTGTTTCTAAATGTCACTCGTGCTCATGTTAAGCAGCGGTCTTCCAAATAATCCATTGTCATGCTTCTGCAAGCTTCTCTGCACAGAAGCACTTAGAGTAGTTTATTTTACTGACTTTAAAAGTACATTAGTTTGTTTTAAATTCCTTCCCCTTCAGCAGGAGTGGCCGTCCCTAAAATAGCCTTTGCTGGCATTTAGTTTATTTAACTTTGCATTAACACCATTTAATCAGGCCTTAAATTAGGTTTTGAGCTGATCTAATTTAACTGGTTCCAACCAGCTTGATTTTCAATTCTGCAGTAACTGAAGAGTTTATTACACTCTAAGATAAATGAAATAAGAGAGTTCATACAGGGATTTTCTACTGATCAAACAAGGCAGGTTTAAGGCAAATCTGCCGTTAAACCACTGTGGCTTTTCAAAACCCTGGGGCTTTATTTTTCCTCTTGTACAGTGGAACTGTAAGTAAATTGAGGAAAAAAGCAAAGGTGTTCTTTTATGTATCAGGGAGGTTCAAGCACAGACCACAAATTAAGGAAATAACAGTAACTAGTACCACCTCATCTTCTCTTCTTCCCTGTTCCACATCTGACGCGCATCAGTTGCTTCAAGAAGAGCTTCAGGAGTTAACTATTTTTTAAAGTCTGCAAGGTCTTTCACTTTGCTAATGAATCATACTCCTTTTTCGATTCCATTGCTATATTATACCCAAATCACCCTGGTGTTCCCATACATATCATGGATGCTTTCACATAACAGTAATATGTGTTTCCAGAGCAGCAGAACTTTGCAGGCCAAGTTCTTGGTCAAAAATTGTCTTCCTGAAACACAGTCATGCCACAACTCACAGATAGCCAGAGTTGACTGTTGGTGATGGATAAGCTTTATCCATTTAAGCCTGTCTGTATTTGCCTCCAAAAGGCCACATAGAGCCTGGAGATCATTTCAGCCAGGGCTGGGCTGAAGTACAGCTGCTATTTAACAGCTCACATAATGATATCCAATAGTCAAGGAAGGAGAAACGAAAGAGAACAGTGCAAAGATCTGTCATTGTCAAGGTGAAGTTAGCCTGGCAGAAAGGCATTACTCAATAGAGAATTACAGAAGAGAGGACATTGCAAATAAATAAAAATCACAAACATTCATTTGAATACAAGCTACAGGTTTTCCAAAATGTCTGTGGTATCTCTGGAGCTATATTTGCTTTTTCCTAAATCCACATGAGGGACTGGATATTTGCCCAAATAGAAACCAAATTGTGGTCCCAATATAAAGAGGAGGGAAGAATAGCAAAAACACCAATGTGCTGTGATGGAGCCAATGTAAGCACTTGAGCAAAGGCAGGTGCTGCCCCAGAGTTTGTATCAGTGTTCAGGAATGCGCTCTGAATTCCCTGACACGGGCCATCTCAAAGCAGCCCTGTGAAAATCCAGACCTGGGGCAGGCAGCCTGCTTGTGTTCTGCCTGGTTCAGTCAGGAGCTTGAAATCCATGGTAAGAGAATCCCAGTGCTCTGTGGCCCCATTGCCTGACAGTCACCAAGCAGTTCAATTTCAGCATCTGTGCTGTCGCTGAAGGCAGCACAAAACTCAGGAAGACAGAGGGTGGGTGTAGTGCTGTCAGAAGAGCTGCAGTACCCATCTCCAAAAGACAAAATCACATCTCTTCATGACATGAAGGGAAGATGCAGTTTCTTCATCTTCCCTAGCAAAACAGATGAGTTTACTCATCCAAATGTCAGGAAGAAGCAAATGCAACACCACAGATACCTCCATGTTAGTTGTGGATGACTTACAGATTGTATTCAAATGTGACTACAAAGCTGTGATAAGGAATGTCAAAATCAGATCTATTATTTAAAAAGAAGAAAGATGCCTTCAGGGTAATTTAGAAAAGGAAACAGCAATGGTGATGACTTTCTGTATGAGTAAGAGTGCCATATGAGAACAACCTTTCCCATGTACTCATTTGAGACGCTTTGGGTCTTGTCTTGTTTTTGTACATGCTGAGCAGACTATTCCACACTTTGTGATAGTCATGGGGTTCATCAAAGTCATGTCTTTCATTAAGGAAACCAGACTGGTATCCTTTTAGACATGCAGAAATAGAGACACCAAAAATCACCAGCCAGTTTTAAACATGTTGGTCTTTACCTCTCCCTGCCTTTGTTTTCCTTTGGGAATGATGATACTCACCCTGAGCAAGAAGTGCCGACAGGCACCCACTCCAGGGAGTGGAGAGCAAAGTGCTGTGTCGTGAATATAGATGCCCACTGTGCTGCACACAATGCCAACACTGAGATCATTTCTCACCCACCTCTGCTTTCCTCCCTGAACAGCATTTCTATATCCTGTGTCTTTCTCAGAGCTTTTCACACTCCTGTTAATTCCAACATTTATACAGGAGGTTCCGTAACAACATCAGATTCATTTAATTCTTCCACCTGGTGCAGCTATCTTAAAAGCCAGTTAAATCATTTCACCTCTTAAAGTAATTTCCTGTCTCGGAAGGCCAGTGTGACACTTTTTATAAGCTCAAAGCCTACTCTGCTTATTCAGCGAAGATTCCTCGTCAGTGCTGAATCAAGTCTAGCCTCCAAATCCCAATCTGTAGTTGAAACACTCAGTGACACAGCAGACACACTCAGCAGGTGATGGCAGATGAGTTTTCCTAGACCTTGAAAAGGTGAACTTGTTCCCACTGTAGAGGTTATTTCTGAATACAGAACCTCTGTTTGATTCTAATCTCAGTACTGAGCTAATGTCTCTAATGGTCTCTTGTGCTCTTCCGATGGGGAGGAGAGCCTTTAACCACTAGAACCAGAGCAGTTTTGCTGCAGAAAAGGAGTGGGAGATTTGAGCAGCAGGGAGAGAACAGCTTGTGGCTTGGGCACTGATTTAGGATACTAGTAATCTAGGCTCCTTCCTAGTTCCTGCACAAACTCCCTAAATGTTCCTACAGCACAGAGATAGGAACCTTTCTGAGGCCTGACTTGTTCCTTAGAGAGTAAACTCTTGGACAGAGAGACTCCCGCTTATGATATACATGTGTTCTTCACTTACGTCAGTGAAGTTCTGACTCTTAAGGTTACTTGAATACATTTGCAGCTTCGTGGCTGAGCCAAATAAATCAGAGTTGAGCTGAAATCAGTCTGAACTGATCCACAGCAGAGATATCTGGGGTTTATTTGCATTCACGAGAAAAACTGTAAAATGTGGCTCTGAGGTGTGGAACATACTTGAATAGTCCCCAAATTAAATCTGTCCTTCTTAAAATACTTCGAGTGAAAACAAGTCAAATAGCAGACCAACATTCTAAAAGTGCTGATGGTAGTGGCCACCTCTTTGGCAAACACAAGGACTCGTGTAGGCAGTGTAAAACTCACATCTGAATATCTTCTCCACAGCTCCCATTTCTCTTCTCAAAGCTGTTCTACGTCCACCAGATTCAGTCAAAGTGAAGAACCTTGTCTAATGTGGGGATTTGTTTTGTCTTGTGCTTTCATCTTGTTGTAAAGCCAATACATTTCTGACATGCTGAAATAGTTCCTTTCAGTGTTAGCAACATTAATGTAATTTTTGGTTCAGCCAAACTGTACTGCAAAGCTGATGGATGGTTAATCATCCGAAGAATGTTCTGAAAGAGGCCAGTTGTTGGCATCTCTTCCTGTTCTTTGTTGGTTTATTTGAATTATCCAATGGATTACTATAAATAAGATTTCTATTCTAAGATTTTCTGTTGAAATCTGAGAGAGTGTGGGAAAAACATACAAATAATACCATCCTCCTGGGGACTTTTCTAAGAAGGACTTCACCTTTCTTTATTATGAAATAAAACTTACGCTCAAGGTGTGTACCAAATACTTTGATCTAAACTTTAGCTTCCACTCTTGGGAGGCTTTTTGCTGCAAAATATTTAGTGTGAAGTCAGAAACAAGTGTAAATTGACTCATGGAAGAAAGATTGAATCATAGAGAATAGCTACTTGAACATATACAGCAATGAACCCAAACAGCTGCAAATTGTAAAACTGACTCTGAACACCACGTGAGCTGACCAATCTCCACCAAAGGATAAGCAAAAGCTAAAAAGAGGGGAAGAGCTAAAAGATGGGACAAAGAATGGATAATCCAAAATCCTTTGACTCTGCCTCCTTCAAAACCAAGGCTTTTTGGGAGGCCTGCAGTACAGTTTGTGCCAGCAGTCCTGAGAAAACACATCAGGCTTCTGAATAGAGATCATATTGCAAGATGGAGCTCTAAACAGATACCTTCATGGTTGCACTGCCCATCTCGTCCCAGAAAGTAATGCATCTTTCTTCACCTTTTCCTAATGTTTTTCTGTGCTTCTGCCTCCCTTGTCATCCTAACTCAGGGTGTGTCCTGCCAGCTACTGAGCTCACTGTGGTGCTTGTCCTGATGAATGCTGGGTGCCTTGTGCTGTCAGAAGGACTGGCCTCACCACTCCAAATGCTCAGAGCTCTGCCATTTGTAGCTGCAGAGTTACCTGTTCAGTCACCCTCTTTACATCACATTGGCTTGTTAAAAAGAATGGCTGTCCAGTATGCTTACCTTAAATGCTGGTGAGGAAAAGATAGGCACTTTTTATAGGGTGACAGGGCAACACTGAATGGCTTTAAGCTGAAAGAGGCAGGGGGTGGAACTACGTGATCTTTAAGGTCTTTTTCAGCCCAAACCATTCATTCTATGACTCTCTGATATCTACCCAGTAGAAACTAATTTGAATTCAGTAGATTATTTTGTACCTTGTATGTAAATCCTTGCTTTCAATTTTTGAATAGTACAAGTGAAAATAGGAAATATGGTCCTTGGAGACAGTGCTTGAAGGGATTTTGAACTGAATTCTGAAAGAGAGAACTTGGTCAGTTTCTGCCCTAGAGGCAGCTGAATTTCTAACCTAGGTGTACAGTGTAAAACCTAGTCCATAGCCCATGTAATCAGCAGGTATTTTTCTGTGGATGTAACTGGGTAACATATGCAGCCTATAATCTGTGTTTCCTGCTACAGTTGTTAGCCTTTTGGAGGTTTTTCATGGGATATCTAAATGCCACAGAAAGAGACAAAACTTAATTCAGATGTGCTATGACCCACTTTACGGGATGCTTCCCAGGGACTGATTTGCTTTATTATTCTCAAATTATGATGATTATTTCCAATGCAACCAAAATTAATTAAAGTCTTTCAAATCTCACTGATACTCAGAATCGCTGCAATAATTTTGCATTTACTTCTGAAAAAGCTTCCGTAATTGTAAATGCTTAAACATAGTAATAGAAAATATTTGACTATAATCTCATCTTTCTGTACTGATTTGAAAAATTGAGTGCTGTCATAGCTATTCTAAATGTTTGCCTACAATACAGTTAATGTCTCAGTTAAACAAAATCAGCCCAAACTCATCAACGTTTATGCTCAAGGCATGTTATATACACTCTGAAATGTATGATAATTGAAGTGGGAAATCAACCATCTGAGTTATTCCCAGACCAACCCATCAAGACTGCCCTCTCAAAGACAGCATTTATCATTGAGAATGGATTAGACCAGATGTGTGCTTTTTAAACTGATCCGTTGTTGGAGACAGAACTTGACAAAACCTCAGTTTTTAGAGAATGCAAGGCTACACCTTCCCCTTTTACAAGTTACTATACCAGGCAAACACTTCTGATTAACCCCAAACTGGAGGAAAAACCCTCTGAGAATCATTTAAGCATTAATAACGAGAGGGCATTGTTTTGACAGAGAAAAAGATGAGAGTTGTTGATCAGTTTTTAACAGAAAATGAAGTGCAATATTGACTTTGGGCTCTACCCACTTCTGTAAACCTGGGGGATGACATCTGTTAACAGCTGCTAGGCAAATTTCAGCAACTGTGAAGAGCCCTGCACCCTCCCTGCAAAGATCCTCAGCCTTCTTTTTCCAAAGTGGCCAAAAGCTGAGATACATTTTGTTTCCATGCAAAGGCAACTGTAATGCATGTTCATATTGACAGCTTCCATCTGAGGGACTCTAACCTTCCTCCATCCATGTTGCATCTGAAACAGTGATCTTTCTCTGATCACCTTTGGACACTGAAGCTGCCCAGCACCACTTTTCCTTTGAGGGAAAAGGGATGAACCCCTGCCTTGCCAAGGTTGTAAGGACTTCCATGGTTCTTGTAGCATGTTTTTCTTGGATACGCTGCTACTGTAGATGCTACTCAAGGCCTTGCCATGGAAGTTGTTTTTTCCACTAAAGAGCAAACAAGCTGGGGAATATGGGAAAACAGAAGCAAGTAGCCTTACATTGGTGTGCAGAGATACAGCTGGCCAGCAGCCAGCAAAGCCATCACTGCAGTTGTGTGGTTTAAAAGAATGAAAGAGAAAATGTAATATGTGATGACAACCTAATGTCAGAATCCATGATATCACCTGCTTCCAGCTGCTGATGTGCCATGTGAAAGAAATTAATTTGGACATGGAAGAGTGTGAATCTAACTACCAGGAAAAGTGACTGCATTCAGAAAGGAAGTTGAAGGGAAGAATTTATCAAGTATTAATAAATTAATTTACAACAGCTCCAACTCCCAATTCCCTCTATCCCTGTCAGATTCACTACTAAATCCTCACAGCCTGATTGCACTCCTATATGATTCAGACTTTTGGTTTCCCCATGAGCAGAGCTGGCCATCACCTTGATTGAGGGGAGGTGAGAAAATGGCACGGAGGGAAAATATAACTACTAACTATTTAGGAGTCAGAGTCCCTGCCATGTGACTCAAGAACTTTGGGAAGGCTTCCAAGGGCTCTTACCACTTCCAGTAACATCGGGGTTTTGGTGCTCTCATTCTCCTTATCTCAACTTCCAGAAATATTCCTGAGAGTTCACCAAACCTGTGTATAATCATCACTTCCCATCCAGATCGATTTCCCTGGGAAAGGGAAGAAGATGGGATTGTGACAGTGCAGGTACTTCAGGGCTTTTGAATCAAGGGTTGGGAAGTGTAAGGCCAGGTTGGGCTGAGCCTTGGGTGACATGGTTTTGTGAGAGGTATCCCTGCCCGTGGCAGGAGGCTTGGAACTGGATGACCTTAAGGCCCTTTTGAACCCAAACCACTCTGTCATGCCATGATTCTATGCTACTTAAAAACCTCTGCAGGTGAGATCACTGTTTAGACAGTAAATCTGATGGCTGGCATTTTGTTAGTTGCTAGAATTCACCTCCTAGTGTCCAGCGGTCTCAAGTGTGCAAAGGAAACCCTGCTGCAGCAAACTGGAAGCTGATTTTTAGAAGACTAGAGTTTTACTCGTCATTCTGAAATCCCTTCCAGTGCCTCTCCAGCAACTGTAATGGGATGACATCCAGAGGAGAACAGGGCCCAACCTGCTGAGCAGGACAGCTCTGATGAGCTCCATTCTTTGGTTCATCAGCAATCTCTCTTAGAGGTTTCAGGTCTGAGTATGCTCATGTGATGTTCCCTCCCTGCCTAACTCGGCAGCCTCACATAGGGTCTGTTCCTGCAAAGGAACCAAGTTTCCACTTGTCTCAAGTCTGTTCCATCAAGTGTAATAAATCTCAGCCTGCTCCATTCTTCCTCCACGTCTCTTTTTGACACAATAAAAATGGTAGATGATTCCCTTACGACTACTGTTGCTAGTGACACAAAGGCACCTCTTACTGGATCCTCTAAGTCTTGTTCAGCCCCATCTGTTGCCTTCACAGGGAAGAAGAGGAATTAAGCAAACTGTCTCTTAGTGATAGATAGGGCTGTGGAAAAGTATTTCAGTGTTTCAACATTTTGTTTCTTTTAGGAAATGTCAGAAATGTGAAACAGAAGGAAACAAAGTGGTTGGGTGTTGGTTTAGAGATTTTTTATGTAAAACACACTTGCAGTCCAGTCCAGAAATGGCCCTGAGAAGAGTTAAAGAAATTTGCTCGTGTAGCTGAGGAATGAAGTGAGTATCTCTGCCAACAAACAGTGGGTGTTTCCAGGATACTGTCCCTCCTATCAGAAAGGGTCATTTCAAGACATTGCCCTGGCAGCTCTTATTAATCTCCTTCTCTCTGAGCCAGAAGAGAGGAAGATGTCAGGCAGCTGAGCTCTTGCACTGTTCCTATTCTCCTATGCAGGGCAATGCTGAGCTCTTGCACTGTTCCTATTCTCCTATGCAGGGCAATGCCGTTGTCAGCTAGCAGGAGAGAACGTAAGAGAACTGGTGAACCTCTAACATTTAGAATCTGGTTCAGACAACGAGGGCTACAGGGCTGTATAAGCACGTCTGGAAAGGAGGAGAGCAAAGGATTGAAGGATGAGTAGGAAGTAAACTCAGGGGTTCTGCTGAAGACTTGCAGGCTGCACACCTCTCATGTCTTTGCTTTTGCATCTCATTAACTTACTCTAAGCAATTAGGTGAATTCCCCTGGGAAGAAGGGAGCAGCCAGCTGTAGTATCCATCCAGCAGGAAGTGGGGAGCAAATACATAGCATTCAGGAACCCATATGAGCTGCAGTCTAGCTCATCAACTCTCATTCAGCAAAATGGATGGTAATGTCTCCTCTCTGGGCCAGATCGTCACCTTCCCCAGATCTAATGGCTTTTTAGATACATAATTTCAATCAGCTGCTAGTACCAGCCAGGCCATGAAGTATCTTTCACTTTTTCCAAAAGAAAAGAAGAATGGGAAGGCCCTTCCTTGGAGCCCAGAGAGTTGTGAAGAGTGGCAAACTTCATGGTGAGGTGAGAGACCATCCCAACTCTTGAAATCTGTCTTCTTACTCAGGCACCTAAATGTGGGCTTAAATGCTTCAATTTGCTCACAGAGAGGTGAAAACTCCAGGTGTAGCAACTGTAGTAGTAGACTGGGAAACGTAATGATCTAAAACTCTGTAGTCTGCAGCGATGGCTAAAAAATCCTAGATGCATGCCCTCTCTGGGATAACTAACTGCACTGATCCAGGAGCAACCTGGAACTACTTGGGGGAGGTGGAAGGGCAACACAAGAAGGAGCCTTGTCCTGGGCATACCAGCTGCAGGAGGCGGGAGCATAGCGAGGGGAACTATGCTGCGTTGCTGAATTTACTGCTCGAATCCAGAACCAGGAAGGCAGCTCAGTGAGTTCAAGCTCCAAGAGTGGATGTCTCCTGAGCAGAGGCAGAGGGCAGCAGGGAGACACAGCTCTGACTAGAACTAGTTGGGGATGGAGAAGCTGCTCTTGGTACTGTTAAAATGAACTCTTACTGTGCCTGGGCACCACGGTATGTACGTATAGAGACTTGTTATAGGGCTGAAAATCTCCCTAGGTGACGTGTATGCTGTTCTTTTCATAAGGGCTTTGCTTACCTCTAGCTTAGAGGGAAAGCACAATCCAGTGTGTGGATCTCAGTCTGTCTGGGAAAGATGTTCTTGCTTTAAACAATTTTATGTGCAAGGACTGGTGTTTTCCAGTGCCTGTTATAATAGGGCTGCTTTTCAGGGTCAGGCTCTGCTGACCTTTGCAGTTTGTTGTGTGGCAATAAACAGAGCTACATACAGGAAACAGCACAGATAGAGCACTGTTGTCTGGCAACATCATTTAGGAATATTTCCATAGCTCTATTCCTTTAGCTATTCAAAATTATCAAGAATCAACCTAGATCTGCCAGATTATTAAACTGTGCTGCACTTACTCAAAGCTCAGCTTTTCTCCTTTCACAGACATAGGAACAGACAAAGGTAAACATCTGTCCATCATAGAAATATTATGGTAAATCCTTAAAATCTATTATTGTACCATAGGCAAAAATAGATCCTTGGAGAGAGCCAAATGGCTTTATTTTAAATTAAATGCCCACAGCCCTGTATGTGCTTTAAAACTCTTAATCATGTCCTCTTCAGTGCCCTCTTCCAGCTTTTCAAAACACAGAGATCACTCATTGCAGAGTGGAAACTTGGACAGCATTTCTTGTGATTCCATGTTCATCTCATCCCTAAAAGGTGCAGTGGAATCTCAACAGGGGTGGAAGCTGAATATCCCCATCGTATCCCACCCAGTCTATGTGACACATTGCACACTTAAAAACCAGCTTGTGTTTTTCCTGCTGGGATCATAGCTGTCTCAAACACATGCAAAGCTGCCCAGTTATGGTTATGTGGTCACACTGTAGTGGATAACTGTGACCCAGAAGTAGGAAAAACCTCTTCAGACAGTGAAGCAGTATTTGAATTCTGTTTTATCCCCTCAACCACAGACCCAGGTACAACTTTTAGGAGCCTCAGGGTCCAATGGGGAAGGATTTCCCTTTACAATCTTATTTTTACTTAACCTCAGTGAAACTCAGTACATATTTTGTGTGCTCCTAGTGCCTCTAATTCAGTCTGTGCAATGAAAAAAGGAACATTAATGCTGAATCAGGGCTTACTCCCCAGATATGCACGTTTATATTCTTGTTATCATCCAACGTGCCATTGTAAAGGCCTGATGCAGCACAGGGCACACAGCCGTGGTACACACCAACTGCAGGGCTGGGCTTTTCTCTGGCACCAGGAAAAACAAGGAAGGGTGGCACTGAAGCTGGTGGGAATATCCAGACTTAAACTCAGTGAGCATTCACATCTTCATCCTTGGGAGTTTACTTGCTGAGGGAAAACCAAAGGTACTGCTGGCATATATGCATTGCATCAGGAGGAAATATAACATCCTGTGCTTGTTCTAGGGTTCCTAAACTTTTGCCTATCGTGTGTGTATATAATTCCTTATCAGAGTACTCTGCTGTGCCTCATATTTTCCATACATACATTAATATTTTCTATGCATACATTTTTAATCTCTTCAGCTCTGTAATAGTTCTCCAAAGTCCAGCTGCAAAAGCTGGAGCCAAACTGATGCTGTTCACCCAGCACTAACACTCTGCATATGCGTGCCATGCATGGATGTATCAGATGTATGCACCCCTTCCTCCAAGGAACCCACGTGAACTTCAGGCAGGTCACAGCCACAAATACCATAGAAGATAGAGGATGTCTCCCTGTTTCACAGACAAGTGAAACAAGGCAGAGAGGCACTAAGCCCCATTGCTAACACCCCACAGCATGGCAGGGGCAGAGCCAGGAAGAGACCTCTGAGATCTTTAGTTTTGTTGGCTGCACTGAGCCATATCACTTGGTACAGTACAGGGTGAGGTGCAGGCAGGAATGTGTGGAGGAGGCTCCCAGAGAACAGAATTGATTCCTTTATGCTCTGAGTGGATGTACAAGCTCAGGCAGAATTGAGTACAGTACACAGACTGCCCTAAATTACATTGATTTGCCACAGGTGTCTCTGCATGGTGTTCCTGCCCCCTGAACAAGAGCTGGCACAGAAAATACTAACCAGTCACTGCTTAATTCTGCCATTATAGGTGTTCCTGTAGGATAGCAGGAGGGGGCAAATGACTAGATAACCCAGCTGAGAGGTTGCTGACAGCTGGGAAAACCAGCATCTTTCTGACTTGTTTTACCTCTGAAGCAATGCAGAAGGGCTGGTGCAAGATAAACATCCTGAGCCCATTTCTCAGGCCTCCAGCCATCCCAGAATTGTGGCATGCCTGTGACAGACACCTGCCTGAATGCAGACAGTTCTCAGCATGTAATTCAGTGTTGTGCTTCCTCTTGAGTCTTCTGTGGTAAGATACTAGCCTGTTTTATGCTCCATCGCACTGACATAAACAGAAAGTAAATCTGCTGACTGTAGAATTACTCTATGTTTATCCATTTCTTTCTGTATTTTACATGATTGAAAGATTCAACTCACTGGTGAGGAAATACTGTAAAATACTGTCTTCCACTGCAAGGATGCTGATGGTCTTTCTGATGCTGAACTGGATGAGCAGTGACAGTTTGGACAACTTGTCTTTGAAACACACTGAAGGCTGTCTTGTCCACCCAGTTCAAAACATGACAGAGAGTAATATATAAAAAAATGAAGCTTATAACAAAAGAAGAATGGAAGGAGGAGGGTACTTTAGGATGGTAGTTGTTTTATTATTAGATTGTTATGGTTTTGTCTGTTTCTTTCTTTTTACAACTGGATTGATTGTGGTCCATTCTATCCTGTTCTAGCTTTATAACACAGCCCACATCATATCAGCTGAGTGCCTCCAAGGATTTAAGTGAATAGGATGACCAATATCTATCATGCAGCTGTATTCCCGTCTCCATGGAAGGAGGTATTTCTGCAGGACAGGACCTCATTTTGGTAAGGTATTTTGGTTTTGGTTTGTTTTTTTTTTTTTCCATTGCTACTGAGGTTTGGATTGGGAAAGGCATTCTTCTTGCCTGGAGAAGAGAAGCTGCATGGAGACCTCATAGCAGCCTTCCAGTATCTGAAAGGGGCCTATAAGGGTGCTGGAGAGGGACTCTTCGTTAGGGGCTGTAGTAATAGGACAAGGGGTAATGGGTTAAAACTTAAAAAGGGGAAATTTAGGTTAGATATAATGAAGAAATTCTCTACTGTGAGAGTGGTGAGGCACTAGCACAGGCTGCCAAAGGAAGCTGTGAATGCTCCATCCCTGGAGGTGTTCAAGGCCAGGTTGGACAGGGCTTGGAGCAACCTGGTATAGTGGAAGGTGTCACTGACCGTGGCAGGGGGTTGGAACTGGATGAACTTTAAGGTCCTCTCCAACTCAAACCATTCTATGATTCTATGATTCCTTAGATTAATACATGTCTCTCTGGGTTTTCCCTAAGGAAAACAGGTCAGGGGAAGGAATATACCAAGCATTTAGAACACATCTCTATTGCCAAGCCTCAGGCCCTCACGATGTGAGCGTCATCTTCATCTTCACACTCTGGTGACCTTTAGGATGCTATCCAAGGGCTCAGCATGACAAGCCTCAAGATCTGGACATAGATCTTGACTCCAGAGGAAGAGAGCATATAAAGTAGCAAAGGACAGATCTGCCTGTGTTTGAGAGGGTCACTAGCACCATACTGGTCTGCCAGGGCCCCCCTAGCTCTGGAGGGCTCTGTCCAGGAGCAGTTTTTAGCAATACTGAAAGCAAAACGTTAGGTAGGGTCATGGCAGAGGCTGAAAGGAGTAAAATAGCCTTGACTGTACCGTCTGCTTTTCCTATCCAGTATTTGCTTCCTGCGCAGCTGGTCCCCGCTTCTGCCTAACGGCCCTCTCATCAGGCTCCTGCTGCAAGAGCCACCGCTGCCACCAGCAGCCAAACCTCCTTCCCAACACATACCCACACACAGCAGGGGCTGTGCTGCTCCCCCTACAAACGGCCACCATCCCACAGCTGTGACAGCTCTTTCCCCAAATGCTTATAGCCTGTGGGTCAATTGGAGATGTTACACAGTTAGGACAGCTTCATGCCCTTCTGTGTGTCCTTGCTTGATTTCAGGATTAAATACATGCTGCAGTGGATGGGTATATGCCCTCCCTACATGAAAGATCTTTTTTGTTTTACTGGCCCCACTCTCTTGCGTAAGGACAAGTTGCCCACACAGAAGCTGGCCAGATCAGCTGTTTGCCTTAATCCAGCCTGCCTTCAGCATCCTCAAGCACTGCAATCATTTTCTTTGGAAGCAGGACACTTATATTCAAATGAAGAACATGGCTTAAGGAGAAGCAAGATCTTTTAAGACCCAACATTGGACTTCCGCTTGAAGAATGCACACTGAGATTGCAAATGAGTCAAGGTGGAACCATCTTTTTGTTCTCTTTGAACAGCACCTAGTGCAACAGTGCCAAAGCCATGGAGAAGGCTCCATGGCAGCACCAAGCAACTACAGCAGAACTGGTGCCTGGAGACCTCTGTGTCTATGAAAGAAACTTTTCTCCTTTCTTGCCTCCATCCTTGTCCCTGGATTGGACAAGCAACCTGTTTCCATGCTTTCCATTTAGGCTAACCTCAGACATGTGGTTTCCACTTGATTGAAAACAAGTGTGCTGAAAGCCGTCTTCTCTTTCTTCACTCTATGAGGTGGACTGCTGCCTGGCTCCAGTCTGGAAACAATTATTTCCTCCTGTACCTACCCATTATGAAAAGTCAAAGGCTTATCCCTGGATGTTTTCCTCTTTCCACATTTATTAGGTGTTTCTTTCATAAAGAAAAGCTTGTAATTGCATATAATGACCACAGAACAGCTCTAGCTCTGGATGTCACATATTTCTGCTGCATGATGAAAATGCTGCTGTGTTTTAAGGCCAGGTTTCCCTTAGGGAGTTTTGTATCAGTCAGTGTGCAGCAGGGAATTCACCACTGGTGATAGGATAGGATGGATGTCTGAAGGTGCTTGACTATGTGGGACTTTAAGAAAGGGCTTTAGGCACCCATTGTGGTTATCTGGTGTAAATACTCTTAGCCCCAAAGGATGGCCAAAACATCCACACACAGACATGTGCAGTGCTTGCAAGCCTGTGCAGAGGCTGTTAGCATAACACAGTGCAGCTGTTTTACAAAAAGGAGATACCTGCCTGTACTCTGGATTTATTATTTCTTCCAAGCCTTCCCACTTTTTGATGTGTTTGCAGACACAAGGGAATGGGAGCAACAGATGACCAGAAGCTGCAGATATTTGCACACAGGGGGAAGCTTGTGCCCATGAATAGTGCCATTATACTCAGCACTTTGCTGAGAAAGATTGATCACATACTTTATTTCATGAAAGACTAGTTAGTTCCTGACTGAGCACAGACACTGAGGAAACGGGTTGGAGTGGAAAGAGTCTAAAAATCCCTGTTCCTGCACTGAATTCAAAATAGCATTTCTTTTACTGGAAAAACAAACATAAGCTCATTTTGGGTGTCTCTGTCTGCCTGCCTGTGGGATTGGCAATCCGCACTTTCTGCAGATCCGGAGATCTGCCCGTTTGTGTTCTAGAGGTTAAGTCTTAATTACATCTATCTTAATTGCAAGAAGCTGATCCACTGTGACATCAGTTCCCCTCTCTAGGGAAAATTCCTAGCTGTGAAATCCTAGCAGATACAAATTGCTGCTGTTCTTTTCTTCCCTTCTGCCTCCCCGTTGGCCATTGCAGACCAACCCCAAAACTGCATCTGGGTTTGACCTTGAAGACTCCTTTGTGAGCGAATGGCAGTGCCTGCTCTCCTGAAGTGCTGACGTACAGACAACTATTTCCAATGAGTTATCTTGATACAGAAATCATGTTGTACCACAGCCAAGACCCTGCTCCCTCTGCCAAGCGGTACCCGTGCCTGGGGGCCGCAGGAGCTCAGGAAGAGCCATCTGTGGCCTACCTCGGGCAGTGGCGAGCACAGGTTAGCTACAGCCCTGCCTAAACCTGGAGCAATATGCCACGGCGAGAGGATGTGCTTACACCAGAGAGGATGTGCCCACAGCGCTGGTGTTTGGCGTTTGGGGCTGTGGGGCTCACCTTGCTGCCACGAGACACGCTCACCCGAAGCCATGCTGCAGGGCAGGGAGGGCTTTGCACCAGCATGGGTCGGGTGCGGATGCCCAAGGGCTGAAGAGCAGCAGGACGAGGGGGCCGGCGGCTGTGCCTGGGGGAGAGGATCCGCGCTGGAGGGCTGCGCTGCTCCGTGCCTTCGAGCTGGGCGCCTTTGGACCTGGCGGCCGTTAGCTCCGCGTTGGATGCGGGTGGAGCGGGATGCGGGAAGGGGGCAGTTGGGGAGATGCCAGGCAGGGGGATACCCCCACCCCGGGACCGGCCGGATCTGGAAAACAGCTTCGTGTGTCTTTAACCCACAGCAGCCAGCACGCGGCGGCGGCGGCGTGGTTTTTTTTCTCTCTTAGTTAACAATGGAAACTTTTTTTTTCTCAGTATTTCCCTGCAGCCGAGCGAGCAGAGAGAAAAAAAAAGAAACTTGTTCCGCTGAGTTCAACCCCAGACAGGCTCACAACTTCCTTCCTGCTCTCCTACCCCCTCCCTCCGCTCTCCTCCTCCTCCTCGCCTCTCCTCTCCTTCTCCTCCTCCTCCTCCACCACCTCCTCTCTCCGCCTTTCCAGCCGCAGCGGGAGCGGGCGCCGGGGCCGCGGTGCGGACCTGGCCGGAGCTCGGAGCCATCCGCGCAGCCTCCGCAGCCGGAGCGCGGAGCGGGAGAACCCGGCGTCTCCCGGCTCGTTCGCTGCCCCGCGGGGCGAGGAAGCCCGGCTGGACCCGCGGAGCAAGCCCCGCGCCCGCGGAGATGGGTCCCGCTTCGTCCCGCGGCCGGCGGCGGCACTGACGGGGGCGCGGACCCTTCTCCCAGGTAAGCGGCCGGGGGGGCACACACGGGACGGGGATGTGGCCGACCCTCCGACCGGGGCACCTTCGAGCTGCCGCCCCGGGGAGGAAGGGACGAGGTGGGGCCGGGCGAAGGGGCAGGGGGGTGCCCCGGGGCAGAGAGGGCTGTCCCGCACCGGGTATCTGGCTGAGCAGCTTGTGCTGGTGCTCGCTTAGCTTGAGAGCGTTGCAGTGCCGGGTATCCCTGCAGAGAGTGGGTGTCCACGCTGCCCGGGCTCTGCTGAGCCGCACGCTGCCTCCCAGCAGTGCCTGGAGGGATGGGGAGCCGTTTAGTCACTGCGGACTGTACTGAGACCTGTGGGCATTTACCTGCAAGGAGGCGCACAGGGGGGATGCCCAGGGGTACCAATGACAGCATCGCACACATGTGCTGCCAAAGACATGTACATGGATAGCCGGAGTTAACACACACGTGTGTAAACATGCCTGCACACTGATGTAGGCAGCGTGTTTGTGTAGACCTCATGAATTCCCATGCCCCAGCATGGGATGGGGGTTGCAGCTCCAGTGGCACATGGAGCAGACGGGCATGAAGGTACAGTGAAGTGCAGGGGGCACAGAGAGCCACCTACAGAAGTCAAGTCTCTCACATGCTTACACACACACAAAACAGAGCAGACACCACCACACATCTCTGTGTGAGGTCTGGCTGTGACTTGGAGGCGTGTGCAGTAAAGGCAGATGAGCACAGGGGAGGCATGTATAGACAGGGAATGTGTGAAGATGTGCAAAGCTGTGTGTGTTGTTGCACGTGGTAGGTTATGGCAGTGGTGGAGACATGGTCCCACACCACAGAAAACTGCAAGCAGGGGATATTCATATGTATCACTGAACAGAAATCCATGCTGGAGTCTTGATCTCGGTCAGGTGACGAACCAGAAGGTGCAAATTGGAGCTGTTTTGGAGTATTTCCCTTCTTTCAGCTCACACCAGTTGACCATAACTCCCAAATTCTGTTGCGGGAACAGCTGCTGACTGTGTGTCCTCTCAGACACTGGTGCTGCAGCTGTCTCCACCGGCAAGCTGGAGGGAAGGCAGAGAAGCCAGGAAAAGGGGGAAACAGCCCCAGACTTGATTTCCCCTTGGCTCAGACCCTTCTGATGACCAGGCTGAGCCATGTTCCCAGGGGTGGCACACTGGGGATGCAGGAAGGTGTGTGCAGGGATGGGGGGAGGCACTCAGGAAGGGAAGAGTCCAGCCAGCTGTGTGTACAGCTGGAAGGTGAGCTTAAGGGGCATGCAGAGCTATTCTCACCACTTGCCTCTTTCTACTTCGCCAGCCATCCCATTTTATGGAGCTGCAGGCTGGGGCCAGCCCAGCTCCTCTGCTTCTTCCCAGTGATGCTGCTGGTCCCAGCGTGGAGCGACCCTGGGCAGCCCCGCGGAGCCTGAGCGCCGAGGAGGCAGCGACAGCGGCCCCCCTGTGCGCCCCGGCTGACTACTATGGCTGTGTACTGCTATGCACTCAATAGCTTGGTGATGATGAATAGCAACAGCGAGGTGACAAGCAGCAGGAGCAAGACGCCGCCTCCTCCAGGACAAGTGCTGCCCAGGGGCCTGGAGGCACCCAGCAGCTGCCGCCCGCTCCCCGTCTTCAGCCCGGCCCCTGTGCCACCCCGCTCCCCACGCTGTGGCCCCGCTTTCCTCTTCCCGCCCCTTGAAGAGCCTGTGCGGCAGCCGGGCAGCACCAGGGGACGGCGTGGCAGCCAGGGCGAGGAGGGGCAGCCAGGACCCCCCATGGCACGGCAACTTCAGCGGGAGCTGCATAGTGTCCAAGTGAATCAGAAAGTGGGGCTCTTCGAGGCGCAAATACAAGCGCACAGCTCTGCTGCCCAGCTGCCACGAAGCCCACGGCCATCCCGATCCCGACCCACCAGCCCCACGGCACCAAAGGTGGGACTAAGAAGTGGATCCCAGCCACAAGCTTATGAGAAAAGTGAAACCCCTGATGTTGGTGGGGTGCAAGTCTGGCCGAGTGCTGCAGAGCCCTTGGGGAGTTCAGTGGTGATGGTGGTCCCGACTGTAGGGCTGGCGGCTGGCAGCAGCCCCCTGGGGCCATCAGGGCCTGCACCACAGCAAGATGAGGTGGTGGTGGCCTCTACAGGACGTGAGGGCCAGTGCCCAGCCATCAGCGGGAGCATCCCCGCTGTCATTGTCACGGACCTGGGGGGCCCGGAGGAGGAGGCGGGCACCGTGCCCCCCAGCAGCCTGCCCGTCCGGAAGCTGTCATCGTCCTCAGCCTCTTCCACGGGCTTCTCCTCATCCTGGGAGGAGTCCGAGGAGGACATCTCCAGCGACCCCGAGCGCACCCTGGACCAGACACCAGCCTTCCTGCAGACCCTGGACCAGCAGAAGCCCAGAGTGGTGAGTCTTGCACCAGCACTGGGGAGGTGGGGTGAGGGCTGGCAGCATTCCTGCTCGCAGGGAGAGCTGCAGAGGGAGGGCAGAGGTCTGTCAAAGCAGAGGTCTGCAGAGAAACTTTCCATTTGCTCAGCAGCATTTACTTTCCCTCACGTGAAAAGCTGATCCCTGTTCCCAGTCTGAAAATCCCCTGCACGCAGGAGAGAGCATCAGTACCCATCCCACTGTGCACTTCCTTGCAAGGCTTCCCTGGTGCTGCACACTGCCTGCTGGTGTGCTTAATATACACTCAGAGACTGTAGCCTTCTGCTGGCATGCGGTTAGGAGCCTCAGCTTTTCCTCAGCACAGCTTCCCTGAGTGCTGGAGGTTTCCCATGATTTACATGAGCCTAAGGGAGAATATATTTCCTCCTTGGAGTCAAAACTGTGTGGGACAACTGTCTGTTAAAGTTTATTCTGATGCCCATCACCATAGTGTCTGTGTGCCTTTCACATGGAAGCAAAAATCACTAGAATTTCTGGTAATTCCCCTTCTGAAGAACACTTTTTGCTTGTGGGGTATCTTATATTTTAGGCAAGCATATTTTTATTTGGTATTTACATTAAGTTCCTTTGTTTCTGGATCTTTGTGGTGGGGCTGGTTGGGAGGCTTCAGGTGAGAGAAAGCAGCCTTGTTGTATCACCCTTAAAGCAGAAAGGTCTCCTTAGAGAGGAGGGCTTTGATGAGCTTCCCAAAGGCAGACACTCATGGGATTTCTTGTGTCACCTGGGAGTTCATTCCACGTCTAAATGCTCTGCCCTGAGCTGTCATACCATTTATCCAGAGGGTTTTGAACCACTGTGCCCCACTGCAGGCTGGGCATCACGAGGTTCTCCCACCAGTACATGGGCTCTCCCATCCCCTGGCTGTGAGATTTGAGCTCAGCTGTGGAGCCTCACACTGACAACCCCTGAAAAATGCAGGACAACCCACTGGCTCCTTAATTTTGGAGTCTGATAAAGGCCCATCAGCTTTCAGTGGTGTGCTTCAATATGTTTAACTTCCCATAGACACATGACAGTGAAACTCTTGCTAAGCTCAGTGACATGAGGAAGGCCAGAGCAGGGGAACATCCAAGTAAAGTGAAGGTATCAAACTCGTGACGAACTGGCAGACTGTGGTTTGTAAAACATGCAGCAGGCTGAATTACATATCTTTCCTACTTGTTTTGTCCTGTTCCAAGAACTCGGGCTCAGCCCTGCTCAGGATGGAGAAGCAGTTGAGTAAAAGCACACTTAATGTAGTTACAAGTCTGTGGCTCATTGTCTCTGCAGACAGTTTTGTATCTTGGGGCTCTTGACTGATGAATCAGCTTGCTCCCTTTGGGAGCTGCTACAATCACTCTGCTGATTAAATTCTGCTGGTTTTGTGTGCATGAGCTGTAGTAATCTCTGCTCTATTCTCCATACTAATGACTGTTCCTACTGCCAGATCCCACTCACTGATTTGCCGCTGAAAACAGTTTGCTGATGGGCAAAATCATGCCTGATGCTCTTGTGGAAAACTTCCTGGAGCCTCAAGCTGACTCTGCACAGCCTCCCGTGGCCTCCAGTGAGCTCAGCCAGGCTGGTGGCCCGGCAGTGAACAGGCAAGGCTTGTTTTTATTGTCCAAAGGCCTGGATCAGAGCGAGTTCAGATCAGGTCTAAGATCTCTTGGGCTCAGTGGGACTACTCCAAGCTAGATGAGATGAAGATGTGGTCCAAAATGCATTAGGCAGCCTGAGGAGGTGCGCTTGGTTTTGCGTTTCAGTGCTGGAGTCCTCTCAGCAGGAGCAGCTGGGCTTACTTACAGTGATACTTTCTGCTGGGCTCCACAGGTCCCATGCAGGGCTGATCACTGCCTTTGGCAGGTTATAGTGAACTTCTCAGCAGGATTGTGTGCCAATGCCCAGTAGTTCAAAGCTGATTCATATACGTAACACCCAACTTTATGTACTGGTTGGCAGCATCGTCTTAAATCCATAAAGACAGCAGAAGGCAACTACTGAAGCAGTCTCAGGTTGCACACTCATTTGTTATCTTGCAGTCACTATTTCCTTTTAACAATGCAGAGGGTCTGGAAATGAGTTGTGTAATGAGGGAGAATGTGTGAGAAGCTCTCTCTGCAACTCGTACTTTTCCATCAAAATAGATCCTGGGAGACCTCAGCTGACAGAAACCAACATCATGGCTGGGTTGAGTAGATAAACGCTTGGCGGGTAGAGAGCCCTGCCTCTCTGCACTGGGTGGTGCTGGAAGAGGGAACGGTTGTCGTACCTGGAGGAGAGGTAATGACAAGAGGCCCGAAAGCAGTTCTTGCTGCAGATATGGTCTGTGCTGCATATCTCACATAGCATGCTTACAGGTTTGATAAACAGCAGGCTTGCTTCTGCCCTTCCTTTCTGGAGGCCGTCTGGCTAAGCAAATCTGTTAGGGATGTCCGGCTGTCTATTGTAGTTCCTTCTTGGCATCCCCGGGAAGCGGGCAGATCTCTCCGGCTGGCACAGACTCATCCTCCATTTGTTCTGCAGGTAGTAAACTTCATTTGTGCTTGGGCCTGCAAATTGGCCAGTAAGAAAATGACATTGCCTAGCAAAAGGGAGGGAGGTTTTGTGGCCGCTTTTTTTGGGCACCGTGACCTGGACCAGCTCTGTGGCTGATATGAGCTCTGCCTTTGTTTATTGAAATGGTTTACTCAGTGCATTGCCTGTCCCTGGAGTGCACTGGTGCCCAGTGGGCTGTGCAGCGCTGGGAAGCAGTGACCCTGCCATGATTACAGCAGGCTTGTGAAGTGCAGCGACAGTAAGAGCAATCTGACATTTTGCTGTTGTCTAATTGCAAATCCACTTAAGGTCTGAGTAAACCTCCACGTAAGGGCTTTTGTAGCTGTGGCTTTCCCCCGACTGTGGGCTGCTGATGGAGAAACCCCACACTTGTTTATTGATGCTTGCAAGGTTTCAAAGACACTTGAGCCCATAACACTTCTCAGGCTGTGTGGGAGGGATGGCCTGTCCAGGCAGAACATTGGAATGGGACATTGTGGTTTGGCAGTGCTGCCAAGCAGCGCTCGCTGCATGCCCCCTGTAACAGAGACACGGGCAGTCTGGGGAAAGAGTGAGTGCCTCCACTCACCCACTGCCCAAGCCAGGAACAGACAGTGGCTGTTGGGAAATGCCTGTCTCCATCTTGGCACATCTTATGCTGAGGGAAGACTTTTCCCCTCCTGCTAGTCACACAGGTTGGGTACATAGGGGAGTGAGAAGGTGCTCCCCTGTCTTAGGCTCCAAGTGGCACAGGTAGCCCAAGGCAGCAGGCCTGCTCCTAAAGGGGGATTTGCAACCTAAATAAGCCCCATGCTAGCTGTGACTCCTTTTGACTTCAGTGGGAAAACACAAGTCTATGAGTTTTGCTGTGCCTGAGGAACCCTGTTTGCTCCTTCCATGGGAGAGCTGGCAGATAAAGATGTACTTAGCAGCAGGAGGCTTGGCTTGGAAGCTGGCTGTGCCTATTAAGAAAAGGATATTCCAATGCTGGTCATTACAATGAGTCGTTCTCATCCTAAATCCCATGGTTTGTCAACTCCTCAGCAACTACAGACAAAGCAACAGGCACGTGGGGGAAAGGCAGAAATTGTGCAAGTGTGTAGTGTAGAAAAATGACATGTCAAAGGGAAAAAAAGCCACCCTCCTGGAAAAACAGTGTAAGACACTGCAGTGTTCCTCTTCCTGGCTTTCCCACAGCCGCTGTGGAAACACAAGGACGTACGGCAGAATAGTAATCGGGCGACTCTGGGTACATTGTGAAACCTCTGCTGCTTTCAACAGGCAGAGCAGCTTGCTTGGAGTAAGAGGCTTCCATTAACCTGTGCAAAATGGCAAGAGCTTTTGGAAAAAGCTAATGGCGTTGCTGCTGACAGGCGGCTTTTTAATTGATTTATTTGTTTGACTCACAATGGCTGTAATGCAGTTCTGAAAGGAGCCAAGTTCAGAAGGGGTTAGTGTCAGCCAAGGGCCTGAGGGACCCTTGCTTGTTTCTCTTTGACATGTTCCAAGGCATACACTGACAACAGGGCTCCTGATCTGTTCCTATAAAAATCAGTCAAACGCAATACACTTTCATTCCCTTTCCTAGCTGTCACCGTGATCAGGAAGTCTCTGTAACAGAAACCATGACCATATGGCTATGGTGTTGCATGCAAGCCCCAAGAATGTATATCTTTATGCTGACTGTGTTTATGTAGTTTACTCCTTCCTCCCACTTTATTTGTCTTAAAAGCTACTAAGCTTATGAGCTTGTGAGTGGTATCACCAAATTAGTATCAATATAATGTCTCACACATTAGGGCCCTGCTTGCTCCCTCCGAAGAGCAACTGTTACACTACTAATGCGTATCATTGACCAGGAAAGGTGCTTAGCACACCGGGTAAGCTGCCGGAGGGTAGAATCTCCTTCAGCCCTGCTGTGGGAAAACTAGGAGGAAGAGGAGAATGAGGTGGACACCCCTGTGTTTCCACTGTCAGAGCACCACACTCAGCAGACTGACAGAACAGTGTCTTTTGTCTGCTGGGAGGAGATCAAGAACCCCTCGTGCCCAAATGGCTGGGCAGAGCTTCAGGCTCCTTGCAGATGGAGGCTGAGCACTCCAGGGAGTTCACAAAGTACCACACTCTATTTGGTAGCATATCTCCTACCTACTCATGTGGCCTTCTTGGGAAATAAGCAGCTTTTTTATGAGCTCCCACCCACAGAGGCTAAGGGAAGATGCTGCAGTTACCCAATGAGAGACATACGGTGCTATTTCAAGTCCATTTTCAGCAGCACTTTGAAGCTCATTGGGAAAGGTTTCTTCTGTGCTCGCATTCTCTGTGATTGACAGCACAGGAATTACATGGCACTTAGCAGATCTTTTTCATAGAGGGGCCTACTTGCTAGCACAGCTGCTGTCTTGCGTATTTTGTTTCTCAAGTAATTTCACACTGAAAGCATTCATAAAAAGTGGGGAAAAAAAGCCCAACGCATTTCTGAGGTGCAGGAAGAACAAACATTAAGACCATCACCCAAACAGCCAGGTTTCCTCACTTTCTGATGGGAATTGCAGGATGTTAGGATCTTGTCTAGTTGGACCTTTCCGGTGTTAAGCTGAATGTCTGCAGAATGAAGATCCTGGATCAGTGGAAACCTTACAGTTTGTTTTTACCTTCTTAGAGCCTTGCAATGACAAAACCCAATCAAAGCATAGTCAGCACCTGCCTCATGTTTTCCATATTATTTCTATAATGTGTTAGGACAGATTTGCATGCGAAGAAAATATTAGCACAGCACTGAGCTCTCGCATGCCATACGATGACTGAGAGCCAGTGCTGAGCTCATGTTTTCTTTATATGTAAATCTGTTCTAACTCACTAGAGAAATAATGGCAGCTATGTGTGATGTTAAATGTCACTTCAGCTAAGATTAGTCTTCTGTAATGGTTAGAGATTATTTTGTTTATACCAGTAGGTAAATTTGTGCAGTAAATTTGTTCTGCTTTCTTCCAATGAAACCCAGCCAAGCTTTCTAAGAAAGATATGTTAATATTTAACAGACAATGAAAACTAAATGTTAACATTTTCAAATCTCTGAGTAACTTTGCAGCCTAATCTCTTCCTCTCAAACGTGACTTTTTGGGCAGTAAGTCATTTGAAATGGCCCTTTTATGGAATTTGTATTGCTTAGATATCAGCCAAGGGCTGACAAGTCTCCTCGGAAGAAGTCTCCTCGTAAGGTACCTTTCCTCTGTGATGCGATCTTGAGGACTACTCCGGAAGTGTGCTTAAGACAGAGGAATCTGTTTCCGAAGTCCTTATGGATGTCTTCTATGAACTTCATCAGAATTTCATTCTTATCCATCCCTATAAAAAAACAGCTCATGCATAACCTGCACAACAGCTGCAAGTGGTTCAGGAAGCTGCTTCAGTCTGAGCTCTGCCAGCTTCAAAAGCCTCGGATTTGGCTAATTCTAAATCAGTATTCAGGCAGCAAAATGTGTGATCTGCTGTGTGACAGGGATGATCACCCAGCAGTGCCTTTCAGCATGAGCTGGTGTATGTTCAGAAGCTCAGGGTCTCCAGCTGCAAGCTTCAGCCTGAGTGTGTGTGCCATGAATGCACCCTGAATTGGTGGAAGCTTTTGGAAAATGCAGACTGCAGCTTCATCTTTCCCAGCCACGGTGGGAGTTCACCACCACAGACTGCATGCCTGTGGAGATCCTCACTGCCATAGTCAGCTGCAGTTGCGTTGACTGAGTGCTGGTGTTTTCTGACCTTACTTTCTAAAAGGTAGGCAATATTGGAATCTGAAGCTGCCATAAGCTGCTAAGACCTGTACTAGCCTCTTCCCTCTCACAGTATTCTTTTCAATGTGATCATACAATTCAGCCATGAGAAGAAAGAAGTGAGTTTTTTATAGTAAAGAACATTCTTTTCATTAATGACGTGGTAAAAGAGACAGCCCACAAGAAGGAATTCAATTCTTCCTTTCAGATCTAATATTTACTGCTAGCCAAAACACAAGGATTGTTTTTGGAAGGAGATCTAGGGGGTAAAACAACAAGTGCTCAGCACTTACAGCTTCTTCTTTTAAGCAGTACAGTGTATTGTCTGATCAGTGGTACACAACAGGAACTGCATTAGTATTCAGCACTGTTGTGGTTTTAAGTAATAGTAAAACATCCCTTGCCTCCCTGAAAGACATATATGGGCTCTGGAGTAATATACTGATGGGCATTTTAATGGGTTTCATTCAAAGGGCAGAATCAGATTTGTCTCAACTGCTTGAGTCACATATTTGCTTTTGCAGAGAGATCAGGACCCGCAGTTGCTGTGGTGTGGACCTTGTTGAATTGATGTGTTTTGCGCAGGGTTCATCTTTGGCTTCTGGGCTTTCATCCTTGGCTTTTAAGTCTTGTATTTGAGGCTTTGGAAAATCGTGGTCTTGGAGCATGTGAAACTGGTCTCAGCTTTCCCTGAATGACAACCAATGTATCAATACCAGGAATAAGCAGCATGACATCTTGGTAGGATGGCTCTGCCAGGGAGCAGGCTCAACCCTCTGCCCCCATTAGTGTGTGCAGAAGGGGACAGCAGAAACACAGCTCCAAATGGAAGTTAGCAGAGGGCTAAACAACGGCAGCACCTACCTTCAGCATCACCTCTTTCTCCTCCCCTTTCACTTCCTGTCCCTTTGCCCTTGCTTGGGCAATTCATCTGCAGCAAGATAGAATCAAAGAACCCTCTTCCTTTACTAAACAATTTGCTCCTTTTGTTAGGGTCAGATAAAATGCTGATAAAAGCTATTGTAGCTCTGCTGAAGCCAGCAGGAACGTGCTGCAGATTCGGTCCTTGATTGGATTGCACCTTGCTACCCCCTGCATGTATCCAGTTACATCTCAAGGTAAATCCAACATTACACTGAATTACACACAGCAGAGACGTGGTCCCCATGGGGGTTTTGCCTGTTGGTAGGTGCAGTGCCACAGAGCTTTAGGGACAGGAGTTCTGTAAATGGAAGGATCTGCAGGGTGACTTCTTGGAAAGTGCATTTTAGGGTTGGATGTTTGTTTTCTTGTTCCTCACTAAACAATCTCCGGTCCCTGCTGCTCTGGAAAAGGGCAGAGCAGAGCCTGGCCTCCAGCTCACCGCTGAGCTCTGTTTGCAGCAGCTGCACTTTGAGAAGGCGTTTTGGGAAGGCGTAGGAATTGCTTTTATCCCGTTGAGCTAAATGCATTCAAAACATTTTCACTGAATGGGTATTTAAATGCAGTGGCTGAGGGAGCCCTCAAAAGAGAGAAGATGGGGTGCCAAGGAAGGGCAGGGCTGAGGGGGAGGTGAGCAGGCTCCTTCTCACCATGTGGGCCATAGGAATTGCTCTGCTGGCAGACACAAGCCCCATTAGATGTCCAGGGGCATCCTCCCACTGCAAGCAAGGTACAGAGCAACAGGGGGAGAATTAGCAACACGTCCAATTGTAATAAGGTTGCTATTATGGGTAATATATACTTAACGCTCTGCAGGGACCATTCAAACGTGCATCTGTAGGAAGGGGGAAAAAGTCAGGTTTGCTTTTTTGGCAGCCTGCAGATCAGAGAGTCCAATCTGCAGTCACTCTTGGTATGTTTTATGTGGGTGGGTTTTGTTAAGCTACAGGCAAAGTTATTGAACCCCTAGGCTACTCACATTAAATGCTCCTCCAATTTTAGCAACATTCTTTCCAGGCTCAGCTACATTTGTTTTTATCTTCTCTATGGCAATTGATGATCTAAGTCTAAAATGTATAACTCCGCAGGATCTCCTGTTATATATTTCTTCCACAGCTGTATCTGAATCGGGACAGTATAA
Source organism: Amazona ochrocephala (assembly GCA_039720435.1). Taxonomy (NCBI): domain Eukaryota; kingdom Metazoa; phylum Chordata; class Aves; order Psittaciformes; family Psittacidae; genus Amazona; species Amazona ochrocephala. The sequence goes on along the minus strand of CM077878.1, from coordinate 115,567,235 downwards.
TCCAATGATATGTTGTAATGCCTACAGTTTTCTTTAATACATTCCAGGTTATAGGAGTCAACAAAGTTTACATATCCAAAGTAATGAGTTTACACAATAATTTACAAATCCCAAACCAGGATTATATCTTGGAAGTGTTCGGGTTTTTTTTCCCTCCTATTTTCTCTGGTCTGGCTAAAGTCTGTTTGTAGGAAACTCAACAGGACAGATAAAAGATGCCGAGACAAACAACTTAATCCCCTAATAAGGTCAAGTGGAAAATCCAACAACAGATTGGCAAGGAACTCAAGTAACAACTCCAAAGTGGCCCTTACTGAGGACTACAGAACTAGTTAAACGGCTGAACTTGGGATATAATTAGAGATGAGACTGAATCAGTGCCCATAGGTTCAAATGTTTCTTTGAACTCTGAAATGGAGCCCAATTCCTTTTTATTTTTTAATCCATGCCCGCATAGCATCATCTTAGCTCCATTGAGGCCAGTTCAGCATCACCTTGTACCTTGTACTGCGCTCAGTCCCCACACAAAGTGGCCATGAAAGGCCCCTGAGTGGTATTTCCACATTTGGGTGCTGTTGCGGATGGGAGCATGGGATCCTATGCTGCCAGGTAGGTGCCTGTCACTCAGCATGAGGAGAAGGATTGCTGGGCATCGCTTGCCAGCACCATGCTGGCCTCCAAGTCCCACCATCTCGTCTTGCTATTGCCAGGGCCTGGCACACACTGCAACAACCCCCATTCCTGCTGCTTAGGGCAGTGTCGGGCTGCCAAATAAATACACCTCGAAAGTAAGGCATGTGGTCACAGAAGTAGGAGGCCCTCAGAAATGCAATTGCTGAGCAGCTCCAGAAAGAGCCTGTTAATTATTGTCTCCTTGGAGCTGTATTTAGCTAGACAGCCCTTCACCCTGGGCTTTCGTGGTAGGAATGTCTTACTGGGGTGGAGACCAGGGCGTCCAGAAAGGAAACAAAGGAAAGAGATTTTAGAACTGTGTCTTATCTCTGTCCACCTGAATTACTGTTGTATTTTAAAAGAATACATGAGACCCATTGTTTGAAAAAACCCTGACGAGTGTCCTCTCCCAGCTCCATTGTTTTAATGTTCTCCTAGGAATTTGTACATAAAACGTTCCCAATCCAGTTTATCTCTCCCTACTTGACAAATCCTGTGTTTCCCTTCCGTACTTTTAGCAGAGTGGGAACTAACTTTGATCTTTTTGCAACACGAACAGGATTGCCTGTTCAGATGTCACATTCCCACCCTCACACACAAACAAGATGTACCACCACTGAAAATAATCTGTGGGAAGCTCATACATTCAAGATGAACTTCTGGAAAAGCAGCTCTGAACTGAACCAGACCCTCTCTCAGAGGATGGAGCAACTAATGTTGTCCAGCTTGCATGGAAACCTCCTTGCACAGCAGGTTAAAACAAATGATCTGAGGCCAGGGCTGTAGCTCAGCTCCTCCGCTATTAGCAGCCCCTCATCCACGTCTCATCCTGAAGAGAAAGGACTTGGCCTCTCTCCTGAAAGCCCCTTTTCTCTTATATTACCGTGGTTGCTGGAATGGCTTTTTCAAGCCAAGGCAGGCAGCATGGGAGACCAGGTGGTCACAAGCGACCATAATGTTAACCATGTGCTGGGCTGGTAATGAGAGGGAAGTGCAGAGGTAGCACGATGCCACTTTGTCTGTTCTCTCTGTCCCTGTATTGTACAGCCCAACCAGCTCTGATATTTGGTCTTTGGGCTTCTGGGCAGCTTAAGGGCAGTTCCAGATTTCAGGTTTGTTCCTGTGGATGGGAACCCTTCCCAGAAGGGAGAAATCTCAGAGGAGCCTGTTTAATATAGGCTGATCTCATGCTTGAGCATACACAGGAGTTGACCTTTCAGCACTGAAATAAGAAGTGATGGGGATAGAATAAATCACAGCCTTGAAAGAAAAGCCAAGCAGCTTAGACTTGCACCTCAGGAGAAGGAGTCAAGGTGAGGAGGATGAGAGCTGCAGAGGGGCTGATTGACAGGTTCACAAAGCCATCTTTCAGCAGTGGATTTGATGGACCTTTGCAGAACAAGCCTGCAGAGGAAAGGCTATTGAGATGTGAAACTGAGATATAAGGTGATGAGCCCTGGAGGTGAATTTTAGTCAGGTGGGTAGGTTGGAAAGACTCTGTTATCCTGAAAAAATCTGCAAGGCTTAAAGATAGGTTGGATGCGAGGACTGAAAAGGATCCAAGTTTTCCACTTGCTAAAAGTTTCAGGGTAGGAGCAAAATACTCCGAATGAGAGCGGTAACATTTACACTTGCATTGCAAAGGCATAAATTGTTCTACGAACTGCCAGGCTGCAAAGAACTGAGCCTCTATATTGTATTGCAAGCCTCAGAGCTGTCATATTTCCATTGAAACCAAAGCCAGAATTCCCACAAACTTGATAGAAGGCAGCTCCGAGCCCCCATGGTACATCCCCTTAACCTTCAGGGCCTGGCGTTGAGTGCAAGGTTTTTCCAAGAGAACCAAAACTCAGAGCACTCCCCTAATATCCGGAAGCCACAGCCCAATGAGGAACTCCCTCTGCGTGGTGCCTTCTGCTACAGCCTGCTTCCCTGTTCATCCTCAGGGCAGGCTTTTTCAGGGCAGCCACCACAGAGGATCAGGCTGGTCTGCACCACGGACCCCATCACTGCCTGGAGAGATGCTGGGATTTGCCCTCCCGACCCACTCTTCCTTTGGACCATCTGTGTTGTATCCCCAAGGCAGTCGGACCCCCAGCCCCATCCGTAAAAGCCTGGCAGGACAGAAGATTGTAGGAGCTGGCTGGAGCTGGAGGAACAGTTTTTTGGCAGAGAGGAGCTTTTCCAGCAAATGTCAAGGGGGAGGGGGAGTCAAAATGATTCACAAATTCAAACACATTTTCTGAATAGTTCTGGCCTAGAAAAAATACAGAGGTGGGGGAAGAGGGAGGGAAGTTAAAAATAGCAATGCGTGTCATTCTGACACTTTCAGAATGAACTGTTTCATTTTGGGAATGGTTTGTTTATGTTTTGCAAGCATTTCAAATGTAGATTTGATTCAAAATGGCATTTTTTCACTTCAAAGTTGACCTCCCTGTTAAAACACGTTGAAAGGAGAAAAAAGGATTTTTAGAACTTACGTAACCCGAAATAAAACACCTCCTTTTGCTTTGCCTCCAAATGAGACGTTTCAGAGTTTTCCTTCCACAGCCCTACAGTTTTAGCTGTGTTCAGCCCAACTCTCCTTTCCCCCATGTTTTTTTGGTTGAGCTCTGATATAGACAAATCCATGCTCCATCCAGCTCCCAACCTTTCAGTCTAATGCCATGGAGCAAGCACTTTAATCTGAGGTCAACCACATGTTGCTGTGATTCAAACTGAAACCTGTGGTATCAAATGAATAAGAGCTGTAGGTTTTGTAGATAACTGGCAGCCTCTCCGGAAGATGCAGTGCCGAACCTCAGTTAGAAAAATAACCCGAACTTCTGGGGCCCTGAAATCTGATCTAGAAACCTTCAGAGAAGCCGGAGTGTGCAGACTTTCACTCCCTCCACACTCACACCGCTCTCAGTCAACTGATTCATTAAAGGGAAACGAGCAAACAGCCAGTAATTACTTTGCTGTAGCCAAAACGTGCCGCAGAGTTTCCCCGGGCAGAGGGGAAGGAATGCACACGTTTGCTGTATGATGACGTTAAGTTTACTCTTCCCCAGTTTTCTGCCTGGTTGTGCCATTTCCTCAGGGGAAGCCCATCCCTTGGTGTCTGGAGAGGAGCCTTTGCTGAGATTTACCTTGAGTGTCTTCTGAGCCACTCTCCTGTATGCCTTGGGAGGCTTCAGGCACAAAAGGAGGGGAAAAAAGATGCTACGGTGTGGGATGGCAGACACTGTAGCAGCAGTCCCTCTTGGGCAGGGGCCATAGGAAAGACCTCTTCCATTTATGGGAAGAACCTGAGGTTTGTCTGCAATAGGGAGGTTTATAAGTATTTTTCAGGCCTGCTGTAATTTCAGCGTTCCTGAAGATCTTACAGTGTGGACAGGATACGGATGCTTTTAACATGGAGGGATGTAGAGGTGAGGAGCTCGCTGTGCTCCTTGCTGACCCTGGCACCAATGGGAGCTGCAACAGCTCTGCCACTTACTCTGGATAAGCTCTGGGACCCCCTGCAATGGGGCTGTTTAGTGCCTGCAGTGGGACAAGGAATAGAGGCCATGGTGCGTGTACCAGCTCTGCAGCTCCCTTGACCATGCACTTACTGTTAAAACACTGCCAACTCAAGCTCTCCCGAAAACAATGGGGATAGCCTTAAAAACCACCAAATGTTTCAGTGTTTGTTTGGAAGTCCTGCGTTTATTTGTTTTCCTAGTTTTATGTCTTTAACTAGCACCCAGGACAACTTTTCAGTCTTTTCTCTGCAAGTCAGAAGGCTGTAAATGTACTCTTTTTAAAGATGAAAGCTTGGAGTCTCAGCCACCTGATAGCAAGGGCTGGGGGCTGTGAGAACAAGGCAGAGTTCACACTAAAACTGCAGGAGTGGGCAAATGGACTCGTGAAATAGCTGCTTCTCCCAGCTGAGAAATGAACTGAATGGAAAGAAAGGCCAGAAGGGCAGAGCATGTAACACACGGAGAACGCCAGCTCTCCCTCGCTGCCCCAGCCAAAACAAAAAGCCCATACAGAACCAAAGTGAAATTGGCCTTCCTGTTTGTACATGAGGCCTGGGATGACAGGTGGCATCCGACTCTCACATCTCTGCTGAAATCCAAGCTCAGCTCCCAGGGAGAATCTGGAGGTAGAGGCACAGACAGAGATACAAGTGGTCGCCAGTGAATAGGGACCATACATAGAGGCTTACACCATTTTCCTGTCTGTTTTTTTAGTCTGAAAAATAATAACTTTTCTACAGAGAAAGATGATTCAGACATCTGCAACTCAGACAGCTGCCAGGAGATGGGAAAACAGCTCTAAGGATGTTAAACTTATAGTGGGGAGGCAGCGCAGAGCCAGTGCTTCAGTGCAGATTGTACAATCTTAGCAAAAATCTCAACTTTACAACTAAACAATTGCATTTGGACTGATCTATGGGCATATAGGGACAGGACAAGGGGGAATGGGTTTAAACTGACAGAGGGGAGATTTACATTAGACATTAGGAAGAAGTTCTTCACTATGATGGTGGTGAGGCCCTGGCACAGGGTGCCCAGAGAAGCTGTCGCTGCCCCATCCCTGGCAGTGTTCAGGACCAGGTTGGACAGGGCTTGGAGCAACCTGTTCCAGTGGAAGGTGTCCCTGCCCATGGCAGGGGGTTGGAAGTGGATGAGCTTTAAGGTCCCTTCCAACCCAAACCAGTCTGGGATTCCATGATTCTTAGGCTCTGACAGTGCTCAGAAAATACCAGGCAGGGTTATTGAACTGTCCTAAGCCCCTTTCTCATTGAATGGTGCAGAGGTGCTGTGTGAAGTGATGCCAGATGTTCTCTAGCAGCTCTAAGGGTATTTGGATTTCAGTTTAATTTCATGGGATATGCTGACACGTTCCCCAGTTTGCCTCTTGAATTAAGAAGCTGCAGTGTTCACTCCTTTCCAGCTGCTAGGTATGTGTCTTGCTTCTCCAGGGGGAAGGAGGCAAGATGATCTTAAGGTCCAACCCTAACTATTCTATGATTCTTCTTTTTAGCCTGTCCTTAGAGCTATGACATGCTTAAAGGGAATTTATCCCTTAAGCAAAGGCATGGATGTTGGGTGTATCCCTCTTCTCAATGGTGGGCTGTGCACTTTTCTCAGGTGCTCCATCTGCAGGGCTAACTTCATGGAAATCACACCAGGAGGGCAAAGATTTTATACAACATGCAGATGGTCTTCTGGAGAGCAGCTGCCTTTGGAAAACCAGCTAAAACTACTGTTGGCATAACAAACAGAATATTTCCAGGATATAAAATTAAGGGAGGAAAACAGCGTTACTGGCTATTGTCAAAAAACAGAGGCTTGCACAATAACAGCAACATTTTCCATATACTATGCAATTAAGTTACTTGCTTGGGAATTAAATTGTAAGTCAGTTTAGACAGCATGGCCAGCTGTAACATAACACACGGTTACAACACACATAGTGAATGTTATTACTTGGTGTCAGTGTTTATTGAACAGAATGGGGATTTGAGAAACAAGCTTTGGCTCAGGAAACACTAACGAAGTGATGGCACTTAACGTCTCTAAAGCAACACAGCTTAGAATGTTGGGGAATAAATTCTCCAAAGATAAAATACTTTGGAAAATACCCGCTAATCCTTTTAAACCCCTGAAAGACAACTTATTTTTCATCCTGGGTAATGATTAGCCACAGATTTCACCACTAATCTCAGACAGATCCTGTGCTTTTTGGACAAGCGAGGGAGACTCCAGGTGTAGATTCAGTGGCTGATTTTGCAGCAGAGGTTCCAGCTGATCTCACTGGAAAGGGTTTTATTTGCTGCTGTCTGCTGGTCCCTTGCTGTCTCCTTTTGCTACTGCAGGAGCCAGGGCCAGCAAACAGTGCTTCCCTCTCATTTTTATGAAGAATGGATGCTCTAGAATGTTGCTTCGTCTCCGTTGCAAGACTGGAATGAGATTGGGCTAAATCAACTCTGTTGAAGCTCCATAGAATCTGGTGGGCTTGCACGAGAGATAAATCGAATCCAGAGTAAGAATAACACGAAACACACATATGGGCTGGGTTAGTGCATTGTTTATGTACGGCTAGACCATGGAGAGCTGCCCGCATTGCAAAATCCCCCTCAGCTGGCTCCATTGGGAATCCTTTGGGAAGCACAGCATGGACAGACCAGCAACAAAATGTGGCACAAACAAGGAATCTCCCCTGTCTTGTGCTCACTGGTGCTCAGAGTTGAGGACCATGTCAGCAGTGGTGCATGGGCTCAGCTCAAGCAACTGTACTGAACCAGCACCTCAGGGAGCAGCACAGGTCAGATTGCCATGCCCTCCGATGGGAGTGAGCTTATAAATAGACTTTTGGAACAAAAACAGGAGCCATCCACCACAGCTCTTTGTGATGACCTCAAAATAAAGTTAGAACTGGGTTTCTTTCTGTGCTGCTCAGCAGAGTGGCTGAGCTCTCCAGCAGAACAGGAAGTAGCTGAGGAGCTGTTTGAGTAACCAGAGTCGTCAGATCAATGGAAAAAAGTGGTTTGGGTGCATTTTGTGAAAGTGCAGTCATCAATTTTGAAATTACTGCAGTTTCTGTCCCTAGATCTGGGCTGTTGTTCCTGCCAACGGGGCACAGGTCTGCCACTGCTGCGTCTGAAAGCAAACAGCACTTCTTTTGGACGATGTACACCATGTGCACCCAGGGGTGAAGCAGAAATCTTTCCCTTTGGTGTCCTTGGATCAGATTCCAGACGAGTTAATCTCTCAACATCATGAGGATCCTACATAGGGTGCCTGCCATGCCGTTTGGAAGGAAAAGAAATTTGCTGTTACTGGGAAGCATGGGGAGGTCAGGGAAGGTGAGGAAGGAAGGAGAGGGTAAGAGACACCCTCAGGGAGGAAGATGCACAGTTCTTCATCTCAGAACTGAGGCTGGTCCTGCATGTTAGTGACACTTGCAGCTTCTTTTCATGTTTTGCAAGCTCATCTGAGAATTGAATGAATGCCAGATTCATCTTTCAAGGGAAAGGGAGCTGGGCTGAAAATACCTCCAGCACAGATAACTCAAAGGAAGTCCAGCTTTTAAAAAAGCATGTGAAATGCCTCTAAGAATCTACCTGGGGTTTCCTGTTTTTGTCTTTTCCTCTTTCTCTTTCCTCCCCTTAGTCCCACGTTTTGCCTCTTTGCTGCCTCATCATGTCACCACTTACTTTTTTCCCCTCTCGTTGTTTCCACAGAGGCATACAAAGGGTTTTCGATCCCGTCACATGCTTCAGCTGGAAGTAGAGCACTTTTCTCCGGGGTTTTGTCAGGTTTAGCTGCAGGCGCTCCCCAGCTTTTCGCCGGTTGTCTTTTCAGCTGCCCTCCGCTTGCGACACTTCGCGCTGCAGCCGGGCAAAGGCCGGTGCAAACTGCAAAGCGGAGGCGATGCCGTGAGTGCGGGGAGCGCAAGGGGCTGCAGGGGTGCGGGATGGGGCGGCCGTGGGGAGGGAGCGGAGCGGCGTGGGAGAGCAGGGGTAAGACGGACAGGAAGGGAGCGAAGGGGAAAGGCAGGTGGAAAAGGGAAATGACCGCGGGGGCCAGGAAGGCTAAAGAGAATACAAGGGAAGCTGCGAAGCCATCTGGGAATCTGCTTTAGCCACGTGTAAATCGCCGGCGTCCTTGCGGCTTCCCGCTCTGCGCAGAGCGGAGCAGCTCCCGGAGGAGGCCGGGCAGAGCCGGGATGGCGGCGTGCGGCTGCGTGCGGTGAGCCTGCGAGGGGACGCGGGGACGCGGGTGTGGGGGCAGCACCGTGCAGGTCTGGGGACGCGGAGGAACCCAGTGAGTGGGTGCCCCGAGGTGGGGCACCGGAACGCACAGAGCTGGACCTGAGGTTGGTGGAGCCTCCACTCGTGAGTGATGGCAGGGGCAGAGCGGGAGGAGAGGTGGGTGCTGTGTGATGGAGGCAGAATGTGAAGTAGGGGAGAAGCCGAGTACAAAAGCTGATCAGGGGATGGAAAAGGAGGAAACTGAAGGGAAAAGTTATGTGAAAAGTTGCAGGTAGTGAAAAAAAGCATCATGGGATGCTGACATGGCAAGACAGGGTAAAGTGAGGAGAGGTCGGATAAGATTTTAAAAGCACTTAATATCTGGGGTAGGATTTGTGGCAAATAGCTAGATCTCAGCCAGCCTCCCTTTGTGGGGAGAAACAGGCCCCTGCAGAGCACAGTGTATGTGACCTGCCTGCACAGCATGAGAGTTGCCGAGGCTGAGCAGCACAGTGACTGTAAAAGAGTTTAACTAGCATAGATGCAGTCATCTACACTGAACATGGCTAAAAATAGGTGAGATGAATTGCAATCCTGAGGACAAAATGTTGCAGTAAATGAATACAAACCATCTCATGTTATTTAGCCAGGCTCATTCATGCCTCCTCCATTGATGTGCATGCTGGAGATGTGTGCTGGGTGCAGGGTTTGTGCACATTAAGTGCGCATCTAAACAGCAGCATGTACCTGTCTGGGATGTTCCTGTCTCTTAGCTTCTGTGCAGAAGCCCTCTGCACCTCAGACACGGAAAAATTGGGCCATGATGCTGGAGCAGGCTGCAGTTCCTCGGGTCTCTGCTGTTTGTATCATAAATTGTTCCTAAGAGTCTCAAGGAAAAGCATGGAGATGTACTGCTGTTGCAGAGGGTGCTGCTGCTGACCCCATTGCTCCCTGCTTCTCTATGAAGAGGCTGCAGGGCTAATCCAGACCCTCGCCTGGTTTTAGCTGAGCTCTGTAGGCTGCCTTCAGCCTCCAACGGATGTGTGGGGGTCACTTTGCTTTGAGTACCAGTGTGGCAGGAAGGAAAGGCACCCAGTCCCTACTGGTGCCATTTGCCCCGTGCCACCTTGTCCATAAGGAGAGACAATTTGTCTGCCCTGGTGAGAGAACTGGTTAGGAATGAGTAACACCGCATCTCTGCAGGGACACCCATGAGACGTGCCAAGAGAAACGCAGGCACACGCTGTTACTTCATGGGATCCCTCATGTGGACTAGGCTGGTGTGGGTGGTCTGAGCAGGGCACGGATCTGGAGCCCATCTGCATTGGAGGTGTCCTCTGGCTGCCCCAGCCAGCTCCCTGCAGCCCTGCTCTCCTTCCCTGTCGTAGTCCCTGACCTTGTCCTCATCTCCAGAATTAGGTCTGCAGGTCCCTCACCTCATCTTCAAAACTCTCTGTGCAATTAACTTGCACGGAGCTGTCCTTGGCAGAAGATGCTCCCAAAGGATGGGCAGCAAGAGGATGTGCACAATTTAACTGTAGCTAGGGCTCATGGTTATTTGTAGAAAACACTGTGAACGTGTATCTCTGCACCAAGAAGTGGCAGTTTGCTTATGGAGGTCGTGAGCCTCTGGTGCTACCTGAGCTTGTTCAACAGTCTCCACTGTGGAAGTGAATAGATTTTTCATCTAGTAAGGGTGACTTTGGGCTTTTAGCGCTGGGGTTTGATTAGTCGCAATTGAACTCCTCTTTCCCTTAGCCCTTTACTGCAAACTGCTCATTCTCATGCTGCGCATTTCCTCTGCCTGCAAAAGCACTTAGAGAAGCTTGGATCCCCAAGTCACATATTCTCAACATTTATGCCCCTGGATGATTTTCCAGGGAAGCTCTTTCTCTTACAAGTCAAGAAAAGATGTATATTTGTCAGAACTAATATTATCAGGGCGTAGAGTTCATTCTTAGGCAGCAGGTGGATTAGAAAACCTCATTTTTGTGCAATTAATTTTGTAAGATCTCCCTTCCACCTTCTCTATGATTTCATTTGCTTCTGTGTTCTGGAGTCTCAAAAGACAAGGGTTTCTATGGGCCATCTTGAGATCAGTTGCTGGCAGCCTTTGCAGGAGCGGCACAGTGGTGGCTGTCCCTGGATTTCCATATTCTTGTTAGCTGTTGAAGGATGTTGTCTCACAAGAGCTATAGGCTAAATTCCCACTAAATTCTTTATCCTGTTCAGAGGGGATTAGTGAAAAGGTCCTGGTAAGAACACTGAGGTCAGGAAATACACAAAGTTTATATGTGGGATTATTCAGCCTGCAAACTAATGGGCTTCAAGTGAAATATCTAAGATCATTGCGAAAACTCTTCCATTCCTTCCTTTCTACTTACCGTGTCCGGTAATAAGACGTACAGTTTGCATGATGAAATTGCAAGGATGTGCACACAGTCTTGGAGAAGAAATTACTTGCTGGCTCTGTGCAAAGCCACCCTGGGGAAGGAACTCTGCTGCAGGATCCTCTGAGCCCACTCACGCCAAGGGGAGAAGGGGATGTGGGTCCATCCAAGCCGCCTGCTGTCAGCTCTGCAGGCTGAGAGAATGCAGCCTCATGTGGGGTTTCAGCAGCAGCCATGAGCTGATGATGTGGAAGGAACAGGATGGGATTTCTGCATGGCGTGGGCAGCATTGCACAACAGCCTCCATGGCCGATGACTCGGGCTGTCTTTGCACTGAGGCTCCTCTCTGTGCTCTGCTGATGGGGAGAGGGCTGCAGAGGCACTGTGTGGCCCATGGCAAGGACCAGCAGCTTTCTGCAGGGATGGAAGGCTGTAGTCAAAGTGAGAAGACAAGTCCTATGCTGCTTCATCTTCCTGGGAAACAGGAGCATGGCTGAGAGCAAACACACTGAATGGCATTCACTCCGATCTGAGCCACATAAGCTGTACTGCTCTCATAGCCGAAACTCCCAGTAAGAGCATTTGCCCAGTTTTCTGTTAAATACATCACCTGAGAAGGTGAAAGCCTTGGGTTTGTAACTCATTAGACCTAACACCCGAAACGATGAGGTGCATCACACAGCCTAGCGCTAGCCCTGTGGCAGTGTCAGGCACCGCAGGAGCAGGACCCCAAAAGCTGTGTTTTTCCCCCCAGAGTTGGTATGAGCTCCAGCACGAGCTGTGCAAGGCTTGCAGCCATGGGTGCTATCAGCAGAGCATCTCTGAGCATCCTGCACCGCTGGGCTTGGGGGGCAAAGTCTTCCCCTGGTGTGAAGTCCTTGAGCTGCTTTAGCTTCAGCTCAGCTCTCAGGTTTACAGCAGATGAGGATCAGGCTGCAGTCTCAACCAGTGACATAAATAACACACAGCTATGTTAGAATACCCCACCCTTTTCCTGCAGTTTTAGTTAGAGGGGCAGTGCTGCTTGTGATGCTTTATTGTGACAGAGAATGAAGAGAAACAAGAAAAACCAAGGCTATTTGGTTTAAGGTATGGAGCTCGGCTTCTTGTCTAGGGAAGGGGAGAAGGTACACTTTCTTCAGTAGGTGTTTTTAGATTGTATTTACTTAAGCAAGGAGGAGTGAAGTAGACCTGGTAATTATTATATATAACCTTAACTGTGGTTGTATCTCTAAGGAGGAATTTAAATGGGAGAGATCATGTGTGTGCTCTCCTAAATTGCCTCTCGTGGATGGCATATCCAAATGAAAAACATTTTCTAAGCATATGGCAGCTGAGTAACTGGTGCCTGTTGTTCTGGCAGGGCTGATGCTTGCACACCCTCCTGGCTCAGGTGTGTTCTTCAGCATCCAGAGGCTGTCACTGAGTAGTTCAGCTTCCAAAGAGTAAGCGCAGCACAGTTGGAGTTGGTAGTGGGTCATAAGGGTAAGTGACAAGAGTCGTAGGGACCCCATATGGGTAACCACAGAGCAGCCACACTCAGTGCTGCTGAGAGATCTCAGGACCCTGTCAGAAGTGGTTCAGTGTGGTGGCTCAGGGGACCATTCCCTTTGGAAGTTCATGCTGGCTGTCTACTTCTCTTACATGTGTGTGAAATTTTTAATCCATCTATTTCTGCTCTCAAGCTTCTATACCTGCTCCAGTTACATCAAACACTGCTATGGCAAAGCCTTGAAAGGTCTATTTAGAACTGTAGGGTTCCCTGGATTTCTGCATACTGTGTGGGCATCGCTCAGGCTGAACAGCGCTGGTCCTGGGCCCTCAGGTGGCTTGTGTATGGCCGTGTCTTGCCCTCTCAGCACTGGGACTTTAATCCTGCTCTGTGTGAGGAGGGAAGCTGCTGGAGCTTCACTACCTGACCTAGAGATTGCTATGAAGTCTTCAAAGAAACTCGGTCGAAACTAGCTGTCTGAAAAGTCTTAGGGCTGGAATAAGACAGTTGTATGGGATGAGTCTGAGGCACATCAGGAGGGCTTTCAGGCAGTAGTTAGTCCCTCATATGCCCTCATATGGGAGCTGTGCAGTTGAGGTGCTGGAGCCGTGCCCCAGCTTCCCATCTGCAGGCCTGCATGCTTTACGTGGTTGGCCTGGAAAAAGCAGGATTTGCAGGTAGAGCTGGGTGGTGGGTATGTGTTGATGCAGGGGACATTCCTAAAGGTGAAGCTGATGCACTGGCACCGGAACAGGGAGCTGATGGAGATAGCAAGTGGCACAGCCAACTTGCACCCCCAAGGAGTCTTGAGGACCAACATGCATCATTATTTAACAGGGAGGGCTTTACTGGGACTGCACTGCCTGCTTTCCCACACCATGCTCACTGTTTTTCCTTACCATTTTTTCTTGATGTGGGTAGTCCAGGCAGCCCTGTTGGATGCTGCTCCATGCTGTGTGCTGCGTGGCCCCATGGGAAGCGATGTGCTCCCTGCCCTCGACATCTCTGTGGCAAGGGTTGTCTTTTGCTTCCTTGGTGCAGCAAAAGCTGTTACTCCCAGGTGGGCTCTGGCTGTGCCAGGATTTCCACAGAAATTCCCCCCTCATCCTGCACTGCGATTTTCTCCTCCAACTGGTGGGACTGGCTCCAGTCAGCATCCCATCAGGCTGGGAGCCCTGCCAGCTCCCAGCCAGGCTCCACTGCCTGTGCACAGCCAGTGCAGGACAATAGGGGTTGTCTCCGCCTGGCTGCTTGCTGCTGGGACAGGCAGCCCTGGGCTCTGCCCCGGCAACAAGGAGCGTTTCTAATCCTGCAGGAGTTTCATCTTTCGATGGAGGGTCTGTTACAGCTCCTTGCAATGATTAGCTCTACAAATGACAATAATCTATAATTTGGCTAGTGCTGGGTCTTCTCTTTCAAGGATCACCTCCAAAAGTAACTGCTGAAGGAGCAGATTAGGTGAAGTCGGACATAAAAGCAGATGTTACAGGGGTGTGTGACCGCAGGGATGCACTGCCTCATGCTGAGGGGAGTCCTTAACCTCTCATGCAAGAAGAGAGAAGCAGCGTGCTTCCTTCTTCTGGTGGCAGCTTGCCAAGGTGAGCAGGTTAGCACCGATAAAAACATCTCTCTCTGCAGCCCTCAAACTGGGGCATGCAGCTTTCCTCTTTGAATTTGTATTTCTCTTGCAGCCCCTTTCAGCTGGCCTGAGGTTCAGTAACGTGCAGGTGGAGGAGCCCTTGCAAGGTTAATTGTAAGTGACTTGAGGAGGAGCAGGAGCATGCAGCCAGGCACACACATGCAAAACTCATAAACCTCACCTTCTGTTGCAGAAGATGAGCTGTGTGCTCATATTCAGCATGATGCTGCTCTCACCACACAGCTACTCCAGCCTGCTGCAGCCATAGGTGGTAGCAGGAGTAGCTCACCAACATGTATGGCACACACAAATTGAGAAGGATTTTACATGTCCCGTATGCTGTGCTGCAGAGGGTGCACAGGGACAGAAGCTCTTGTATCTGAGTGACCAGAAGCTATATCCCCCCGTCAGCTCCTGCTCTGTGGTGTGCTTCCCACCCATGTATCAACAGTGCCTGCATTGTGTTTACACCACATGGACCCAGTTCCAAATCTTCTTTCAGTTTTTCATTTAAGTGATGTTTTTTGCAGAAAAGGACTGTTAAAAACCCCAAGCAAACGAAAAGAAATCCTTCAGGATTTGGCCCAGTATGAAGGTTACTTTTGCTTTTGGTTTCACAGGAATGACCAGCACCCCTCGTTGCTCTAATAGTTGAGGTCAGAATAGAAGCGAGCTGTTTATGGGGCGGGGGAGTGAGAAAGAGCTGGTAAGTCTTTAAATCTGCACCTCTGTGGCTCTTGCTAACAAAATCTGACACAAAACCCCACTCCTTAAGATCATGGGCCAGTGGGTGCCATTCATTGCAGACCCTGGAGCAGAGCTAAGCACTGTGTCCCTCATCATTCCTTCTCCTCAGACTGGTACCCAGCTCTGCAGACAGCTTCACTGCAGCCTGGGGGAGGCCGGAGTGCTGGCTGCATAGGGATGCTCCACTGCAGGGACCCCTCTGGGGAAGCTCAGGCTGTTAGACTGGGACCTGCAGTACCTCCATTAGCAGGGGACATCCTGCACAGTGAGCAACTGCCCTCGGGTTTCTGTACAGTAGGCATATTGACAGGACAAAGGGGAAGGGCTTTAAACTGACAGAGAGGAGATTTACATTAGATATTAGGAAGAAGTTCTTCACTATGATGGTGCTGAGGCACTGGCACAGGGTGCCCAGAGAAGCTGTGGCTGCCCCATCCCTGGCAGTGTTGAAGGCCAGGTTGGACAGAGCTTGAGACAGCCTGGTTTGGTGGAAGGTGTCCCTGCCCCTGGCAGGGGGTTGGAACTGGATGAGCTTTAAGATCCCTTCCAATCCAAACCATTCCATGGTTCTATGGAGCTGGTCTGGCGCACCTTTACCTGCTGCACCATCACCAGAAGTGATAGGTGTCTCCCTAACCCACCCATGATGCCAAAGAGAGGACAACGGCACCAGGGGCAGATGTGTTGGGTCTTGGCTGTTGAGTGTGGTTGCTGCTACCAGGGACTTAGCACTGCTTCCCTGGGTTTGGATGTTTTCCTGAGCATTGTGCTAATCATTATTGTTCTTTTCCCTTCTCTAATTTTCCTTGATTGTCCTTTCTCCCTAGCACATCAGTGCCATTAACTCCAGCCACCAAATTCAGAGGGCCACTGGCAGTGCTAATTTCCTGGGCAGGCTCCTGAGGGCTCTGCAACCTCCTTATGAAACTCCTGTCCTTTGGTGGAAGGAATTTGGTGGTGCAGCAATTTCTGCTTGCAGCCATCAGAGGTGAATTGTGTCTATCAGGACCTGGGCAGTTTCCTTGCTCCTGAAATGCAGAAGGTTCTATTAGATTATAGCATTTATAACGTAAGACCTTGGTTGTAATAGATGATCTTTTCATCTCTTTTTGTTGTACAGGATGTACCACAAACAGGCCTCGATTCCTGTTTACTTTAAACACTATCGCAGCATTACTACACAGACTTTCCTGATTATTTCTCCTCCCCTGCCACAGGCCTTCCAGGTTTTCAAATGTTTCTTATTTATACATCACACAAGTCAAAGATTTTTATAATCAATATGGTAAGGAGAACTGAAATACAAACCTTTCCAATAGAAAAGAGATTGACATAATTTGTCCAGAGGAGGTGGATGTGGCCTCACCATGACTGCAAGTACTGGACATGCTGCCCTACTTCTTGGGAGCACCTGGGGAGGAGCAGAGAATAGAGGTGGGGGGATGTGTGTGGGTATGAAAGGAGAGTTTCCCAGCATCTCCTGGCTGATTTGGGCCTCTCTGCCCTTTTGTTTAAATGGGACCCACCAGGCTCTCAGCACTTGTGAGCACTTGGGGAGTGTTTGGGGCAAGCACAGGAGCACTTTGCTGTGAGCTGTGGGGTGCACCCCCCCAGCTGGGGATAGCAGATATTGACTGTCACCTCTATGGGAATAATCACATCCCGGGCATCCTTGACAGAATCTCTGTTGGGCAATTGAAGCGTGCTCCACTTTAGAAATGAGGAAGGCTTGGTGGAGAGCTCAGCCGCCATTTACTTTGGATACCTCTGTTTTGTAGCCTGTTTTGAAATAGGCAGGGCTGAAGAGCAGCTGCTGATTAGGATGCTGCTTTATGCTCATAAACACGGCCTGAAGGATCTCAGCCCTACACAGTCCAGTGTAGTGACCCTGAGGGAAAAACACTCTTCAGTGAGTGTATCCAGTGCCTGGATCACTGTTCAGAGCTCCTCTAGACTCACTCCTCAACCTTTTGACTCACACCACAGTTTCCCAGGCACACATGGCCCTCCATCAGGCAGCTTTTAACGTGGCTCCATAGGTCATTTTTGTTCTTAGTCTTATTTATGACTGTGAAGTTTGTTTCTTCCAGTCCAGCAGAAAATAAGTCGATGTAGAAAACAATACGTGATTCAGTTTGTGGTGGTGCATCTAATTTACAGGAACTGGTTCCTTTGTACAGTACATGCTGTGAAATAGCAGGTCTGCTTTGGCACTCACTGGATGGAGGTGACTAAGCAATCCAGTTGATTTATGGCAATAGCCTTGCGCAGAAGATCCGGGAAACCTCTGGGAAAACTGCCTATAGCTTAAGGAATTGCCACCTGCGAACTATAAAGCCTCCTGGGCACAGCCGAGACCTGTTGTCAGAACCTGAGGAGCGAAACATGAGGCAGGAGAGCACCTAGTTTTTCAGGCACCGCTGCTCCCAGAGCCTGCCACGTCCTGGGCTGCTGGCAGCAGAGGGAAAAGCCTCTTCCCAGTGGGATTGCGATGCAGAAGGGCCCGAGGCAAGCCAGCAGCGATGGGCTGTTGTGGGAATTCCTGTTGCAGGTAGGGTTTGTTGGGGTAGACTGGGAGGCATAAAAGGTGCTTGGAAAAGTTGAGGCATGGCTGATGCTCTGTGGCAGAGATTGGGGAGAGGGAAGGTTCAGATAGAATAACTGCTAGAGTGCTGCAGGGCAGGGGAAGGGCTGAGGTCTCCTTTCAGGGGTGCCGAGTGCCTGCACTCCTGGGAAATGAGTGGGACTTGAGGATGCTCATTCCTTGTGTCAGGTAAATCATGGGCCACTGGCTATTAGCAGGTGCAGATAATGGTTTCATGAATAAAGAAGCAAAGTAATTTACTTGATTTGACTTACTCTCACCATAAAAAGGCCATCCATCATGAGCAGCAGTATTTGTGCAGTCTCTGAACATGAGCTGTGGTGTGTCTGTGGGCTGCCGTTAGACTTTAGATTTGGTTTTCTTTTTGCCTAACCCACTTGCATCCTCAGAAGGGCATCCCACAGCTCCACCACCCTGCAATTTAGATTTTACTGGGTTGAGCTGCAGAGAGATTTTCGTTCCTAATGGCAGCTCAGATTCACTGAACCGCTGTAGTAAGAAGCTGTTTTGCCAGTGAAAGGCTTTTTGGAGTGAAGCAGGTGGGAAGAAGCTCGACACAAAAGAAGTGGCTGTTTGTGGGTATTCACTGGGAGGTGGGAGGGGAGATGGGCCCATCTGGCAAGGACTGCTCTGCCTTCCTTCCTCCTCTTCCTTACATCCCTCTTCCTTCATCCCTTACCACCCTATGCTGGAGCACACGAGCCCGCTGTTGCCCTGCTTTCCTGGTGCCTTGTACTGCCTGTTTAGCATGCCATGGCCACCCAGAGAAGTGCTGGCAGTGTCTTAGCTCCATTCTTAGCCCCTGAGTGCTTGGTGTCCTTACCTGCAGGACAGCCCATCAGAAACACCCTGCCATATTTCACAAGCTGGTGCCACCACTCACTGAGAGGGACCCTGCCTGCCCTTCCACTCAGTGGTGACAGAGCCCCCTGACCTGTGGCCCTCAGTGGTAGTGTGTGACTGTCCCAACAGGGATGGAGGAACAGACATTCCACATCATCAGGGAGATCTGGAATTGACAAACACCGAGTGCGGTCATTTCTTCAGAGGTAGTAGGAAAACAAAGGGATCAAATGCTTGCCACATCTTCTAGGAAAACAGGAGTGACCTGCTGGGAAGGATGTCATGTTTCCCATCTGCCATAGCCTATGAATTGGAGGGTCTCTTTGGAGATGCAACGCTATGTTAGGTTGCACAGGGGCCTCAGCTTTGATGAGTGTGTTTCGGGAGAATTGCTGCAGAAAGGATGGACAAAGCTAAAAATCATAGAACCATAGAAGGGTTTGTGTTGGAAGGGACCTTAAAGCTCATCCCATTCCAGCCCCCCTGCCACAAGCAGGGACACCTTCGACTCGACCAGGCTGCTCCAAGCCCCGTCCAACCTGGTCTTGAACACCGCCAGGGATGGGGCAGCCACAGCTTCCTTGAGCAACCTGTTCCAGAAAATGAGAAGTTTGTTGCTTGCACTTACAAGTCTGAGTGTGTGGGGTGTGAAATACAGGATTTACTGGTGGAGGAGAGTGGAGAGCAAAAGGCAGATGCTCTGCCTGTTGATCCAGGCACAGGTGCTGAGGTATGTAAAGCACCTCACAGAGTGGAGGAGGAAGGAGTTTGGCAGCATACCATGGAAATTGCTGCTTGTCTCTGAGAGGGATTGATTAATGAGATCAGGTTGGGAAGAGGCTTGCCAGGCTACAAGGACTTTACAACATCCTCTTAGCTTCTTGTGGGGCACCACCCAGAAGCACAGATCAGAACTCCACCACGGGGTCGTGTTGTATGTGTGGCCCTGCTGCACGTCTCCATTCCTTAGGATCACGGTCTCTGTGCCAGCTGTAAGGGATTCCTACGTGTGGGCTGCTCCCCCAGAGCAAAATGGGGGCAGAGCAGGGAGCAGCAGTCGCCTTGCAAATCAGGATTGCCTCCTTGCATCCTTCCATGTGGGCTGCAGCACTTGGGGCTGGCTCGCAGACACCATGTGCCCTCCCCTGTACCCAGGGACAGGGGTGGAGGTTTGGGCTCCTGTGGGTACCTGCTTGTTCATGTCCCACATCCCACAGGGCATCAGTGAACACTTGAAGGCCAGACGTAGGAGCATGAAGGTACTGCATAGGTACATAACCTTTTGGAGTTACTAACTGTGCAGTTAACTGTGGAGAGACACACTTGTGTGCCTCTGAAAAACCTTGTGCAAAGGCTTTAGTGCTCATGTAGTTACCCTTCTCTCAGACAATTCCATGGTATGTAAACTCCCAGTATCTGATAAACAAATCTAATACAAACCTCAGGCAGTACAGGGAACCTGTCAGGTGGGAGTAGCATTCGAGAGCTACTTCTCTTGGGAGCTGCAACTTTCTTTTCTGTGCATTTACCTGCTGATAGCTCAGCTGTCAGCGGAGCCACTCTCCTTGCAAACATCTTTTGTTGCCTGACCCTGGCCCCAGCAAACTGGCTGGGGAGCAGTGAGCCATTAGGAATAGGGAGATGAGGGCTTGCCAAGCGAGCCAGGGACTTTTTTCTTGCTCGTGGCTGATTTGAGGGTGGATGGTTTTGCACTGCTTTTTCTTAAGTCACGGTAGAGGTGAAGCAGTCCAGGGGCTAAGGCGCTTTACCTGCTGCTTTTTGAGATGTCACTCACATGAAACACTCATCTCAAACTAAAGAGGTTGATGGGGCGTCTGCCTTTCCTGTTCTTCTTCTCTGTGTGCGTATGTGTTGAAAGGAGCTTAATTTAATATGGTTGCCCTGAAGTTTAGAAATGTGTCTGTGCTAAATGGCTGTCTGCTAGATTGCTCTTGCGAAGTTCCCTCTGGATCCCATAGAAATAGCAGATGTTAGTGCTCAGCAGTGAAAAGAACAGCTTAAAGTTCAAAGGAAGCTTTGCATCAGACTGGAAGGATGAAGCCAAATCTTAACATTTTCTTGTCAGAGCTTTGTGTTTGATTGTAAATCTTGATGATGCATGTGGCGTGGGTACGCACTTCATCACCACCTGGCTTTTAATGCAGCTGCAGCAAAAACGCGTGTTCTCATGTCTCCCTGTTTGCCGTCCTCAGCTGGAGCAAGCGTGTCCCAGGGAAAGGAAACAAACTGGCTTTTTCAGGCTCAGGCACTTAAAATGTGTGCTTTAGGTGGTGGCAGTCCTGGGATGCAAAAGATGTGGGTACACGTTCTCCTATTGCAGTGTTTTGGTTCCTAGGGAGCTGTCTGTAAATTAATCAGGGACCCGTGACCTCATTTGCAGTAATTTGCGAGGGGAGGTACTTGCTGGCTTTTTCTGCAGAGATGCCTGATTAAACCACAGAGTAAATAATAGGAACAAATATTTCAGCAGGACCTTTCCCTTGGGGTTTGTTCCCACTGAGTCAGTCCCTGTTACATCAACAAACAGTGCCACTTCACTGACTGCAGGAGTCAAGAGGGCTGAGCGGAAATCACAACACGTCGGGCTGATTCCTCCTTTCCCCTCAGCTGGGTCATCACCATGGCTTTCCGTTTCCAGCCTGCTGCGGTACAAATGTGAGTACACATCACTGCCTGGCCTTGAATTCAGAAAGCAGTGATGGTTTGTGGTGGTTCAGCCTTGTCCTGTGTTAAGAAACTCTTCAGGGATGTGTCCTGTGACAGCTTTTGCTCTACGTCATCCTCTTCAAGATGAGCTCTGGGGTAAGCCACGTGCTCCAGTGAGGCTGCCTGTCCCTGTCATGCTCTTGGTGCCAGTGCCAGGGCAGCGGGGCTCATGCCCTCCTCCTGCCCTTCAGTCTCACTTTTGCAATTGAGCTTCTGCTCAGAGCAGGGAGATCTTCCCCAGAGCAAGTGCCTATTGCGGGCTCTTTGCACTAGCTTTGGTCTGTGGGTTTTAGAGGTGTGTTTTTCAGGTAGCCTGGCTGCCTGTAAACTCCTGTGCATGGTACTTCATGGTTGTTCAAGGCAGGCAGTGGTACTAGAAACCAGGACTGCTGCATGCACAGTGCAGGGCTGGGGTGGTGGCTTTTGTATGTGGCACAGGAATTTGGCTGCTGGGGACGGGATGCACCCAGTTTTGGAAAGCTCTGTACCAACTCTTGGTCCTGGAAAGTCTCCGTCTTCCATGGGGAGAAGGACCATTGCTCTTTGTGTGATGTGAGTGTTCCACTGTTCTGGCAGGGTTTCAGCCTGGCACCTCTGTGTCTCTGAGCATGAGCTGGGAATGCTTGGAGTGAAGGAGCAGTTTGATAGCGCTGAGCTATGCCAACTCGTCTTCCCCAGTTACTGGGAGCACATGCTGACCTACAGAGCTAGGTGCCAGAATCAGCTGGTGGGATCAGAACAAAACAGCTTGCCTGCTGAACCTGGGGAAAGTACCCCGTGTGAGGATCCTGCCCGTCCGCTGAGAATGCACAACTGGAAGCTGTCATCCCAGCCGCACAACCCTGACAGCTTGTTTCTGTCAGGAGCAAGGCGTCGAGTGGGAGCACTGGAATTGGCTTTTGCTGGGTCCCGCCAGGCAGCTGCGGTGTGTTGCAACATGAGGGCACGTTAAGGGACTCTGGAGCAGAGGATCCAGATGGGGCCCCAGATCCACGGGAAATGGGATTATTGATTCTTTTCTAGCCAAACGCCTCCATGTCTGTGCTTTTAGCAGGAATAAAATAGGGGCAGAGGTTTTTTTCCTGTACATGGGCAGCCCCAGTATAGGTACTGGAAATGTCCCATTGGTGGGCAAGAAGATCACAAGTGTTGGATCCTGTCTGCTGTCAGCAGCCTGTGCTGGAGGCACCTTTGCAGCCAGCAGCAGGGGTTCTGCTTTGAGAGCAGCAGTTGCTGAAGATCTGCTCACCTGGCCAGTTTACTTTGCATTTTCCACACATGTAGATCCAAGGTTACTGGGACAATGTTCTCCATTGGAAAACATCCACTAAGCCCACCCAAGAGAGGAGAGAGGTAACAGAAGGAACTCCAGTGAGGAAGCATAATGGCATCAATGAAAAGTGTTTTTCAGTGAGCAAAGTGCAGACTCGGGACAGTGCCAGCCCTGCGGACTGCTGAGTCAGCACCTCGTGCTCCTCTCTTGCTGCCCTTGAACCTCCTACCCTGCCTTCCTCCTGGAAAGGGCACAGTCTGCATTTGCTGTCTTCTGCCAGCTCTTCAGATGAATTTTCCAGTGTTTTGGAGCTTGCAAAGCTCTGTGCAGAGGGAGAAAGCCCCAGGCTAAGCACAGTAGTTGCAGGAGTAGCCTGGAATAGGTTCAGAGGTAACAGGTTTTGTGACTGGTCAGTGCTGGGCTCAAAATTGCCTCTAAATATTGCTGAAAAATACTTTGGTCTAATACCACCTTTCTGTTTTTCCTGTTATTCCTGAGCTCACATTCTTTGTATCTGTCATTTTGGCTGACTGTCAAATGGATTTATTGCTCTAATAGCAGAAAATGACCATCAGCAAATCCCTCTGTTTTTACTTTGCCTCAGGCAAACTGCTCGTTTTTTCTCTGTGCTCCAGAGCACAGATATTTCATGGGCTGATTTTCCAGCCTCTATCCACAGGCTGGCTGTGGGGATGGGTTCTTCCGGTAGCAGATTACCTGTACCTGCTTTTTGGGATCCTACTGAGGGTGACTTTTGTGCACTGGGTGAATGCATGCCAGCAGTTCAAGGGAGAGACGTTTGGAGGTTGTGTGTGGGAAGCACTGGGAAGAGCCAGGACACACAGCTGGCTGCAAGGGCCATCGTGACAGCATGTCCTCCCTGATAAATGCGGTGTGCTGGGGACTCTGCTTCAGCCAGGGCTCAGGTCATGAGGAAGGATAGGATGTTTCTGGTGTGATTCCACACACTTGGTGGAAGTCGTTTCCAGCGCAGAGCGTTGTCCTATATCAGGTTTTGTACATCCATACTCCGCCAGCAGCTCGAGCCATTTTGTATATCCATGTTGGATACAGCTGTGCTCATGTGACTTCCTGGGCTAAACTCTGTTACAGGGGAAAAGCAAAGTCTTTGTTTACCCGTCTCAATGGAAAAGTTTAGTTCTGGCCTGTCTTGCCAAAGAAGGAAGGAGTGTGCCAGAGTGATAGTACAGCGGATTCTGGCTGCTGGTGGAGCAGGGATGAAGCTGGATGTTGGGCACACCATCGGCATCACACCCTAGATATGCAGGGTCACCATGGGGCTCTAGGATGCAGTGAGCATCTGGCTCTTTCTTGGTTCTCTCTGTTGTCAGGGATAGCTACAGTGAGATGCTGAGCGAGTCCTTGGTGTCTGTCCAGCAAAATATGAGGAGGGGTAGAAGCCAGCGCTGCGTGTGTGGGATAGGAATTGGTCAGGAAGGGAAACATCTTTGGCTATGTATAAACAGGGGATATAGCACAGTGCGTGGTGGGGCCTGCTTCTTTTGAAATGCCATTTTAATTAGAGTAATCACAGCTCTGGTATGAACCAGATCATCATTAAAATGGCTTTAAGCTGACAGAGGGCAGATTTACATTAGATATCAGGAAATAAATCTTCCCTGTGGGGGTGCTGAGGCGCTGGCACAGGGTGCCCAGAGAAGCTGTGGCTGCCCCATCCCTGGCGGTGTTCAAGGCCAGGTTGGACGGAGCTTGGAACCACCTGGTCTAGTGTGAGGTGCCCCTGCCTGTGGCAGGGGGTTTGAACTGGATGAGCTTTAAGGTCCCTTCCAACGCAAACAAGTCTGTTATTCTATGAACCCTCTCAATCACTGTGTGTAGCTGAGAAAACACACAGCAAATGCATGCGGTGGCCGTTGTCTGCAGCCACCCAAAGGCAAAGCTCAAAGCCCGAGCTTTAGGACATGTTTCCAGTTCAGGCTTTTTATCCCATTTCTTTCTGTTCTCCTTCCTTTATTCAGGTGCTAATGGCTCCTGAGTGTGCAATGCTTGCTGGCATGGCTGCTCTCTCCCAGGGCTGAATGGCACAAGTTGCCCCTATGGCTTTCATTTACATGGGTTGACACTATTACAAGGTTGAAATACAGCCAGGCAATGCAATTCAGTGCTTTAACAGTTAGGCATGTTATGTGGCTCCATAACATGCCATGGCCCATGCACAGCACAGAGGTGGCAAAGAGCCCTGTGCGACCTGAACAGGATCCCTAGTATACAAAGGGCAGGCTTGTCTGAAGAGAGGGGTGGCTTGTTCATGTTTTCCAGTGGGACTGGGAGACTTGACAAGACCTGACTCACTCCATCCAGCTCTTGAGACCAGTCCCTTGGAGTAGGTAACTTTTATGTTGTCTTCTTGATCTGAGGAAGAGACAGTGCTGTGGTGTGAAGGTACAGGTGATGCACACACAAAGCCCCATGTGTGCATTACTCATCTCCCTGGATCTAAAGCTTTCTGCTCGAAACAGAGCCCACGTAGTGAGCTCCATTGCCAATCCCAAATCCCGGCACTGACTGCTGTGCAGCTGAAACACGGCTGCAGCTTCCCTCCTGATTTTGTCCAGATCCTCGCTTCTGCAAGTACTTCTGCTCCTTTCCTTTGAAGCTGTTTGAACTCAAATTAACAACCCTTTAATGGGACCTGCATCTTCCAAGTAAGCCTCTCCTAGCTGCTATAATTTTCCAGATGCTTTCAATGACCTTTTAACTACATCTCTCTACAGAACACCAGAACCCCCCTTTCCACCCTCCCCTAATCTAGCCACTCTCTGGGATGTGCTGTTCACTGACCTGTGATGAACAACTTTGTTGTTGTCTGGCACATCAGCGGGTGTCACAAATAATCACCTCACCAGCACATTTTTTGTTAGTACCTCTAATACCCAGCTATTAAAAATACCTTAGTTCATTAGCAAGACACTATTTCCAGCGTATAAACTTTTCCATTCCAGAATGACCGACTGTAACGCCCTAAAAAGCTTACAGCTGTTTATAAGCTAAATAAAATAGGATATCTTCCATCTACTTGTGCCCCATGACTACACGAGAGGGATAAACCTGTGCTGCGGTTGTTGGCCATGATGAAATGCTTTTATTGATGGATTTTTGGTTCTTTTGCTGTGCCCATAGTGGCACTTGCCTGGGCAACATCACTTGCAGATTTAGGTCTTGTGAGATGTTTGCATCTGGTCTCGAGCTGGAGCTTCAGCTGATGCTGGTGGCACTGCTGGGTGCTGAGGTGTGAGTGAGGTGCACCGTCTGCATAGACAATTCCACTTGTGATTCGGAACACAGAGGATATATCCGTCGTATTTGCATAGCTCCTGTGCAGAGCTCTGCAAGTGCTGGTGTACGGTCAGTAGCTAACCCCGGATTGGCAATCATGCTCTTGGTCCAGGGCCTGTGTGCAGGAAGAGCACCAGCAGCAGTTTTGCTTGAACATCTGGGGGATGTCAGCCTTGGAGAAATGAATCCTCCTGCCTGGTGGTGGCCTGGGGACGTGTCCCTACTTAGCTGTGTAGCTGATCCATGTAGTGCCAGTGAAGCACTGGTGAGGAGGTGTGAACCTCCTCCCCTGATGGTGCTGTCACTGGGGCTCAGATGGTGATGGCTGCAGTCCGAAGCACTTTGCCTGCTGTAAGAGGGAGCATATGAAGCCTTTTCAGAAATTCCTGTAGCTGCAAGCATTGGGAATACCACCTTCTTGTCAGTAACTTCATTACTTGTTTTTCATGCAGGGAGTCTTGGTGTTCCTGCAGGTGAAGGAACGGTGAATCCAAAATAGTCTTAGGCAAAAAAAAAGCAAATATTTTATTAGCAGCTTGCCATTCAGCAAGGACAGTATGTTTGCAAACCAGTACAGGTCGTTTTCTGCTGATCGCTCCTTGTCATTCCTTGTAAGGCCAGGAGAGACCCCGTCAGCCATAGGCTATTGCACATAGTTGTGACGTTGCAGTAAAAAGTTAGATCTTCTCCTCCACAGCCCAAACAGAGGCTCTGAATAGTACTAGCCAGCCAGGCAGTGGAGCTCAGCAAAGCTGCCAAAAGGCAAATGAAAGGTAACTTGCGATTTCTGCTTGGTCTTGGTGCTATTTGGTTGTAGACTGTGAAGGTCTTGGTGCTTTTCTGCAGAGAGCTAGACTTGTTTTTCAGATAGGAGATCTCAAAGGGAGATACAGGGAACTTTTAGAGACCATCCCGTACATGAAACTGCCTTTCTGCAGCATCCTTCCAGTCCTAAGCAACTCAAGAGCTCCAAAATGCCTGGGGCTTTTTAACTTTTCATTTTTTCCTTCAGGAAGGGGATGTTTCCTAAGCCGTGATTCAGTGCCACTGCACTAATACTTCAGTCCTGTGCCTGTCTGCTAGCCCCTGTCGCTGAGCACAGGATTGCCACGCTGTGAGCCAGCACACTGCTGAGTGGGATGGCTTTGCAATAGCAGCTGCAGCCTCTCGGTACTTGCACAGTACTCTAGGGTGGTGGGGAATTAACCCTGCAGAGCAGGAAACCCCTGCATGGGAACAAAATGCTGGGGTTTTTGCTGCCCACACCAGGAAGGCACAAATAGGATTGCTAACACAATAGCTGAACCAAAGAAGAAACCCAAAATGTTAATCCTGAATTGTCATGATGGAATTACACCTGGAGGAGATGTGTAAAATGGTCCAGCAGTTAGCTGGACTTTTAGGGAGCATCCCCTAAAATATTTGAGTTGTACTTGGAATGGTTATGCCCAAAAACTGGCTTGATGATCTCTAGTCGCCCATCTCTGAGGCTGTGGGCATGTTAAAAACTGCATAAATTGCTGCGTCTTGTGGCTTTTAATAGCTCGCAAGTCTGGCCTGCAGCTTTGAGCTGCTGTGGAAGATGGGCAGGCCCTGACCAGAGGTGTCACACAGCACTGACTTTCGCAGAAGCTGTGCAGGCTGCTGCTCTGAGCTGTTGCTTGAGGGACCATCCGCATGGTTGCCAGCACTTGGCAGTGGGAGGAGAGCTTCAGTGCTAGGGGTGGGTTAAAATCCAACCATGAACTAAGATGAGCTTCTTCTGGAGAGACGTGACACCAGCCAAAGCATGGGTGAGACCTTATGGTAAGCAGCTGCTCTTGGATGGGGTTATTTTTTGCTGAAGCTGTGGCTGCTCAGGCACATGATGCTCTCTATGCATGCTGTGAGACAGAGGTCTGTCCCAAGCAGGTGCAGGGCTGGCTGAGCACTGTTAAACTGCGCTGGGGGCGATGGCACAGCAATGGGGTGCATCCCAAGGAAGGGACCAGCAGCAGTTCCCATGCTGGTGCAGCCACATTGCCATGATCCCAGCAGGTCCAGGTACCACATGTAGCACTTCAGAGTGAGGCCTGTGCCAGCACATCCTCCTCCAGGAGTCACTGCTGTGCTCCCCAGGGAAAACCACCAGGAATTTCTGGTTTCCCACCCACACCTCACTCTGCTCAGGACCTCAGCTTTTCTATACCCACACTCCAAGAGGCATAGTAGTAGGTGTGCCCTTTTCCACAGCCAGATCTGGAAACGTGCTCAAGTTTATTCTGAACCGGGCTAACTTCTGGCTCCGTCACGCACTCCTTCACTTGAAGGTGGTGTAAGCAGCACACAGCACGCCCTGCAGGATCCTGCCGTCTCGCTGATCTCCCGATAGCTTGCTCAACAAAGCCACCTCCTGCTCTGCAAGCTTCAACACCGTGTAATGGAAAAATATAGAAGTGGGGCCCGGCTGTGCGTCAGCGGGTGTCCTGGCAACCTCCGCCTGCCCTGGGCTCGGCGATAGGCGCACAGGACTGTCTGTCTCTGCTCGGGGGTGAAATGTAGCATTAAGCATCCCCCTCTTCTCCCTTATGAGGAAGAAGGAGGAAATACCAGGTTTTGCTGGTGTTGCTGGAGCTTGCCGGGTGCTAACAAAGCAGTAGTTTATGATTGTTGTAAAGAATTTCATCGGTCTTCAAAGCAGGGCAGAGGCATCTGGCACTCAGCCACTTGTGTTTGTGTCTGTACAGGAAAAATGCTGTTTCTTCAAAGCTGCCACAGCATTTCCTATTTTTCAGTTAACAATGCGTGTTTTGCTGTACAACGCCAAATGTCAACAAAGAACGAAGCCCTGTTTATGTTGCTTTGTAGTAAAGCTGAAGCAACAGGAAGCAGTGAGCCAACTGGGTGCCTTCTGAGCCCTACAAAACCCCCATCCCATGTCAGCTGTAAAATGCACTGGGTTCCCACCACACCAGCAGGTTTAATCCTTGACGGGGGAAGAAGATGGGGTTTGGGGATTGCCTTCCTGCCCTTGCAATGCTGTGCAGAGAAGAGAAAGCAAATGCCCAGCTCTCAATTGCACTTGCATTCAGAGGCTTTTTGTTTCTTGATGTCATTCATGCTTTGCCTTTTCAGGCAGCATTTCGGTACCAGCATGCATGTCAGTGCAAGTGCCTGTGCTGGTGCCTGTATTTCGCTGGAGAAATGGACAGTGCCAAAGGCCCTCTGTTTCTGAGGTCAAGAGGAGTCAGGAGGGCATCAGCCCTCCTGAGTTTTCCTATGGCTCTGTTGGAGCAAACCAGTTTTGGCAAGAGTTTCTAACCTGAAGGACTCCTTTAATGCAAGAACTATGGTTGCTGGCTTACTGAAATCAGCCCAAAAGGAACGGCTGCTCTGAGGTTGGTATTTCTGAGTTGGAGAATGGAGGACATCCAAGCTGCATGTGTGGTTTAGGTGGCAAGGTGCCTCTTGCCTTGCTGCAGGAAAACACTTGGAGCATGAGCGGCGTGTTATAACGCTGCAGATGATTTCACTGCAAGGGCAGGTACCAACTGCCTGTGGTGGGGCATGAAGCAGATCTTAGCTCCGGAGGCAGAGGAGAATGCTTTGCACTGTGGTGTGCTGAAGCGCCTCATGGAGCTGTCACTGAGCGAGAGGAAGCGGCAGCGTCTGCCTTCTCTTCTCGTGCACTCTGCAAACGCTCTCCTGGGTATCCACAGCAGCCATGGGGTGAAGTCCTGCTCACTCACTGCTCACTCCCCACAGCCTCCTCCAGCAGCTGCTTATCTGGGAAGGAGCCTTCTTTTTCTCTTTTTATTTTGGTTTGGGGAAATAAAATTAGAAAAAGCCTGTTGGAGAACAAGTGACTAAGTGCTTCATGTGCTGCTGAAGTAAATGAACAGCAAAGCGTCTGAGGGGAGAAGATGACTAAGTTTTTCTACCTCCTCTTCTGCTTCCTTCACCCTCTTAAGAGGAGCTAAACATAGTCGCCTGCAGCAGGAGGACTTCAGCAGCCGACTGCTGCCTACAGACAGTGTCTTGGAGATCGTGGGTTCGTGCCTTGCTGAAAGCCTTGATGGTTCAGAGAACCAGGCGTCTTCCCTGCAGTCATTTCTCCTCTCCCTTGGTTATCCCCAAGACGAAATATATTTAGAAATGCTGAGATAAAATGAGTTAAACTCTGGCTTTGCTATATCCATGTTTAAAATAGGTTCATTGTATCGCTTCTCTGTTGCGGTTATATGGCTAGATATAGCTACCCTTCATCATCTTGTCCTTTTTTGGATCAGAAAATGGCTTGAACATCTTCTTCAACTGTAACAGTGCTGTTCTGAGAAAGGCTGTCTGGATTTAAATATGGAACCCAGGAGCTTTACTTCTTCAAAGGATGTTTCAGTCTTTTTCACCTCATCAGGGAGAAGCCGGCGCTTGCTAAATCAGTACCTGGGGGCTGGCACTGGAGTTATGTCCATAAACACTGTGTCATGCCGCTTGCTTTAAAAATAGACTCTCTCAAGAGAAATATTTAGTTTAGAAATAATTTCACTTAAAACAAAAATAGAAGCAATTGAATCTCTCTTTATAAATGATGAACTTAAATTGCCTGGGTCACCCCTTGGTGATGCTGTGTGCATCTGGTGTGTTGCCTGCATTGCTGTGGTACTCAGACCCCTCTTCCCACATCCAGGGAGGGGGATGCTAGGACTTAGGGGGTGCCCTTAGGGCACTTGGCAACTATTGCCCCAGCTGACTTGATCCCCCTCAAAACCCCAGGGTCTTCCCCCTTGTGTCTGTGCCAGCATCAGCCCCCCATGGTGACCTGGGGTCCCAAGCAAGCTGTCAGCAGGACAGGGTGTTCCTCCTGAGCCAGGGATTCAACACACAGCCACTGCAGAGGCAATTTTCCATTATTAATGCTCAAAAGAAAGTTCCATTTTCCTGTTTCAGATGAGCATTTCCCTTTTTGGTTAGAGAAACCTCTTCCTCCCTAGCACCCTGTGAAGGGCTGTAAACATGCGCCGGAGGGGCAAATTTCTTTGCCAGCCTTTGTATGCCTTTTTCCACCCAAAACCCACCCCTGTGGCATCACATGCACCAGCTCACAGGAGATCAGGGACATTTATATAGGAGCAGCATTTTTTTCCTCAGTTTCTTAGGAGTGAACAGCTGAAATCTCTTTTTCTCGCCCTGCCCCACCCCTGCATGTCAGCTCATGGTTGGGTTAGAAAATCCAACCCCGTGTGCTACGCTGGGATATGTGGTTGGGTAACCCTCTCTGAGGATGCCATCCTCTTCCCTAAGGGCTCAGGGGTGTGCCGGGGTGCAGCGGGGCTTGCCTGCTCCGGGCACAAGCTTCAAAGGCAGTGTAGAAGCAGCAGTGTAGGAAAACCCCATCGTTCGTCACTACCAAGAAACCTCCTTGCCTGATGCCGTGACAGCTTCTTCCCCACCATCCCACTGGCTTTTCCCTGGTGCAGGGCTGCCCAGCGTGCTGGATGGTCTCACACCAGGCAGGTGTGGCAGGACGTTGGCTCTGGTGGCACAGGTATGTACCCAGCCCTGCAGAAGTCAAGCCGTGTTGCTAAAGCTGGCGTTTTTCAATGACTCATAACTAAAATGGTTGCAGGGGTGTGCATAAGGCTTTAACTCTGCAGATGAAGCTGAGGATAAAGTCATTGCTGGGGCTGTGCTGAGGGCTGCTTGTTGTCAGACCTTCTGCTGTGATGGGTTCGGGGGGGCAATGTCCCTCTGTCCTGTTTGCCAAGGTTACTTGTACCCATGGCACACAGCTGGGGCTCTGGCTCCGCTGAGCTTGTGCCACCCCTTGTCCTCACCAGGCTGGGTGGTGCCAAGCACCCTGCCTGAAGAAGCAGAGGCACAGCAGGGTCTGGATCCACACAGGACGGGGAACAGGGTCATCTGGCTGAAGTGGATGGGGACGTGCTCCCTGTTTGCAGCCTGACACTGCTATGGGGGGGAATTGGGAATGAGCAGCTGAGTGTATGAGACACTCTGTGTTTGAAGGAGCCCCTGGCTCCAGTGCAGCCTCTGGTAGATGTGTTCAGTGAGGAAGGAGTGACTGCAAGCAGCTTCTGAAGTGCTTCTCATACCCACTCAGGGCAGTGCAGCGGGGAAACTGGTGGAGGAGAAAGATCTGGGATGCCCATGAGGTGGGCTTGGAAGCAGTCCACGGCAGATGAACTTAGGTCTGTCTCATTCTGGTAGAGGGAAGCCCCATGTGTGCCCACAGACTCTGGGGCCAGGAGTAGTGAATGCTGTGATCTGTAAAAGCTGATCTGCACTGCGGTTACCTGAGCATCACCTTGCAGCACAAGGGGGGACCTGCCTGTGGGTGCATGGTGCTTGTAACAAGCCTCTCTTTGCCTTCAGATCCAGCCCATTGTTTCTAGTAGTGGGGTAAGTGCTGTTTTAACACCAGAGCTGTATTTCCACTCCTGGAGGAGGTTCTTCTGGTTGCTAATTATATTTAGGAGCTGTATAGGAAAAGGGGTCCATCCCATGCTAGCATGTTGAGATGCTGGGGAGCTGTAGCTGAGGGAGGCTGGTGCTACCAGCAGCTCCTGCATAAGCAGAAACTCCTCCAGCCACTTAGCAGACTATTTGCGGTCCCAGCTCTGAAGCAGGAGAGACAATAAAACCCTAAATAGTACTTTAAATCATCAAAGTGCTATCCAAACATGAGGGACTCCAAACACAAATGGGCGCTAGACTGATTTAAGGGGGAATTAAAAGGTCACGCCTGTTGAACATTCAGCTTTAGAGTTTAGTCATGTTTATAAAACTTACAACTGCTCTTCTAAATCAGCTTTTTACACTTCATATACCCAGTAAATGTGGGTACATTCAGGGCTTATGAGTAGTTTATGAAATCTTCTATTCTAAACAAATTACCACAGCCATAGCTTGGCTCTTTTTTAATTCCTTCGATCGCTGCCTTCCCACTCCAGCCCAAGGCTCTTAAAGCACTTATGAACATTTCACTTGCTCATGGAAGAGAGATGCATTTCTCACTCACATATTCCACAAAGTCAAGTTCTCTTATGGCCAAATAGCAGAAGAGCAACAAGCTACCTCCATGAGGTGGGGAACAGCAGTGGAAATGTTCTCTGTGCCCAAGCCCAGTGAGAGCTGCTGAGGGTTTCAGCAACAGGAAAGCTCAAGCCTAAAAGCCAGGCCTTGCTCATCCAGCTTCTCCTGCAGGTTGCTTCACTGGCATTGCATGACTTGGCATTGCTTTTGCATAACCTTGCTTGTGCATCATCAGTGCTTATGGGCATTATGCTTTTAGGGTGTTGTATTTACAGCATCCATATCAATGCCTTCTGTGCTAATGCCAGAGGAAATACTTCAGATGGCTACAAGAATACTGGAAGTCAGTGGCTGCATGATCTGGCTCATGTCCACTCTGCCTGCTGATAAGTCAGGCTGAATGGATGGGTGATATAGCATCACACTGTACTGTGTGCCTGCTATGGGCCTTGGGGGCAGGAAGTCCATCTGTGCCCCACTTCTTTGAGGCATGAGCTCTGGGCATTTCAGTTCATGTCATGGCCCATGTCAGAGAGCAGACTAGTCCAGTCCCAAGATTTCTGGGCCACCTCCTGAAACAGACAAAGAGAAATCAGACTCAGAAAAACAAGTATTAGAAGCTGCTTTGTTCTACTCATTGATATCACTTCTGTATTTGATGTCTCTGACCCAAAATTCCTTTAAGAAGACTCTAAATGTAGCATCTTGGTTTACATCCTTAAAAACTTGCCTTCAAATGTAGAAGAGGGTATTTGGCAGCCTGAATCCTATGAGTAACTCTGTGTCCCATTCTAAACGAACTAGATTGGCAATAACTGGTACTTCACCATCTCCTGCTGGTCTGAGTACCTGTGTTGCTTCCCAACATACCCTGTACCAGGGAGCCCCGTTCCCAAAGGACCCAGGGGTCCTAGCCATCCTGTGGGAGGACCCAGCGAAGTCTACATCTTCTGTCCCACCTCCTTGGCTTGTAAGGGCAGAGCTCTTTTGTGAAGGTTGTTTGTTGCAGGAAGGCTGTGTGCTCTGCCAAAGCACTGCCCACTGGAGTACTCTTGTGACTTCCAGGAGCTGAATCTCTTCTGTACCCTAGACTGCAGTTCTGGCCTTTAGCTGGACTTCAAATCAAGTGACCAGAGACCAATGCAGTTGTTTGGTGTTGAGAACGGCTTGTGTTCTGGTCCCAGAGGGTGTGCTAGCTCCCACCTTTTACAGTGATTTACAGTGGAGGGATTGGGCTCCTGGGATTTACAGTGGCAGGATTGGGAAGGATTGGGGGGTTCTTCCCCACCAGCAGGATGAGATGAGAAGTGTAAAAGCTAAGCATGGGCTCAGGAGCCCATGTCCCCAACTTGTGCTGCGCTGCTAGAGGAGCCAGTGAGCAGAAATGACATTATGAACCAGAAAAAGACAGTGGTGAATGCTCTGGAACTGGGAAAGGGATCAGATGCAAGTCTCCAGATGGAAACAGAGCAGTTTCCATCAATGGCGATGACAAGTACCCTGATACGGGGTCAGATCTTTGGACAGCACATCGTGTTTCTCAGCTGGACGCCTGATCTGGCTGCCTACAGCTCTGAGCACCAGCATGTTGCATTGATGGGCTGC
This sequence comes from Amazona ochrocephala, assembly GCA_039720435.1. Taxonomy (NCBI): domain Eukaryota; kingdom Metazoa; phylum Chordata; class Aves; order Psittaciformes; family Psittacidae; genus Amazona; species Amazona ochrocephala. The sequence continues at coordinate 115,533,166 of CM077878.1, read as the reverse complement.
AGCGCTCCAGGACTCCTCACAAACCAGGTCACCGAGGCCCACTTTTGGCTACCAGCAAGTATTTTAATCATCTGCTGGCTTTTAAAAGCTAGCTGCTTGCTGAGGAGGAAGCGCTGTACATCCTAAGTAGCAGTGCAGCAAAAGCAATTAGCTGTTTCTGAATTATTCACTTACCTTCTCTAAGCTGAAAATGGCTTAACAAACCTTATTTGTGTGTGCTTAATGAGTAACAAATACATTTCCAGAGATCTGGATCAGTTCATGCTCAGGAAAGTAGGCTGAAGGTGTCTAATGCTGGCAATTAATAATTCAACCGGCTTTATGGGAAAGTCACTTGCGGCTGATCTGCATTAGGAGGTTTTTGGCTTTGCTGATGTAAAGGAAGAAATGCCTCATGGAGACAACCATGACTTTGAGGCTGTTCCTCTGAGCTCCAGTGGTCTCTCTTAGGCTTTTTTGGCGTCTTTCCTTCTTTGCCAAATTGGACAGAGAGCTCTAACGCTTTATAGCGACAAACCCCAAGAGTGGCACTGACATGGGTCCTGCACCACTACTGTGCTCTGCTTGTGCTCTGTGGGTGAGGAGGTTGCAAACGTCCCTTCTAGGTGATGGGTGACTTCTGTGCAGCTGGCTCCCACAGCCGCTCCGTTTCCTTCCATTGTGATAGGGGAGGTCAAACCGAAGGACTGTTACTCGCTCATCTGCCTTTGCTGCTTCTAATGCTTCTCGCTTCCACCGCAAGCAGGAAGAGGGAGCCTGCAACAAGCTCCTGGTTTTTTCCAATACTCTGGAATATTGTTTTAGTGATACGAGCAGATGTTCCTGGCTTTCAGGTGTTTTTACCGAGACTCCTCTATCACACATGCTGGTCTCTTGCAGATGGCAGAAAAGGCAGTAGCTTTATCTATGATCCTCTACCCGAGATCTTTGGTCTTGGTGGGCCTGCTCCCAATGGAGAAAAGGGCATTCCTCACAGAGCCAGAGGGGAGGGGCTTTTCTCCTGTGAGAGACAAAGTCCTCGCTGGCTAAAATGAGGCTATTCTGAACAACAAAGCATCTGAAGTAAAAGCAGTAATGCACCTGTTGGGATTTTTTCTCTCTCTAAATGAGACAGAGTCCTTGGAAAGCAGCCGAAGCTGCGATGCCCCAGCAGGAGCTTCTACACCCCAGCCATCAAAGTAATTCATCTAATGGGACTTGGGGTTTGGGACTTGGATGGCTGGGCACCCAGAACTGCCTTTCAGTCATCAAACTGCATTTCCTTATATTCGCTTGAGTGAAGTCAGTTGTTGGGCCTCGCTTGATGTTTGCTCAACAGCGGCCATAGGAGCCTGGCTGGCATTGCCTCTGCCAGGTTTTGGGGAGCTGCTGAGATTTTTATTGAATGCCTTGTGTGACTAAACCAAAAAATGCCTCCTGATCCAAACCCTTCCCATTACAAGCTGCTCCTCTGGCCAAAACAGGGCTGTTTGGTGGTTGTGCAGTACAGAAGCAAATGCATTGGCGTGGATAAGGGGAATTTGCGTAGGAAGAAGATGAGATAAATGATGGGCTGTCACTTGCTGCTAGCATCAGGGGCAGTGCTCACAGCCTGTGAAGCAGTCACTGGGCTCTTTCTGTTGCTGCCTGGACAGAGGGAGATGTTCAGGGGGCTGAGAGATGGCAAAGCCAAGCAGGGCATAACCTCAGCTCTGCACCACGTTAGCAGTTGCATTCCGGAGCACATCACAGGAGGGTTTTCAGCCAGGATCCTGCATTTTGATCGCCCACATGCCAGGACACGCCAGGAGGAGGCATTCTGTGGTACCTGCCAGCTCTGCCCCGCTGCCCTCCGCACCCAGCACCCAGCACAATGAACAAAGCTGGCCTCCTTGCTGCGCTGGAGGAGTGACAAGCTTTTTCCCAGTCAAGGGAAACAATCATCACTAGGGAAACCTTAACTACTTTTTAAAGACCAGAAGAAAACACATTCATTCTTTTAAACATGGAAAACTAAATGGCCTCTTTTTCCTTGGCTGCATCCGCGGGGCCACGGAGCAGGCTGATGCGAAGTGAATTCTGTGGGCAAACGCTCTCACCCAGTTCTTTAGTTATTGAAGAAGAGGGCTCCCCGGCACAAAGCCTGCCCTTCTCAGCTGCTCACCACATTGTCTTTTAAACCAGCAAGGCTTCAGATACAAGGAGCAACTCACCGACCCTTCTGCTTGTGAGTGAAACATGACGAAGCCCTTCTGAGCTGTGCCAAAAACCCCTTCCCACAGGGGCTCCTGGCACTGCAGGGCTGCACTTCTCCTTTTGGAAGAGCTGGAAGTGAAAGCGAAGAGCAGAGCAGGCCCACTGTACTTTCTACCCTCACTAGCCCCATAGGAGTGTGATTGGAGAGTCACCCTGGTCACTGAGGAGTGAGCAAGGGTGCTGGTTCAGGTGAAGGGAAAGCCAGGGTGTCACTCACGCAAGCCTCTGTGCTGCAGCAGCTCTATTGAAGCCAGGGGAAGCAGTGAGCAGTGGTGTCTCCTCATAGTTTTCCTCCATCTATTCTCATCCTATGCTATTTCAGGATCTTCCTGGGAGAAAAGAGCTGAGGTTCTTTTCAGAATGGGGAAAATCCTTAATTGAGCACTGCTCCCACTCTTTCCCATCCCCTGCCCCAGCTGTGTAATCTTGCCTCCGATGGTGCATGCTCTAGTTAATAAAAAGCACTGAAATACAGGTCCAGCTCCTGCTATTTCCAGGAACATTTGGTCTCATAAAACCATAGGAAACCATAATTTCAGCAAATTAAATCGGTTACTGCCTATCTATCTGGCTGAACGCATGGAAAGGAAAGAGCACCCCGCTGGCTCCGTGCACAGGGAGTCACACCAGTCAAATTCCACTAGCGTCCGTGCTGGGAAAGGGAGGCGACAGGCAGTCCCAGAAAGGCACAGATCCTGCAAGCAGACATTAAAGGAATGCTGTATGCTATAGGGAAAATGTACAGTGAGCACTGAGCTCATCAGTCACTTTTTGTTTAATCTAATTCAACACAATATATCCTCTGACCTTCTGGGTTGGCACTAAATTCTCCTATGTTGTTCTTTCCATATGAAGCTCTATTGACAGATGGGGAAAGCCCAGAGTTTGCTTTCAGCTTCAGATAAGTAAAGTTAAACATGCAGCAGATAAAATTGTTTTCCCAGCACTCCTCTCCCACTGACCAATTGTGGGTGCTCACTGGAAAGGTTTAACTCCTCTGGCCCATATCCCACCTCCAGCTCAGGGCACCATGCTCCGGGGCAATCGAAAGCTGTAAGAGGGCAGAGAGAGAAGCAGAGTGATGCAGAGCCCTTGGAAGTTCATTTTTAGAGCTGGTTCTGACAGTTGCTCAGCTTCATTTCCATGTGGCAGATGATGAGGGAGAACTGTGCCGCTCCTCACTAAATATATTTCAGTCACTAACTTGCTACCTAGCAGCTCTAATTTGCTACCTAACAGCTAATCAGTCGTTTGCTGATGCTGAAACAGGTTTTAAATGAAAAGTGTGGAATTTCATCAGACACCTCATGAATGTTCACCGCTTACACAGGCTACATGCAGTCAACACGGCTTTGTGAGCGTTGCAGGAGGGAAAGCAACCAGGGAGCTGGAGCTGGGGAAGAGCAGGGTGCCAGGGTGCCACAGGCTTTGATCATGCAAAAGAGTGTGAAGCATGCTCGGATTTTGGCACGACAACCTGCCTGCTCACTTCCTTGTAGGCAAACGAGAGGAGCACGTAGCTGTCCTTCACCAGCATCACTTGGTAACACCACCCGCAAAGCTATTCTTTCCAGTGTGGGGAAAAATGCTTTAGTCTGAGTCTGGGGGGTTGTTGCAGGTATCCCCTCCACCATGTACATACAGCATAGAGCTGCCCCTGTGCTTCTGGACCTATGTGCAATAATTCCTTGAAGTATAGACCAAAAGTTACAGAAGAGCCTGGAGGCGATACACTTATGGTTCCTGACAGGCCGGGTTAAAGAAGATTTCTTTACTGTAAATAGCTTTAATACTCCCTTTGTATATTAATAGTGCTTTGTATATTAATAGGGCAGGAGTCACATAGCAAAGAGGGGCTGTTTCCTGCACATGGCCATGAAGTCCAACTGGAGTGGTGTGAACCTCGTGGCTCTGATTTTCCATAGCCAGCTGCAGGAGCCCCACACAGGGGTTGGCACGACCGGGATCCCAAATTGTCAGCTTTGAGACAGATGTCTGAACAGAGGCCAGTGTTTGAATAAACACAGACCTCTAGCTGGAAGCTCTCAGCTATCCCCAGTGGCTGTGAAGGACCCTGCCAATGGTTCACAGCCACATAACATCTCTCTTGAAGCTGCAGGGAAAGTACGAAGGATGACCTTTTGGAGCAACTTCTTACCTGGGGAGAATCTTCAGGCCAAGGGGGTAGCAGCATCACTGGGGGCATTGGCCGGTGACACTCTTGAGGGAATTGCAGAGGGGATGGTCCTTCCTCTCTCCTGCAAGTGCCCATGTGGTTGTCCCTATGATGGCAGTGGAGAAGCAGCTGCATGAAGCCACAGCTTGCTGCGGTGGCCACGACTTGCCTCACAGTCTATTTCCAGCAAGTTGGGAGTGACTTGAGATGGACAAAGCTGCCTCAAGCTTCTCCATAAATTAAGTCGTTAAGCATGTCCTTAAAACTTGGGTTGGAAATGCATGGCCAAAGGTGTGCCTGAAACTAGGTAGTGCCTGGATGAAGATAATTCCCTTCAGTGTATAGCGCCAGGGACATGCAACCTGCTTCTCATGGGGGTGTGCTCAGTGACTGGTTTTGTCTTGTGCAGCTCAGCAGAAAGACTGTTGTGGTGTTTTGTGTCTCGGGGGGGCTCCAGGCCGTTACCCTAAGAGTGCATCACTCCTAGGCAAACCCCTGCAGGGGAAGCCAGGATGGCTTGTCCTGCTTCAGGGGCTGTTTGCCTTCATTCTGCCTGTGCTTTGCTCAAGGTTCAACCTATAAAGCTCTAACCACCGAAAAACAGAATCTTGGCTTGGGAAGACACGTTGCCTTGGCGTGTTTCCTGGGACTGAGTGACTTGTGATGCTGTGTGGTAAGTGGGGGGAGGAGGACTCCTTGTTTTAGAGGAGGTGGGTCACACTCATCTGGAGTCCAAAGTCCCTCTGAGACTTTTTCTTCCCCCTTCTTTTTTTCATGACATCAGCCAGGACTCGATGTTACTATTTTAAAAACAAAAGGAGGGGACACCCCCCCACTTGCCTCCCACTCTCTGCCAAAAGGAGAACAAAGAACAGCTAAAGCACACAAGTTCTGGCACTCTGTTTGGAAATAAAAACATTCATCCTCATGTCAGGTAGGGAACTGCCCGGCCTCTGTGCCAAAGCAAGCAAGCTGGGCGGCAGAGCAAACCCGTTGCATGGAGGAGCCTGGGCGCAGGGGATGCCCGGTGTCACCCCGCGCTTGGGCAGCTGCTTGCCAAATTCCTTCACTGCTGTCCCAGTGCCAGGGCACGCCGGGACTCTCCGGGCCACGGGCAGCCATCCAGGGAAGGGCCACCCTGCTCCTCCTGAGCTGGGAGGTGGGGAAGGACCTTTCTTCTTCCCCTCTTCCACCCCTGGTCCTCACTGTGCCGGCAGCCCCTGCCTCTCCATGCGATGCGTCCCCGCTCCCCAGTGAGGCTGCTGCATGGTGTAGGGGTAACCCGATGTGATTTCCACACTTTAAACACTAACATCTTTGTCTGGCTTCTTCCTCGCCATTTAAACATGTCAGCAGTTCCCAGCACGGATTCCTGTGCTGTGAGTTCACCCCCAACAAGCATCCAAACTGCAAGTTGGGGCTGCTGGCTCTTCCCCGCCTGTCTGCAAGGCATTACTGGAACAGGGGCTGGTTCTCCAAACACGAGGAAGAGATTACTTGGGCTTTCTGGAAGGCTCCCTCCCATGCCTTCAGAGCGGAGCAAATGAGGATAATTTTATCTGTGGGCTTCCAGCTGAACCCAGTAGCTCAGAACAGCCAGGACTTACACCATCTGTTTGTCCCAGCTCCTGCAAGGAGGCATTTTCCCATTGTCACCATTGCATATTGTTCACCTGATTTGTTTGTGCTGTCGCCTTCTGGGGCTGAGATAAGAGGTCATCCCCCTGCCGTTACTGTTCCCTAAAACAATCCAGGGAAAAACTCTCACAGGAAAGAGCCTTCGAAGGAGGCTTTTGTATGTCTGATGCAGCCCTTGTTACAGTCATGTAAATAGTTTTGTGCAGTCTATCTGGTGAGAAACACAACATGTCAGAAGGGAGTTCTCTAGAACATAGTTACGGGTGGGCTGGAGCAGGCGGGTTGGCGGCATGTGGGTTGCCAGCTTAATGGACAAAGCAGCTGCCTTTCAGTGGGGAACAAAAGCTAGGCAGTGAGCCTCTGCCTGCTTATGTGAGCATCTCCTGCTTCCTGCACAAGCTGGAGATGAGTTATGTGGCTGGGGAGAAATCCTGGGCATCCTTCCCCACTCTGTCTGCAGTGATCTAATTGTGGTACCCAAGGATGGGTTAATGTCCCTGCTGCTTCTCCAGAGGGATGCGGGAGTGAAGACAGAGCAGTGCGGATGGCTGGGTCCTCTGCAGCAGCAGCCAACTGGAACAAGACTGTAACGCCATCCACTTCAGTGAAGTTACTTGTGATTTTTGAATATAGAGGCTCCGGCTTGGCACAGGGCAATGGGAAAAGAGCAGCTTCTCTGTTTGCTTCCATCCTGCACTGGCTCTGATGCCTCTTCCCATGTCCAAAACAGCTGTGTGCTGCCTGAAGTGACTTTACAGACGGTAAAAGTTTAAAACATTGCATTCACTTTCATGATTTTTTTTTCCCCTTAGAGCAAGTCATGGAGGAAGATCAAGAATATGGTGCACTGGTCCCCATTTGTGATGTCTTTCAAGAAGAAGTACCCTTGGATCCAGCTAGCAGGACACGCAGGTATGGAGCATGGGGAGGGGCAGAGCTGGGGAAAGGCTCTTCATTATCTCAGGTTAATGGGCTTTGCTGGCCAGAATTGCTTCTGACTGCTGCATGAAGGTCACACATTTCAGCTCTCATGTCTCTATCCCAGGAGCGTGACTTACCTAAATGTTAAGGAGGGTGATGTGAAGGTGCAGTGCTTTGTGCTTTCAGGCTCCTGTGGCCAGAAGGTATTACTGATGCTATTTTCTCAAGCAGCAGAAAGCTGGGTCCTTTGAGTGAGATCCAAGCTCTTGCTGATCCACAGCAAAGCAGGTGATGTTGCCTGGCACAAAGATGCCTCGTGCATGAGCCTAGAGACAAAGGCATGAACCTACCACAAAGCACACACAGGATGTGAGACAGATGTGTTGGGTGCTGCAGGGCAGGTCTCTGCTCTGTTTAAAGTGTGATGTTGCTGATCATAAACCTCTGACACTGGCAGCCTGAGCTTGAAAGTCCCAGCCTGCGAAGACTCTTTGGGGTGCAGGTGTCAATGGACATGCTTCCAGGGTGTTGGGCTGCCTTTCTTGTTTGGGAAGGTAGAGCATCATCCACCATCCAGTGCAAGTGTACACTGTCCCTTGTCACCCTCAGGTAGTTTCAAGGCAGCAGCCAACGGCAGGATACTGAAGAAGCACTGTGAATCTGAGCAGCGCTGCCTCGACCGCCTGATGAATGATGTCCTGAAGCCCTATGTTCCTGCCTACCATGGTGACGTGGTGAAAGATGGGGAGCGATACAACCAGATGGAAGATCTGCTGGCTGAATTCGACTCCCCCTGCGTCATGGACTGCAAAATGGGGGTCAGGTGAGTGGCTTTGGGGATGCTGTTTGATGAGATACTCAAAGCAAATGCATCTCTTGCGTAAAACTTGCTGAAACGCAACCTGCAACCTGCCTATCTGCCACATGAGGACACAGCCAAGGGGCAGGGAGCAGCAGGTGTGGGAAACCCTGCCCCAGGTGCCAGAGGGGTGAAATAAAGACATTTGAATGGCACAGCTTCAGTGAGCGAGGCACTTTCCCTCTGCTCACCCTTTGCTCCCATGCACACTTGAGGGATAAAATGTGTGTGCTAAGTAGTTTAGAGCCTTTCATGCAAAGTTCTTGAAACGTTTCCTGAGAGATGAGCAACATTACCCGTGTACTCCCTGAGAACCATCTACAGATCCCAAGCTGCAGCCATTTGGCCAGCAGCAGGTTTCGAGCCGACTAGGGTGTCCCAGAGCAAATGTGAGCAGGGCTGGTGACCCCCTGTGGCTGCCAGCTTTGGAGCAGCCTTGGGGCACCGCTCAACCCTGGGTCTGCCGCAGGCTGGCGGCAGGGCGGGTTGAGACCCCTCTCGCTGGCTAAGGCGCAGCCTGGACACGGTGGAGATGCTTGTGCTGCTGGAAAAGCTGATGGTTTCTGTGGGAGAGAGGAATCTTTGTTTTTCCCCTCCTGAACTCCTGATGTGAAACTTGAACTGGCGTGTCAGGCTGTCAGCAGGGAAGAGGCGAGGAATACTTTCCACCGGAGCGGTGGAGAGAAGGGCAGGGGGCCCCAGCGCAGCCACGTGTGCCTGGCTGGCACATACCATGCTGACGCGGGAAGGAGACGGGAACCACTCTGGACCCAGAGATGACAGCCACCAGAAGACCTGCTGGACATGTGGCCCAGGTGCTCCTGTGGCTGTCTCTGTGAGGAGGAAAGCCTCCTGCACACAAATCACAGGTTGGGTGATTTGGGCGCTTGGGTTTTTGGAGCTAAGACAGGCAGAGCAGGCAAGGAGACATGTGCTGGGCACCATCATCATCGTCATTCAGTAAGCTGGTGTTGTAGAAGGAGCTGGTGAGGGAGGGTGGATTGGGCTAATGCTGGGGAGAGGGGCATCCCCACAGCTGGGCAGGTAAACTAAACCTCACGGCTATTAAACCTCTCCTCTGAGCCAGCAGCTATCTGCCAGGTAGATACAGGTTTGGATTTTTCCTGCCAGCCTGGCTTTGGGATGCAGCAGCCTCCTCCAGTCACCCCTAAACAAAACTTTGTCTTAAGCCCTGGTGATGGTTCAAGCCTGGAGCAATGCAGGGGGACCAAACCACAGACAATCTGTCGTTCTCATCAAAAGGCAGTCTAGCTGTCTGAGCAGCATGAGCAGCACTTGTAAGCACACTGCTGCTTTATTCTGCTCTTTTATTCTGCCTGCCCAGAAATCATGGGTTTGGTGATCTCAGCTGAAGCCTTTCATCATGTCCATCTGTAGTGTTTTTCAAACGGTATGGTGCCCTGTGGATGTCGTATTGCTGAGCCGAGAAAAGACACCAGTTTACCTTGCTTAGCCTGTGGGAAACACAGGAACCCCATCCCACGTAGCCTGCCTAGCATCCTCTCCATGCATTTTGCTTGGTTCTGTAGGTGAACCTCACTCTCAATGCAGGGATTTTGGCACAAGGGACATGGGGAGTGGGCATAGCCCTTCTGCAGAGCTGGGCATGGTGAGTGGGAAGTACAGAGCAGTTTGGAGGTGACAGATGGGGGGTGTCATTCCTTTGTCATTTTGCTGGGATATCTTCCCCAGCTTGATGAGTTGTTTGGAGTGAGCCTGGGCACTTGCCAGGCTGAGCTGGGGCAGGTTTGGGAGCCACAAGAGAAGTCACATAGTGGTTTGTTACTGCTGCAGGAAGTATTATTTTGTAGATGATGTTTTTCTGCATGCCTGAGTGCAGAAGTTCTCCATTAGCATTCTTCTGGCTCAGGGTAGTGCTCCTCTGAAGGATGCACAAAACCAAGGTCTTGGCACACTCCTCTGCACTCTCCATCCTTCTTTCCCCACAGCCTAGTCCCAGGAGTGACGGTAACCTCCCTCTTGCCTTCAACTCAGATGGGTCCTCGAGCATGTGGGCACTTTTCTGGACACATCTTGAAAGCCATGTTTGGTTTGTGAGAGCCATTAAGTGACTGCTCAGGTCTGCTGAGCGTTAGGGGACAAGGCCCCCTCAGGAACAAGGGATGGCAGTAACGCCATGGGCACCTGTGGGAAGTAACTTCCCTTGTTACTGCCAAACTGTTTGTGGGTCCTTGATGAACTGAGAAGATAACCAGGGGTTGGTGATGGAGTGCTATGTAAATCAGGATCCATTCACCTGCAGTGGGGTTTGTGCTTGTTATTTTTTGTGTTGCCTTATTCCACAGGCATCAGCTCTTCTGGCTTGGCCTGATTTCTGGGCCAAGGACTGTCTATGGGCACATGGCACCTTCTGTGGTGGTCCTATGGCCTTCTAATGTTTCCCCTCCTTCCTTGCAGGACGTACTTGGAGGAGGAGCTGATAAAGGCCCGGAAGAAGCCAAGCCTGAGGAAGGACATGTACCAGAAGATGATTGAGGTGGACCCTGATGCCCCCACCGAGGAGGAGAATGTGCTGCGGGCAGTAACCAAGCCCCGCTACATGCAGTGGAGGGAGACCATCAGCTCGACTGCCACGCTGGGCTTCAGGATTGAGGGGATAAAGGTGAGGCTGCTCTGGGTATGCAGAGCAGGGGGAACAGCTGCTGGGAGCATTTGGTAACCAAACTCACTCACAGAGGCACACACACAGCAGGTTGGTGTCAAGACCATGTCACATCAGGACATCTCTGGTACCTGCAAGCCAAACCACCCTTGTTAGGCACCTGGCTTGCGGCAGAGCTGCTCTTCTGAGAGTGCAGCTGACCTCAGGGCACCAATGCAAGAGGACAATTTTAGCCATAATCTCATTAAATCAGCTGCTCGGTTGATTTCCTTGACTGTGAAATGCAAAGTACCATCTTCCAACTTGAAGGCTCAATTGTTTGCTTTTGATACTGCTGCGCTGCTAGTCTGAGCCATCAATCCAGATCCAGCTTGAATGTGTGCTGATCTGTGGTTGGAGCTGTGAGTTTATCCCCAGTCAATGAGGAGGATGTATTTACATCCCTGTCTGGAAAAATTCAGCAACTGAGCCCTGTGAAATGGGCTGAACACAAGTAGCAGCACTTTCTGCCACACATGTAACGTGCTGACTGCGCTTGCTCAGAGCTCGTGTTGCTGGAGACACTGCTGGGATGCTTTTGTATCCCCATTAGATGAGCCAGCCCAGGAGTTTTTCTACTGGCAAGCAGGCTTTGTTCCAGAGAGACGTCTGGGATGGCACTTGAACAGAATTAGGTCTGTAACCTCAAAGCAGTTGTGTTAGGGCAAGAAGACTTGTGTGAACATTAGCAATGGCTTAATGACTTTTGATAGCCAGCCAACATGAGTTAGAGGTAAGTACCATGCTTCAGCTAAGGGTTTCATCACATGCCTGGGCATGGTGTTGGGTTGGCAGCTGAAGGGAGCTCAGTCAGGCTGTGTCTGCAGCAAGTCAGGCTTGGGGCACTGCTGGGAGCCCAGCGGTAGCTCAAGGCAGCCACTCGCTCTTGGCAGAAATGGTGGCTTGATTTCTACATACGTCTTTGAAGAAGTTTCTTTTTCTTGATGACAGGTTGGTGTTTTCCTGAGTTGGGCAGAATTCTCCCAGAATGTCTATCTCAGTCTCTGCAGCTGCAGCCTTAAACTTCTGCACCTCTCCTGACTGGAGATAGCAGTGTAACAATGACAGAATTAAACCAAATGAAGCCATTGCCTGAAAAAGCCTATACAGCAGATTTTGTAGACTTTCCTGGTGGTGTTTCCCTTCGCCTCCCTGGTCAAACACATGTTAGACTGTAGGTTTAAAAGGTGATGAACAGGAGTGGGTCACTCATAGCCACTACTTCTGATTACCCACATACCAAACCACTGGTGGGAAGGAACTCATCTACACTGCGTGTGGGACAAAGTCCCTGGGCTGCGGGAAGCCCAGCAGAGCATGTTGCGCACAGGGAGGAGGACACCTTCTTCATTCAGTGTTTCATGGCCAACAGAGGACAGCGCATTTTTTCCTCGCTCAACCACCTTCAGAAACCCAAGGAGCAGACCTTGGGCTGAACCCCTTCAAGAGTATTCTGTCAGCAACACGAGGTACCCCTGCCTGTCTAGGATACTGCCAGCCATGGTGCCCCACAGCAGCTTTCTGCAGTGCCTACATTGTGTCAGGGCACTTGCCTGCTCATGCAGCTCTTTCCTATCTCCTCAGCTTTCACAGACCCTTTTCTGCTATGGATGCCTGCAGGCACACTGTGAGCTGCTCTGGCTCAGGACAGCCCATTGCCTCGTTCCCACTGCTGCTGTTTTGCATTCCTAATGCTGTTGTTTTACTGGTGCTTATTAGAAGACTGAGGCTATACAAATAAGAATGGGGCCAGTGGGACCAAAGCTCCCATGTACTGTTTCTTCTCCTTGTTATAAAGGAATATCTGTCTATTTATAGTTCGGTATGATACACCCTTAGCCTCCAGCGGTGCTTCTCAATCTGTGATCTGAGGACATTTAGAGGCTTTTAGAGCAAAGCAAATCATAAGTGAACCACTTGAAATGAAAAGTGTAAAAGAAAACCAAACCCAAAATCGTGTTCCCACACAGGCCAAAAAGCCCCATGGAGGGAAATAGAAGCCATAAAGAAGCAGTGAGTGTTGCTCCTCTGTTTTGGGTGACCACAAGTGAGCTGCTGCGTGGTGTGAGCAGGGAGGCAGCCCTTTAATTGCACAATGTTGGGAAGTGCTGGCCTCCAGGAGTAATCCTGCTGCTGTGCTAGGGGCTGCCTAATTTGATCGAGGCTCTAATTACTGTAATTCTCCTTAAACCCCTCACTTCTGGATTATTTCCCCCTAAGCTAAAACATTAACAGTTCATGCTGGTTCCCAGCTGGCTTCTTTTTCCAGCAGGGCTGTAGGGCTGGTCGTGCTGTGCCATATCCTTGTATTTGTCCTATTTCTGGGGTCAAGTCTCCACATTAAGGAACACTCCTTCAATTCCCTGAGTTGCTACTGAGTCCTTGGAGGAAATTTCAGGAAAATATTATTTAATGACAAGTCTCTCATGTTTTCTTTCCTGCTGCGGATGCTTCCATGGGAAGAGCAGGGGCGAATCTGCCCAACCCCTCGCTCATGGCTGGAGCCTGATACAGGAGAGCACCTTGTTGTGCAAGGGAAGGGCAGGACTGGGTCCTGGATGCATGGGCTGGAGGAGGGCAAAGGGATAGGAGCAGGGGTAACCTTTGGGACAGCATGGGCAGGTGAGGTCAACAGGCAGCTCAGGGTTGGGACCTTTTCCTGGCTGAGCTCTTGCTTTCCAATGTGGCCTTGAGGATCCGGTTCTTCCTGCTTAAAATGGAAATTTTCCTGTGCGAAAGGAGTTGGTGACACTCATCTCACTTTGTGGAGTAGCTTGAAACTGTTAGAAGCTGTAGCTGTTAATGAAATTACCACACCAAAATAACACAACTGGTGACCCAGTTGAAGCTTCATGAAGCTCGTTGCAAGAAGTACTGTGTTTTGTTCTGGAGTACTGTGTTCAGCTCTGGGGTACCTGGACCTGCTCCAGTGAGTCCAAAGAAGTCCTCAAAGGTGCTCAGAGAGCTGAAGCACCTCTGCTATCTAGAGGCAGGCTGAGAGAGCCAGGCTTGTTCAGCATGGAGAAAAGAAGGCTCCGGGAGACCTTAGAGCAGCTGCCAGTGCCTAGGGCTGACAAGAAGTCTGGACAGGGACTTTTTACAAGGGCACAGGACAAGGGGGAATGAGTTTAAACTGACAGAGGGAAGATTTAGATAGATATTAGGAAGAAATTCTTCCCTGTGAGGGTGCTGAGGCGCTGGCACAGGTTGTCCAGAGAAGCTGTGGCTGCCCCATCCCTGGCAGTGTTCAAGGCCAGGTTGGACGGGGCTTGGAGTAACCTGGTCTGGTGGAAGGTGTCCCTGCCCATGGCAGGGGGTTGAGTCTGGGTGAGCTTTAAGGTCCCTTCCAACCCAAACCAATCTGGGATTCTATGATAAGTGCCACTTCCAAGCAAATTCTCTCATCTGAATGTCATTCACCATTGCCTGCAGCAAAGCCATGGTGGGACAGTGTTTCCTGGGGCTGGGACTGTTGCAGGGTCACAGAACCAGCCCTGAAAAAGCCCTTACCTGGCTTTCCAAACATGGGCAGCTTGCGAGCCCCATCTGAGGCCGGACACAGAGGGAGAGCTGGCTGACGCGAACCCTGCCCCGGTGACGCCAGTGCAAACTGGAATCACTGATGGGGCGGAGGTTGCAGTAGCCCTTATCAGCCCCCCTCACATTTGTGCTGTGTGGAAGCCAGCCCCCTCGGGGCTCGGACACCTGTAAATGTCATGGCAGCTGTCAGCCCCACGACAGCAATGTCTAGCTGGGCAAGGAAACCGCGGGAGGCGGGTGATGATGGGAGTAGCACTGCGGATAGGCTGTTTGGCTTTCCTGAAGCCTAGATTGCCTTATCTGAAAGGCCATCTGTAGTTTTAATTTATTTTTAGGAGCATTTAGAAGTCCATCTCCTTTCTTGGATGCTTTGTGGAAAGTTGTGCTCTTTACATGTGAAATTAGTGCTGTGGCCTTTCTCCAAAGTGATATCTATCATCCCCCGGGAGAGGGTGGGTTGAGTTCTGAACTGCCACGTCAGGGCTCACGTAGCAGATGTACAGCAGCTTAGCACCCTTCCCCTATACATCGTGTGTGTGCCAGCAGAGCATCCTCAGCCAGGCCTTCTGCCTGCTCTGCTGCAGCTTGTTGCCTCACAAGACACAACCAAAACCAGAAAGCTTGGTTCTGCTTGGTCCACGAGCAGGATGGCTGCTATGGCAGGGAGGTCTCCCTCAAGAAGGTTGTCCCTGGCCTCTGCTGATCCGTGCTCTGCCAGCCACTAGCCTTGCTTTTAAGCCCTGTGGCAGCGTGCAGTGGTCAGCCTGGGTCCAGGCTGCTTTGAAGTTGGTTGCACCCTGTGCAAACAAAGTTTTTCCTGGAGACAAAGACCTTTCACCTGCTACTTTCGTTATCACCTTTGCACAAAATGCAAGCTGGAAGTTGGAAGTGTGGTGTTTGGTTCATCCCAAACTGTACATCATGTGTGGGCTTGGTACCAGGCTTGCCTTGCCAGGTCTCTGCAGCCTGGGCACTTGGACTTCCCCCAGGCTGGACTGGCTACCAGGGGCCAGCCCTGTCCAGGTGAATACACATGGCCCGTCCAGAGGCATTTCCCTGGATGGGTCTCAGAAATCTTTGGGACAGGTGATTTCATTGTGTTCCCTTCCTTCCCCAGCCTCTGCTGTGCTTCTTCATCCTTACTTCATCTTCCCCAGCCCACAGGATGTCTTTTTGGCCTCTGTCCCTTTGCTCTATTGTGTGCAAACGAGCTGTCTGGAGCAGTGGGATGGAGCTCTGCAAGCGGAGCTGTGAGCTCGAGCACGTGTGGTTTAAAATAGCCCCTGTATCCAGGAAGCGAGCTCTGCCTGCCTGACCCATGGCTGCTCCAGACAATGAAACATGATGATCTAAAAATCAGCACGCCTGGGGAAATGGGGAGCAACCTACAAGTTGCCCAGAGGTTCAGCCAAGAGCATGGATGTGCCTGTGGGGAAAAGGAGGAAAGCACAAGGCTGCTTACTGCATCTTGGTGCCATGCTCCTGCCTCTGAGGATTGCTGTCCGTGGGCTATCAAAGGCAAGGCAGCTATGGGGCTTGCTCCTTGTCTCCATCTCCTTGCTGCAGTGGTCTGTGGGGAACTTAGCATGAAAGGGTTTTTGTGCCAGTTCCTGAGATATTGTCTCTGTCCACATTCAGTTTTGTCCTCCTGTGGTTGTGCTCTGCTTTCCTCCCCAAGCAGGGGTTCAGCCTGAGGCTGATGTTGGTGCCTGTGCTCACCCACAGCAGTGGTGGGAAGCCATTTGCGCACAGCGTGGCCAGAAATGAGTGATCTCCAGCCTGTTGGCAGCAAGCACCAGATCCATGATAGCAGTTTGTCCACACTGCCGGTGACCTCAGCAAATGTGTGATAGTGGAGACTTGCCATGTGCATTAAGGGGCAATGCAGCAGAGCTGTAGGATGATTTGGGATGTGCAGGGCAGAGAACTGCTGCTTCTGCTCATAGTCATAGCATAGACAGGTCCTTCAGGTGCCAAAAGGGCTTGTTGCATCCTACTCAGGGACATGCATGGCTGCTGAAACACCAGTCCTGTCCCAGCTCTCTGCCTCCCCACCCTGCTCACTGCTCTCCCTTCCTTTCAAGAAAGAGGACGGCACTGTGAACCGGGACTTCAAGAAGACACGGACAAAGGAACAAGTCACAGAGGCCTTCAGGGAGTTCACCAGAGGAAACCGCAACGTTTTGGTGAGTGGGTGATGGTGGGGGGCTGCCTGGAGGAAGCTCCTCCTGCAGAGGCTGCCCTCAGCTCATCAGCTCCTCACCATAGGGGGCTGCATGAAAAATGCATGAAAACTGGCACAGGAAAACCCCATCCTGCACAGGGGTGAGGGGAGAGCAGCAGAGGGCTCAGAGAGGACATGTCAGCTGCAGCAGCACTGCTTGAGCTGTGTCCAGGTCTACTGAGGCTGCTCAAGGGTTGCTTCCAGAACCTGCTGGGAGGCACAGCCATGCTCTGCTACCTCCTCCGTGGAGCTGTCTGCAGCCTCTGAGCTTGTTTTGTACACCAGCATGTGATGGCAGGGGCTCCCACCCTGGCCAAGCAGGCTGCCCTGCCCTTGGTCTCACAGGAAGGGTGGCCAAAGCATCTCCCCACCCGTATCCCGTGCCCTCCACATGGCCGAGCTGCAGTCAGCATTTCCCAAGTTTCTCTATGTTGCCAGGAGAGTAAGAGATGTAGCAGTAAACAATTTACACTGACTGTGTCAAATATCCTATTTGACAAAGCACTTCCATTTTAAGCTGTGTTATATAAAGCATACAAACACAAGGCTGCAGCTGGAGTGGCCCTTGAGGCTGCCTCCTTCAAACCAAGCACATTCACTTTACCAATAGATACCCAGGGATTGTTCCTGGATTTGCAAATGAAGTTGCCTGGCTGCACTTTATCCCTAGAAAGTTTGGAGCACACTCACACCGTCATACCCTGGCTCTAGACTGGGCTCCTTGGCCAAATCATTGCAATACATCTCCCCATGCATCTCCCCATGCTGAGTGTGAAAATGTAGGTGTATTATAGTGCCCAGGTATCTGTTCTGTGTGCTCCTGTGCTTAGTCCTATCTAAACCTCAACGTGATATTACCGAAGAGGCCACCTTTGAAGCCATTTGCAGGGATGCTTGAACAGGCACTTGGGTCTTGACTGTGTGCTGACCAGTGTGAAAGCACTTCCACCGATGGTAGAAACTTTGCAGAAGTGCTGATAAGGAGTTACAGAAGCATCTCATGATGCTTGGCTGCCTGAGTAATAAAATGACAACTGAGGTGAAGAGTTGACCTGTTAAAAAGAGTGCAGGTAGGATTAAAAAGCAGCCTGGCTGTGTATGCTGCTAAATTAGCTGTTCCCTCCTCGGGAGCACCATGGATGCAGCAGGAAAAGTCTGCAGAAGGGACTGTTTCAGTGCAAGCAAATGCTGTCACTAAGTTTTGGAAGCAACAGGAGCTCACAGGATGATGTGGAGGCCAAAGGGATGAGTGTATCCCAAAAAGGAGGGGACACACTCCCAGAGGACAGGTCTGTGGGAGGATGCTGAGTGCAGGGCAGCTGAGGGACACCACCAGCATCTCCCCATGCAAACTTGGTATCCTGGAGAGGGTGCTGGGAGGGGTGATGTTCCTGCCTGCCCCATGCAGCAGTTTTTATGTAGGCTTCCTGCAGCACTGACAGCTTGGGGGTTTTGTTTGTGTCTTTTCAATTCCAGAACAGTTACCTTAACCGGTTGAAGGGCATCCGTGCTACGCTGGAAACATCCCCGTTCTTCAAGTGCCATGAGGTAAAGACTCATGTTCAGATAGATCTGCTTGAAAATGCAAATGGTTTAATCTCAGCTTGTCCAAGGAGAGAAGTCAGAGGCTGTAAATTTCTACATTTTTGAATTTATCCTTATATCCATATTTTCATACCCCTGTTTATCTAATTCTTCATCAGCTGATGATTGAGAGATATTCATGTGTTTGACATGGGCTCAAGTCTACTGAAAGCTAGTGTTCATACAAATTAAAAGTGGTTTAGGAAGAATTCCGGCTGCTTATGAGCATATATGACTGGTAAAACTCCTTAGTGTGGAAGTGTAGGGGTTTTCTGGAGAGGAATGCCTGTCTGAATGTGCATCAGGTGTCATGTGGCTGCTCCATGTGATCAAACAAGGCTTCAGTATTGCAGATATTCTAGAACTGCCTTTGCTGAGCTGGCTGGGGCACCACAGTAAGGACTATTCATAGAATTATAGAATCACAGAATGGTTTGAAGTTGGAAGGGACCTTAAAGCTCCAACCCCCTGCCATGGGCAGGGACACCTTCCACTAGAGCAGGTTGCTCAAAGTCCTGTCCAACCTGGCCTTGAACACTGCCAGGGATGGGGCAGCCACAGCTTCTCTGGGTACCCTGTGGCAGCACCTCAAAACTCACAGGGAAGAATTTCTTCCTAATGTCTAATCGAAATCTCCCCTCTGTCAGTTTAAAGCCATTCCCCCTTGTCCTGTCACTGCATGATTCCCCTGAAAAGAACTTCCTTCAGAAATGAATGTGCATGAAATCAACATTTTCTGCAGCAAAAATTCATCTCTGGTGGGAATACAAAAAGGAAGCACTACATTTTTTGGCAGTTTCAATGAAATTTGACTACTCCGTAATCTAATTATACCATGTTATTGCTTCAGCATTGGCAACGAGTATTTGCTATTGCATCTGCTTAACAAAATGTGAGAACGCATGTCCTTGGCATGTGTTGTCTATGGGCAAAAGAGCCTCATAGGAACCCTTGACTCAGAGAGCAGGAGCCATAGCTCTAATAGCCCACTGGCCCTCACCAGGAGCCACCTCGGCTCCAGCCACACATGGAAGGGAAATGTCAAAACCCAGGGTTTCAGGTCAGTTCAGCACAGGAAACAAAATGCTCCCTGAAACTAAGCGCCAGGGTTTCATTTGGAAACACAGCAACAAAACAGCCTTTCAAGGATGCTTTGAAAGGAGTTTCCACTCCTTAAAAACTAAAAAGCAGCAGCTTTGACTTTCTGTCCCACTTTCGTGAGATGAAGTGCAGCAGAAGGTCTGCCAAGCTCTGTGTGTCCCTCCACAGGGCCCTCACTGGGCAGCGCTTCTCCAAGGAGCTGCAGGAGAATTTGGAGACCCAGGTCAGGCTTTTCCTTAAAGTTAAAATGCTCTGTCCTGGCCAAGAGTGGGCTATAAGAGCTTAGAAGAAGAGCTCAAGATAAGCATTTCTGAGAAATAATACGTATCTCTGGCCCTTGGATGTTTTCCCAATGCACTGGAGGAGGAAGTCTCCTCAAAAATGTAAATTCATAATAGCTTTTGCAAACAGTACACACTTCCTGTTTGAGACCCTTGTCTAAAGGCAAATGTCAAACTAAACCCTGCTGATAGCACAGACATGGGAGTCCCCAGTAACATTTAGTGCTGCTGTTTCTGAGGGCTGACAGCAGCTGGATGCCCCTAGAGCTGTGCTCCTCCACGTATCTGCACATTGTGTGGGGCAATCCTGGCTCTCAGCATGCTGTGTCCTGTCTAACTGCTACTGATACAAGGGCAAGTGAGTTCGCCATCCACCAGTTCATGCACGTCAGACATAATTTGGAAAGCAATCTTCACGTGGGCCATCTCTGAAGAGCACCCATTGGTGCTTTTCTGTAGTATTGCCTGCTAAAACCTGACTGGAGGAGCAGATTCAGCAGAAGAGCACAATGGTGGATAGCCTGACACCGATGTGTGTTCCCAAGCCTTGGGTCGCCACAGCAGAGTTGCTGATGGGTGTCAGCCTGGAGGCTGGGCTGAGCTGGAGGTATCCACAGGCTGAGCACCTCTGCTCTGTGGGTGGTGAACATTGGGCTTGTGGGGTCTCATCACTGTGCGACAGGCCTTGAGGCTTACGTTGTATAAGGTGATGTGCTTCACCTCCCCAAATGCATCTCTGGGCTTCCCCACACTTGCCCAAACAGTACTTGCAGGATTTTCCCAAAGGCTGATCAGGATATAAAAGAGCTCTTCAAAGCAGATGCAGCTGAGTGAACTCATGGATAAGGAAATTCACCTACATGCACCTCTGTAACTTGCATTCCCAGAGCACTGTGAAAGCCAGGAGGATGTTCTAGGGGAAATGTGGGTGCAGTTGAATGGTGTTTCAGGCCGGGGACAGCACATTGCAAGTTACTTGTACCTGGAGCCTCCCTATCCCTGTGGTGACTGACAGCTGCAGGGCTGGTGAGTGTGAATTGCACAAGCCAGTCGCAAAGAATCAGCCTTGGAAAAAATCCCCACTGAGGTCTGAGACAATTCATCTCATTCTTTCCCTTGACTCAGTTTCCAAAGTGACATCGCTGTCTTTCATGCCCATGTTTTTCTGATCCTCTCCTTCTGCCAAGAGTTGGGATTTGTATGAGTAAATCAGCTCATCTGAATACCCCATCTTCATGTGCAACCACAGCCAGCAACACACAGAGCTTGCTTTTTGCTTGTGCAAAATATCAGCATCATCTCTTGCAGCTTGAGATAAGGTGTCTGAAAGCCCTGAAACTGGCTGAGATTGAGCAATAGGAGCATTGCTAACTGGTCTCTCCTCTCTGCAGGTAATCGGGAGCTCCCTCCTCTTCATTCATGACAAGAAGGAGCAGGCCAAAGTCTGGATGATTGACTTTGGGAAAACCACCCCACTGCCGGAGGGACAAGTTCTGCAGCACAACGTGCCGTGGGTAGAAGGGAACAGAGAGGATGGCTACCTCTGGGGGCTGGACAACCTCATTCAGATCCTGACAGAGTTGTCCCAGAGCGAAGACTTGCATTAAAGCCATGCGTCTGACTCTGCCACTACCCCCAAGCTGCCCCCGACTGACTCTTCTGAACTGCACTACAAGACACTTTCCAGCCCTGTCCCTTCCCATTTGAAAGCTATACTCTCCCTATTTAATGTGTTTTTGTTGTGGTTTTTTAGGTTGTCTCAATTCCCTTTTTTCCCTCCTCTCCATGTAAATAGAGAGCTAACCTGCCAGAACAAAAGTGAACTTGAAACCTTGGCCTTGCAGAGCCGGTGGGAGCACGAGCCGTGCCAGCTGGGATGGGGATGCTTAGGCGAGCACATGCTTCGCCTATCGCACTTACGTCTCTTGCACAGCCTGATTTTAAGAAGACCATTTAAGAGGGCTGGTGGAGGAAGGAGCCTCTCCCTGTGCTGGGATTGGTAGTTTCATCCTGAAAAAACTCAATGGCCATGCCCAGGACCCTCTGGCAGCCAGCGTGTGTGAGCAAGGCCTCAAGATGTCTAAGGATACTGGGGTGGGAGCCCTTCAGTCATCTTTGCCAGCACCTTTCAGCTTAGAGAACTAGCTGTGCTGATTCCTTATGTGATGCTAGAAGGGCAGAATGGGGTTTTCCTTTGTGTTCAAGACATCCCATAGCAGTTGCTCAGTTATCATCAGGTGGCACTGGAGGACAAGGGTTTCCCTCCTGCTGTGGAGCCATGTGGTCAGACACAGGTATTTACCATGGCCACATGCTTCCCACCCATTCCCCCATGCTGGCTGCACTGGAATGGTGGCTAACACTTCTATCTCCTTTCTAGAGACCCATCTTCCCTGCTTGGAGCTGCTTCCGGTGCTCCTTAGCTGAGATCTCCAGCCTTCCACAGTGAATAAAGACTTTGGGCAAGGCTGGGGGAGTGAAAAATAGCTTATAAGGGACTCCTATGAGACCTAAAGTAGCCATCCAGGTTGATCAGTCTTCTTTGGCTCTTCAGTGCGGTGTGGACAGCCCCAGCGCTCCTGCTCCTTCAAAAACACCCAGTTCCCTATTTAGGGTGGAGGCTATTTTTTAACTTCCTGGAACATTTGAACTCAGCTGCTTGCAGCAGGGCTGGCTCCAAAGGTCAGCCCTGGAAAGGATGGTGGGGAGGGAAGGCTGCAGGGCGAGCCGGCAAGGCCCTCATGATGAGGACATAAGGAGCATGTAGGAGCTTGGCAGCCATAAACCCATCCTCAGCTCCATCCCCAAAGCCACCATCTCATCCTGCTTCCAGGAGCGTTGCTCCAGAGCCCCTTTGCCATCGTTCAGTGGTCCAGCGCCCTCAGTGGGAGCTCTTCTTGAGCAATAAGGAAGAGCTGGCCATCGCACTGCCTGCAGCCAAACCCCAGCCTCTTTCCCCAGGATTGATGTCTCCTGAGGATTTTCTCAGTTCATCTCTCACCAGACATGTCTTCAGCTCGTCTGATGCCATTGTAAATGGTTGCACTGTTTTAGTTCCTTGCCAGGCTTTCTAGACTAGCCCATGTGGAAGTGCCTTATAGACTTGCCTCTGTTCCATTAGTGTCATGGAAAAGGTTGGGTTTTTTTTAAGTTATATTTATTTTCATCCCATTTTAATTGCACAAAACACTAAAACGTAATGCATGGAATCCCTCTTTTTTTTTTAACTGTGTTTTTAGTTTTTAAACCATCCCTTTTCCAGCTCTGGAGAAGGGTATGAACAGATATGCATAGATACGTACCACTTACTGCTGTACTTTAGCTTTGAGCTGCTCTTACATATGTATATTATTTTTTAAGCCTGTTTATAAACCAGATTCCTTGCTTCGTGGCTTCAGAAGAAGCAGATTGTTCCTCTCAGATGTCTTATGCCTTTCTGGAGGCTGGAAGGGTTGCTGGAGGGGTTTTCCCTGCTCCCACCACCCCTCTCAGTCATTGGGTCATACAGAAAACAGTCTGAACCGGTTGCAACACCAACGCACAGTGCCTGTAAAGAAGTCCTGTAACCTGCAAATAAAGGCATAGGGGAAGCATTTGCCTGGCGCATGGTCCGTGTCTGCTCTGACAGCCTGGGAACAACCCAGGAGCTGGCTTCTGTGTCCGTGATGGTTCTGAGGGGAATCACACACCAGGATGGATCCTGATCAATGGGACCTGGCTTGGCAGGGAGCAGGGCAGGGTGAGAGCAGAGCTGGGGCTCTGGCTGGGGGTCCAGACTGGGTGATGCCCGAGTTTTTCCATCCCCCTCCTGCAGGAAGCCCACCAAAGGCAGCTCCACGACAGGAACGTGTTCCGTGTGGGTTTTGCTGGTGCTGGGGGATGGCTCCCGCTGAGCGGTTTCGGAGTGCCCCCGTGTGATGTCTGTGCTTAAGACACATCCTGAGTGGCTTGACCTCTACCCCTGCTCCTCTTCCCCAGCGCTTGAGGAAGCACTCGGGACCAAAGGCCACCAGGAAAATCCTGGATTTTGCACTGAAGGAGAAGTCAGGCTGTAGAGCCTGAAGGCCACTCTGGTCCCTCCTGGTTGGCTGTACAAGCAGGAGTCTGTTCTGGGGCTGATGTTGGCCAAGGGCAGACTGCCCCATAGCAAAGTCTGACCTCATGCCCAGAGCCCCCGGAGCAGCCTGGCCCAGGGTCCTGGGGCCCCTGCAGCATCTCTGCTGCTCACCACGACGCCTCTAAAACTAACTGCAGGAGAAACCCAGTGTGGGCTCTGTTTGAAGCCTAGAAACCTCTTGGTGCAAGAGGGAGCTCATAGCGCTGCAGTTGTGCGGCTGCTGAACGTGCGCCTAGCGGTCTCTTGTGGGCTCTCCGCAAGGCGGGCGCACGCATCTGGCAGGCTTGCGCTCCAGCGCAGCATCCTCACCCGCTGCCGGTGTTCTAATCCCAGCTCCAGCTCTCGGGAGCCGCAGGGTGCTCCGTGCCTCCTCTTCCTACCGTGCAGGAAACCAGAGGACTCCAAAAGTCACCCGGGTGCACCCCGGAGTGCAAAACCAGGAGGTAACAGGTGAAACCCTCTCTTGAGAGCTGAGGAAACACCAGGACACGGTGGTGGAGAGGGGAAGGGTGCGAGGGCAGGAAGCCCCTTGTGACTGAGTGCTGGTGTCTGCTGACCCTGGTGTCTATGGGCAGTGCCAAGCTGGGACTGCCAGCGCAGCACACACCATGGCTAGAGCCCTGCTTGCCCCCCACCCAGCTTTGCTGCGCCCGCCGCACCTCGGGTTCCCTCATTCTGCAGGGATTAACAACCTAAGGACCAACACAGAGGAGAGAGGCCAGCGCTTCTGTTAGTGCCACAAAGAGCAGTTTGGATGTCGCTGGGGCATTGTACTGTGGAGCGGAGCCTCCCAGCGCTATCCAGGGGGATGTGGCAGCCTGCTCAGGACTTGGCTGTGGTTGCTGATTGGGGTCTGAGGCTTGTGTGTTGTGGGCTGTTCACAGCACACACTGGTGGGGCTCGGGGGGTCTCCCGGAACCCCCTCAAGAAGTGCTGTGTCCCTGCCATGGATGATGCAGGGCAGTGGCACTGCCTGCCCTGGAGCTCCCACCCCGAAAAAGGGCTGGAGGGTTGCACTGCTGGAACAACGAGACCCCAAAAGCAGGATCTTAAGTGCTTAAATGAGTGACTTGAGCCGCTGGCAGTGCTGCTGGTCATAAACGAAGGTGTGGGGAGCTCGGGAGGTGGATCCCCAGGATGGGGTTTCTTACACTGAGGTGCAGAGCAATGAAATGATGCAGTTTGGGGGCTGGCGCTGCAAACAATGAGGCTTTTCCTCCTGGAGAGGCCTCGCTGTCGCGCCGGGACCAAGTGAGTCTGCGAGCTTGGAAAGTTGGGAGCAACCCTTTGGGTCCCCTTCCGCCGCGGGTGCTGGGTGGGCTCAGCAACCTGGGGGTGCCTTTCGCCTCACCCAGCGCTGCTTGGGGATGCCCCCGACAGCTCCAGGTCCTGCAGCTTTCGCCGTAACGCGTGTGCTGGTCCCTACGGGTCTGCGCACCCCCGGGTTCCCGTGGGGTTTAACCCCAAACCGGGCTGCGCCTTCCGCCCGACCCTGCTGAAGGAGCCGAGGTCCCCTCGCCCCGGGCCGGCGCTTCCCCCCGGGGCCGGTAGGTGGCAGCGCCCTGCGGGCCGGGGCTGCCTTTCCCCGTGGGGAATAGGTTCGGCTGGGGAGCGCTCCCGGCTCTGCCCATTCCGCCCTGGGGACCTGCTCCTCGCCCCCGGCAGTGCTGGGGTCTGTCGCATGGGGCCAGCATCCCGGTTACAGACCCTGGTCTCTTGTCTGGGTCTCATTCGTTCTCTTCTCGGCCTTAAAAAGTAGGAATTTGTGATTGTGAGGGATAAAAAGCAAACCCAAATTTAAACCCCGCCTGCAGAAGCGGGGGGGAGGGGGTGTCCCTCCGTTTGGTTGGCGGTTTTTGCATGTGGTTTTAAGGCCGTGGCACGGGGCACACTCCGCACCCACAAGCCCGCCTCGGGATGAGCATCATCATGCCCCCCCCCATAACGAGGCTGGGGACAAGGATCTGCATCTCCTACACCTCCAGCCCCTGCCCCACTAAGAGCGATGCTCTCCAGCAAGGAACTGGGGCACGGTGAGGAGGGCTTTACACGGGATTACTCGGCGATGCTCCAGGCGCTGGTGCTGCCCTTGTACTGTCAGGTTTCCTCCTTCAACCGCTCCTTCTCTTCACGCTCTCAGACCCGTCCGGCGGCGCTCCCGCTCCGCTCCAGGGAAAAGCTGCGCTTCCCCCCCGCCGCAGCCAGAGAGCACAGGAGAGCTTCGGCTGGCGCCGCTTCGGAGGGAAAGCCCGCGGAAGAGGCTCCCGAGTAATTCCCACGGGAGGAACCTCTGCAGCGGATGCGCCCCTTGCCCCCCCCCCAGCTGACCCCACTGCCGGCGCCCATCGCTGCCCCCTCGGGGCGGGGGATTTGTGTTCCACTGTTAGAGGGTGGCTGATGCACCCAGGCCCCCCTCAGTGCCTGCCTCTCTGCGGGAGCTCCTCTGCTCCTGTGCTCCTGTGCTCGTGTGCTCCTGGCTCAGCCTCCTCGGTCCCCAGCAGCTGGGTGTCCCCAGCACCAGGGGTGCCTCTGCACTGGTTTGGCTTCACTTTAGCCCTGCCATAATCAAACAGGAATACTCCCTCCTTAAAGGCATCTTTTGGGTCACTGGCGGGCACAGCTGGCTCAAAACACAGGGCTGTGGCAGTCCCCAGTGCCACAGGCTGGTCCCAGGACCCTTTTCTCTTGCAGGGATGCTCCCCAGCCCCATGTGCCCCACCACCCAAGTCCCAAGGGGTGCATTTCCATGCATTGCCACCAGGGGGAGCCGCCTGCAGGCAGCCCGTGGCTCCCCATTGGCATGAGCTGCAAACACAGCCTTCCTGCCCAAGATGCTTTTGCCCCATGGGTGTAAGAGCAGCCAACAGCCTGATCTTCCCCAGATGGCCTCATGCAAAGCACACCTGGTTACACTGATTGCTCCACATCACACATAAAGCCTCAACCGCGGTTGTGCTATGGGTAGGGGTCTTGTGTTATTACCAGTGAGAACTGCTGCAGGGCTGGATGAGTCCCAGCATTGTGTGTCATCCCTGGGAAGGTGATGCTTGGTTTGGGAATGGGGTTTGTGTTTTGGGGTGGTAAAAGCCCAGCCTGTGGGGGGGTGGGGGCTGCAGGTGCAAAGGGAGGGTAATTGTCACTGCTGTGTGGTGGCCACTGGAAGGGCAGTTACCTTGGGCCCACCATTGCTGTGCTGAATGGGTGCACAGAGGAGCTGTGGCTGTGTGGTGAGAGCATCTGGGCAGAGCAGTTTGTGCCCAGAGCCAGGGTGAGGTGTGTGTGGTGGCCATGTGCCCCCTATGGGGCTGCTGTGCGGTGTGGAGGAGGTCAGTGGGCCGGGCATCCACCCTGGGGTGCAGTGTGGGGCTTGGGGACAGGAGCAGCTCTGGTGCAGTTTCTGCCCACCGTGGGATGCTGGAGGAGGGCAGAGCAGGGCTGTGATGGGTGTTTCATCTCACCTGGGGCATGAGGTTTGCTGGCTGCGGCCTCCTGCAGGGGCTGCTGTACTGAGAGTAAAGCACCCCAGCAACCTGCTGGTCACCCCATGCCCCGGGGGTTTGGGTGATGGTGCTCTCGAACAGGTACTGTGGTGTCTGCTCCACCAGAGCTGGTGCTGCTGCCCATGTAAGGAGGCAGCAGGGAGCTGCTCATCACCCCTCTGCCTCCTTTATCCCCCTTAAGCCTGCAGATGACAGAGCGCTCCCTGTGATGTGGGTGCCAACAGCCTGCAGGGATGGAGAACTGCTTGTTGCTGCAGGTGAGGGAAAGAAGGACCTGTTCCCATGATGGTGCTCGGATGAGGATAAGGCACAGAGGCTTTTCCCATGGTTCTCTGCCTTCACTGAGCTCCAGTTCTTGACATTCCATTTGTGAGAATTTTTGCTTTACTTCCTTCCCTCCCCTTCTGAGATGGTTGAATTAGGAGGGAGTTACAGAAACTCTCTCCAAGACAATTATCCCACATCTCTCCAGTGGGTTTGCCACGTGATGGTGTGTCTGCATGGGTGTATTAATAGTATCACAATATTATATATCAGTTTTCATCCCAAAGCACTTCATATGCTGAGGGGCGAAGCCTAAATAGAAGGATGAGGCAAGTGAAATGGAGCGTTCAGCCTCACCTCGGATCCCTCAAACCATGGGGCGCAGGAACAGCTTCCTCACTGGTCAGGCACAGAATGAGTCCTGGGGGGCTCCCTGCCCCTGGTGCTGCTGCAAACAGCAGTCTCTGTCCTCCCCCTTCCCTGTTCTCCTTAAAGACAAGCTGCATGGGGCTGGCTGTGTCGGTCGTAGGGTGTCAGCAATGGAGTGTCCCTCCCTGAGGACGGTTACTGATGGCCTGAGCCGGGATGAACCGGGATCTGTGCTGATCCTGATGGCTCCATCCCCAGCTTCCCGGGTGGGTGCCCTCTCCCACTTCTCCAGGGCCATGCTTGGTTTTGGTCTCTTGCCATTCCCCTGCATGAGCCTATGCAATCAGGAGTGTTGTGCTGTGCAGTTCGGATGTCTCCAGTTCTGTCTCCAAGCATTGCCCTTGCATTTGAGGCTATGGAGGGTGAAGATCATGGGCACATTCCCATTGGAATTCCCTCTTGGAGACGTTCTGCCTCCTCCACCGCCCCCCTCAAGTGCTGCTGGGCTCTCTGCATCCCTGCCCTGCCTGTTGGGAGCCTGGGAAGGGAGGACAGCCCTAAACCTGCTCTGGGTGGGCAGCCGATGTCACCGAGCTCTGTGCCATTGATGGCTGCAGCCCCTGCTTCCCCGAGGGGCTGGATGGGGAGCATGAGGTCCCCAGCAGAGGACGGTTGGTGTTGGACAAACCTGCTTGTGTAAAGCTGTGTTTGCAAGGAGCCTTCTACAGAGGGGGAGCATCCAAGCAGGGCCGGGTGAGGGTTGGCAGCCTGAAACCGCCTGTGCTGGTACCTGGGGTTAAAGCTATGAGGCTGTGGCCATTCGTATGAATGAGCAATTGCTTGGAGGCTTTAGACCCCTGCTTGTCTCAGTCCAATGGAAGCCCTGACAAGCCCGGATGGGATCTCCAATGTGGTTCCCAACACACAGTGGCACTTTGGGGTGTTGCATGTTGCAGGAGCATCCCCCGCCAAGGTCTGCTGTGCACAGGCATGCAGGGCTGAGCACCCAGCAGTGGGGCTGCTCTCACACGGGTAGCAGGGATAATGTGCCTGGATACCCTTTAAAGTGTAAAAACCACATGGAAAACCCAGGTGAGAAGGGTTGCTGGTAGGTGTGCGCACAGGGGAAGGGCAGCAGGGCTTCTCCCTCCATTGTCTCTGTTTCAGAGGTGCAGGAAGGTTGCTCACCAGCCCTCTGCTCCCCTGTAAGGCTCTGGGTTGTTAATCCCTTAAGCAAGTCATGTCCTGGCCCCTGACTCCCCTCCTCAGGTGATGAAGGTGTGAGCTGGTGTCTGCAGGCTGCAGGTGCTGGTGGGGTGAGGGTCATTTTGATCGCATGAGGTTTCTCCAGGCTACGTACCGAGGCTGCATTGCACCCCAGCTGTCCAGCAAGAGAATGTATTTAACTTAAAAAGTAGTAATAATCCACGGTATCAAAACACAGCAAGTCACAAGCCAATACTGGGTGAGACAAACAGGCATCAAATGGTCCTCTCTAACCCCTCGGTTTGGGCTCTGGCACAAAAATGAGAGGTGGGCTCACCATTGGGATGCAGATGGCACAGGTAGGCACACACCTATTCCCTGCTTCAGCTGGGAAAAACCTGATACACCCAAGTATGGCCAAACCCAAGGAAAACATGGACTCAAGCCAGTGATGGACAAATACTCCCCTGCCAGCCCATGGAGCAGTGCCTGCATGCATGAGGTGGGTGAGAAAGGGGGTGCTTGGGGCAGTGATGCCATCACCTCCAGGCAGTGCTGGTGGAGGCAAGCTCCTGCTTTGATCCCAAGCCCAAATGTGCCCATTCCCTTTGACCTGCCTGCAGGAAGCATCCTCAGAGCTGGAAGATGGATTAAACTACTCTTGGCTTGATAGTCCTAGAGTGTGTGTGAAGACTTCACATCCCACTGCAGAGTTTTGGTGGAGGAGGAAAAGGGGGTGTCACTTCCCTTTGGATGGTGGGGGGGTGCGGGAGAAACAGGACTGAGTCTTAGCCTGGCTCTAGTTATGCATATGGATGACAAGAGGAGGAAGGATGGCTTGTGGGTGGAACAGGCTCTTGTGGAATTCACTGTCGCCAACCCTGGTTCAGCTGGTGCCACTGTCACCTGGGGGTTTGCAGCGTGCTGGTCCCATGGATGGGTGGATATTGAGTGCCTCCTTAGAAAACCGACTGCAGTACTGCCTGAAAAGTCATTGTGTGTGTGAGCATGAAGTCAGCTAGACAATACAGGGGTGTGTTATCATGCCGTGATTAGCAAGTGTGTGGGAGAAGCTATTGCTTTTGACTGGGAGGAATATAAGATCCAGCCAAGCTTATAGCTCTTCTTGCGTCTGGGCTTTAAATGAACTCTTGGTGATGTCTTCTAGAGGATGCAGTTTGGGTTGAATAGTAGTAAATCGCACTGTGGCTGGAGTGTGTGCATGTATGTGAACTGCAGGGTCATCCCACAACACATAGGAGGCAAGGACGGAATGAGACCGTGACTCTTTGGCTTCCTATCCATGCTGCTCAGAGCAGTACCTCTCCATCACGGTGAGACTACGACAAGGGACCACTTCCAAAGGAACTGGAGGATCTTTAATAAAGCGTGTCACAGTGGATGCAGGTAGGGAGGAACACGGAATGGTTTGGGTTGGAAAGGAACTCAAGATCATCCAGTTCCAACCCCCTGCCATGGGCAGCTCCTTGTTTCAGGAAGCACAGGATGTGGCACAGAGGGAGGCACCTCCTGTGTCCAACACCCTACTAGATGGCACACAGCCCCATTGACCTTCCTGGCTTTGACTGCCGGGAACATCTGAGATGCTGACCTCTGCAGCAAGTGTGGTCAGGCAGGCAAAGGGCTGGGATGGCAGGAGCTGTCTGCCTTAGCACCTTTTCCATGATAAATGTGCATTTGGGCAACACCATCAGACTTAGGTGAAGAAAAAGTGCATGGAAATTGTTGGGCTGACCCAGAATGAAACTGGTTTACAACTGGCCATGTACTTCAAAAACACATTTGGCTTGGTTCCTACCTGGAATTGCTTTCCAATGGAATGATGCTCAGCCTGGCTGGGTTCAAGTAACAAGGAACTGTTTCATTAAAGCCCTTTTTTGAGGTTTTCACGATTGGGGAAGAGCAGCAGAAAACACTGTGCTGTTGGCAGATGGGGGTGAAGCAACTGCATTTATTCTTCATTACCCGTTATCACTCTTTTTAGCTGTAAAACTTGCATCTAAAACATCTATATTTATAAAGCAGATGATGATGCTGGGATTGCCGGGTGCCTTCAGCCAGACCAAGCGTTCACTGGCTGTGACCTCTTGCTATGCCAGCAAGGAGACAGGGGCTGGTTTGCAGCGGTGGTGTGGCACGGACGGCACTGGTGGGATGTCATGGCAGTGCTCCTGCAAGTGGGAGGTGAGATATCCAGCCCTGGTGGTGTTGGTGGGTGTCCTGGAGGAGGTGACCTTTCCCTATGGTGCTCCAGAAAGAGGCATGAAAGCGCTGGGTGGTGAATTTGGCCCTAAAGAGAAACACAAGCATTGGTGATGGAGGGGAAAGCTCCAGATCAGCACTCCTACCTGTGTCTTTGCTGCACGGCTCTTCTCACCAGGCAACCTGATCTAACTGGAGATGTCCCTGCTCATTGCAGGGCTTTTGGACTGGATGAGCTTTGAAGGCCCCTTCCAACCCAAACTACTCTATGCATTGTAAGCACCATGCATGTACCTCCAGCTTGCTGCCAGCTTCCACACCATGGGCTCCTTGAGGAGATGGGCTCTGCCTGGCCTGTCCCTGGCACAAAGCTCTGGTCTCTTATGAGAGGAGGAAAAATAAGTTGCATTTGGGATGTGTGTGATATTAGGGATGGGAGTGAACATTGCTCCCTTCTGACCACTAAGAAAGGACTGAAATCCCTCCTGCAGCTCAGCCTCTGAGCTCACTGCAGCACAACTCCCCATGTCTTGCCACAGGGAGACCTGAAACCAGGCTGAGGGGCTTGCTGCTGCCTGAGAGTGAGCTGCCCTTCACCCCTGGGCTCAGGGGCTGCTTTTAATCAGGACTATTGCAAAACATAGAGGTTTTTGTTAGCATTATCACTGCAGCCGGGCAGCTTTGGGGAAAACACAGTTTGGTGCCTGCTTCCTGTAGCAAGGTCAATCTATGAAGTTGCTCCTGTCCTAAAGCAGAGAGTGGGAATCTGTCTGGTGCTAATTAAAATTCATTAAGCAAATCCCCATGACAGGCAGAAATAAGGCCTTTCATCCTGGCTGTTCATTTGACAGATGTCGGAGCCTCTGCATGTTGGCTGTTTTCTTGGCTTCACCAATTTGGTAGGTCAAAACCAAGGTATTTTTATAGACCCTGAAGGTAAATGATAAACCCCACACCTCCCCTGCGCAGGGCTGCTGGTGGCAAACTCTCTTATGCAATAGATGTGGGCAGCACACAGGCATAACTGAAGTGATGCTCTCTGGAGACCTGTGGCCCTCCTGAATAGGGCAGCATTTCCACACAAGCCCTCCTCCACTAATCCAGTTCTCCCATCTTCACTAGAGTACGGGGACAGACAGCACCAAACATGGCCCAAAAGGCCAGCAAAACCCTGGAGATGCTGACAAGGAGCTAATCCTGCCACTTCTTCTTCCTAGGGGACCTGCTGTATAGGTGCTGGGTCTGATGCCTGTATATCTGATGCCACAGGAGATGTGACTTCTGGCAGTTTAATGCCCAGCTTGCTTAACCCTCCCCAGTCTGAGGCTTCCTTCACTCCTTGTCCACTGGATATTTAAATTCATCTCAAAGTAAATCCACCTTCACAGGCAGCAGAACAAGTTGCTCTTAAGCCATGCTGGGCTGCTCACATGTCTGAGCTTCTATGCCCAGAGGCTTTGCTTGGTTTCTTCTCAACACCTTTACCAGCTGGCCTAGGGAAACCTGTCAGCCACATCTGCAGAGGCTCCTGCACATCCACCCTGAGACCACAGCACAACTGACTTGATGCTAGAGTGGCACCTGGAGTTAGCACTCAGAGCTGCCATTCTGTTTTGGCAGGTGCGACAGGTAACCATTGCTCTTGGTCATTGTGCTCACTGCAATGGCAAGTTGCTTGTGTGACTTAATGACTACTTATAAACCTCAAAAAGGAGTTCTCACCAAGCACAGCCGCAGCTTGTGAAGGTGTCTTCCAGCTACTGATCTCCTGTTTGCTTTTGGTTGATTCTATTTACCCCTTATTTTCCCAGGTGGGAAATGAAGGAGCAGGACTTTTCTGTCTCATAGTAAATGATGAAGCTCAATTCAGTAACATCCGTACAGTCCTGCAAGCCACAGAACTGCAAGTGCTACAGCACAGGTCACTGAGCAGGCACTTCTTAACCAGTCCTTTTGGTAGAAACGGCCAAAGAAAGTTGAAATTATTGAATATCACAAGCAGAAACCCTTTTGGTGACTGCTGTGGCAATGGTAATCTTGAGGAGCTCATCCCCTGGCTTTAATACAGGTGTTGGATGGCTCTCAGGTTCCATCTTTCCAACACTGACCTACCAAGAGTTGATCGTTCTCAAAGCGCTGCTGTCTCGCAAGTCTCTCCTTGGCAAGGCAAGGTAACCCTGCCGCACTGTGGTGCAATGTGTGGCAGGATAACTGTGCTGCTTTTCCTTTTGAGCGCTGGGAGAACAAGAAGCGCTGACTGGCGCTTGTCTTCCAGTGAAACCTGCCTCGCTGCTGCCTGTGTCGTGTGGCTTTCATCTCACTAAAAGCTGGCATTTTTTCATCTGTCTTCCCCTGCAGTTACAACTGAGCAGTTCTCCTGCCTGCACCATGTTACAGATCTTTGCTGCTGTGGAGCAGCCCAAAAAGCTGAGCTCAGCACCCCCATTCGGATACACGGTAGTTGCTAAATACCTATTTATGGATGGTCAACATAGCAGCGTGAGGCAGCCTGAGAAAGAAATGCAGCCTGAGTTATTCCTGTGGTCTTGCTTTGGAGGCTGTTAATTTACTGCACATGGCTGTTTCTCAGCTGCAGTGACTTGTCTATCACCTACAGTGGCAGGGGGTTTATTTCTGTTAGTATCTGGCCAGGACCATCCCCAAGCAAGAGCAGCAGTCTGACTTTGCCCTCTTTCATCAGAGCTCTTCTGTAACCTCTTTGGAGTGGAAAAGCAGCCACGTCCCCCTGGGCTGATCTCTGGCACTGCTGAAACACCAGCCAGGATCAGACCAGTCACTCTGCCCAGATGCCCTACCCAACCAGGACTGCTGCTGAGACCTGGTTAGCACCAGGTCATGGTACTCGAGCTCTGGATACTTACCTTGGAGAAGCGGAGCAGGGATGCTGCTTCAGCCAGGAACACGTGCTGGGCTGTAATGGGATCCATTTCCAAAGCATGGAGACACTGCCACCAAGTTCCTTTCAGAGGGAGGGGAGAAAAAGTCTTTCTTGGCTCCCCCAGTATTGTTCTACAATAGAAGCCTTTGGCAAGGTCCGTTGCTAGATAAAGTCCCCCCAGGGCTGGTGGGAGGTCTGGTCATCACATAGTGCCAGTGGATGGAAGCAGGGGATGGCCTCAGTCTGTTCATCAGTACAGCATGATTTACAGCAAGCACGTTTCTCAAGACATCTGCACGAACAGAGCTTCATTGAGCATCATATATACACAGTGAGCAGGGGAGGCTGGGCTGAGCCCTCTGCTACCACGAAGTAGTCAAGGATGGACTCTCAGGGTGGGGGAAAAGTACAACTGGTTTGCTTCTATATACTGTGGATGTATCTCTTATTAGCTCCTTGGCATTTGATGTCACAGCTAGTTTCCTTTAACAGTGAGCATGAAAAGGAGGCAAAACATCTTCAGCTACTTCCTCCTGGGACGAGAGAGAAAGCAGCACCTCCAGCTCCTTTGCCAAGGGTGTTTCCTTCTCCTGGCACCATCCTTCTCCTCCTCATCAGCCGCCCATCGTGTGCTGGCCAGGACCAGTCCTACCCCATGCCGTGCTTGCCCCATCTCTGCTGCCCAATGGGATCAGTGCAAATCTCTGTCGGCTGCTCTGCACCTCCGCTCCGCTGGACAGGCAGATGGACCGGGTTCAAACAGAAGGAAACAAAACAAAAGGAAGAAGAAAGACAAAGGGTAATGAAAAGGTCCGTGGCCCGCAGCTGCCAAAGGAAATCTCTCGCCGTGTTTCTCTGACCATACTTGTCCCAGCCACTACAGCTGCTGTGGGATCCCCTGCTCCTTGTAGCCTGTGAGGAGGGAGGGGAAGGGAACATGATTAGTGTTAATTCCTAATGAGGACCCTCAAGTGAGCCTGGTTTACCAGGAGTGGCAAACTACATGGGAAAACAGGGGCACTGTCCTGGTCAGGCTCAGCCTTGCCTGGCTTTAGGCAGTGCTTTCCCCATGCAGCCATGGGGTGCAACCACCTTCCTGGGCACAGGAAGGCAGGAAGCCTTGCTGCCGTGGTGCCTGCCTGTCACCAGCTCCGGCATGGGCAGAGGCACATCTGCTTGAGGAGGCTATAAAGGCACGGGAGGTACTGGTGTCCATCAATTCCAGTCCAGCCCAGTAACATAAAGCCTTTATGGAACGTGGTTTTCTGCAGCATAGGGGAAATGTATGCCTTATTTGCTGCTCCAGACATGGCTCTTCCCGAGTGCTGACCTGGCAGCCTGGCGGCTGTGCATCCAGCACGCATATCTATTAATGATCTATGTCAGAACCTTGTCCTTCCAGAGGACTGCCAGGTAGGAGGAGGCTGGTTTCCCATATCTACCTTTTTGCTCCTGTGCTGGCTTTTGCTAACAGAGCTCTCCAGCAGCAACCAATCTGCACTGCAGTTTGTGGAGGTGAACAAACATCTCCTGGGGCAGAAGGGGGATGCCTTTAATCACAGGCTGATGTGTCAGAGTTCAAACATGGACTGCAGCGTGCCTCTGCGGGCCCTTCCACTAATGATGTTCTCCTGCCTTGTTCTGCGCTTGCTTTGCTCCAGCCCAGCAGCACTACGGGTGCTTTTGTTGGGGCACAGCAGCCATCAGGTGGAACTGGAGAAAACGAAGGTCTTCAGCAGCAAAGCCAATGGCACTGGGAAACTGCCTGGATGCTGCCTCCTTCACAACCCCTCCTCTTCCCATGGTTTAATGCATCTCCCAACCAAGGCAGCAGAGCCCTGGGTTCTGGGGCCACACTTTATGTGTTACCCCATAGATAGTGGTTGAGGGGAGTTTGCAAATCCCATAGGGATGTCCCCATAGAGGGGCTTCTTTCCCCTGGGGAGACAGGGCCAGGAAATGCAATAGGAGAGCACCCGCAGCTCTTGTGCAGACACAGGATAAGGAGAAAAACACTGGGTTTTTCAACACTTTCCTAGGTGGTTGCAATGACTGCACCTGAAGCTTTACCTGCTTCCTCTTCAACAGAAGCTGTTGTTGTTACTACAGCAGTCTCAATGCACAAGATCTCCTTTTTAAGGAAGGAAACAAACCGTCCTTACCTTCACTGCAGCGCAGATCTTTCATCTAGAAACGTTTTAATACTTGGAGGTTCTCTTTATTTAAACAACATAGGTAGCCTGTCATTCTTATACCCTGCCTTTCAACCGAGCCTGAGAGTTCACATCTCAGGGTGCTCTTCAAGCACTTTTCCATCAATGCTTTCTGATATTTCTTTCCAACCCTTATGTCAGGCTTTTGGAAGCCCCTTGAAGCTGAACACGAAACAGCAGCAGGTACCACAACCTCTGTCTTTAAGGGACTTTTTGCTGAACTAAGAATTGGCCCTGGCAAATGAACTTTGTACTGTGGAAAAGTCCATGCATTCACCCAGCCTTGGCAGTCTGGATCTCCTGCTGCTAAATGAGCACAAGGAATAGAGGAGGAGATTAATGACACCTCTCAGCACGCACTACCCTGCACTGCCTTGCTGTCCATCATGTGCAGCTGAATAGGAAGATTCTCGCATCTTTCAAACAGCTTTTTCTAAGGGGGGGAATGAGAGTTTCTTATACATTTATGACCTAAGTGTGAGTCAGCTCTGAAAGAAAGACAAGCCAGTTGGAAACCTGGAATACGCGCTTGTCTACAGCACAGGTTTAATTTGTTTAGGGAGCGCAGTAAAGGAACCACATGGACTAGGGCTGGGGCATGCCATAAATCCTTAGCTAAAGAAACCAAGCTGGGTTATGCTTACATTAACTTGCTTGCATAGCCATGGCGTTTATTAAGATATAATAGAAACCCTTTCAGTTCTGCATCAGTTTCGAAGCTGGCTGGAAGCCAGTTGCAGTGGCTGAGCCTGTGTATCTCTTACGTGACCAACGTAAGCCAAGAGGTGACAAAGATGACCTGTCCGATGCTAAACTTATTAAACTAGTTCAGACTTATTAGTTTATAGGTGGAAACAGTTATTGCATTTCTTGCATAGGGACAGCTATTCTGTAGGAAGCAGCTTCACCTTAGTACATCTACGTTACAGTTAAGGTGCAGTTCTGTAAAGCAGACAGCTTGGGACCAAGATTGAGTTGACCTGAGGATCTGTGCTCAAAATCGCTGATTTAATCAAGTTTGCTTGAAATTGCATCTCTTCTGTAAACCACTGCAAGTCAGATTCAGGCTAGAAGAAACCGCTCTGTGCACAGGCGGTCCACAGGGACTGGGTTCATGCAGAGGGTGGCCTTGGGATGCTCACAAGGCTGAAACAGGTCTCTGCCCTGCTCCAATGGTGCTACTGGGGCAGCCCAAGGGGCATTTCAGTGCTGGGTGAAGAACACGTCTCTGGGGCTGTGTGGCCACAGGACAGACACAGAGACAGGTGACACACACACATATAGAGGCACAACTGGACTTGGGCTGGGAGGGGGCAGCACTGACCAAAATGAACCCCAGCTTGTCCTGGCTGATGCTTGCTGCTGTCCATGGGGAGCTGCCTCAGGGCAGGAGAGTAGGATAAGGAAGAGCAGAAACAAACTTACCTTGTGAAACTTTGATGATGAACGAAAGGAGGCAAAGGAACATG
This sequence comes from Amazona ochrocephala, assembly GCA_039720435.1. Classification (NCBI taxonomy): domain Eukaryota; kingdom Metazoa; phylum Chordata; class Aves; order Psittaciformes; family Psittacidae; genus Amazona; species Amazona ochrocephala. The sequence continues at coordinate 115,495,664 of CM077878.1, read as the reverse complement.
AAAGAAAGAGAGAGGGAGAAATGTAACTGTAGACAATATACCCGAAACACATGGAGAGCCAGAAAAGAACGAATAAATCAGGGCTGCAAAGCAAACAGAGAACAGCTGCTCTACATCAGACACTCACACCAGGGCTGAACACTAAAATCCTTGTACTTGAAGCAGATGGATTCATTTGGGGCTCTTGTTTAAAGAGGATGGAGGAACCCTCATCTGCTTTTCAGCTCACCACTTGCTTGTGCCCACAGGTAATTTACAACCACAGCATTCCTCAGCCTGGCTGCATGCTGCAAACCCTGGTGGCATCTCATATCCCTACGATACTACAAGAGCTTACCCTACCGCAGCATTTGGTAGGTGCTTCCCTCAGGCATGGTTTGGGGAACAGCAATATTTAGATTTAAGAAATAAAAAAAGTAATAGGTCTAAGTGGGCAATTTGTCCTCAGTATCCCCTTCACCTCATGAGGGGTTACCAGCTGGGTGAGGATGTTGTTCTCTTCAGTGTCTCTCTAGTGCTTTCTGCTCCCTTTCCTTCCCAGGGCAGCTGCGTTACCTGCCCTAGCAGATGCCCCGCAGAGAAGAGAGGCTCAGTGATGCTTTCCAAAGTCCCTTGTAGCTCGAGCGTACTGTAACCATGCAATCATCTGCTGCTGCTTCTGGCAAGGTCTGAATGCTGTAATTAGCAAAGGAGTGACAAGTGGACAGCAAGATTACAGGCAACCTATTGCTACTGGCTGGCAATCAGTCCCTGAGAGCCAGCTGCCCACTGCAGGAGCAGGGGCTGCAGCAGGAGTCCCCATCCTGTGGTACCATAAGCGATGACACCTTGGCTCATTCATAAACCCACACTTGACTCTTTGTCTGCATTCATTAGAGGCAAAACAACGCCTGGATAAACAGTCCCTGACTTCTGTCCCCTGTGCCACCCCAGTGTGACATTACTGCATTGATTTCCGCGCTATTTCTGTCAAGAAACGGCACGAACCCTTTTATAACAAGCTCTGTGCAGTTGGGGAGTTCCTGGAAAGGCCATTCCTCTGCCTTCGTTCTGCACAATGCAGCTAATGAAGACGTGTGCTGTGTGGGCTGGGGACAAGGTGCACCATTAGCAGAGGGAACCTTGCCCAGAAAGCCTTAGGAGGCTCATTTTCCAGTTTGTCTTGGCAAGCCAATTAGCTCTGTTTCACCTCAGCTCCATGCAGCCATGGCAAAGGGCAGCGAGGGGAGAGTCCAGATTATTTTGTTCAAAAGAATTCAGTATCTACCTTTGCTTTCAGACAGCAAGTAAAGGAAACGACAGCTCCACAGCCATATGGCTGCTTAAGGAAGATGTCTGTGGCATTTAATGGGGCCAGCTGGCAATCCATTTAAATTAGCAGAGAAAATGACCCATGCCATTGTGCTGCCAAAAGGAACTACAGTGTGAGAGCAAAACCGCATTCAGTTAATCTTCCTTCTGCTAAAGGGCACCTTACAGGAGATGAGGGCTGGATGGGGCTCTGTGAGGTCAGTTGATCTCTTCCCATGTCCCACTTTGCTTGCGACAGATGTGAGTCCACCTGCTGTTGGGGTCTTCCAGTGACAGAGAACAGATCCTGCCGTGCCACCTCTTCAGCATTTTGACCTTACCAGGGGAAAAGCATCTCCTAATTCCACACACATCTTCCCTGCTGTTAGTTAAGTCTGTCTTAGGCTAAACTGCAGCCCTCTCACATTTACTACCCTGCTGAACCTCTTCACTGCCTGCTGTCTCATGGTCCTCTGGACTCCCTCCGAGTTGTCCATGTGAAGTACAGTCTCCAACGCTGGCCATGAGCCTCAACGCATCTTTACGTGTGCTAATAAAGTTGAGGGGACCAGTTGATGTCCTACAGGCTCTGCTCCTGCCTGCCTCATGGTGTTTGCTCCCTCCACAGCACTTCATTCTCTTGCAGCTTGTGAAAACTTCTCTGAAATACAAGTTGCTCCCTAATGTGTATTTATGCAGTTGATTATAATCCTTCCTTAGTGTCTTGAGCTTGTCTCGACTGAATAGCGTTTATTTTTCAGTCCATTTCTTTGATTTGCTTGACTCCATACACTGCCCTCACACACATCCATACCCAGCCTTGTAGCTGGCTGGTAAGCCCCTTCAGTCCATCATCGAGCCATGAATGAAAATACTGAACAGAGCTGGGTTCGGGAGGGACCTTTCGACACCCAGTTCCTTGTATCATTCCAGTTCAGGAGAATGAATCTAGAGCACAGTTCTCAAGTGCATTTTCACCCAGGCCACCTCTCCCTGGTTTGTGGGTAGGAGCGCTGTGTGAGAACGTGTCAGTGCCTGAAAGTCAGGAAGGATGGGTGGCCACCACCACTCAGAATGGGTCCCTCTGCCACAGAAGAGGATCGAGACAGTCTGACAGCTTGTTCTGGACAAACGTGGGCTTACTTAGTTTCTTTGATCTTCTTTAAGCATGCAATCACTTGATGGATGCAGTTTGATTATTTCTTCTAGGAACTAAAGTATACCAGATCGGCCTGTAATTGTTCTTGTTCTCTTCTCATCAAAGACAGCATTATATTATCCCCAAATCGCTCCCTCGGAGTAAGTTCCCCTTTCAATAGCTGAGAATTAGCACTAGAAGATGAAAGATATCATCAAGCCTCCCTAACTCCCACCCAACTCTCTACCAGCTAACAGGCAGGCACATTCCGATCCAGGGACTTGGGGATCCATCCTGATTCATCCCCTCACAGAAAGCTGGAGCAGGTCCCTGAGCTCCAGCTGCTTCCCACCCTTCTCCTCGCTAAGAGCCTCCACCAGCTTAAACAACCACCTCCTGTGCCCTTCTCTAGCCCATCAAAATTGCATGGCATCCTCTCAGGGATGCCTGGAATTGGCCATTTCAAGGTGAGGAAGACTAGAGGTGGGCAGTGATTCCATAGTTAACTATTTCCCACCTGCACACAGACTCAAGTTGCAATGGAATTGCAAAAAGGTGTACAATTTCTGTCTAGTGCATCAAACAGTTTGCACACAAACAAAACCCATCCAGAGCAAACTGTTTCCTGCCAGTGTTTTTAAATGGAATGTCTTATTTGTTGCATTTGAGAGTTATTACCGTTTGGGGGGGGTTTAACATGAAAACAACACATGAAAACCCAGCCCATGTGGGGTCTGACAGCGTTGTTTGGTGCAGCTGGGAGAAATTGATTACTTCTGTTCTTTGACTGAAAAATGAGTTTTTCCCTTTTATTCTCCATCAACCACGAGCTGCTTTATTTAGCCATTGTTTTCTCTGCATGGTAAGTAAACTTAAAAACCAGCTATTTAATGAGACAGCAAGAAACTGCCGAGGGCTGCAACTTGTCAGATTATATATAGCTGGTTAACATAAGACATGTTGACTCCTCTTAACCTTCTCGACTGCCACCAGAGGGGATGGGGTGAAATACTGTTGTGGTAGCTGGAGAGGGACTCTTCATCAGGGACTGTAGTGATAGGACAAGGAGTAATGGGTTTAAGTTTAAACAGAGGAAGTTCAGGTTAGATATAACAAAGAAGTTCTTTACCGTGAGGCACTGGAATTAGTTGCCCAAGGAAGCTGTGAATGCTCCATCCCTGGTAGTGTTAAAGTCCAGGTTGGACGGGGCTTGGAGCAACCTGGTCTAGGGTGAGGCATCCCTGCCCATGGCAGGGGGTTGGAAATGGATGATCTTAAGGTCCTTTCCAACCCAAACCATTCTGTGATTCTATGGTTAGGGACCTCCTGCCTAACTATCCCCATCACATGCTGCTCAGGCACCCTCTGCCTCCCAGACTGGTGGGGTCCAGCAAGGTGTGGGGCACAGCTTCGGGGCAGTACTTCCAAGGTGTATGGTTCTCCCCAGAAACCAAACTGGAAAACCTACAGTAAGACCCTCCTGACCTCCAGCCACTCTACCTGAAGGATGCACATGAACAGGACCATGGAGGAAAGCAAGTCATGGTTTTAGCTACAGCCCCTTATCTGGACAGATTCTTTCCTGCCTCTCCCCACAGCTGCACACCTGGGTCCTGCCAAACAGCAAACTGCACACGGAGGCTGTCCAGCAGAGGAACAGCAGGAGAGCATATGATTATGAACATGTAATTATGGGATTACACACAGAATGGGCAGGTTCTTAAAAGACACGTCACAGATGTACACTGATTCACAGTATACCCTCAGAAACAGCTTGGGCTACCCCTGCTCTGTGGGTACACCTGAGAGGAGACTTGGCAGGTGGTTTGCAGTGAAAAACAAAGGGCAATGCTGCTTCTGAACTGAAGAAAGCCTTTTGCTTCTCTTATGTTCAGGTTTTAAGCATCCATTGTTTGCTCCGCATGGGGATTGCCCTTAACTCAGCCTATAAATTGAAGCTGGCTCAGCAATTAGGGGGGTTGGTGAGTGGGTTTAACCCTTGGGCTTGGCAGTCGAAGATGTGCACTGGTTTCCTGCTGGTTTTTCCATTTCATGATGACAAAGTGGAGCCCCTTCAAACCAAAAAGCAAAAGCTGCTCGGTGAGATGCTCTCTGGGAGAAGTGCTTCCTTCTGGGAACTGCCTGCCCTGCCAGCATGAAGGATCTCAGGCCTGTTTGGTTTGGGGCAATGCCCTCCAGCCTCTGCCAGCCTTTGGAAAGGGACTGGGGTGCAACCATACCCTGAGTTGTGGGCTGCTTCTGGCTTTGGAGGTGAGGCTGTCACCTTAATCCTCTCTGATAGGATAAAGGTATGATACAACTTTTACACCCGTAGGAGTCTCTAGCAGATAAAGTTACAGATCCTGTATTCTAGATTGGTAATGTGTACTAACTGGGTGACCTAAATTATGTATGTTTATAAAAGGACTCCTTTTTTTTTCCCCTAAATTAATGTTTTGGAGGCTCCTTAAAGAGTGTAGGGGAAACCCTTCTGGGAGTAGCTAAACTCTCCTTCTTAGCCTAAGATCTTGCTGTCAAACATCAAGAAAAGCCTCCGGGTCAGTGTATCCTGGGGAGAAAGGGGAGGGTCCAGGAGAGCCCCCAGGGCTTTTCTGGGTACAGATGGTCCTGTGTGCTCCTTGGGAGCAGGACAAGCCCAAGGGAAGGTCTCATTGCCCAGACTGATGCAGTTGGAGTCACAAGCAAGAAAGGGCTTTCTCATTCAAACACACACACAGAAGTGACCAGGACAGGACACCAGGAGTCACAGTGCTGGGGGGCCTCATCCCTTCCTGCATTTTTCATTTCATAAAAGGGAAAGGAAGATCCTAACCCATGAGGCTCTTCCAGATGTGTCACAGGGCCCACCCCAACCACCTCCCAGCCTGCTGTGTTTCTGATGGGCTTGCAGAGCCCATCCTGTGGCTCTTCTTCCCTACAGTCCAATGGCTTGTATTAGCAACCCCGGCGTGGATAGGAGAAGTCAGGGGGGTGAGTGCACTGTACTTACTTGCGAGAATGACCATGTCCATCCCCCAAAATATACTCATAATCCAGCCAACCATCACGATCGCTGTCAGGATCTGAATCAGAGCAGCAGCAATGTTCAGCCAGAACACACAACACATGTGCCTGTCGGGGAGGTCAGTCCGGGCTCCACATAGCACGGTGAAAGCAGATACAAACGTTCCTAGGGAGAGAGCAGCAACAAAACACAAAGTGAAAGCCACGGCTTCGCGCCAGATTCCTTCCCTTAGACCCACTTATAGCATCCCACTCCTTGTGCTCCCACTGCAGTGCTGGGAACACAGGAGGACAAACAGAGGCACAGCCACATCTCACTCGAACACACTGCTTTCTCCCATTGAATTACACTGATATGAACCAGGACAGAAAAAAAGCTCTTTGGGTTTTGGCTCCTTGCTCCCCACCCAACAGTAACCATTTATGTACTGTAGGCAGGTTACAAGGGACTGATGCATTTGTGGAAACACCAGTCTACCTTTTTGTTTGCCTGGTGGGTCTCTCTTGGGGAGAATGTTTACTACACAGAAGCTCTACAATGGAAAACTGCACCACAGTTAAGAGCAGAACTGGCTCTAGAAAGCTGTGCGGTCTGGCAGTCTGTTACTGCCCACAGATGCTGCTCTGGAAGGAGCACAAAAATTAAAAGGGATGCAATGTGGCACTGCATCTTTGCACAACGCCTTCCCCAGTCACAAGCTACCTGAGAGCGTGTTTAAACAAAGCAGGAGTAGCTAAACCAATGCTGGAGCCATAAAGCCAGGTGGTTTGGTGTTGAAGCCTGTGGCTCTGCTTGAAACCAACTTACAATCACCCTTCAGGCTTCCTATGACAATTTGGATGAAGGATCTTGTTGATGTACAGAAGTTAAAGTGGGGGAGGAAACCACACCACAGCAGCCTTTGCAAAGATTCTTCCTAAATATACCATTTACTGATCATTTATTTGCAGGTGATGTCCCGAGCCCAGGACAAGCTGAAACCCGCAGCTTGGGGAAGCTTTGTCTGTCCCACAACCAATCTTCAGAAACACACAGGCGAAGAGCAGAAGGTGCTGTTTCTGACCCCTACAGTGCGGGAGTTGTTGGCCAGGAGGTTCAGTCACCAGATGCATGTATGCATTTCAACACTTCTTAACATTATGAATTGTCTTTGGGTTCTTTTATACAAGTACAGGTGCAAAGGTGCAACGTGGACTGTACTGGATAACCTGGTTCTGTGAAACGCTTTCTTTAATGAATGTCTAGAATTAAAAATCCTGCACCATAATGCCCAGTGGTTTCTACGAGCATTACCCCTTTCCCTATCAAAGGATGAAAGCCTGCAAACGCCCTGTAAGATGTGACTGTGATCTTCAGTCCCCCCACGAGCCTTGTTAAACTCGGAGGAAGGAGGGAGTCCCTTGGTTTAACTGAAGATGGGGAGACAATACTCGGTTTAAACCCTTCTAGAAGACCTCACCAGACAGAGAGAGAGCAGAAGGATCTGGTTAGGAGCAAAATACCACTTCATCCTGCACTGCCAGTGTGGTGGAGGTGGTCATCTCTTCCATTGCTTTATCTCCTTCAATAGGTCACAAGGATAACAGGCAATTAAGATGCTGAAATGCTGGTGAAGGCTGGCTACAGCCTGGTTTTAATCTCGCCATCCTCTGCAGGCTTCAACTCCAGCATGTTCCCAACACTCCACCAGCTCCTGAAACCCCATTCACCTTCCTGCCCCTGGCTCTATCTGATCTTATGCTCCCTCCTGCTCTCTTTGCCACCTGGAGCAGCACCAGGGCAGAGGTGAATGGGGGAGCGCTGCTGGGGTGCTGGGAGGCAGCCGTATGGCAGGGAGAGGAGCAGCCTCTTCTCCGACGGATTTCCATGTCTTTTGTGTCCTCCATTGGGCTTTATGTGAGATCTCTGCCACATTTCACATATTTTCCCATTATAGTTCCTCCAAAGCAGAAGGAAGCCTGGAACATTCCCCCATGCTTGTGATACTGTTGCCTGCAAAGTTACACCACAGCACTCTCTGAGATTAAATATGGATTGAGGCAAGATCAGAGCCTGCGTGTTTACATTTTCCCATCAGGACACAGAATCTTGCCAAATGGAAATGCATGTCTCTTTTTGAAATGAAAATGAAAACCCTTCCCTCTTGCCTTACTTTTAACTCTTCCAAGACATTATGACCAAAAAAAAGGCCATAAATGAGCAATAATTCTTAAACTACAGCTTCAAATCCTTCCAGTGAAGCTTTTAAGATTTTTACATCATTAGTGACTGCTGAATTAGCTGATTAATCCCCTAAACACCACAATGACTAAGCTAATGTCCAGTCCCGTTCAGAAAGGAATAAAGCAAACAAAGCAGTTGAGCGTCCTTCCTTGGACAGGGAACTGATACAGAAATTAGGATTAAAATCTCATGGACCTTGGTTTATGATTCCTCCTTCAGGCCATTTTCCTACTCATGGGAGCCAATTAATTTTCTAATGCCAGTGCATCTTCTTTATTAACTATAATTAACTTTGGGAGGTTGTTGGCATTTTTAAACACAAGACTTGAGACATGCCAGCAGGCATAAAACAGGAGTATTTTTTTGCTGTAGTTCACATACGCTTCAAAATGTGAAGCAGAAGAAAGACTCTGAAATGCATTTGCCAAGGTAGATGTTTTCCCCTTAAGAAGCCACCGTAGTCACACACTGCCGAATATGGAAGCATTTGCATCTGGAAGCAGAGAGATGGAGAGGAGGAGGAAGGCAAGCAATCTGGATCTGCTGATAGCTCCTGGCTGCGTCAGAGCTGGGGCACCAAACCATTTCCCCTCCTGTCCAAGCATTCAGACACTTGAATAGCTATGGCCTGGAAATCATAAACTTCGTACACAAACTGCAGCTGGAATGATGCTGGCCAAATAAATCTGCTGCCCCAGAAGGTCTCACGCTGCGAGTGTAACCAGCAAGCACACAAACTGCTGACATTGCAAGCAGATGTAAACTGAAAGCTCCCGTATGCCAGCGTAAGTAATTTATAGCAAGCGTTTCTTATATCTTCCCAATGAAAAATACCCAAACCACAGTAAAATCTGGGAATATTCTATATCACATTAATTAGTACAGGGAGGGTGGGAGCTGAGGTTTGTCCTTCTGGAGCAGCTTCAGGGCCAGGCTGGGAGGCAACAGGAACCCGAGCTTACTCTTTTGACTCATGTCATCTCACATGGGGCACTGTCAGCCAGCTAAGGCATCCATACAGGGCTGGCCAAGGAAAGAGAGCCCCTGGGAGCCTGTGTTTGCTTTTGCTGTCAGCAGAATTAGGGTATTTTTAGCTTACACCAGTAAATATGGAAGACTTAGTGTCTCCAACAGTTTAACCCATTGAACATTAAGGGGATGTGTTATCTGCAGAATAACACTGTGAAGAGAGAGATGAAGGAGGGGTTTTGCCCTTTCTCTCCTCTCCAGTCTACTGTCATGCAGGATGAAGTCTCCTCCCTGGTGTATGCTGGAATGTGCGTGTATGGATGGATGTATGCATGGCCTTCCTAAGAGCATCACCCACTCCTGGCCCCACAGAGTACACTAAACTAGTACAAGAGGAATAGTTTGGGGGTTTTATTTCCTCTTGGAGGAAGAACATCCTGGAGAGAGCCCTCTGGGGTCACAATGCTTGGGTTGCTTATCCTGGGTGGAAGATGACATGAGGACAAGCCCTGAGCAGTCTCCTCCATGCTGAGTGCAGGAGTGAATGTGTTATAGAAAAACTTAAGCTGCATGAGAAGTTTTTCTCTCCTTTTTGTTGCTTGCAAGAAAGCTTCAGTCAGACATGGAGCCTGGCACAGTTCATGTGGAGGACCCAGCTCTGAGCACACTTCTGATGGCACCACCCCAGAAACATCAGAAGTGGTTGGAACCCTGCTACAAACCAGAGGGAGACGGGACACCGATGGCCACAGGGTAAGTATTTGGGCGCACAGACGTGGTTAGTGGGTTTCCCACTATCAGATACCTGAAACTTCACAACAGAAAGCATCTGTGCTGTAAGGAAACCACATCTGATGAGCTGTCCTGTTACAGGTGCAAGAACAGCAGAAACCCAAATCACTGCAGTCAGGGCAGCAGCATGTGCAGATGATGATGATGATGATGATGATGATGATGATGATGATGATCCCTACCCTACAAAAACCTGGAGACAGGTTGGAGCTGGGAAATGCCCCTTCTTCTTCCCACAAGCTTGGGGATTATTTAGGATATTATCTAGTGCTGAGAGTAAGGTAGAGGTGTGGTGCTCACTTTCCTGCTCCCAGATGGAAAACTAGGGCCATGTTATAACTCAGGAGCTAGAGCAAAGCTACAGGTAAGCACACAAGAATGAGATTTGAGGTGTCTGTGGGGATAAATCTGTTGGATTGGCAGTGGGGGATGTACTTAATGTGTGTGCTTTGTGGGGAGGAGATACACCTGTGTAGCTGTATTGTGTCAGGCGGGTGCTCTATGTGGGGACATGTCTGATGTGCCTTTGAATTTTTTGAAGTGAAATGATTATTAGCTGTCATCAGTGTTGTCAGGTACACGAGGCAGATGTGGATGTGCTGAAAATCCCTGAGATGTGCTAGTTTTTGCTTGTGTGAGACAGAAAAACTGTGTGAGAAGGGTGATAAGGGTTGTACTTATTTCCTCAGTTAATATGGCATCTATTGGTCAAGACATTGTTGGTTCCTAAGTGCTGTGAACTCATTTTTATACCCTAATTTGAGCTGCAGGGCATTGTTTCAGTTGTGGAAGCCTCCCATCCTTGGCATTAATCCATATGCTAAGCTGTAGTCTTTGGTGTTATGATGAGGGAAAGAGAACTACTAAAACTTGCCCAAGAAAGTGCTACAGCAGTGTTTGCTGATGCAGAAAACACTTCCCCTCTGCTTAGGTGGGTAGGGCTGGGATGTGGAAAGGGCACTATTAACAACACAGCGCAGTGAAGCTGCAAAGCATTAACACTGACTGCCTGCTGAAGCCTCCTAAAGCAATTGCTTCTGACTTTGCTTGAGAAAACAGAAGGAAAGTGCAACCCCTTGGCAGTGTTCTGGTCAGAGTCCTCACCAGTGTCTCGACTCCCTGCTTGGCTGGAATTCACTAGGACTTGGGCTGCAGCAGAGAGGACCTGCCAGTGCAGATGTACCACCTAAACCCTCTGAGAGCTTTCTTTCCAAGCTTACTGCAGCTTTCTGAACAGAAAAGGCTGGTTCAGAAGAATACTTGATGCACCTGTGTGTGATCTACTATGGCTCTCACAGTCTGAATACAGTGCTTTTGTCGGGGTCTTAGCTTCTTCTGAGAGCTGTGACTGTGGGCAGGAGGCATGCAGTGAATCCTTGGTTTGCAGCAAAAGTGGAGGCTGGAGCATGTACCCCTGAGGGAGCTAACCTTTTCTGACTACCTGGGCCAGGCTCCATGGCCAGATGTGCTCCTTTGCCAAGAGCATATTCCCACCCAGTTCCCTCAGAGGCACTCAAAGCAAGCATCAGAAGACATAGAGCCACTTGTCATATAGGTCCCTTTGAAAACAGGCGCACACAGCAGCACTCCTGGAGCAAAGCATCCAGCTGAAGTGTCTGTGGCCTTCTCACATAAAGAATCCTGAAGAACTCATGCTGCTGCTATGGGTTGGGGCCGGTGTTTAGTCCAGGGTATGGAACCTGTCATTTACACACACATTCTTCCCCCGTTAGTGGATGCTGGACTTGCCATCTCTACATTCTTTGCATTTCAAGAGACAAGACTGCAATGTAGTGCTGCAATGCCAGCAAGGCTTAGATGTCCCACCTGAGAGGACATGCAACCTGAGTGTCAATGGTGTTTGCTACATCCTTCCCCTTGTAGTTCATTTCAGCCATGGAAATGACCTAGGACTCAGTGCAATTACCTGTTTTTGTTTGAGAAATAATGGTGGTTTAGACCAATACCTTAAAGGCTTGGGGGTTAGGCTAAAGATTAATTAAATAGCCATTGGCAAAGCTCTCTTTCCCATTCCAGTGTCCATACAGACTAAAGCCTACCCCTGCCAAACATGCTGCAAGGGGGTGGATAGGCGGCTTTAGTGATTTGAGAGGGAAGAAGAGCAGGAGCAGTGGACAGCTTGGAAAACAGGAGGCTTGCTTCATCCCAGGCAGCACGTCTTGAAACTGAAAATCTGAATCACACGTAACAAACACTGCTGTGAGGGGGAACATCAGTGATGCGCAGACACCTTGCTGGCAAAGTGGCGGCCAGCAAATGTCAGCTCTCATGGAGAGCAATGTGGACAGGACTTGGGCAAGAACAGCAGGAGCTGAAGGGTAGCAGAGGGAGAAGAGAAAGGGAAGGAGGAGAAACTGGAGGCAGCAAACGTGACAGAACCTAGATGTTGCCATGGAGAGTAGCTCATGAATTTTCCTCCATGGCCTGCTATTAAAAATACTTTGTTTAGCTCCTGCCAGGGCATTGGTTTTGTTTTCCCCTTCCGTATCAGAAGGATGTTCAAAGTGAGTTCTGGCTCTGTACAGTCCTATTGGCCTTGCTATGGACAAAAATACACAGCTGCTTGACAAGTAAGAGCTGGCTCTTGCAATTCTTGTCTCCACAGGATTTGTTCCAACTCCCAAGTCTACAGAAGGCAGACTGTGTTTAAGATTAGCTTTCTGGTTTCCCTACATAGGTGGAAAGAAGTCCAGCATGTTCCAAAGTGTTATATGCCCATGACTGATCACAACTGCTTTAGTACACCACTGCAGCTCCAGCACTGAGCTTTGCATCTGTTTGTTATTAGTAGGCTTGTGTCATGTGGTCAGAACAGACTTGACAATGTTTATGTAGCATCTACAGAAGACGGCCCACGAGCAAGTAAGATAGCTCTGCCTTTGCATCAAAAATGAGACTTTTTCTGCCACTTAATGCCTTAGAAAGTTAACTCTTCCGAAAATGCAGGGTTTTAACAGAAACTTTAAAACTTGACTGCAATAAACTTTCACAGCTAAAAATACACAGCGAAATTTTAAATTACATAGAGGGAGGGGTTGCATGAAGGTGAAGTGACTTACTAATGCTTTAATTGTATATGGAGCCATTGGCATTATTTTTACTCTGCAGTGTTTTGAACACTTAAAAACAGCCACCCATAAATAGTGAGATTGCAGTACAGCTTGTTCCACGGCCAGACATTCCACAATCCTTGGGTGAAGTTTTTCAATCCAGTCCTATGGTTTAATTCTGTTGACATTGTGCTTCAAATTAAGGGTATGCTTGAAGTATTTGAGGTTGGAAAAGTTCTGCTGAATGGGGATGCAGGGCCCCACTGCGTAACCTGTGGTGGTGGGGCAGACCTCAGACTTCTGCCAGGACAACCTGGTCTAGTGGAAGTTGCTCCTGCCTGTGGCAGGGGGTTGGAACTGGATGAGCTTTAAGGTCCCCCCCAACCCATTCTATGATAAATCCTTTACCACTTATCTTAGCTGACACACAGGTTGACTCTCTGAACACAAAGCAATTTGTCGCTTGTTCCCAGCTTCTTCCTGATGTAACGCTAGCACCTCACTAACAGACATGTTCCTTCCTAACCTGTTCTGGTTCCTGTTTGGGTCACTTGAGTATCCCTGCCTGTCCAAGTAGAACTGTAGCTATTCACGACACCTGCCTTGCTGACTGTCACGCTATAGAGATATAAATACTTTGCTGAATGTAAAAGAAGTCGTTCCTTAGGCACAAGTAGTATAGCAGCTTGAGTTCCACAGAGACTAATGTGGCTTGCTTCTTACCTGCAGCTAGACTAGCTTGGTTAAAGCTAATATGGTTCCCAGTTGTACTCTGCAACTTGTAAGATAGATGCTTGCTGTGAAGCAGACCATAGACTGTCTGCATGACACAGAGAGGGAATAAAGAGCCTAAAGGACATGTCCCTTGCTCTGTGGCTAGCCAGGGGCACTGCCATAAAAAGAACCAAGCCACTGCAGCCTTACTTGTTTCTTTGCTAATGGAATAAGGAGAGGATTTTAATTACTTGGAATCCTTATTAAGTATGCCAGCATTGACAGAAATAATGTAATTGGCTTCCAATTACAACAAACATAAGGCATGAGCGCTGTTTACAGCATAGGGCATTTTGCTATAGGCTTGTCTGCCCTAGAGTGGATGCCTTCATGCTGCCCTGTAATTTTATCAGCAAATTAAAAGCTATGTTTCATGGAAATAGTTCTACTTGCTGGTTTCACTCTGCTGTCTCCTGCCATGCAGAACTTTCTGTATTTGTACAGTCTACAATTAAGCTAGGTGCTTATTCCACCTTGTACTCCCCTCTCCTTGCACCAGCTACCTAGGAACACCAGCTTGGGTGCTATGCCATGTCTCTCCTAGTCCCAGGCTGCCCTGTACCTACCCACTGCAGGGGCTCAGGATCCAAGAGACAGGGGAACCAAAAAGATGGGCATCTTCCACTAAAGTATCTCAAGTTTTTAAGCCTATGATCCTAATTCACGATTCTCAAGCATTCCCAGAAATCAGTTTTCTGGGGGCCTTTTTTATGTACATCCAGAAACAAAACTTGAGTCTTTCCATTTTATGCTGTTGATATTTAATTAATTGGGATGTGGCTTTTCATCCAAACTTTACAAACCCAGAAGCTTCAAGAGCAGAATGTCTGCAGAGAGTCCCTTTTTGCTTCTGAGTGGCCATGAAGCCACCTGTAAGGAAAGCTTTCTGGCTTTCTGATACCTCCAGTTCCGAAAGGCTCTCAGAAATGAGCTTCACAATGGGGAAAAAAAAAACAGGAAAAGACTATGGATTCTCCAGAACTTTCACAAAGGCTCTTGCCAATTATATAATGATGAACAGAAGTTTATTGTCTGCACCAGGTAAAGCTCATTTTCATAGGGTACAGAGTGGGAAGCTGGTGTGTATGACCTTCCAGTCTCAACTCCCACTTTAGTGCAGGGCTCATAAAGGCACTTGGTGTTCTGCTGGGCGAAGCTGGATAAAAAGCTCATCTGTTTTCCTGCTTCTGCCTTCCCATGTATAATTAAGTGCTATTAGTACCCATTTCAGGGTGCCCTCGTTCAGCAGAAGGAAAGCAGCAGGCTGAGGGCAACGTAAGGGTCTTTCTCCTGCTGTATCTGTCTGCATTCAGCTAAGCAGCCACAGAGCCACAGCTCAAGGTGAGGTCTGCAGCTCATCTGTCTTTCTAATCACTGCCTTACAATGAATTTTTAGCCCTTTGAAGCTACCAAACTGCATTTGCTCTCGTTGTGGAAGGACAGATTAACTACTAAGATTCACAGAGCGGTGAATCTGAGCCTGCTGTAATACTCTGGAGTCCTTAACTGTGAAGACAAATTATCTTAATTAGGCACCATCAAGACACAAACCAGGATTAATCTTATTAGAAAGTTAGATGGGGATGCAGAGCAATTAGGTTTTGCTGCAGATCAAGACAACTGAAATGGAAGTGTAATGAAGTGCATCAGCCTCCAAAATCACCCCAAAGTACAAGCTATCTTTTAAGTAGCATAGGAATGTAAAACAAACCCATGACAAATGTTCAGAGATAAATGAGCAGGGGACTAACAAATACCTTTTTTGTTAATCCAAGATATATCAATGCATGCATTTTGAGCCCAAGTGTCTCAAGCAGGACTTAAAGGGGACATGACAGTTGCACTTGGTACCCTAGATGTGTGGTGCTGCCCCCGGGAGTCTGGAATATGATGTGGGAGACCAGAGTTCAGTCTTAGCTTTACAGCGGCTTGCTAAATAATTCTGAAGTGGTGACTTTACTCTTGCAGTGCCGGAGTAACATTGTTAAGGTGCCAGCATCACTAATTTCAAGTCTTTTTTTTTTCCTATTCAGCTAGTCTTGTCCCAGGAAATTTAATATCTTTCACGCACCTGACATGATGGGTCTATATCCCTTCTGTTCAGTGCTACTGTAAGTCAGATAGTGACCAGGTCTTGCTTTTAAAGGACAGTTTTCACAAAAGCATTATTCTGTCTTAGACGAAAACTAAAGCACTTTATCTACTCAAGCCACTGCAAAGCTGCTGTTTTACTCATGTACATCACATCTGAAATATTCAGGAGATGATGCTTTACACTCTAAGTTTGTCTTTGGTACCTCCAGGTGATTCAGACAGAAAACAAACAATCTCATTTCATGATAGTTTACCTAATGGAGAATACAAAGATGTCCTATCCTATCCAGCAAAACCACAGAGGATGGCAATGACCCACACAGAGCTGGTCTGCAACCACCCATACTCTTTGGTGAGGAAGATGGGAGCTGTAATTGTAGAGGTGAAGCATATAGCCAGAATGAGCTTCTACGCATCATCTGCTGTCTACAGTCTTGCTCCTGTGAGGAAGACGGGGAGATCTAGAGTCTTGTAGAGCCTTTCTGGCTCCCCATGAAAAGGCCTCAGGCAGACCAACAAAAGCAGTGGAGAAATGAACTGTTGGCAGCAGAGAAATGAGCTGTGGTACCTTATGCCTGACATCACCCCAGTGCAGGCTCCATAAATAGAGCAGGCTGGAGTGACCCATGATCTTGCAGATTCTGTGGATACAAGCACCAGCCAAGACAAATGAATTCAGCCCAGCTATCATCGTTTTCTAAAAGGAAAATTTCTTATTAGGTGGAGAAGATGGAGGTTACCGCACTGTATCTGTATCAGCCGGTACCTGTGATATTGTGGACAGGAACATGAGCAACCTGCTGTTGTATAACCCACTTGGAGGAAGGACTAGATGACCTCCAGAAGTCTCTTGTCTCTTCCAGCCTCAGCTATTCTATGGTATTTCAGTAACTGCAACTACTCTATACAAGGCTTAGCTAACCTTTCTCAATTTCTCTTCCCAGAACCATGTCCTTCTGCCACTACACAACTTGAACACAGGGCTCTTCATGATCTTTCAATTTGATTTTGAAGAGCTGTTCAGGTTCTTAGGAGATCAGGTGCAATTACTCTCATAGCAATCAGTACACCCAAGCAGACAGCATGTCTGAGTTGCTGATCGTGGCAAAACATGTAAACTTCAAGTCAATAGCCCCCACACCCCGTCCCTTGACGCTACCTCTGGGTGCACGCATGCTCATCTCCAACAGCTCAGCCAACAGCACAGCTTAGTTGAGCAGGTCAGAAACATAGATGAATACTGGGTCATGTTCAAGAGCCAGGTAAATGCCTCTTGGCCGGCTGTGTCCAGCAAGGTCCAACTTCTGCAGAGCCAAGTAAATGTGCTTGTGAGATTGACATGCAGTCTTTTCATC
This sequence comes from Amazona ochrocephala, assembly GCA_039720435.1. Lineage (NCBI taxonomy): Eukaryota > Metazoa > Chordata > Aves > Psittaciformes > Psittacidae > Amazona > Amazona ochrocephala. Next base: position 115,478,933 of record CM077878.1, on the reverse strand, counting down.
TGAATGCTCCCTGCACACCATGTCTCCAGGAGTTGCTGCATTTCCAGTTTTCAGGAAATAGAATCTGATTTACACTTATTTCTGCTACAGGACAGATCTCCTCTTTACTGAATGAGTTCCAATATCTAGCTACTGGTGAGCATTAGATAAAAATTCATATGCATGTGTTTGTAGATATCACAAAGAAACAAGTTCCCAACATCACAATATAGCATGTAATTATTCTGAGTGAGATATGAAAAGTAATACCCTATTATGCAGTGAGTCAAGGACACCATTCTTCAGAGGTTACAGAAGATTTATGTGGAGTGAGATGCACCAGGGAAAGCGTTATACAATGAGAAAATGGAAATTATCAGTTTCATCCTGCCTGTGGTTCTTTTATATAATTCCCATGTTGAATAAGTTACAATCAGGTTAGGGATAACGGTAAAATGGTTCAACTCTTCTATGCAAGACTGCTGGAAGCCCTTATCTAAATGCTAAAGGGTGCAGCTGAGTTCTTAACCAGTTTTCTATGGTGTTCTCCAAATAGGGCTGGTTTCTGGGGGGGGGGTACCAAGCCTGCTGACGAAAGGGAATTCATATTTGCTATTTGCATGCTAGCCAGGACCTCAATCTGGTAGGCAATGCATGAACCCCAGAAGTCTCCCTGTCCCAGATAGCTTGTACTACAGTTCTTGAATATTCCCAAGGCTGCTCCTGCCATATCTTCTCCTGAACTGGTATTATCTACTCTCTTAAAAGCCTGGGTGTCTCTGGAGTGGCTCAAAATGCTCCATAACCTCCGGGCCACCAAGGACTAACACCTGCACCTTGTGGGGCTCCTCTGGTTCAGGACTGTGGAGCAAGCAGCGGGGAAGGCAGAGGAACACATCTTGGAAAGATGAGGTGGGCATAGAAGGAAACCACTTCTTGAAAGGGCAGGCACAGCTGAAGGACCATCCATCTAACCTTTATTCATCACTTTTGTTCTTTTCCTTCTGCCAAAAAATACATCAATATTGGGCCCAAATTAATCTCTGTCATAAATCCATTGACTGCTACAGAGTTACACTGGGGATTAATTTGGCTCATCAGGTCTAACCTGATCTTGACAGCAATTCAGGAGCACAAACAGCAGAAAGACTACTCTTTTGAATAGTAGTAACTGGCTGGGGTGAACAGTCTATGCCTGCTGCTCAGTGTGAGGCTGAACCAAAGTCAAACGTGGACTTGAACAGGGCCAATATGAATTGCATGGATACATATTCAAGGAGAACTAGAAATTACAGGAAATTGATCCTATATGCATACGTGCACTTTCCTAACCTTTTAGCAAGTCTGTGCTGTGTAAGGAACAGGTTCTGCCCCATGCAGCAGCCAGTGTTGCTGTTCCTCTTGCTGCCCACCTGAGTAGGACCACAATGCCTGGTCATGCTGACAGGCTCTCCAGGCCTGCTGTGTGCCTGCAAGCTGTATAGCTGGGAGACGACTTATCCAGCTCCCGTAACTCTATGGCTTCTCACAGCTGTCTGAGGTTTAAGCTCATTTCTGGATTCACTGTATCACTGTTTGCTTGTGATATGTATATTCACTGCGATGTGAATCCAGTTTATGGGGCTGCACAGCTGAAATGAAGGTGAGATTTACAATTTATCCCACTACAGAAAAAGGCCTCTTGTAAGTCTCCTACTTCAGCAGAGTTGTCAGTCATGCAGCTCTATTTGTCTCCAGCTAACCCTAACCACCTTCCTCCCTCCCTCTGTCCTGCAGATGTTGCAGCATTACCTCAATTTTCTTCTCTTTCGTAAATGAGGCTTCAGTCCCCTCTGCAGACCTTAGTGACAATGGTTTCAGCAAAGAGCCTGTGTGAGTGCTGGGACCTCTGCTCCACCTGCAGTATTTTTCTTTCCTATCATGTCCTCAGTATCTCTCACTCTGCTTTAAATCTTTCTCTTCCTATTTCAGAAGCACAGACAGAGCTTCTGCAACTCCCTTCCCGCTGTTTTCTGCTCTCTCCATACTGTGCCTTCTTCAAACTCCATCCGCACACGAGCCTTCGTGTGCTATCTCTATTTCTATACCAGCGACTCAACTCCTGTATATGTTCAGGACACTTTTCCCCATGTCCTGCCTAGTCTTTCTGTTATTCCTGCTTGAAAATCCTTTTGTCTTAGCAAAGATGGCTAAGTCAAACTCCATTTTCTTGCATAGTGAATGTTTCTCACTGACACTACCAACCACCTTCTCATCAATCAGGCTCGCAAGTGAAGAGAAAAGGAGGAGAATTACATATTGAATTCCTCCCTCTCCTTTTCCCATGTTTTCTGGTCACCCAAATATTTTTTCCTGTTCTCTTTCAAATCAACAAGTTCAATGTTCTTCTTTCCTCACATTCACTTCAATCACTGTAGCCTATTCTCCAGCCAGAGTTTCCCTTTACACACCATATCAAATGCTCTCTATTCCAAAACTTCTGGAGCTGATGAACATCAGTTCCTGTTATCTATATACGCTCTGCAACTCAACCTCCACACCCTGAGCTGGGGATCTGTTGTAGTTCCTGGCACAAGGTAACTTGTTGCAGCAACTTACATAGTTAACAAAAGTCCCTATCCATGTTAAGCATTTACAAAGGCTAGATCAGTTAAATCACTGCTGTGTGACTTCACTTGAGACTAATTAATAGGTCAGATACTTCTTACACACATAGGTATCTGCAGTTCTAAGCACCAAATGACATAAGGCTATGCTTTCTCCTGCCCAAAGTCAGTAAGCAGTGGCAGCAACACAGCTATTCACTAGCACAAACTGTGGTGAGTTTGTGCTTCCCCCCCTTAAAGCATGGGATGCTGTGTGCTCCCAGAAAGAGTAGATCATTAATATACTGCTATATACCACAATGTTCTCTTCCAACTTAGGAGTTCCTTACTCTTCTGTGCTAATCCCTATAGGCACCTGAAATTTATTTCAACGGTTATTAAAGCTTCCTATACTTAAGCATCAAATAATCCCACACTTCTATCTGAAATAACTTTTCTTTCATTTTAGTCATAAAAATTGAGCATTTTTTACTCCTTCACATTTTGCAAAATAAGATTCCTAGTACAGTATTGTACAAAAGCACCAATCTGACACATTAGAGCTATCCTGCCATCTTTTATTGTGCTTGCAATGGGAAAAAAAATAAGCATGTATTTTTAGCTGACTGTGCTACACAGAACAATCTAATAGCAGAAGCCTGTTATTGTCATTTAAAGGAACATTTGTTGAACCAGATGCAATCATGAACAATTACCTTAAATTTTACAGTTAGTGTTTTCTAGAGAAAAATATCCATTCCATCCAAAATCCAAAGATGTCAATGCACAAAGCAGCTGCATCTTACTGCTTTCCTTGGCATTGGATTGCAACAGGACCACTAACACTGACACATCAAAGCCATCCACAGCAAACTACATGTCTCTATCTCAGATTAAAGTGATTAGGACAGCGTGGAAGGGCCTACTGTAGGATCTGAAGTTTGTAATGATTATACTGTGTTCTAAAACTGGAACCACTGTCCTGTGGCAACTCCTTGCAGGGAAAGATGATGGCAAGGAGAAGGGAAGTTTAAGTTCAAGATCCACAGATCACCCTGCTCTTTGGGCAAAGAGCCTCAAAACCAACCTGTTCCTGCAGAGGTAGGCTGAATATTGTTGCTTAAGCTCCCCCATAACTCTTCCTCTGCTCTTGGGGGGACTGGGCTAACATGAGTTGCCATCAGGATTGTGTTCAGTCTTCTGGCTGCATGTTTGGAAGCTGGAATGCTGCCTTGCACAAAGCCCACCATGCCTTACCTGAGAGGTGGCGTGGTTGGCAGCAGGATGCTTCAAGCCATTGCATGTGCTAGTAGCTATGAGTCATGTGGAACTTGCTCTTCTATTTGCCTATCTGACAGAAGGTAAGACCAGATTTGGGGTGGGATGAGAATGGGAAGAGGATTGGAAGAAGCAAAGACAGTGTGATCAACTCTCATTGCTACTAATTGAACTAATACTGATCAAAATGCACATAGAAGAAAGGTCAAAGGCTACTACAAAAGAGGGATGCAATTACAACTTGTGGGGTAGAAGTCCCTAAATCGGAGCATACCTTAAGGAAGAAAAGAGTAATAGGAGAAGGTGCTGGAGCATTTGCTGACACATTGGCTGGCTGTACGAAGCAGAATCTGTCTGGTGCTGTGGAAGAGTTCAGTCTCATCATTGCTAGCCCAGTGGCAAATCATATAAGACAGGTATAGTCTGCACCATGCACGGTATCCACGTGAAGCATCACATTTTAGATCTGGGATTAAGGCGACACAAGGCTATTGGAAAAGTGCTTTTTACGCTCCAGTTAGTGAAGATTTAACAGCTGAGCCAAACTGCTCAGCAGGGAGAGAACACGAACATAGTTCTTATCCCTCTCAAACGTCTGGCCCGAAACTATTTATAACCCTTCAATATTTCTTCTACATATGCAAATAATTCTGCATATTTTTTTCTCTTCTGTTTTGAACATACTGATACTTCTCTCCTAACGTCCATACTAACCCACAGCAGCCCTTTATCTAGTTCTCTTCATCTTAGCATTTCATAAGTTACCGCAGTCAACTGTGCTCATTAAAGGTCTTCCTCTGAAACATCCAGTACTGGATACAGCATGAGCTGCAACAGACCAAGGACTTTGTCCTGCAGGACTTTCAGACCCTCAGTGTAGACTGCAGCTGTGTTGTTATGGATACACAAGGAAGATGGTACCTAAACTATGGTTTATGGTATCTCTGTAATACCAATGCACATAACTTGATACTTCTGCCATTATTCCATGCTGAGAAAGAGCAGTAAAGACAAAGTTTTTGTTCTGATCATTACAGTTTATCAAAATTACCTTGGTTGTTTCCTGAAGGCTTTGCAATGCTGATGAGATGCTCCTGCAACAGCAGGAAGACATCTAAATTTGATGTTTCTAGCTCCTTTCATACTGCCTTTCTTGAGGGTATCTTTTTCCAACATGACAGTGTTTGTATGGCTCAGATGAGCCCTGTTGCTAAGAAACAAGTCCCAGCTGTGCCTTTAAAACTCTGCCTTTAAACATACAACTCAAGGAAGTATTTTTCTTTTCATTACACTGTATTGTGTGGTTTTATTAAGATTTGTTTTAAATCAGATCTGACTCTTGGGGCTATATTTATATTGCAACCTTCTGGGGTAGGAACCATTCTGCTGTCTGTACAGTGCCACAGTCACCTACACAACTGTATAAATAATGTATTTTAAAATGGTACATTTTAAGGTCACAGGCCTTATTTTGCACACAACTGTGGCGTAAACAAGCAGGAACACAGCGGAGCCTACTTACTGCAAATATCTGTTAATACTAAACTACAAGGAACAGTACAAATCAGTGCTCTTTCAAAAGGCAACTCTAGGGTGCATCTGTGCTTGCTTGGCTTTGGGGCCTTTTGCCATGTACTAACTAAAACATGCTTAAGTTCCCTTCATACAAGACAATGGGTAGCTTTCACAGGCATAAGGCAGATCATAGGATCCCACGAGGGAGTAACCAGCACATCGGAACTACAGACTGCCTTGTCCATCCTGCTTATTCATTGCTTTTTCACTAACGCATGGCACAGACACCGCCTTGCTTCCTGTTGAACACAAAGTGCAAGAGTGATGGAGGCAGTTCATTAAAAACAGTTTCCTTGGGAGAGATTAATGGAAGCTGAAGTATGGCTGTGGGATTTGAGGGAGTGAACTGTAATACATCCATGTAGATTCTCTTGCCAGTTCTGTCACTAACTTCCTGGATAATCTGCAGCAGGTCATTTCCTCTGACTTCTCCATTCAGACTGTAAACACTCTAAATGTATGACGTAACTCTTCCTTCACGTTTCTGTACTGTAATAGGACTTACCCTGCTGAAGTACCTACTTGGCACTTGTCACATCAGTAAACAGTGGACTTCTCAGGAAAGACTTAAATCACGGTCACTGAAATAATGTCTTGTGTCATTTATGTATCATTCCTTTTCCAAAATATGCTAAAGAACATTTACTGGTGTGCAAAGTGTCATAATATTTAAAACAACCTCATTTGCAAAGAAGAAAGCAGAGTTAAGCTCTGTGATGCAACAGCCTCAGATCTGGTTGCTGGCTGATTTGGGAAGTCCAAGTTGGTACTCCAACGCAGGAGGAGTCTTCCCTGGTTTTAAGTGCAATGTAAGAGCTCAGTTCTGCAATTCTTCTTTACAGTAAGTCATACTCAACAGGAACAAGCTCAAGGAGCTAGCTCAATGTTAGAAGAATTAAAAATCCTGAGACTCAACATCACACTGCTGCACATTGTGGATTCTCAGTTCTGGTAAGTGGGTTTAGCTTGAAATGGAAAGGTTTTGTACCTGTTTTACACTGGTTCAAATCATAGAATCATGGAATCATAGAATAGTTAGGGTTGGAAAGGACCTCAAGATCATCAAGTTCCAACCCCCCTGACATGGGCAGGGACACCTCCCACTAAACCATGTCATCCAAGGCTCTGTCCAACCCCACCTTGAACACCGCCAGGGATGAAGCATTCACAACTTCCCTGGGCAACCCATTCCTGTGCCTCACCACCCTTACAGTAAAGAATTTCTTCCTCAGATCCAATCTAAGCTTCCCCTATTGAAGTTTGAACCCGTTACCCCTTGTCCTCTCACCACAGTCCCTAATGAAGAGTCCCTCCCCAGCATCCCTATAGGCCCCCTTCAGGTATTGGAAGGCTGCTATGAGGTCTCCACGCAGCCTGCTATTCTCTAGGCTGAACAGCTCCAATTTTCTCATCCTGTCTTCCTACGAGAGGTGCTCCAGTCCCCTGATCATCCTCGTGGCCCTCCTCTGCACTTGGTCCCACAGTTCCATGTCCTTTTTATGTTGAGGACACCAGAACTGCACACAATACTCCAAGTGAGGTCTCACGAGAGCAGAGTAGAGGGGCAGGATCACCTCCCTCGACCTGCTGGTCACACTCCTTTTGATGCAGTCCAGGATACGGTTGGCTTTCTGGGCTGCAAGCATGAAGTGACTGTTTGTTGCTCCAAGCAATGTGACCTGGAGTCCACAGAACAACTAGAAAGGGGACATCCTCTCTGTCCAGCTCTGCCCTAGCACACAGACTAAATGAACACTGTAAGAACATCTAGTGGATTGTAAGCACTGATCTGAGATCAGAGCATAAAAGCACATGTGCCAGACTTTTAATTGTACCATGTATACCATATTTTAGCTAATACACAGAAAAAAAAAAAAGATATTTTATTCATTGTCAGCTTTGAACCTTTTATTAAGATTCAAGAGCACAAAGACAGAGATCCTACTTTTAACTACATTTCCTTGACTCTACCATCCGAAGTGGGAATACAGAGGCTTAACTGTGATGGAAATGAGAATTTGGCTGTTGGCACCCATGTGTGTAAGGAGTTACTTGGATCAAGACACAGAATGGCTGATGGCTGAATACAAGAGTCCTCCCAGTTCTTCTACTCACACTCATGGCTTGGTTCGAGCTCTGCTTTGCACTTGTGCAGCTATGTACACCCCCGCCACATGGGTGTGAATGAATGTGGGCCTTCTGCGGCAGTACACAATGTAAAGGACTAGTTCTCCAGGCACAAAAATCAGGTCACTGCGTACAGCTGACCAATGTAAACAAGACGAAAGTTAGATCACCTCAGGGAGTCAGCTTCAAAGGAGAATCCATATGAATGTTGTTTCTGTGGGATGTGTGGGAGGAGCAGAGGGCTGCGGGAAATAAGTACTCAGATGCAAGTCAATGTATGAAAGTACCTTCTGGCTTTTAAGAGAGAAAACAAAAGAACATTTTTGTACTCACAATTGCCAATGATTGTAGCTTCTGTGCTCTCTTCTCTTTTACATGAGACAAGGAACCATCCCACCAGCCCTCCGTAGCCACAATAGAATTTCAGTAGGAGGAAGAAAACCTCATGATGCTGAGTCTAAAATATTGGGGTTAGTTAAAAATTAGTATTACTCTGCTGTCATGAGACCTCACTTGCAGCATTGTGTGCAGTTCTGGCGTCCTCAATGCAAGAAGGGCGTGGAGCTGTTGGAACAAGTCCAGAGGAGGGCCACCAGGATGATCAGGGGACTGGAGCACCTCCCATACGAAGATAGGCTGAGAAAATTGGGGCTGTTCAGCCTGGAGAAGAGAAGGCTGCGTGGAGACCTCATAGCAGCCTTCCAATACCTGAAGGGGGCCTATAGGGATGCTGGGGAGGGACTCTGCATTAGGGACTGTAGTGATAGGACAAGGGGTAAGGGATTTAATCTACCACAGGGAAAGTTCAGATTAGATATAAGGAAGAAATTCTTTACTGTAAGGGTGGTAAGGCACTGGATTGGGTTGCCCAGGGATGTTGTGAAAGCTCCAGGCCAGGTTGGACAGAGCCTTGGGTGACATAGTTTAGTGTGGGGCGTCCCTGCCTATGGCAGGGGTTGGAACTAGATGATCTTAAGGTCCTTTCTAACCCAAACCATTCTACAATATGTTTTCTAAAGCCCCTGCTAAGCCTTCTCTGTTATTGATCAGTTTGCCAGGTGCAGAGCAGAAGAGCAGAGAGACATAGCAAAAACATTATCCTCGTAGCACAGACAGGAAGATTTCGCAATGCGTTCACAATTAAGTAGATCAAGGAAGATAATTTAATGGCAAACCCACAGAATCTACACTAAGTCAAATGTCTAACTACACCAAAACCAATGTACCTACTCCTTTCAACAGGTTACTCAACAACCAGACTGGTGCAAATGGGTTTAGAAACAAGTCTGATTTGTTGCAATCATTTCACGAAGACAAAAGGAAGGTGTGGAGGTGATCCCACGGCTAGAAAGGATTTTGTTCGGGCTACACCTCACACATCTTCATTTTCACACACTTTCTCACAGTCCTGAATCTCCTGTGAATCGCTCCCACTATGAAACCGACTCCAGAGTGGGTTGCAGGGCAACCAGTGGTATGTCCTTACAACTCTTTTGTGCATGTAGATCCAAGGAGGTCCAGCCATACTTCTAGCTAGAGTTTAGTCTTCAGATCCTTGGAAGCAATTTTCAGTGGAAAGGCAACTGAAAACTTCCTGACTCCAAAACCATGTTTACAAGAAGACATGGGAAAATAGTCTTTTAATTTACAGGAAATACAAATACATAAACCTCAATCCAAGAGCTTTTTTAATCTTACTATAAAGAATCTAGTCCTGACCACTGTCAGTGAAAGAGGCCTGACTGTACGAACCTCTCCACATAGTGATTCCTATGGTATCAAGTTGCCATCTCCTCTCAACACAGCATAGAAAATACAGTGTTGGATATCCACGCACACAAAAAATCATGTTTATGGAAATCAAATTGTCATGGCAACAGAAGAGGTCTTGCAAGTATCATAAAAATAGAAAATTAACAAAACCATTTATGAAATCTAAAATCCATTCCTTTATGTATGCCTTTGAAAAACATACAACAAATGGTTATCTACCTACATAAGGAAGAAATTGTTTAAACCCAAGATCCCACCTCACCATCTGGGCATGTGTAATAGATAAATACATACAAATAAATACATACTCTAAACTTAAAACAGAAAAACTGTTTCAGCTGGACAGTGTTATGCATCACTGGGCTTATTTTGTTTCAGGTAAAATATTTTTGTATAAATATTATGATTCATACTATGTAAAATGACTCAACTTTTCCACATAGTAAACTCCTAACAATGGCTCATTATAATCTAGTTTATTAAATCTTCATTAACATCTGGGTTGGACATAGCCTTGGATGGCATGGTTTAGTGAGAGGTGTCCCTGCCCATGGCAGGGGGGTTGGAACTAGATGATCCTAGATGGACTAGTTGGTCCTTTCCAACCCTAACTATTCTATGATTCTACCTCAGTTCTTCAAGGGCTTACGTAAATATGTACCAACACTCTATGAAAACAACATTTTTATTTTGAAGGAGTTGATTTTTTTTCCCAATACAATCTCAGGGTTAATTTGACCATCTAGGTTTTGAGTCCTTTACAAACTTGCTTGTGTATAACAGACAAAATTACTACCCATAAACTCAGGGTACTTTTAAGTGTTGTGTAAACATTCATCAGTGGTTGTGGCAAACTAAGAGCTCAGCCTTGATAAATGGCAAGATGGTGAGATGATGGATAATTAGCTGTGATATGTTTAAATTCATGTTCACAAAGATGGCAGTCTTGGTGCCCCGTGCAGTTCTTTGTATAAGCATTGCTACTGAAGTTAGACATGTGGTACAGGTTGAGCCCCTGCGGTGAACACACTTCTGTTTCAAGAGTTCCTCTAATGATTGTATTCACTCTTCCCTCTAGCAAGATTTGACCATGAATATCATAAAATCATAGAATAGTTAGGGTTGGAAAGGACCTTAAGATCATCTAGTTCCAAACTCCCTGCCATGGGCAGGGACACCTCACACTAAACCATGCCATCCAAGGCTATGTCCAACCCGGCCTTGAACACTGCCAGCAATGGAGCATTCACAACTTCCTTGGGCAACCCATTCCTGTGCCTCACCACCCTTACAGGGAAGAATTTCTTCCTCATATCCAGTCTAAACTTCCCCTGTTTAAGTTTGAACCCGTTACCCCTTGTCCTCTCATGAAGAGTCCCTCCCCAGCATCCCTATAGGCCCCCTTCAGATACTGGAAGGCTGCTATGAGGTCTCCACACAGCCTTCTCTTCTCCAGGCTGAACAGCCCAACTTTCTCATCCTGTCTTCATACGGGAGGCGCTCCAATCCCCTGATCATCCTCGTGGCCCTCCTCTGCACTTGTTCCAACAGTTCCATGTCCTTATTATGTTGAGGACACCAGAACTGCACACAATACTCCAAGTGAGGTCTCCCAAGAGCAGAGCAGAGGGGCAGGATCACCTCCCTCGACCTGCTGGTCACGCTCCTTTTGATACAGCCCAGGATGCGGTTGATATCCTTTGGGCATGCTTATACTGGAACTTCTAAGTTAGCGTATTACCAATCAGCTTCTATCAACCATCTGATCTGTATTTACTAGTCTAGATATTTCATGATCATATGCTCAAAGGCATAAGCGTGCATGGGTTGGTCTAGTCTGGCAGAGTTGTAAATTAGTTATCAACGTATCTGCTTCTATTTTAAAGCTCAGTATAATATTGCCGTCATTATTGTTCAGTATAATAGTGCTGAAAAATCATTAATCAAGTTCTCCAAAACCTCTCCCCCTCCATTTGCCTCCCTTTTCTTGAGACGAGATCGTATCTTCAAATCCTGCTCCAAAGCCAAGAGAGTTCATTTTTTTCTCTTCTTAAAAGCAAAGATTCTCATCTAATCAGGAGCCTTAGGAGACAGAGTTCTAAGGAAACACCAAATGTTGTTGGAGTCAGGACTGCATTGCTAGGTCTTTTGAGGGGCTGTCAAGTAGAAATTACTTGGCCTGTAACTCCCTTGGAATGGAAAAACTGAGCTTTGAACTGCCTTTATTATAACGACTTTAAAATAAGGAGGAAGGAGGGTGGGAGAAGCCTCTAACTCCATCTAATGTGGTGAGATGGAGAAAAAAACAGCCTCTGGAAATGAGTATTTTAAATTAAATACTCTGTTCTGTCTACTTATTTTTTCCTTGACTCTACACCTAATGAAACCTAGTAAGTTTATAACATTTGGGAATCAACAAGTGAATAATGGCTAGGTAGAACTACATGCGATTTTTCTCAAGCTTTTACAATATTTTCCTTTTGGAGCTCCTAGTTAACGCAAATGCTCAAAAAAACCTGGGAAGAAAAAGAAGGATTAACTCCTTTGCTTAATGGAAAACCTCCCAATATTCAGCAGAATTAGGGAAACCCAGGATTCATTCCTTGAATCCCTAAAGCAAGCTCACTAACACAAACTTTTCTTTCTCATGTGAGGCTGCACCCATGTTGATGTCATGTCCTGCATCTGGCTTGTACTCGATGTCTAAGGTTGCTGTGTGATGCCAGCTCCAGCTCTCTGCTATGGAACACGTCAGCTCTGTTATAGCTGCTACACCAGCTTCCTTACGTGTGCATCACTCCACAAGTGCTCTAGTTCACAGAGCAGCATCTGAAAGGCAAATGAGCTCCAACTGCAGTTTCAAGCAAGATGCTGGGCTGTGAACTGCAACAGCTGCAGCAGAGGTGAGCATTCTCTTCTGCTTCCCTTTCTGCTGGAGCAGTAAGTTCCAGCAGAACTTGTGTAAGGCATAGAAAATGTTTTTAATTGCCAGTAAGGTTTGCCAGAACCTTTATGCTAAAACCATCCCAAGCACTGGACCTAGTATAACACTGTAAACTGGTTTATCGTCTTTCAGATATGGGCTGTGAGGAGGGACTGAGGACTGTAGGTTTGTCTAGTTTGGAGAAGGGGAGGCTGAGGGGTGACCTTATTGTTCTCTACAGCTTCCTGAGGAGGGGAAGTGGAGAGGGAGGTGCTAAGCTGTGCTCCCTGGTATTCAGTAATAGGACATGTAGGAATCATAGAATCATAGAATCATAGAATAGTTAGGGTTGGAAAGGACCTCAAGATCATCGAGTTCCAACCCCCCTGACATGGGCAGGGACACCTCCCACTAAACCATGCCATCCAAGGCTCTGTCCAATCCAGCCTTGAACGCCGCCAGGGATGTAGCATCCACAACTTCCCTGGGCAACCCATTCCAGGGCCTCACCACCCTCACAGTAAAGAATTTCTTCCTCAGATCCAATCTAAACCTCCCCTGTTTAAGTTTAAACCCATTACCCCTTGTCCTATCACCACAGTCCCTAATGAAGAGTCCCTCCCCAGCATCCCTACAGGCCCCCTTCAGGTATTGGAAGGCTGCTATGAGGTCTCCACGCAGCCTTCTCTTCTCCAGGCTGAACAGCCCCAATTTTCTCAGCCTATCTTCATATGGGAGGTGCTCCAGTCCCCTGATCATCCTCATGGCCCTCCTCTGGACTTGTTCCAACACTTCCATGTCCTTTTTATGTTGAGGACACCAGAACTGCACACAATACTCCAAGTGAGGTCTCATGAGAGCAGAGTAGAGGGGCAGGAGCACCTCCCTCAACCTGCTGGTCACACTCCTTTTGATGCAGCCCAGGATACGGTTGGCCTTCTGGGCTGCAAGCGCACACTGAAGCCGGCTCATGTTCATTTTTTCATCAACCCACACCCCCAAGTCCTTCACCGCAGGGCTGCTCTGAATCTCCTCCCTGCCCAACCTGTAGCTGTGCCTGGCATTGCTCCGACCCAGGTGTAGGACTTTGCACTTAGCATGGTTAACCTTCATTAGGTTGGCATCAGCCCACCTCACAAGCGTGTCAAGGTCCCTCTGGATGGCATTCCTTCCCTCCAACTTATCAACCGAACCACGCAGCTTGGTGTCATCGGCAAACTTGCTGAGGGCGCGCTCAATCCCACTGTCCATGTCACCCACAAAGATGTTGAACAAGACCGGTCCCAACACCGATCCCTGAGGGACACCACTCGTTACTGCACTAGGGAAGGTTTAGACTGGACATGAGGAAACATTTCTTCACCAAGAGGATGTTCAAACACTGGAACAGGCTTCCTAGAGAGCTGGCCAATGCCCCAAGCTTTTCAGTGTTTAAGAGGCATTTGGACAATGCCCCTAACATGCTTTCGGTCAGCTCTGCAGCGGACAGGCAGTTGGACTAGGTGATCATTGTAGGTACCTTCCAACTGAACTATTCTATCCTGTTCTATCTCCATTGACTAGCATCTTTGCACAGTGCTACAACCAAGTCCATGTACACCCACCATAGTGCTGCAACTGTGTAACTGTAAAGTTGCAAAGTTCTAAAATGAAGACAAGTCCAAGGACAACAGAACCTTGTGTGACAGATTGACATTTTGTCTTATGGAAAGTAAGAACAGGAGAAAGTTCTTTTCCTTTTCTCTTTTCCAGGTTACCACTGAATCAAGGTTTTCATAAATTAATTGCACATTCCAGTCCCTTTTTCAAACTTAGGGACTAATTTAGAATCCCTTCAGTATCCAATCACTCCTTTCTCCACAAAATACAAAATGGTATACAGTCTAAAATTCACCCTTGTCCTTTGTGCCAGCTGCTATGGCTGTGTTTGTGTTCATGGGATTTGAAGGGTAAGGAAGAGCCTGAGGAACTTGGTTTCTGCTTCCTGCTCCTCCCTTGGCTATACTGAACACATCCACTGCAGAGCAGAGATGAAGTTCGTTGCCTGTGCACTGCTGCAGGCAATTGGGCTTCCTCACTTTGCAAACCTCTCTGACACCCGCTGATTCAAAGCAGAACAATTCAGCCCATCCTGCAATCCAGACCAGCCAAAATACACCCATCTCCTCATTCAGGTTACTTTCATCTTCAAATCCTTTCACTCCTTTTCTCTCTTCTTTGGCACTCTCACCAATTATCAGTGAATGTACTTTTCTCCTTCTGGGCTTGATTCTGTATTCTTCTCCACATCACAACCTCCTTCTGGAACAGCATTCCAGACTCCTTTAAATTCAGTTGGTTTACTTGGCCATTTAACAGCTCAGCTCTCCTGCCTGCTCCCACCTTCACTCTAAATCTTCAAGTGCATTTGGCCGAATTGCATTAAATGACAAACAGGACTGCAAGGTGCTGAGCAAACTCTATCTCCTTACGTATGCGTTAAGTAATGAATACCTCCACAGGATTGCTTCGATGACAAGCAGTGAACAAAACCCAGTGAAAAATGTCACTGGCCATTTCTTTTGTCTTCTATTTTGATGGAAACAGAAGGCATGAGGGAGGGAAGAGAAACTTGCTTGCATTTAAGTTGGTGTGGCAGCAATTGAAAAGCAGCAGCACTAAGTTAGTGCACAGCCCGACAGTGAAATGAACCAAAAAGTCATTGTAAATGCAAGTAGAGCTCAACAGCTGACTTCTACCAACTAGGAATGCAGAGCAAATACTGACCAAAGGACGTAAACAGCACTAAATATCTGGACTGCAACAGACTGCAGTCAAGAACAAGCTATGGGAGGATGATGGCTGGTACATATGTGACTATTACGGCTAAGTGGGTAAAGTCAGGGAAGGGATTCAGTGTAAATCACAGGAAAGGGAACAAGAATAAGAATATATTAAATATTCAGGCAAGTATGGGTTAATAAAATAGAGCCACAAAACAGAAAGCAGCTTTTTTCCTAAAACACATCAGGGCATGATGCTGTTGGACACTGGATTAAAACCGAGGGACCATGCCTGATCCCTCAGCAGAGATAAAACCTTCTTGTTTTTCTGCTGATCGCATATAAACCTGGAGTTGTCGCAACCAAGGAGCTACAAACGTGAAATAATTTGGCATTTATTCTAATCACAAATTATCTGAGAACCACTTCTGATTTTTCTTCAAGCTTGTTTGTCATTTTAGATGGTCCAGACACTTCATGGCACAAAAATATTCCAGACTACCCTGTGCTGGCAGGATTGTTCAATCCGATCAGCCAAGTAAGTTATATAAGACATTGAGATTTGTCACTTAAATCTTTGTTTTATGAAAGAAAGAAAAAAGAAATCAATGGATTTCTCCATACTGACAACACCAGAACCTGCAGGACTAGAAACCTGCAGATTCAGTGTTTCTTGTGCCCAACTTAACCTCACTGTAAGGAATATCTACAGCACAGCTGATACCACTGCCAGCGATGGAGCGGTAACCAGGATGCAGGTATTCTATCACAGATTGCCTTGCACAAGCAGATGAAGAAATTGCCACAAAGAACTTTTTGATCCTTTCAAGATCAGAACCCAACAGTGAAGCCTACTGACAGTAAGTTTGCTTTGTTTAATGATGCTTTCATGAACAAATAGCTTGTTTCTGCAGACTACCAGCAGTCTATACGTCACAGGCTGAAAGGCAAAGTTAGCTAAAGAATTCCAGGCATAAAGCTCACAAACACAGATTCATAAAAAAACCTGAAAAACTTCTGTTTTCCACAGAGGAGCTTGTGTATCACCCAGATTCATTGATGGGCATGTCCATGGGGAAAACAAGCATGATTAAAAAGATAACAGCCAAACCAAGTTTGAGATTTTAATGCACAGATGTTGGAAAGCCCCTATTTCTTTTCTGCAATATTTGTCCTACTGCAGATAAGAAAATATGTTCTCTTCCCTTGAAAGTCTTTGTTTCAATAACGAAGGCGGTGGATGTTTGCCTGAGGCATCTATTTACCATTCCAACAACAAAAATAAAATGGGTATTGGCAATTTTATGCAGCACTCGTCCCTGCAACTTTCCTGAGTGCTGTGTTCTATACTTCTGTTCCTTGGAGAGCTCACGCTGCTGAAGAGAGCCGTGGCTTCTAATGAGAGTCTTCTGCAGATGCTTGGCTTCTATAAATTGAGCATGTAAAGCTGTATTTACGTAGCTGAAGGTCTAGCCCTTGAGCTCTATCGAGACTCAAGCAGAATTAACAGATGGCAGAAGACTCAATATGGAGCTGACACACCCAGGAATAGGAGAGCTGTACAATGTGGAAGAAAAAAGTTTAGTGGGCTGGGAATCATCCCTTCTCTCTGTAGCTGTATGTGAGAAGCTGTCACTCCTGATCTCCTCCACCGGCTATTTCATGGCACATGCGTGGCTGCTCTCCTATCTTGCACTAACATAATTTGATGTTACGTATTTCAATTACTCCCTGCATAAAAATAGCGTAATTCAGGCTGCGAGCCAAAAGTCCACCCCCTTCCTGACAGGAGGGAGTCATCTTGGAGAATACCTCATACTTTGAGATAATTCCACTCGCTTCTCACATTTGCCTCAAGTTCTCGTTTCTTCGTATCCCCCCTCCCACACACGTGATGTTGAGGGATGGAAAAACGGGTAGGAAGGGGGGCAAGATTCCCAAGTATCAGCTCAGGGAATGACAAGGAGCCAGATCTTCTCCCACGCTGACTGGCACACGGCAGCTCCAAGAGAACACAGTCTGCCAGCTAAAGGGCATGGCCAGCCCCTTCTCTCAATTGCCATCTGCAGTACGTACCGGCTGGAGGTGCACACTGCTCAGTCCTGTGGGAACTGGAAAAGAGAGGATACACCACCATTTATCTGGTGGTGTCACCATCTTCCATTCTCTAGAGCTTGTCACGGCATGATTTGACCCCAAGGCCTCAGAGCCTGCTCCAGAAGCCATAAGCAAAACTAAAGGTGGCACAAAGTGCTTGCAGCAGAGCTGGAACCTTGGTAGCCAACAGCACAATGGGTGTTGCAACAGCACTCACTGACACCAGCTTCCCCTTCTCCCTTTCATGCTAGCTGCTCCTTTTATGAACCTGGGCTACGGACACCTTCACTACAGCTCAGCCCTGGAGTCCTATCCCACACAGATGGGGAAGTTAGCATCAGACCATGGAAAATCCTGGTCCAGGGCATCTCCACGTGGTTGTGTCTATCCCAGTGCATGGAAGCAATGTGTAATTCCAAGGCTGTTCTGCAAAACAGATTACAAGTAGATGGGCTAATCAAGCTTTTTTACGTTGTATTTGGTCTGAATTTTAAGTTCTGGCAAGATTAAAATTAACATATCCGCCGGGTATGAAAAAATGCATCATGAGCCTTTTGTAACATATTATGCAGAAAGTGACTAAAACCCAGTTTACAATGCATCTTAAAACCTGCAGTTGTGGGTTACTGCATAAAACCCTGAAAATTCACCAACTGGAAAATATGAAGTGACTATCAACAAAGAGAAAGTGTTACTTCTCCTGTCCAAATAGAGTAGTACTGCAAAACACCAAGAGTGTAAAGGAAAAAGAAACCGAAGGTTTCAAATTCTCAGATTTCACCCTCATAGATGACTTCCATAATATAGGGAAGTTACTTTAACTGAAAAAAAATAGAGGCTTTCAGATGCGGAGAGTGCCTGAGTATTTGGTATGCATAGGAGCACAAGCTCTATTTGGATAGCACTGTTTTGAGGTACTGGGCACTAATGAACACCTCAAATGCACCAGTCGCCGAGCAATGGAACGCTTGGTTTATTTGGTGTTGCCCATTTTTCTTGTGTATTTCAGCAGCTTCTGACCCTTCACTGCAATTGCACTGCAGAGTCTACACATGAATGAGAACCATGTACAAAGTAAAGGAAGAATGAATTCAGGGACTGAAAAACAGAACCTCCATTGCCATGTAAACACAGTCGCACTCTCCACCTAAGCAGGCCAAATATACAGCAAGCCTGTGAAACATCATTTTAACATGCTATAAATCTGGACTACAGGAATCGATGGGAATTTTGCTGTTTACTTCCCTGGGAACAGACTCACATCTTTGATACGAATACTTCACACCACTGCAAACGGTATTTATTTTACAAGTGTTGCTCAGTTCATCGAGATGGCTGAAGTGTGACAATAACACAAGATCCCTTTTTACTCTGACTATTCCTGCCAGTAGATCTGTGTTCCTCCTGTTTCCCCTTGTGTGTGGGCTATGTGATATAGGACAGGATATGCCTGTGATTGTAAACAGCCATATTCTAGTCGCTTCTAATGTACATTATCTCAGAGTAAATTTTCTATCAAAATGCATACAATATTAGCAGCTTCATTAAGAGAATGGTTCATTAATGCACAGACTGAGTGCTATGCTTCACACAGAGTTCAGGATGCATCTCCAAATGATGCTTTTCACCAGTCTGTGAGAACACCACATGGATTTGATTTGTAGTTTGTTTGTTTTGCTGCTTTTGCAGCAGAAGACTGGGAGGAACAGTGGTGCTGACAGCCAGAAAGTACTGCTGAAATGGAAAACAAGCTTAAAAAAAACATCTCTGCTGTTAAAAAAGAAAAACCAACCCAAAATAGGATTAAATCCATTTGGGCTGGTGCAGCCAGTTGGCGATAACGCAACCAACGTGGCTGCAGAGTCCAGGTTCACCTCTCAAGCTTTCAAGCCAGCACAGATTGGGAGCCTTATACACTTGCCCTTGGAAAGGAAGCACTACCTTAGAAGAAGCACTACTGTAGAAGAACTACCATTCTCCTTCACCAATGTCTTCCATGTGATGGAAGGCACAACACTGGCTATGTCCAGCAGGCCTGCAGAGGCAGCCAGAGATAATCACACCTCAAGCCAATTCTGGCACAAGGATGGCTTATGGAGATCTACCCTCCTAGGATAAAGAAGAACACAGAGTGTTTTCTACTGTGCTGTGCAAAGCAGCGCAGTTTGAAGTATAAGATCATTCAAATGAGATAAAGGACAGGGTAAGTCAGGCTTTTTTCTTGTACATCTGCAGTGAAGCTGTAGTGTCTTTGACGCCAACAGAAAACTCCATTCACTTTGAAAGCTCTGGCTTTGAACACCTCTCTCTGAAGATGGTGGGAAATTAAGTGTTAAATAACAATAACCTAAAACCCCATGAAAGCACTCAACCAGAGAGTTTCTGTTTGATACAACACTCCAGGTTCTGCAGGTGGCTGCGCACAAGGGCTGTGAAAACAACACACCTGAGCACGCAGCATTACAGCTGGAAGCACAATGCCATTCTTTCCACAAGAAAATTCGGAGCTATTTCAAACAGTGGAAGTTTTCCTCTGAAATATATCTGTAGGTTCAGAGCAAACGCACTGGAATAGCCCTGGCTTGTACACATTGCACACAGTTTACCACTGTTAGGTGATATTTTAATCAGAAGAACTTCAAGAATTTCAGATTCATTCAAGAATTAAACCATCTGAAACACACCAAGCAGTTACGTAGCTCTTTAAAAGCAGGGCAAGTTGGGAGATACTCCCATACCACAAAGAAGGCTTCTGCAGAGGCCAGAGCAGCAGAAAAGGTTGACAAGAAAGGACTATGAGAGATTTAAGGTATGGACTAATGAGTTCGGGTTTGTTTAAATGTGATGGTTTAGCCTACAGTTGGAACGTTTGTGTTTAGTTCTCAGTTCCAGGTGCCTTTGTAACTGTTCAGCCTAGGCTCTGGTTGCAGTAAGTGAGTATTTCTGAACTAAAAAGGAGTAAAGGGAAATAGAGAAAGGGATTAAAATTCTTCCCTGTGAGGGTGCTGAGACACTGGCACAGGTTGCTCAGAGAAGCTGCGGCTGCCCCATCCCTGGCAGTGTTCAAGGCCAGGCTGGAAGGGGCTTGGAGCAACGTGGTCTAGGGGAAGGCGTCCCCGCCCATAGCAGTGGGTCGGAACCGTATGAGCTTTGAGGCGCTTTCTAACCCAAACTGTTCTGTGATCATAGCCACAGCTTACGGATGCGTTACACGAGTCACTCACTAAGGACTTCATATTGAGAAACCGTGAATCCCCAGTTTCTCCGGACATGGGTTCCTTAGAGCGCTACAGGACCAACATTTTGCAGGGGTCTCCTGAGGAAACTCGGGCAGCTTGCCTCTGCAGCTGCTGAGTGACACGGTCGCTGTACGCCTTGGTCCTCGTACTAACATGACAGTTCGCAAGAGCCATGACAGCCCCAAACCACACCATTCCCCGCGCGGGGCTGTGCCCCGGCTAGAGCGGACGGACGGGTCTGAAGGCGCGGGGATGGGCTTTTAGACCCCGGGGCCGCACGCCCCGCTCCCTGCCCGCTGTCCCGGGAAGCCGCGCTACGGCGCCGCGGCGTTCCCAAGGAACACGACGGCTCTACCGGGACCCCGCCGCAAAACTTTCCTCCGGGGCGCTGGGACTCTCTGGTTATTTCCCTTTTCCCCCTCCCTCCCCGCGGCGCCGTCGTCGAGAAAAGTTGCCGCCGCTTCGGGGTCTGGCCCCGGGAAGCACAGCGCGTCGCGTCCCGCCGCCGGCAGCCGCTCGCCCCATGGACCCCCCGCCCCGCCGCCTGTCCCCAGTGCGGGGCTGCGGAGCTCCTTACCCAGCCCCGGCACGAAGGTGTTGAGGAAGAGGCAGATGACAGCCACGGGGAACGGCATGTAGGGGATGGCGGCGCGCAGGGGGCCCTTCTTCTCCCGGACCTGCACCACCACCCCGCTGGAGGGGGCCGCGCCCCGGCTGGGCTCCCCGCCCGCCGCGCTCTCGCCGTCCTTGGGGAAGGGATCCATGGCCGGCGCGGTGCAGCCGAGGGTGGCGGTGCCCCGCCGGGCCACCAGCTGCCGCCAAGCGCGCTCCCGCCGCCGCGCGGCCCCGCGCCGACCCCTCCCCTCCGCTCCTCCCGCCCCTCACGGGCTGCCGTGCCCGCCCCGCCGCTCCCTCCGCATCCCCCCGTCCGGTTATCCCTCGTCACCCCTCCGGGGCTCCCGACTCGGTTCGCTCCGTGGCCGGGCACCGGTTGGAAGTGTGCCCACCCAGGGTGACTGAGGCGGTTTGGGCCGCGCTGCTTCCCCCCATCGCCGCCTGTGAGGGGTGTCTGGCCCCTCACGCAGGCACCGAACTTGGCCAACTCGTCCGAAATCATCGTGTTCAAGCTCAAACAGGTAGACTTAGGTTGGGTGTAAAGAAATTCTTCCCTGTGAAGCTGCTGAGGCCCTGCCACAGGTTGCCCAGAGAAGCTGTGGCTGCCCCATCCCTGGCAGTGTTCAAGGACAGGTTGGAAGGGGCTTGGAGCAACCTGCTCTAGTGGAAGGTGTCCCTGCCTGTGGCAGGAGTTGGAACTGTGTGAGCTTTGAGGTCTCTTCCAACCCAACCCGTTCTATGAAAGCAGGCTGGGCTGTACCCAGGACTGTGGGAACATTTGGGATGTGCACCCCTCTGAGGGGTGCTGCCCCCCCAGACTGTGCTGGGATGAGAAGAGAGGGCAAGAAGCTGGTTCAGCTCGATCTTTGGGAAGGGAAAAAGCCGTTTTGGTGTGAAAGAGTGTAGAAGGGGGTGAAAATAATGCCCTGTGCGATTCTGAAAATAGCTGTGCTATGAAGGTGTAAGAAAAGGTGTAAATTGAACCCACACTTGTTTATTGCTTGAAAAGTCCCACTCTAAGGGGGAAGAGGAGGGAAAAAGAGGAGAGATGCAAAAATCAGAAGGAAAGGAAAAGGAAAGAAATATAGACCCCTGCAAAGCTAATCATGGCTTGGGACAGCGTAAGAATGCATCTGAATTCACATCAGTCCCACTAAATGAAACACCCTTTTGTAGGGCTGGTAATTATTGTTTGGCATGCAGTTTAATGATGAAATGGTACTAGAACTTGATCATGTCTGCAGTAAAAAATTATGGTGAGGCTGGTCACTGCAGATAGGGTTCAGCAGGGAAAATAGAGAAAATATTAAAGGCATAAATACTGATATAAAACCTAAGTGTGACACACATGGAAGATTGCCCATGGCAGGGGGGTTGGAACTGGATGATCTTAAGGTCCTTTCCAACCCTAACTATCCTGTGATTCTATGATTTTTGCGTGAGAGATTGAGGAGAGCCTGTGTCTTATATGTGCTTCAAAGCTGTATTTTTGCTAAGTAATTCCAAAGGAATTCCCCTTGGAATTCCGATTTTGCAAAGAATTTAGATCCCAACATAAAATCTTCAAATATTTACATATAGCCATTGGTGTGCCACCTGACAAATATGTGATGCAACAATTTAATTGATTTCAGTAAGACTTAATACCATTAAAAAGTCAGGTAAACTCAATGACACAGATGCAGAATCCTGTTCCTAGATTATATTTTCTTTGTATTTCCAACAGCTGGGTTCTGAGCCGTAAAAGCATAGACATCCCATGTGAAATCTCTTCTTTTTAACTTCAGGTTTTCTTTGCTGATCTTCTGAGTGCCTTTCATCCAAAAACTCTTTTCACTTCATTGTGATTAAATGCACAGTTCAGATGTGTTTCTGGAGCACATTAGCCACCCTGGCTTGGCTGTTTGTTGATTTTTTTATGGTGACATTTATTTCTATCAAAATAGTTCATGACAGCCTATTATATCCCCTAGCCACAAAGCTGCTGGAGAGCTGCACCTTTCTCTTGGAAAGACTTGATGTAACTGATGTGAATTTGATGTTGGTTGATCAAGCTACAGTCAGAAGAGAAATCTTTATGGTATGAATATTGACTGATTGCAAGGCAGTTGGAATGCTATCAGTAACTTGCAGTGATATAATTATCTATAGACTCAAGCAGATGATGAACTGATAAAGGCTCTGGATATGAGGAAGAAATTCTTTACTGTAAGGGTGGTGAGGCCCTGGAATGGGTTGCCCGGGGAAGGCTGTGAATGCTCCATCGCTGGTGGTGTTCAAGGCCAGGTTGGACATAGCCTTGGGTGGCATGGTTTAGTGGGAGGTGTCCCTGCCCATGGCAGGGGGGTTGGAACTAGATGATCTTAAGGTCCTTTCCAACCCCAACTATTCTGTGATTCTATGATTCTATGTTATACAGGTGAGCCCACATTACCTATACTAAAAACAAGCAAAAGGCCTTCATAAGTAGAGCCCAAAATGAAAAACCAAAGATGAAGATTAATTAAAACAATGTCTTCTCATAAATACTTAATAACAGGTTGTGCTTTTATGGAACGCTTCCTTGGAAGATCTCAAAGCATTTAACAAATGTGAGTCGATGCATTTACTTCTTCAAGATTAGTTGGCAATATGTAGGGCTTGCTCTACCCACTATTAAAGTGCAGCCGTTTCTAGACTGAGCTGCATCATTAATTCTGTGCTGCCAGTGTTTGTGGAGGTTCTCAGGCGCCTCAGGCAGAAGTTATGACTGGCTGGGAGTGTATTAGAGATACCGTCATGTAAAAGTTGTGATGTTTCCAAGTTTCTCTCTAAACAAGTGAGTTGGTGGCCACATTACTCTGCTGTGGTTGTTTCACACTCCCCAAGGGGTGTGTGGTAACCATGCAAACCATCTCATACTGTGCACCCTATGCTGCTTGCTTTAGCATTACTCCAGAGTCAAGATTCTGTGTGTTGGAGAGGTGAAGTGAGGAAAGACAGTCATTACCGGAGATGTATGCTGAGGCCTAGGTAAAAAAATGTTACCCAGAGCTAAATGTTTGCTGAGGAACATAAGGTTGTCATTTATTAAAAAACAGTAATATTAGTAATAAGAATGCTAAGATGTCATCAGATTTGAGCATTCAAAAACTCATTTCACTTCTCAGCATGAAAGCAGCTCACAGAACCAATATGCATAGTGTTATTTGTTTGCAGTTGGGACAAAAATGGTTAAAAACAGACAGACAATCCAAACCTGAATTCAAGCTCACCAGTGTAGCAGCAGTGTATTGACACAGAGGACTGAGGACGCATCCTCCCCAAGCCTTCTCCAGACTTCTCTCGATAGTACTGCTGTGAGAGGCAAGCCCTGTAAAATAGAATCATGGAATGGTTTGGGTTGGAAGGGTCATTAGAGCTCATCCACAGGCACAGGGACACCGAGGGATGGGGCAGCCACAGCTTCTCTGGGCACCCTGTGCCAGCGCCTCACCACCCTCACAGGGAATGTCTAATCTAAATCTGCCCATTTTCAGTTTAAAGCCATTCTCCCTTGTCATGTCACTACTTGCTCTTTACCCAAAATCCCTCTCCAGCACTCCTGTAGACCCCCTTCAGTTACTGGAAGACAAGCATTGCAGCTGTGCCTCAAGGGTGAATACTTCGTAGTCTTAAGAAATTGAGTTACCTTAATCTCCTGGATGTCTGGTGAAGGAGTAGGGGTTGTAGTTGGCCCAGGTGGCAACAAGGCTGCAGGACATCCTGCAGATGGGTGAGCCTTCCGCACTGCTGTAGCTCTTAAAACCAAAGTAGTCTGGCCTGTGACTTCCTCTAGTGTTGAAAAGAGCGTCTGTAGTTGCCAGGTCCTTGATAAGCATAAACGGAGAACTTGGTAGTAAAATAGCCTTGTCTTAGTGCTGCCAAGACTGAAGGAGGACCTTCTGATGGACAGGCGCCAGTAGTCTTATTGTGAAGCTTTGTGGTTAGTTATACTGCATGTGGACGCTGCTGTGGGAATTACATGCTGGAGCTCTGATTGCTATCCTGAGAGTTTTATGAGAGTCAGGCCTGGAAGAGTCCAACACGTGGCTTACAATCACCAAATTCCCAGCTGAGGGCAGAAGGCATTTATGTCACAGTCACTAGCTGACTTCCAAGGAGGTGTGATTGAGATTTTATAATGGGAGATTTTCCCGTTGTTGGATTTCCACACTGGATAAACAAGCTGTATTTCAAACAATCTGCAAGTATGGGTGTTTTTAGTTATACACCAAAGGGTAAAGGAAGTGCTGTCAAGCTATCCTGGGTTCAGCAGTAGCAGTAGTAGCTTAAACCATGACACAGGCCAAAGGGAACGTCAAGATTGGTTGGTTGTATGAGTTTGTCCTGCTGTTGTAGACTAACTTTTTCTTCTCTCTGTGCTTGTTACTAGTATTTAAGTTGTTCTTATGCAGTCAATGGCAAATTAGAGATCCTGCAAAAGGAAAGGATGGTGCTTCTCTCTTACAGTGTTTTGAGGACTGGAAGCAGTTTGCTTCTCTCTTTGGAAAGGGAGAAAACCTGCAAACTGAATACCAGTGACACACCTACCATAACTGGGGTCCATCTCTTAAATACACCCCACTCTCAGGCCTGGATCCTTTCCAAAGTAGTCTCCTTAAGTATCATACAAGCACGCTGAGAGACAAAACCAGACTCAAACACAAATTAAATTAGAAGTCTTAGTAACAAAGACAATAGGGAGCCAAGCAGAGCTACTGCTCACTGGCAGTCCCTGGAGACAGCTGGAGCCCTGCAGTCTGCACTCCAGTACACCACTGTAAATCCAGCATTGCTCCACATACTGTAAAAATAATGCTGAAGTGGATTCTTTGTGCCCAGGCTGGTGGAAATCCTGCACTGATTCCAGTGGGAGCAATAGTCACCTCATATTTATTAATTCATCTCCTGTTACATGAATTTGTTGAAACTATAGGAAGTCTTATTCTTTCCATGAATTTCTATTGGCCTCAGACTTTCAATGGTGGCATTGACAGCCAAGTTAGTCTATGTCTTGAGAGGATGTGATGCTACCAAGGTCACCAAGAAGTGCTAGGATTTACCTGTGTCTGCTGCAGGTTGACAAAGATATCAACCTGCAGTGAAACCTGCAATAGTGGCAGGCAGCTGCATCATGTAAGATAAAGAAAGCAACCTGACTGAAATACATTTCTACTCTACTTGTCTCCTAACACCAGCTGCTTGTCAAATGGAAGTCCTTTGCTCTGAACTGTACCCTGCTAACTCTGCCCCTGAAATAGTGTTCTTTGTTTTTCCTTTCTTCTTCCCCATCATTAAGTGGTTTTGGTGGGGATGGACCTAAATGACAAAATTTAGAGGCAAATTTTAATTCACCTACAAACATTCCCAAAAACCTTTAGGGAAGAAAAGGAGTGCCTTGGTTTGGTCCTTGCTTGGTTCATTTCATACTGTCTGTATTTTTAACTCCTTTCTTTTCTGTCATTGAAACTGATGTATATTCATCTAGCATTCCTACATGCTTCCATCGTGTTATTTGATTTAAGCAGTCCTTTCCAGCATGAACTAATTACTGATCACAGGCATTATATGATGCTCCTGGGCATCCACTTGTTGTAGGTGTGGGGCAGGATGAACTTTCCAGGAGTTAACTGTTGTGATATTTAGTATCCTGGATTATTCAGTCCTCTTATATCATGGTTCAGAAGATTGTGCTTGGAAATGCCCAAGTCTTGCTGTTTGTGTTTTCCAGGCCCGTTCCTACACCTCACATATATAGTCTCTTTTTTTTTCCCTTTTTCCCACTAGTCACAATCTCCTTGTCCAGCCAGTCTCAACGTCTCTGCAGGATGATCTGTTTTTCTCTTTTTGCCTTGTCCTATAGCTTCCAGTACCAGCCTTACTCAAAACACTGCCAGATTCCTGCTATCTGCAAGAGTACACAGCCACGTAAGGTCCCTACTGCAGTCGGCAGAAGCAGATCCCCAGGTCTTCCAGGAATGATCAAGTTTGCTTTCTGTGGTTGAGACTGGGAGGAAACAATGGAAAGTATTTGGTATCTTCATGCATTTGGCATCCTTTCTGCTTCTCCCTTTTTGGAAGACAAATGTTTAATGGTTTAGTACATTTCGCTCAATGTAGAACCAAGTATCTGTGTGTTCAATATTCTGCCAGAGACTATTCTTTGAAAGCTGAATACTGTTACCACTATGTGAGATGAAATTTGTCATGCTGCAATCATGATGGACCTGGGCAGAGTTCAGAAGCCTAAAATAAACCACAGGAGAACTGCAGGTGGGAGAGACATACCCGTCTCCATAGAGGAACACAAATGAGCAGCAACAGGCAACTAAAGTGATGCAGTAAGGAAATATCCTGCCTCTGTAGTGAAGCACCTCTAAATTTAGGTGCTTGAAAGATTAAGTAATCCTGGAAGGTAAACAGGAATGGATTAGTAGGCAGATCTTAGTGGGTTTAGGGTATCCTAGTTGCAACTTAAAGCAGTGTCTGGACAGATGAGATTCCCTCCTTTGTACACTTGGATTGACCCCCTCCAAGTCATTATTCTTGGACATGTTTTCTAATGAGGTGAAACTGGAGCTTTCTGTGTACAGACTGTTTCACATTGTCTGAAGGAGTCAAATTATGACTCTCCTGTGACTTGAGAACAACATCAGTCTATCGGGTAAACTGCTGCAGAACCATCATGTTCTGCCTTAGATGAAATTAATCCAGAGATCAGATTTTTTGCCACTTTAATACTTTTTGTTTCTCAATAAAAGCTGGTTCAGGCAGGATTAAATGTTATGTCTTGTAAAACAGCCTTTGCAGAAAGCTGTGAAATAGGAAAACATATGCTGTTCCCCTTCCTTGGGATTTGCTTGAATCGTGATGCTGACAGAGGTTTGATTTGCCAGCATACGTAGATTTCTACTCTGGAGAAAGTTACCCATCTATTTGACAAACTGTGAGGAATGAAGTCCTCTATTTATCAACACCAGAACAGTGGAAATGCATGCTTTTTTCACACTGTTCTAGCCCTTATCTGGAGGGATTAATTTTAAACATGAATTAGAAGTCCGGGAGTAGGAGGCATTCAGTCCTTGTTTCTCTGCTACAGTTGCCTGTAACTTTGCAACTGAGCTTTTGCAGTCTCAGTTGGATGGAAATCAGCAGCTACTGTGCGATGGGTCACATCTGAAGAGGTGTAAGCCATAAGCACTGTTGGCTAGCTCAGGGGTTTCCAGTGGGATGTGGAGTTCTGTATGTAGAGCGTAAGGAGTTTTATGTTTTCTTAAACATGGCTGCTTGGGCTCTGGTCCATGTTGAAGGCTGTTGTCCAGCACTCTGTGGGACAGCAGTAGGTCTCTGATCTGTTCCAAGGTGTCGATATCCTCACCAGGTGTTTTAACAGTTTCAACCAGACTTGCTGAGAACAGATAAAGGGTTTTGTCTGAGGAGCGCTTCCTTGACATCACTGATAGGCTGGGAAATGCAAGGATCTCAGTTTGCTTTGGGTTGTTGGGTTTTTCTATGTAACCCAGTGGACTTCAAACTGGGATGACACTCAGAGCAGTCATCCTGTGAGCTACAGGGAATCTCCCTTTGGTGTGTAAAGGCCTATGTAGAACCTCTGTCCACACTAGACCGGGCTCTTCACAAATGCTTCAGCAGGTCTTGCCTTATTTTCAAGAGGGAGAAGTTTTACCCATGCACTGTCAAGTAATTAGTGCAACATGAACTTTCTGTGATGCTGCCAAGTCTTTCTCTTACGAGCAAGTAGGGGACTTAATTTTCTGAGACTGTACTGGCTCATTTTGTAAATGCTGCATGGACGTACAAATTGTAGCAATGTTCCATGGCTATTAGGAATTAAAATAGGAGAAAAATGGTATTTTTAAGCTTGTTCAGCAAAAGAAGAAATTGCAAAGCTTCACTTGAAGCATAATGCACCCAACTAATGTTGGCAAGAGTTGGGAATGTAAAAGTGCAGATTGTCATAATCAAGAAGGGAATGATGACAGAAGGTGCTTCTCACACAGTGGGAGCTGATAGTACCAGGATGCAAAGGGACTGAATGTCCTGCTGCAAGTGGACTTAAGGAAGGATATGTGGGGAGGGAGCCTGGTTCCTCATTTGTTTTGCCAATTCACCTAACTGTAAAAGAGTTCTTGTGCTATTTATGCACTACCAATCTAAACCACTGCTTGTGAAGATATATTTGTTTTCTTCCTGAATCCATCTACTTCTTTCCTACCTCTCCTGTTGGAGCTGGAAGGTTACTTTAAGTAATTTCTTGTCATACAAAAACACCTGCTTAAATTCCTTTTAATCTAGGATGGGATTAATGTTACATTTGCTGATCGCCTTGTGAGTTTTCTTGCCTATACAGAGTGTACCTGGTGCATTCATTTGGAGAGATGAGTGAAGCGCAATGCAGGGGGGTTGGAACTCGATGATCTTGAGGTCCTTTCCAGCCCTTACTATTCTGTGATTCTGTGACTAGGCAGGAAGTGTTCTATAAGCCCTGACAGGGGTGTTTACAATGGAGATGATTACATTTCTGAATTTCCCAGCAAAGAGGTGCAACGGGGAGGTAGATTCTGAATAAAGGACTATGGTGAGCTCAGGGAAAGAAAACAATATAGCTGCTTTTGGCTTTCAAAGGCTGAGGGAAAGGGGGAGATCTGCAGTTTCCCATCCTTGACTAAAACTGCCTCACTAATCATTAATCTGACTTCCCCCTTTCAGTGCTAAGGGAGACTTAGGGGTCTAGGCTGAGGGAACATGCACTGGGCTCTGTGTCATGAATAACTGGCAAAAATCTCACTCCAGCACTGATTCTCCGGGGCTCCATGGGAATGCTGGCTGGGCCAGCTGGAATACTTATTAATGACATGGCTGTAAAGAACTGTTCAGTCATGTCACCAGAGACTGGGAGATTTGACCCAGTGATCCCTGAGCATCCTAGTGCTTCACCTGCAAGATGAGTACACATCCAGAGTTTCTATTCTCTCTTATGAAACCCTTACTGTAGTTACTTGAGAACCTTTGCCAGTGTGCTTCCTTGTTGAACAGACTTCTATATTAGGTTCTGCTGTATTTAAAAGAGCATTTCTAACTTCCAATTAAACTGGAAGATCCATGCTCAACAGATTTGTTAAGTATGATTCTCCGTCTAGTCATTATCATTAATGAAGTCACTGCTTCCTGAGTGGTTCTTGTGTGTCCTTAATTAGCACCTCCGTTCTGTATCCACCCCCTCGCTGGGGAAATCAAGCTGTGGATTTCTTCCTGGATCTTTCCTAAACCTCGTATGGAAGTTTGCATTCTTCCATACATATGGACTTGCACCTCTCCAGGCCAACAGCTCCTTTTCGCCTGTGGTCTCTCTGGTTTCTTAATGCTCAGAAACAGTGTCCACATCCCTCTTGCTCAGCTACCAACAGACATTGCTGTGGACAGTATGAAGATAGGCTGAGAAAATTGGGGCTGTTCAGCCTGGAGAAGAGAAGGCTGCGTGGAGACCTCATAGCAGCCTTCCAATACCTGAAGGGGGCCTATAGGGATGCTGGGGAGGGACTCTTCATGAGGGACTGTGGTGAGAGGACAAGGGGTAATGGGTTTAAACTTAAACAGGGGAGGTTTAGATTGGATCTGAGGAAGAAATTCTTTACTGTAAGGGTGGTGAGGCCCTGGAATGGGTTGCCCAGGGAGGTTGTGGATGCTTCATCCCTGGCGGCGTTCAAGGTGGGGTTGGACATAGCCTTGGATGACATGGGTTAGTGGGAGGTGTCCCTGCCCATGGCAGGGGGGTTGGAACTCAATGATCTTGAGGTCCTTTCCAACCCTAACTATTCTATGATTCTATGATTCTATGACAGTCGTGTACCCCAAAGGTGCATGCTGCCTTTTGACACAGCTGCTTTGCGCGTAAAGGATTAAAATGGCAGCAACTGTGTGAAGTTTTGGCCCATGAGAAGCTGGATCCTCCTGAGTTCTGTCTTCCTGTGGCACATTCAACAGGGGCTTTTACTGAGGCCATGCAGGGATTTTGCCACTCAGTTGCCCCTGTGAAACTGGCAGGGTGAAGCGTGATGAACCTCACTCCTTTGATTCATGTGCTGCTGTATTGTCTTATTTATTCTAGTTAATGGCTTGAGTTTCATTTTTCTGAGACAGATCCCATCTGGCCCTGATGTTTTGTCAGCCTTGTGACATTCTGAAGAATTTTATAACTATTCTTGGCATGAGCTCAACTTCTGACAGTGTTTCTGCTTTCTTCGCTAGAAAATGTATGGCAGTTCTTGGCGTCTTCTTCGCATTCCCCATTCCTTATAAACATTACACAGAAAACTTGTTTTATTGGTGTCTGCTGCTTCTGTATATAATTTACCCTTCTGAGGGGCTGTCCCCTGAAACATGCCGTATTCTCCAGCTCACTATAATTCTTCTTCATCAGAGGAAGTATTTGTGCTATAGGTCTGTCAGTCTCCGCTTGCTGCTTTGCTCATCAGCTTCCCACACTCTTCTGATTTCTTTGTCCCTTCTTGTAGTCTTCTGCTTGCCTCTGGTGGTCTGCCTGGGGTTTTAATCCAAAATTGCCTTCGAGCACGCAGAAGGGGAATAGTTGTGTTAGGCTGCAGATGCCATGTAACACTGTAGACGAAACACAATGGAGTTAGTCCTTTATCTTTCCAAGACAGGTGGAGCTAATTCTAAAACCCTCAAAATCACTTTCAGATGATCTAAGAGTAGAAAACAGGCCTTCATGGGAAGGTCAACAGAAGATTTGATCAATTTATATACTTATTTATGCAAAGAGATACAATCCAAGTGTGGGTAAGGCTTTTTAGCCTTGTTGGCACTGGCCATCTAGTTGTGCCTTTCTTAGGATGGACTATTTGCTGTCTTGCTCATGAATGGAAAGTTAAACTTTCCAAGACAGAGCAGAAATTCCAGGTTGTGAACGGCAAGTCCCAAATCTCTTTGCTCCCTTTTTGTTAATTCACAAATTTCCAAGGGTGCTTCTGTACTTCTGAATCTGTTCCCTGCTGTACCTCAGGCTCCACTCACTCTATGAATTGAATTCGTAGTCCTGGAGCTCCTTGGCAAGTTCCTAACCCTTAATCTTTTTGGGATGTTCGTAGGATCCCAGACTGGTTTGTGTTGGAAGGGACCTTAAAGCTCATCCAGTCCCAACCCCCTGCCATGGGCAGGGACACCTTCCACTAGAGCAGGTTGCTCCAAGCCCCGTCCAACCTGGCCTTGAACACTGCCAGGGGTGGTGCAGCCACATCTTCTCTGGGCACCCTGTGCCAGCGCCTCAGCACCCTCACAGGGAAGAATTTGTTCCTAATATATCTATATCCTAATAACCCAAATCTCCCCTCTTTCATCTTAAAACCATTCCCCCTTGTCCTGTCACCACATGTGCTTGTAAAAGTCCCTCTCCAGATTTCTTGTAGGCCCCCTTTAGGTATTAGAAGGTTGTTACAGGGTCTCCCCTGAGCCTTGAGATAGTCTTCTCTCTGTCTCCATAATCTATTGTCGATATGCCTTCTGTTCAGCAGCAGAGCTTTCCAAATTAGCTATTTCTGTGCACATACAGGGGTATCATGACATTACCCACTCACATATTGCATAGTTCTGCTATGATGGTTGAACTCTCTCCATGAATATTCATCAGTGACCCCAATTTAATGGAGAACTGAAAATCTAGGAAGTTGCAGGCTTTGCCTGAAAGATTTAGGCAGCAAACAGGCCTCACAATTGGGAGTTATAACAGTTCTGTAGAAGTCTGTCACTACTGTGGGGGACAGAAGTGATTTGATAACTTCGTCAGCCTAGCAACATGACAATCCTTCAGGAGAGTTGTAAGAACTTCCCCCATATTTCCCCATGTCAATAGATTTGTTACCATTTGGAGCTTGCTAGCCTTTCTATGGGCAGGAGAGAGACTTCTGCCAGAAACACTGTCAGAGCAAACTCCCCTGCTTTCCAAAAAGAACGGGTAAGCAATCTGAATACCAAATAAAATCATCATTATTAAGATTTGAAGGGAATTCCTGCAGCAGAGCAAGAATCCATCCAGTCCAGCACTCTGCCAGTTGCTGGGACCTCTGATGGCCCACTTCTAGCTTGGCTTTCCCAGGATGGTTTTGTGAACATCATTCTTGGTCTATGAGTGTGTTCTAGTCTGTGCCAAGATCTCCTGCCTCTTCTGGTCTTAGTGGTTTCTCACAAATGGGTAGTTTGCCTCTGCTATCAATGCTAATTCCCTAATGACATGCTGTCTACTGTAGTGCTTTTTGTATTTTGGAACTTTCTTGGTAGTGATGGTCAGGGGGAGAAAACATCCCATAAGAACCCTATGGATCTGTTGATATTGAGGTTGCACCAACAGTATCCCGGTAGAAATGGAGAGTAACAATAGGAGGAATACTGGGATCTGTAGGGGAAATTGTGTGGGCAGGGTTTCCCTCCCTCTCTTCACTTAGTCTCTTAGCAACAGCAGGCCCAACGGGTATGGCACTGCTTGCTGGGGGTGTGAGTCCCCTCTGTCAGATGAAGAACAGAAAAGATTTAGCAGAGAGGAGATGGGGGGGAATGAGAAAGAGTCAGTAAGAGCATGATCAATCTCACACTGGGAGAGAAATGACGGAAGGTAGCTTACTTGACACACAGCCATCAATGAATAGGTTATTCTTTTAGTAGCAATGGGATGCCAGTGATGAAAAGCTATCTCTGGCTGTGTGCAACCTCAGGCATCACTTGTGTTCCTTCTTGTTATGATCCCCACTGGGATTTGGAGAGGGGTAGGTATCATTAATAAACATCTAAGCCAGGCAGCTTGCCTGCTGTCTTTACTTGGCCCCAGGAATGCTGCCTGGCTCACCTCTGCCTTCTCTGAAGAGCAGTCGTGTAAGCGCTAAGACCTCCTCTTCACACTATCCTGTTGCTGTATCACTGTGGAAGTGTAGTGGAAGACTGTTCCTACAAGATCAGAACTTTGGTGCATCAGCCATTCAGATACTAAAGCCCTAAATCTTTCCTATTCATTACAACCTCTTTCTCAGTTGGTTTCTAAGGGTCTCGCCTTATATATTTCTTGGGCCTGAAGAGTTTAGTATGCAACAAGGTATTTAAAAGCTGTGTGTTGCAGCCAAGTGCGTGATCCTCTGTGCTAACTACATCCGCTGTAGCGGTGACTTTGGTAATGTCAATACTTGTGTTGGAACACAGACTGAATCACACATGTTAAGTCATTTCCCACATTATTGCTTTTCTGAAATATGGTTTATATTTGCTGTCTAGTAGGTAGATAGTGTGGGGTTTTTTGCTTCATGTAAATAGCTTTTTTTGTGTATAAAATACATGGTTTCAATCAAAATGGGAAAGGAGAGGTGAAGAAAGGAGGCTGAGACAAGAATTGAAATGCTCTGCTTAATCTTTTTCCTCTGAAAAGGTATCAGTGCATTCTCTTCTCTGGAACTGTGCCATTTGCTTCTTTATACCTGGGGAGGCATTATGTTAAGGCCATTATGAAACATTATAGGTGGTGATGGCAGGGAAGCAGCATAACCATAGCTTACAAAGACACTCTTTTTCATAGCCGCAAGGCTATTCGATGTTGAATTGAAGTGCCTTCAGAGTGGAAGTATTATTTCTTCCTTACTTTTATATCTTTTCTTTTCTTCTAATGCTACATTAGCACATAAAACAGACAAAAGGAAAAAGGATTCACATTTTTATTTTAAACCTTGTCTGTGCGCTTGGTAATGCCATTGGGAATGATGACATGCGAAGTATTCCATACGTCA
The DNA here is from genome assembly GCA_039720435.1 of Amazona ochrocephala. Lineage (NCBI taxonomy): Eukaryota > Metazoa > Chordata > Aves > Psittaciformes > Psittacidae > Amazona > Amazona ochrocephala. Next base: position 115,444,157 of record CM077878.1, on the reverse strand, counting down.
AAACTAGCTCTTGAAGTCAGAGCTGTATTTTCAATCTGGCTGTCTCGACACTGACTGGTGTAGCTGGTCCTCAGCTTCTCTGCAAACACAGGCCCTGAATTCTCTTCCAAAACTAATCCAGATCCAGCTCTGAGCACTTCGACATACCTCACACCACAGATTTCCTGTTCAGCATGTTGACATTTACTTAGAACTGCAGAAGGTGTATCTGCCTCCACTCCCCTTCCAAAATATGTCTGAAATAGACACTTTTAAGGCAACTGGTATTATATTGTAAGGGGAAATTCATTGCTTGCAGGAGGGTGATGGCATCTGATAGACTGTCTTCCAGATCTGATCTCTCTTGAGGGAGGCTGTTATAGAGGTAGAGCATATCTGCAACTACCACCTATTTCAGATGTAACTGAAGGTACACTGAACTGTGAAGATGCCTGATTATTGGCACCTCTTAATTTAGACTGTCGCTAGCAAATGAACTGTTGACTTAATGGTGTGCTCCTACATATACTGGCCTGCATAATAGCTACAGGTGATAGGTCTTCTATAGCTCATCTTATAGTGTAAGCCACTGTAGTATCTGTGCCAATACTGGGTTTAGATTGTCTTGTGTTCAGTTGTTGCCATGTCTGACTGTGCTGTGAATCACACAGTGAGAGCTAGCAAACACAGAGCTGGTGCCATTGGCCCATCAGGCAGTAAAAGGAGAAGTTAGGGAAAATGAATGTACTGAAAAGGAGGGAAAGGATGTTTGGGAATGAGCCTTCAGAAGAAAAGCTTTGGGGGATATAGCTTAATCTCAGTTAGCAATAGCGACCTGTGGTAAGAAGCAGAGTTGTCAAAGGAGGTACCGGAAAAAGCTAGTAAAGGTGAAGGAAGCAAAAATCAAACTATATTAGTGAAAACATTTGGAAAGCATGTTTTTTAGTAGACCTACTAGGGCGCTATGCAATCTTGTATTAAAATCAGTAACTACTTTTTAGAAGCAGCCAGTTTGATCTCCATACTGAAGGGTCCTGGGTGTGATCCTGAGAGCCCTACACCAGGCCAGGTTTCCCTCCAGAAAGCAGGAAAACAGGTTTAAATGCTAACTGAAAGTAGCTGTAAGAAGCCTTAAAGAAAATAAGAGAGAGAAATAAGCAGGTCTCTTAAAAAGAGGTTCATGTCCTCTTATTTTATATATATTGATGCTGCTTCAGACTATATCGGTGAAAAAATTGGCTCCATAGTCCTGACCTTTGTCTTTTAAGCTTGAAAAATAGAGGGCTTCTTCTGAAAAGACGTCAAGCAGAATGAGTATGGAATCTCACCATGACTTCTGGAGCATGGCTGTGCCACAACACTCACTTTGAAACCCCTGAGTCTGTATTACAGTAGAGAGCCTGACCTACAGCCTCATCCCCTTCCTGAGAAACATGTTCTGTCTCTCACATCACCCAAGCAAGAGAAAAGCTACAACCAGAGCCGAGCTGACAGTTGTATGGGTATTACCAGAGCCAGGACAGAACCCAGCTCATGCCTCTGTGCTTGCTGTTTCACTAGCAAAGATAAGATTTACAAAAACATGTGGAACAGATAAACTGGCTAAGAATTCCGTCTGTAAACTTGGATTTCTGACTTGCTTTTTAAGGTATTCCCAGCAAACTGTGTTTCCAGAGCTCAGGAGATGCTGTCAAAACATTCCATGTTTATTGTATTGCTCAGGCAGTGCTAAGGAAGGTAAGGCCAGTGCTTCCTGCAGCACTGTCATGAGCAGAAAGGAATTACGGCATCATGACTGAGTCTCTGAGACCAGAGGAGGCCATGAAGATAATCAGAGGACTGGAGCACCTCTGCTCTGGAGACAGGCTGAGAGCTGGGCTTGTCCAGCGTGGAAAAGAGATGGCTCTGGGGAGACCTTAGAGCAGCTCCCAGTGCCTAAAGGGGCTGACAAGAAATCTGGAGAGGGGATTTTTATAAGGGCCTGTAGGGACAGGACAATTGGGAATAGGTTTAAGCTGATAGAGGGTAGGTCTAGATTAGATATAGTGAAGAAGCTCTTCCCTGTGAGGGTGGTGAGGCTCTGGCACAGGGTGCCCAGAGAGGCTGTGGCTGCCCCATCCCTGGCAGTGTTCAAGGCCAGGTTGGATGGGGCTTGGAGCAACCTGGTCTAGTGGAAGGTGTCGCTGCCCATGGCAGGGGGGTGGAACTGAATGAGCTTAAAGGTCCTCTCCAACACAAACCATTATGTGAATCTCTGATTCTCTCACTCAGGTTGACCGAAGAGACTATGAAAGCTGACTTGCAGCTGGTATCAAGATGAGAAATAGTCTTTCATTTATATTCAGCACGTATAAGGTCCAGTTCTGGAATCCACACCCTTCCAGAAATACCTGGACAGTGAAAAGGAGGTTCACTTCAAGGAGTCCAAATTTCTCCTTGTTGCAGACTTTTGTATGTTGACCCACTCCTGGCTGTGAGCAAAGCCACACCATTACCAGGGATTTGGTTTTCTCATCTGAATGCCCTGAAACAATTCAAGGCTTTTGCCCAGTGTTGTGCTAAATTAGGTAGGAGATTGAATCAGAACTCTGGACTATGACTATGTGTACCTGAAAGCTGAATCCAAGTATGAACTTTCCATCCAGGGACCACCTCTAGACAGTTTAATTCATCTTATGTCACAAAGCAAACTTCACAGTGTAATGGTTCAAGGGTGCGTTTCTTCAAGCACAGCAAATGCTCTTCACCTTGACCTTACATCCAGCTTAGAAATATCTCGGGAGCTGACAGATTTCATCTAATACGACTCAGAAATGTGAGCAGTTCTTTACACATCAGGTATCTCTTATACACCAGTACACAAGCTCTGCTGTCACTACCGAGGTCCAGAGTTTTATTTGCTGCTGTAGCCTTACTGCTACCTAAAAGGAGTTGTTTAGAAGGTTTGTCTTTTCTAAATGACCAGCACAAACATCCGAATTGCATTCTCTTTCAAATTCAGCACCACCACTTGACCCTTTAAATTACAGGCACTGAAGCAGTGTTTAATCTAAATGCCATTTCTAGGCAAACACCCACAGAGTTATTAGGCGTTTGCTCAACACGGTACATCCGACTTACATGAAAAGGACCAAGCTGAGACCCATCTGCTTTTTAAATAGTATTTGGCTCGGTCCCCAAACCCAAGAGCAATAATAACAGTTTTTACACCAGTGGTTTGTGCTTGTCTGTCAAGAGGTTTTACAAGGTAACAATTTCTTTCTCCATCAGTACTTGGCATGACCCAAAACTGTTCCTAATGTGGCTGCCTCACTAAATGCATGTTTACAAGTACTTTGAAGTACAGTTAGTAGTAACAGAGAGGATTCTGTCGGCTTCTGCAGAATCAGGTTTGCCCTCCCACATTTGATTTTAAGAATGGTCACTGTTAGCTTTAATTTGGCACAGACAAACAAAAGCTTTTATCAAAAGTATCTTTACAAGAGCCCCCCCACCCCCAAACCCCAACCCTCTTTAAAGCTTTACATTTGATTTTTCACCTAGAAAGCAATGAGCTCTCAGCAGTCCTGAGGAACACACTTGTGGAGTATCTGTGTTTAAGTGAAAAGAGTAGAGCAAAATTGAAGAGATTTAATACCCATTTCTATGCTCCAACAGCTTAGTAAGGGCAAGTGTGAATTTCTCAGCCAGTTGGTCTAAGGCCAAGGGGCCAGCAGCTATTGAATCATTTACTGCAAGAAATGTGATTCAATGTACACTTCTAGACGAAAGGACAGAGAAATTGGTGCATTGGATGGAGCTGAGCCCCAACCCCATGATTTTGACATTCAGTTACTGCTGTGACTTTCAAATCTTCCTACCCTCACTGTAAACACAGGATGAGATGTTTGTTCTCACTGACACACAGCCACCAGTGAGGTTCAGTGACTTGTAGCCTTTGTGTTCACTTATACAGAGTGTGTTTGTACTTAAGTCTTAGTAATTAATTTATAGCAATGTTGTCACACCTCCTTATGAAATTAATGATCCTGGAGATGGGAGAGAGGACATACCTTAATTATTTCTTAAGGTTATTCCTTAAGGTGGACAGTCCTTGTATTGTTCTGTGCTATGAACCATCACATTCCCAAGCAAGTAATTTTTAGTCTTTTCTGGGCTTGGGTAGTTGTCCTTGTCAGGTACCTTCCATTAGGTTGTGTTCTTTCGAATGGATAATGAGTATGTAATTTTGGATGGTTTGCCTCAGAAAAGTAACTTAAAAATCCACAAAACTCTTTCAAAAGATGCCATGAAGATTAAAACTAACAATATTCAACTGACAGCTTTTAATTATATGGGATTGTTCTAGAAAGAAATCTACTAATAATGTTCACCAGATTGTCTGCTGATGGCTTCAGCAACTCTAGACTGTGAAAATCAACCTTTATCTCCTTGCTAATGACAAAAAAATCTTGTTGACAACAATGAGTAGGCCAAATTCATCACTTGGTTGGAATCTCGCTATTGTTTTTTTGTGCCCTGTCACGTAATTCCTCTGCTTGGCTTGTTCCTTGAGACAATTTACTCTTGCTTCTCCTTTCAAATCGGTGTTCCCATTTCACACCACTGGCAGACAGGTTAGCATAGCAAACCCGTTTCCATTTGGGTGCTATAAGGCTTTTCACTCCAAGATTAAAATGTGCTCTAGGAATATTAATTAATTAAATCTGAAAGCACCCAGATGAAGTCAGTGGATAGCACATAGAGATCATTCCAGTCTGGAGAGCTGTTTAATTGATTATAACAATACTGTGTAATGCTTTAGAATAGACAGTAAAGAAATAGTGGGCTTATGTGAAGCCACTGTAATTTCCACATGGGAATTGCATTGCAAACATCACATTTATTAAAGGAACACCATTTGACAGAGAGATTGGGCAGTAGCCAGTGAGACTGTTTGTCTGTCGGGTACTGTGTGCAACTGCAATGGTGAGCAGGCATGTTTGTGGTTTGATACCCTCACAGAGACCTCAGAGAAAAACAAGCTATCTGTTCCCAATAAACCTGTATAATCCAAGGAAAGAAGCTGTTCAAGGAGCCAGCAAATAGCATGTTTGTAGTGGTTTTGCTTTTAATGAGTATTGTTTTCAACAGGAAAACAGAAGTATGTATCAGGAATGTTAAGGATTGAGATAGTGGAAATTAAACTGACGTTTTTGTTAGCAGTAAATTAAAAGTTCTACTGCATTTCATAACTGCCAGTTTGTCATACTTTACACAGGAACATTGGAAGGGCCATACTTGATCAGAGTAAAGGTCCATCTGGCGCAGCATCCTGTCCCTGGGCTGTGGCCAAGAAAGAATGCCTAGGGGTGAATGTAAGAACAAGGAAAATCGATAATGATTCTTCTTCAGAATGCATCTCCAGCCTTCAGTTACCAGTGACTCAGGAGCTTCCAGTCTTATTCTCAGTGCATTTTCTAAGACAAACAGAGTCCTATTTGGCACTGGAGGGGAAGAAAAGGGTATTTGGCATGGATGGCTTTGTAGATCTTGAGATGTGTCTGTTAGTGATGCCCAAAGCGCTCAAAGGGGAAAAGCTGCTTAGGTTCCCCAGTTAGTCTGTGGAACTCAAGGACAGCAGCGTTTCCCATCCGTTCTCCATCTTGTTGCTTCCCACAGTTCATGACTAGCTCTTCCAGGTCAAATAAGAGCTGCCTCTCTGTACAGATACAGGTCATGTTGCCAATTTTCTCCCATTCTTCCCCTCTCCTCTGTTCTTATTCTCTCATCAGGCAAAGAATTCTCCCCTGCTGCACACCCCTCCAGGCTGTAATGTGCAATGAGGGAGCACAAAGCCAGCTGCCCTCATGGCATTTCCAGCATGAGCAGGTCCCCCAGGAGCCTCTGCACAGGACTGCCGATCTCTCCAAAACTACAAGAATGAAGCTGGGAATCTCAACTGCCTGTGAAATTAGTCTAGGCAAAAGTAGACACCATCCCAATACAGAGCTTTCCTGTAAAACCCTTGGCTGGATGAAGTCTGTGCAGGTCTGAGCCGGCTTGATCCAGGTCACTACATCCAGCATGATTAGAGGCATCAGGACCTTGTAGTGAGGTGAGAAAAGCAAACACACAATCAAATATGAAGGAACTCATCTGGAACACATATCCTGTTGTGTATTTTGACATTAACAGCTTCTTTTTTCTGTTTCCATAGTAACACTGAGGTGAAAACAATTTGCTGTACAGTTGGCAGACCCTTGAAGCTCTGAACACAGGCCCCTCAAGGAACCAAGACTTACAGGTGCAGTGTTGTTTGACTTTCTAAAGTGAAATTGTGATGTTGGTACAGCTCACAGACAGAGCCAAGGGACACATACCTGGAGTGGGAGAATGCATCCAGCAGAAACGAGAATAATTTATTACAGAGCGTTCCCTGTTAGTGCCTTGTCATGGGCGTAATTAAAGGGGTGTAATTCACATCAGTGGGGGCCCTGGAATCATCTGCCATGAGGCTCATGTTTGATTCAAATGACTACAATGCTCCTCGTGTGTCATCAGGACACAGGCACGTAGGCAGATTGAAAACACACTTGCCACTCCATGGAGGGACTTACAGATGTAGCTCTGCACAAGCAATGTGTAGCCAGTCCCTGTGTTGAACCTTGCCTTCTCCACACAGCTGCCTGCACACAGGTGATGTACGTATGGATGTTATGGATATCTGTGAAGAACTCGATTCAGATCCTCCAGCCCTTTCATATCAGTTGCTGAACAGATGGTGAGCCATCATCATTGTTATTTCACATTCCAGGCTCATTGAGAGGAGCTGTGAACTGGCAATTTCTTTTTCTCAGCTTGGGACTAACAGATCTTTAGAAGAAATAACTATTATTATTATTAAATATTATTATTATCTCTAGGGAACTGCTAAGATTGGGGTGCCTCATACTAAGTATTTACACAAGATGAAGGCCAGTAAGAATTCCTTGTCCCTTGCAGTTAAAGTAAGAATGGACCTAATTTTGGCATTAATCTATGAGCTATACCTAAACAAGCCTCACTTCCTTTGTGCCAGTGCCAATGCCCCATTTTACTGGAAGGGGCATCATTTGGGTGTGATCAGGTGGATGGAAGGTTATGGTTCCTGCTGCCAACTTCTTCCAGCAATAACTGTTCATCATACCCTCCTAACTTCTGTAGTGACCTGGTGCAAGTCACTGACCTGTCCTAATTTTATGTCACATTGGAAGAGTATGTGTGTTAATGCAGCTGGTTGCTGTGTTTGTGCAGTGCAATGGGGATCTCTGGTTCAAGCACAGTAACTCTTCAAGCCGCTTCAGCGTGATATCAAGCATCCATCTGATGATACCATTCATGTCAGATGAGTACAAAAGGCAGTAAAAAAATCTTGGTGAAGAATTAATAGAGCCAAAGCTGAGCTGAGAATCTAAAACCGTAAGTGTTGTCTCTGTTAGACAGCAAGGCAACAGAAGCTGCAACAAACCATTCTTATGTAACGAAGCAATTATGTTTTCTCAGTCTCACAAGTTTCTGAAAACACAGCTTTCCACTGATAACACTTTGAGGCTCTTCAGGGAAAGTCTGGTAAATAAGCAGTCATTATTGCAAGCATGGTTTGGATCTCGATCCTTCCTTCAGAAATGTCTTACATTTTATATCTGTGCTGTTACCCTCTCACACCTGAAATGGGTCAAGTAGCTGTCACTGAGGGAAGCAGCAAGTCACTAAGGGAAGATTCCCAATAGAATCAGAAACAAACAAAAAATCCATCTATCTCTGGGGGGAAGCAAGAAGCCTCGGTTAACTTTCGTGGTCGGAAAGAGAAGTAAGTAATAAAGTTGTCATAGAGTTTCTCCAAGCCATTTTTTTACCCTAATCTTCCTGAAATATTAAATTACAAGAGCAGCAGTAGCAGGCTCCACAGACAAAACTGTGCCATGCATACAAATGAAAAATAAATTATACATGGCTCTCTACAGCAAAAATGTAATTCTTCCCATTAAAGCATTGAGTGGACTGAGGGGAACATGTCTTTTATGGCTTATAAAGACCCTTAGGGAAAGAAGGTGGTAAAAAAGTGGTGAATGCTCCATCCCTGGTGGCATTCAAGGCCAAGCTGGACAGAGCCTTGGGCAACATGGTCTAGTAGAAGGTGTCCCTGCCTATGGCACAGGGTTGGAACTAAATGATCCTAAGGTCCTTTCCAACCCAAACCATTCTGTGATTCCATGATTTGTCTTTCTAAAGAAATGACAAGTAATATTTGAGGCCAAATTATTCATTACTCTTCATAAAACAAAAAAAGGCAACTAGGACTTCCTAAACTTGGAACATGGAAAAATAAAGATGAGCCTTCAATCAGATTCTGGGTACAGCAGGGTGTTAAGTGGGGGGTTTTGAGACCCAAACATGAAATGGCACATGTCAAAATTGGGCAGCTCAAGCCCACCTCTGCGCCTAAGGACTCAGCCCACTCTCAGAACACACAGGGTCTTCAAACCCAGGAACTGCCAGGAGCATGTGCACAGTGCCCAAGCATCGGCATCCATCCAGACATGTATTTCTGAGAGTGTGTTCTCCTGATCTCCATGCACATGAGGAGAATGTGCTCAGCTGCGTCCAACACTCAGAGTCCTGTGGGACTGTATTCAGAGGTATGCCAAGCACCTGCAGCTCCCCTCCGCATTCTCCAGAACCTGGTCAGCAGTTGGTTCTCTTCTCACAGCAATTATTCACTAGTGTCTGGAAGCAATGAAACCTGCAGCATTTTGTCATTGTTCCAGGCAGACAAAAATACTGACTCCTAATGAAATTGCTGGCATTGTTTCTAAGTACAAACTGCTGCCTGTGCTGAATACCTATATATGTAGGTTTGGGGTAATAATTCTGAGCTCTTTAATGACCACAGATGGTAAGGACTCTCTCTGAACATAGTTTGAACCATAGTAACTGTAGTATCTACAATAACTATCAGCAAAGAACCCCAAACACAGAACTGAACTCCTGTTATAGAAATGACTCAGAGGTAAGAGGGATGATTCAGAAGGTAAAATATTACTTCACGTAACACGTGGCTGTTCTAATGGTTCCATCAAAGGATTGACCTTGTTTAGTTTGTGAGATCTGATGAGATCACAACCCTCACTAGTAAACTGTAATACAAAGCAGTGCTCTAATTCACAGACATCAAATCTGCCACCTCAGATAAAATACACCGGTAATACTCAAGTTTCTTATTGAGCCCTCACTCTATTTGGTGAGTACAATTTAAATAGGCAAAGGGAGAATAAATCCAAGTTACATATTGAAAATGATGCTGAAAATAGCTTAGGAAAAATTATGTTAGTACTATGTGAAAGTCTATTAAAATAATCAGAATTGCACAAAGGTCACACCTAGTCTCAAAGCACCTCACAAACATTAGTTAACCTCAATAACCAACATCCCTGTGATACAGAAGTGTAGCATCTATTTCTCTGTTTTATAGAGCTACATCAGCTTCCAAGGAAGAGATGATACATTTAGAAAGCAGCAGAGGAGAAGCTGTGACCCTGGAGTCTTGGTGGCCTTTGTGCACCTGGAAAAGGTTAGGACTACTTCGCCATTCTTATTTCCCAAGTGGGGAAAACAGGCAGAGAAGTCCCTAGCAGAGCAGTTCTGCAGCAAGACTTGGGCTGCATTCAAGCAGTTGAAGTGTGGCTCTTGCACACCCCAGTCACATCCCATGACCACCACAGAGACTGTGTGTGTGCAAATAATCCTGGAAAATTCCACTTCCCTGAGAAAAGGAGCCAGGGAGCTCTGGGCTCCTGTTGCACATCGCTGCAGACTACAGCTATGTGCCCATTTCAGTGTCGCCCTGCAGTCTAACCCCCTGCTAGGCTACAGTTGTTCCCTGCTGTGGTGGTTGAACCTCAGCCTGCAATGAAGTGCCACGCAACAACTTGCTTATTCCTCCTACCTCTGCTTTGGGATGGGGAGGAGAATCAGAGGAAAAAAGTTAAACCTCTTGGGTTGAAGTAAAATCAGTTAAATAATTGAAATTAAGTAAAATATAATAATACAATAATAATAGTAATGAAAAGGAGAGAAATAAAACCTAAGGGGAAAAAAAGAAGTGATGCACAATGCAATTGCTCACCACCCACTGACTGATGTTCAGCCCATCCCCAAGCAGTGACCCGTAGCTCCTGGCCACTGAGCATGATGCTTTATGGTATGGAATGCCCCTTTGGCTAGTTCAGTGTCCTGTCTCTGCTCTCTCCCGGCTTCTTGTGCCCCTCATCACTGGCAGAGCAAGAGAATCTGAAACGTGTTTGACTTAGGGTAAGCACTACTTAGCAACAACTTAAACATTGGTGTGTTATCAACATTAGTCTTACACTAAATCCAAAACACAGCACTGTACCAGCTACTAAGGAACACAAATTAACTCTATCCCATCTGAAACCAGGACACCTGCCTGTGAACATGTCCCTGAAATCAGTGAGGTGTCTCTAGCGGCTGGATGGAGAAGTCCGCTATCTGCCAAAGAGCGTGCTGTGGAGCTCCTGCGCTATTTCTTTCAGACACTAGAATCTGGCTGCCATCATAGTAGGGAATATCCATGCACAAGCAGCCTCTTAATCTTACACAAGAGGGAAAAAAAGGTGATTGTCAGGTACAAGGGCATAATTTCATGATTAGGGCTGTGCAAATGAAGCACTTAGGGAGATGGACTGAGAAGGACCTCATTAAAGACCTGTACGAGTAGCTGATGGCTCTTTCAGCTGGGAAGGTGCTTGGGGACAGTTGAGCCCCGTTCCTGGCTAAGGTAATTGGGTAGGGCCCTGGCTGAAGGAGAAGTGTGGGAAACTGAATTGCACTTTGGGGTGCAGCTTCTCATCAGATACTGATTTAACAGCATCCAGCTAGGGAAGGTAGTGTTCTTCGCTCAACCCCTATGTGGTCCTGTGGTTTTCCTTATATCTGCTGTGGCATTTATCTGGCCACAGAGAAATTGATTCAGGTAGCAAAGCATGGCAGAGACCCCAGCTCCACAGAAGAGGATGAACAGATCTTCACTGGCTCAGCTTTGGGATCTGGTTCGCAGTGGTGACAGGCAAGTGGTAGAGCAGAGCTGGGGAAGGACTGGGAAGGGAATAGAGCAGGTCCAGTTCTGAGCTAAGTGTGAGACAGGCTGTGATTTCAGATCCTGGCTGTGGTAAGTGCCCTGGGGACATTCAGTTTATGTTGCATTTGGGGTTTTTTCTTCATTTCTTTCTCTAGTGAAAAATACTTAATTTGACTCAAACATGCAAATGCTTTGCTGTAACAGAAGCGAGTGTCTGGTCCTGTGAATAACTACCACCTTACCTGCAAAGGTCTTTTACTTCCCTTAGCAACCCTCCAGTTAGAGGGAGCTGTGCTGGAAATATGCTTTAGAAATCCATTTCTGGAAGATTAAAGTCTTTGATGGAAACCTACAGCTCTTAAATGAATGTCCTTTTGTTATGCTCAGATTGCCTACAGAAATGCTAGCAGAAAGTCTTCAGCTACCACTGTGTTTGTAGGGTAGGAACAATTTAATTGCAATAATAAGAAGGTGATTCTCAAAGAATAAATCATCTCTGCAGTAAACTATGCCTGAAGTATAGCTTATTGTTGCAATGACATCTCCAAACAGTTGTTTATCACAGAAGTCTGTTTCCATGAGCTGTGGAGCTCCGTGACCCAGCAGCTGGAACATGCTGTGAACAGTTTTCTTGTTGTATTTCCTACCCTGCCCTGTCCCTGGGGATGGGGAAGAAACGGCGCTGTGGAAACTGAGATTAGTTACATCTGGTTACCACAATCAAAATGGCCTTATCCGAATGAACCTCATAGCACTTGGGGAAAGGGGGGAGCTTGATTAAATAGCTATCATGTGTGACTGGGGATGGGAGTTGAGTTGTCTTGCTGATAGACTTCTGGTGTGAAGCAGTAGTTGCTGTAGCTCTCTATCTTCTGAGATGTCAGAGGTGGCTTTGGCAAGTGAGTCTGCACCTCTGGAATCAGCATAATGACAAGCTGGGAGAAGAAAAAGGAGCCCTCACAGCATATAAGTATGGCAATGTTCACCCACCTCATGGGTGCTCTGTGGGCAAGTGAAATGAGGCATTCATTTACTGGGTTTGGGTTTATTTTTTAATTTATTGTGTATGTGACTGAAATTAAAAATACAAGTTGCACTTGAAGGCAATTGTAACACATCTGCAGAAAGAGTTATTAACTTCTGGAAAGCAGAAGTGAAAGCTGGATAAATCAGGAAAGATTTCAGGTTGGTGCACTCACACAGTTTGTTTCCCAGTAAGGCACATCTTGCCTTCCACATAAGTCTGCCATTTTCTTCTCGTCCGCTGTGGAAAATAGTTCTGGTATGAATCGTGTCATCAATAAGCTGACTGCTCAGTTTACAATGACTGGTGTGACTGGCAATCCTTGCTTTCTGTTCCACATTGGATAAGTAGTCCTCTTGAGGAAAATCATGGAGGGAGTAAAGAATGATTTATTTTCTTGTTTATTATTATTTTTGTGTGACTATTCTTCTGGTATGATTCTTGATTTCCAGGTGGTTTCTCAGGTCTCTGAACTCTGGAGTTGGTGGGACATATGGTAATCCAAGGGTAATTCTGTTCCATTTTGCTTGGCAATGGAATTTATGTATTTGTCCTGAGTCTGGATTCATGTGGATCAGTTAATCTAAAATGCATTGTGTCTGTGCAAACATATACCAATAATTTAATTTTCTAGAACACTGAGAAGCGAGTGGAGACTGAACGAAGCCAAACTAATCCTTACCTTCATTCAAGCAAATACCTGGTAATATATTTAAGCAAATAACTGAACACTAGGAATATATCTAGGGACTAGTAATCGTAGATTCTCCTCTCAGTCTGCCAAATGCATACAGCACTATACATACCCTGAATAACCAACAGGGACTTGTATTACATGTCCTGAAATAAAGTGGAGTTGCAATCATGCTGCTTCCATCAGCTGCTGCAGCTGCATCTTATTTACATAAATGGAGGAAGCATTTTGAAGCTATTTCCTTCCCTCCTGGCACCAAGAGGAGTGACTCTTTCTGAAACACTGAAATAGATCAGCTAGTTCAAATGAACTGAGGAAGGCCTGAAATGCTGTGTTTGGATTCACATCTGCTCCTGACCTCAGTCCTGTCTTGATGAAGTAAGCCAATGTAAATTCACTGACTCAGGCTAACTGGGAGAGGAGCAGAGTCGTACGCTGATCTGTTGCAGAAGAACTGCAGAATGGATCTGGGTGTTTTCTTTCTTTACAGAGATGAATGGATTTCTTAATTTTTCTCTAGTTCGGAGTGCTTTGCCATGAGTTTAACCTGATGGGCATCAGATAGCAAAATGCAATGAGAGTATGAGCCAGGTATTCACAGGCACTCTTCTCTCACCTTTGGGAAGCTAGTGCTCAAGTCCCTGCTCTGCCGTTGATTCGCTGTGTCACCCTGAGCCAGGCTGATACCTCCCTCACCAGTTTTTGGTCCCATGCTGCAGAACACCAGTGCCATGACAGTGTCCTGGGGCTAAGTGCAGTCACTGGCATCAGAGGGCCAGGATCTCCCTGCAGAGAGAAGGGGTACCCAGCTCAGCTGCTGCAGTGCAAAGCCCCTTATGTCTCTGCGCCATGGTTCCTTGGGGGCTCTTGGAATGGGGATAGCAATTCCTCACAGAGTTTTTGGGAGAATGAGGGAATTAAAAGTCACAAGAGACTAAGTTAATCAGTTATAGACAATTGCTTGAGGCAAGTATCAAAATATAGCTTCCCTTTCTCACCTCCCCTAATTACACAAAGCATTTGAAAGACCTCTTTACTGTTCTCTGTATTGCACTGGAACATTATCTATGATATTTGTCACTAGAAAGTGACAGAAAAACCACCACAGCAAGAGGCTGCTGTAGGAAAGAGGAATTGTATTTCTTTTAGGGTTAGGACTTCCATGATTTTGCAAGAAATGCAAAGGCTTTATCCTGTTTATTACTTCTGATTTATTACTATGTTGAATTCAGTGGTTTCCCACTCAGACATTAGTTTGCTAGCTATGCTTCAGTTAAACAGGCCAGAAAGATTTGAGGTTAATTTACTGCCCTAAAGATATTCATCCTCATGAACCATGATGCTGATACAATTCTAACATGAAGCCTGCCACTGTGCAGCAGAGACTTCTGCCTCCCCACTGTTTAGAAAGATGAGACATCTAAAACTAACTCAAATGTTAAGAAATCAGGAAATGAACGATTACTCCCAACAAAAAGATGAACTACAGACCCTGTAAATGAAGATGTACAGTCAAGCAGCTGCTTCTCATATGCACAGTACAATGGTAGGACCATAACTAAGTCTGTGTCTGCTTGGGGATTAGCTGAAAAAAGCCATCAGCATAATAGCTACCATTGGTTTTAAACATGTATTTTGTGGGAGTGCTCCCAAGTCAGGTCAAGCCTTATTGTCTGAGGTACTGCAGAAACATGCTGCAGAAAGCTAGTAGTCTGAGAGGTGAGACTTTAGAGGTGGATACGACAGAGAGGCAGATCAGAGAGACACAGCAAAATAACAGCAGCAGCAGTTCATGTTGTGGCTATATTCAAAATGATGCTCCTCTGCTCTTCATCCCGTAAGAAATGCTGGAGCTGAGTGAATTCTCATGTGGTTGGCCTCTTCTTCCTCGGGCTCCTCTTTGCATGGTCAGTTGGGGTTTTTTCATGCATCTCATTTAGGGGAGTTTATGTCCACAGCATAATCAAGCCCCTTTATCCAGCTACCTTCTTACCTCGTTGTCTGAAGCACAAGTTGACCCAGAGGTAGGTATTTGACATGGAAATCTTACATCTGCCCCATGAAAAATGTTTCCAAGTTGGAAGCCACTGAGCACAGGGTCTTACAAAGGGGAAACAGTCAGGAGACATCATTATAAGCACTGCAGTAGGACACTGTACAGTGCCTCTTTTTTCATTGTTCTTTTCCCTGCATGTGTTGCTGAACATCTCTGGCAATGCATGTGGAAATGAAACAATTTTTCTGCTACACTTAAAAGAGGAAAAGAAAAGTAAATGTTAGAAGCAAAGCTTGTGCTTTCTTTTTCCCATGCTTTGTAAAGATTCTGTTTCTAGAAAACCAAGATGTTCTGCACTGACAAGTCTCCCCCCTTGCAGCATTAGCCTAAGCTCTGTTACTGTTAGCTGGGGTACTTGTTCTATTGCCGCTTGACTTGGCCAGCTGTCAGTATGGCCTCTCAATCACACTGATTAAATCCTCAGTCTCATCTCATTTTGTGATTATTTCTTGCTGCTCCATGCTCTTGTTTTGATAATTCAAAAGGAAGCATTTGCATCAAGTGCCCAAAGCGTGTCCAAATGCTGGTTTAACAGGGGGTTGGTTTTTTTTGTAATTTAAACTTTATTCTCCTTCTTTTTTGCACAGTCATAGGCAATATGTATGCAATGGTCCAGATCCATTTCCATGTACTTAGCTGAGAGTGTGCCTGCTAACTGAATGTGGATCTTTCTTTGCCTGGTGCATTTTCTCCTGCCTTTTTCCACCATGCACACCCTTCCATCCTCTCAAATTCTCTGCATCTCTATTCACTTCTGATTCATTTCTCTGTTTTATGGCCACTCCTGGCATAGCCCCTATGGCCCAAGAGCAGTTAGAGGATCTGGGACCAAAGCAGCTTAGGTGAAAACACTTCACCCGATGCAGGTGTATTTTGTCACCCCTGCATTTGTGGCATGAGAGGGCAATACAAAACCACTAAACTGGACCCAGACTGAAAGAGCTGGCAGTTTTGTGTTTCTCAAAGCTCAGTTGCCTGAGAATCAGCAACAGTAATTGCTGTCAAGTTCTCAGAAAGACTTGAGTCAGCTGAGCACCTGAAATTCAGCACAGACACTGTTTGTGCATCCCTTAGTCCATGTGCCTGCCTCTTCAAGGAGGGATGTGTCAGCCCTTTGCCTCTTTAGTCTTTCAGAGTGACACAAGCGTGCCGCCTGCTCCCTTCCACAGACACAAGTGAGTTCTCAGATTTAATCTGGGCCAGCAGCTTTAATGGAAATCAATGTTCATTAAAGAAAACTCATTCCTGTTTAGGATGAAGCCAACGCTGGTGAAGTTGCAGGATTAATCACTCCAGGGGCAGACTGGCATTTCCCATTCTCTCTTGCTCATGGGTAGAAACCACCTACGTGTTTATAACTCCCAGCTCCCTCCTGCTGTGTGATGGCACGAAGGTGCAGATTTGTCAGGTCTCTGGGGCCCACCCATATGAAACTGTTTTCTTTGCTCAGTCATTTGCAGAGGGGGTAGGAAGCAGAGCTGTGTGGCTGACATGTGCCTGGGAAAGCCAGCTGGTACCGCAACGGCTGCTGTGTCAATTGGGAAGGAGTATGTTACTGCTGTCTCTGGGGGAGTAATCCATCTATAAAAGACATAAATACCTTCTCGCTCGGCACAAATGACCATCTCCGTATGTGTGGGGCCAGGAATATCTTCAGCTCACTGCAAAGGAAGTTGAGGTAGCAGCGACAATAAACCACAAATACTGATTCTCCTGGGGAGCACAAGGGTGGAAGGGAGGCAAATCAAAGCTTCGTAAGGGGCTTTTCCTTTCCCTCCTGATAGATTAGGGTACAGAAATCCTTCAAGTAGCTCTCCAGCTTTTCCAGTGATATCACCTCTGAAGCCCAGGCCCCAGCAAAGGCAATTCTGGCCCTATTTTCCTCTTGCTTACCTCATTCCCTTGGGCTTGGGTTAAACATTATGCTCTTCATGCTACTGCCAAAGAGAGCAGGTCTCAGTAAGTGTGAGACAGAGGGATGAGGTGAGGGCAGGACTTCCCTGAGGCTGGTCATCAGTCTCTCCCATCTGTGAGCAGCCATGCCCAAGTGGGCAAGTTTGGTGTCTACCCATGGAAAAGAGCATCTGACAGCTGTGAAGAGTGGAGAGGAGCTCTGCAGGGAAAGAAGATTGGGCACTATCTGCTGATGAGTGGTGGGAACTAGGGCACCTTCTCAGGTACAGTGAAGTTTGGGGTGTTTTGTCAGCTAGTGAAGGGAAATACACACATTGACAAAGCTTCAGCCTGAGGCTGACCTGTAAGGACCCTAAAAAAACCCAGGAAACAAAGAGAATGAAAAGGAGATGGAGTGTTTTGTTTGTTGGGGTTTGGTTGATTGGTTGGTTGGCTGGGTTTTTTAATGGCCTTTTTTCATTACAAAAATCTCATTAAGAGTCATATGGACTCTTCTTTATGAGATTAAGATGGATAGCTGAGTGCATCCGAGGCAGTGGACAGGCAGTTGGAACAGAGCAAGGGGCTGTGATGGCTTTGAGGTGGCAGCCATAGCTGCTATAGCAAGCATTGGAGGTAGTGCTGCATCTGAGGGCTGGGGCTGGGGCTGAGCAGACAGCATGAGATGGAGGTGTCCTGTTTTAAGAAATACACGTTCAATTGACCCTCTGGTGGGGGTGAGGGAAGGCATCGCTGGGATGGAACAACAGCCAGGCCAGCTGGAAACCGCAGGGAAAAGCGAGTGAGGCATAGGGAGGCAGTTAATGCAAAAACGTGGCTCCTAATAGCACCTCCCCTGCAGGAGAACTAGGGTTAAGAGGGTGAGGTGCTGTCTCCAGTCCTTCTTTCCCACTACCTCCACCAGTTCTAGACACTCGGTCTCAGCTTCCGGATCTGGACGAACTCAAAGAGTGACTCGGTCATTCCAGCAAACTGGAATTATGCTGCTCTCCTGTAGAGGGCAAAGAGCAACACTGTTCGCATCTTCCCATGAAGCGATTCACCCGTGCTCCCGCTGGAGCCTGCCAGGAGGGCTTCAGATGCAAATCCACTCCAGACCCTCATTGTCTGACTCCTGCTCTCTTCCAGTGGGTCAGGAAACCTCCCTTCTGTGGTTAGCGGGGCTGGAGCCTGTGTGCCTGTGTTTGATCCCTCACCCTATCCCCTTTGCTGTGTGCTGTTGGCAGGGGATGGGACGATGTTTTCTCAGTTTTGCAGCACCCAAACGCTAGGAGCAGATGGGCTGAACCTGCCGCTGAGTCTGCTTCCTCCCCTCACAGCGTTATGTAGTGCAGGGGAAGAGCTCAGTCTCTTGCTGGGCTTCTGTTGGGGTCAACCCCCAGCAAAGGGCTGGTGCTTGCTGCTGGTCCACAGCCAAGTGTGCAGGATGGGCTGAGCTGCAGCATGAGAGCAGTTCTGGTCCTGGCTGCTGGGGACATAGACAGAGCCTCGGGTACGCTGCGTGTTATGCATGTGCTTGGCTTGCTGTCAATGAGGACACTGCATGTCCCTCAATAGCTGCAGTGCCCAAATGGAGGGAGCAGGGTGGGAATCTGTGCAGGAGCAGCTATACCACAGGATGCTCCAGTCAGTGTCACTGGAGTAATGGCACTAAATGCACATTTGTCTCATGCTTTTCACGCGCAGCCAGTGAAAGGGCTTGCTTCCCTTGCTGTTGTGGTAGCTTCCTTACCGCTGCACAGTGCTGTTGCTGCACAGAATGTGTATGGCAAATAAGGATTTTTTTACAAGAATAAGCGCTGCCCCTGGAAAAAAGAAACCCAAATGCTTAAAATTTATGAAGTAACAGAAATAGGTACTCAAGATTAGCTTCCAGGAAACAAACTTTCTGCCTTGCTTGAAAGCAGGACTATATCAACAGGATTTAACAGTGAAACTTCCTAAGCCCTCTCTGGCTACTTATTTCTTAACCAGGGAAAGCTGGAGGGAAAGCTAGCAGAAAACTCAGTTTGTTGAGGTGAGATCCTTGTTTTTGTCCTCCAGCTCGTACAAACTCTCCCTGGGCTCCATACCAGCATCCATAGAATCCTAGACTGGCTTGGGTGGCAAGTGACCTCAAAGCTCATCCAGTTCCAACCCCCTGCCATGGGCAGGGACACCTTCCACTAGAGCAGGTTGCTCCAAGCCCCGTCCAACCTGGCCTTGAACACTGTCGGGGATGGGGCAGCCACAGCTTCTCTGGGCAACCTGTGCCAGGGCCTCAGCAACCTCACAGGGAAGAATTTCTTCCTAATGTTTAATCTCAATCTCCCCTCTGTCAGCTTAAAGCCATTTCCCTTTGTCCTGTCTCTAAAGGCGCTTGTCAAAAGTCCCTCTCCAGGTTTCTTTCAGCCCATTGAGGCACTGGAGCTGCTCGAAGGTCTACTTGGAGCCTTCTCTTCTCCAGGCTGAACAAGTTGAACTCCTGGTAGGCCGGTGTGAAGCCAGGGGATAAAATGAACACAAAGCTGCTATTCACTAAATCGCACAGTACTAGACTGAAGGTGCATGGGGATGGGTTTCATCCCCATGTGTACCTCTACATAGCAGGGAGTGAACTTCTGCAGAGTTATAACCTGTAGGATCCCAAGGCAGCAGCTGTGCACCCTCATGGAGTAAGCAGTGAGCAGGCTGCCAGAAGTGGCCAGACTCAAGCCATCTGAGATGGGATGGAGGGTCTGTTAAGGTATTTCTTTTATTCTCATGGTTTTTCAATGAGCAAGAGAAACCACATTTTTGTTCTTCAACAGCTGGTCAAATTATATTGCATTTCATGACTGTCAGACTCAGGCAGTTTGTTAAAGTTATAGATGATGGATTTATGGCCCAGAAGGGATTGCTCCAGCATGCAGCACACCAGACTTTCCTCTCTCATTTCGGCATTTCTTTGCCCTCTTCTACACTACTGATATTCTACTCTCTAGGGACGAGGCCTTCAGGCACAACCCGAACATAAGCAGAGAGGAGAGTGGCCTGAACACTACCACCTTGTGCCAGGCTTGGCCGTAGCCGCTTTGATGACAGTAGTCCTGGGGTGCTGTTCCCTTCCTCCCCTGATGCTTCTGGCCCAAAAAGATGTCTCGGCACCTTCCCTTCTCTCTGTATCTATGGGCCAGGACAGGAAAACAAATATTTGATGGTTTAAGAGGAAAATTTGGACAGAGACAGAGATCTTCACTGTTCTTTTGGGGAAGATCTAGAAAACATCAAGGGCTTTTCTAGAGTGCCAAACTAGGATCAAGGCATCATTCCTCTAGCCCACTCCTAACATACTTTTATCCTTCTTGAATAGAATTTGGTTTTCCTCACATCCTCTGGCAAAATGTGTATCTTGGTATCTCATCTCCCATTGCCACAGCCCTTTCCCAGGATTCTCCGCTCTACTTTGCCCTCAAATTGCCATCACTTTTTAATTGCAGTCCTAGTACTTGACGCCGTTATTGTCTGGTGGGGTGCAATGAGATATCAAGTGGTAGCTACAGTCTCTTCCATGGTCTCTCAAGTGCACATATTGTCACTTAGGTGTAGCTCTGTTGCAGGTTACACAGCCCATAATTGCTGTGTGCTTACTTTCTGTCTTTAAAGCCATGCTTCTACCATAATCCTATGGAGTAAGAAACCATAGAAATGTACCAAACAATATCATCTTTAGTGTCTGAAAATCCCTGCAGCCGGTGGGTGGCTGTGGGGGAGGGAGTGATTGATGCAAAATGTCCCCTCTCCCCAGGAGATCTTTCTCCCCCACACCCATAATCCTACTATTTCGTACTTATATAACATTGTCATCCCTTATAACGCACATGCAGTTGATTTGTCACCAGAAGGAATCTCAGGCCACAAGATGAAGCAAGGGGCTGAGAGCTGGGGGGTCCTGACTTCTCCCACTGGTGTGCAGTGAGTGCTTGGCTTTGCTTTTCCTCTCTGTGAAAGAGAACCTCCTGCTTCTTGCCTTGCCCACTCATGATGTGAAATGAAGTTGATGTTGATGGAAATGTTTTGAAGTACCTTGATGGAACATATTAATTTATTAATGGGAACTTCTCTAATCATCAAATCTCTTTCAGTTAATGAAAATCCCTTGCAAGGGTGCAGTAGGCTCATAAGCAAGCAAAATAAAACCCCTGACCCTTAGGAAGCCCTCATATATGTGCAGAGAGGCAGTGTTGGAATCTCTCTTAAAGGGTGGCAGGACCAGAGCTCTGCTGGTGTTGCACACTGCCAGGCTGCAGTGGTACCTGGTAGTCTGCAGCACATGGGATGGGCTTTTAAATGGAGGGTATTTTTAGGGAGAATAAATTAAGCAATATGGACAAAACAGATCACAGCTGAGGGTAAACACTGAGTGATGCTTAACATGTGTATATGCATGATACATATGATATATAATGCCATCCCTGGCAGTGTTCAGGGCTGGGTTGGACAGAGCTTTGGGTGACATGGTCTAGTGGAAAGAGTCCCTGCCTGTGTCAGGGGGTTTGAACTGGATGATCTTAAGGTCCTTTCCAACCCAAACCATTCTATGATTCTATGACGCATGTTTGTTACTTTAGGTGGTCAAGGAAGCTGATCCATCCATCTCCTAAAACACGTGACAATGCTGGGACACTGCTCTTGGGCTTCATCACCCTCATGAAGCACAGGGGACCACAGCCCCAGACTGAGCTGGGCAGAGTTTTATTTAGCCCCAAAACACCATAAATGTTCCTGAAATCTTGGCCCAAGGGAACCAAGGGAGCTGGTCAGCCTGAACACAGCTAAGTTTTACATCTATGTAGCAGGAAAAGGAATGTTAAATGTTTGGCACAGGTGCCACATGGTTGGGATACGATGGATAAGGAGAGGCTGTTACCTGCTGGAAAACAGTGCAAAGGGCAGTGGAGGAGGCACAGAGAGTGTGCAGTGCCACCACGCAGCAAGACAGTACTGGGAAGACAGAGCTCATTTTTGCCTGTTGTACAGTCTCTGTGTAACACCACTGAATATTATCCCTTGAGCTTTAATGTTTAACTCTTTGCATGTCTGTATATGAAATCTGGTGAAGCAGTTTTTGAGGAACAGGGGTTGTTTGTGTTGCTGCAGTGCCCAGGTTGGGTAGCTGTATTCAGCTAGCAGCAGCAAATATCATTAGGCTTAACTGGTGATCGATATGTCGTTTCAACTAGTGTGAGAAAGTTTACCAGATATTGGATTTGCTGGGAGCAACACAAGGAATGGAAATGTTCCAATAACCTTTAAAATGAGCAGACATGGCTGTTAGGCCAGGCTTGCCTTCATGACGTGGAAGAGGGATGTGCCTATGGTACTTGAGGTCAGCCTTAGTGCGGGGACAGACATGAATTGTTGGTTCCTGGCTCCCAGACTCCTTCTGCTGGGAGGGCAGCAGGAGCTGACCACAGCTTTAATGAGAATGGTTTATTTATGGCTTTTAGGTTCATGATCAGCAAGCTTTCTTCTTTCTTTCCCTTCATCCCCTGTAGAACCTTGGCGCTGGTCTGTACTTACAAGGCAACATCTCTTCAAAATGCTGGCTTTGTCCCATAAAATGAGTGCTCAGCTGGAACTTGCACTGGATAGAACATGAGGAATTTGAGGCACAGGGTGCTGGGGCATCTAGTTTGGGTCATGCTTTGCTTAGAAAGGTTGGACCAGATGATCCCTGAAGTTCTTTCCAACCTGGGATGCTATGATTATGATTCTTTCTTGGTTAATGTAGTGTATATGTTTTGTAAACTCTTTCTTTTCCCCTGAAGCTTTACTCTCTATTTAGACGTTGGATTATGATGATGCCATTTTACAGATACACCTGGCAGAAGCAGTGAAGGCAAGAAAACATCAGATTAGGGGACAAAATGAAAAAAGAATGGAAAAAAAATATTGTGAAGGCCACTGAGGTACACTGGTCTGATGGGGACTTTTGCTCTTTGCTAAGTCTCATTAGGCACTGCCTATGTACCTTTGGGAACTAGCACAAGCTGGAGGAAACACCTTCCAGCCCTTGTTTCACAAGGAGAATCCAGAGTTGGTTCCGCCTTGCTGCCCTCTATCCTGTACTTCTGCAAAATTAGATCTAGTTAAACAGGAGAGAGTAAAGCCTCTGGGTCTGGTACGTTTCATTGCCGTGTCTCTTTGGGTGGCGCATCTGAGCAGCCAAGGCTAACAGACGTGCTTCCACTGACAGTGGATCCTTGCTGGATCCACTCTCCAGAGACAGCGCTGGCGCCTGGGCCACTTCTGGTGCTTGGCCCAATTTCCTGCTCTGCAAACACAGCAAAAGCTTGTATTTCCATCCCAGCATTTACTGATTCAAAGAGAAATAACAAAATATCGAGACATATGTATTTGTAGGTTAGCAAAAGGGCTATCAGTGTGTCTGCACTCTCGTGCAGTGGGTGTATTGTATGGATGCATTCATACCTATTATGTCTCTGACTGAACTGTCTTAAGTATTCTGGTAGCTATACACTCTTCCTCTTCTTTCCAGATCCATCATTTCGAAGTACAGCTGGGCTAACACATAGCGTTTGACTTCAGAGTAACTTCCAAACCAGGATTCAGTACTGAAACACAGCTACATCATGGGTTTGGATTTAAAAGCACAGCACTTGCACTTTTTGCATGAGTTCCATCATCCTGAGTAGCAGAAACCAGCCGTTTTCAAAAGCTTCCTGCTAATGTGGAGTGAAAGTCATGTCCTCCTAACATTTCACACAGTTCTAGCCAAAAATACAGCAATATTCTGATTTTTAGGTTAGAAATGGAGGCTCTACCCCTATACTCCACTCCCACGAGACCCCCCCCCCTGCAGTCCTGTGTCCAGCTCTGGGGGCAACCAAGGTAAGAAGGACATGGAACTGCTGGAGTGAGTCCAGAGGAGGCCACAAAGATGCTGTGAGGGCTGAAGTAGCTCTGCTCTGAAGACAGGCTGAGAGAGCTGGTCTGTGTTCAGCCTGGAGAAGAGAAGGCTCCTTATGGGGAGACCTTAGAGCAGCTCCAGTGCCTAAAGGGGCTACAAGAAACCTGGAGAGGGGCTTTGGACAAGGGCGTGTAGGGACAGGAAAAGGGGAAATGGATTTGAACTAACAAAACATAGATTTTGATGAGACATTAGGAAGAAATTCTTCCCTGTGAGGGTGGTGAGGCCCTGGCACAGGTTGCCCAGAGAAGCTGTGGCTGCCCCATCCCTGGCAGTGTTCAAGGCCAGGTTGGACGGGGCTTGGAGCAACCTGGTCTTGTGGAAGGTGTCCCTGCCCCTGGCAGGGGGTTAGAACTGGATGAGCTTTGAGGTCCCTTCCAATCCAAACCAGTCTGGAATTCCCTGTATTATTTAGAAAAATGGATTTGTAGCGGGCCACTTTCTAAAATCCAGGCCTTCCACCTATTTATTAAACTGCGTTATAACCAAAACATCCCACACCGAAATAGCAGTCATTGATATGTCACAGATGTTTTCCTTTACCAGTGGGTAACACCCAACCCAGAGAGGACACTGCCTGCCTGGACATTCCCCGCATATGTGACTTGCTGCTCCTCTTCATTAGCAGATATCAACAGCAACCAGCATGTCATTTTTGTGGCTTCAGACCACCAGGCTTGCACACCAAAGGAACCAGAAGGTTCCTACCTGAGACAAGGAGGCACCAAATGTAATCAGTTCTGGGTAAGGTTGGGTTTGGTGGCTTTGTAATGGAAAATAACTGGTACTTGAAGGTAGCTGACATAGGTTTGGATCCTTAGGACCTTAGTACAAAAAATGTGGGAAAAGCAATAGAAAAACAGGACTTGGGGATGGGCACAGTTAAACTGGCTGATGGGTGAAGGGACAGGATGATTGCTATGTTAATGAACTCATTAAGTTGGTGTAAACACCTGCGAGTGAGTATCCCGGACTATTAAATGTCCAGGATGGGAGCAGTTAAACTAACTGATTAGTAGAAGGACAGGATGATTGCTGTGTCTGTAATGTTAACTAAGCTGGTGCTTCAAAGACTGCCAGGGGCGACGAAGACTGTTAGAAGAAGTAAACGACTCTCAAAGACCACCACCACATTTTTGTATGTATGTATGCCCAGTGACCACATAAGGATGGCCTGTGTGGCAATACAGGGACACACGTTAGGAGGAGCTATCCCCCGTGCCTCCCAGTGCCGCAATAAAGAATACCTGCTTGTCAACTGGAAAACTGTTGGCGAGTTTGTTCCTGGAGTTTTCTCCGAATCCTACCTAATAAGAAAGAACGTTTTGTTCACTTGGACCTAATAGAGTTATATCCTTAAATTGGACACAGAATATGCAGAGCTGCAATGAAGAAACCACAGGCACAAAGTACACGGTGGCTCCTGCAGTCACGTTTTTGGACCTTGTAGCTTATCTGCTTCTGAGCTGCTGGACCCACAAGTTGTGTCACATGTTGGAGGAAATCCTTTGCAGGGACAAGGCAGCCCCACTCACTCACAGCACGCTGGTGGCAGCTCTCTGCTGAAGTCATGCTAAAGCAGTATTTTTAACATGACTGGAAAGAACTGCCAGCTCTTCTGCTGCTGAAACTTGGGCTATTTTTAGCAAGTAGCTGTATTCAAATGTTCCGTTCATGATTTGCACGGGCAGCAAATGGTTTAGGAGATTACCAGATAGTTCCCTGGATGAAAGCAGTTTCCCATTTTTAACACAGATGGAAATCTTCCCACTTCACAGTACAAACTGACTGGGTTGGGGAGGGATATAACCTTGGGGCATCCTGTTAACATTTGTTTGCCCTTATTCTGAGAAGAATGTGACTATTCAGCTGTCTTGCCTAGTTCATGATAGCCCTTGCATTACTATAGCTTCTTTCAGCTCACTATTTCCCCAGGGAGGTGGTGGATGCTCCACCCCTGGAGGCTTTCAAGGCCAGGCTGGATGTGATCTGGTTTGTGATAGAGGTGGCACTCCACTTACATTGACACTGGTTTCTCAAACAGGTCTGGCATCAGCTGTTAGGCTGCCATGGGGTGGCAGGAGCTGGCTGGGATCTGTCATGCAATACAGCAGTGCCTCAGATGGCCTCGGCTCTGCAAATACTGGAAGTGCTGTTGTGCAGAGGATGTGCTCATGCATTAAGTCTGCAGTCAAGGAGTTTAAGCAGAGACACGAAATTAAACAAGTGTTCAGTAGATTTGTTATAATTGTAAGTCCTCAGTTTGCTTCAGAGGGCCTGGCAGTCAGTACTGCGAAGTGATTTTAATGCCTCTTGCTTAATCTATAAAGCTGGGGAATTATTCAGCTGGGGGAAAACACAAAACGTGGATTGCATGGAATTGGCAGGTTCCCCTGACTTCTGCACAGGAGCAAACCATGGGCCTGCCAGAGTCAGTGTTTCTGTGAATGGAGCATGTGGGTGCTGGAGATAGTGGGTGCAGGAGGCAGCTCTCCCATCAATCAGAGCCCTTCAGGAAAGGCTGGGTGTAAAAAGCTCCTTTCAGACACAAGATCATGTATGCAGTCAGATAGAGCTACTCCAAGACAAATCCTTTCCTGTGTATGACAAGGAAGGGAGGCCTGGTCTGCTTTTTCTTCTCTTGCCTGGTCTGCCTTTTCTTTCGAGCATCTCTGCTTGTCGAGAGATTTTCTCTGTGAGCCAATATGGATAATTTGATGCCTGACATTAAATATTCCTTTTTAAAGTTAACTAAACTGAAAGAAAGTCAATTAGAGCTTCTTGCAAGGGAAAGAAACAAGTCTATTAGCTAAAGCAGTGACATTTCCTTTTGATAGAAAGCTGGTGCTTCCAAGAGTCTGAGATAAAGGCTAATAGGCAGTAATCAATGAACACAGAACCCAGCCCCTAAGCAGTACCTCTCCCGTCTGTTCTCCACAAATCCATGTGATCTTTACCATTAAGCCATGGAATTTAGCTTCATCCCACCAAAATAGAATCGCTTGGAGTACATGAGAAGAACTGTGTCCAGGCCACAAACTTTCTCCCTCACCAACTTTCTGGACTCAGAGGAGTATTTTCTCACTATCAAGCTACATTCAGATGTAGTTTGTTTTGGCCTCTGTAAAACTTGTTGCCAGTCATAAATGTACATCTTGGAGTTTGAGGAGGTACTAGATCCTGAGCTGCAAACACAAGTTTGTCTCTAAGATGTGAGGAAAGGCCACTCTTCAGTCCAGTTCTGTATCTTAGGTTGTCATTCATCCTTCTCTTTTCTCTGTGTTCCTATTCTGTTCCTTTTTATCCTCCTCCAAGTTCTCCTCTTACTTATCTGCTGAGGTAAGTAGCATCTTATTTTCTGTAGCATCTATTTCATACTGCCAGTACTAAACCAGCCATTTCTGAAAGTCAGAGGTGACAATTTCTTACTTCAGAAGGCATTGCATCTCTCATAGGAGGAATGCTGTATTAGAACTGAGTTTTCTCGGCAAGATTCACTAGATGGAGTAGATTCACTCTTGTTTTGGTGCCAGCAGTGATGTTTTGATTGCATTGATTATATGCAAATAGATAAAGCACAGAACACAGCATCCACAGGTAATGCATCACGGATGGGGGTCAGGTTCACTGAGTGGAGCCACTTCTGGGGCTGAGCGGCCCCAAACTCTGCTTGGATGCAAAGAAATGGTTGCAGGATGTGCTGTTGATGGAAGAAGAGCTCAGGCACCAGCTGCCCTCTTGTCTCACTAACAGTGAGCAGAGCCCTGGGGGTGGAGGGCTGATCGCCAGCATCCTTAACCCCCTTGAGCCTGGCAGCCACCTTTTTCTCAGCCACAGGCACTGTGGTTTCCAGCCAGACCTCTGCTGCTGCCCAGCAAATCAGGCCTTGAAAAATGGTCTGGTTGAGTTACTGCAGCAGCGTGTGCAAGCCAGCAGCTTGTCCCAGGGCTGTGACTTGTTATGAAACCTGTGTTTGTATCTTCTTCACTTTGCATAGGTAAAGAGGAAGCAGGCTTTGCAGTCCTGGTATGCTGAAATACAGAGAGTGTGAAGCCTTGTAACTGCACCGGCCGCTGTGACTTGAAGTGGGGGTATTGGTGAAGCCAGACTTCTGGTGGGAAAGGATGAGAACAAGGATGCAAGCTCTAATATACCTGTCCCCAGAGGGAGAAACAACAGAGATCCATTCATTCACACCCAGTAGAAAAGCCAGTCTGGTCAGCTGTGTGGAACCAGAGAGAAATGCCCTGCCAGAGCCTTCCCTTGGAAATGCATTTGCTGCAGGGCCTGGGCTCCAAAGCATGACAGCACATCTTGTGCTCAAGGTCTCTGCCAGGGCAAGGGAGGCCAATGTGTGTGCTGATCATTACTTTGAACAAGCAAACACTAACAGGTCTATTCCTTTGGCGGTTTTGCTCATCCCAGTGGGTGTTGCACAGAGCCTCAGTGTCCTGTGCCATAAGACTGTGTTACAAAATACTTTCAGTGCCTTCCCAAGCCATCTCCAGGCTGCACTCCTAGAGCCTCCTCTACTCAGAAAGATGGGGTTAAATTCCTGACTATGGCCACAGCTGCAGGCTGTGGTAGGAATTCCTGAGCCTCATGTAGTTGGTTTTCCTACAGTGAAGGTCAGAGGAGCTCAAAAGGGCAGAAACATACTTTCTCCAAGTGTGATTTATATTTTTGTACCTTCCTAAAAGCAGATTTGTGCTGCTTGTAAAGCAAGCTAAGGAAGTTGCCTTCAACGAATTGGCTTTCCTCCTCACCCGTGAACGAGCTGTCCAAACAAGCATTTGGAATCTTCTGGAGTTGTATTAGGCAGTCCGGTTCCTTCACACACTGCTGCTCTGAGTGTGGGTCCAGGCAATTTCTGTTTTGAATACCTGATGGCTATTTTCTTTTCCTAATCTTCTTTTCCTTAGACTAATGATGAGGCCCTCAGTGACGTGGTTTACTGGTGGTCTTGGCAGTGCTGGGGTAATGGGTGAATTTGATGATCCTAAAGGTCTTTTCCAACCTAGTTGATTCTGTGATTCTAATTAGCCTCATCAGGAGTGAAGAATGTGATGCTTCATCCTCTGGCACCGCATGTTCCTTGATTGAAAAATGACAAGCTGGTGGGTTTTGTCTTTCCTCCATGAAGAAGAAAAGCTCGAGTGGGATTTGAAACCTGGTGTGAAACAGGTTTTGCTAAGAAAGTCACTGGAAGTCACAAAGGCATCAGAACAACTGAGCCACCAGGGAGGGAACTGAAGGGAAATGGTTGTGATTTCAGCCTCCCTTCAGAAAGCAGCCACAGCGTCACCTTTCTGGGTGTGCTTTCTGGTTTTGGGCATAAAAAAGGAGGAGGTGAAGCACTTTGCACAAGTCTTTATCAGACTCTGCTATAACACATATTCTGAGCTTGAAAACTGAGGCGTCTGTGCTCACATTCACTGAACTTGCTAGACATTTTGACATGTAGTTTAGTGTGAAAAGGATCTCCTTCTGGTTCACTTTCTTAAAAACTGATCTTACAAAATGATGAAAGGCCTCATGTTCCATTAAAATCAATGAACGTGCTCAGCTACCGGTAGCATTTTGTCCCTATGCTTGTATGGAGGTCCTGACTGTCCTTGGTAACATGTCAAATCTCATATTACCCCCTCCATTCTTCACCAGGATCACAAGAATTACTGCTCCTTTAAAGAAAATGTAGAAATCATAACTTTTTTCCTTGTGCTTCTAACAGGCTTCATAACAGAGTCACAGATTGGGATGAGTGGAAAGGGACCACTGCTGGCCTCTGCTCAAATCACAGCCAGCAAGAGCAGGTTGCTCAGGGTCTCATTCAGATGAGTTTTGAATGTCTCCAGGGATGGAGATCCCACAGCCTCCCCGGGCACCTGTTCCAGTGCTTCATCACATTCCTGATAACCCTTTTTTCCTACTATCAAAGTCGTAATCTCTTGGGTTTCAAATTGGCTCTGTTGCCTTTCATCCTTCTGCTGTACACCTCTCCAAAGAGTATGGTTCTGTCTTCTCTAAATGCTCACAGTTAATAGAATTTGGGTCACATAAGAAAGATGGGCAGAGTTACAGATTGCATATCTGCACTGAGACTTCAGATAGTATAACTCCAGGGGAATTAGTCTGAGCCACTGGTTCAGATGACCTTTAAGTGAGGAACAAAAACGTACAGAAATTGTGTTTGATCTGAGAGTCAGACATTGCTCAGAGCCTTGCACAGATCAAGGAATTCAGACCAGAGCTGTTGCTAAGAAGAGCCAAAGGGAAACTCCTCTCCAAACAAGTTTCCAAATCAGTTGTCCAGTTTTCTTCTTCAAAAGCTTGTGAGTGCCCCAACCCTTTGTGGTGGTGCCTCTGAGATGGTCCTTTGTCCTTCCAGGTGGATTTGATATATGATGTTAAGTACTGGTCCCTCAGGAATGCAGATCCCTTGGAACTGGCTGATGTAGTGAGTCAAACCCAGAGTAAAGGCTGCAATTCTGTCAATGTTTTCAGACTTCAAGGTCAGCTCTGAATTTGGCTCCCTGCACTGGTCACCAAATATGAGATCATATCAGTAAAATCTGTGAAGCAGGAAACCATAAAGAACCGTAAGGGGCCTTTTGGGAACTGTACTCTCAAGCGTCTGAAGAGCTTTAGAAAGCTTCTTCTGTTGAAGCTCACCTTTTGGGTGCTGGTGTTACCTTGATAGATAACTGTATAATACAAAGTTATGAATAAAATGTGTTGGGCATCAGGCTTAAGAATCCAACAAGAATCCAACAAGATATGTTAAGTGTATGTTTAACTCTAGACATGTAAGATCCATGCACATGAGGACAATCAGGACAAGGGAGGGTGGAAAGCTTTGCTAGCTAGAGCAGCTCTGGGCTTAGTTTGCTTACCAGGCTGTGCAGGTAGAAGCAACTGTAGGGCTGCTTCGCACCCAGGTCCTCCCTGGCCAGGATACTCTGACCTCCAAGGTGTCAAGCAGCCCAAATAAGCTGGTGTAAATCAAAGTGCTGCTATACATTTATTTTCTCTCCTTCTTCCTCATACTTTGTCCTGAGAAGTGCACACTGTCATACACTGGCCTGTTTTGATTCCTGAGGATGTGAATAGAAATATGACGCATGATAACTAATTAAGACCATTAAACTAAACAGCATTTTCCTCTGGGAGAACCATGAGCATTTCATGCCCTAGATAATTGACTTCAGTATGCTTTCCCTTGGCTAGGAAATGCAAGTTCTTTGCTGCGTATCCTGCTGAGTTTGGTCACTCAATTCTTGATGTTAAAGGAGGAGATAATGAAAGTGATAGTACTCCGTTCACTCCTACAGTCTTTTGGTTCAGTGGGGGGTCTGAGCATTTCATCCTATCTGCAGTAATGATAATGGGTCTGTCTTAATAAGCAGCCACTGAGGTAAGTGTGCACATGACAGTAAATTAGCAACTTCATGTGCAACCCTGGAAAGAGGAAGACTGGGACTCCAGGATCTCTTCCAGCGGTCATTGATTTGTTCATCCTTTAATGAAATAGAGGATTTCTGGCCTCTGCCTTGATCCCTGCAACTAGCTGATTCTGTTACGGGCACTGTAAAAAGAGGACCTTACTTTCCAAAAGCCACTTTTGAAACATAGCTATAGACCATGGAATCAGGCTGATGCAGCAGAGGGGACATGACCTGATGAAGCTGAGAATAGCAATGAGGCCTCTGCCAAAGCCGACTCTGGGTCAGGAATAACTGCTTTCAGATGGAGCAAAAGCTGGGATAAGGCAAAGCATCTGAAGACAAGATCTGGTGAGCAAACTTGGAGCCTTCCCCTCTGAGAAGTGCCAAGGTCAGTTTCTCTGCAGCAGCAGCCACTGCCAGCACATCAAGGCAGGCAGGAGCTGCTTGTCCTCTGCATCACCCCTCACAGCACTGGACTGTCACCTGTGGTGTTGCAGGAAGTCAGGGCCATGCAAGCTCCCCATATGTAACTGAAAGCTGATTGTCCCCTAAATTAGCTGCCAGCAGATGAACATGTGCTGAGCCTCATGGAGTGGGCTTGTGGTCTCAGCTCCCGCACTTCTGGGGTCTGCCTGCCCATGGCCTCAGCAAAGAGGTGGATCGGTTCCCCTCCTACTCCTACCAAGAGGTCAGTGTGCCCAGGAATAAGATGCATTGGTGGTAAAACTGGCTTTTACTGCCCTCATGCAGCTTTTCTCTGGGCAAAGAGAGGGCTTCAGTTTCCAGGGCTGCTAATCCTCTGTAAAGTTCACTTAGTACCCAGAGAGATTGCTGAAGCTTTACGGAAAACTAACATCTTCCTCTGAAATATGTTGCCTTTGGCCGGTCTGATGTGTTTATCAAGCAGTCACTTTGATCATTGCTTCCTTTAATTTATGCCATACATTATCGCTGTCCTGTGGGCTTTAGGTCCCTGGTGTGCTTTATGTCTACTAACACAGAGCAAACAAAGTTAGTCTGATTGTACCTGATTTGCTCTGATGGATACTCGGTGTCGATGTTGTTCTGTGAAGTTGGACATCAGGACCCCTGGGTTCTGCTTCCAGCCTTCCCTCTCTGTGCAATCTGTGGAAGTGGGATCTCTGCAATTAGAACCCTGCAAGGGACCTGAATTAGTGGCTGGATATTTTGCAGGTTTGTGACTATATCAGATACCCTTAAAAAAGTTTGGTTTTATTAAGACAAAGGAACAAATTATCCTTTAGGCAACCCCCTAACTCTCATTAGTCACAAAGGAAAACTGAGATTCCCTGTCAGGATTATGCAGTTTAAAAGAAGACTGTCAAGATAAAATCCATACTTGGAGATATTTATTGACATGAACCTGTGTGATTGTATTAGGGCTGAGAAACGCTTCAGAAAGCAAACTCAATTAGATGAAATGGTCAGTGCTCCCCATTGTGGCATTTTATACAAGCAGATCACTGAAACCAGCTGATTACAGAGGAGCTAGACTGGCTTTTTACCAAGTTACAACCCAGGCAGAAAATACGTAGCTCTTCTGAATGAGTGTAAGCAGTGCTGAGCTCTTGGCTAAACCCGGGGTCCTATGGATCGGGAGCATCTTGCAGTTTTTTGGTAACTGAGGAAAAAGAACATACAAAGTTTCAGGGACCAGACACGTTTGTGCCTGAAGGCAACCGAGAATGAGAGTGAGCCTGTAAGGAGAGCAATGAGGATAGGTCTGTAACAGGAAACCTCCTCATCAAGAGGCAAGGGGGATGAGTTATGGGGTAGTGTAGCCTACACTGTCACCACTCACTTGTGGCACTTAATGAATTACTGGAATTAGTCACATAATGGGTGCTCAGAGACCTGAAAAATCATCATCTACTCACCTGGGCAGAACTGCAGAGTCTCTGAACCAACGCAGGCCTGCCCTTTGCCTGACAAGAAGAGCTGGTGTGGGTACAAGCAAAGCAAAGTCTGTGTTCAGCTCGTCTCAACTGTTTGTGTCCGTCAAAATCTGATGGGATCTAGGTTTTGGATTAATGACAGGGACTAGCTGGGTCAGTAACTTGGCATGTGGCAGTTCCACGTGCAGTTTCACTGCTTCGACAGAACCCAGGATGCTGTAAGAAATTGCTATTGCAAAATGGGTTTGTTTCAGAGGCTGGTGGTATCTGTGGAAGGGGCCTGTAGACCTGTACAGCCTAAAGAGCATGCACAGGGCAGTGGAAGTGTCATTGTCTTCTGTAGCCCATTAGCACAATGCTACTGAGAGTGTCACTAGCTGCTCTGTCCCTTTCAGGCTCTAATTTTTTGCTTTCCTTTATTCATTTTCAAGGACCCAAGCTGGGGGCCATATCCAGGCTCTCTAAGTGGTATCTTGTGCTGCCCAATGTGTGTTTTGGCAGCTGTGCAGGCACAGAGGATACCAAGACTGCTGGCACAGGTAGGGCAGGTATCTGCCATCCCAGGGGTGGTTATCTGCCATGGGGCCAAGTAGCGTGGTGCCTAGTGAGGAGCCACAGCTTGGTTTCAAGTCTACATGGAGGCAAGATGTATCTGTTTGAGTTTTGTATGGGGAAACTGCCAGCCTTAACTGAGCTTGTTCTCCATAATGCTATAGCTTGGGACTGGCACACACAGATCTCAGAGCATGAACTTCGCAACTCTCTCCCAGTTCCTGCTCCTGAACATTTCCAGTGTTGCAGCTGATGCTTAATTTCTTTGGCAGCAAAGGTTTTTACAAGTGGCGTCCACACAGGCAGGATGCTTAACAGCCATGCTGCATCACATAGGGGAAGGATGGTGCTTGGGAACTCAGGTGGGGGAGAAAGCTTCTGGGCAATGTCCACACAAAAAAAGTAGCAAGGTTTACTGTGTACATGAACCGTGCCTGAGGCTGACCAAATGGCTGTGGGATTAGCCCAGGATCTGGGAGAGCTGTGATCTGCTTTTTGCTTGAATGTGATTCCTCATTCTTGTTGGCAGGTAGCAGAAATAAAGAAGGGACCACAGCTGCCCACTTGGTGAGTGCTCATCCATCTCCAACTCACCAGACTGAGCATTTCAAAGGAACACCCTGCAGTGAGGCTGAGGATCATCTCTTTCCTGTGTTGTCTCCTCATGACCATCATTAATTAGGTAGGGGCTTAATCTCCAAAGCTCAACGTTTTATGTCTCTTTTAACATTTGCACTTAGGAGAGCTTTAAATGAGTTCTTCTAGCATTACTTTGCCACAATATCTGCCTTTAGATGTAGATGCTGTGGTTTAATTAACTTGCAGAAGACAAATTTCTTTTCACCCTTTTTAATTTCCCACTCTCTAATTTCATCAAATAGTCATTTGTGTCTTGGTTGCCGCATGGGGACTGTAAAACAGGGATAATGGCACAGTCTTCCCTATACAGGGATAATGTCAGAGGGAATAACCTCAGAGCCTGGCAAGCACCCAGATACTATGTCGAGCTCTGGCTGCACTCAGCTCTCTGCCACTGACTTCAGACTATGATCTTCCCCAGGCTCAGGATGTGTAAGTCACACCACTGCTTTGTTACCACTGTATTTACTGAGACAGTGCTGTCCAGTTAAACTCCCAGTCAGTCTGAGATGCCGCTTCTCCTCTATCACCCCCTCCTTCCTTGCCTCTTCCCACATGTATTTTCCCAGGCGTCTGGAAAGCTGAAAAAAAAAACAGGCTTATTTAAAGAAGCTTTCTAAAGAATGGGGGAACCATCAGAGCTGCTTCCCAGAGAGCTCTGTGCTGGTCTGTAACACAAAATTGCTTGGGAGGTTTGAGAAGGACGTCAGCTCTGGGCACCAAAACTTCACCTCTGCCCTGCAGGAACACTCAAAATTCAGCTTAAGAGATTGCATATGTTAGTTATCATCCAAGAAAGAGGAGCCATGGGATGGTATTAAGCTCTTCAAAGCATATTTTAGAGCCCCCAGACAGGAAGATAAGCTCTCTGATTTACTCAGTGGAAAGAAAAGACAATATCACACTTGTTAGAAGTGGGGTGCATGATTTTGTACCCCTTTCCCATTGGCATAATCTCACTGATGTCAGTGATCACTCGCATAAGCAAGGAAGACATAGCTGAGCTATAGCAGTTGCTGCCTGTAGCCTGTTGCCTAAATGCAAACAGGGTCATACCAGACACCCTGGTGAAGTGCAGCAGCATGAAAGAAGTGGATCACCCACATAGACAGGATAACCCAGCACTGAATGCAGTTTTGTTACAGTACTCTCAAGCTGCCCAATATCAAAGGCAGATAATGTGAAGTCTCCCCCCAGGCAACAAATCCAGACTTGAGCAAGAACAGTTTTGACTCCTCTGCAGGCTATAAGCAATAATGTTCCATATATATGTCCAGCATTTTCTCACCCTTTATGAGATGCTTAGCAGGGTGGAAATCTTGTAGGAAGGCATCTCAAGCATGTCAGAAATGGAGCCCGATGCAACACAGTCTGGAGAATTTAGTGCTTAGGGTACTGTCAGCACAATGTGAGGAGAAGCATTTAATCCTGTGACACTAAAGAGATATCTTATGGCTTCCTGGTACCAGCAATTTGACCCACTTCCCTCTGGCTTTTAGAGAACTCTAGTGCAAAATGGCCCAGAAAGGAAAAGACAGATTTCTGTGGTGTCCTGAAGTCACAAACCAGGCATCTGAATGCTTGGCATTGAGTTTCACATAATGAGAGTCTCAGAACCATCAGAGCTGGGTTTTCTTTGGCTGCTCTTTCCTTCTTTACTTGTTTTGGGGAGGTAAGGGGGTAATAGAAGAGGGCTTCTGGAGGGAGCATCCTAAAGGTGGGATCCCTATATAATCACAACCCCAGAAACAGAGGCTTTAAGAAAAACACCAAATATCCTGACATTTTGGTTAGGCCCTTTGGTTAGATCCCCTTCCTCACCTACACTCCTGTCCGCAGCATAGTGAACTGTGGGAGCCCATGGTTGTATGTGTGATATGGATTTTTCCTGGCTCAATGTAAGCACCTGCAGCCAGTTTGGTATCTCAGAATCAGTATTTGAAGAGAAGCAAGACTTATTTCATAGGATTTTGATGCTGTAACCCATGATTTCTGCTCTGATAAAAGAGGAAAAGCAAATCATTGATCCTACATGTCCACACAGCGCTTTGGGATCCCAAAAGTCAGCAGTGCATTGAGATGGGAATATTGTTAAAAAGGGATGTAGACAGCCTGCATGGGACCATCAAAATCTTTCTGTCTTTAGCTGCGCCTGCTCCTTCTGCAGCCTCTGATAAAACCCAGCAGCCAAATACCAGAGATCTTGACATATGGAATTTACTTGAAGGGATGGTCCCTAAGGAAACTGGCCTTGCAGATGCTGCCAGAACTTTCTCAGTTTGGTAACAAAACATAGCATACTCAGTGCTGTTTGTGTTACCCAGGGCCCTGCATGAGCACTAACTCACTGGTGTGTCCCCTCCCGGCCTAGGAGTGGGGAAGGGATGTATTGTGATCCACGTGTCACACTTGGGAAACAAAGTGGCACAACAAGGCAGATCTGTTGAGATCCATAGATTTATGAAAGGGATTAACATGGTATGGCAGCTCCAACACCACAAATCAAGGGACAGTTTGCCTACAGAGGAAATTGCATTGCAGTAAGAGGAATCATAACACTATCATTCTTTTTGTGTAGACATCCCTGTTTCAAGGCAAGACTTACACTGGTTATAACCATGCAAAGTAATGCATTCTCAAAGTAAGATTGAAAGGGTGGAACGTCCAGAGCTTTGAGCTTGATCCTTTCAAGTGGTGTGTTTGAGCTCATTCATGCAGAAGAACCACCTACCCCTTTTAAAAGGAAAACCCACTGAACCCCATTTTGTATGGCATTAGTTCAGTGGTTTGAATTCTCAACCAAAAAAAAAACCCAGGCTATATTTTGAACAACCATTTGTTACTGCCACTTTCTTTGATCGTTTTCATGCAAAGAAATCAAGCCTGGAAGCCTCTGTGTACTGCTCTGTAGACTGCTCCTTGGTATCTCACAGATCCCTGCTGGTCTCTAGGCTGCAGGTTGTGAAGCAGTGCTTTGGTACTTAGGGCTGCCTTTCCCTAGAAGTAAAAGTGGCTCCAGCCGGAGGAGACACTAACAAGAAGCCATTTCTCTCTTGCTCAAACTCTATAAATAAATACCATATTAAAGAAAAAGAAAAGTATTTTCAGAGAAGCTGGACAGATTCTTGGAAGAAAAATTTCCCCCAGGATGATGGCATGCAGGAAATCCCTGCGCCGCAAATCTCAGGAGGCTGGCAAACACTTGGGAGAGCAACTACTGCTTGCTTGGCCTTTCTTGTGTCAGCTCTTGGCAGAGGACCACCACCTGGGAGAGGCGGGATCCGAGTTAAACAGGCTCAGGACAGAGTCAACCCTTCCTTGTGTGTAATTGGCTTTTCTCATGGAAAACCTCGGTTGAAGCAGGACAGACGAAGGTTTGTTGAAATGGATCAATGCAACTTTTCGCCTTCAGACTGGGCAGAGCCCCTGGCAGGCAGTGGATGCGGTGCAGCCACCTCCAGTTCCTGGCCAGATCCTCTAGATCAGAGCCCTTTCACTATTCTCCAGTGCGGGACTGATCCACCCCTGAGCCGCTGTGTCTGCTGCAAGAACTTCCGTAAGAACTAACCAGAAATAGCGAAGGCCGCTGTAGTGAGCGCTTGTACCCGATGGTGTGCGCGCAGCACCACCTAGTGATTTACAGTGATTGCTTCCTCCTTCCCCAGGGACGCATCCAGGGTACCTTCCATCCCCGGCACACTGCTGGCCACAGGGGGTTGAAGGATTCCTTTGTTCATAGCAAACGTGTGACAACCTGGGAGGTAGGAAGTGCAGGATTAGAGGTGTGTTACGTGTTACCATATCGGGCCATGTTGGTTTGCCGAGATACGTGCATGTCCAGTTGATAAGTGCGAGGTGTCTGAAGCTCACCCGGGACCATTCTTTAGCTGAACGCCAATTCCAGAATCATTATAAAACTAAGGACAAATATCAAGGGATTGGAACAATTTCGGTGTTCTCCTCTTCCTTTCTCCTGCGAAGCTACGGAATCAATGCCCTCTGCTGATGCTAGAGGATACTGCCTCCCCTAAGAGTGAAAAAAGACAAGACAAAACTCATCCAAGAGCTCTTTCTTGCTTTCTCCAGCAATCATACTGTTATCCCAGGGAAACTGGAGGCAACTCCGCCGTGAGTGAAATCCTGCGACCAGCAATGGCTAAGGGGCAGCACGGATCCCCCAAGGTTTGGGCG
Source organism: Amazona ochrocephala (assembly GCA_039720435.1). Taxonomy (NCBI): domain Eukaryota; kingdom Metazoa; phylum Chordata; class Aves; order Psittaciformes; family Psittacidae; genus Amazona; species Amazona ochrocephala. Next base: position 115,405,676 of record CM077878.1, on the reverse strand, counting down.
CTCCGCTGTCCTCTGCAGGCTCTGCCTGGGAGGGGGGGGTGTGGAGCCGACAGGACCCCCCCATTGCTCCCTGGCTTACGGAGCCGCTGGATCCAGGGGCTCGCCGGTCCTCCCTAACCACAACGCTGGGAGCCGCCGTACCCCGGGGGTGAGATCACCGGACACGGACCGCTCAGCGCAGGGGCGGCCGGGCGGTAGGACCCCGCGCACCCCGACACTGGGGCGCCACGTGACGCGCCGTCGTTCCCACCCCCCATTGATACACCGTACCAAACCGGAACGTTCCAGGCGGTGCCAGGTGCGCTGAATCGATCTGCCGAGCAGCAGATCCGGCCGGGCGCCGTGGCGGCGGGGCCCGCTCGGCGCTCGGCTAGCTCCCCCGCGGGCGGGCAGGCGGGCGGGCGGAGGTTGGCGGGAGGGGGTAGCGCGGTGCGGTGCGGTGCGGTGCGGCGCGGTGTAGCGATGGCGGAGCCGGCGGAGAAGCTGTTCCGGGCCGAGTACGCTAAGAGCGGCCGCGCCTCCTGCAAGAAGTGCGGCGAGAGCATTGCTAAGGACTCGCTGCGCCTCGCCCTGATGGTGCAGGTACCGCGCGGCAGGGCCTGCGCGGCGGGGAGGCCGTCTGGAGGTGAAGCGTGGCGGAGGGGCGGCCCGCTCACAGCGCTCTTTGTTGGCGGCGGGGAAGGCGAACCGAGGGTGTCGGTGGTTCTGTGCCCCCGGGAGCTCTGGGGTGATTTGTGTCGGGTCATGGGAACCGCGGTGCGGTGCGGGGCGCGCATGTGGGGAGGAGAAACCGAACCCGACACGTGTTAAAGCGCGGGGACGGCTCTGTGCTTCCACCTCGGTTTACCCTTGAAGCGGGGCCGGGCTGGGGCTGCCGGCAGTGTGATGCGGTTGTACAGCGCACGGAGCGGGGCTGTGCTGCAGTTGGCCATCTGAGAGCGAAGGCGTGTTCTGCTGTCAGCCGTCCGCGGGTTATTTTGGGTTTTGGGGACGAGACTGGTGTGGTTTCCTCTCAAAACGAAAGGGCCCCGTCTGGGCTCGGAGGGCTGTGAGCCGTGCAAGGAGCTGTGCTGCCGATTTGGCCGGCCTGAAATCGCATCCTGCGGTGCGAGATGGGGAAGGAATCGGTGTCTCTGCAGGGGAGGCAAGCGGCGCTCCCCTGGGGGGATGGATGGATGGATGCGCGGAGGAGTGAAGCGCAGCCTCCCTTGCCGTTGCCAGTCGGGTGACCCTCGGCCTCTGCTTGGCGAGGGGGCTGAAGGAGCTCTTGAGCATTCGGGTGGTGCAGAGGCACAGCGGGCTGAATCTGGTGTGTGTCGCAGTGTCTGGTGAAAGATGAACGATGCCCATACATGTATTTGTGGAGAACTAGCAAGGATATGGGGTGTGGACGCTGGAGCGAAGCCCTGCAGATGAGCTCCCTGGCTCCCATCGCTTGAGGAGCAGAGGCTGAGAACAGCGGCCGAGAGTGGCTTGTGCCCCCGGGTGAGGTCGCGCTTGGAGATGTAGGGCTGTTGCCCCTTGCCTGAGTTGCCCGAGTTGGAAGCAGGCGCCGATTCCCCAGGGAGGAAATCCCTGTGCTTTTGTTCCCGAAAGCCTCCATCCCTTGGGAAGGATGTGGAGCCGTGCGGTGCGGAGCTGCAGCGTTTTGCTCACACGTGTTCCTGATGCCTTCTCTTTTGTTTCTCCTGCTGCACTCTGGAAGCGTCCTATCTCCTCCTCAGCTCCCACTGCTGCTTCTCCGATTGCCTCACATTTGTTATCCCTTCCTGTTTTCCCCATGAAGTTTAGGTGCTGTGGCGTTTCCTCAGCCTGCCGGAGCGTAGCATGCCTTCGTTCATGGAGTGTGGTTTCGTTAGGGTTAGCTTTATTGAGTGATGTCCTGGGGCTGATGAGACCGTGCCATCCCTCACAGAGCCCACTGCCTTTTGGCCAGCCATCTCCCCAGAGCTGCTGATCTTGCACCAACCACCTATCATTTACTTCTGCAAAGGGCTTCTTCTCCCCGCTGCCAGTTCTTGTGCTGGCAGAGCACTTTCCGCACCCTGCTGCTGAGCATCTGCCTCAGAGGCCCAAATTTCACATCCCCCTTGTTTCCTCCTGGGGAAATCCCGTGCAGAACAGCCTCTGCACTGTCTTCAGTGCACTGAGGTCTGCAAATCATGCATAAGAAATTAAAGGGATGCCCAGACAGTTGTTACCTGGGTGCCGTTTCTATTATAACCACCCTTTTGTTTTGGTTCCTCAAGTGAAGAGCTCTGAATTGCAGTGGGGTGCTCAGTGTTCAGCACCTAGGTCCTGCAGGACCAGCACAGCTTCCACTTTTGCTTCCAGCTGGAACTGAGCAGTGTCTGTTATCTGCATGTGCAATGTGAAGGTGAATCTCTCTCTCCTTCTTCCATAGTTTGTTTAGGAAACTGTGGTCTAGAGATAGGTGAGCTGGGAGAAGTTGTGTAAACAAGGTCTGGGTTTCATTTCCCACATAGAGAAGGATCTACTCCGTGCTTGCATGGTTGAGCCATGTCTGCCCCTTCTCACGACCTGCAGTGCGTCGTGCCCCTAAAGCCTTGCTTAGGGACAGAGCCATGTGGGACTCCAGGAGAACTCCAAACACGAGCCCAGAGCTCCAGCTTTCAGTGCCAGAGCTGCCTGTGACTTCCAGATGCATTGAGAGCTGCTGTGGTGCTATGAGGGTAACCGGTAATCCTGGCTTGTGGGAAGAGTCCATCCACAAATGCTAATGTCCTCTTACAGTTTTGGTTGATGGTCAGTTGTAATTGGGGCTCCCAGCTCTTCCAGTCCCATGCTGTGGTCTTCAGAACCCTTCCCTCATTTTTCCTGCTCATACATGCTGTTGTTTTCAGCTTGGAGATCTCCCTCCTGTTGGTGATATGTAGAACGCTTTCCTAGGTCATTAATTCTGTATCGTCGCTAAAAATAATTACACAGCACTCAGTATTATTAGTACAGCAGTTGTTTGTGTGTTACTTGGAGCCAAACCACTGCACGGTTGTTTAGTCTGATGGATCACCAGGTTGGTACTTACTGTGTGTGAGGCAAGAGCAAGTGGAGCACTTCCACTATGAGGCTGGTGCAAGGCAGGGTGCTCTGGACCTGCATTTTGGGAAGCATTTGGGTGATGCTTCAGTCCTGATCCAGGACTCTTAGGCTCTGGTGTTTACCTGGAGTTTTGCCTTTGGCTCCTGCAGCTCCCTCAGGAATGTTTCCAGGCCACAGTCCTTGGAGCTGCTCTTCCTGTCTTGTGCTTGGTGATAGGCTGTAGGGTATGGACCCTATCACCTTGCTGGAGAAGTGGCTCTCAAAGGGATGGTGTGGTGCACTCAGAGGTCCAGCAGCCTCAGAGGAGGTTGTAGCAGCTGAGGTGTTACTTTTCCCATAACCTCTGTTTTGCTTTGCTCGTGCCTGCAGATGGTCTGATTCTCATAGAGAAGAAACCTCTCCTTATCTGCTCAGGGTTGGTATGGCCATGCTGAGGCTATGACCTTTCTGTTTTGAGTAAAACAGACGGACTAAGCAGCAGGGTGATGAACTGGTTAAGCTAGGTAAATGCTTCATCCATGTCTATCCCATCTGGGATCTCTCCAGCAGCTTGTCTGTCATACTAGATTTTCTTCTTAGGCTTTGACCAAAATAGTATCAATCTCCTAAAATATATATATATATATATATATATATATATATATATATAAAAAACACTTTACTCAGTCTTTTTTATCTTGCTTTGTTTTCCCCTCCTTGATCCTGTTTCTTTGCTTCATCCTGCCATAATGTGCTTTCTGCCTAGTCTCCCATGTTTGATGGCAAAGTCCCTCACTGGCACCACTACAGCTGCTTCTGGAAGCGGGCTCGAATCGTGTCCCATGCAGACATTGATGGCTTCCGAGAGCTCCGGTGGGAAGATCAGGAGAAAATCAAGAAAGCCATTGAGACTGGAGGCCCTGGAGGAGGTAAGCAGAGGTCTCCTGGTGTACGGAGGTTCAGCTGGAGCTGTGCTCCCTCTTCTCAAGCTGTTATTGTGGTTATTTGATTGCTGTGTCTCTTCAGCAAGTGATGTTGGAAGAGTTGGGATGGTGTCTGTGCACTCCAGGGCTAGGACACTGGCAGTATCATGTCGAATCAATGAGGGAAAAAGCCGTCAGCTGGCAGATGTATTGCCAAATACTTCTTGTTATCATGATTGGTGTATTTCGTTCTCAGTTCTTTAACAAATGCTATTATAAGTATGTTGTTTTAGTGGTACCTTCACTGTAGGGTATGGTTCCAGCGGTACTTTGAATTTGTTATGCCATTAACTGGTGAGTCAGGGGAGCAAGTGAGAAGATTTAAGTACAGACCAGACTAAACTCACTGTGTCTCAGTTGTAGATTGATGTTTGCCTGTTCAAATCTAGAAATGCAGAAGGAAACTGGCTGTGGGAAGAGGAGTTCTGCTTTGAAGCAGAGCTATTTGTGACTCCCATTGCAGTCAGGTCTTCACTAAGATCTCATTTTACACTGCTTTCAGGAAAGAAGTAAAAAGGTTCAGCTCTGTGCACCCTTGAAAGTCTTTTAAAATCACTAACTAAGCAATCCTGTACAGTTGCTACTTGGCTGTTTTGAAGAACTCTTTCTATTATAAAAGCACTTTTGAACATGGAATGCTTACCTTGCTCTGTGTTCACATTCTTGACAGATGAGTTGAGGGAACACAGGTTTATTAATCCAGACTGTTAACAAGCTGGGACACAGAATAAGAAAATAAGGGAATGCCTTTTAAAGCTGAACTCTGTATTTGCTTTGTTCTCCAGGAAAAGGAGGGGAACAGGAAGGAGGTGGCAAAGCTGACAAGAGCCTAAATGACTTTGCTGCAGAATATGCCAAGTCTAACAGAAGCACTTGCAAAGGCTGTGAACAGAAAATAGAAAAGGTAAAAAGACTTTTCTTCTCCATCTCTTTTCTCCCACCATTTCCAATTCAAAGCATGACTTTTGTAATTGGTTCCTGTCTCTCCTGCATATGGAAAACACTTGCAGAGCTACATTTTTGTGTCTGAGGAGCAGCTGTATCCTGGGCAGCTGACAGTAAAGGCATCCCTGAGGTGCTGTAGCCTGGCTTCAAACCTGCCCATGCTTCCTTTCACTTGGGTCTTAGAGCAGGCTGGAGCACTGCTCACCAGCATTTCCATGGCAAGAGAGCTGCTGCTGACTGCAGTTTTTCCTGCTTGTTGCAGCACTGCAAAGGTGTTGGCCTCCTCCTTAACCAGACCAGCTCTATTTGTGTGCCGCATATTCATATTAACTCCAGGAAAGCAGACGAAAGCAGTGATGCAGCCCTGTAGTCGATACGTGTCTTGGTGCTCTACTTTTAAAGGCAGTTGGCAAAATTAAGTTGTGAGCCTATGAATAGACCAGTTGGGTAGAGTTGGTAAGGACCAAACAGCAGTGCTCGTACACTTGTATCTGCAGAAACATTGCTGGCTTGTGTAGACATTTCCTTGTTGGAGCATGAAATATTGCAGCACCCAATGCAACTACTCATGGGGCATCTGAAAAGTAATTTGCGGTAAGATGGGGTGAGATCGTATTAGTGCTGGTGCTTGAGAGGTTTAGTTATGTGAGTTTTGCTTGGTCAGGCTTACTGGGAGTTGGAATAAAGACTACAGGGTTATCCTTTTTGAGTGCTTTTGAACAGAAAACTGTATAAAAGCTGTGTGTTCAACCTACAAAGACTATTGAAGCAAGTAGAGGAACTGTGGTGAAAGGGCTTGAGCAAAAGTTGCAGGCTTTGATAGAGGAACTTGCTATTTTACAGGTGTTTCAGAAGCATCATGTTGGGAACTTCTTAACACCCAGGTCCTTCCAGAATGGCCTAACAATTTCTCTTGTGTTGCTTTGACCTCCCATCAGGGCCAGATCCGGATTTCCAAGAAGATGGTGCATCCTGAAAAGCCGCAGTTGGGAATGATCGATAACTGGTACCACCCGGACTGCTTTGTGAGCCGCCGAGCCGAGCTGGGCTTCCTCCCAGCGTATGGGGCCACCCAGCTCCTGGGCTTCAGCATCTTGAAAGCTGAAGATAAAGAAACTCTGAAGAAGCAGCTCCCAGCTACCAAGAGCGAAGGGTATGTGGGCAGTGCAAGGAATTGCATAGTGCAGAGGAGCCACTGATTGCCTTCGGATACATCCATGACAGATGTTTTGTTACACTGTTGTTTCTGTTTGGATATTGGTTGTAGGAGGATTTGGTCCTTCCTGTGACCTTAGGCAGATGACAGCAGACAAATTCCCCATCCCTGGGCGTGTGCAGTCCTCTTGCCTGCTGTGATTGCCTTGAGAAAATGCACAGACCAGCAGCTGTGACTTGGAAGGCTGATGTAGGGCTTTGAACCATAAAATAATGCATGCTTAATACAAATGGGTATCGGGCTCTGTGCCTCCCTGCATGATGCTGTTATCAGTGATGGTTTCTCTGCTCTAATCCCTTGTTTTAGAATTGATTTGACATCTCTTATCTATGACTTGCTGATCTGTGACAGGCACTGAATCTGATAATGGTGTTTACTGACCAGTGGTGCTTACACTTGGATGCTTTTGTTTGCTGAATCTTTTGTGGTATGCCTGAAATTTCTTTGTCTTGCATTGAAATTCTCAGTGGAGGCTCTTGACAGGACTTGTACTGACAGAGAAGAGCTTCCAGGTGACTTGCTAGCTTTGGTCAATCCTTATCTATTAATGAAAGCTTTTGTTACTTGTTTTTTGCTGTGACATTGCCTGGAGTCATGATTCATAACATAAGCCAGTGTTGCATTGTCCCCATGGGGAAGGAATGTTAGGTGGGTTTTGGGTCCTACAAACAGGGAAGACATTGTCATTGTAATACATTGGGCTTCTCCATGTACCTTGTAGACTGAATTCAGCTTTACGTGAAACGGTCCAGTGAGACTGATGTCAGGTTCTGAGAAGCCATAACCACATCAAATCTGTGCAGTGTTTGTCAGTATTGATCCTCCAGATACGTGCCAGATGGTCGTGGTGTACTGTGCAGAGCCTTGTGTGCGTCGGTTGCATCTTCAGCCATAGGTAACAGGGCACAGTGCGCATCAACTGATCTGTGTGTTGTTAAGAGGCTGCAGCTTCCACCCTTCATTCTTGGTTGGCAAACAGTTGCTCCAGAGCATTCAGCAGTGGTGTAGGTGCTGCGGAGAGGGTCCTGCAGTGCTGCAGGAGCTGGTCAGGTTCTGCACTTCAACCTCGTGAGACTGAGACAAGCTGGCTGGATCTGCCTGGCAGCCTGCTGCTGGCTCTTCATACCGCCATTTTACCTCAGGGTCTGTTGCAGCATGAGTCCAAGTACAGGGTTTTAATGCACTTGCAACTTTTCGGGCAGTCCTTTGCTCTTTGTGCCAAGGTGCGAGTTCTGCTTTGTCCTAGAACAGTGTGTGAGTTTAATAGGGTTATTTGTAGTTTTTTCCCATGTCTTCAGCAAAGCTCTAGGGATTTGATTGTGCTTGTGTTTCTCTTGTCTGCCCTGACTCTCCCTTTCTGGGCCACTTCTGGGATGCTCTGCGGAATGCGAAGGCATTTGTAAAGACAGGGCGCAGGCCACAGAGGGGTTTGCCAAGTCACTGTGTAAATAAAAGCCTAGAATTGCAATGGAAAAAAGTTCAGCGTGGTAATGTAGGGTGGTTGAGCCAGGACCTAAAGCCAGAAAAGCGGAAGGGCGTCTCATCTTTCCTGCTTTCTAAGCACTGCATGAACAAGCCCCTCAACCGTGAAGGTGCTGGCTGGCTCCTACGCTCCACTACTTTTCTTCTGCTGTTTGGGCTGTGTGCTTTAGCCAAGGGTATTGAGGGTCAATTGGAAACATAGTTGTCTGTTAGAAAGCTGAGAGCGTAGATAAACAGAATGAGTGGAGAGGGGTGGTGTGCTTCCTACCTGGTGATTGTCTGCCAAGAAAGCACAGCAGTTCTGGAGAAGATGAAAGAAAAACACCTCAGAAGATTGAATGAGATGCAGTTACCTCAGATAAGTCATCTCATGCATTCAGTCAGATAATGACAGAAATGATATTAAGGGATTTGTTGCAGCTGAGATGCTCAAAGTGATCTTTAAAGATGTTTCTAATTGTGCTGCGTCCAGATTGTATCATGACTCGGGTGTCTCTGCGATTCAGATGTGACACATCCAGGTTCGTGTGCTGCTTCTGCGTGTCTAGCCAGTACACTTGAGGAGGAGCTCAGGCTTTGGGGCTGCCCTGTCAGCCCTGTCTGTAAGGGTGGCAGTGTGATGTGCCTATTGCAGATGAGAGAAGTGAGGTGCTGGGCAGGGCTACCACGAATAGCTTGGAAAACCCCTTCCCTCTGAAGGACAAAATGGGAAGGTTTCCTGCAAGGATCTGGCTCCTTTCCTGGGTCATCTCTAGGTGAGACATGCTGACCTGCCCCTGGACTATGGGCTGTTGTGCCCAAGCACCAGCACTTTCGAGCTTGAGGAAGGAGGATCTTGTGTCCTTGCCAGTAGCATCTCTGTGGAAAGAGTGCCTGTTTGCTGATGTAGGGAATGAAGTTGCAGCTTGTGGGTTGTATTTGACTCTGCTTCTTCCTTGTGGCATGTGGCATTGCATGCTCCTTCCTGTATATTCTGCCTCTTTTGTTCGGGTGGAATTACTGCCCAAGACAGGAGCAAAGTGTCCCTTTGGATACATGTCATGCAGCATCCGATTAACTGCAGAGGTTTCCTAAGGCAGAGGGTGAGTACTCACCAACAGCTTGGCTGTGCATTACAGGAAGGAGGAAAAAAGGGGAGTTCTTGTTCCTCCCTGTGTTGGCTGCTTGCTTTATCCAGGGTCGTTGTGACTGTCCTTTCCAGCCATCATTTTCATTATAGGGAGATCAACATGATGTTAAGGAAGGGCCAGGCTAGAGTGCAATAGTTCGCTTCCCTCTTCATGTTCTCCAAAGTTGGAATAAATCTTGTAGTTGTGTATCCTCTGTGGGCGTTTTATTGGCTGGTAAGTGCCAAGCAAGCTGTTGGGCTGTACGTGTTGAACATGGGAATACTGTCCCTTCCCCAGCCAGAGAAAGCGTGTACACAGTAGCACCCAGCTCCTGGTGTTTGGTCTCAAGGACAGAAGATAAAATTGTGTGTGTCAGTGAGTGTGTGTTTTGTAGATTGCTCTAAAACGTGCTGGTCTGGGGGAAATTCATCTTCATTTGAGATGAATTCAGCTTTGCTGTTCCCTTCTCCAGGCTGTATAAAATTGGTTAGTGTTTGCTTTAAGCCTTGGGCACAGCCAGGGACAAAAGAGACGGTTTTATGCCTCTGTGCAAGCAGGATGATCCTTCCTGCTCTGCAGTTTGTTCAAGTGGCTGGAACAGGTACAGTAATCTCTGTCCAGGAGAGCGACCCGTTGTCCCCTTGGCTCTAAGGGAAAGCTGCCAGAAGCGCAAGTCCCTGCTGGAATTTGGCTGCATTCCCTGGGGCCCCTCTGCAGAGTGATCGCTTTCCAGAGGCTCTGTGCTGGCTCTCCTTCTGGAGACTGGGAGACAAGTCACAGCACGGGAGTGAGCGCTGGCAGCCTGCCGAGGGAGAGGTACCGCAGATGCACAGCGGTTGGGCACCCACCCCAAGTACTCAGGTTATTACTTGCAGCTTGGGAAGGTGCTGCAGAGCACTTTGCATTCAGGCTGGTGTGTTCTTCCCAGATTGTGTTGTGTACCCATGACTCTTAAAATGTAGAAGCCATTACCCTTGCGGCAGGGCTCAATGGATGCTCTGGTCTTGCCCTTGTAGGGGCTGCAGTTGGGGAGCAGAGTGGACTTGCTTGGCATGGATGCTTTTGGAGACATGGCTGTCTGTGTGCTGTCTCCAGTCCTGCGATGCTGGTTCCTGCTTGGCTGTTCGAGAGCACAAGCAATTGCTGGTAGCGTAGCGTGGCTGTTTTGTCCTCTGAGTGCGCCTTAGTCTGATGCGCAGGTGGTGACCACCACAGATAAAATGAGAACTTATCCCAGTCTTAGGGCCAGGACAGTTACTAGAACTTACAGGTCTCTCAGGTGTGAGTGTCTGGGAGAAGAGGACCTTTTGACATGCTCCTGCAGCTTTGTAGCTAGTAAACCACCATACAGGGTTAGTGCTAACGGTAGCAAAGAACTAGAAAGTGAAGTGTTTTAAACTGTAAGCAGAGAGCAATTGAGAATGTCAACTTTATGGCATATCCATCAGCCACAGTTTATAAAGTTAAGACAGATGCTTTCTTGAGAGGAAACCTGGCAGATGTTTCAAAATGACAGCAGCTCTGTTGAAGTGTGAGATCCAAGCTATGTTCATGCTCTGCCTCCAGTGGCAGGTCCATCCTGCCTCAGGTGGGGCAAAACTTCCCATTATCCCCTCCTGAGGGGAGCACCCACTGATGTGATTTATTGATATTGATGTATCTTGAAGCCAGGCAGACCAAGGGGATGGATGACCTGACTTTGGGAATGTAAATGATCTTCCTCTGAGGTCTCTTGTCATTCTGAACTCTGCCAAAATCCCCCAGTTTTCATTTGGCTTCCTCTTCTTTCCAGTCTTTGTTGAGCAGTGTTTTCTCTTACTTCTCCCTGCACAGCTCTAAGGCCCCAGCTAGTAAATGAATTTCCTCAGACACAACTCCGCAGTAGTACATCATGAAACTGCTCTCAGCCTGGGAGTGCTTTGCAAGGAGAAGCTTCCTGACCTGACTTCATTCCAGCCTGAAGAGAAACTAGCAGAGAAATACCTTGGTCTCCCAGTGTGCTATCTTATTAAAGTTGTAATGTTTGCTGTCCTCCATTGCAATAGGGATTGTCTAAACTGAAAAATCAAGCTGTTGATTCAACTGAAAGACACTGTAGTCTTTTAACCTGCATCACTACACCTCGTATTTGGAGAGCTGTGATCTCTGGGCATGCATTTGGTGTAACTAATACGGGTGTGGATGAATACACCTGAAAATGTTGCAGTATTCCGTGTGCTCTTCTGCCAGACCATACAGTTACCCCATGGAAAAGCTCCTTAAGTGTACCTGACCTGACTGAGGCAGCTTGTGTTGTAGAGCCAAGTACATGTCTGCAGTCTAGCACTGAGGAATCTGAGAAATGAGTTTGCCTGCCAAAACAGAGCATGTTCAAGCCTCTGCAGATAGCAGCAGTCAGAACACTGAGCTCTGCTAACTGCTGGACAGGCGTTTAAGTAACTTCCTTTCGTGTGTGTTGTTTTGTTTTTCCCTGTTAGAAAGAGAAAAGGAGAAGAGGTAGATGCAAATGTGACTTCAAAAAAGAAACAGAAAAAAGAAAAAGAGAAAGAGTCAAAGCAGGAAAAACAGCTGAAGGTGAGTTATAGCTGATCACATCCTCAAAACGGCTTCATTAGAAGAGCGTGGTGTCAGGCACTAACTGAAGAGCTGTGGTACCTAGACAGGGGCTCTGCCTTGTGCCCAGTTACAGCGCAGCGAGTCCTTGTGTCCTGAAGCAGGAGGTGCCCTGTCACTAAGGCTTTGCTGAAGGGATTCACCCTGCTGCTTTCTCCTGAAACACAGGAAGGAAGTTCTCTAGTCGTGCTCATTGGATTCGAATAGATTAGGTTAAATGCCTTCTCTCTCAGGGAAGCTGATTCTGTGGTCTTTCCTGTATCGTGTGGTGGTGGTGGCTGGGGCTCTGAGCCCAAGCACTGTTGCAGAAGAGGTTAGATGCCCTTAAATAGCTCATCATAAACAGAGGTAATGTGCTGAATGAGATTAATGAATGAGGTTAATGAGAATGCATCTTTTTCACCCTCTGGGGAGCTGCATTCAGTTCTTGGGTACAAAGTGTGACAGATCACAGCTTTTTACTGTTCACTTTATGGGATATCGTGGGAAGAATTCCCAACAGGACATCAGGAATTTTGTGTATTGAAAGCTCGGCATAGCTACTTTCCAAGAAAAAAATGAACAAGCTTCTTTTGCTGCAGTTGGAATCTTGATGGAGGTGTAGAAAAATGGTGTGTGCCTGTGAACAAAAGTTTCCTTCTCTGTTGTGTGGCAATACCTGAACTAGCATCAGAACTTAGCTGAGGCTTTATCAAGGTTTTGCTGCCGCAGTGCAGATGTTTAGGATAGGTGAAGGCGATTTGTGGGTCAGGGTTAACTTTGGGTTCACTTTTCTTTACAGCATTGTATCAAGCATGGTCATTAACACTGAAAGTTAAACCATTTAACACAGTCAGTCAGTTATTCCAGGGTAAACTGCGGTTTTGACTGTATGAATAACATGCAGAAAGCATCTCAGATATTTTAGGATGCTGCTTTGCTGCCCAACCCGTCCACCTTTTGTAGAAAGGCCCCAAAGAATGTGCAGGCTCCTCTGCCCTGCTGCATCTGGTAGGAATTCCTCTTGTGCTTAGGTGGCTTAGAAGAAGAAAAGTGCTGATCAGCATTTCTGTGTTTTGGTTTAATGCAGTGCTCAAATGCAGCTGCATCCCCGCTGTTGTCAGTGTCAGCCAGTTAGGTGATGTTCGCAGAGGCTATTGAGAGTTTGCTAAGGGTAAAGTATGATAGAAGCATGGGTTCCACTCTGCCTAAAAGATGGCTAGCTGTCTTAGTATCACTTGTACCTTCTTATGTGGGATAGAGGTGTAAAGGTTACTCTCTGGCCTGTCTTCACATGTGCATGATGGAGAAGCCTTGATTTATACAGAATCCCATAGGGATATCCTTCTGCATGTAGTCTTGAAGAGATAGTATTTGCTGAAGGTGCAGTGTGCTCATGTATTCGTACTGAAATCTGAAGCATGTGGCTTTAGAAAAACTATCTAGGTTTTTGGGTAAAATAGGTAACTCTCCCTGTTGGTAAAGCTACTGGTTCCTGGTGCTCTTCATCTCATAGTCTGTGTTTAAGACACCATGGGCTTGCTAAAACCTTGTCCACATGCTGCAGTTTCGGGAGTGTTCTTCGAAAGCAGTCAATTGCAAGTAACTAAGCTGCTGGATTTTGTCAACAGGAGCAGACAGAGCTGATCTGGGGCATCAAGGATGAGCTGAGGAAGGTCTGCTCCACTAATGACCTCAAAGAGCTGCTGATCGCCAACAAGCAGGAAGTTCCTTCCGGGGAGAATGCCGTGAGTTGGTCTTCGAACCAGTGAAGCTGACCCGAACCAGTGTTGCTGCAAAGTCCACAAGTCTGAAGCCCATTCCTAACGTAACAGTACAGAAAGAAATGCAGTGCAAGGCCCAGGCATTTTGTCCCAGGACTCTGATGATATTGCTGTTACTATTGCTTGTGAAGGGCTGTGTGGTGATGTGTGATGCTGAATTCAGCACCTTCATCTCAGTGATGTGCCTTTATTGTGATCCATGTTGGAGGTTTTTTTGCTGGCTCTTGAGGAGCAGGTTACTTATGGCACTTCATGTCCCCTCCCTCAACTGCTAAGTTATGCAAAAAGACCCAAAACCTGCACAAATTCCTTCCTGGTATCTTTTCTAAAACCAGTCAGTTTGTGTAACCTGTGAAAGACCTCTCTCTTTTGAAGCCACACATCACTTGAAGTATTTGTGTTTATTAAGACTCTCTGTAAGGAGAGTGGGCTGGCATGTGGGAGGTGTCTAGACTCAGAATGGCCAAGAAATCCTCTCTAGGCAGGAAAAGCAGGACTTGTCTGAGCCTACATTCCCACCTACTTCCTCATGTGCTCAGATGCAGTAGCTCATATCCTCCTTGGCTGCTCTGGCGCAGCTTCCCTGAATGTTGAATCCAGATAGGAGGGGTGTGAGCAGATACTTTGTGACCAGGGAAACTTGACATCATAAAATCAATTGGTGCTGGTAAGAGTCTTGCTTTATGTGCATTGTATGTGTAGCAAGCACTGGAGGCATCTGTGTGCTAGCAGCCTGACAGTTACTTTTCTGTACATCCCAGTGTAATGTAGTACATGAGCTTCCAGCCTTCTTCTGCCATGACCTGTTTTGTATTCTTTGTTGCTTTAGATTTTGGACCGGGTAGCAGATGGGATGGCATTTGGAGCTCTGCTTCCCTGCGAGCAGTGCAAAGGGCAGTTTGTGTTCAAGAGTGACGCATACTACTGTTCAGGGGACATCACTGCCTGGACTAAGTGTGTTGCTAAAACGCAGACTCCCAGCAGGAAAGATTGGGTAATCCCAAAGGTGGGTGTTTACTCCACATTTGATGATCTGAAGCCTGTTTCTTAACTGACGTTACCTCTTGTAAGGAGATAAATAAGCAGCAGTGTTGGATGCTGGAGAGCAGTGTGACAGTCCTGTCACAGCTACACCCCTCCAGGGGTAGGCAGCTAACGCATAGCTAAATCGCATTTTTCCCAGTAACACTAAATTGAAAGAAATGTTGCTGATTTGATTTGAAACCCATCCTTTACCCTCTTACTTCAGTCAGTACAGTGGATATTTGCCTACCAGTATGAATGTCTCAGAAATACTTTCCAAGACCTGCAGTAAATGCCACCATCTGGCCAGTGCTCAACTTAACCTTTACATCTCATGATAGTATTTGTTGGTTTTAAGCGCTACTTATGCTTCCATGCCACAGGAGTTTCGGGAAATTCCTTACCTGAAGAAGTTCAAGTGTAAGAAGCAGGACAGGATGTTCCCTCCAGACGCTGCGACTGCAAACTCTGTGCCTCCTCCCTCTGCATCTGCTCCTTCGTCAGAGACCATGTCCGCACCCAGAGGTGAGCAGCTGCCTGAGCATGGGTCAGTGGCGTTAGCATGGTGTGTAATGCCATTCCCAGCCTGACCAGGCATGCTGTTCTCCTGCCCTCAAGCAGGCAGAGCTCTTCTGGTAAATAAAGGACAGCAGAGCAGGATCTCACCTGCTTCATCTTCCTCACGCAGGTAGACCCTGATATCATGGGTTACGTGGCGACATGGGCTTGAGCTACTGGTTGGTTTCTAACAGATCATTTGGGTATTTGGTGGTGGTGAGGAAATTACGTGTTTGAGATGAATCAGAAACTTAAAGGCTGGTGTTGCCAAATACATCCCAGGGAAGACCTGCTGTGAAAT
Source organism: Amazona ochrocephala (assembly GCA_039720435.1). Taxonomy (NCBI): domain Eukaryota; kingdom Metazoa; phylum Chordata; class Aves; order Psittaciformes; family Psittacidae; genus Amazona; species Amazona ochrocephala. The sequence continues at coordinate 115,390,644 of CM077878.1, read as the reverse complement.
GCCTTCTTGCTTGGTTTCTTGAGGAGCATCCAGGGACCTCCGTAACACCACATGTTCCACATTGCGTTAGGTTTTAAGGGCGAAAGGTTTCTGGGTTTGTTTTTTAAGTCCTCCACTGGGATTTGGCTTTACCAGTCACTGACTGCTGTTATGCAAAACAGGAATGCTTTCTCCAGCCCACAAAAAACTGGACTCCAGAAATTCCATGTAGGCTGTTGGAATGAGTTGCATGCTTTGGTGCTGTAGCCTGTCCACTACAATCTATGCTGACTTCTTTCTTATTCAGCCTTGATAGCCTTGGCCATAGTTTTGAGAGCAGGGGAGTATTGTTACTTGGTGAAAAGGGTGGGAGTAATTCTGCACAGCTCATTTTAGCCACATCATGTTATTTTAGCGATAAAAATGACATGACCCAGGTCTTGGCTCTGATTCCAGTGTACCCTGAAACTAAACTCAAAACATTGACCTGAATTAAAGCCAGGTTACTTTGTTTGCTAGCAGCCTAACTGATCTGAGCTGGGGGGAGAAGAGGAAACAAAACTCTCAGTTGGTCAACCAGAGTTAATAGCATTTATTTTTAGCAGTGCAGATGTACTCTGCTTGCCATGTCCTGGACCCAGCTGCATTGCAAAGTGTTAACACGGTGACATGGTGGAGCCTCAGATGGCTACCAGTTTGCTCCTGACTTATGGAGTTTGCATGATACAACCTTGTACTGTCTGTACGATCAGGACTGGAATGTACTGCAGTGTAGGAACACCGTTGCTGGAGAGACAGTCCTCTCTTGAGCCCCTCAAAAACTGATTTCCTTTTGAAGAAGCAGGAGCTTTCATCCTGCAGTGAGTTTCTCTCATACTGTCCAGGCATCAAAAGAAGATGGAAGCAGATAACAGTTTCTGGTAGCACAGAGCTGAAGCAGACATTTAAAACAAACAAAAAAATGTCAGGCAAATAATGTGCCTACGTATCCATCTTCACTGTCTTCCATCCCTTCTGTTTGTTGGTGGGTGCTGAGCTTTGGTGAAGGATACCTGCTTGGACCCTTGCATCCCTGCCAGCTGGGCTGACAGTGCTCAGTGTGGGGATGCTGACCCTTTGTGCTTGTTCCTTGTCCAGGGGGCTCTGTGCCTGTTGCTAACATGCTGTGTTATTTCCAAACCCTAGACAAACCACTGACCAACATGAAGATCCTGGTTCTTGGAAAGCTGTCAAAGAACAAGGAGGAGATAAAGAGCATTGTGGAGGACCTGGGGGGAAAGATGACGACCACAGCTAACAAGGCCATGCTATGCATCAGCACGCAGAGTGAGCAGCTATGCCATGGTTACTGGTAGCACTGGTAACGGAGCTGAGAGGATTATGGAGGACATATGTCCTCAGAGCTGTATGGGGATCAGTGTTTGGATTACGGGGGTGGTTTGTGTGCACACGTGCCTTAGTGTGCTTGGAAGAGTAAGGACAGATGTGTGCTGTTCGCTTTTACTTACCTAGCCAGTTACCCTGCAGATTGTGCTGACAGGCTCTGTTGGGTCTGCAGTAGCTCAGGTCTATGCAGGCCACCCTTGTTGGGATGAGTGGTGCTGGGAGCTGTGTCCACGGTTGCCTTGGAGAAGCTGCAGAGCTTCAGTGGACTGTGGGAGCCTGGTGGCAGTCGTTCTCTCTGCTGGTAGCTTTGGGGTCTGCTCTTGCTCCCTGCTGGCATTGAGGTGCAAACTGGCTGCTGAGGTAGGAGATCTGCTCCTACCTGCCAGGACTGTCCAGCCCCAGCCCAGCTCCAGGAAGGAGATTGCTGGACCAGCCAGGTAAAGCAGGAGTGTTCTGGCTATAGACCAAGCTGCAGTTTGGAAACAGTGGGGATTTTGCTCTTCGAAGAACATGGTGAATTGAAAATGTGGTGGAATTGTGTTTCCACTGAGTGTTACAGAGCCCTGAATCATGGCCAGGGTTAAAGTTTGAAACCCCACTGATGTACTGATGGTTTTTTTCCCTCTGTTTCCCACCCTGCCCCTGCAGAGGATGTGGAGAAAATGAGCAAGAAGATGGAAGAGGTGAAGGAGGCCAAAGTCCGTGTGGTCTCAGAGGAGTTTCTTCAGGATGTGAAATCCTCCAGCAAGGACTTTCAGGAGCTTGTGTCTCTCCATGCGCTTTCACCTTGGGGTGCAGAGGTGAAAATGGAGCACGAGGAAATGGCTGTGGATGGGAAGTGCAGCAAGCCCTCAAGTATGAAAAGTGCTGGGAAGGTGAAAGAAGAGCAAGGTGAAGAACAAAGCAGTTGTTTCTCCACAGGCCTGTTCAGTGCTGTGCATGCACAAAGCAAATCTGGGTATAGCCTATCCTTGTCCTTCCCTTGAGTTCTCTGCCCTTTTTCTCATAATGAGTTTAAATACTGAGTCTTCAGGGCAAGACTTGCCTTAGCTATACATGAAGCTGTTTCCTGAGCTGGGTTTTGTTTCCCCTAGCTCAGAGATCGTCTGTGCTGTGTGTGCCCAGGCTCCCTGACACCAGTCCAGTCTCTTCCTCATAACTCAACAGCTTCTCCGCCAGTTTGGGTCAGTGTTGCAACTCCAAGGAGGTGCTGGGGCACAAAGATGTGACAGACACTACTGTGACCCCCAAGGAGTGTGGAGAATACTGGCGTCCAAAGCGGTGGCACTTTGTTCTACTTGGTTTAGAACATAACATTTTCTTAACAGAGGAGCAAAACTATCCAACACCAATAGCATTCCTCACCAGTGCCATAGTGAGCTTGCGTTATTAATGCTGGGTGGTGAGCAGAACCATCGGATCTGCTTGCCTATTTTTGGAATCCGTTCTTCTCCGTGTCTTCCAAGTGTAGGTTTCTCTCATGCAATTGGTATGTATCTCACAGCAGTACCATCTCCATTGGGCCTGAACACCCCACACGCCCTGTGAGGTTTTTGAATCCCACCTAGACACAACCACATACCTAACTTTTATCTGCTCTGCAGGTGAAAAAATGCTATGGCCCATCCCTTGGGAAGGAGAAGGCCCACCCAGGAGGAAGGAGACAGGATCTGGGGAGATGCTGGGTTTCATTTAATTGGCAGGGTGGGGGCTGTGTATTAGCTGCTAAACCCAGGTAAAAAAAGCCATTGGAGTCATTGTGCTCTTGTACCGGGAACCCAATTTAAAGTCTGCTTAGGGTGATAATTATGCAAATGGAGGATTTAAATGCTGATTCAAGTGAAAAAATAACTGCCTTTCTCTGCAGGACCTAGCAAGTCTGAAAAGAAAATGAAGCTAACAGTTAAGGGTGGAGCAGCAGTAGATCCCGATTCTGGTGAGTGATAACAGTGGCTGCTCCTGCACCACACACTGTCTTCAGGGTGTGTTTTCCTGTGGAAGTATAAGGGGTCCATAAAAGCAAAGTGATTTTTTTAAGCCATGTTTTGTTGCTGTGGAAAGAAGGATATTGTTTGACATCCAGAGGTGGATATTCTAGGATTTTCTAGTGCAGCTTTCAGAAGGACCACCTGCACTAAGGTGTGGACCTTGTTCAGCTTCAGGAACATCTGTCAGTGGGGTGAATAAAGGCGCAGCTGACAGAGGCCATAGGTCTGGTGTGAGCGTCTGCCCCTGGACTCTTTAGGGAGCAGCTGATGTTGCTTTCCAAACCTATAGTGCATGGATGTTGTTCTGAGAATTCATGCTGCATCCAAGGCCAGCCTTTGGTTTTTCAGTTCATTTGCTAACGGGGCACCTGCAGAGCTGTATCTCTCTTGGGAATTCCTTCATCGAGTCACACAGTATTAAATACAGATGTTAGATGGTCCTTTATAAAAAGTTACTTCCCCCCACTACTTAGGCTTGATATTCACTCCGGTGTAGCTGAAAGTGTGTGCTCACCACTTACCTAAAAAGCAAACATGCTTCAAGTAGTTCTGAATGAGCATGTGATCACTGATTTTTGTGGTGTTTCTGTTAAGAGTCACACTACTTCATGAAACACTTGGGTGAGCACGAATGCAGGAGAAAGACCTAAACTGGTAACCTCCTGTATGTTCTGATTTGTGTCTTTGTAGGTTTGGAGGATTCTGCTCATGTCTTTGAAAAAGGTGGAAAGATTTTTAGTGCAACCCTGGGCCTCGTAGATATTGTGAAAGGAACAAATTCCTATTACAAACTGCAGCTGCTGGAGGATGACAGAGAGAACAGGTGGGTTTAGTCTTGTCTAGAAAGACTTCTGTTCACCTTTTTCCAGTAAATACTGGATTTTGTCCTTGCCCATGGCAGAGGTTTAGAACTGGATGATCTTTAAGGGCCCTCCCAACCCAAACCATTCTATGGTTCTATGAAAATGTGTTTGTGAGGAAATATGGATAGGGATATTCATTAAAACGAACAAACACCACAAAAAACTCCCTCAAGCCACTAAAACGTATAAAACAACTGAAAACAAACTACCCATGGAGATCTCTGCTCTGTGTGGAGACATTTCTTTGTGGTGTTGACAAAGCCGAAGTTTGGAGGTAAGTTGGTGGAATTGCGTGTGGTAGTGTCCGTTCCTGCATCCTGGCATGAGCAAGATGTATACAGTTGGTGTCTTCAGGACAGAGCTAAGTTGGCCGACAGGAGGGCCACAGTGATCTGTGACTGGTGGCTGCCCTTGAGAAGTACAGAAGCAGCACCAAGGTGATGTCAGTAACACAAATACTTGAGTTACTTATGGATTCTCTGAAAATCTGAGCTCTAGGACTTAAGGCCTAAAGATGCATTGAGTTTGGTTTTCAAATATGTAACCCTAATAGTCTGAAGATTGGTGTTTGTGAAACATTAAGACTGAAGAGATAGTATTCTCTCTTTTCCTGCTGTGCACTCATTTATGCTCAGGGGCTGCAGGCCTGATGTGTTAACACTGGGCACTTCTTCACACATGTTTTTGGATGTATGCTCTGTGGTGGCTCTGTGTTGCTCTCCTGCAGTCGCTGATAGAGAAGGTCTTCTATAAACTCAACAGGGTGAAATGGCAGATTTGCATGCATGGTTGTTGCAGGATCAGTTTCATTAGGACTGATATTTGAAACTAGAGGTACCCTATGTCTGTGTTTATCTTGTGTGTCACTTCTCTAGGTACTGGGTGTTCAGATCTTGGGGTCGTGTGGGCACTGTAATCGGGAGTAATAAGCTGGAGCAGATGCCATCAAAAGAAGATGCTGTTGAACACTTCCTGAATTTGTATGAAGAGAAAACTGGCAATTCTTGGCATTCAAAGAACTTCACTAAATATCCCAAAAAGTTCTACCCGCTGGAAATCGATTACGGACAGGTAACTGAAATGCCCCAGTACCAAGCGGAGCATTGCTGAGCTACTTTGCTATGGCTGTTGTGTTCTGCACTCACTGTTGCATCACACTTAACAAACCTGAGGAGTGAAGTGCAGGTGCAACTATTGCGTCTTCTCTGCTACAGAAAAAGCTGTAGATCAACGAGTATCATGCATTGAAATAGATATGTTGGAAAAACTAAGTAGATTTCCATTGTCAAGTCTGAAGTCCCTTTAGTGCTCATTCCTGTTTGCTCTGTAAATTTAAGGATGTTAATTTGAGCTTAATTCAGCAGCCATCTCACATGCATCCTGTCTGAAAGCACTGTTTTCCTTTAGTTAAAATAGACACTTCTCATACGTCCTCTGTATCCAAAATCCATCCAAATGCTGAAGCAACTCCTATGCAAAGTTGTGCTTAGGGCACATAATGAGCAGGCTGAGAAAGATTCCTTGCCAGTAAGATTTGGCTATTTAGACAACTAAGCTAAATAACAATTCTCTTCCTTCTACCCACTGTGATTTTGTGTGTTTATTTAAAGGCATACCCATAACTTAAACCAATTTCAGATTAAATAGTTGAATGCTGTTAATAGCATAAGAACTAGAGAACGTATTTCCAGCCATTGCATTTTTCTGTGGCCAAACTACTGGCTGTCATCTTTCAGTGTGAAGTACTTGAGGCTTAGCTTTATTTCTGGAAATCTGACTATTGCAATGGCAAAGTGGCTGTTACACTGCAGTGTACAGTGGTATTCTGAAGCATCTGGCAGATGCGTTATTGCTCTACCCATGAAAGCATGTAGATGGTATTATGGCTAATTGATGATTTCTGTACTCATCTGTGACAGATATGATTACAAAAACGTGGTGGAAGTAATTATTACATCTCTATTTTGTCATGAAAGCCACAAAGTAAACAGTCATTTTTTCATATCAAGGTCTCTAATGCAGCAGAAAGCTCGCAGAAAAAGTAATTAACACCCTAGCTTGAGGTGAAGCAGGGATGCACAGAAAGTTCCTATTCCCTCAATTCTACTTATGCTTTACACCTCTTGAAATAACATGTGCCACATTACTGAATAGGTGGGTTTTTAAACCCACTTTGTTCCAAAATGTCAGAGCAATGTCCCACGCTCCCATGAACTTCAGACTAGTCATAGTATGCATACGCTCAATTGGTTTTTGAGTTGTTACCATGGCAGCCAGCCTGTAACTTTTATCCTTTGTGATTTTGCTAATTCTGACACTATTTTTACCTCCCAGGATGAAGAAGCTGTCAGGAAACTGACAGTAGGTGCCGGGACAAAATCAAAACTGCCTAAGCCAATCCAGGACCTCATTAAGATGATCTTTGATGTGGAGAGCATGAAGAAAGCGATGGTGGAATTTGAGGTGACTGCACACATTCATGTTCCTTTACTTCTGACCATCAAACTTCCACAGCTGGAAGCAAGTTCTTTGCAATTCATCACACTTCTCCAAAGTCAGTGTGAGTTTTAGATCAGCCTTAAAATAAGGACAAGAGCATGACCAGAATATGCCAAGCACTGGAAGCAATAACTTAGTTATGATACTCTCATAAACCATGGGTGCATTCTTTGTTCTTCAGTGCAGAATGTCTGTATTGGTGTCTTCAGTTTAGCAATGCCTGTGAGAAATTCATCTGCCAGTCCTGGGATCAGCAATCATTCTATGTGGTTTGAGGTTTTGTTTGTTTGTTCCTTGGATGATGGTTGTTTTGGGGGGGTTTCGTGGGTTTTGTTGGGTTTTTCCTCCCAGTGACACATACATTGTGACCACTGTTCAGTGAATGCTCTTAAGACTCTTAAGGTACTAACAGATGACCAGTTTGCTGGTGATGTGAGTCTGGATGTGCTTCTCTTTTTGCGAGTGGTGAACCATATTTTGAGGTGGGAGGGGGCAGTACTACCACTAATTTAGGTAGCAAATGAGCATGCAGCTCAGACCTGAGAAGAGCTGCCAGATGATACATGCACTGATGAAGTGCCTTTACAAAGTCCAGATCCTGTTCTGAACAGGGCCAAATTTCAGGTTTTCTTTGTTGCTATTTTTCTCATTTGTTCTAATAATACCCTCTTTTCATCTCTTTCTTTCTCCATACTTTCTGATCTGTGCTTCTAACAAGCTTTCAGAGAGTGATCTGGTAGCATTATCTGTCTCTCCTTGCATAGAACCTGTTCCACTGGTTTTTGGAGATCCTGCAGTTTGTGTTAATGCAGCCATTCAAGCTGGGTTAATTCTAAATAACAAATTCCAGGTTTCTTCAGCCAGCTTGGTTATCCTGCCTTAAGACTTCATATTTAAGCAGCTGTTTGCCCTCTGTATCAGTATTTTGTGTTATTTACTTTTCAGAACAGGCTTTGCTCCATTTTGTATTGGTTATATTCAAGCTTTCAGAGGCTTGCCCAACATTTTGTAGTCCCTTGGGTTAATTGTGTATCTTCAGTGGGTTTTTTACATCAAAGTCTTCTGAAATACTAATAATTCTTTGTAGCTGGAACTGGCTGAAGAGTCTGAACTGATCATAATCTTATGTAACTTGGTTTCATAGAACTTTGTTGATACTGTGTTAATTCACACCATCTGCAGATCTATAGCAGACCTGGGAGTCCAGATGGGCCTGTCTTCCTATTAAATTTATCTTCCTGTGCTGGCGCTGCTGCCAAACAGCTGTTTTCTGTTAGAGGAAATAATGGTTTTCCTGGTTAGAGTTTTTTGTGCCTCCTCTGGAAATGGCTACTTGGTTCCTTTAATCAGGCTGGTCTCAACTAGTTCATTCCATCCAGGCACTCTCACTCTGCCAAAACTGTAGCAAACGCTGAGTCTTTCCCTTAAACAACAATAGATTTATCTGGTACATTTCTCTTCCTGCATCTAATATAGTTTTCAAGAGTTTCACCTCCCTGAGCATACAGGAGTTTATTGCAATTTTCTCTGTCTTTGCCTTCCATCAAATGGCCAGAGGGCTGAGTCTATTCCAGTGCTGTGGCTGGGTGGAAGGTAAACATCTCCCTTGTCTCTCCCTGACATATTGGTGCGCACATCTGTGATGTGGAGCTAATTCCTCATGTTACCCTCAGTGCATCTGGCAGTAATTGCAGTGCTGCTATTTTAGACCCAGCCCTTTGGCTGCTGTGCTCTTTTGATGCCTGTAACGATAAAGCTTTGGATGCAGTTTAGCTTTATTTCAGAGGTTGGCTCTGTTCACCTCCCATGAGTCAAAGGAGACACAAACTCCAACCCTCTAGCTGTTTGTGGGCTCTGTAGGAGATGTACTTCTCCTAAATCATGTTTCTGGGGGATGTGTTAGTTTATAGGTGTTAGTGTTTATGTGTTAGTGCATCTATATGTTAGTTTATATGTTTATATAACTTACAGCTAGTACAGGTGTCTGCAGCTATCTGCGCATCACAGTTAAATGGCCCGTTTGACTTGTCCTTCATGATTTTTCAGCTAATAAATGGATGTATGGTACTCAACAAGAAAGAATTTGCCCCAAAAGTTTGGGAGCTACAAATCTATTGCAGGTTGGTTTTCATTAGGTTATTAATCTCTGCTTCATGTGTCCCGTGTTCCCAAGACATGATCAGTTTTGAAGCGTCTCTTCTCTCTTGCAGTCCATCTTGGTTTTTCTTAGTATCTGGCTTTATGTATGCTTAGCAGATAAAGTTCTAAGCCCAGGAGAGGGTGGAAATCTCCATGCAAAATCACTTCAGGGTTTTCACACCAGGCTGTGTTGCTTGGAAGAGCTTTCTGAGTTCAGCTTGCAGAGGAGATTTGCTGGGTTTCCTAGCTCCATAGTGACTAAATAATGTGGAACTTACCTGGACAGTAAGCAGTATACATGATTTCACAGATCTTCTGTCCTTGAGCTGAATCTTAAACCTGTCAAGTTAAATAAAAGCTAGTTTGACCTGCAGGGTGGATGGTGAGTACTATCAAGAGTTCAGAGGGTGTATGTATGATCTTTGGAAAAGACTCCATTGCACTTGACTTTTGGCTAATGTTTGTTCGTTCAGATGGTCCTTAACTATGCAAGGATTTAATGCAAATCCAAAACTTCCAAGATCCATCAACACACAAACAAAAGCGACATGTAAATTAAATCTGTGGGTAAATGCAGGCAACCAAGGCATCGCTTTTAACTTAGTTGCTTTTTTGGTTGTTTGTTTTTCGTTAAGGAATATGAAGCATCTTGCAGCCTCTTTGCATTTGACCCTTGATAACTGTTGGGTAAAGTTTTTGTATCTTATGAATAAGATTATGATCTTAGGAATAAGAATTACTTCATTCAGTTTGTATCCTTGCCAGCCTGAACCATATGGTTATTGAAGTGATTCAGGAATGCATCTGACACAAGGTTAATATTAAACTTCAAGCCAGAAGCTTGGTACACTATTTTTGTGTTGCTGTAGCATGTATGCTCAGTTTCCTATTGCAGTATGCCTTTGCATACAGGATGTGTTCTCAGTATCATGCACAGGCCTTCTGACATAATCCCTGGATCCACGGAGATTAATACCAAGTCTGAAATGTTTCCATTCTTTGTGTGGTCAGTCCTACCAGGATGGGGAGATTAGCTCCCTAGAAACCAGAGAGGGAATGCTGTAGTTTCAATGTAGTGAAATCCTGTTTTAATCATTTAAATCTTCATCAGATTGACCTGCAGAAGATGCCATTGGGAAAACTGAGCAAGAGGCAGATCCAGAGCGCATACTCCATCCTCAATGAGGTTCAGCAGGTGAGCATGAAGGAGCTGTTAAGAGCAGGAGGGGAATTCAGAAGTTGTTCTGGGCTCGGTGTGGGGTGGATGCTGAGCTGTGTGTATGAAGATCTGTGCTCTCTCTAGCTGGAGAAGAGGATGTGGCTTCTGTGGGTAGGCAGTCAGTTCCCTTCACTGTTGTACCAGTTCGAGCAATACTTGTATCTTTCACACCTTTGTAGCATTAACTTCAGGCTGAGCCAGACAGAAATGGCAGTTAAGCAAATGGAACTGGTGTTTTCACCCCACAGAAGTCTGTTAGAGGATGAGAATAAAGCTTCAGTTGGCACAGGAAAGGGCCTGCTTTGGTGACATTACTGTATTTACACATCATGATCTGGACAATTCCAAGACTCACTACGTAGTATTACCTGTGCTGCTTGCAAAAGTGTACCAGCATATCCCATTTTTTATCGTGGACTCCCTGGCAAAGCAGAGGTACAGGAAGTTTTACTTCAGTTGTTAGAGTAGACCAGAATCTTGCCAAGGACATGCACCACTTCCATATCCAGAAGCCTTAATTTTGCCTTCCAGGAAGATAATCCCCCATTAGATTTCTCTCATACCAGAAGTTCTGTGTATTTCAGTGCAAGTGCTGTGACTTACTACATGCACAACAAACAGAATTGCTCTTCTTAGTCCTGTGAGAGTTTCAGCATTTCAGCGCTATTTGTATTGCTGTTTCTGTGTTAGTCCTCAAGTATCTTGTGTGTCTGTTGCTACGGAGACTTGTCTTACTCAGTAATTTGTTTTGGTGCTTGTTGTCTTGTCTAGGCAGTTTCTGACAGTGGTTCGGATTCCCAGATCTTGGACCTCTCCAACCGCTTCTATACTCTGATTCCTCATGATTTTGGGATGAAGAAACCACCTCTGCTAAACAACTTGGAATACATTCAGGTATCGACTGGAAACAGTATGTTGTGTACAGGGAGCAGGTCTGATAGCAAGCATCCAACAGAATGTGTGAGGCTTTAAGTCTTATTTTAATGTCGTGAGGTTGAGCTTGTTTTTCTTCAGAATACTGTTTCGTTTATATGCACGTATGTGTTTACACAGATACAAACAATTATATGGGTGAGGTATTAGAAGATATATGTTATGGCTTAAATATGTATATGTGTGTGTGGTTAATATATTTTAAGTATACACATATGTTTCAAAAAAAAAGCAGTGTTGTTGTGTTGTTAGAGCACAGTTCATGGCCAGTGATTCACATAGACTTCAGTACTGGGGTATTCCAGAGGTACTCTGAACATGTCAAAGGCACAAGTAAAATAACCTCTTGAAATTATGCAGGCCAAAGTGCAGATGTTGGACAACTTGCTTGATATTGAGGTGGCTTACAGCCTTCTCAGAGGTGGAAATGACGATGGAGATAAAGACCCAATTGATATCAACTATGAAAAACTTCGAACTGATATTAAGGTAAAGGAAATAAAAGGAAATGAGTGACTGAATACAACCTGATACCCTGTTAGTTTGGAGTATAACAAATCACGTAAACTGTAAGTGGACAGATGTATTGGCATAATTTCAATGAAAGACAATTGTGGCAGTTAAGGGACTCGAGCATGTGTTGTACAAGAGATGCTGAGAGAGCTGGGGCTTTTTAACCTGGAGAAAAGAAGGTTCAAGGGATATCTTCTCTATGTTTATGAATGTCTGGTTGGGGAAGGGAGTAAAGAAAACAGAGGCAGACTCTTTCTCAGTGGTTTCCAGTGACAGGAGGCAAAGGGCACAAATTGAAATACAGGAAACTGCATTTAAACCAAAGAAAAGCTTTCGGTTTTGGTAGTGTTTGGTTTGGATTCTCTTCTCTGACCACTCACAGTAAACACTGACACTGGAAAAGGTTGCCCAGAAAGGGTGTGGAGGCTGCATCCTTGTACGTGTTGAACGCCTGACTGAGCTCAGCCCTTAGCAACCTCCTCCTGCTTTGAGCAGGGGAGTTGAAAATCATCTGTTTCCAGAGGTGCCTTTCTGTCTCATATACTGTGTGACTGAGCACTGTCTGTATACCTGTACCTCTTCGCTAGCTGGGAATAAATTTCCACCTAAATGATAAAGGAGGCTTAAAACGGGGAATTGCAAGCATAGGGTGGATGTCATCACGTTATAAGAACCCTGCTAGTTTGTATGCTAAAGAAATTTCTCTTGTTTGCCTCTTCGTAGGTTGTTGACAAAGATTCAGAAGAAGCCAAGATTATTAAACAATATGTGAAAAATACTCATGCTGCTACTCACAATGCATATGATCTCAAAGTTGTGGATGTAAGTTGGGCAATACTGGGGTTTAATTTTGTGCAGATGGACTCTTCTAAGTTGACTTACTGGTTTGCTGTTTCCCTTTGTTCTTGAGTAGCTTTTCCAGTTTCCTTTCTTGAAGGGATAGTTTGATAAACCAATTGCCGTTGAATAGAAAAAGCTTAGGCAGAGATGAATCTAAGCTTACTGAGGCCTCTTTGGGGATGTGTTCTTATTTTCATTTAATTGGCCTCAAAAGGAGGTGGAGGAGTAATTATCTCAAATTGAGCCTTAGCTCATTTAATGACTTCTCAGAAAATTATGGTCTCAATGAAAATACAGAGGGAAGGCAGAGAACTAATCAATACCAAGTACTGTGTGATTGATGCTCCCTCCTTTTTGCTAACATGACATAGCAAGCTGCAAGTACTAAAACCATCCAGATCAATTTTCCTAGCAGATTAGTGTGTATTCTCTATGGGGATGGTTTAGTTGCATGAAGGTAACAGTTTATTTGCTCAGTTGTTCTTTTTCTCCTATCCCTTTCTGACCTGAAGATCTTCAGGATTGAGCGTGAAGGGGAGAGCCAGCGTTACAAGCCATTTAAGCAGCTTCACAACCGCCAGTTGCTGTGGCATGGTTCCCGCACCACCAACTTCGCTGGTATCCTCTCACAGGGTCTCCGGATAGCTCCCCCTGAAGCTCCTGTGGTACGTGAAACAGCTTCTCTTGCTCCTACATCCCTGTGCCCAGTCAGAGACAATCTAAATGGGAGAATTTCCATGTGAGGAGAGCACAAAGTTATCTCCCAGCATGCAGACAACACTTTGTGTCCAGAGTGGGGTGCTGACCGGTGCCCACAAGAGTTTTAGTTGCAGTTTTGTTCTCCTGGGAGCCCAGGTGGATTTAATGCTGCCTTTGTGTTTTATTGTCCCAATCTTCTGGGTTTCTTTTTTTCTGCTTGCAGACTGGCTACATGTTTGGGAAGGGCATCTATTTTGCAGATATGGTATCCAAGAGTGCCAACTACTGTCACACATCTCAAGCTGATCCCATAGGCTTAATACTACTGGGTGAAGTTGCCCTTGGAAACATGTAAGTAACTTATGAAGAGTATTTGCCAAACATGCATAATATATCGGGGTAGAAGGTGATGCTAAAATTGCCAGCCTTTTCTGCAATGTGAAGAAAAAGTATGTTATTTCTTTGAAGATGACTTCTTTTTTCTTAAAATGAGAGCTATTTGGTGCTGGGTGGAGAGAAACATCACTTTTAACAGGTCTTAGGATATTGTACTTGAGATGTATGTATGATTTTTATATAAATAATATATATCAAATGCCAATATAATTAATAACTGAGAGAAGGGAAGGCTGTTGGGTCTAGACGACTAGACTCTGAATCAACTTTATATTAACTGACAGTAAACTGAAGCCTAAAATGTGATTTTTTCACCAAGGTAGTTTAAGACGAATGTAAAGTACTATTTTGTGTTCTTTGTGCTGTCCAGGTATGAGCTAAAGAATGCTTCTCACATCACAAAATTGCCCAAGGGAAAGCACAGTGTGAAAGGTAAGCATTAGTAGTTGTCTCTGGCCATCTGTTACTGATGGCAAACTCACATTATGGCTCTCTGTTTAGCTAAGAGAACTATAGTAATTTCGTAGCTGTACTTCCTTTAAGAGCTTGCATAATGTTGTTGTATAGTTGCATCTTTATATGTGTATGTGGTGTTTTGAGATGGGAGTTGATGCACTTTGAATGTTATGACCAAAGTTAATGTGTTGCCTGGAGTTCAGGAGGAATCTTTCATTTGATATAACACAAGAGAAAATGTAAAGTGCGCTCTTTGGCTTTTTACTCGCTTTCATCCCAACAATACTGTGTATTTTAGAAGAAAGATGAGAGGTTTGATAGATCAGAAGAATAACTGTTTAGCTTTCAAAGTGCCTTAGAAGCTTGGAGAGAACGGAAAAGCTGAGAATGAAAGTTCAGATGGAACAGCTGTTCTCATTGCACTTCTATCTGCAAAATGTATCAGTGTATTACCCTGAAAAAGAAGATGAGAGAAAAGACTTAGCTCTAATTCAAGCAAAAGAAATGGTGAGCGTGACTGTCTTCTGTTCTGAAACGGGGGAGTGGAGAACAGTAATACTCAGTAATGAGTGGCTTTTCTTTATTCATTTTGAGAGGCTTAAAAATCAGTGGTCTAAAATAGAATAAAACGTGATTAGCATTTTTGTCATACTACTCGCACTGGTATGGATGTCAAACCAGATTTGTATCAAAGAGTTTAAAGAGAATGAAAATTGGTTTGCTATATTTCTCTGAAAATGCTACAATGGGCATGTTTTCAGTAATGGACCTAGGATGTGAAAGCTTTAAGTCTGCTCTGGTTTAGATCATACAGATTAGACAATTTAACAGCCAAAAGTCTGAAATTCTGGTTTTTAAGGTGGCAGAGCACTACCGGCAGAAGTCTGGTGATGCTGAACTGAATAAACAGGCTGTGTTCTCTATAGTCTTTTTAAGACACATCTTGCACTTGATGAGCATTTGAAAATGTATGTGAAGTAATACTTGGCTGATGAGTCATTTTCTGTACGTGCAAAGTCTGTGTTTGCATCCTAGATCGGTAACTAATGTTTTTTCCCTTTCTAGGCTTGGGCAAAACGGCACCCGATCCCACAGCCACTACCACCCTTGGTGGTGTAGAGGTTCCCTTAGGGAATGGGATCTCAACAGGAATTAATGATACCTGTCTTCTGTATAATGAGTATCCTTTGCTGTTATGTTGGCTGCATGCTGTGTTTGAGTGTTGTGGAGTTTAGCAGGCCCTCACTAATGCTACCCAGGAGTTTTGGCACACTGTGGTTTTGCTTCTTTTAGATCTGCTTTGGAGTACTCGCAAACAATTTAGTCTGTTCTCCATGGGAGATGATTTTACAGTCTTCACACTTAAATTGTCACTCTGCAAAAAGGGGCAAGAGTACACGTAGCAAAGAGCTGTTGACACAACAGGATTTGGTACCTGGAGGCATTGGAGTGGCCAGGCAACACTGCCCAGTAGTGTCTTGCTCAGAGACGTGCCAGACAAGGAGTGGGGGAATGCAGCCTATGTTTTCACATCACTGCAGTCTGGTTTCTTCCTTGTGGTGCTGTGGCTGGCCAGCTTGGCCAGGAGATGGGGGAGCCAGCTCTGTGGCTTGATAGGAGTCTCTCATCACACAGCTTCTTTATGTTCCCCAGACCCTTTGCAAGTATTGAGGTAAACCTCAGATGCCCATCAGAGATGCAGCCCTTAAGCCTCTTTGTAGACAGAAATGCCCCCAAATTAATGTGTGCTCAACGGTCATAAGAGTATGTGATGTCTAAGGTCCCAGGTCAATCTCTTCGCTGCCAGTGAAGCAGGTAACCTGTTAATACAGCCTCTGAGTTGTGTAGAAACTGTCTTCTGTCTTGGTGAGCTAGCTAATTGAGGTAACATGATGAGCATTCATTTTGTTTTACACTGTATATAATGGGGATGCTTTTCACCTGAATTAGGGTCTGGAGGTAAGTTTGAGGCCTAAAGCATTGAGAAATAGATGAGCTGGGACTGTGTGGAGCAGTGATGGAATGTGAAAGCACTGCCAGCCGTTGTAGAGCTCTTCTCTGTGATCCCAGTTGGGGGGGGGGGGTGTTAGTGGGAAATTAAAAGGACATTAATGACTTTGTGCTGGAAGGTAGCAATAGAACTGCAATTATAACTGCAGATGCCAGATCTGTAACTGCAGATCTCATGTAGGCTACCTTGCTTCACTGTTTAGTTAATGCAAGAGATGATGTGTGTTACGGCTCTGGCTGACAAAAATTAATCTTCACCTGCCTGTCACTCAGAATTCCTGCTGCACCATCCTTAATTCTCCATGTTACTGTTAGTTGTTTGTTTCTAAATATTGCATAAAACATTTTCAGATTCGAAGAGAAGTCAAATTTAAAGATCTGTGGTTTGAGCAGTTAGAACGGCTTAATCACATCAGCAGCTGTGTGGTAACACAAGTTCAAAGGTGAAGTTTGACTGTGTTTTCAGATTTTTCTGTGTTATTACTTGTATCAGCAACTGTGATTATTCCTTGACATTCTTCCCAGATATATTGTGTATGACGTTGCTCAGGTGAATCTGAAGTACCTGCTGAAACTGAAATTCAACTATAAGACATCACTCTGGTGAACAGTATTTAGAAGCCCCATTAGAGTTATACTGTAGTTACACTATAGCGTTGACTTCTGACATGCTTACGCATTGACTTCTCGTACCAAGATATCAAGAGCTAACCTGCAGAAGAGGTTACTAAGTCCTATTTAGTACAACACTTAGTGAAAGTTTTATATAAACGTGTGGCAACACATGGACCTGAATTGCGATGAGAACAAGTACCTGGTTTTGTTATATACCACTTCTTATTTGGGGGGTTTCAAGTGTTTCTTTTAATTGAGCAAACTTACCTCTCCCCCCCAAAAAAAAATTAAGCTTGTGTTTTTAGCCAAACACAGCTGGGCAATAGAAACTAAAGGAACTTGAGGTTGGTTGTGGTATTTGCTCTATTAAGGTTCCCCCTTGTTTAAGATACCCTTTTTCAGTTTTCATTGGAATAAATGAGAAATGTTCACTTATTTTGAGGTAAAAAATAAAAGCTAATTTCGTACTAACAGCTTTATGTTTCACAGCTTCCAAATTGTTTTGGTTTTGAGTCATGATTTAAATGTATTTGGTAGAATGTTCTTAAAACATGATTATCTCTCTCTCTCACGATCAAATGCCAGATATTGAAATCTGTAGTCATGTTTCAGGAAGTTGTGGTGAGATGAAAATTTGGACTTTTCCACTGAGACTTCATCTGTTAACAGTTGGTGTGGTAATCATGGAAAATGAACTTGTGGCTGTTTGAATTTAGTATTAGCCCAATAAACCTCCTTTAAATATCTACCTTCAACGTGATGTAAGTTGGTTGTTGTAGACTCATGTCCTAACGAGGCCATAAGTTGAGTTTGAGCTCAAACTTTGCTCATCATGAATTTGAGTGAGGTCTGTTGCCACGCTGCAGCAGTCTTGAATTCCCAGTCTTGTCAATATAAACTAATAATAATTTTGATGTTTAGTGATGCGTTTTTACTTCTAACTTTCAGTAAGTCATTGAGCAATATGGGAGTACTTAACTATACAGCAACATCAGTTCTTTCTCTGCAAAAATTACTGATTTCCCTGAGCTATTAGGGCAAGTTGGCTAATCCCCAGGGGCAGCACTGTGCATTCAGTACCTCTCCACTATGACAGTTCCCAAAAAAGAACAGTTCAAGCTCACTTTGATGGTTGCAGCTTTATAGACTTCTGTAACCTGCATGGAAACAGAATCTCTGTTCCCTAAAACATTGTCATGTCGCAGTTTCTTCTTGAAAAAGGAGTTTGAAGCCAGAGTGGTTGCTAATGATGCAGATGTTTTCAGGATCCCTGAAGGAGAGGAGGATGAGGAATAGTAGATGGAAAACGAAGCTGCTGCTGGGGAGAGAAGATGTGGAAGAACTGGGTAAGTCTTGATATGGCTTGAGGACAGTTCAACAAAAAAGAATCGATTGAGGTTGGTGCTAATGGATTTGGAGAGGAAGTGAAGAGTGTGGCCCTTATCTTCTGGTTCTTTAGTAGTTTAACAAGTGGCTCATGATTGTTTTGCTTCCAACAGAAAGGTTTGATCAAGAATACTTAAGTATAATCTTGTCAGTCTCTGAAAGACAACATGAGAACTAGTTCATTTGAGTTGTCAGGTATATTGTTTTTTGGTTCCCTGCTGTCCTCACACCCCCCAAAAAATCAGCTTACAGTTTAGAACCAGGAATCCAAGGTAAATGTTTTTGATGTTCCTTTGGTCAAACTGTACCATAGGTGCCTCAAAGTTCCCTTTTTCTCCAACCTAGACAGTGCAAGGAATGCTTTATGGTGTGTATGTAGTGCTCAGTTACAATTAGAGCATGAGCAAGTATATCCCAATCTGTCTAACCTTGCCAAGTACAGCAGTAAAAGATGCAGTGGGACAGGACTTTATGAAGAAGCAGCAGCTGCCCTTTAGGCACTGTAGGAGGGCCCTGATGTGACTGTCCTGCAGTGAAATCTAATGTGAATTCAGGCACTGCTTCAGCTGCCCGCTTGTCTGACCACATGGCAGACCTGCCTCTGAAAGGTGGCACTGGTGCCGCTGTGACCCAGCATACAGCCAGCCTGTCCCCAGGGCCAGGCTGAGAAGAGCAGCATGGTGACAACCACTGAAGGTGTTACTTTTGGAGGATGTGCATGAAGCAGAGATGGATGAATAGGTAGTCCCATTTCTTGGCAAAACATGAGGTCCCATGACATCTTCTGCTTTTCCAGAGGAGGTACGTTGAGGAATGATTTCTGAGCTACAGTTCAGCTACAAAAAGCAATTTATAAATATTTAACCATTTTATCTGTATTTAGCATGGCTGGAGGCTCTGTTGTACAATGGCTCACAAATGTTATGATAGTTCGTGAAGTCTGTGTGAGTGGGGTAAACTGAAGAATGCCAGCCTGGGCTTACTGATCAGCAGTCAGTGTAAACTGCTTGTGACTTAGGCCTGAGTTCATGCAGGAAAGAAGTGGCTGAGGGGAAAAAAATACAGCACAGGTCACCCAACCCGGTACTTCAGTCATAAAACAACCTTTATATCAGTTGGTACAGCCTTTAATGAAATCCCCACGCACCCCTTTGCATTTCGAATCAGAGGAAAGGGGGTAAAAAACTCCCAAAGTAACAAGTAAATCATAGATGAAAAAGGCCTCTGGGCACATCAAACTTTCTCAATACCATTCAGTCTTGTACTTGAATTATGCTGTGTTCGTAACTACTGAGGTCTTTGCTTCAGCTTGCCTTTTGGAAGACTGTTCCAGACCTCCCTCTATGTGTTCTGGGGACATAATTTTTGCTGAAGTTTTGGGCTTTTTTGTGGCCAGTTTATATCCCACTTAGCATTTTACTTAAGTTACTTTTATATATGTGGTGAGGTCTCTAACTTAGTCTGTAATACTCTCACTCCTTCTGTTATGCCCATAAAAAATAGTTTCCACTGTGGAGCACACGCATCTGACCGAGAGCTTGTGTGACCTTTTACTTTCAAATATGTCAGCCTGCTTCTCCAGAAATGATCATTTTGGCACCTATGAGGAGAAATGCAGGTATAGATCCCAGCCAGCATGACTTGCTGGTTTCCATTTGTTCCAGTGTGGAGGTAGCGTGTAGGCTGGTGGGCTTTGAAGGTCACTTTCACAGGGAGAGATAATGCCAGTACCATCTGAAGGTGAGAAGAAGGAATGGCTTCCCAGCAATTGAAAGGGGAAACTACTGCTTCCCCTGCCTCCTAGTTACAAATTCTAATTCCATAAGGTGATTAATGCAGCAAGACTCAGACTTCACAAGAATGTGCTTCAGTGACTGGAGAGCGCGTTCTCCTGCCAGCTGTCTGTGCTTTTCTTCCTACTCCCAGTGCCTGCCTAGGGGAGATGAGAAAATGACACCCTAGCTATCTCTGCGACATAGCATTACCTGTGCTGTGCTGACGAGACTCTGAACACGTTGATTAGTAGGTGGTGTAACCCATGTCTTAATATCATCTGCAGTAATTAAGGAGAAATGGGAGTGTGGAAGTGTTTTCTGCAACGTTTTGGCACACACTATTAAAAGCAGTTGCCAAACATGACCCTTTGGGAAGGCAAATGGCATGAGTAGAGCAGGTTTAAAGATCTCCATTCATCCGTGCAAGGCAGGTGAGTCACCAGCACCTAATGGCAGGTTGTTAGCAATGAGCATAGACACTCTTGGTCCTTCTGCCTGTCTGTCAGAAGAGTTGTGTCATTTCCACACAAGTTCAAAGTGCAGATTTTTCAGCATGGCGAAAGGATGCACTGAAACTTTGTGTATTGTCCAACAGCACTCGTTATGGCTTTGTCACACAGGGTCATGTTTGTGCGACTGGGAAGTACACAGGAGAAATGGAAAACCAGAATGTAGAGATACTGCATCATTCATAAAAGGCCAAGATGTGAAAGGTCTTGTATAGCAGGAATCCTCCTAATATAGTGTCAATTGTTACGCTTTCAGCACAGTGGGTGGTAATGGCTTCTGCTAAATGTTTTCCAAATGCAGCTGCTAGAATGGAAAGAATACCCAGTGTCCTGCTGCTGGGAGCTGAATTCTACCTTCTGACCCAGTAGGTTTTAACATGTTAAGCAGAAGGTGTTGGGAAGTCTCTCTTGGTTCTTTAATCTGTTTCCTAGTTCTATCACAATGTCCAAAGAAGCCCTGAAAGGCACTGTGGTTTTTTGGGTTTGGTTTTCCTCTCCCTCCTAGAAATCTAGGCTTTAAGGACTGTTGCAAAATGTGATTGTGTTGTAAAAGTTTTTCTTCCCTGACCCGCCTTTGCCTTGGTGAAAGCTCTTGCATCAGGATGGCACTGGGCAACCGCTACTTTCACCACGGGGAGACCTGGTGACAAGGTTTACAAAGCCCAGCAGTAAAAACTGTGCTGATGATCAGTGTCTTCTGTCAGCTGTGGAAGTCTCAGTGTCACCACTCGTAGATGAGCTTTAACATACAACCCTCAGAACAACAGGAGTCTGAGGAAATACAGGCAATTGCTGGTGTCCTTAACACATTACTGTCTACCTGAGCCTGGAGGTCTGGTCCATGTCAGGCTTTGTTAGTGGCAGAGGCGATTTGTTAAAGGGGAAAACTGCACAGGGATTAATGTTGTGTGGGTTTTGCCTTTGAAATAGCACTGATCACTATTCTATTGCTTTTTCTTACTAGTTTATTTAGTGTTATGCCTACACTGCTTTGTGTCTCAACTGTAGTTGGCTTTGTTTTGTGCTGTGCAGTATGGAAAGCTCTCACTGAAATGTCTTGGGCCCTTTTGGGACTAAGGGGAGGGAAGGCTGGTTTAGCAGCCTTTAAAAAACACCTGAAAAAGGGGTTGGAAATGCTTTGTCTTTTTACCAAAACAACCCCAAACAGTTCTACAATGTACATAAAAAGCCCTGGGGACATTTCTGAAGGATTTTACTTGGTTTGTTTCTTCCCTTAGAAACTCGCTTTTCCCTGTTAAGCACAAGGGCAGCATTGATTTTTTTTTTTCTATTATTCTTATTTTAATTGTATAACAACATGACCTATATCTGCTCCTCTCAACCTGCCAGAGTGCCCAGTCATTGAGTTAATTAGCAAATTAAGAACACAAATTAAAAACTCTATTCCATGTGTCCGGATCCACATTTTCTGTGTTTTGCAGAATCGCTGGTTTCACCTGCATGCTTTTAAAGACACACAAACAAACAGGCATAGCATCCATTTTGCATTACACCACAGTGCTGTCGGCAATATGTGACACAGATTTAGACTTGACTAATATATACGGTTATTTTGAACTTCAATTTGCATTTTCATATATGTGTATATATATATATATATATATGAAAAATACAAGGCATTTTGTTTGGTGTAAATAGCAGTAGGTACTGTTGTCAAAGCCCAACACACACAAAGTCTGGTCCATAAGCAGTTAAGGTGCTTGTGGTTTGCAGTTGATACCTCCCCACTTAGATTTCTTGGTGCGGAAGCTTACAAATTCACTGTGGTGTAGAGAGCTGAGGGTCCCTGAGCACAAAGCCCCGAGCCCCGAGAGTGTCTGACACAAAGCAGCCAGCTATCTGCTGCCTCCAGACAGCTCGCAGCGGTGGTGGCTGGGGACTGCATTAGAGGGCAGACCCGAACAGGGAGCGTGTGAGGCCACAAGTACCTACTGCCAGTGGTTTGTTGGCTCTGCGCTGGGTGAGAACAAGTGAGACCTTGACCTTCAGGCCTTGAACTCAACTCAGTGTCTCAGCGGGCTCTTCGGCGAGGGTGCTATGGACTGTGCCTACAAGGGCAGGGTCGATCACGCTGGTTTTTCATTCTTGTAATCTACTTCTGAAGTCTCACCTTTGCAGTCATTGCGGTTAGCCATCAGCTAAGAAAAGCAGGCATATGGAAAACGGGAACAGTTTAGAAAACAAAAACGTTACTTAATGAGGGAAGATCGATACAACACTAGGATTGTTTAAAGCCTTTGAGTTAGCGGTGACCCTTCGGACCAAGTGAGCCTCTTGCCGCCGAGCCGCGAGCCACCCGCTCCCCGGCACCCAGGAGGCCCTGAGGGGGCAATGTACACTTCGTGTCTCAGGCGCTGTCCCCGCTCCCGAAGCGGATCAGTGCAGGCGGGGAGGGGGTGATGGCTCCTCCCGCCGCCCCTTCCTTCCCTTCCCCTCAGCCGCGGGGCTCCCTCAGCGCCCGCCACCGCCGCGCACGCGCCCGGCCGGCCGGGCGGCAGCGCCGCCTCGCGCAAGGCCCCGTCTCCTCCCCCAGAATGCACTGCGCCAGGCAGCCTTTGAAAAAGCGGCGCGGCTCGTTCAAGATGGCGGAGCTCGATCAGCTGCCTGACGAGAGTGAGTACCGGCCGGTGCCCCCGCCGCCGGCACTCGCCACCGGCGCCGCCGCACCCGCGCTCCCCTCCTTCGCCTTCCCCCCCTCCCGGCGGGACGCCCGCGCCGCGCCCCGCCGCCGGCCCGCCTTTCTCTCTTTCTCGCCGTGGGCGCTGTGCGGGGCCGGAGCCCGAGCCTCCTCCCTGGCAACCGGGCCGGCCCGGCTTCCCCCTCTCGCTGCCGTCGCATCGCCGCTGCCGCCCCTCCCGGGTGAGGCCTCGGCCCAGCCGGTGGCGCGGGGAAGGCAGCGGGCGGGGAACTCCTTCCCCAGCGCGACCCCCGTTGCCCTCGGGGGTGCTGAGGCTGGGCCCCCCCTTGCCCCGCCCGGGTGAGGCGGCGGTGCTGGCCGGGCGTTACCTGCCGTGCGGGCGGGGTGCGGGCCGGCGGCGCGGGGAGCGGGGTCGGGCGGGGCGCACCTGATAGCCTGGCCCGGCGGGGGGTGAGGGCAGTGCGGGGCACGGAGCGTCGTGCCCCGGGGAGGGCCGAGTGGCCTGGTGCTCCTGTCCCTTCTGTCCTCCGGATGGGGAAGGAGGGCTTATGTGTTTATAGTAAGTGCTGTGTACAGTGTGAGCAGCCCTGAAGGACGGGGAGGGGGTTAGGGCGTGTGCATTGCATCTAGGGGGCACTGACAAATGCAGAGGGAAGAGTTCAAAGACCCTGTGTTGTGTGTGTCAGCAGGTGAAAACTGGCTGTGTAGGAAAACAGTATGAAAATACATGCGTGCTTGTTGCACTCATGCTTGTGCACATGCAGACCTGTACATATACATGGGGTTTGTGGGGATGTCATTTTCAGTGCACACACGGGGTAGGTAAAAACTTAGGTATAGGTGAAAGAGGCATATTGCTGTATATATGGGTTTGTGGCAAGGTTCTTGAGTGTTATAGAAGAGGAAATTATTCCATGTAAAATGTCTCTGCATGCTATCTTGATATGACTTCTGTCAACTGCAGACACATGCCAAGCTAAAACTAAGGTATTTAATAGTTTCAATGTATGTGCACACAACAGGGTAGGCTTACATTTTTGATGACACTGTTTCATGCATCACTACGCAAATTAATGAACATGTCAACTATTTCTGTATCAGAACATTCTCAGAGAGGGGGGGACTTGGAGGTGAAATCTTCTTCCTGACTACTTTGTGTGGGTCTTTGTTACAACTCCAGCAACTTCCAGGAGAAAAATCGGCTATGATATGCCTGTGTGGCTGGTGTCGTCATGTTAACAGATTTATGAAGGATCTTCATAAATTAAGGATAGAACCGACACTCTCAATTTGGTACAGCCCAGTCGTGTATGCTGTACTGTATTAGAGTCTGATCAATACAAGTCATGGACCAACTGAAACAACAATAATTAATAGTGAGCTGTGGTTTATTGCTTATTGAATCAACTTTACTTCTGCACTAGAATGGACAGTATTTAAGTTACTGTTTTTCCTTTTACCTTACCCATCTTCCAAGGCAGGCACCATTGTGTGTCAAGAAGTTATTGTAAAGTATGAAAAAAAAAAGGCACTTTTTATCTTTGCCAGCTTTATATTGCCTACAGTGGCATCAGGTAGTTGGTACAGGTCTGTTGCTTCACCTGTAACAGGTACTAGAACAGTGTGTATGACTCAGTTTCACTTAGGATTGTGGCAGACCCTTGCCAGCAGTGTCAGTGTTATATCTGCTAGACAGATGAAGCAGACACAGAGTGTATGTAATTGTGAAGGGAACAGGCTTCTCCTGTGCTGACCTTACCTCTAAGGTTTGTATTTACGGGAGTTTGGTGTAAGTAGGTGATATTTTGGGGTTTCATCAAATAAGGAGCTTCATATTTTCTGTAGTGTTGGTGAACTAAAAATGTGCAAGTTTCAAAGAGAGTTTGCCTTGTGCTTCCATTCCTATTTGTTCCCATTTTGGTGAACTGTAACTATAGCCTCATGTAGTTCTTTCATTTCCAGTCCTGTATTTAGATGTAAACTTAGTCCTGACTGATTTAACACTGACTTCATGCAGCTTTCAGTCTGCAGCTTAATTTATACAGGACAATAAGTAAGCATTGCAAAATTGGGTTTGGCATTTTCCATAGTGGGGTAAAAATAAGTTTCTAAAAAAGTTAGTATAGTTAATGGGTAACAGACTTTCAGATCTATGTATCGTCCCTGGAATTTTCTCCAGCATAGCTTGTAGTAAAGTACGAGACCGCAACTGTGTTTTCACGTAAGAAGAATTATAGGTAAATGCAGCATACTTGGTGACAAGAAAACTGGGATTCTACAGTGTAGTAGGAACTATGCAGTTTCACTTTCAAAATAGAAACCTGATGAATTGGAATTTGTCCCAGAGTATTCTGATAGCACCTACTTGCCCTGTGGCAAGTTCTGTATTGCAGCTGGGCGGTGAATATTCTTTAAGCCAGGAGGGAGGAGAACGTAATGCACAGTTGGGTCTCATATGCTTATGTTATCTGCTATAGTTACTATTATTCCATTCTTCTCTACAGCTGATGCTCTGGCCTTCTGAAATGGGTAAGAGAGCTCACATCGGCAACGTAAAAAATGGAGGTGCCAGTGTGTAAGTTTACGTGTGGCTCTTGTACTTGAGGCCTTTTGTTACTAGTGCTGCCAGGGGAGTGCCATACAGTAGCCCGGGATGGAGCAAAGCACGGTGAAGAAAGACCAATTCTGTGCACATCCTCTAGCTGACAAATTGCAGACCATGAAAGGTCTCAGTTGCAGAAGTAATTCCAATACTAACAATTTGATTTATATTTTGGAGCCAAAATTTGTTTCTGCAGACTGTTGGATTAGTGGCTGATGAGTGACTAGCTCTAGTCAATGCATTTCCCCCCCCCCCCCCCCACCTCCTGGTAATTTTGCAGTGGAGGTATATAGTGGATAGTTTTCCTGCTGAAAACTAGACAGCTATTTGTCTCTGTTTCAGAAGAGGGAAACAGTTGAGTGTATTAAAGAGTTCGTAATGCTGCCCTGTCTCTTGCTACTAGTCATAACAATCTGATTTGTGGGTTACGTGGTTATAGAGTACAAGCAGTAGAGCCAAGGTGAGATTTTGGTAAAACAGAAATCATGTACAAATGTGACCAGAAGACCATCCTAGTTCTGATAGTGGCAGAGCTCTGCTGACAACAGCACAGCAAAGCTGTGTCCTGGTGCTTTCTTTTGCACAAGCAAGTCTGAATGAGGAGGACACCTGGAATCAGCTCTGTAACAGTGAGAGTGAGATGCCACTTGTGCTGGAAGTGAAAGCATGCTTACCTAACTAAAAGATCATCAGGATGGGGCTGGTGCCAGGAGTAAGCCACTGAGCTACTGCAGAGTGCGGTGTCACTGTGTTTTATGTAGGCAAACACCAAGAGGTGGGTAAATTGGAGAGAGAAGCCAGACTGAAGTAGTGGTGGGTATCTTTTACAGTACAGATACTGAAAACAGTATAGTGCCCAATACTGTACACTGATAGGCGTCACCGGTGGTGTTTTTAGGGGCTTGTGTGTTAGGACAGGCATAAGAAGAGGGACAAGGATCTTTCTGGATGGCTTTTTATCCCACGGATGGGGGTTGCAGCAGAAGGGTGGCACTTGATGTAGAAATCATTGAACTGTAGAATGGTTTGGGTTGGAAAGGACCTTAAGATCATCTAGTTCCAACCCCCTGCCATGGGCAGGGAAGCCTCGTGCTAGGCCGTGTCCCCCAAGGCTCTGTCCATCCTGGCCTTGAACACTGCCAGAGATGGAGCCGTTGTCTTTACCCTTAGCACAACCTCGTGCTGTGGATCACAGTCCCCCTGCCGCTGCACAGCCAGTTGCTCAGGTCTGGTGCTTTCCTGGATAGATGGAAGAGGGATGTGGCACATCTCTTGCCATTTTCATTATCCATTCCTGAGGGGCCATGAGCCTAGCACCACTGTGCTCTGGACATTTGAGGCATTTGAGAACTATATCAGATTACAGCATTTGGGAGAAGGCTCAAGATCAGTTTTGTGGCTGCTAAATAAGACCCACACACAATAATTTTGGGATCATTTGTGCTTCATACCTTTAAAATTGTGTGTTCCCATGGTATCAGTATACTGCCCATCACGAGAGTGCGGTGTTGCAAAAAAAGAGCTTTCATATTTTGGTTACTGTCTGCGCAAGTCCTGTAAAAGGGCTCACGTGGCTGGAAAACTGACTTCCATCCAATAGCTAATAAGGATTTGGAAACAGAATCACAGAACAGTTTGGGTTGGAAGGGACCTTAAAGCTCATCCAGTTCCAACCCCCTGCCATGGGCAGGGACACCTTCCACTAGACCAGGTTTTTCCAAGCCCTGTCCAACCTGTCCTTGAACACTGCCAGGGATGGGGCAGCCACAGCTTCTCTGGGCACCCTGTGGCAGGGCATCGCCACCCTCACAGGGAAGCAGTTTTTTCCTAATATCTGGTCTAAATCTCCCCTCTCAGTTTAAAGCCATTCCCCCTTGTCCTGTCACTATATGCCCTTGTAAAAGGTCCCTCTCCAGCTTTCCTGTAGGCCCCTTAAGGTATTGGAAGACTGATCTAGGTCTCCTCAGAGCTTTCTCTGAGCTGACAAAATACACACATCAGTTTATTAATTTGCTCATAACACGAGGGAAATACTGATTCCTTCTTGAAGCAATAAATTATTGTTTATTTATTTATGCATTTACCTCTTCAACAAGCCCTGGAGTTTGGGGGAGTTTAAAAGCTCCCCACAGCCACTTTTATCCCTGATACATGCTTTTTATAGAATGGTTTGGGTTGGAAAGGACCTTAAGATCATCTAGTTCCAGCCCTTTGCCATGGGCAGGACACCTCACACTAGACGATGTTGCCCAAGAGTCTGTCCAGCCTGGCCTTGAACACTGCCAGGGATGGAGCATTTACAGCTTCTCTGGGCAACCTGTTCCAGTGCCTCATCACCCTCACAGTAAAGAACTTCTTCCTTGTATCCAATCTGAACTTCCCCTGTTTAAGTTTGACCCTGTTATTCCTTGTGCTATGACTACAGTCCCTGATTTCCTAAATAAGCTATCCTTTGAGATGCTTCCTCTGCTGAAACAACTTGTGCTGACCTTGTGTAGATGCGTGATCTCTCAGAGGGTTAATGACTAAATCTATAATAAAGGCTCGTGGTTTTCCTTTCTTCTCCATGAGTTTCCCATCACACCATTTGTAGTGCTGGCAATGTAGTTTAATTAGATAGGTTTTTCAGGTAGTCATGGAACCAGTGTTAAAATAACTGCTCATTTGTGCAGAATTTAGGAAAAATAGTGTAATGATCTGGAGAGAAAAGGTTTTATATTGTATAATTGCTGATCTGAATCCTGGAATTTTCTATAGTGATTGAAATATGCCCCTTTGTGCCCACACGTGAGTAAAATCAGTAGCTATGGAACATCCCTGTGGTTACTTGTAACCTTCATTTTCAAAAATCAGCTGTTAGGAATTCATTATAAAAGAATCTGAAAACACTTTTACAAATATAATGTGCTTGTGTGTGTTCCTGTTTAAATTTTAAGATCAGCTGTTGAGAAGCTGTAAACTGCTTTGCTCCATGTTGGTACTGAAAATACACATCAGGGCATTCATAACTGGCTGCATTGAATTGTAGTCATGCTTCACCTCTTCTGTTCAGTTATGATATTTTCATATGAGGGGAGGCAGTAAGTGGTTGCTTGGTTTTAAACTTGTACTCAACTTTAATTATTGAGAAGGAGAAAAGCTGTTGCACTTCTTTTCCCATGCTTCAAACCTGTTTCCACATCACAAATACTTTTTGGAGGGCAGTCTCCCAATGTTCCTTTTAAGCATTACATACTGCTTGCAGAGCAGTTAGAGGAGGGTGTTTAGATTCTCTTCATGGCAAATCTCCGTATGTGCTCCCTTGTGCTGGGAGAAGAATGCAGGGGCTATGGGAAGGATTCCTGGTGGCCAGAGCAAGGAGAGCTGTGGTTCAGGGCAAGGGGAGCTGTCCATCACCAGGCCCTGCAGCCACTGAAGCTCATCTGATTTCTAGCATGAAAGCATCAGGATGCTTATCATGCTAAACTCAGTGGACTTAGGGTTATTTTAATATTGATTTAGTTTAAATATTTTTTTAATTCAGTTTTACATGGACTTCATGAATATCGCTTCTTGCAAGTGTTATACAACACATAAATACACTTATGCCTGACTCTTAGTTACTAATGAGCTTCCTGCTACCATACTATTAAATGCCTCAGAATCTAGCGCACAGTTGTTTTTACTGCACATCTTTGATGCACATATTTCACAGGTATTTTTTAGGCCAGAAAAGGCCATTATAATCATCTTACATTCTTCATTAATCATTCTAGGACACTTCTGTTTGGAATTTCTGTGCATCAATTCCATGCTTCCTTTTTATCTATGGTTTTCTCTATAAAAAGCAATGTAAGCTTGGTTTAAAGATTTTTTAATAGTAGGGAGTTCAACATGACCTTTCTTGGTATAGTTACATCAGATCTGTTAAACTTTGCATTCATTGCTAACCTGAACTTAGCCAATGCCGTTTTCTGACAAATAGATCTAGTTATGCCTTTCCTTATAAAGAAAGGCTGCAAAGCTATTTTACTGTCTGAATTATCTTCCTATGTAGATACTTGTGATCAATGCAGATCTTGACCTTCTTTGGGAAGAACAGGATTGAAGTGTCTTGCCTTTATCACAGTAAGGCATGTCTTTAGTTCTAGGTCTGAAAACTTCCCTAATTTTTTAAAATTAGTCAGGTGTGAACACTGTTCAAGTAATGAATTCCGTAACATATGCAAAGCAATACTCGGTAGGATTCTAAAGGCAAGACTAATCCAATCGTACAGTTTGCATTTGAATAGTATGATAGTGTAGGCTACTGAAAGCAGGTCTGCTAATTCCTGAGCCACTGCTGGATGTACTTCCTCTCTAGGTTGAAGCTCTTTTTACTCTCGGTATTAAGAAAGTCACCCCCATGATCCTCTGAACCTGGAGGAACTGGAAGTAGATTTTGGTTGTAATACTGTAAGTGATGCATAGGCCTTATTTCTTCCTTTCCACCCATTTGTTTTTGGTGTTTGATGTTTGTAGAAATGAAGTCTGCGTCATTGTCATAATAGGTATTTACATTCAAGCGTGTATTATGTGCATTCAAGTGTGTATATTCTACTTTAATGTCTGTAATTGAAATGCTGGTTAAAAAGACTGCCTATGATTATACGTTAGTTATTCAGAACAGTTGTGTACAAAGTTACCGGCATTTAATGCGAAGCTGGGACAGTATAAATTAATAAATATTTAAACTAAAATTTTGGATAGTTTTAGTAAACTTAATCTATTCTGAATCACTTTTGCAATTTTTATTGTTTCTGAAATATAGTTTATGTAGTTTGATATAGTTTCTGAAATCTGTATTAAGTATTGATTATTTCTTATTGTAACACATTGTTGCTTAGAAGATCATCCTCATTTCTGGGTTTATGGCCCTGGTAGTATATGCTAAATGGAAAAAGCAGGGAGATGTACCATGTTCCTTGAAGTTTGGTGCTGGTGTATGTAGCCCCTAAAATCAGTACAGAAGAGTTTGACAAGAAACCCCACGTATCATTGTTGCCTCCAGGGTAAAATTAAGCTTATAGATATTTACACTGTCATTTTTGTATCCTACATATATTCTGAGGTGTGAAGCTACAGAACTGTTGATGTTAATAATTTTCTGCTGCTTGTTATGTTAAAATAGTTTAGTTTAACTTTGAACTTGCCTAGATCAGGAATTCCTTATTTGGACACTTGTATTCCTAAATAAAAATGCCCTTTTCCGGTTACATTACTTTAGTTGCAGGTTAAATGAAAACAAATGAGCAGCCTTATTCTAGCATGCATCTGTTGAAGATTAACTATCCCATGTAGAAAACTCCTTGGCAACTAATGCTGTTTGGGAGTGGTGATCTTACAAAGCTAGTAGGTAGTGCAGTAACATTGTGCCGACCATCACTTCTCTACCTGTTGTTTCTGATGCCAGTCAGCTAATGCCCTGCTCTGCTGACCAACCATCGTTTCACAGGTGAAGAATCCAAGTTTGGTGGTTGACAAAGGATCTCAGGCACTTCAGCTATGAAATTGACACACTCCCCCATAAAGCTTTGTTGCCTCTTGCTGAGTTGTTTTGTTTCCCATTGTTGACATACTCCCCCTTGACTGAATAGAGGAAAATGATTGTATGTTCAGAAGTGCCTGAGATCTTTCAGGATAGTGAGCCATGCTGAAAAGCCAGTATCTCATCCATTTGATGATCGTGATGGCCCTGCTTCTGCCTCTCCATCCCAAATGACATGTACTGTCCCAGTTTGCTGTGTTAAACAAAAGTGCTCAGCATCTGAAGCTGTTTTGTAGATGTGAAACTAAAGGGGGAGGGGGGAACCCACAAAACATGCATATGCTTTGAAGATTCATTGGGTAATAAATGTATAATGCTGTATTTAGTGCCATGGAGGGAGCACTGGGTTCACTCATTCTGCTCTGAAAGATTCAATGTTAAATTCCACTTTCTGCCTAAGAATAAACTAAGAATGGGTAGACTGTGTATAGGTTGTATGATTTGAAATAACTTATGATTTATGTGGACTTTTTGATGCATTGCAGGTTCTTCAGCAAAAGCACTTGTGAGCTTGAAAGGTAAGAAATTAATGTGCTGTTTAATTGTACCCAGTATGACTTTCAGGTGTATTTAGTTTCTTGCTTCAAAAAGTTCAAGAAAATAACACTGAGGAAGGTTTGGGGTTTTTTTGAAATGTGATTGATTTTACTGTGTATAGTTGTTAGTTCTGTAAGCTCATGATTCTTGGTGGTTGAAACTACATATGTTGTGGTGTATTTAGATGCTGCTTTTCTGAGTGAAATTCCTGAAATGTGTTTTTTCTTCATAAGTACTGCCTAGGCATCAGGTTTGATGAGAAGATTGAGGTAATCTTTCTTCTCTTGAGGATGAGATGTACGCACCTGTACATGTGACAGAATTTACAGTAGGAAGGAATTTCAGTTTTGTTGTGTTTTCTGTCAGGAGCTTATGGGCTAAGTCATAGAATCATAGAATCATAGAATAGTTAGGGTTGGAAAGGACCTCAAGATCATCTAGTTCCAACCCCCCTGCCATGGGCAGGGACACCTCCCACTAAACCATGCCATCCAAGGCTATGTCCAACCCCACCTTGAACGCCGCCAGGGATGAAGCATTCACGACTTCCCTGAGCAACCCATTCCAGGGCCTCACCACCCTCACAGTAAAGAATTTCTTCCTCATATCCAATCTAAACTTCCCCTGTTTAAGTTTAAACCCATTACCCCTTGTCCTCTCACCACAGTCCCTAATGAAGAGTCCCTCCCCAGCATCCCTATAGGCCCCCTTCAGGTATTGGAAGGCTGCTATGAGGTCTCCACGCAGCCTTCTCTTCTCCAGGCTGAACAGCCCCAATTTTCTCAGCCTGTCTTCATACGAGAGGTGCTCCAGTTCCCTGATCATCCTCGTGGCCCTCCTCTGGGCTTGTTCCAACAGTTCCATGTCCTTTTTATGTTGAGGACACCAGAACTGCACACAATACTCCAAGTGAGGTCTCACGAGAGCAGAGTAGAGGGGCAGGATCACCTCCCTCGACCTGCTGGTCACACTCCTTTTGATGCAGCCCAGGATACGGTTGGCCTTCTGGGCTGCAAGCGCACACTGCCGGCTCATGTTCATTTTTTCATCAACCCACACCCCAAGTCCTTCTCCGCAGGGCTGCTCTGAATCTCCTCCCCGCCCAACCTGTAGCTGTGCCTGGCATTGCTCCGACCCAGGTGGAGGACCTTGCACTTGGCAAGTCAAAAATCTGTTTCTTATATCTTTTTATTCGAAATTGCCTATATGAACATTCAGACAAATTTTGAAGACTTAGAATCTGCCCAACACTTTCTTTATACTGCCCAACAAGTTTCTTTATCTATTACAAGACTTCTGTTACACAAAGAAGACAACGAGTGTGTTGAATATATGTAACTAATATAGGTTTATTTCAGTAAAATTTGATTTACTTGTTGGTATGCACCTACTAAATTGTTTTTAAAACAAGAAGAAGGTCAGGTCTTGTAGAATTTTACCCTCTCCAGGTTTCAGTTACAGACACTATGCGGCTGTCTATAGATGTGTGTCAACATGGCAGTGGAAGTAAGTGATTTCAGCGAAGGAGGCTTCAAGAAATCTTGAAATGCTGTCAGGAGGAATAAAATGTTTTGTCCATGTTTCTCCTTGTACTTGAAACCTCTTTCAGTTAGTGTTCAGAGTGATTTCATAAAAACACTGAAATCTAAAGTCCATTTGTAGTTGAATCCAAAGATGTTGCAAGTAACAAAAATATATGGGTAGTTGATGATGCCATACTAGCTTTTGGATAGTAGTTATGTTAAAACATACATATATTTATATTAAAGACATGATTTCTTCACAACAGAGGGAAGTTTATCCAGTTCTTGGAATGAAAAGTATAATTCTCTTCAGAAAACACCAATTTGGAAAAGCAAGAATGCTGGTTCTGCAGCAGAAATGGTAAGAAGCAACAAAAAGACAACTTCAGGATTGGTAAAATACCTTTGAGTGAGTCAAATTTAAGGATTAAAAAATTTGGCTAATATATAGTTTCATAATTTCTAGATGTTAAACTGTGTCCTTCCCAAGCAGACTGCGCAGTTTGAATATGAGCTGAAAACATGCTTTGTAAATGAATGATCAAATTGCATTGCTGACTTTACTGAAGATGTCTCAAGGTCATCTTTTCTCTTCTTTGTAATGCAAGTGCTGTGTGAAATGTTTGTACTGTGGCTACAACCTTGAACTTAGGAATTGCTAATTCTGATTAACCATTTGGTTTATGTCATGAAATACCTCACTTCTAATTATGGCTGAGAAGTGATGTGTAAAGGAAAGGAAGGGAAAATGTCATAATGCTCTTCCATCATTGTGCCTTCTGGGGTGCAGATTTTAATATAAATAAAGGAATGTCAGTGAAATGTCTTCTAGTATTCTGAGGGGTCCCACAGGAGGCCTTACATTAAAGAGCAAGCTTGGGGTAGAGGAATGAAAGGTGATGAGCCCGCAGCCTCCAAGGGCAAGTGTCTGATGGTTGGGTTGACCATTTCCCTCTCTCTTTTTGAAATACTCCATTGTTGTTTCTTTTTCCCTTGTATCACATTCAAGCTTTTCTTGGCTGTTCGCAGCCTCCTCTACCTTTCCAAATCATGTGATTTTTAGTTTGGTTTTGCCATCAGTTATAACGCACCCAAAGCCTTGTTTGCATCTGTAATGCCATGTGCTCTTTATACTACACCCTGGAGAGTACATTAAATACTGTCTCAATTGCTAGGTAGATCTTCCTCCCATATTCTTCTGGTGTTGCTGCCTTCTACAGCAATTGCAAGCAGCTTGCCAGCTATCACCTGGTTTTTATTCAAATTATTATCTTTGTGAACTCTTTGTTTATTGGAAGGGAAACATTATGTTTGAAAACTATCATTCTTGCCTACTCTGCACACAGTCAAAACACCGGAGCATCATCCAGTAGTGCGTTAAGCAGTATGACTAATATCTGTCATATGTAGCTTGTTCTGTCACCTTCTTCCTGTAGACAAACAAAGAGAAGGTATTTATTTTGCTAGGGTTGATACAGATATATATACACGCATGTTGCTGTGCATTCATGCTAGAGGACGTGAGAGGACTAGAGCTTTGTGACGGCCCTTAGCTCCTGCAGAGGTTTAATTCGCAGTTTTCAGCTCTTCATCAGGAATGCTCATGTTCTCACAGAAACAAGCCTTACTGGTGACTTAGAAGGTCACATGTGCTGAAGAATCAAAGTCAGTACGCATAACATTTGCGTGAAAACTTGTCAATCTTTAGTATGCTGGCTGTAGGTGTTAAAAATAAGGAGCTGAACTTTGAATGCAGCTCAGTATTCTGTAGAAAGCTGGAAGAAGGGTCAGAGGGTAGTCTCACATCTTAGCAGTGGCCCATGTTGCTGAGATGTGATGCAGTCATTTGTACTCATTTGAGTTCCCTAAACACTGCAAGTTTTGTGGATCTGTTGTACTCTTGGTTGAAAAATCTTTCCAAAAATGCCTGACCTATTTAGCTCATGGGGCTGATACCTCTTTGCCATGCTTGTTATTTTATTCTTGTGTGAGGCACAGGCAATCCAGACTGATGAAGCACTCTCATCGTTTTGGGTAGTTTCTTGGAATAGAATTTGGCAGCTTCTGTTGAGGGTTGTAAAATAGTTCTCTTGATCTAGATCATAGCCTTAGCATAAGGTTGAAGGAACTCTTAAGTTTTGTTTTGATTGTTTTTGCATTTGTGTTCCTGTGTTGCTTTTCATCTCGTGTAATCTCAGAAAACCAAGAAGAACTGTGTAGACATTTAGGAGAAAAATACTGTTCTGGAACCAGCCTCTCAAATGTCAAGACTAAAAATCGTTCAGCCTGGCTCTTCATCCTCTGGGCAGAATGCTGTGATGAACAAGTCCGAGTTCTTCACTGGAACAGTTTTTATTGTTGCAACAGTATTTATTGTTTTCTTGCTCAGAAGTTAGAATAGTTCTGACCTCTTCTAGGGTGACGGTTTGTCAGGGATGGCAGGGATGTTATAAAAAAACCCCATAAAGACATTGTGATTGGAATTTAAAATTGTTCTTAAGGTTAGTTATTTGGAAGATATACAGAAAAGAACTTGATTTATGTCGGTGAGAGAAAAACAACATCCGTAACAATTAATATGATAAATGAATTACTCTGTTAGTACGATGTGAGCACCATTTAGTTACCTTCCTCTTTTCAGTGTACGTCTCTTTCCTGATTTGTAACATCTACAAGGAATGGATGTTTTCTTCTGTGTGCTGAATGTGCGTAGGTGTCTAGTACATACGTAGCACTACTGTTGCTGAAATAAACTTATGTAGCTATATTTATAAAACACATATAATTTAGAGAAGAAAGGTGCATTTCCCTGGAAAGTTCCAGCTGTTCTCATGGCATGGGACAGACAGATTTTTTTGCTGCCACTGGTGAATTTAATAGAGAACGTCTCTTTTCAAATAGATACTGTTATCAGTCACAAACTTATTAAACATCTTTCTTAAGGGTAGATGCTTGTTAGTGAAATTTTATTTTACTTTGTTGATTTATTTTGTTTCTAACGCTTACTAAAGCTTGTATTTGTCATCAGTATTCTTCACATTGTATAACAGATGACATGCCCAGATCAATTTGTAGTGTTTTCACCACCTATACTGAAAGAAGTGAAATCTGCATTTGTTCTGCCTTTACTCATCACCTTTGTAAATAGTTGAAAGTACAAGGAATGCTACAGGGTGCAGTGCTGCAAAGGAGACACATTTCAGCTGTGGCTGGCTCCTGTGTTGGGCCACGAAGTCTTCATGGAAGGAAAAGCAGCTGCTTACTAAAGCCAGTCATACGTTACTCTTTTATCCTCATTGAAATACAAGCTTTCTGTCATAAGGTAAAATGTTGAGGAATAACTAAATGGAAATGTTTTTTTTTCATGACACACATTCGCAATACGGTTTCTTGTGTTCAGTCAGCCTCCTAATTCTCTTTGAGCCATAACATCTTAGCACACAAGTCAATTTTAGTTAGCATAAATTCTAAATTCTTCTCTCTTCTGATATTTTTCACATAACTTATTCAAGCTTTAGTTTCTTCAGACTTCTTGGCAGTTTGCAGTGTAGGCACTTCCAATGAGTTAAAAAACAACAAACCCGCAACGCTTTATTAGACTTAAAAGAAATCCTTTCCAAAAAATTATATCCAGCTAATGTTTTTACTGAGAACATACCCGAACAAATACGCTGTTTGAGTAAGCTTTTTTTTTTGACCCAGAATTTAGAACAAACTGTTTTAACAGATGTGCTTATAATCAAAACAAGCTCAGATACATAAGTGTTTAGACACCTAACTCCTCTGGAAACAAGTGGGAGTTAGGTTCTAAATACTTCCGTGGAACTGGGCCAGCAGTATAGTAATGGGTTATAATTAGCACTGAAAAGCTTGGAATCTTACATTCCTTCTTCTCTCAGCCTTTAGCTGCTAGGAGGCGCTATTTATTGTGTACTATGTGCCTTAAAACCAGTAGGTGACAAGAGAAGAGGCATTCCGTTTCTCTCACTGTGAATTCTGTGCGTGAACAGAGAAATCAGATTACTTTTCTTGTAATTCATTCTTAATTTTGATACATGCAGCCCTTCAGAAACTCAAAATGGAGTCAGCTCATCTGTGAAGAAGACGACAGGCAAATAAACATAAGGTCACCCAAAAGACATCAGAACTTTGTGGTGGTTCTACGGATACCTACAAGTATGCAGATTTTTTTACCACATAGGGCAACAAGCCTTTCTGTATCAGTTGAAAATCAGAATATATTTGCTTCTCAAGTTGCGTTATCAGTTTATGAATATTCTTGTGAGGAAAGATGTTGCTAGGAGTAAGCCACAAGTCAAAACGAATTTATACTTTTCTTCCCACAAGTGCGTTCCTCACTTTATGAAAGTACCTGTTCTTTTTGATCCTGGACATAAGTGTACAGTGCTAAGGATTCCAGACTAATTGCCCATCTTGCTCCCACAAACAATTGTATCCTGTAGTCTGCATAAACTCATCTTCAGTTAAAAACTGTCTATGTCTTTTGCACTGACTACATCATTTAGGAGGCTGCTGTAAAACAAATGTATTTCAACAGTTAGGAACTGTGTTCCTCATTGTCTTTTGCTGTAGATTTGTAGCCTAAATGGATTCATGGCCATCTATTACCTTATTGATCCTCTAATGATAATGTCTTCCAATTCAAACAGCTTTTTTTTCTGTTCTTCCACTTGACTGTCTGCTTTTTCGTGCTGTATCAAGAATAGCGTTATTTTTCTCGGCCTTCATTCGCTATGTTAGGGCAACGTCTCTTAGTCTCAGAGAATTGGCTCTCTAATACCTTTGTCTTCCAGATCACTTCTCTGTACCTTCACCTTATAAGCCTGAATTTGACATGCTGAAAAAATACTATTTGAATACTGGTCTTATTTGCGTTCTGAACTGTACCATGCAGCATCGAACGGGGAAGACTTAGAGATGAGGGCCATGACATTTCTCTCTATTCATGATTTCTAAATGGTAGAAAGGCCTGGATAATGCTGTATGCCTGACTGGTTTGTACTTAAATGTCTGGTTCATGAGGTCCAGGGGTTGCTAGATAAATGTGTGAGGGGCTGCAGCTGCTGTAGCTCACAGATGTTGCTGTCCTGCTGGGCTTTGTCTCCTGGAGTTCCAGTGGAAGAAAGGGGACCTGTATCTAGAATAGTGATTACACCTAGTAGGAGCCAGCAAGGGCCTCTCTTGTGCTATATCCTGTTATTGGTGCTACTAAAGGTCAAACTGCTTTTGAGCATTTGAGGAAGGTTAACAACTGATTATGGCATTGCAGCTCAGTTAAACTAATATTCTCAAAAGCTGTAATTTTGCTGCAGATATGTTTTTTCTGTCTGTCAGTAAGACAGCCAACCCTGTATGGAAATTAGTTTTCTACAGTCTTGTTTATATGCATGTCTATGTATTATGCATGTAATACAAGACAGAGTCTTTTCTGCAATTTATAAAATAGCTTTCAAATGAAGTCAAAACTTGCTTATGTCTATGCAGATTTCTATAAATCAGGCACTGCTCAAACCTTTGGCTGTATCACATTTCTGTGCTTTTTATGCTCAGGTTAAGAAGAGCTAGCAAAAGTAAAAGCACTACTGCAAATGAAGCAGTTGGTGCTGCTGGTATCAGCCACATCATCACATATGCTCGTTAAAGGCCATGTTCAGTGGTGCCTCAAACTTCTGAAGTCTGTGTGTACTTCAGTGCCATGCTACTGTTACCAATAACGCAGTTCCAGTGTTGTAAAATGTTTGTGTTAGAAGAGATATGTGTATGGGGATAGTTTGCTGTATTGATCCTGCTAAAGTTTGCATCTGTTCAGTTGATGCATTGCTGATATAATGCAGTAAGGATTAATACAGATCTGCAACAAAACATTGTCATGAAACAGTATGTGTGATGAAAATGTAACAGTTGTTAATGTGCAAACTTTTGTCAAGAGAATCTAGTGTAACTATTTGAATGTTTAACAATGTTAGACTGTGTTTAACTCTTTCCTTTATCTTACTATATAGAAGTTTAATACAATGCCAACACCAGACAAGAAAGCATCACAGAAGATTGGTTTACGGCTTCGTAACCTGCTCAAACTTCCCAAAGCTCACAAGTGGTGCATATACGAATGGTTCTATTCAAATATAGATAAGTATGTCTGGTTTATATCATTCTCTTAATAGTATAGAATCAAGTCATTTTCTGACCTTGAGCTGCAAATTTCCATATAGTGGTTAGATACTTCAAAGTTTGTTCTTCAAGTATTAGTTATTGAAAATTGTCATTGTTTTGTTACTTGAAATTTTTCTTTTGCTGTTGTTTTAATAATGAGCAACCTACTTGGGTAGTCTTCTATGGAGAGCCTTCCTTCATGGAAATAATCTACTTTTTATCACCTCTGCCTCTACCAGATACAAGATTTTATTCATAATGTTTTTAGCATCTTAGGCATGAAGGTACCAGAACGCTTGGACTTTTTTCAACCCTTGGATCAATGTTATACACGGGGGATGGGAAGGAGACTGCTGCTTCATAAGGTGCTGCTTCCCTAAAAGATGTAAACACTGATTTTGGATATTTTTTTCTCCATCATAGAATCATAGAATAGTCAGGGTTGGAAAGGACCTCAAGATCATCGAGTTCCAACCCCCCTGCCATGGGCAGGGACACCTCCCACTAAACCATGCCATCCAAGGCTATGTCCAACCCCACCTTGAATGCCGCCAGGGATGAAGCATCCACAACCTCCCTGGGCAACCCATTCCAGGGCCTCACCACCCTCACAGTAAAGAATTTCTTCCTCATATCCAACCTAAACTTCCTCTGTTTAAGTTTAAACCCATTACTCCTTGTCCTCTCACCACAGTCCCTAATGAAGAGTCCCTCCCCAGCATCCCTATAGGCCCCCTTCAGGTATTGGAAGGCTGCTATGAGGTCTCCACGCAGCCTTCTCTTCTCCAGGCTGAACAGCCCCAATTTTCTCAGCCTGTCTTCATACGAGAGGTGCTCCAGTCCCCTGATCATCCTCGTGGCCCTCCTCTGCACTTGTTCTAACAGTTCCATGTCCTTTTTATGTTGAGGACACCAGAACTGCACACAATACTCCAAGTGAGGTCTCACGAGAGCAGAGTAAAGGGGCAGGATCACCTCCCTCGACCTGCTGGTCACGCTCCTTTTGATGCAGCCCAGGATACGGTTGGCTTTCTGGGCTGCAAGCGCACACTG
This sequence comes from Amazona ochrocephala, assembly GCA_039720435.1. Classification (NCBI taxonomy): domain Eukaryota; kingdom Metazoa; phylum Chordata; class Aves; order Psittaciformes; family Psittacidae; genus Amazona; species Amazona ochrocephala. The sequence goes on along the minus strand of CM077878.1, from coordinate 115,350,325 downwards.
CCGGCTCATGTTCATTTTTTCATCAACCCACACCCCCAAGTCCTTCTCCGCAGGGCTGCTCTGAATCATCGTTTTTTTGTTGTCATCTCTAACAGAGTTTTGGTTTGTGACTATTCAGGTTTTGTCTACGTATTGGCATCCTTCTTGGATCTCCTAGTGTATCTCCTAGACTGTTTCTGCAATTTGTCCCTCAGAGTCTTTGGCACTTGTTCTCTTAACACCACTAGCAAAATGGTGCCAGTTGTTTAAAAGATCCATTTTATTTTAGTCCCTAATCATGAAAACCTGAAAGTCCTAAAATGCAAAAGTCATTATTGATGAATAGAATCTTAAAATCTACACCAATTGACTAACAGATGGAACACTAGTATGTAATATTTTAAACAATAGCTTCAGAGTTATCAAGCATTCTTTTCTGGAATTAATTTGTAGCAAAATAATTACTGTTTTTCCTTCCTATTTTAATCATGATTGCTGGGGCTGTTTTCCTTAACTGAGAAGGCAGTCATAGCAACAGAAAAATGTTTTAGGATATGTTCACCACAAGTAGAAAAATTACATGTCCATTTTAGTTACTTTTAAATTCATCAACTGTAGGATTTAATTCCTTTGAAATAGGAATTTGTCTTTTACATGACTTTTTTTCCCTCCTTATTTGAGGAAAAAGCACCCTCCCCACTCCTCCCTCCCAAAAAAAACCCCAAACCCTATTTATTCCTAGTATTAGTTTTAATATATGACATGTATAATTATGATTTTTACAACAGCCCGAGAACTTTGAGACAATTATTTATTCTCCAGTAATTGTCTGTAGAACTAAGTCTGTCAGTAGATTAGAATTTGAGTTTAGCAGATAATTGGTAAATTTCAAAGAGGTTTTCACAATGTATGCTTTAATGCTAAGTAAGATATAATCATGTTAAGATATTGTAATATAGTTTACTAAGAAACCACATATCTTTGGAAGAAAAATTTTGTATGTTGTTCAGAGTGCTATATGATCTGGACTTACCAAGAAAAAGTTTAAAGCATAGAGCTGTCAACTGGAAAAATATGGCTCACTGTGCAAGTCTCAGAATATTTTAATCAAGTTGTCTCATCCAAAATTGAAATCCTCAATTTAAAAGCCATGTCTACTGTTAAGTTTTTTAAATGTTTTAATCTCTATGGCTGTCATTTGTGATTATTAGATTATTGAAGCTATTTCAGCTGGACTCTTTCTATGCTGCTGCAGAGGACAATCCTATTGACTTCTGACACACACAGACTTCTAAAGAGCTACTTACCACTGCAGTGATTGTAGGCACTCAGAACCAGGTGCAGCTGTAGATTGCTTATACCATTTCCCAGAGCTTCCAATCTTGTGGATGCTGTGGATTTACATTTTCCCTGCTTCGGGACAGGTGATAGTAAAAACAATCAAGTACAGATTCTCTTTCCCAAACCAGTTGTTACTTACACAGATATCTTAAGTTAGCAACAGTAAAACTCTTTTATACACCTCCTTGTCTGTTTCCTGGGCCTCACTGATTATTCTTTGTGGTTTCCTTTTCACTTCATGCCACAGCTGCAGATCCTCCTACTGCAGAGAGAAAATATTCTCTTCCATTCTTGCCTGGGTCTGCATAACTCCATGCACCTTTCCTCTTTACCGCCAACCCACACACTCACTTGAAAGCAGTGTGGCTTCCAAGATCCTCTTTGCTCTGTGCATGAGGATATTCCCCTCTAAACTCCAGCACCCTGCAGAGAGTGGAGAAAAGTGGCTTTATCTAGGATGCAGTTATTCTTTTGTTCTCACTGGGTGAGATCTATTTCAGTGGCACATAGTCTTTAATGATTAACCTGCTATTAGATGGGTATAGCCATTGCTGCTCCCTTGTCTCTTCAGCCCAAGAAGGATGTGGTACTACAAAGTAAAAGGCAGTCATAAAACAGAGGTACAGACAGATCATAGCATCAAAGAGAAATTCATAAGTTGTGTAGGTAGGTTATCTGAACTGTCACTTCTATAATATTGATCCTCTGCTTCATCATGGAGTCATGGTATGATATAATAAAAGTCTCACATGTATAGCTGTGGAGAATGACAAGTTGGCTCAATTTCCTGTATTTTGGAACCCTCTGTTGAGAATCTGGGTTATAATTGAATTAATTTATGAAAAAGGTACTGTCTTTCTCAGTATCACTGAGAAATCACTGAGTGTCATATACCCAGTATTTCTCTTCCTCTGTTCTCAATACCTCACCATAACTTTATGGTTTCCTTCAGTGTGTTGCAGTATCCTCATGGCACTGCACTGCCTATGCTGAAGTTTCATTTGGTGCCCTTGTATACATTCCAAACCTGGAAGAATACATGTTTCCCCATAGTAACAAGAGAGGAACATATTTAAACATGACTGATAGTAAGGCTTAAGTAGAATAATACTCCTGGAAACTTTGTCTGGTTTCAGTTGAATTTATTTCAGGTTTAATTTGTTCTTTGGAGTGTCTTGTTTATACAACTAATTTATACTTTATGTTTTCAATGTATTTCTTATAATGGATGGGTTTTGGAATCTCACGACACGAGTTTATTAAGTGTAGTTAACAGAGGATAATTATGTTTCAACAGACCTCTGTTTGAAGGCGATAATGACTTCTGTGTATGCCTGAAAGAATCTTTTCCAAATTTGAAAACTAGAAAACTGACAAGAGTAGAATGGGGGAAAATCAGACGATTAATGGGAAAACCACGGAGGTAATTTATTTCTTTTCTTTCTTTCTTTCTTTTCAGCTAATAACTACATGTAATTTTGATGTTACTGGAATTGTTCCTTTGAAAGTTCTTTTACATACAGGCAGTAAAACAAAATAATAGTTCTCCAAGCACACACCCCGCTCTCCCACATACCATGTTCTGTATATGCATGTGTACAGTCCATGTAGTTCTCGTGAGCCTGTACTTGAAATGTTCTCTTACCGCTCTGGATAACTAAGTGTCCAAGCTAGAATATGTTGAAATTATTATTGTATCTTTTAGGCTGCAGTGATTCCTGACATAGAAGATAGGCCAATTTTTCAAGATTTTCCTTTTTCCTGGCTATAACTAGCTCTTTGTGGGGAAAACAAGTGCACATTTTCATCTATTTTATTATTTTTAATACCATTTTGTAGATCATCAACTTCTCCTGGCTTGGCTGCCAAAACAAAGAGAGGAGATAGTCACCCATGAAACAGTGTACATTGTATAGAATGAAGCTAGAATTTAATGCAGGGCATAGTTTTTTCTCTAATTTAGAATTCTCCATTCTTAAACCTACTGCTTTCAGTTCAGCCTTTTCACAGAATCTTAGCCTAATACAATTTAGCCTAAAGAAGAAAAGTCTTAGGGAGGATCTCATCTCTGTGTAGAAATATCTGAAGGTAAGGCATAGAGAAGATGAGGCCAGGCTTTTTTCAGTGTTGTCTGGAGATAGGATGAGGCAACGGGCAAGAGCTGAAATGCAGGAGGTTCAGTCTTTACATAAGGAAAGGCTTCTTTTTACTGTGAGGGTGACTGAGCGCTGGCACTGGTTGCCCAGAGACATGATAGGATCTCCCTCCTTAAGAGATACTTGAAGGGTGTCTGGACATATTCTGGGCAGCCTCCTGCATGTGTCTGTGCTGGACAGGGTTGGAGCAGAAGACCTCTGGGGTCCCTCCCAAACTCAACCATCCTGTCATTGTGTAAGATCAGGAGATAAATGTGTAAGTAGTGTTGCAGAAATGAAAGACTGGTTTGTTTATGAAAATACAAACACTAAAGCACTGAATCCATTTCATGGATCACTGTACTGAGTCAGATTATACTTTGACTGATGGAGGCTATTTAATCTCCTGTACTTACAAACAGCTTTACAAAACTTAAAAATTGCCGGTCAAGGGAAAGCAGCAGAGCCAGCTTTAAGACAGGGCCTTTTGGAAAAGCATTCATGTCATTTGAGCTTAACTGAGATAGGTTTTCATTCCTTTTATCATCATGCTTCCCACTGAGAGGAAAATAGCGTATCTGGAGGTTATATCATGACTTATGCGTTTGACTGTTGCCGAAAGTGGGTACCAGTATAAAAGATCAGCTTGCTTCATTCAGCAGTCTGATGGACCAAAGATAAAACTGCTTTCTTTCTTTTTTGGGAGTGAGCTTGATTTGGAGTTTTTTGTTAAGTTATACTTTTTAAGAAGATTGTTTCATGCCTGAGAAACCACAGGTCTAAATAGGCAGAAGTTTGTTTTCTCTGAATTCTGAAGTACAAATATTTGACTGGATATTGTCTTGTTTTGTTTGTTAACCAAAACTTTGAGTTCTTGCTTTTTTTTGAACATAAAATAAGCATTCCTGTTTGCATTTCATTTCTTTAATCATTAAATATTGAGTCTTTTTCAATATGCCCATAGTGGTCTTTGGCCTTAACAGTTCTGACAGATTTTAAATTATTCTAAGTCATTGGAATAATTTGGAACCTTTTTCAAGGTAATTTTCATCTGCCTCTAGAGCAAAGTTGGTTTTATACGTCACTATTCTGTCTGTCCTCATCATATGCCAGTAAACTAAATATCATGTCAATACCGCTATGTTCCCATGAAGGAATTAAAACCAAGATATTTTGCATCCACAGTGTTGATGGCAGAGGATGGTAGTGTCTGTGTGAGAGCTGTGCACATGGTCATCGTCTCTTTCTTTTTTTAATTTGTTTTAAATATAATGTAATATTTTCTTATGTCTGCTGCTACACTAAATGTCCTATCACACCATCAACAGTGGGGTTGATTGGCACAACAGTATTCTTCATGGGAGCCTGCAAAGCTTGTAAGATTCCGCTAGACTGGGGAAAGATATGCTCCAAGAAAAGGAAGAGGTAATAGTTAGTCTTGTGTACTCTGTATAAACTTCATTGGGGTTGTGAAATAGCAATGGATTTTAAATTAAGTTCAGATATGCTTGTCCTGCCACTATATGATGGTGATGATTCCTCTGTTCAAATTCTCATTACTGAGGTAGAAACAGAAAAGAAAGAGGTTACAATGTGATCTGTACCATAGTTGTAATCTTTTTTTCTTTCACAGGAATGGCACAAAAATGGGATAGCCTTTATTAAATGCATATGGGGGATGTGGGGTTGGACATTTCCTTTAACAGAAGCCAGGAAACACATTGCAAGTACTTTCTACATCCATGACCTACAGCACTGGGAACAGAGACCTTTTAAGTCTGAGCTAGCAGTAAAACAGTAGTTGCTATTGTAGGGAGCTTCCAAGGTCAGTGATTAATATTATCAGCATTTTAATTTGTATTTCTAAGAGCATGGGTCAAAGAGCATCAGGCAATAACGGATGTTCCTGATGCAAGAACCTGGACGTAATTAGAAGGACTAATATTAAAGTCTATATTGCTTTGGGGGTTCCCCCCCCCCCTTTTTTTTATCTTGCTGTAATTGGTTATTCCAGTCAATGGAATTGGAAAGCTCTGACCTGCATTTATGCTACTTCATATTCCCAGCCCATGACAAGCATTATTTCACACTTGCTCTTTCAGCAGTAAATATGAAGCAAATGGCATCTTCACATGAGACTATCCAAATAAGCTTTGCGTAAGTCTCCCAACCACCATCACTCTCTCTCTGCAATATCCCTTTCCAGATATTTTCTTAATTGAGAATAATTAGGCAATACACAACTGCAGGTGAACACATTGTGCTCTTCATTGGTAAACTGGTGAGTGGGACATGTACCTACAGTTGCTACCACACACTTTCTAGACTATACAAAGACTAGTCATGACTTTTACAGTGATAGATTGGAAAGCCTAGTAAAGGAACCTTCAGTGCAGTGTATTACTGCACATACATGACAGAAGGACATCACAGCTTCAGTTTGTTCCTGTTCCTTCTTTTTTTGGTTTTGTTTTTAATGTCTTGCTTAGGACTAAGATCTCATTGTGTTAATTGTTCATATATCTTAGGAGCCACGTATAAGATAAAAAGCAAGTGATGTATGCATATGGGCAAATGAGTGTGAGACTGCTGGTCAGTTTGAGAGAAAGTAGTCTCAGCATCCTGGCAGTTTAGTGCTTATGACTTCCCATACACATTGCAAGGAAGAGCAGTTTTGGAGAATAGTGGAGTGGCTTTGTGGCTACGCACCAAGTGAGGTGCATACAGAAGAAAGCATAAGAATGTTTATTTAGGCATATAATGAGAGGAGTGGAAGCAGATGTGGAGGTAGGAGCTGACTGCTCAGTACTGAGTGAGTGATAAGTAACTGAAGAAGATCTTGAAGGGATTTAAAACAAAACAATTTGCGGTGTCGAAGGGGGAGCTGGTAAAGGAGTTGTCAATATCTTCTAACATAACCCCATAAAATAGGATCAGTAATCAATATATAACTGTGTGAGTTCCACGGAAAATGTTTAAATTGGATTTGACTGCAGTAAAGCAATTAACAAAGGAGTGAATTATTTGATAAATAACTGCTGCTGTGATTAAGCAGGCCTACTATAGCATCTGCACTCCTAAATGACTTCTTTCATTGACACAAGAATCATAAAACTTTTTTCTTTTTTGTTTTTAATAAGGAATGAGAGATAGGATTGAGTCCTTAATCATAGCATCATAGAATAGTTAGGGTTGGAAAGGACCTTAAGATCATCAAGTTCCAACCCCCCTGCCATGGGCAGGGACACCTCCCACTAAACCATGCCACCCAAGGCTATGTCCAACCTGGCCTTGAACACCGCCAGCAATGGAGCATTCACAACTTCCCTGGGCAACCCATTCCAGTGCCTCACCACCCTTACAGGGAAGAATTTCTTTCTCATATCCAATTTAAACTTCCCTTGTTTAAGTTTAAACCCGTTACCCCTTGTCCTTTCACTACAGTCCCTCATGAAGAGTCCCTCCCCAGCATCCCTATAGGCCCCCTTCAGATACTGGAAGGCTGTTATGAGGTCTCCACGCAGCCTTCTCTTCTCCAGGCTGAACAGCCCCAACTTTCTCATCCTGTCTTCATACAGGAGGTGCTCCAGTCCCTGATCATCCTTGTGGCCCTCCTCTGGGCTTGTTCCAACAGTTCCATGTCCTTTTTATGTTGAGGACACCAGAACTGCACACAAAGTAACAGCTTTGGGAGTAAGTCTTCCATCTTTTAGATTATATTTAAGACACACACACACACAAAATGGTGGAGGGGACTGCTAGAGACTATCTGATTTTGTACAATAGCTCAAGTTCAAACAAGTTTGTGTATTTACTATGGTCAATCTCAGAACAGTGCATCTGCATAATAGAGATTTTGTGGCTCATTTGTATTCTGTACAGACATAAGAAGATGAGACAGAGAAGTGCCCTTTTATGTTGTTAGTCTGGTGCCCTTTAATACTCAATTTAAGATAATGAGCACACGTGAAAGGGATCTACTATGTATCAGGAAGTGATGAGAGCCAGGGACCTCACAGTAAGTCCTCCTCACATGCATTGAACAGGTACTCAGAGTATACTGAATGTGGGACCTGCTTTAGCCTTGTGATACCAGGTGGATCCCTATAAGCAGAAAAAGTCCTAAAAAGCTATATTCTTCTGATACAGCATGCTGTATACTCCAGAATGCAACAGCTGGCATTTTGGAGTACTATTTTTAAATAAACTCTTATTTTAGGAGTGATTAATTCTGGGGAATAAGACTGCCTAAATCCGTTCAATGAATTCCTTTCTCTTGAACCCTTCAACCAAAGTATTTTCATTTTGCCCTCCCTAATTTGTAAATGATGCCTATTTATTTGCCTGTTTACTTGATGTGTCTTCACATGTATACGCTTTCGGTGCTGAATTTAAGTATAGTTTTACTGAATTGTATTATAGGTGTTCCTCTGCGTTCTTTGAGGAAGAGAGATCAGCGTTAAAACAGAAACGACAGAAAATAAGACTTTTGCAGCAGCGGAAAGTTGCAGACATTTCACAGTTCAAAGATCTTCCAGAAGAAATCCCATTACCACTTGTAATAGGAACAAAAGTTACAGGTAGTTTCTTCAAAACAAACGAAAAACCACCAAAGTTGTTTTGCAAAGGTTTTAGTAAACCATAATACAGTTAGTGCACATAGTTAACCCATCACAATATGTATGGGTTTATTGCTAACCCATCGAGAAGGTGCTTGTGAGGGTTAGCTAGTATTTTTAAAGCAGTGATATGGTTTTGAGGTACAAAGTTAGTATGTATGGTTAATTATTGCTGTGGTTCAAATTGTAGATTTATTTTTTTCAAGTATATCTATCCAGTCATGGAAAGAGCTGTGCTTAAATGCAAAGAACCGAGTGTTGTCTGAGAGGTTAAAATCTAACCTAATTTACAGCTTAAGCTTTTATTTGTCCATAAATATAAGGATGTCAGTTTTGAAACAGATGTACAATTGATACTATATATACAATTGGGCTTGTATATAATGTATATACAGTTGGGCTTGTATATTGAACATGGCATTGCCTTACTGAAAAAAACTTACACAACTGAAGAAGGAATATTGTTAAAAACATTCCACAAGTTCTCATTCCACAAGTTTTGTCTAATTTTATAAAAACTTGAATTTTACCATCCTATCAGTTTGTGATCCTGATGCTTTTCACTTAAGCATGGTATCTCCTACTCAAGCTGTTACTGTTCATTGCGTTTTTCATTGTTCAGCAACACTGCCTTTAATTCTTGCCAAAGAGCAGGCATGCACAACACTGCCTCTCCTCACTCTCCTAGAGCTGTATCCGTGAGCTGTTTTCCTCATTGTCTTTTGCTCAATATGCAATCATCAGTGAATGTGCTCAAAGAGAAATGGCATGCAAGATCATCTGGAAATTTAGTTTTGCCTGCAAAATTTGTCTGTCAGAAGGTATTGGGTATTAAGTAGTGGTTTATGTAGCCACAAGTGTAGTGCTAAGGATTAAAGTTGGGCAATGCTTGACTTGGCAAAATAAATTTGACAAACATTTGGGTAATATTTCTATTGCATACAATTCTTTTTCTGGGTTTATGTTTTTTTCTCATTTAATGTGTGGCCTTTATCTATAAAGGGTTACTTCCAAAAGATGTAGTAAGTCTTTTTCTCAGTGATATCAGAACATTATAATGTTTGGTTTGTTGTTCTCTTATCTAAAGCACGTTTGCGAGGTGTCCATGATGGATTATTCACTGGACAAATAGATGCTGTAGACACCCTTAATGCTACCTACCGAGTGACTTTTGACAGGGCAGGTCTTGGAACACACACAATCCCAGATTATGAAGTTCTCGTAAGTATTAATGACACATTTTAAAATAGTATGAAATAAAATATTAAAATCTACAGTGGTAGCTTTAATCAAAAGGAAGAAAATTCAAAATATTACATCTAAGTAGTATTTTTGTAAAGTAGATACAGACATCATATGCATGGGAAATTCCAGGGGAATGAGCTTCTGTTTATGGTTTTATAGAACAGGATAACCCTCTATGATAAAAACATAATAGCTCAAACTGGGATAATTTATTAGACCTACTATTGTAGGTTATTATAATAGCCTGAGTTTAATATTAAGAAATATAACAAGTAATGTAAGATCCCAAAGAAAATTCTGCTAGGGGATCCTGACAGGATTCAAGAAAACCTCTCCCTTTGCGATCTGCCAGTCTGGAAAGGCCTGTGGTAGTTGCAAGCAAGTATGATGAATTGATTTAACCTCATTTTGAAACTTTTTATGGTAATGAGCAACACCCACCTGTGGGGATGTTGCTCTAGTCAGACAATTTGGGATTATTTCCTAGCTCATAGATTTTCCTACCAATTTATGAGCTCCAGGAATTGTTCCTGCCAAACAGCCTGACCTAGACTGCGAGATTTTAGAGGACCTTTTGTATCTTCCATAGTCTTGGATCTGCAAAGAGCCCATAATTAGTCTAGTCTCTCTCATGATCTGAGTTTGGAGCCTCTGCTGAGCTCTGTGAGTCAGCCATGACTTGTCTGCAACTTGCCAATATAATTTTTGGATTAGAATTATTTGGTATGATGCTATAACGTTTTGAAAACTCCAGCAATGGAATATGATTTTAAAGCTCCTGCTAGCCCAAAGCATAATGTTAATCTTTTGACATTGCTGTGTTGGGTCGTGGATGGGCTTGGCTAGTTCAGATTCCAGAAATAAATTACATATTCCAAAAGATGTGTAAAATTCATGACAGCTGAAGTACATCCTTCCTTTTCCTGTCCTAGAGTAATGAGCCTCATGAAACCATGCCAATTGCTGCCTTTGGACAGAAACAACGGCCTTCAAGGTTCTTTATGACCCCTCCCCGATTGCAGTATACACCTTCACTCCAGTCTCCAATTACAGTAAGCTACTTTTTTCATGTAATATTAATCATTGAAGTATTTCCTGATACATGCTGAAGCTGTTACCTTCAACAAGTGTTGAGATGAATTTTCTGAGGTTATTCAGCAAGATAAAAAATGAAGCAAATCCTTGTGAAAATAAGTTATTAATTAAATGCTCTTTGTTTTGTGTAGGACAGTGATCCTTTATTAGGACAATCTTCATGGAAAAACAAAATTTCAGGCACAGACAGTGAAACGCTAGGAGGCTTTCCAGTAGAATTCCTTATTCAAGTGGTAAGCATTAACCACAACTCTTTATTTTGTTGTGTATTGTCCTTTTGTGTTTATTCTGCTAACTCTTCTGAGCTTCTGTTGATTTATGAGAAAGATGATGATATCCAAATTGCCTTTTGAGAAGATGCTAATAATATTTGGGTTAATTCCCCCTCACCCCTTCTTAATTTTCTCACTTGTTCATAAGTTTTGAAATATACTGCTCTTTAGACCACAGGAGGGGCTTCTGTCTCCCAAAAGTGTCTTACTTTTCCCAGTTCTGCCATTTGGCCTGAGAAAAGATGATATTTCTACCTGCAGGCTTAGGACTGTGTTAAGACTTTGTTTATTTAAAATATACTGGCGTTCTGCAAAGAACGTTTGGCCATCTGTGTTATTGTATATTGTATGATATTGTATTTTGTATTATGTAATGTCTACCCTTTTGGAGACAAAAAGCAGCACTCTTTTCCCTGAAAACAAAGATATATGTTACAGATAAGAAAACTATGTTGTTGTCTTCATCATTATGGAATAATTCCTCAGTGATTTTTGTACATGGGTTCAGAAGAGCACTGACAAGTAATGTTAGGAAGCTGAGATTCACTGAGTATCAAAACTCATCAAAGCAAGATGAGTTCCATCAGCATGATGGAAGAATGTAATTGCTCCTGTTGCCTTACCTTAAGATCTGTGATTCTTTACCAGTGAAAGCTGTTTTAAATCTGCCAAAGGAGATGGGAATGATCTGAGTTCAGAAGATGAATAACTAAGAAATAATATTGCTAGATGCTTCTCAAATTTTAAAGTGTATGTAATCGGTCAAAAGAATCAAGTTGTGTCCGTAGCTCTCATGAAACTGGTATTTCAGCCATTTAACATAATTAACTTTATTTGATATAATGCTCTCTTCAGTCTTTTAGACAAAACTCACTGTCTGAAACTAATTTTGGGAAAGGTGATTTGGCATCTAGCTTAACAAAGTTTAAAATAGATAGAGTTGCTATAAGATTAGTTATGTTAAAAATTGGACACAACCGGTACTGTCTGTGCTGCTGAATTGTGTCTGCAGCTATCCTCCTTGAGTCACTGAGAATGACTGATGAAACTGGGTAATTAAGGTGTATTGAGCTTTGCAACTATTTAGTGTGTTAAGCTGATCTGTTTATGATATTGTTTCTGTACTTTAAACTTGAAAATGTGTGATTTCTCAGTCACATTTGGTGGTATATTATCACTCATTATAACGAAATCTGAGTTTTAAAAGTACAGGTCTCTTGCTTGTATTACAAATGGCGGCATTTTACAAAGGTTATTGCTTGAAGATTTTTAAAAGAGTTTGAACAAAATCAAGCCACAGAGTTTTGGCTTTTGTTTACGTGAGCAACTTGCTACTTTATGCGGGTTTTTGATGAAGAATCACAAGGCTTAAAAATACCCCCAAACCATTTATTGAAGGACCGTGCATTATTTTCAAGCATCTTAAGCATCTTCAACTTTTTAATTAGAAGTTTAAGGATGGTACTGAAATTTGGTGTTGTGAAATACATGAGACTGTTGAATACTGATTATTGATTGCAGTGCATCCACCAGTCCAGATGTATTTTTACATTAAAGGTGATTATTAAAGATGTTCTAGCCTTTCATATACACTGGTACAGTAAAAAGATCAAAGCCTTCGTTCTGATTTAATGCTGATTCAGGAAGTAAATGATGAGGAAATGTTTGATTCAAAGAACACTTTCTGAGCACTCTTGCCAGGCAATTGTTTATGATGCCATGAATGAACAATTTAATGGGAAAACTTTATTTTGGACTAAACAGGGAAAAAATGCAGTGCATTTTGAATGAGGTTTCAACCCAGCCCCTTACTTCTCTTTTTATGGGTTTTGAAATTAACTTGGAACAAAAGGAAGTGTAGCCAAACTTCTGTGGAGACATTGACAAATAAATGTTAGGGTTACTCTCTTTACGTAAAACTTGCAATTGTAAGCAAACACTGGGACTTGCAACAACTATTTTAATCGTAGTTCTACACCACTCAGTCTTAGTTTTTCTTAAGAATTTCATTAGTGTAAGGATGGTGAGGCACTGGAATGGGTTGCCCGAAGAAGTGGTGAATGCTCCATCTCTGGCAGTGTTCAAGACCAGGCTGGATGGAGCCTTGGGTGACATGGTTTACTACTAGGTGTCCTTGCCCATGGCTGGAGGTTGGAACTAGATGATCTTAAGGTCCTTTCCAACCCAAGCCCTTCTGTGATTCTAAATCTTCATATGAATTTCTACATGTGTACTTTTTGGCATCAGAGACTGCTGTTCTTTCTGGTTTTTACTATGGACAATCATGTATTAGGAGAATTAACATTATGATACTGAGAATAAACCCAGCAATAAATAATAAATTAAAACCAAAAAGGCTTTCATGTTTACATGCAGTGTAGCCTTAGATATTTCATAGGCTATAATGTAGGTCAAAATCGATAGATTACATTCTTACGTTCTCGTCAGTATCAAAATTTGGAGGATGCTTTTCCAAGTGCTCTGCTGCAGCTTCCCACCCCTCCTCTTTGGGATGGAACCCATCCAGGACAGACCAGCTGGTCTGCAGGGTTGCTGCGTGTCCAGTAGAGGGAGCGTGCTAATGCAGAAAAGGGAATTGGTGTCTTACTGCACGCTTTACTTTGAAAAGCTTGTGTTCTTAAAAATACACAACTAACTAAAAAATGCAGTCTAAAGTGTGAGTCTGAGCATACTGGTTGGGTTGTTCCTTCATCTCTTTTAATGTGGAAAAGCATCTTACTGAAAACTCATTTCCAGTTTAACGGGAACTACAAACTATAACATAAACAAAATGACTTGTTCTGAAAATAGAGCTGTTAGCCAAGAATTTCTCAAGGAAGATAAAACTGAGCTAAACTATTCACTGATGATACTGGCAAATGAAAATGCAAATCTGTTTAATAAATTGTGCCAATAAGAGACAGTTGGTAGACATCATAGACACAGTGGAAGGTCAGAGTTTGTTGTAGAAAGAATCAGATTGTATTGATCACTGGAATATATCTGGGAATAGGATGACTGTAATATAAAATCCAAGCTCATGAACTAGAGAACTAGGGCCCTGCATCCTGGAATATGTCTGGACATCAAAACAGAAGTTAGGCACCAAATATTTTGCAAGTTTTTGGGACAAATAATATATTCTGCATGGAATTGGAGGCTCACCAGCTTCATGAAGGGGAAGGACTTAAACGCGTTAGGCAGTTGCTGGATGGTGACAACAGCAGAGCTCGATGAGGAACTTTTTTGGGTTTTTCATGTAGCTGCAAAACTTGAAGTGCTGGCTCAGCACAGGCATTTGGAGAGAGCATAAGGACAGAAACGAGCAGCTAGAACTGGCAGAGTGATAGATAGCCTAACTGGTATCGCCTCTGTGTGTCTGACTGGCATCATAAGACGCATCTGGGCAAAGTATTTGTGGTAGAAAGAAGTATTGATGCAGTTTTACAGGCTTAGTTTACAGGTCTGTCATTTGGAATACTGGAAAGATGGCAGTGAATGGAAAAAAGGTACAGGAAGATACACAAATTTTAGGAGATCAAGAGCCTTTTATGGGAAAGGAGACTGGGAAGACTTGGGTTGTGATTAGTCTGGGGAAAGAACAGTGCAGAAGAGATGCTTTTACTGTCTCTGAATAAACAGGGATAAATACAAAGAGGGAGAGCCTATATTTAGCGGAAAAAAAAAAAGCTTTGGCAGAACAAACTACTGTGAAGTGAACAAGAATGTGTTTAACATGGAAATTCCAAGAATATTCATAATATTCATAATTAGCTGAAAGAGGTCCTGGAATAATTTTCCATTAGGATTTGTGAGGGCAAGAATCCCTGGCTGCATAGGACTGAACTTGAAAATCAATAAAGGGGATTATATGCAAGCAGATGTATGTTGAACTAGGAATCCTTATTTTTCCCAGTCACATGTTCCAGTGCTAGGATGCAGTTATCCCCTATGAAATTTATGAAACCTGAAATCTTGGCTCTGTAACGTCAGTAATAAAACTGTTACTGATTGTAGTGGAGCTAGGATTTCTCTCGGGGCCCTAGAGAGTATGAATAGTTTCAGGAGTGATGTGTGTGTTGAGAGCACTTCCTGTGATTTCCACTTCAGCCTGCGAGGTCCCCAAGGCAGGAGAAACAGTGTATTTCCATTATGAAAGAGGGAAATGGAAAGCCCAGAGTTGTTCGGTATAAAATAGATCCAATCTCTATACCAGGTTTAACTGCAAGAGTGTACACAAAGGGCTGGTGCTTAGTCAAGGGCACAGCTGAGAACAGGCTGAGAACTGCGTGAAAAAGGTATGGTGAGCTGAGTGATATTAATTGTAGTACTTGATGATAATAGCCTTCACTTTCCTTCAGGCTGCAAAAGAAGAGTCTTGATTCTTCAGTCTCTAGCTGGCCATAAATTATATTAGTCTTCCCATAGGGAATTTCAGCTGATGGATTTTAGTGTTCTCCAATCTAGGACACTTGAAAATGCTTTAAAAATCTCTGGAAAATCCATCATTTGATTTTAATTAATTTTTATTTCCACATCTTAACTTGATAAGCAACTGAGAAATATAATATAAAATGATGAAAGAAACATACATTTTATTATCTTGAATTTCTGTGGCATTTCTAAACTGCTTAAGGACCTATTAATTCTAAAAATAGTTCCTTTGTTTTAGACCAGGTTATCGAAAATCCTTATGATCAAGAAGGAACACATCAAACAATTGAGAGAGATGAATACAGAAGCAGAAAAGCTGGTGAGAATGTTCTCTTTTCGGTTCTTAAAGCAGGATATGCTTTAACAGCGAATGCAAATAGATATAATTAAAACTAGAGTCTAGATAAAATCTATATTTTACTGCTTTGTATAATGTGAAAATCTTTAATTATGTTTTTTAAAGACAAGTCAGAGGTCAGTTGTTTCAAATATGATTCTCCTTTGAAAGCATTATGCTTTGGAAACTGATGAATGCTAACATCAGTAATGTCAACACGTAAGTTGTCACATATAGAAAGGAAACACTATGCGCTTTGAGAATCTTGGGTACAAGTTTATATGGCAAGACATTCATCATAATTTTATTTTGTGGATAGTAGATATTTATTTAGCTTTCTGGCCAAAACAATATCTCAGTTCAGAGATTTTTCTATGTAAAGCTCTGAGTGCCCTTCACAGGTATTTAAAATGACAATACCAGAGCAGCTAGAGTATAATTAGCAGCAGCAGAATAGTTTTTTCTTGCTAGGCTTTATCTAATCATCAGTCAGTAAATCAAAATGATAAGAATGCCTCTCCTACCACCCATGGCTATCAATCAACTTGAAAGTGGAAAGCTATCAGTCTCAACCTTCTGCTAGCAACCATTCAGACAGCTGTCTCTAAAACGTGCAGACTGAAGGCTGAAGGTTTGTGGAGAGGAAGAGGAGGCCTTTTTATGTATCAAAACCGAAAAGCTGATTATTTTTTTTTCATGTAAAATACTTGAATGTTGAAGGATTTGATTTACTGTAAGATTTCCCTCTTTGTCCCTTCAGTGATCATGTGCACAATGTGCCTTTTTATTCTGCTTCCTACTGCCTCATCCGTAGGTCTCTGTAATTTTCTTCTTTTGTGCTGTGATGCTGCTCTTCAAAATCTTGTTATCACTTCAGGTGCTACATTATTTTTTCCTGTCCATAAAATGTTTTGTCTTTTAATTTTGCATATTAATGATAGATATAAAAAAGAAGCAAGATTAAAACATACCATTGCAACCTATTACTAACTGAAAAATTACCAACTTTTCATAAAAGAAACTAAAAACCTTTTTGTTTTTATTGAGATACTAGTACTTTTGCATAGATAAGGAAATTCGAAGGAATGATAGTAGCCTTCCTCTGACAAGAATCCGGATATTGTGTCACTCAGCTATTGAGCCACAAGTTAACTGTATTGTTGTTTTCCTTGATATTCAAAAAAACAGAACAAAAAAGCAACAGGGAAGAAGGGGATCTAGAAATAAATATCAATTCTGATCTATTTCAGCTCAGTTGTAGCCTGCGTAAGGACTTTGAGATACTTTTGAAATTCTTCCCTTGCACTGTTTCCTTTGTAAACCAGCAATCATAAAGCAACCTCTGTTGCTTTTCAAGGCTGTCCTGATAAAAATAGAAGACGTGATACCTTCCTATTGGGCTGTATTCTTAGCCTGTCTTCTAATCCTCTTTGTCCCTTGGAAATCCCATCTACGTTTGTGCCACTGAGTGTCTCCTTTAAATCGCTTGTTTCTCCTTTAAAATGTATCTCCTTTGAACAAGAATCTTTTTCTGGCACCCATCCACTTGAACATCAATAACATATATGAACATGAATAAAATAGTATCCTCCGAGTTCATTCAGGTGGAGTTTCATTGTCAGACTTTGATAATAATTCATACAATTGTGATTTGATAGTTGTTAGCACAACAGCACTGTTTGGTTTAGAACAATCTTTTTGTGGAGGCATTTTTTTAATGACTGATCCAATACAGAAATAAATGGAACAGACCAAAATCAGAACTGAATGTAGTCCGTTATTATCTGGCAGTAAAAGTAAACATACATGAGGCAGTGGATGCCTTCAGAGGAACTATTAATACCTACAACTGCACATTTTCCACTTCATTTTTTTGAAATGAGAACTTATTAATAGTAAAGCATCTTGACATCACTGTACTAGTCTTGGTTGCAGGCTATAAACAAGTTTCCATGTACATAATACAGTAAACACCTTAATGATAGCCATTTGGATAAACAAATAGAAATATACGCCTATATCAAAAGATATAAATATACAGTATTGCATTAATTTTAATAGGCTTTGTCTTTTCCACAGAAATCCTATTCTATGCCAATAGGCATTGAGTTTCAGAGGAGATACGCAACTATTGTTCTAGATCTAGAACAACTGAACAAAGACTTAAATAAAGTTTTGCATAAAGTTCAACAGTATTGTTATGAGGTAAGATTTTGCTGGAATCTGTATGTATTTGTTGGATTTGCTTAACCTAAGTACCAAAAAAAGTCAGAATTTCCTGGGAATAAAGTGTATGTAAGGGTCACTTTGAAATTAAACTAGCAGTAGCTGTATTGGATTCCTTCTTTGGGTTCCTTCTTTCTCTCTGTCTCTGCCTTTGTCTCTGTTTTACCAGAATGCACCTTTGCTGATGCCAGTGGCCCGTTTTGAAATGCATACTTACACATAAATGAATTAAAAAACACTGTGTACTATACACCTGTGAACCCTCTCTTAAATCATTTGTCATTTCACACATACATCAAACACAAAGGAGATCTTTACTCTTAATTTCTCTTTGTTGTATCTGTGCAGCTTGCTCCTGACCAAGGCCTCCAGCCTGCCGACCAGCCAACAGATCTGAGGCGTAGGTGTGAAGAGGAGGCTCAGGAGATTGTCAGGCAAGCAAATTCCTCAACAACAGGACAGCTTTGTGTTGAGAGTGAAAACTTAACTGATCTTATCTCTAGACTTACAGCAATATTACTGCAAATTAAGGTAAAATGTTTGCAAAAATAGTTTCTCCCATAAATTACGTAGCATTAAAGCTCTGACAGCTTCTTTGTGCCGAACTGTGAGAACGCTTTTTGTTTTCTTCTCCTACAGTGTCTAGCAGAAGGAGGTGATCTGAATTCCTTTGAATTTAAATCACTAACAGATTCATTAAATGACATTAAGAATTCAATAGACTACTCAAATATCAGGTATTACTTTTTAATATTTAATACTTAATTACATATTTTGTGCCAGCAAGCCGTTCTTACTGTATTTTAGAGGTGAACATTGATTATAATTAAGATCTTTAATCTGCTAACTTATAGGAATTGTCCCATTTAATAGAGGGTTTCTTAAAGGAAGTGTAAAATTAGCAGTTTTCTGTTTGAACCTATCAGTGAAGTAACCTGAGTAGGAAAAAAAAGTGCAGAATTGATGCAGCAACAAGTGGACTTTCTTGTTCTTCAGTCACTTATGACAACTAATAAGTTATTTTGGAACACTTTCAGACTTCGAAATCCCACTAGTAAGTTCTTTAAACCACAAAACAGTACATTTTCAGTATTCTTTTTGCATTGTTACTCAACCCTTTATCTGTAAATACCAAAAGCTGGCATATGAGACAATTACAGCTTCTGACCAGCTTCCGTTAGCAATATTCTAAACCAAGAAACAGAAGAACAGCCATATTGTGCCAGATCAAAGGCCCATCTACACTAGATGGGCCATTTTTCAGCAGTTGTCACAAGCAGATGCCTAAGGAAGCACTGTAAAAATAGCAAGAATGTGGGGATACTTGTCTGGAGCACACTGCAGCCTCCAGCAGGAGTGACCAGGATTTTATATGTATAATTATAATGCTACTAAATTACACAATTTGGAAAATTGTATCTAAACGCTAAGTATTTCCTTATACTCTCCATACTCGTATTGCTACATAATAATGGGAGGCTGCCCACATGAATTACTGGGTTTGGTTTTGTTTGCAAAAGATAGTAGGATGGCCTTTTGGTTTAAGAATAATTCCTGAGAAATGCTGTTTTCTAGCATTTTTCAGTAGTAAAAACAAAGTTTCTCTATAATCAACACTGCAAATTGCACATTGGAATGGATTCAGCAAAAAGTTGAGCTACACTGTGAAGGTGATGATGTTTCCATCTCATTGCACTTATTTTGGGCGTTTTAGCATCTCTTAATAATATTTTTATTTGAACAACTCTGGCCATGTTAAAGTCATCTTTTAAGTACCCAAGTCAGTAACTCTGCTGATTTCATGCAGCTGTTTGTGCAAATACTGTTTTTACATATATCTCTATCAGGTTGCATTAGTGTGTACTACTCTAATTCACCTGAATTTTTGTATTGGGTGTGTTCGTACCTTGACTTTCACTGTGGAAATATTCAGATACAACTCTTAAATATGGGGTTTAACACTTTCTTTTCCTCCTCCTTCTTCTTTTCTTCCTGTAGTTGTTTTCAGAATAACGTTGAGATCCATGTTGCACATATTCAGAGTGGTCTGAGCCAGATGGGAAATCTACATGCTTTTGCAGCTAATAACACCAACAGAGACTGAACATTTTCCTTCAAGAGTACAGCAAGTAGTTCTGGAAAATCCTCTTCCTTTATATAGGCTTCACCAAATATCCTAACTGCCAGAAGATAAGGGAAACAAAAACCTCTCACAAAGGACTCTTTAAAATATATTCTATCTGCTTCTTAAGAAAACCAGCATTACTGGCCAGCATTACATTAGATTTATCCGTTTGTTATTCACATACAGTAGTTTTGCTAACTGGTAATCTCTTAGTAATTGCATTTATTATAATAAACTTGAGGACATACTTTCTTATAATTTGAACTTAAATTCAAATTAAATTGAATTTAAGTTTTTAAAAGTTCAGATGAATTCTGTACCCCTCTTGCTGTTGACTCTCCTGGTATGTTAGAAGTGACGAAGAGGAAATGGCTCACATTAGTAGCCACATGGCAGGTCTTTGTTACGTAAAGCTACGCTTCTGTGTAAGTATGAGAGGTGCCATTTCAGCCTTTGGGTAATGTGGGTACAACGAAGGCTGTGTTCCCCATCTAAAGAAGCAGCAGCAGGATACGGAACAGACAGCAAAGAGAAGCTGTAAACTTGAGGATGCTGGGCAGGTCTATCGATGAGTCAGTGACTTGTTGGAACTTTTAATTTATCGTAACTTATAGAGGGAGTCTGATGAAGGAATGTAAAAAATGTAACAGATAACTCTCCAGGAAGAGATTGGTGATGGCTTTTTACCCTTCACACGGGGCAAAGTAAGTGCTTTAGCTGGTATTTTCTATAAATGACTAGTTAAACAGACTGTTTTTCCAAATGTGTTTGTTTTGCACAATTTTTAAACGAGATGACTGGTTATCCACCAATACCCACCAGATACAGAAATACAAAGACTTTTATAATTGAAGATAACCAGGGAAGTAAACTGCAAACAGAAAAAGTGACAACCTGCCTACAGAGTACCTTTTGGAATGTTAATCTTGTAAAAAGTGTGTATTGGTTTGTTTAAATAGTCTTGTAAAGCTTCTGTGTAATGAATTGTTTCCAGATATGGATTTTCGGAGATAGCTGTAGAGATGGTTTTTTGATTCTTTTAGATGCCTCATTAAATGAGGTCTTTTATATGTTAATGTATAAAGAATATGTAAACAGGATTATTTTCAATTTTAAAATTTTGTATAGTTTAAAAATGCTTCTGTATTCTGTGTTGGTATTGTGCCACTGCAAAACTTTAGTGCAGAGTTTCTATTTAGCTAAACTTGTTCTCTTAATTAAGAGAAATGCATAAATCTTTTATTCTCAATGAAATTTGTAACTGAATAAATTGACCTATGAGAGTTGATATATTTCACAAAAATGCAAACTTTTTTGCAGATGGTCTCGGGTCATTTTTTTTTAAGAGAAGTTAAATTTAATTGCTGAGAATGCAATGTTATGAGGACAAGGTGAGTAGCTGTGTTTAAAGGTACTTAGGAACTTTGCAAGGGATATTGCAAAATAATGCTAAACACTGATTTTGCCAAGCTACCTGTGGAAATTTACCTCTTGTAACACAATAGAACACTGGTTTGTAATGACATTACCCATCATTCTGTGGTGTTACCCTCTGGTAAAGAATGCAAGCAGGTCACCTCCCACCACCCTTTTTATGTGCACAGAGAAAGGTGCCAGAGCCTAACTTCAGGCATGTAGGTTTAGTATCCTGCCAGTTTGGGGAGTGATGCTGCTGGGAACCTGCTTTTCATGATAAGCTTATGTCTTACTGGATACAGAATACATTGTAATGACCACCACACTCTAATGGTAACCCTGATCCTGTAGGTATGACAGGTTTTACATGTAGATTCTTAATCCATGAATTCCAGTGTGTTTTGTGGTGGTGGTCTTAATCACTGCAGGTCAGTATCACAGAATAACAGAATGGTCAGGGTTGGAAAGGACCTTAAGATCTCATCTAGTTCCAACAATATGAGGAAGGTAGGTAATTTGTGATAAGCATATCCATGTACCATGTACTTTCATATGTTGTTTGGCCAACTCAAGCATGCAGTGTGAACATTCACGCCTCTTCAAGAGGCTGCATTTCTTCTTGGTTACTGGCATGTTGGTCAGAGCTAATGTTGAGTTTTGATCAGATATACTTAACAGATATGACTGTTTCTGCTGAATGCGGCCTAAGCAAAGCAGGGATCTCAAGAACTCACTGCAACGACTGTAGTGCAGTTCAAGCCTGCAGAAGCAGAACAGGTTAGTTTGGTTTCTTAGTCGGTAACTTGAATTTACCCTGTGCCCCCAAGAAATTATCATCTCATTTTCTGCCTCCTGTGCATGCTTCTCAACCCCTACAAAACAGCTCCTTAGGCACCCATGCCCGCTTTGTGAGCAGATGAACTTAATTTGTTTGCTGGAGTTTACTTCCATGTTTTAAGGGCAGCTCTGTTTTTGGAGGGAGAATGTTAATCAGCAATCCTGCAATGGTACTTACCCCTCGAAGCCTGCAGTTCAGCCACGGCTCAGTGTCCCAGATGTTGCAAGCCCAGGTATGTTATGGTGTGACACAGACAATTCTGTACATCGGTAACCTTATTCTGTGGGGCAGGATTCTCAATGCAGGGTATTCCTGCCACCAGTGCACAGGTCGTGTGTTCTGTGCTTCCAAGCCTCATGGCATTCAAGTGCTCTTCTGTAACTGGAGTCTTACAACTGACTGTGAAGTACTACTTTGTAGGGAGGCAGAACTGACCTTACCCATAATACAGCCTTTCTAAATAAACTGCCTGAATTACTGGACAGGCTTCTGTTACTGCTGATTCTGGTGCTCTCAGTGCAGACATCCAGCCCACTACTGATCACAGCAACAGCTTCTCTGTGTGTAGTCTCCAGTATTCTAATTCAGAGCTAAAGCATCTTTACAGTGTTGACAAAATACTACTACTGTCTGTCATTTAACATTACCTTTGGGTTAAGTGGCAGAATTGAGGCTTTTGTCTCAGCAAGACAATGATTTGAGGGTTTGCATTTTGTTAAGCCATAAATTCACATTCTCATTCAGGGGTGCGGGTGGTGGTCTAAGCAAATACCAACACAGTTTAAGGCATTTTTTGTAACCTGTCCTGCAGGCACCTCAGGTCTCTTACGCATGGACTCCAGACGTGGCTCTCCAGGACCTGGGAAGAGAACCTGCAGCTGGGGTATCTACAAGCATCTGCTCCCTACCCCACCTTGACCAGGGTAAGAAGCCCTGTCCCTACCCCAGGTTCACACACAGGCTTACACAGGGAGCAAAAATGTAAACCTTTATTATTGGGTTTTCTTCCCCTCAGTCAAAATATCCCTGTCATCCATCCCACTCTTAAGACCAGCTCCCACCCCCAAAACACAGTGGGTTCGGTTAGCTTGTTTGACTAAAGAAGATAAAATAGAAATACAAAACGTGCTGATGGAAATCTTTACATACAGTGTAAAAAATATGCCCTCAGCTGACGGACCTGACCCGTATCTCCCTTAAATAAATAGGTGAAATCAATTACCACCGGATAAAGTGCACAGTCGCAGAGCAGGGGTGAGGTAGCGCGGTCGATGCCCGCTCCCCGCCCGAGCAGCGCACCCCAGGATGGGGTCCGGGAGGGGAGAGCTTCGCTTCAAGCCCGGGGGTGTAGCTTTAACCCCCGACCCGGGCGCTCAGAGAGCTCGGAAGGCGCCGAGCGCGTTCTCCTCCCACTCGGAGCCCGACTCCGAGTAGCCGCTGGTGTCCTCTGCGTCCGACACGGGCGAGTACTGCCCGCAGAAGGCGCGGCCCGGCGGGTAGGGCCCGGCCGCCGGCGACCCCGTGAAGGAGGCGGCCTCGGCCCCGCCGGGCTGGAAACCGCCGAAGCCGGGGCCGGACGGGAAGGCGGCGGCCGGGGGCCACTCGTAGGGGGCCGATCCCTCCTCCTTGAGCGGGAGGAGCTGCGCCGCGCCGGGCAGCGCGCAGAGGGGCCGCTCCGGGCCGCGCAGGGCGGCGAAGCGCCGCGGCCGCGGGAAGCCCGGCGGCGGCTCGGCGGCAGTGGGGCCGGGGCCAGGCCGGGGCGGGCCCCGCTGGCGGCGGGACTTAGCGCGCCGGTTCTGGAACCAGACCTGGGGAGAGAGGGCGGCGGTGAGGGCGGGCAGGCAGGGACGGCCCCCCGGCGGCGCGGCGCGGCCGGCGCCCCTCACCTGGATGCGGGACTCGGGAATCTGCGTGGCGTCGGCCAGCTTCTCCCGCAGGTAGATGTCGGGGTACATGGTGTCCTGGAACACCAGCTCCAGCGTCTCAAGCTGCGCCGCCGTGAAGCTGGTCCGCTTCCGACGCTGCGAGGCAGCCGGCGCACCCTCTGACGCCTCCGCCGGGGGAAGCGCCCTCAGGGCGGGCGAGGCCGAGCCGGGCCCGCCGACCCCCGGCCACCTGCCTGCGGGAAAGGCGGGCGGCTCGGCCGGGGGCTCCCCGAAGCGCAGCGCGGCCATGGCTGCGGGCCAGGAGGGGCTCGGGCTACCCTGCTGCCTTTATAGCCGGGGAGGGGGTCTCCGCAGGGGCGGGGGTTCCGAGCGGGGCGGCACGGCCCCGGGAGGGGAAGGGGAGCGCGGGGGGCCGGGACACCCCGCCGGGTGCTTGCTGGTGGGGTGCCCGCTTGGGGTGGCACCCGTGGGTGGTGGCCCCCGACGCTCTGCGCGAATCACCAGCGCAGAGCAGGGTCTGCTTGGTGTGTGGAGGCTCGAAGCCTGGGTTATGCCTAACACAACACCTGGGCCCATACAGTTACTTTGTTGGCCGCTGGCGCGGAGGAGGGTGTTCAACAGCAGCTGTCTGCTCTGGCGAGGGAGGGCTCCTGCTCCCTCATAGTGTGAGACTCAGAGTAAACAAAGGTTATCTCTTCCCGCGGCCGCTCTGTTGGCAGCGCTTTGCTGTGAGCTGCGCAGCCTCCTGCTGTGCCTGCTGCGAAAAAACATCTCTTTCAGATGCGAGTTAAACGCACCTGGGGAGCCCCAGCGGCTCAGACCGGGCAGAGGTAGACGCTTGTGGCATCCCCTTGCCAACGTCTGCATGTGCCTACTCGCACAGCCCTGGCGCTTCCGCGATAACCGTTTCCCAGCTGGAGAGGTCTCGTGCTGAAACGTTACCCACACGTTCCAATGGGATGTGCCTGACGGTCACTAACGCGCCTTGAAAAGGGTTCGCTCCCGTTTTGCTTTACAGGAATTGGGTGAAAAGTGACTTTATACAAAAAAATGGTGTTTTGATCATTAAAAGCCGTTTTTAACAATTCCCAGTGCATCCTTCCGCGTTTACATGTGCAGCAATCCGTGTGCTTGCACTAATGAAGCTTCTGGGTCGTTTGTTCCCACAATAATGGCCTGTGGAATGCAAGTGAGGGTCAGAAGCATGAGACTTGTGCAGGGTTCTCAGCAGTGTAATGAGAGGGCATGGGTGATGCAGGAAGTATGGACAGCAGCATTTTAGGGTTCAATAAAAGACATGGGGAGGATTGAGTTACTCTGCAGATTCTGTGCAGATTTAGAAGATGCCACGGGTGGTGCCAAAGGGGAATTACTCCATATTACATTTATTTGGTGAGTGGTTTGCTCTGTTTTATGTATCTTTTGCTGAAAAACATAAACAGACTTTTCTTCCCTAATGCAGAATAGAGGTGGCATCCTTTAGGTTTCTGGAGGATTTAATCCTGCTTTGAATTATGCCCTTACAGGGATATTGACTGTATTGTCTAGGGTTTGGTAGAGATGGATTAAGTAGCTAGACAGAGCACAGCTTTTTCAGGGAAATGTGAGATTTTCACACAAGTACCTGTGTTGTTTTTCTTCTGAGCAGCAGCAGCAGCAGCCCAAGCTCAAGTAGCTGCTAGCACCACAGGCCCCCCACTGTTCATCCCATCCTGCTGCTTTCCCTTTAGCCAAGTGGGTTGCTAAGCTGCCTCTGAGTTCGCAGGGCGTGATCAGAGAACTAATTTAAGTTAAATTAACTGTACAGTAACAACAGGGTTCTCTGTTTTCCTCCAGGCCTGGATTCCCTACCATGGGTCACTATGTGGATGGCTGTACAAGCAAGCGGGCACTGCCAGGCAGAGCAGGAGGGAAATAATGGGATCCCATCTGGGAGTGCTTCTGGGATGCTACTGCCTGGATCTGATGCTGAGCTAGAAGAGGACAAAACAGAGACAGGCTGTTCAGGAGCATTGTGGTTTTCATTGTCAGACTTCCCAGTAAGACAACTACTTTATCGATGTATGTTGAATCCATACTCAGGAAAGAGTGAGTACTGGGAGCTAATAGACCTATTCCCAACTCATAAATCTGGGAATGGGCTGGCTCTTTGATCTCTGACTGCTGTGACATCCTTCGAGCCAAAAGCCTTCCTAGTTCCCTGGCAGTTTACGGTATCGGGGGTGTTCCAATAGCTGTCTTGTAACAGCAGCCAACATGCTTCCCCTGATGAGGAAATGAATGGAGATGTTTCCCAGCCCTGAAAGCTGTCATTAAGAGACATAGGTACAACAGTTACAGACCAGAAAGAAAACCCCGAAAAGTCCACTTTACAGTTGCAGTGTAAAAAAAATAACTTCTACATACTAAACTTTGCTGCAGTAGAGCTTGTATAGGAGTGCTCTGACCACCAGTACTGCGATACAGAATAGAAAGGCGGTGTTTTTGCAGCTCTGTAGGACAAGCTGGGTGAACCTGTGCTACTGTGACTGAATCGTGTGTCCAGAATGCTCAGTGCCCTTAATGCAGCCCAGAATTGCACATACAGCCTCCAAGGCATGGGGTTCACTCTCTTGTCACTGAATTGCCCATCTGTGGACGATTGCACTTTTGAGCAGATGTTCCAGCTGTGTACTCGTGAGCAGTGGAGGCAGCAGTAGGTAGGCCTGGCTGTGCTGCCTGGCTGCATGTCTCTGGTGCTGACTTCTGTTTGCTTCCACTCCCTCTGCCCCAGTTTCCTTTTCTGGGCTGCTGTTTAACACTGGCATGTTGATCTACCTTGGTGGTGTGTCTTCTACATACCAGCAGTACATGCAATTCTGGAGCAAGACCAGAGCCCAGGAATTGTGTTTTCCCTTTCCTGTTGCTCGAAGCATTGCACACTGATTTCTTCTGTGGGATCCTGGTGGCCACCCTTCTGTATTGGCTTGATTTGAAAGGGATGTAAGGTCAAAGAAAGACAAGGGGGATAGTGCTCTAACTGTAAAGGAGTGTGCTGTTAGGTGGAGATCGGAGTAGGATGCTTTTGGCTCTTCCTACGCAAGCAGGACAACTTGAAAGACAGCTCTTTGCTTTCTTCTGCCAGTTCTCTCCCCTCCCAACGTTGGCACACCTCTCCACAGCTCCCACAGAATGTCATCCCACCGATGTGCTAAAAGCAATGCCTGAGAGGTGCTGCCGTGTGCCTCCTGCGCAAGGAAAAAGCACAGTGTCTGGAGTTTCTTTTCCTCCACAAGAAGTTTTGCATCCTGCTGAATCTCTTGTAGGCTGACAAGGAGGTTTCCAATGCCTTATAGGTGCCAGCATCTGCACGGAGTTATACCTAGGTAAGGTCTGGAAGCATTTTGGAAGACATTCAGACTTCTGTCCCTTCCTGTTCCACACACGTGCTTTTATTTGTGTCCTGCTAGGCACAAAGGAAGATTTTACTTCTTCCCTCAAAACACAGAAGCTATGACATAAGTCTAGAAGTGGCTTGCTTGTTAAAATTCAGATGGCTAAAATTGAGATAGCTCTCTCTAAGGGGAAGAGCAGGCTATGTATATAAATTGGAGATTACAACCTCCTTTGGAGTAATGTAATCACATTGATCTTCACCATATTTGCCAAGAGAAACGCTCCCTATGCTTTTGTCCATGCTGGGAGAACCTCTGTGCTGAGGTATCTGTGCTGAGGGGACTCTCGCAATATGAAATGTGCCCGTACCTGCATGTAAAATGGTTTTAAGCTTCAGGTGGAGATCATGCTATCACGTGCCATCCAAGACCAGGCTGGATGTGGCTGTGGGCAACCTGATCTAATTGAAGATGTCCCTGCTCATTGCAGGGGTTGAATTAGATGATCTTTGAAGGTCCCTTCCAACCCAAACTAATCTATGATTCTGTGTCACAGCTGCCAGCAAGGATAAGAAAGGCTCTGAGACACTGGGATTTTGGAGAAGGGGGAGATGGGCCCTGTGCAGAGCTTTCTGCCCTTCTGGCTTTTGCGTATCGAGCTGGGGGAGGTTCTCAGGCTGTTGAGGCCACAAAGTCGTCTTCTAAACGTGCAGATTGAGATCCTGCTTTACGTGACTCGAGGAGCTGGGGCTTGGGAAGCATCCCCGAACACATGGCAGGAGTAGGCGGCAGTGTGACATTCAGTCGTGTCTTTGCTGCCAAAACAAACGCACCCTTTTCAATAGCTAACACACACCAGCACTTCTGCTGCTCAGCCCTCGAGGGGGTGAGACACGATGGGGTTTGCCATGCCGTGGTTTGTAACCACTACTACAGCCTTTGCTGTGTTCAGGCTCCTCTGACTTGTCATGTCACTTTGGTCCTAGGACTCTGCATGGAGATGGCACTTGCACAGTATCATTTCATTCCAGGAAAGCTTGCTTTCTTTTTGAAGGTTGTCTTTAATGTGAATTCTTTGGTGTCTGAACCCAAGAGTGAAGCTTTTAATAGTGCAAATTTAGTGGTTTCTTGTCTCCTTGCAAAGACTTGGTATCTTGGAGATCTCTATTTCTACGCCTGTTTTAATTGAAACCATCCACCAAGTTCAAAGCCTATATTTGGAGCCTGACCAGAAAAGGAACAGTGCTCACACAAACCTGATTTTGGTAGCTTAGAGAAAGTTTAAGGAAAAACAAACTCACCTTTTTGCTGTTTAGCTGAAGTTTAAGTTGCATGAAGCAGCAATGCCTATAGAACTGTCTCACAACTAAAATTAATTGTAAACCAGACACATTTTTATGGTTGCACACATTTGCTTGCGTGGAAATGCCGTATAATTTCCAGCTTCTCTGGCAGGGACCCGATAGCAAAAGTCATTAATGCACGCTAGGCTTAGGTTCTGTGGGTTTTTTATTCTGCCTAAAAGGAAATCTTTAGATGAGTGCTTAATTTCCCTCCGATGGCTTCCAGTCACTGTGACAAAGCTCTTTACAGCCTCCAAATGCTTTTAGAGGTTTATCAGGTCTTCCCAATCTGCACACGCCAAGATCTACATATATCGAGGCACAGCCAGCCTTTTAGGTGGAGTTCTGAGGTCTCATGGTGATGTCATGTTTTTCATTTACAGTTGTCATTTCATAGTGCTTGTGTTTCTAGGCCTCATGACTATAACAGGGAAGAGCTTCAGAAGGTGGGTTGCCTATAGTCCTCACTTCAGCATCGTTTGCAGATGTCTTGAGGCCTGCTCTTGAGAGACCCGAGCTGCCTTGTCCATCTTGGATGTTCAGCTGCGTCCTTGAATGTTCCTCCTCACCAGAGCCCTGGCAGCGTGCTGAGGAAGTCCTCACTGTCTCACCCTGCACAGCACCCTCTGCTCCTAGGGAAGTCCCTGAGCGTACCCCATCCGCCCCTAAGACAGGGACCAGCACTGTGTCGAGAAGAGGGGTTTTGCCTTCCTGGTTAGCCCAGGAAGCTTATTTGATGTAGAGGGCTCCTTCTGCCTCCTGAATAGTGACCTGTGACCAAGCAGCTGGGCTGGACTGCTGTCAGGGCTTTTGTACCTCCAGATAAAGGCTACGTGATGGAGCCCATGGCACTGAGAGCGAGAATGATGTCAGAGCCTGGTGACATCAAACCCCACCACAGGACACTGCTCGTGCAGCCAGTGCCACCAGTTATTTCAGATCATAAAGTAATGGGCCAATCTTGCCCAACAGCTCTGTGCACAGATCTTCCACGGTGTTAAGATAAATGTGATGTGGCAAGCGGTTCTGTTCTATCTGAGAACAGAAATTTCCGCCTCATGGGTCGCGTACATGAAAGACTGTCTTACTGGGCTAGGATCTGATTGCATCTATGATGCATGATCTATTTTCCTTTGAAAATGAAACTGCTGTCTCTCTTTGTTTTTGTCAACAAGGAATTAATAGTATCTTGTGACTTCAGCCGTGCGCTTAGGAGGGGGATGTGACTTGGTGGTGTAAGCCATTTCCTGAGAGGTGTGAGACGTGACTTCAAGACCTGGTGGTGCCATTCGTGTATTCTGCTCGGAGGAGTTGATAAGAGCTTCAGACACACAGAAAGCCTTGAAGGAAGCGGCTGTGGGGGAGGCGTAAGGACCTAGAAAATGCATATGAAAAGATCAAGGGGCTGCATTTGCTAAATCCCAACAGGAACAGATCTGGGGCCAGATGCCCGGGTTCAGAGAGGACCCAGAGGTAGCAAAGGGGCAAGAGCAGATCTGTCTGGTAGCTGGCTCCCTACCTTCGGAGGTTGTGGAAGATCAA
Organism: Amazona ochrocephala; assembly: GCA_039720435.1. Taxonomy (NCBI): domain Eukaryota; kingdom Metazoa; phylum Chordata; class Aves; order Psittaciformes; family Psittacidae; genus Amazona; species Amazona ochrocephala. Next base: position 115,320,118 of record CM077878.1, on the reverse strand, counting down.
GGTTTGGGAGTGGGAGGGAGATAAGAGCAAATGGTGGGGGTAGGAAGAGGGAAAGGAAAGGGCGATAGGGAGAAAGCTACATGGAGAAAGGAGAGGCTGATGGAAAGGGCAGGGTTGAATTCAGACACACTTAAACTCCAGCCTGCCTTTGAGTGTTGAGATGCCCTGACAGTGGCAGGGTGCGTGTACCTGACTCTTGCTGTTGCCCCTGCAGTAAGCAGTCCCACTAACATTGCTGTGGCAGCAAGCCCTAGGCTTAAACTATTCCTTCTTGCAATGCTCCTCTGTGCCCTCTCTGATTTTACAGCATGTGGTACTGTGAGAGAACCTAAAGCTTCTACCTAATAGAGCTCATCACATTGCTTTGCTTACTGACATGCTCTCAACGAGGTCATACACCATTCTTAGAGATATTTTCCTTAACAAAGAACTTTATAACAACTGCTGATGCAGATGGTTGTATATATAAAATGACTAGGTTATGTGAATGCCCAGTATTGTTTAATTGATTTGCTGTACTAGCAAAGGAAAAAACTCTTTATCTACAGATGAACAAAAAAAAAACAAACCCAAAAACCGACAAAGACAATAAGGAAGAGCGAAGGAAAAAGACAGGGCCCCGTTTACCTCCTTTTCTTATAGCACCTGCATAGAGAGGTGGCTTTCCAGGGTGCAGCCAGAATACACACATGCAGCAGGGGTGGCAGGGGAGAACACATCCTCTCTTAATAGCACTGAATAACAGAAAGAAGAGCTCCAGACAGTCCCCTCTTTCCCTTTCTCAGGCTCCTTGGCCTTAGCAAGAAGTGCCAAAGCATTGTTTTGTACCTTTTCTTGGCAGACTCAAACCCTTATCAGCACTGTGAGGTCTTCTTTCTTCCTTGACTTGGTGACAGTCACGAGATTATCTGTTTCTGTCTTGAAGTGTTTGGTATCTGAGTGTGTGAGCTGCTGAAATGAACAGGTTTTTATGAGACTTTGATTTTGTTCTTTGGTGGTGGTGGGTTTTTTTGGGGGGGAATGTTGTTAAAGCTTACGTCTCATGGTTATTGAGAAAAGGATCCAAATGTGAGGCAAGTTTTACTCTGATGGTTCAAAACCAGAAGGCAATACATAGAATACATAGACTCAGTAAGGTCAGATGCCTGTTACAATAGGAACACATATCCACCGTCTTCCTCTACTGCTGGCTGCTCTGGTGCTATTAAACCCCACAAGTTTTCCCTCTCTAAGTGGCATGGACTGGAGATTTCTTCAGCTGTCTTTGCTGTGCCGAGGTCAGTGCTCTGGCTTCAATTTTGTCATTCATTCTAAATGTTTCCCCTCGTTTCTAGTTAGTTTTGGAGACAAAGGACTGCTGGTCGCTAATCTGCAACATGACCATTGTGGTTTGCTCTAGCATTCTTTTCTGGAGTGTTTCATTTCAAAGATATTCAGGCCTCTACAGTTTGGAAGATTTTCAGCTTTAACATGTAGATGAAGGTGGGAAGTTCCACCTGAGTTGGGGATTTGCAGTCGAGCAGTAAATCAGCAGTTTGGGGTGGTGGTAGCAGGGGAGTGCAGCGGTTACTATGCCATTTGATGAAGTAACACTTCCAATTGACTCATACTTCCTTGCTATTTAAAATCACACTGAAGAAAAGAGGGAAAACCACGCAACGAACCCAGTAGGCATTATTTCTGTGTGTTATCCTGATTCTTGTAAGCCCACGGCACAGTTTTCTGGTGTCTGACTCACACAGAAGCATAGAAAAGTACCTCCACCTTCCTCCCCCACTATCCCATCCTCCTGCCTCAACCATCCCAGATAAGCCATCCCATCTCATCCCACATGTTGCCTCACTCCTCTCCACAAGCGCACTCTCTAGGCCATGTCCCTGCCTCCCCTGTGATTCAAGCTCAGCTCCTCTGCTCTTAGTTCTGGCAGGGTTATTTTGTCCTGTTTGACTTTGTCAAGGGCGCACCCTTGTCACCTCCTCAATCTAATCCTCTCCTTTGTTGTCTAAAGGTCTTCCTCTCTTTTTTATTGATGCTTTTATCTCTTTCTCCATTATCTTTTAGTCCCCTTGATTCTTTCCCCTCTCTTTTGCATTTGACCGGGCTTGTCTTACACATACTATGTGTGGGATTTAAGACTTTCCTTCTGGACAGCATTTCTACTGTGCCCCCTTGGAAGTTTCTCTAGGCCGCTGGACACATGCCAAAGAGCAAATACATTTATTACTCCACATGAGACAAGTGCAATCCCAGATAGAGAGTGACTCCAGGCGGCAGTGATCTCTACTGCCGTTTTAGCCATCCCCCCTATCTTTACGATCCTCCTTTGCTGCCGTATCTTCACACTTGGTAAGCTGTCTTAAGGTCTTTGAGGTAAGAGAAGATATAAAGGAGTGATGAGAGTTTGCTGCAAGGCTGAGTGGTCAAAAAAGGGTACAGCAGTGTTGTAATGTAGGTTTCTATTTGCAGTTCCACTGCTGCTGTTGTCTTTTGTCCCCACCCTCAGGCTCACTGTCAATGCCTGAAGCGTTGGCTGTAGGCAAAGTCTTTATGCCAGTGGCTGGAAGTTGTGAAACTGGGCACAATACCACTGTCAACCATAGCATCACCTGGGTGGTTTGTACCTTGTGTGTCTTGGTCAGTGCCAGCACAGCAGCATTCGTTGTTGTCTAGCATCTCAAAAAGGCTGTATTGCTGTCAGATGTTGCCAGGATATAGAAGTCAGGGTCTGCAAAGGGCCGAAGTGAGGAGATAAGGAGTTTCCTTTGATTAATGTCTCGTTTGAACTGCCCTTCCTCCGTGTTTTGTATTTCTTACCAGATAAGGCAGCAGGAGTGCTGGCATGTACAGAGCAGTGCAGGAGAAGCAGGGACCTGCTGACACTGAGAATCCTGACAGACTGGTCCTCCCTGCACACAGAGCTTGGGTTTGCATCTCTTCAGACAAATGGTGATCTTCCACTGGCTGCACGGAGCAGGCTCCTCCTTCAGGGACCAGGATAATTTCTACCTGTGAGACATGAAGAGCCACACAGCAAACCCCTGTATGTTGCGCTCTTCCCTCATCCTAACAAAGTGTCCAGACCTCCTTCATCTCAAAGGTGGTCTTTGCATTTCAGCTTTCCACAGCAACATGTTGCTAGTAACAGGGTATAGCCAAGCTTGGGCTGTCCAAACGTACACATCAAATACCACTCTTAACTTGCTTTGTTACTGAAGGGAAAGTGCATGGCATGCTGGCAGAGACACATGGGGTTGTTCCTAGAAGGTCCTTGTTCCAGAGCAGAATCAGTGCCAGCTTCCTGCTCTCCAGGCCATTAACTAATCTTACAGCACTGAAGCTTCACCAAATTCCTTTGGCTGACCAAAGTGGAATGGCTGGTTTCAGGTGAGAGTTTTACTTAGGACCATGTAAAATGCCTGTGCACAAAAATTGCTGCATCAGACTGGGTCACTGCAGGGCTGCCTGATCGCTTTTCCCTGTCCACACTTCCCAGGATCACTCCTCAACCTCCTGCCAGTGTTTTCAGCAGATGCAGACACCATGAACCACATCACATGGTAGGAATGATCTACTTTTTCTTCACAACAAAAGGAGAGCCACTCCTGTCTATGTCTGTGGGTCTGGGTTGCTGCTTTTCTCCATGTAAGCACAGAGAAATCATGAATCATCAAAGAAAGTGCTCTCTGGAGCACTTGCAGAATAGCCATAGTTCAGCTAATTGCCATTGTTTTTCTGCGTGATGTTCAGACCATTTGGGAATGGACCACTGAGCACAGTATGAATAGGAGGGGGAAAGCTAAGTATACCCTAGCTAGCAGTGCCTCAGATAGGCACAGCAGAAATGTACCTGCTTTGGCTGGCACTTCTTTGGTGAGGAAGTGCCTCCATTAGACCTGTTTATTGAGGGACTACATTAACAAAATACTCCTAGTGTGGCTGTTGCTATATAACAAAGTGTTATTTTGCACCTCCTTCCTGAAGGAAACGAGCAGTGCTTGTTAAAATGGAGATTTTTCTGTTAGAACTGTGTTTTATTACAGCGCAGAAGGGCAGAGGGCAGCACTGGTGACATTGTGGGGATGCTGTGGGGCACCGCTCTCACTTGCCCTGCATGAAGTAAATGGGCTACATGTGCCTTGATGAGATGGTGTGACACTGTCTGCTGGTCCCTTTGTGTAGTGCCAGTTAGGAGCACAGCATAAAGAGGGCAGCAACAACCTTGGGGTGAGGCTGGGGAGGACTTGTGTGGTTGCTGGTGTCACGTGTTGAAGAAGTTCGTGTGACATTTTGGAAGGGGGAAGGCAGTGCTGATCATTCCTGGCTGCTGCGCTTGGGTACATGCCCATGCACTTGGCTACGAGGATGGGGCATTTTCCAGCATAGAGGAGGCTTGTGTGCGTGTGGTTTTAAGGTCAAATGGTGCCATCACACCCGTGAGCCAGTAAACAGGTTGTGAGAGGGGCTGTGCCAGTAACTCTTGCCTGCGACGTTTTTGGCACGCCATCTAACTAGTGCCTGGGGAAGGCTCTCAGACTGCGGTGATGCTCCATCTCCTCACATGTTGCAGAAGGTAGGCTAGACATCCCTACCTTGGCTTTTTAAACTGGCTTCTTGCCAGGATGGTGGGTCCCTGCAAGATGAAACAGAGCAGACCAGGGAAAGAGTAACACGTGGACATTTTCCCATGAGGTCTTTTAGGATCTTAGGAGAAGCCATAGCTGAAAACCAAACCCTGTTCCATCATGGTCTCAGAGGGGAGGTGCAGTGCATGTGAAGGTGTGAAAGGTACTGCAGGAAGCCCAGGCCATCCCCATGGAGTATGCCCAGTAACATAGCAGTATAGATATTGAGACACCCACAAGCACAGGGTGGATTTAGAAGTTCTAGGGGCTAGAGCTCATACAATCGGCACTGGTGAAACCCCTGCACTAAACCTTCATTTGGCAATGTTTCAGTCTTCCTTATTTTATTGTACCCTAGTTTGCATGTCTTGTACCACATGAGCAGTCCCCTGAGCAGCACCCTTGAAAGAAATTGAGCCAAAAGTGTCTTCTGAATATCCCATGTGGAAGGGAACCAGTTACATACAGCAGTCACAGCGGCTGCTCCTGTCCTTATATCATCACATCTGTTGTCAGCCAACATATGATGATGGAAAGAGAAAAGGGAGCCTGGAAGGAACCCAGCCAGCAATTTGGATACTTTTGGGGAAAATACTGGATTAGTAGGTGTGATTTGAACTTCACAGGCTGGTATCTTTGCTATCTGGACGGAAATGCCAGGCAGGAATAGGGAAGAAGCACACGGTGTATCTCATCCTGTATCTCTCTAGCAGGCAGGGGAAGTATGTGGTTTTTTACATGCTATATTAGCTCAGGTGTGTTCATGGAGCATTGCAGTGTGGAGGGCCATGCTAGCCCAAACTTCTTCCTTAGTCCCTAATCCCCTCGTGTTAGCTGCAGACATTGCAGCGTATAGGCAGGAGTTGCTCAGAATTGGTGTGGCAAGTCCCCATCTTCAGGTTTATGGGACTTGTTCCTAAACTGTTCTCCCTTGTGCTACTGCAGAAGGTTCTCAGGGCAGTGGTGTGCCATGCTGCGAGCATTTAAAGCAATGCAGGGGTTCATTTGGGAGGTCTGTGCTGCAGGTGTCATTCTCAGGGACCATTATCCTCAATACCCTCGAGTTCAGGATAAGGTTCCTCCAAACTCAGTTTCATTATTTTCTTAACAGTAAGTATGGTGCAGAGCACTCTCCTGGAAGCTCTGCAAGCTGTTGGTCTGGTCTAGGAAGGCATTTGGGGGTGTGGTGCTCCTCACCAATGGATTTTACCATGCAGCTGCTTTTACACAGGTTCCCTAACCCTAACCCTGTGATGCTCCTGCATCACAGTGGCACTGGTGGTAGCAGTGTAGAAGCACTTGGTCTCTTTTGGCCTGGACAGCCATCTGTGAGGGACTAAGCCCTACAAACTCACTAGGACCATCACCACTGACCTGGGCCAGGTTTGAATGCTGGGTCCTGAGATGAGAGGTTTCACTCTGTTCCACTCCGTTCTCTCTTGCTTTCAAATCAGTCTTTCAAAAGCCTTTCTAATGGACTTAGAAAAAGAAGGAAACATATCCCCAGGCTTTTACCTCCATGCTGGCATCGCACTGCTTCCTGTGACCCTGTCTCCTCCCAGCAATGCATGGCTTTAAGGTTGCATAGGCTGGGTGGAATATATTTTAGAGCTAGACTCTATTTAGCCATGATGTCAACTGCAGCCAACTATAAAAAGCTCAGTAATGCTCTTTGGAAGTGTAACAGCTGCTGCTCTGCACAGTCTCTGGTGTATTACCAGTCTGCCCCACTTCATGTGCCCACAACCAAAATAAAACATTATAGCAATCATCTTATTATATAGTTCAAGGAATCTGGGACATGAGGTCCCCCGAGACCCGGAGGAATTCAAGGTTAAACAAACTGGGTGATTTCACACAGTTTGTTACTGGAAAGGTATTTTTATCTGGCTTTGCAATGTTGCCTGGCTTTCACCTAGCGCTTGACTATGTGCTGTCAGCGATCCCTACATAGTGACAACAGGGCAGCAGACCTCTCCTTTGGGCATTTCCACTGGTCGTTATTCACTTACAGTTACAATCTAAGCTCTTGCGTGGGGCAAGTCCAGCAAAGTATTATCCATCATATGAGACCTGGTTTTGTCCTTAACTAATTGTGGCCACATATATTTGAAAACAGGCTAACCAGGCCAGAATTTCCCATAACAGCAGGACTGTTTAAGAAAACATGATTTATGAATCTAGAACAAACAGAGAGAGGTGTCACTGTGAGGATAGTGAGACACAGGAGCAGGTTGAGGGAGACACTGGAACATGAACCAGAGAAGCTGTGGCTGCCCCATCCCTGGCAGTCTTCAAGGCCAGGCTGGACGGGCTTGGAGCAACCTGGTCTAGTGGAAGGCATTCCTGCCCATGGCAGGGGGTTGGAACTGGATGAGCTTTAAAGTCTCTTCTAACCCAAACCGTTCTGGGATTCTATGAAGTGAATGACAGTGGAACTTCATGTAGCAACGTGAGTGTCATGAGTGCCCAGTTTGCTATAGTGGTTGCCTGAAGTCCCACTGGGCTGAGCCCTGACTTGGTGGGGTCTATAGTGGGGACCAGTCAGCCCGAGGGACAGCACCCTCCTGCCTCACAGAGCCTGAGCGCCAGGTCCCTCCTGCATCCTGGACAAGACCACACAGTGCAAAGTGGCTGCGGCGCTGCAGGCAGGTTGGGTTTGTTTTTGTAGTGCAGAGCCTTTGTAGTGTGGGTGAAGAACAGCCTGTTCCTAAGTGATGTTTAAACTCCCGACATGGGTCTGAAGCAGCAGTGAGCTCACCAGTCTGTGAGGAAATGGTCGGCTGCCAGCATGGCTGTTACCAAAGGTGACGGGACAGTTGGGCAATGTGAGGAGTGATCTGGCATCAGGCAAAGCCACTGGGATGGAAACACATCCCGCATGGGACAGGCTCAGCCGTGACTCTGGGGACTAGTACGCACACACTGTATGGCTGTATAAATAAAGTGATGCTGAAGAAGGGTGACTTGTGTCAACAGGCAGAGATTAATTCAGTATGCTACAGCATGTAGCACTGTGCTCTCAGGTAAGAGCTGGCACATTTTTTGTGTCCAGCCATGTGTACACAATCGTATCACAGAGGGAGCTGAGTTGCTGCGGGGTTTAAGGTTGTGGATTTTTAATGGCACCTAGGAAACGGAGTACTGGAAATCCTTGAGCATTCAATAACTTCCCAGCCAGAGCCTTTATCTGTCCTCTAAAAGTCTGCAGATTATTTAAGTTTTCACTGTATCCCTTGATAACTAAGAGCTCAGTTCTTTAGATGTTGATCAGCCTCCATTCTAAACAGGGGCAGCTGAGACTTCTTGCAAAGCTTTTGTCTACATTTCTCTGAGGCATTGCAACAACTAAGTGGCTTCCACACTTCTAGAAGTAAGACTGGTAAATCATTGGCCATGAGCCCATTTGTTCAAAGAAGAAAAGAAAACAGTGCTGCAGTCCTACACGGGTGACAAGATGAAGCTGTCTGTCTCGTACAATAGCCATAGAAACCTCAGGCTCCTGGTGTTCTGACTCCATGGCTATGACTTTCCACAGTGACCAAGTAATTCATTTAATCCTGTCACTACCTCTTTGTAGAGCCTTGAAGCTTTAGGGTGTCAGAAGGAATCATCAAACTAACTCCTGCAAGGCATTAGAAGGCAGGATCTTGCAATGTGTCACTGGGGGAAAAAACAAACTTCTTTCAAAATAGATGTTTTCCTGCTAATATAAAAGTGAATGTGATGATACAGCTGACATCTGAATCAGGACCAGCGCCTTCCTGAGATGACTTTTAAAGCCTGGGGACTGGGTTTTTCTGTTGAAGTGATCAACAGTGAGATAACGACATTGTGCAGGCAAAGTGTAGTGAGGGGGTCGGAACAAATACCTACTGACCTGAGTGTGGCATCTTGCACCAGAGCGATAAGGTTCAACCAGCAAAGACTGCTGCTGCCCTCTTTGTGAATAGAGGGGATTAGCAAGAACCTGCTGTCTGTTGTGGCTATTGGGCTACTGGGCGCATTACTAGTGATGTCTGGGACTCCATCTGACAAAGAATTTCCTTCCCTGTGTTTCAGTCTGGAAAGAAATGTCAGTTGCTGTTGGGAACATCAGAGCCTATTCTCTAGCTCGTGTGGTTTTGCTGTTATGTAAAGGCTACTCAACGATTACAATAATGGGTACTCTATGGAGGCCTGTAATAGAAGCAACACTCAAAAGGAGATACTACATTCACATACTTTTCAGCCTACAGGTTTGTCTATACTGGAGATAGTTCTTTTTGCTGTGAGTGTCTTGGTGAAGTTAAAGACATGCTCTTCCTGCCTGTGTCTGTATAGCTGTATCTAAACGAGGGCTTTTATCAGCATGACTATGTCAGCAAAAGAGCCAGCTCTTAACTCACATAATTGCACTGGGAAGGCTCCTAAAGTGGAGGCCAGCATATACAGATCCTGCAGACGGAAGGAAGCAAAAGAATTGCTCCTTTTATCATGATAGCATTTCATCTCGGGGGCCTTGCGCTGGCTTTCTGAGGGTTGTTAACCTCTGCTATTTTAGGACTGGTGTGTAGGAGCACATCAGCACTGAATCAGGCATTCAGATCCTCTCTCCTGAGAATACAGTTCAGAAAGCTGGCTGGGAAGATGTAAACACCTTGGTTAAGCTTTTCCTTTGGGAATTCTTGCTCTGGTTTTCCCTGATGAAATTCCCTCACATACCAGCCATCCCAGACCCTGGCTTACATGAGATACATGATGAGGTCCCCAGTGGGTGAGTCCATGACTACTGTAAATTATATGTTAATATATAGGTCAGATTGGACAGGGCTCTGAGGAACCTGGCCTAGTGGAAGGTGTTCTTGCCCACGGCAGGGGGTTGGAACTGGATGAGCTTTAAGGTGCCTTCCAACCCAAACCATTCTGTGATTCCATGATAATATGTCATTACCCTCCTCATTCAAAGACTTCATTATCTTGCAGCAAAGCCTGTGAAAGGAAGAGGGTTCACGTCTTCCTAAACATAGGACCTGTTCAGCAGCAATTCCTCTCAAGCATCAGCAAGATACTAATCAGAAGGTGTGTAAATAAACAGTACACGTTTTAAGCCAAAGGGGCTGGGTCAGATTATGGGTATCCTGAATGTGCCAGTCTTGAACTCTGGCTTGATAAAAAATGAGGGCTGGGCAGCTTAAGGCGAACCTGCCCAACCCTCCCTTTGCCTTCACACTCATTCACACGGCTCTCCTCGCAGCCCTTCACCCTGACAGTTGTATTGACTCAATTCACTGTAAGAGTATTGAGGCACTGGAACAGGCTGCAGAAGGAAGTTGTGAATGCTCCATCCCTGGCACTGTTCAAGGCCAGGTTGGAGGGGGCTTGGAGCAACCTGCTCTAGTGTGGGGTGTTCCTGCCTGTGGCAGGGGGTTGGAACTGGATGTTCTTAAGGTCCCTTCCAACACAAACCATTACATGATTATGGCCATATTGCCACTGAAACCCAGTTGGATCAGAACACAGCCTTCTGCAGTGATCGGGAGAGGAGCCACAGTCTCTCCAAGAGGAACAAGCCAAGAAGAGGCACTGTTACTAGTGCAGCCTCTGCACAAACTTGCAGCGAAGGATCTTGCATTACTCTTCTAAGAAAGCATGTTACTCTTGCCTCCTGTGAGGACAGCCTCCTCACAGACAGACAGAATGGAAAGTCCTGTCTCACCTATTTGTCCTGTGCTGTCCATCAGGAAACTGGAGTGAGGAGGTTTTAGTTCAAAGCTTCCAGTTTTGCTCACCAGCCTCTCTGTCCATAACCTGCTCTGATTTTATAATCCTTGATGAGAAAGAAAGAGAACGAGAGAAGAAAATGATGTCAAAACACTGTTGCCAGGCTGATGGGACCTGTGTGATTCTCAGCACTTGTTCTGTGCAGTAGATTTCATTTGAGAGTTGTTGCCACTGCGAGCCACTTCCAAGGTCCACAAAAGCCACAGAGGAATGGAAGTCAAAAGATTCAGTCCCGCTGTGCAGGACCTGCCTCTGCACTAGCAGTCCACACATCAGAAGAAGTTGAAATTGCCTGCTGGAGTACAATTCTGCTCACACAGAATAGGGGAGATAAAAACATGCTTTATGCACTGGAAGGTTGTTCATTAGAGTGGAGGAGCACAGGTAGGGAAGCAAGCTATCCAGTGATCAGCAGGGTGGCTGGGCTGGTGTGGCTGCTCCGTAGGCTGCAGTCTGGCATTACAGCTGAGCTGATCTACAAGCTAGTTGCTGCCTGTTTCCTGTTTGCATTGCTTTCCTCGTATTGCATCTAATGGCTGTGTGGCCAGAGGGCGAATCTGTTCCTCTGGCCAGTAACAGCGGTGAACCAACCGTGCCATGAAAATGAGGAGTTTCCAGCCAGATCAGCCAGCTGAATCAACTCACCCTGAAGCCACCCCATTGCTAGGCTCAGCACAAGGGAAAGGGCAGGAGAACGCAGCTGTGTGTGGAGAACATCCACCACTATTTGGCATTAGCTCATGACTCTAACTGCAAGCTACCCAAAAAGAAAACCTGCTCCCATCCTGTTTCCCATCCTGCCTTCCTGCTGCTGCCAGTGCTCTCCTGACCCCTTGGTGAACCACGCTTGCTCTCTATTCCAGCAGAGAATCAACCTAGGAAGCAAATGGTGGTTTGCCTGTTTGATAAGGTGACGGAGATTGCTGAGAGGTCCAACGAGCCAAAGAGCTGGCAACAAGGATGTTGATGGGAGTGTGTGGGGTGTGACTGGGAGCAGACTGGGGCAGCTCCTTCTGACAGCAGCCATTGCATGAAAACTCATTCTTAATTTAACCCAAAGCAGGAGAAATAAAACCTAAATACCACCACAAAAAGTGAGCCACAGATGGGAATCAGCTGCATGCTCTCCATTAAAGAGTACACCTGATGATTAGATGAGGAGGGACAGGTTTAACATGTGCTTTTGAAAGGTACGTTATCCTGCTTGCTGAATGGAAGGAGTGACATGAATAGCACCATGTCCTGCGCATATAGCCCTGCTCTTCCCAGGAGACAGGCAGGAGGATCAGCAATTTCACAAAGAAATCCCCCTTCTGCCTATCATTTCCCATGCCTCTGGGCAGCTTGGAGGCCAGAAGGTAGATACCATTCGTTTGAAAATGAAGCCAAAAGGAAAGGACACAGGAGGGAAGAAGCTGGTAAACAGCACACCACAGAAGAGGATGTGTCTGGAACACCAGAGCTCAGGGCAAGGCTGTGCTATCTCCTTTGGGGACCCGTCTTAGTTGGGGTCAGACCCTGACCCAGAGGCACCACTCCCTTCTGGAGGTGTTTTAAAAGAGCATCCATAGGTGCTCTGCATTGACAGGGATGGAAATCATTCATATGGCTGTTGATTCACAGGTTCCTTCTGGGCAGATAGCCAAAAATGCAGTTGCTAATTGCATCCATTTCCCTGTTCTCTCTTGTGTAAAATCACTTTATTAGAGGAGTTGGTTAAATTCAGGAAGTGCTCCAATTCCTGGCCCTATCTTGTTTAGCAAAGACTCCTTGATAACGGTGCTGCACTACTGCTCTCAGCTTGTATGCCTGTAAAAGGTGTGATTGTTTGCACAGTTATGCTGCTGCAGATTCAGTCGTATCAGCAGAAGATAATAAAACTGATACCACTTGTTTTATCAGACTGAACTGTTCTTTTATGACCACCTGTAACTGTGTCCATGCTATGGGATGTTTGTTGCCGGTCAAAATGAGAATATTTAGTGAAGATGGACTTTAGCACGTATATGTTTCCTCAGGAGTTGCTCTAGCACTCTGTCAATAAACCCCATTTTGTTTGCTGACATGGCTAAAAACATATTGCCAGACCCTACACCCAATTAACTGCTACTCTCTACCTCATGGAATCATTTATGAAGTCAGTGTCACCATAAATGCAAGGTAGCAGCACAGTGAATGGTGTTAGCTCCAAAGCAGACAACTCTTATCCACCCTGCTGCAGAGAGGGTCCAGAAGGACCCTCATGTCATCTGCAAAACTGCAGCTGTACTACTGTCAATCAGAGTTGTCCAACGGGACATGAAGCACACGGCGCTGTTTGCTGTTGGGTGCCAGGCAAGATCAGACGATGCTTTAAAGGAGGAGGAGAATGGGGTTGTGGTTATTTCCAGGCATCTACCCAAACTGCATAAAGGTTTCTACTTGGGAAATTACCTTTCTCTCTTTTTTTTCACTCTCTCTAGTTTTGGAGCTTTCATTAGTTCTTAGTAAAACTGACACAACTCCATCCAGAGGAGAGCATGGTGGAGGTCTCACACAAGTGGATTCCAAGTGCTCTCTTGCTTAACTGGAAAGTAGAAACGTGAAACCTTGAGTTGGCTTATTTTTCTCCACAGACATACGACGCTTGAATGAACAAATAGTAATGAAAAAGGAGAGATTTAAATGCCTTCAGAATTTTCTCTCGGTGAGTCCTGTGGTGCCATTATACCCTTTGTTGTCCAGATCTGCCAATCTCAGTAGGTCCAAACCCAATTTACTGCACATGGTTGTGTTGTGATCCTTGAGTTTAATGTGTCCTGAACATGTGAAGATCTGCTGCCTGTCATGCATACAGTAGGGTCACCCTGGCCTTTGGTGGGTGAGGTTGAGGAGCGACCAAAATGGGCAACACTGGCAGGTTTGCTGTAACTCCTGGGACAAAGATTATTTTCCAACAGGCTCTCAAAGAAACCACCCAAAATATCAATTTCTATAAAATTACTGTGATCAAAAGTACTATAAGGGGAAAAAATACGCTCTTTAGTCTAGATTATATCAGCTAGAGCAACAGACATAAGCACAAATCAGTTTTCCTTTGTGTTGCTAGTAGAGTTGGGAGTTTGCTACGCTGTACCAGTGCATCCATGGGTGGTTTTATAGTGTAAGCACAGCTCCTTACCAAACAGCTTGTATCCATCCCTTAAGGAAAGACAGACTGACACAGATAAAGTAATTTAAAGTAACAGAACTCGAACACTTTCTTCCTTCTGGCCCTGGTCTATTCAGCCAGTCCAGCTCTGATGAATGCAAAACAAAGACAGTAAAAAGAGGAACAGAATTGTCACGTCACATTCTGGGAAAAGGTAAATCCTGATACTATTCACAAGTATAATTCAGTTGCCAATCCCTGGGGAATGTAACTGTGCCAATAAGCTGGTCCCCCTCACGGAGATACACATAGCCTCTCCTCCCAGGCAGCCCACTCTCCTCTCTCTCAGCTATGGGAGCTCTGGGCTGGTATGGTAGCACTAGGGCTGGGAGTGATCTTCACACCTGGTTTATTTAAGGTACGCATGCCTGAGAAGCTGACAACAGTATTTTCATAGTGAACGATTTGCATTTCTGAGCCCATAGCACAGTGCCAGGCCCAGCTGCTCGGAGGTGTTCACCTGAGATAATCAAGTATATGCAGCCATTGCTCAAGCAAACACAGCGTTAGGCCACGTCTTACGAAGCAGGGCTCCTTCCTCTGTTAGCCACCAGCACACAAGTGGAACTCCTCCAAAGGCCAGCCGCCACCGCAGGGAGCACCCAGGATTCACCCATGGGTGCCTGAGAGGCAGGGCTGACAGTCTGGTACCTGCAAACACCATGGAGAGCAGAAGAGTTGTTTAAGTGAGATGAGTTCCCTATGAATGTTTTCATGGTTCACTGCATCACTGCAGTGAGCAGGTTGGTATTTTTAACAAACATTCAGCAGCTCGAATTAAAGAATCGATTTATTCTATGTAAAGTTTCTAGGTCTACATTTCTTAGTGGAGGGCACTGTTGCTGGACTAGAATGCCTCTCTGGGACTTGTATTCCTTCTGTGTTTCTCTTCACATGCAGAACCAGCTGTTACAAGATGTAAGTGAACAACTTACTGGCTGAACTCAGCATGTGAATTGAGCTAAGGGTGTTCTCAAGCTATTGGAAACTCTCTGTCACCATCATTTGGGAAATACTTTGTAATTACATTATCCCAGACCAGGGCTTCCTGACTCCTCTCAAAATTTGAACTTCCCTTTTTCCTAATATATCATCTCACAGCTATTCCTCTTCCTATACCTGACCATGTACACACCTTGCCCACCAGTTGCACATCACAGCATTTACTGACACCACTGCGTAACAGCAAGTTTCTGTATTGATAAATCCAACTTGGAAGTGCCATGAAACAAGGAAGTCGATGTTAACACATCATTCCATGCGTCTGCTATGGGAAGGCAGGCAGAGAGCTCTGCACTGCCTGGTGGCTCTCTGAACAGAGGCAGAGCAGGCTGCAGCACCATGCCTTGGCCATGCCTTGATCAGGCACAGCGCTACCGGAGATGTCTTGCTTCAACATTCCAGCTGGGATCTCTCCAAGAGACTATGCTGCACTTTGTGGAGAAACCTGCTCCGCTGGCGCCAGCTCGCGTGTCTGTAGCACGGAATAGCAAAGCTGGCACAAGAAGAAAGGAACAGTCTCACATTTGCTACGGGAGAGAGCCTGTCAGGAGACAAGTCGGTTTTCTGTAATTATTCCCAAAATCAGCTTGTCAAGCAAGATGCTTGTGGAGCATCCTGGATTTAGCTTGGCCTCCAAACACATAGGCAGGCTAAGGGCTGGTTTTGCTAGTATATAAAATGAAGTAAATATTTCCTTCTGTTTTGGTGAAACATGAAAAATCCAACAGGGATCAGTGAGAACTTCAGTTTCTTTTACTCCAAGGATGCATTTTAGGATGAAGAATTCAGAGTTTCTTAAAGCAGGAACTTTAATCTCACACAGGATTAAACCATAGAATTGATGCCATAAGAAAATACATATGAAGCGCAGGCTGCTCAAGCCAAGCAGGAAACATGTCACATCAAAGCTTTGAAAACAGACATTTTAATACAAGTGGTTTTATAAATGAAGTAACAAAATGAAATTGGATCTGATGCCGAAGTGACAGACTTGTAAAGCAGGCTTGTATGAGGAGCTAAAATCATCCATCCTGCTGTAAGTCTGCTCCATGACATAGCACCAAGTAGTCAGAATGGAGAGCAAACAATATGGTGTTATATTTGGTCATAGAACTGTAGAATGATTTAGGCTGGAAGGGACCTTAAGGCTCATCCACCTCCAGCCCCCTGCCATGGGCAGGGACACCTTCCACTAGAGCAGGTTGCTCCAAGCCCTGTCCAACCTGGCACTGAACACTGCCAGGGATGGGGCAGCCACAGCTTCTCTGGGCACCCTGTGCCAGTGTCCTCAATTAAAGACGACCCCAAGCACAAAACAAAACCAAAATGCTGGTGAAGGAACTACAAAAGATTTCCAGTGGGTTGTAAAATGTCTTTTGAAGCTCAGATGATTCACCATCTGAATCAAATCATGCCCCATTTGTGGTCAACAGCACCCTGTGTGGCACTCAGTCTCTCAAGAAATACTAATGAGAAATGGAGTACTTTAAATTAAAGCTTTACATTTCTTCTCCCTTTCACACAGAGGCTTCAAAGAAAGCACTTTGTAAGGGTGACAGTAAAATCTCTTCAGCATTCCTGAGAGATTAGCAGATGGATCTAGAACTCCTTGCACCGTACATAAAGTCTGACTGCAGATAACCCAATGGGCTTCAGTGAAGGCTGCAGAGCTGCACAGGTCCCTTCCTTTGCATCAGCTTTGGGAACCACCAGACAGGGACAGCCCACTGCTCAGGCAAGCAGCCTCCATCTCCGTTTGGGTGGGAAATGGGACCAAATCACCTCATGCTAATGCAGTCTTTCCCAAAACGCCTGCCCTGGGAATAAACCCCCTTAGCTGGGAGGGGCTGCTCCCCTTGCTCGGCACATGGTAATTGTGTTACAGCGAGTGGTGTTTCATGGTCACAAGGGAGCGTGCTAATTGCACATACAGCTCTTGAAGGAGTAATTGCCTTACTCTGTTCTTTCCTTTCTCTGGCTCATTTTTTCCTCTCCTATGCGAGGCTTGAAGCCTGTTTCCTGCAAGAGCAGCAAGGGAGGTCAGTGTTAGACCCCACGCTCTACCAAAGCCTTTTAGCCTGCTGTGGAAAAATCATCATTCCAAACAGCCAAAACAGCACGACACCCGCCCCCAAAACACTAACGTACTCTCCTGCACGCTGGGATACGGGTTTATTTCCAGCCCCATTCCCGACGGGCTGGGGCAGGCCGACACCCGCGGGTGTAACCCGGGCCTTGGGGAGCCGAGTTCCAGCCGCCGGGAGCACGGAGAGGGGGCACAAGGCACCTGACGGGCTCCGGCGCCGGCCTCAGCGGCTCAGGGCGCCCCGTTCTCACCCACCATGGGGCCGGGGCCACGATCAGGGCCGGGCCGAGGCGGGCGCCCGGCCTCCGCGGCTCCGCAAACAGCCAGCAGCAAGGGGCGGAGCGGAGGGCGGGCATTGCCCAGGGGCGGGAGCAAGGGCTGGTGCGGATCTTCCGGGTCGGAGGGGAGCGGAAGTCGGGACGTGGCCGCCGCGGCGGAGCAGGAGGCGGAGGGCGGGCGGAGGATGGCGGCGGTGCTGAGCTCCGACCGGCTCGAGGTGTCGGTGGACGGGCTGACACTGAGCCCCAACGCCGACGTGCCGCACTGCGAAGCGCGGCCGGAGCAGGGGGACCCTGCGGCGGGGCGGAGCCGAGCGGGCCCCGGCTCCCCGGGCCAGGCGGAGGCCGGCGGCGAGGCGGCGGCGGAGGAGGCGGCGCTGAGCCTGGAGCGGCGCTGGGGCTTCGCGCTGGAGGAGCTGTACGGCCTGGCGCTGCGCTTCTTCAAGGGTGAGTCCGCCCGCGGCGCGGCCCGCACACGCCCTGCCGGCACTGGGCGCGGAGCCCTGAGCCGCGACGTCGCCCGTCTGCCCGCCGAGCCGGAGCCCCGGGTCCCCTGAGAGCCGCGAGGGGAGGCCCCGGAGGTCGGTGCGGCATCGGGCTGGGGCGAGCTTTCGTGCCACGGCGGTCGGAGGTGGCGTGTGGGGATGCGCTTTTCCTGGTGAGGAGGGTGAGACGGGGCGGGGGACCGAGAGAAGGGCCGGACGGCTGCTCCCGGCTGCGGTGTGCACGCTCCGTGGGGCCGGGAGGCAGTTCCGAGGGTTTGCCTAAAAACAGAGCGCAAAGGAGGAGTCCTCGCTTGTGGCGTGTGAAGAAAACCCTTGTAAATGTAGGCAAAGAGTATGCTCTTTGAGTGTCATCGGGTCTGCTGACAGCCCGGGTGCTGGCGTGAGATGCTGTGCCATCCACAGGATGCTCACTTCTTCGTTGCTTCTAGTGTTGTCAGGCAAGGCAGCCATCTACCCAGGGTGTAGAGCTGGAGCGCTTGTCTCGGGGTCCCCTGCAGCTAGGTTTGTTTCTGCAGGGACCTTGCCACGCTTGCTTTCCTGAAGAGGAGGAAATGGACTGTGGTTTTGGAGGAAGAGCTGCCTTCCCTCTAGCGCTCCATTGCACTGCAGCATCTGAGCACCTCGCAGCCCTGTGTCACTGCTGGAGCTCAGGCAGCTGCCGCTGAGCACAGGGCGCAGAGCTGGGAGTCCAGCGACATGCCTGCGCT
This sequence comes from Amazona ochrocephala, assembly GCA_039720435.1. Lineage (NCBI taxonomy): Eukaryota > Metazoa > Chordata > Aves > Psittaciformes > Psittacidae > Amazona > Amazona ochrocephala. Next base: position 115,301,964 of record CM077878.1, on the reverse strand, counting down.
GGGGAAGGTGCAGCTCTGCACTTGGGAAGGTCGCTGTTGTGGCAGTCGGTTGTTAGATGACTCCTGGAGGAAAGCTGCCTCTGTTGAGGGCAAGCACACTGGCAGGTGGAAACCGTGCTACGAGGACAGAGTTGTCTGTTTCCTTCGCTTTGGCTGACTTGCACACTGACGGTTGTTAGGAGCTTCTAAAGCTCTGAGCAGTTTTTGTGAACGCTCATTCTTTGACCCTATTCTGGTGCCCTTCTGCAGAGCCGGGTTTTTGTGGGCACGCTAACATAGAGAGATACTTTCTTCTAAGGCAGAAGATCCATAAGGATTCATAAGGATCTTCATGTTTTTCCTCTTCTTTTGTATTAGGAGCTGCTGCCGCCAGGTATCTGGTTGTGGCAGCATTGCATTTCTGTCTCTTTCTCCTTTCAAGCTGCTTGAAAGAGTTCTGCTTTGGTTTAATCAACGTTTATTCTTAAAACATGATGCAGAAAGACATGGCTCTGCAGTAGCAAATCCCTTGTCTCGGTCAACTGTGGTCTTGTTTTGTCTTGGTTTTAATATTCTACTGGAACCTGTGTTTACAGTGTAAAAATTACACATTGTGAATGAGCTTATCTACATTATTGCTGACCTATGTCTATTGGGTATCACGGGTTAATGACATTTATGTCTTACCTTTGTCTCCTCTTCAATGGTAAAAAGTCAGTGGAGTGTTTAGGTTCCAGTCTCTTAGCTGTGTTGTTTCAGCCGTGGGGTTTTTGTTGCCTTGCTTTTATTAAAAGCTTCATTTCAATCTGTTTCAGCTTACTGCTGCTCATTTTTTAACCTTCTGCAATTTCTTGTAAAGCATGGCTTTGCTCCTAAGCAGGGGATTTTCCACACTGTATGGAGTTATCAGACTTTCCAAATGAAGACCTCGTTCCTCTTCCCTTATGGCTGGGATAAGTCACGTGAAGTCATTGCTCGTATTTGCATCTGTTGTTTTTTTTCCTGCTGAAGGTGGCATAACACGAGGAGTTTTATTTATAGCTGTGGTGGCAAGTTATAGGGGTTTGTAATAGTTCAGATCACTGATGCTGCCGGCTTGTTCTATATCTGCGTGGCTCTGAAAATAATTGGTCTCGTTTCCAAATGCATGAGGATGCATTTTTGTGCATCCTCTGCCAAAACAGCTGTGGGAGTGGGCATGGTTGTTTAGCAGCCTTGTAGATGCCAAGGAACAAGTACAGATTTCTCCTTTTCTTTGAGGAGCAGCATATGGGGGATCTGAAGGTTGACCCGTGGCTGATAGATCAGTGCTGAGATCTTGTTTCTGATCATTTGTCTAAAAACTATACTGATTTGGAGAGAGGAGGTGTCTTTGAAAAACTTTGTCTTAAAGCTAGTTTATATCCGCGCCTCAGTGTGTGATGTTACCTACTCACACAGCTACTACGGAACAAACAAGTGACTCAGGGCAGCACAGTGGTATCTGGATTAACAGTGGTGACTGGGGTGCAAGGATGGGTTGGGATACTAGAGAGTCCCTGTGTGAGGTCAGAGGGTGGGCAGCAATCTCTAATTAAGCATCTTCCTTTCTGCTTCACTGGGCAGACCGAGTTCTCTGGATGTAACTCATCATGCACTTTCTTCCTAGGAAAGTTGAATCTGATAAAATATTTAGGGTTTGCTTATTATAATGGCTGCTAACAGTTGTCTGTGGTGGCATATTGCATGTAACAGAATTGCTTGAAGACAAAGGGTGAGAGTGCACATAAACGATGTGAAAAACACAACTGAAACTAGGCTAAGATATTGAGGAGACTCAAAAGCTACTTCATCCTGTCTCTGATAAAGACAGAAGCAGATCTAAAATGCTTGACCCTGGGTCACTTCAACCATCAGGCTCTAGGCTGTGCAGGAGATGTGTGCTTGCTTTTTGTACCATCCATAATGGCTTGTGAAGAGAGCTTTTCAGAATAACAGAGGCATGGAAAATTGATGGTTAATAGTGTTCCAGTCCATTTTTCTGTGAGACAACAAGAGCCACTCTTTCACTTACTGCTCCTTCAAGCCTAGCTCAAGTCAACCAGCATTTTGGGTGCCATTAAGAAGCTGCTCCACTGTGCAGGATCCAGTATATAGTGGAGAACATAGTCATGTTACTGAGAGGGGTGCATGTGTTTTTTCTCTTGGACTGTAATTCGTGTCCTGGGGCAGCTGGCGGAACAGAAGTGTCTCTGATGGCTTATTCTGCTGTGGTAGGAGCTATGCCAGGGAAGGTAAGTTGTTTCAGGTGTAAGCTGAGTCCTGCTCTAAGAGGGTGTGCCTTCCATGGCTCTGACAGCAAATCTCTTCCAGTACCAAATGGCTTTATGGTTTTCCACATCCTGTCATTGAAATACCATTGCACCCAACCTCTGTTGTATGGCAGTCCCTGAACTGTTCATGCACTGTCTAAAGTGCTTTGCAGTGCAGCACATTTGAGTAGACAGTATACAAACCGTATCACTTTGGTATTTAAAAGCTCTTCTGGTATGTTAACTATTCTGATTTTGTTTGACTGCCGCAAGTTATTTCCTCTTATCCTAGCAAGAATGCATCTTTGACCTCAGCAATACATCATTCTGAATTGTTTGACCTCACTTCTGTTTTCAGGGTTAATTTGATGGCATGATTGCAGTTCATGAGTTAAGTAGGCTCTTGTTTTCAATATGAAAACCCCTATAACGTATCTATGTTTGATGTGAAGTTGAGCTGCGATCACATTTAATTGGAAGGGCTGATTGGTAACTAGTTTGGTTGATGCAGAACATCCTTAGGAGAGAAGAATTAGGAATGTAGGTGTGTGCTGGATTCTGCAGGCAGTGATTGAGTTCTCATGCTTCTCAGTTTTGGTCTCGCTCATTAAAACTTTACCAGTTAATAGCACTAACGTGAGACTTCTGCTTTTACAAGCTATGAGGTGAAAAATTGCAGTTCACAAACTGTTTTCTGGCTTCTTCTTGATGATGCTGCTGAATGCCATCCTGTGGGAGTTGGGCATTTAGAGTGAGTGCAGTAGGTGAAGTTGGGAGTGGAAGCTGCACCATGGTGTGCCATGTTTCTTACAGGGGAAAAAGTAATCTGAAGTTATTAGAAGTAACAGTATCTTAAATGATGCAGTCTCTTACGTGTGTTTCTTTAACTCCCTTGAGTCTAAATGTGTGGTTTTATACCAATTCATGTCAATGGTGCGGTGCCACCGAGTGACATAAGCCTCTGTTACCTGCATTTCGTTACTAGTTATAGCTTCAATTTCTGTTGTGTTTGCATGCCGACACAAATGGTGGTCAGTGAAGTGCCTGCAGCACAAGGAGGGTCATCAGTGGTTTAAGTACTGGTTTTCTGGGTTATACAACTGAGCTGCCCTCAGTGGATCTCTCTTTTGCAGGCATCTAAACAAAGAAGGCACTGTCAAGGGATTGCTTTCTGGGCTGTGAGCACATGCTGCTGGGTTCTGTTGAGCTAAAAGAGGTCTTCTGATCTTCTGTAAGAAAGCTAAGACGTTCCCTGGCCCTGTTGGTTCAGACACACCAGTGGCATAGGGAGGGATGTATAGTTGCCATACTACTGCTGTGCTCATCCTTTGGGTTTCTCAGTGTGTTCCCCTGAGCTCTTTGATGTTCTTCAGCTTCCTGGCAGCTGTATTAGATGTGTGGGTAATACTTAAATGGGACATTCATGGATGCTTGAATAAATTTGGCGCTTCTATTTGTCTGGACTCGCTAATGCTGGTTTTGGCATGTCTGACTCTGCAGATGGCTTCAGGTCCTCTGGTTCAGTTTAACAGCAACAATTCCAGATCTTTGAAATGATTATGTACTGTGGTTCATGCTGAAGAATTCAACTGAAAAATAGCTAATATACAACTGCGCTCTTGACTGGCTCCGAATGTTTTGCTGAGGGTTTGCTTCTAATCTACATTATCTACAAGTTGCTGAATGCCCGTCTCGTACTTTTTCTCATCTCTCTGTTTTCCTCTCTTATTTAGCATGTTTGTTGTTCTTCCCTTGGGTTGCCGCTCTTTGTAAATGTAGACCTTTGGCTTCTCTTTATAGTTAAGGCTTGAGATCTGACTTCTCTGTTCTGTGAAAATGCAGATATGTGGTATACAGCATGGGAAACATTTTTATTCCCTTTAACCCTCTTCAGAAGCAAGTTCAAATACTGATGATGTTAGCTGGCTTAGGTAGCAGTCTGGTATAGCAAATAGCTATGGGTTTTGGCAGACAGCTGTAGGTGTGCAGGTTGTGCAAGGTAAATTATGCCATAGGGACCCCCTTGAGAAACCTACTTTGCTCAGAAGCCTGTCAAAATTTCAGTGTAGTACCCTTATCGATGGACTGGCTTTTAAGCACGCTGGCCCAGGATATGAAGTATGATTTCAAAGTGCATATTGTTCATTGAGGCTAAGGGAAGTGCTTGCTACCTAATAAGTAAGTTCTGAGTTAAACATGAAGTGTGAAGAATTGAGGAAGAGCCAGAGAGCAGGAGACCTAAGACCCAGGGAGAGATTTGGACATGAAGATTTGCATCTCTTAAGAACCACAGACTCGTTGGGGTGGGAAGGGACCTCTGGGGGCTGTAGAATGTAGCCCCGTGTGTTCAGAGCCAGCTTCTCAGGACCATGTCTGGCATTTGAATATCTCCAAGGGTGGACACCTCAAAATCTTTCTGGGTGGCCTGTTGCAGTGTTTGAGCACTCTCACAGTAAAAAACAAACCAACCAATCAATCACTCTTATGCTTAAGTGGAATTGTCTATCGTTGAATCACCAAATGGTTTGGGTTAGAAGAGACCTTAAAGCTCATTCAAATCCAACCCCCTGCCATGGGCAGGGACACCTTCCCCTAGAGCAGGTTGCTCCAAGCCCTGTCCAGCCTGGCCTTGAACACTGCCAGGGATGGGACATATTTCACTTTGTGTCTGTTGCTCTTATACTGTCACTGGATACCACTGAGCAGAGTCTGGTTCAGTCTTTACATCCCCCCTTCTCCATGCCACCAGGTATTTTTGGGAATAGATATTTTTGTGGAGAAAGGCTTCTGTTTTTTGAAGCTGGAAGCTGTATTTGCTGTTGTGTGACACTGGAAGACGAGTGGATGCTTGAGATTCTGGAAGAGTGAAGTGGACTTCTAAGAATGGGTAATAAGTAATTAAATGTTTACCTTCCTAATTCTTTGATTCTGGCTTCATAACAAGTGGTGTGGATGTAGTGGTTCATTGTGATGTTTTAACTGAGACCAGCAAGGTACTGAACTTAGTCTGTCAAAAATACAGCTTCTTGCTGTAAACACCTTCTCTGTGCGGTGGCCTCTGATTTTCAGAAGTATTTGCTTTGAGTTTCTCAATAAGCCATAGTAGAGGTATTGTGTGTGTATATATATACACAATATATATGTATATAGAATATAGATATGCATATATTTTATATATCCTCTTTCATTCTGAGATTTGCTGCTTTTCCTCAGAATAACTCTGTTCACAAGCATCAAGTGAGCAGTTTTGCACGATGCAAATGTCAGCCCTAAAATTCAGGTGTGAGTTGGATTGTTCAGTTTGGGGCTGTAAACAGCTTGTTCCATAGGAGAGCTGGAAACGAGTGGTGGCTCTGCCTGCAGTTCCTGACTCCATGGGGAGCAGTTAGTTGTACAGTCATGTGAAATGGCTCTTGCTTACCTCTGGTAATAGCTCCCTCATTTTAACCCTTCCAAAAGCAGATTATGCTTATTTGTTTTCTTGCTCAAGAAAAAGGTCTTTTCTTAATGAGCAGTGCAATTATGTGTAGCGGTGCTTTTTCCTGTGATTTGTTTTGACACTTTAAATGTGCTGAGGTAAGTCCTAGCTGACTAATTTGTGTATAATTTTAGATCAATGCAAGTCTCTTCCTACCAGTAAGTGCGTGGCAGGCTCTAGCCAGGACTGCTTCAGAAGGTGTTGGAGTGGAGCCATTGGATTCTGGTTTTGTTCAGGTTTATGCTGCCTGTGTCTTACAGCTGGAGCTCTCTATACACATTGGTGCTGATGGAGTCGCCTCTAAGACTTTTCGTTTACTCCAGCTGCCTTGGCAAAGTGCAGAAATCCAATTCCCTCAAGAAAAACTCTCCCTTAATTCTAATTTTTCCTCTCTGCAGTTTTCCTTGCCTGAAGCTTTGCTTTTTCCACTCCCATTGAGGCGAAGAACACGAAAGGAGAGCAATCTATAAAGTTAACATCACCTCTTTCTTTGTGGAAAACCCTTCCTAGCCACTCCACAGCAGACTTGGCAGAGACATTTGGTTTCAGTTAAGGTTTTTAAGTATTTCAGAGCTAGAAATCCATGTGGTACAATGTTCAACTAATTATCATACATAAATATGTGATAACTTGCTAGCTAAGAGTGACTGGATGGTATGATGAAAAACACATCACAGTTCAGTTTCAGCAGTTGAAGTAGGTATGTTTCTTCCAGAAGTAGGTATGTTTCTTCCAGACAGGTCTATACTTCATTCCAATTTCTCTAACCTTTTATGACTTAACTTTTACTTATCCTTTCATGGAGGAAATGATGGTAGTGGTTATACAAAATGGTTTTTGCTGTCCCATGCTTAATCAGATAATCACAACAGTGAAATTGTCTTTTGTTTGTTTTCCTACAGAGAAAGATGGCAAAGCTTTTCATCCAACATACGAAGAAAAGCTCAAACTCGTGGCCCTGCACAAGCAGGTTCTGCTGGGACCTTGCAACCCTGACACTTGCCCTGAAGTTGGATTCTTTGATGTTCTGGGGAATGATAGAAGGTAAAAGGACCGGTGCTCTTCTTGGTCTTAACTCTGCTTTTCCTGTCTGAAGATAACATCCAGTTTCCGCAGTAAGAAGACAAGTATGTGGGTTGCCTCGATATGTGTGTATGGTAGCGGAAAGTGAAAGTGACCTCTTCAAATGCGTCTTAGAAATCTGAGTCACAGTTCAGTAAAGGTGCTAACAGAAGATTATTGGGTTTTTTGAACCACATTAGGAAAAGCTGCTGTGCTGACAGTCAGGTTTCTCATAGCAGCTTAAGACTTCGTGGCTGTGCATTAATGTGCAGGCCCATTTTTCATCCTAACCCCATGCTAGGGTTACAGTGCACCAAGGCTGTTGCCAGTGGTAGCAGCTTTCACCAAAGATAACTTCTGATTCCAGATACCTGATGTTTTCAAAGTCTGAGTAAACTTTTGTGAGATCTGGGCAGTCCCAGTGTCTCTTTTGCATTGCTTGTAGTTCAGGCTGCACTTACAATGTTCATTGTTGCTATTTCTAGTGTGAAGGTGATGTGCAACACAGCGCTGGCTTCTTGGAGCCGGACCCAGTGCACTGCTTTTGCCCAGATGGATGTAGCTTTCCATTAGAAAGAGCCAGGCTGTTGCATTAAACTAACTGAAGCACTACAATCAGTGGTTGTTACCATGTTTGTTCATCCAGTAAAATGTATGCATTCTTTTCGTCAAACTAGAGTGGAAGAAGAGCAAAAAGTATTCCAGGTTCGTTTGTTAGCTGGGAAGCTTTTGGATGTAGTTCAGAATTCTAAGTAGGGTTGATGGCATGTGTGAGATTTCATATAAGCACTGAGTTATGCCTGTCTGAAGGAGTTCTTCTGGTGCAGGCAGAGGAGAGCACTTTGGGGAGAAAGCTGTTGGTTCTCTGAAGCTGGATATGATAAACTTTGGTCCCCGGTCTCCCAACTTTTTTTGTTTTGCTGGGTTCTCAGAGTTCATTACTGACTTCAAAAGAGTTGAGCCTTGTGTTATTTCAGCTGATTTCTCTCTCTCTCAGGAAGGAATGGGCTGCCCTTGGAAACATGTCAAAGCAAAAAGCTATGACAGAATTTGTTAAGCTCCTGAATAGGTGCTGTCACTTGTTTTCAACATATGTCACTTCCCACAAGATAGAGAAAGAAGAACAAGAAAAGAAAAGGTAATGTTTGAGTCCTTTGATGTTGGAGAATATTGAGTATATAATTCATGACCTATGGACAGTATTGCAGCTAGCTTAGGCTGAGTTTGTCCTGGGAAGAGAGGTGCTTGAGGTTGAGGTGGCTCTGCTACCACTTGATCTCTTTTAAGCCTTTTTATTTTGCCAGTAATGAATGATTGCCTCTGAGGTGAAGACTCCTAGAATATAAAGAGTTGTTTTAATTTTGCTGATATTGTCATCTGCTCAAGAAATACACACTTCACAATGTCTGCATCGATATGTGTGTGGACTAACCATACACAGAACATGAAACTATCACGTGCTTTAAGCTCCTCTTCTAGTATGGGTTCGCAGCTTGACAAAGGCTTGTCTTCTACTGTCATTTACATAGCATGTGATTATTAAAATACAGTATCGTGTGTTTATTGAACAGATGTTAAAGCTTGGGAGATGTGTTTAAGTTTTCCAGGCAATTTTCTTCTACTGTTCTCTGCTGGAGATAGTATAGTAACAGGCTTGAATACTAAATTTGTAACAGAGAGTTTACAGTTGTCATACTGCACTCTGCAGTACAGCTGAACAGTGATATGTTTTCTTCTTGTGTCCAACAAAACACTTCTCTAGGCCAATTTCAGTGGGAGGAGATGATACCGGGTGAAAAATCTTATTGAGTAGGCAAAAGGCAGGTTACAGCATGTTGAAAATAACTCATCCTAGGATTGTAGGAATGCTGAAATAGCTTATTGAGTGGATGTTGCAGAAGAGAAGAGGAAGAACGAAGGAGGCGCGAAGAGGAAGAGCGTGAGCGTTTACAGAAAGAAGAAGAAAAACGTAGGCGAGATGAAGAGGAAAGACTGAGAAGGGAAGAAGAAGAGAGGAGGAGAATAGAGGAGGAACGACTTCGCATGGAACAACAGAAGTGAGTAGCTGAAACAAGCAACACGTCAAAGAAAATAGCTGCCTTGCACTTGGGACAACTGTATTAACTATTTAAATAGTTATGCTAGGATTGAATATCTGAAGTTCAGAGCACTTGAGTCTGGCAGTGACATTTTCATCCTTAGCTAAGAGGGGCACAGTATGTAGAGAATAATTATCCTTACAGGTTATTATACGCAGCCTTCTCAGATCAAAGTGCCAGGGAAGCTTTGTTTAAAGAGAAGCTCTGGAGGTTTTTGGATTCAAGGGCTGCACCTCATGAAAACTTGTTGCTCTGCTTCTTTAATGATTAATGCTGCACTCAGCTGAGCAGAGTTAAATGTCCAGCTGGAAGCATTGTTTGAACTGTGACTTGAAAGTTTCTATCCTTTCACAGGAGATGGAGCCTTGAAAAAAGGATAACTGCACTTCAGTGGGGTGTTTTGAATGCATGGCTGGAATTTTCTAATGTGGTATCCTAATACTACCTCCTTAAACTCACTGCTTTTCTAGGAAATGTGAAGTGTCTGCAGGTCTCATTTGTACACTGGCAATCACTGGGTCTTACCACCTTTCTAAGAGGACTGCAACATTCATGATCAAACGCACTAAACCTCTGTTTGTAGGCTGAATTAAATTGTTTGCTTAGAGTGTATAGCTCTAGTTCTGTTTCATTGTTCCCATCACATCTGTATGTGCTGAAAATGTGGAGGTAGCTTTGCACACATGAATATTTAGGTAAATATTATGTCATCAAAGCTGCTTGAGTAACCAACCATTTTCCACAATAAAAATGCCTTTTCAGGAGGTGTCTGAGGTAGATGCTGTGTTTGAGAAGGGAGCAAATAAATAGTCCAAAAGTTTTGCTGTTTGTTTAACATGGTGAGAGCCAGAGGAGTGTCAAATACAGACATAAATGATCAGAGAATACAATAGAAACTGTTCCACAGTGCTAGATAACAAGAGCTAATGTATGCCTTAAAGTTAAGAGTTTTATTTTAAACATGAATAGCAGATGTGTATTAAGTGATTGTAGCAGGTTACAGAGGAAAAGAGTTTAGACAGGAAAGGAATGTGGGTATGTATATACAGGCCAAGTGTATCTAAGCTGGTCATAGTCTGGGGAAGAGTAATTAAGTCTTGCCCTTTAGTATACCAAACCAGTCTGATCCTGGAGTTTTTAAAGGGTGATTTTTGGGGAAGGAAGAGGAGTGGTGAGGAAAGAATTATGCCTGCATTTGTGTGATGCTGCTTCCTTCTTCTGTAGCATTGATAGTTTGTCACTGATGGATATAAGATGCGAGACAAACCCTGGAGCGAGCTAGTAATTTTACTATAGAGTTTTTGTTAGCCCTTTGGAAGGAAGAGAAAAACTGAGCCTGTGCACAAGTAACCCCTGCGTTCCTTGTGAAGTTTCAGCAATTGAGTTCATTGGAGGGGAGATGCCCTATTTGGCAGAACCTTGTTTTGTTCCTGAGTTAGGGCCACAGTCAGTCATGCTTTTCATATTTGTTTGCATTATGTCCTGGGCAATTAAGATAGTAATGTGGTGTGTTCTTAGATGGACCAAAAAGCATTGTCATGCTGTCCACACCAGGTACGTCCTTACCAATATCTGCTAGAAGAATGGTTTCTGCATGTTTTCTGGAGGAACTAAATGTGGGTTTTTTTCTCTTGTTTGAGGAATTTAGTCATGCATTTTTCTGTTGCACTACGTCTTGATCAGACTACAGATTGAGAATTGCGTGAGAGCTTTTGTTGCTTCAAGCATTGGGTAGAAATTATTGCTCCCTTCTTTATATTCTCTGCATATTTTTTTGGCAAAGTTCACGTTTGTGTTGCCTATGGGCTCTGCTCTAATATGTGGATTTGTCTGAATTGGCTTTTGCAGGAGTTGAATTAGCTGTCTTTGAGGCCACTTAAATCACTTAAGTACAGGGATTTCCCCAATACCCTTAGCTGCTTGTAATCTTCATACTCTCCTCCTACCGATCCAGGCAACAGATAATGGCAGCACTGAACTCCCAGACTGCCATTCAGTTCCAGCAGTATGCAGCCCAGCAGTATCCGGGCAACTACGAACAGCAGCAGATCCTAATTCGGCAGCTCCAGGAACAGCATTATCAACAGTACATGCAGCAGTTGTATCAAGTCCAGCTTGCACAGCAACAGGTATGGCCAAGCAGCTGAGGAACTTGGATTTTGTGTTTCAGGCTGTCTGGGAGGTGCTTACTTATCTACTTGAAAAGATAATTGCTACAAGGGGAGATAGTGTCCTAGTGACTAATGTTGCTTCAGATTCAAACACCAGAGCCCCATTATTTGATCTTTCCAAGTACTTTTCTGAAGCAGCAGTTAGTTAAGAAAATACTAAGCAGCCATTAGTAATTACTTGGTTCAATATTATTCTTGGAGACCAAATGTGAAACGCTCTGCTGCAGCATCGATTGTGTGTGTAATTTAATGGGGGTACATACCAGTGCATCTGAGCATGAACAAAGCTATTCCAGTAACTCTCTGTGTAGGTATCGCTCCTGAAGATCTGTGCAGAGCAGCAGTCTTTGGTCAGCCATGTGTTTCCAGCTGAACATGTTCTGCATGTTATCACATCACTACTGGGTTTGAGAGTGCTCCTCCCTGCCAACTTGAGCACTACTGATTTCTCCCTCCTTTTGCATCTATTGTATCACATCAGTGTCTGATCACGTTGCTCGCTCGTGATTTGGGTGGGAGGACAAACTTTTATATTTCTGGTATCAATGGGTGGAGGTAGCACATTACTACTTTGCAGGGGTTTGTGCCTCAGTTTGGAAGGCTAATTCTCTGTTTAGGGGACTCTTGCATCTCTAGCAAAAGTGCTATATTCACATCTCAAGGTATTTTAAAGTTCAGAAATGTCCATCTGTAGCTGTCTTAAGCAGATGTAAGCCAGACTTTAGACTCTTGTATGTCTGACCTCTCTAAGCATAACCTGAATCTTAAATGGCCTATAACTGCCAGCCTGAGATCTGTTGTTCTTGAGCTAAGGACTTAACAGGAAATCAGTTACTGAATTTTAATCATACGTGTTCTGATGAAGTGGCTGTGCTCAGCAAAGAACTGTCCAAGGAAGAAAACCGTATGAACCCATGTGAACCTCATGAAATTCAACCAAGTGTAAGGTTCTGCACCTTTCTCAGAGCAGCCCCCAGTATCAGTACAGACCGGGGATGAGGGGATTGAGAGCAGCCCTTCAGAGATGGGATTTGGGGATGCTGGTGGTTGAAAAACTGGACATGAGCTGACAATGGGCTCTTGCACCCCAAAAAGCCAGCTGTATCCTGGACTGCATGAAAAGAAGTGTGGCCAGAAGGCTGAGGGAGGGAGGTTATTCTCCCTTTCTACTAGGCTATTATGAGACCCCACTTGGAGTCCTGCCTCCAGCTCTGGGGTCCTCAGTACAAGATAGACATAGACCTGTTAGAGCAGGTCCAGAGGAGGGCCACAGAAAATGCTCAGAGGTCTGGAACACCTCTCCTATGGACACAGGCTGAGAGAGTTGGGGTGGTTCAGCCTGGAGAAGAGGAGGCTCCAGTGAGACCTTGCAGCCTTTCAGATCTTGAAGAGGGCTTATGAAGAAGACAGAGAAAGACCTTTTTGCAAGGGCCTGCAGTGACAGGACAAGGGGCAGTGATTTTAATCAGGGAGCATAGGTTTAGATGGACATAAGGAAGAAATTTGTTTTACAGTCAGGGTGGTCAGGCACTGGATCTGGCTGTCGAGGGAAGTTGTGGATGCTCCATCATTGCAAGCGTTCAATGTCAGATTGGGTGGAACTTTGAGTGGCCTGATCTAGTGAAAGATGTTGCTACCCATGGCAGGCAGGTTGGACAAGATTATCTTCAAACGTCCCTTCCAAGCCAAATCATGATTTGTTGGAGTTGAAGTGGTACAGGGAAGTCGGAGGCTTCCTACACTGTTATAGTTCCTCTTGAAGCTTAATGACACCTTAGTACCAGTGCTTTGGTGTCCTAGTGGTAAGCAAAAACTATGGCCTCATCAGTCTTGCCCTTCTGTAGTTGATTCTGCTCCCTTGAGACTGAGGTGTCAGAGACACTGCTGCCAATTTTCTTCAATGCTATCAGGCACTGCTTCTTTGGGTCACTGCTGTCTGCTTTCTACATACAGAAGACTAATGTGCTCCAAGACCTGGGCAAAACAGCCTTTCCTTTATAGTGGCTTACAAAATAGAGAGCCTGCTAGGCAGCGAAGCTTATCTTTCACATCTCTACTTAGACAACTCTTGTAAAGGAGAGGATGAAAAAGCAGCATGTAACTGAGCTAAAATTACCTAATTCTGCTTCAGGCTTTCCTGAAGACTTCTGAGGAATACTTTTTTTTTTGGATCACTGTAACTCAGCCACCTAGGGATCTATTAGTGCAGTTAAAAAGTGCTGTTCTGCCGTAGTTGCTATGGATCAGCTTATGATGCCATTAATTTTGGAAGGGCTGTATGCAGTAGTTGTCTAGAAAAGTTTTTGCCTCTTTACATTGACTCTATATAGAACTGTAGTAGAAAGTGGATCTGGGCAGCATCTGTGCAATTGGTGAACTTTGAAATCTAACTAATGTTGGACTCTACTGTCTTCATACTATGTTCCAGTCATTCATCAAAGTCATGTGCTTATTAAGTTATTCTTTAAAGAATGGTACTGTGAATTATACCTCTTCTTTATCTCCACAGAAAAGCATATGTAATCTCTCTGTACTGATAACTAGGAGCAGGGGAATAAACCTCGAAGCTAAAGGGATAATACATCCTGCTTTAATCCAAAGGATGGTTGTTACCTTGTATAATCTCATTTTAGGTGTATTTAATCCTTTGTACAGGGACAGCATGATAAATTCCACCTGAAGAGTTTCAGTGTACATGAGTCATGTTCTAAAAGCTGCACCTCTGAGCTTTAATAACTCCTCTCCCAGACCACTCTCAGTCCTTGTGGCTCTTGAGCATCCTGCTTTCATGTCTAATAACTGCCTTTGTGGATTTGATAGAGAGCCCTGCTGAGCAAGTTAAGTCACAATTTGGCAAGTACTTAATAGTCCTCAAATGCTGCCAGCTCTTTCAGGCCTGGATGAGCTCAGGCTAGAACCCTTTGAGCCCACTGGTAAAAACCAGCAAGCAAATCATCACTTGGATTTTGAAAGCAGTGTTCCAGGAATTACTGAAACACAGAACTTCCCCAGTTAAGTGCAAGAGTTGGTTGTGTGTGCCCAGATTAACTTAGAAGTTGAATGGTTTTGTTCAGGTTGTGTCCACCAGCCTAGAACGAAGTGAATTCACTTCCTCAGATACTAAGTACATGCAGTTATCAGTGGTTAATGGGTGCTGCTTATGGGCTTTTGTGTTGAGCTCCTCCTGGGGTGCAGGGGGAGATTCCTTAAAGTGTCTTTATGTCTCCCTCTTCCAGCAGAAGGTATCTTGGGATGATTTGGTTTTATTGACTTAATTTCTGTCATTTTAGGCAGCCTTACAAAAGCAGCAAGAGGCGGTTGTGGCATCGACAGGGACACCCCTGACTACTGCATCTAAGGCAAATGTACCTGCCCCAGGGGACACCCCATCTATTAACGGGCAGGCCAGTACCCATGTAGACAGCCCTGAAAAAGAGCTGGATCCAGAAGTTTTGGAAGAAGCACTGGAGAATGGACCAAAAGGTAGGGCTGTCTAGATTCCTTAATTAAAAACACATAGTGAAAGCTTTTCTTAGGATCTGAAGTATGATTACTGTGGCTCTTTGCTGGGCTTCATTGGGTTATGCAAGAGCTAGCTTTGATTCCTGGGTCCGTCTCTCTCAAGGGAGTACAGTATTGCACAGGCAAAACTCAACTTTGCGGGGAGGGAAGAAGGAAACTGTAAAGGCATTTCAAGCAAAGTGGATGGGATCCAGAACCTCTTTTTACCCTTGGCTTGAAGGAAAGGAACATCAAAGTTACAGCAGAAAGCCATTTTGTGCAGAAATATAGAATGTTCAGTCTTGTTTGAAGTAGGGTCAAAACCGAATGATTTAGCCTTGCAGATTAAAATAAAGCTAAATTCTTCTTACTCTCTCTGAACACTGCCCTACTTACATGCAGGCCAGATTGCTGTCCCCCCACATTTCCCACCTTCCTCAGCTTCTAGGAAGCTGTGGAAGGGGGAAAGGAAAAGTTGCCTCCCAGTAGTGCTTTCATTGCTGTTATTTCTGGGTGTTACCTCTGTACTTTCATCAACAATCGGCATAGAATCATCACCATAGAATGGTTTGGGTTGTATAGGACCTTAAAGCTCATCTAGTTCAACCTCCCCTGCTGTGGACAGGGACACCTTCCACTAGACCAGGTTGCTCCAAGCCCCAGAGACTTTTTGGATCCCAGTATGAAATCAACACTAGCATGGTCCCTATCTGTCTAATGAGGCATCCAGTTATTTTAGTCAGGATCTGACAGTTTCTACACAAATACACCACCTCTGGTTCCGTCACATTAAAACTGCTTTCAGTGAAGGGTTCTGTGCAATGTAACCCTGTAGCCTGTCACAGTAAATTAGTCTTCTGAGTCTTTTCTGTGTAAGCACTGTTGGTTTAAGTGTGGTGGATGGGTGAACTGGTAGGGTTTAAATGTGCAGTGTCATATCTAAACTTGCACTGCATTTTGTGCAAGTTTCAACCATGAAAAGATATTTCTTAAGGAAATGAAAGTAAAAGTTACTTGGAAGCAACGCTGATGCTTGTGGTCCTCATGTGTCCCTAAGGCACACTCAAGCATGCAGCATAAGTAACTGAAACAAAGCTTAACTGGAGTCTTTCCTCCCCACTCTGCAGATTCTGTTCCAGTGATAGCTGCCCCATCAATGTGGACACGACCCCAAATAAGAGACTTCAAGGAGAAAATCCGACAGGATGCAGACTCTGTGATCACAGTGGGCCGAGGAGAAGTTGTTACAGTTAGAGTACCAACTCATGAGGAGGGCTCTTACCTCTTCTGGGAGTTTGCTACAGACAATTATGACATTGGTTTTGGGGTGTATTTTGAATGGACAGACTCCCCTAATACTGCAGTCAGTGTGCATGTCAGCGAATCCAGTGATGATGAGGATGAAGAAGATGGTAAGTGTGCTTCTTTATATAATCTTCCAGTCCTGCAGAGCTTGCCATGGGGGAAAATATAAGTAATGTCCTAGTTCCCCCAACTTCTGTATAGTTGGAATCTTCTCTTCAATTTACAATAGGAAGTGCTGTTCTGGAAGTAATTTCAGTTACCTTATGTGGTCACAGTTAAAGCAGTTGAGGGTGGGGACATCATTTTCCTAAGTTTTACTTACTCTTAGTGTGCCCTTGTGTCCAGCTCAGCTGTTCAGTAACCTAGATTGGAACCCTTGCTATAATAGAGCATAGTGGATCGGCACACTGAAAACCGTAAGCAAAATCCTGCCCTGCTTTTCATGTGCCTTTTCTATGGAGGAAGTTCTCTTGAGGATTCAGCAGGGCAGCTTTTAGTAGAGCAGTTCCTGGTAGCGGCCAGGGCACAGGTCACAGCTTTTGCCTATGGGGGAGCCTAGCATGCCACCAGGAAAAAACATTTTGAAATGGGCAGATGATGTGCTTGGAAGGAATTGCTCTAACACAAGCAGCAGTGGCCTTCTGGATATTACCCCTGAGTAATCACAGTAGTGTGTATGTCAGATCAGTAGCAGTCAGTGTTGGGTACTGTCTGTCAGTTTGGCATCTCTGCAAACTGACCTAGCTTTGGTTTTGGAGAGTTTTAATATCAAACTCTAAAATCCATGATAAAGTGAGCATGCTCACTGTGCCTCCTGCTTCTGAATGCTTTAGCTACTGCCTCGATATGAGCCCCTTTGGCCCAACTGATTTCTAACTAACAAAGAGTGCCTTGTCCACCGCAGATCAGTCTGACTCTGGTGTAAAGCATCCACCCATGTTAACTGACACCTTCTTTTTTTTTTCCCTTGCAGAAAATACTAGCAGTGAAGAAAAAGCCAAAAAGAATGCCAACAAGCCTCAGCTCGATGAAATAGTGCCTGTGTACAGACGAGACTGTCACGAAGAAGTGTATGCTGGCAGCCACCAGTACCCAGGGAGAGGAGTTTATCTTCTGAA
The DNA here is from genome assembly GCA_039720435.1 of Amazona ochrocephala. NCBI lineage: Eukaryota > Metazoa > Chordata > Aves > Psittaciformes > Psittacidae > Amazona > Amazona ochrocephala. The sequence continues at coordinate 115,284,960 of CM077878.1, read as the reverse complement.
ATTTGACAACTCCTACTCTCTATGGAGGTCAAAAACAGTTTACTACAGAGTTTATTATACGAGATAAAGGTGTGGCTGTGTCTGAGGCTGGGCTGTGCAGAAGATGTCATTTTAGTTGGAATTTTCTTCAAGCATAATGGATCCTTTTGAGTCTGTGTTCTATCCTGTCCGTATCTGTATGGTTTGTGTGAACTTCTAACAAGTAGACACTGGGATCTTCCTGCTCCATGACACTAATGCATATTGCATTGGGCTTAACAGAGGATCTCCCTAGCTCTTTTGGGTATTGGAGTTAGCCAATGGAAGTCATTGGCTCCAGTGCTAAGGTCACATCAGTTGCATTTGTTAAAGTCTCATGAGAAAGGGGGAGGGAGTTGCTGGCTCACTGCCTGGGTGATCTGATGTTTCCAGGTCTGGATGCTTTGAATAACTTGTTAACAGTTCGTTTAAAGTCCCATCAATAACTGGTAGATTTGGATGCAGTTTGCTGTGTAGCAAGTTTCTCTTAACTGTAATTGAATGTCAGATTTTTACACCATTAAAACTTGAAACTTTTAAGTTGATGCAGTTTAGAAACAAGTTGTCTCGCTTCTGTCCTCATCAAAGAAACATTCAGTTCCTTAAACCAGTGTAGTGGCTAAGGTAAGGATGAACAGCATCCTGAAAGTACAGCAAATAACCTCTTCCGAATGACAATTCAAAGTATATGTAACAAGGAAAACCTTAATCTCTCTGCCCTGCTGCTAACCCTAGAATAAAAAGTAATTTTTTGAGGCAATTGACTTTGGACCAGGGCACAAACTGTTTCTAAGTTTGGTGGGGTTTTAATGGGGTAGACTAAAAAATATGCATCTCTACATACCTGAAACCAGTTTTCTGCACAATGTTCTGGTTTGTCTGTTTTTGTAAGACCTGAATAAGCGCGCTGTGCATCAGAAGAGCAGTAAGTCACCTTGATAAAGTATAGGAGTTAATGTTGCACTAACTATGGAAATCACTGCCAGTGCATTTTAGTCTGAGCTGGTGATACTTGGGTGCAGACTTTCTGCTTTAATCTGTAACTGTCTGCAGAAAGGCAGAGTGCACATACAGATAATAATGTAGCTTTAATCTCAATTCCATATGGTTTGGTTGGGGCATTTCATATTTTGTATAGTAGAAAAATGCAGGCGGCTGCTTAAGGCTGCAGTAAGAATCCGCTCTCCTTGGAGCCCTGCACCCCAGGGGATAATGACTTGTGTAAGTGCTCTCTGCATGGGTAATGCACTTTGTTACTGGAAGAAAACAGTTACTTTGGGTTTCTCAGATGAGTTCTTGCAGTAAGGCTTCCATTGATTAGCTGCAGCATGTACAGTTCCGTGGCAAATGATGTTGAGTTTGTTTGAATGATCGGTTTGTACATACATGATACTTTCCTTTCCTCATACCAACCATGGAGATACTTCTCCTAGAGTGCTTAAACCTGTCATCTTACATTTGGTTCAGCAACACCGTACCAGCTTCTAGCTAGTTAGTGCTGCTTTATCCAAATGCACTGTACAATGTTCTGCTCTTGTGTACATACAGTATATAAACCACGATTTTAGGAAGTACCTTGCTTTTAAAGAAAACTGTATTTAATGTAAAAAAGGAAAAAAAAAAAAACCCTTTTAAAAAGGCAGGCACTAATATATTTCTTCTGGTCTTCAATTTGAATCTTCTTTTCTTTTTGTCCATACAAAAATGTTACAACCTCTTCCTTGGAGAATCTCTGTTCCTGGGAGCGGTGTTTGTTGCTTTAAATGGCAGCACTTACTGTCATGTGTTGGATGTTAGAACTTTTACGTTTCCAGACTTTTTTTATTGCCTCTGGCTGTTGATTAGTACAGTACAAGTGCGATTTCAAGATACCTTGAGATAGTATTTAATCCGAATTAAAATACATTTATCTGTAATGCTGTTGACTTTTTATTAACTTGGCAACCTTGGCATTGCTGCCTGTGGCTGTTGTCTTCCTTCGGCTGTAAACCTTCAGTACCGTGTGAACACTGTGGTCTTGGCAGCCAAATCACTTGGACCAAAGACTCTGCGCAAACCTCTGGATGAGGCCATTTGTCAATATTGGAAGAGCCCAACTAAAACAGGAAGACCTTTGGTTTTGAAAAGGTTGGGTATGGGCAGTTAAAACTTGTAAGCTATTTTGTGCCTAGGAGCAGAGGGCCTACCCTTCCCCCTGCATCTTAATTCCCCAGTGCAGGCTGCATTGTCCGTAAAAGCCCTTGGCCTAAAGGGCAAGCAACAGGCACCACCATGCACAGTTTAGACTGAATGAGAAGAGAACCAAGAGGCAAAAAGGCAAGTTATGCTAAGGTTTCTGTTGGCCAAAATCACCATACTTAGTAAGTAGCTTTTATCGTGGAGCCGAGACCATGGTTTGGTTGGTGGGCCAAGTCCATCAGCACCATCTGCCCCCAGCCTCTCAAGCTGATGCTTCCAGCTTTCATCTGGGGAGCAGAAGCGATCTTCAGTGAGAACGAAACAAGTGCTGTGCTGTTAGACTCAAGATGCTGAGAAGTTCAACGTACCAAATAATCTGGATATGCTACAAAGCAGTTTCACATGAAATGTGCCAGAGCAATTACAGCAGCCGGCCTCCCCAGCTGGACCTATTGTACCTGTGTCACACATGTATGAATTCCCCTTTCTCCAATTAAAAGTTAAGCCCTGTGCTCCTCACAGCTCACTTAAGGCAGCTCTCTCCCACAGTACAGTTACCATAAAGGCTTTCTGAAATGAACTGAGGCACTAGCAGTAAATCTGGGTGATGAAACACAAGCAGGGTGGTGAAGCTCTGCTCCAAATGTACTGGTCCTCTGAGAAAAGCTCAATAACCTGAGGGGTAGACAGCTGATAGAAATGATGTCGTTTCCAGAAGCAGCATTAATATGGATGGTGCTTGTGCAGCCTCTTCAAGGCAGTTGTGGGGGAGATGCCAAGGCCAGGTTTTCTTGGCTCTGCTATCCCAGAAGGATGAGCAGTGCCATTGAAACAACTTGTTAACTGAGCTGCTTGGCTGCTCTGTGAAATGATCCTTGCCTCTCCTCGCTGTCTTTCCAACCCCTTGGCTTTTACTGCTCTGCCTTGTTCTTTGTAAGTCACAGGTTAAACAGCTTTAGAGCAGCTGGATGCAGCCTTTGAGATAGCCATAATGGGCAGGGTCATGCAAATCAGTTGTCTGCTGTCAACGGATGGTAGGTCAGGCATTTAACCTCTTCCTAGTTGTGCAGTTGGTTTATAAAGTGTAAGAGTAGGCTGCATAGACATGTTGAAGTGCAAAGAAGTCAAAGTAGCCATCCTTCACCCGAGTGCTAGCCAGTCCCCCAGGCAAACAGCTCAGGGCACTTGTTAGCCTCGTTGATATTAAAGAGCAATGGGCCGGCTCCTTTCTGACAGTTCGATGCTCTCTTCTGTCTAGCGCCACACTTGTGATCCCCATCCTCTTCTTTCCACCCCCTGCTATGTTTGCAGCAAAAAGGCAGCAAGGGGAAGCTGGAAAAAGCCTGCTCAAGACCTGATCTCTGCCAGCCTGTGCAGCTCAGCTCCTGGCCTCTGGGTTTAGGTCCTGGAACTTCTGTTCTTCCTTCCACGTTTGGCTGCCTCATCACATGCTACAGGGGCTGGGTCATCGCTTCCCATTCACATGGAGCTGCTCAAAGGTGCCAGCTAGAGCAAGAGCCCAGCTAAAATGCCTGTCCCTCCAGGGGTAGTGGAAATCAGTTTCCCTCTTTCAAGCTGCTGCTTCCTGGCTATTTCTGTTCTGATCTCCCCCAGGAGATCAAAACACAGGTCAAATTAGTAAGCCCAGCTCCTGCTGCTGGTTCATTTGCAGGCCAAGCCCAGTGGCACTCCCAGCCTGTCTGTATGGGGAGGCAGCCTGCAGAGGGAAGGCTTTTGGGGTTGTTTGGTTTGTCATGGAGATGTGCAAGTCCCTGTGGTAGAGGTGTGCTCTGCCACAGCAGCTTACACTGGGCTCGGGTGTTTGCACTGATGGCTGCTTTATAGGGCGGGTTACAAATGTGAGCAACGTGCTTTTGGGTCCGCTGTGATCCAGCTCCAGGTACCAGAGGGTTAAGCAAAGCACGAAGCAGTATCCTAAATCTTCCCCACATACCTCATATCTGAGACCTGTCAGTTGCACATCAATGACCTTCCAAAGGTCTCGTTGGAACAATGTTGGATTGGCTTAAAGACGTATATTGAACCATTTGGACTAGTATTGATATAGATATCACAATGCAATAGAGATGTTGCATATGCAAAGTTATCATTTGGTACCCTAAAAATAAACCTGCAAGGAATGAGGAAAACCAAGTTCTCCTCCTGACCTTGACTATTCTCACCTTGTACCATCTCCATCATGAAGCTGACAAGAAACCCGCTCCTTTTAACCGGGGGGCTGAACACTGGCACACCTACCTGGTGGTGAGATTTGAGTAAGCAACCCTTCATGTCAGCGCACACTCCCGCTCCTGAGCTCACTGTTTTCTTCAGGGTTTCATCCCTTTTTGTTTAAGGGAACGGCTGCTCAGTGGTGGTCACTGCTCTCTTCTGACATGGTCTGTGTCCGGGCTCAGGAGGACGATTGGTGTTATCCCTCACAGCATGCTTGGGCACTCCTGTGCCAGTCTGTGGCTCGGCTCCCACCACAGCATCCCCAGCTCAGCAGGGATGCGCTGGGGAAGCGTGTCCGGAGCTGCTGTCTGTCTGTGTAAGCTCAAACACGGGGTCTCCCCCAGCACTCCGGAGCTGTGGGCAGGAGGGCAGCAGTGCTCAGCCAGCAGAGCAAATGCTTGGCCTCGGCCTCCATTTCATCAGTACAACGCCTGCACAGCCATTAAGCTACAGCACAGGGTGCAGGGGACCAAGTTTAGGGCATGTGGGAACAGGCTTGGTAGCATGGACCGAGGGGCTGCCCATGCAGCCGCAGGGAGCTCAGTGGAACTGTTCCTCCTCATTGCCAGGTTCTTGTGCCAGATGAAACAGCCTTTGAGTCTCTGCCATCACTCTGTGGTGCTCAGAGCTGAAGGGCAGCTCCACACCAGGGGAGAAAAAGGGGTTTCCAAGCTAGTATAAAGCCACACAAGGTCCTTCTGCCCTTTGCATTGGAGGGTTTAAACAGTCACTTATTGACTTGAATCTGACTTCTCATGCTCTTATCTTTGACACATGTCATAAAAACACCAGGAAGTTACTTGCAGTTATCCTGTGCCAGGGTAGTCAAATGGGGTTGCAGAGCAACCACTGGAGCTCTACCTGATGCTTGTAAATGTGGTTCTGGTTTGCAGGGACCAGAAGGTTTTAATGTCTGCATTCTCTCATTAAGCCTTGTATTGCTTCATACACACAGAGAAGTGGCTTCAGTGCTGGGCTGGTGATGGGAAGAGCAAGGCAGGAGATGTTTTAATGCTCGGTTCAGCTGTGCCTATTGCCAAGCCCTCAGACAATGCCATAGCACCCGGCTTTGCCCTGGCACGGCGGAGCATGGGGAGCACCCCAGCAAAGAAACCATCCGTTGCCCTTTGTCCTGCTGCGTCCCTCAGTGAGGAGTGGGGAGCCTGAGGCCTGCCCAGACCCAAGGCGAGGCAAGCTGGGTGACACAGGTGAGGAAAAGCACTGTTCTTCACAAGCACTTTGCTGCCCATTGGAGGTAGAGCCACGCTGAATAAACCCATGCAGGCTGCTCAGCCCGGCTGGGTTGTTTTCCCCGGATGAGTAACGCTGTTTTCCTGGAGCCTGGCGACAATGTTTTCCCTTGGCAAAGGCTGTCCCTGGGATGCTGGTGCCAAAACTCATTTGTACAGGTAGCCTTTTGTAGCCAGCCTGCCAGTGCTGGATAAACAGGGGTGAGCGCTCCCCCCCCCAGCAGAAGGGACCCCACAAAGAGCCTCTTTCTGCTCAAGCAGCCTCTCTGCTGGGAGCAGTGCCGGGTTTCCCTCCCCATCCTCTCCGGGGGAGCTTCCAGTGGCCATGAAGCCAATGAAAGCCACAGAGAAACAAGGATCCTCCTGCATGCCCTGCCTTGGTGTGTGCCAGCCCAGCCAGCCACAGCCATGCCAGAGCATCCCGGTCCAGCCCCCCTGCAGGAGGATCCCCTTGGGAAAGGCAAAGGCCAAAAGCAGTGGTAAAAAGAGGAATAGCAGAAGGGCATAGGCATCGGTTTGACAGATCTCTGTGCTGTTGAGGGCTATTGTGTAACTTGGAGCTGGGGTTGGGCTGTTGGAGAGATGGGGCTGACTCTCACCATGGTGCATGGTCTGGAGCCAAAGGGATGATGCCCAATGATGCCACCTCCTTCCCAATGCTCAAATGCTCCCACAGGGCTCTCCAAGAGCCCCAACATCACCATCCCCGCTCCAACTCAACCAGCGCGAGGGTCTTGGGGACCATGTCATGGGGGAGCTCAGGGAATAACCTCATGCATGGAGAAAAGGGGGGCAATGGAAATACCCACCAGAACTCCTCCTCTTGCATGGGGAATCTGCTTTAGGCGCCTTTCTCTCAGCAAGGCTTGGAAAAACCCTGCTCTCAGCTGGTTTTAAGGTGGGGGATACAGACCACCGGCTGGGTGCCTGCTGGGCATCTGTCCTCTTTGCTGCCCTGCAAAACAAGCCCCACTGCCTTAATTTCCCATGGCTTTCCATGCCTTCACCATATGTAGCATTTGAATTCAATTAAAATCACCATTAGGTGAACTCTCTGTTGCCACTGGGACATTAGTGCATGGCTCTGCACGGCTACAGGGGTTCAGCCCAGGGACAGGCCGTACAGACTGTATGCACTGGGCCCATTCCATGGTGCTGCTGGAGGTTTTCCCCATTTTCCTTGCTGGAAAGGGCTGGGAGGCAGCCGTGCCCCCACGGCTCTGCCTGGGATGCAGGCAGTGTCCTGGTCTCCACAGCAACCAGTGCACGTGGCTGGGACAGCATGTCCCATGGAGCTGTTGGTGATGTGCTCCTCTTGTGTGTGTGCAGGGGACCCTTCAGACAATGGATCACAGAGCTTCCCATTAATTGCTTTCCATTAATCCCAGTGCTGCTTATATGTACACAGGAGCACCTACTGCCCATCCTGCTGTGGAGGAGCACTGGTGGCACCAAGCTGCTCACGCCCTTGGCTCTGCATTGCCCTGGAATGCTGTGCCAGACACGGACCTGGGTGCAGAAGAGGGCCTTGGAGGACAAGGCTCCTGCAGCACAAATCCTGCTGTTCCCAGAGCATCCATTCAAGCACTGCCACGCTGGGGTGGCAGGAGCCAGAGCCCAGCATGCCTCATCAAACTGGTCATGGGGGCTGCTGGGTTATGCCAGTAAAAAGGGAGGGTGGGAGGCAAATATAAGAGGAGGGAACCTCATGCACGGCCAAGCGTGGTGACAGCAGCAGCCTGTGCTGCTGCTGTGTCCTGGACCGGGAACATCTGAAGGGCTGGATTTGGCACAGCAGCAGTGCTGGCACACCACGAGGAACCCCAGCTCCGGACATGAATTTGCGTCCACCCAAACACCAGTGTGGAGCAGGCAGCGGCTGGGATCACACCATTAGATGGGGCTATAGTTAAAGAATTGGGATTTGTAAATTACATTTTGGACTCCAGACAGGACTCATCTGGGGCAGTGGGTAAGTATTGGCCATCTCTGCCTTGGCTTCCCCATCCACCACGGCAGGGGTGAATGCTTCTGGGATGCAGAGCCACGGCAGGAGAGCCCATGGGAGGCTGTTGGTGGGACAAGATACCAAATTGCCCACTCCTGACAAGGCAAAGTTTATCCATCCCAATTCCCCTGTAAGACCCCTTTTTTTTTCCCTGGTGCATTATTTAGATGATAGAAATGGGAAAACCCCCTGGTAACGGCAGATGCCTGGTGCTCATCTGCCCATGGGCTCCTGTTGGCTTACGGAAAGACCCAGTCTCACCAATTTCTGCCCTAAACCAGATTAACTGTCAGAGCTGCTGGTACTGGCTGAACACCGAGAAAACAAAAGTAATCATCCAGACTTTGACGCTCCAAAATGATTTCAAGCCTAGTGACCACCAGGAGCATCAGCATCCTCATGGCGCTTGAGGGGGGATGAGAAACGGCACAGGGTTTGCCAAGACAAGCCGCAGGGAGACCCCTTTGCAACAGGACCAGCCCATCTCTATGCTCATGCAAGCTCAGACAGCTTCACAGTGCATGAAGCAGCACCTGAGGCCGAAGACCTGGTCTGGTCCTTGCCCCAGCAGCATTAGCATCTCTTCAACACGCTATGGTAATTAATGGATTATAAGCCACGAAACCAACCTGCTGCATGCCACCAGGCTACCAGACACATCCCCCTCAATATTCCTTACTTTCCATAAATAATTCATTTTATTCCCAAACAGTTTCTCAGTGAATTGCAACCTTTTGCCCACAAGGTAGTGGGCAGGTTTGCACCCGATGCCGTGCTCCCAGCTTCATGGGATGGGACCAATGGACATGCCCGTCTTTTCCCAGCCCAGAGTTGCACTCACCTGGTCACCATCAAGGCAAGCATGGCCTCCTCCCTGCACACACACATTCTGCATAGCAGAAATCCACTTTCTAGCACTGCAAATTACTACCTAACAAGTGCTTTAGCTCCAGCCCTTTCCCCCTTTGAGGACATGAGTGGCCAGGAATAGCTGCCGGCTTTCTGCTCCCACAGCTGCTTCTTCTGGGCAAAACAAAAAAGAACCCCTTTATTCATCAAAATTGACAAGGAAAAGCCGTAGGTTTCAGATGTATTTGTGCCACCCCATCCCTGAGCCAGAGCTGGTAGCAGCAGACGCTATGAAGGCAATAGAGGCACAGGGAGATGCCTGCCTGGGCCCAGGGCACAGGCAAGGGGAAAGCATCAGCAGGGGGAAAATGAAGTCTCTCCCTTACCTTAAGCAACAATGTTCTTTAAAAGCTGCCTTACCAGCAATGGGAGTTGCTCTCACTCTGTTCAAGTGCCTGTTGAACAATCTCGGGCAGCTGCTGCCCTCCCAGCAGCAACTGATGCTGCAGCTCATGGAAGCAAACCTTGCATTTCCTACGGAATTGTGCACTTAAAAAACCCTAAAACCATATTGTTGAGGCTGAACCTTAATGTCTTCTTACATCAAGAGAAGGAAACCAGGAGCGGCTTCAGCTCTATTTGGGAGGGGGGTGGGCGGAAGAGATGACCTCCAAGCGCTGCAGGGTGAGCATCTTCCCTTGAGGGGGGTATGTGGCAGTACCTGTGCCTATGATGCAGGAATCAACAGCCCAAGGAGAAGCGCCCATCAGTCTTAGAGGTCAATTTGAGACACGAAGGGGTCCACTTTTCAAAGCTTTTCGATGTTTGGCTTGCTAAGGCACAGTGCTTACCATGGAAGTCAGCTTGAGCAGGGCAGGCAACTGCCAAAAAGTGGTCATGGTGGGAAGACATCAGCCACAGCCATTTGCTTGTGCCTCCAGCCTGGGCACTCGGGGCTTTCCAGAGCACCAGCTAGTCCAGAACGTTATTCAAAGACTTCATCTGTGTTTTTCCTTAGTTGACCATTTAATCCCAAACAAAGGAAACCAGAGGAAAAGCCACAGTGCTGTCAGAAAGGGATGGGATTTTGGCAGCGCGCACAGCGTGCCACCTCATGTTAATTGTGGGAATAAAGCCATTTAGCCAGGCTGAGAAGAAGGAGTCAGGCCCTCAACCTGCACCCAAACCCACCCTTCTCCCCTAGCATCCAAAGGAGAGGATATTGCAGAGCAAGAGCCACCAGGAAGTGTCTCCTGGAAGGATGGAGCAGCCTGGCCAAAAGCTGTGGTGCTTTGGCAGGGACAGGCACACCAGCGCCATACCCAGGCTCATGGGATATTGCCCTGGTTAACATCAGTTACCAAAATCCATCCTTTTCCATCGATTATAGAGTATAAATGGTGGGATGCAGACCAAATCAAGGAAGCAGGAGGCCGTCAGGGCCAACAGCACATGCACCCGGCTGAGGGGGTTGAGCAGGAAATGAAATAGGAAGCAGAGACAAAGAATATCCGCAACATCCCAAACCCGCTTCCTGCACGCAGGGAGTCAGGAAACATGGATGGGAGAGGTGCCAGCACAGGCTCAGCAGGGCCAGGTCCCCACACAGCCTCCAGGGAAATAGATTAAAGCACGGGGCAATGGATGGGGACTCACAGCCTGCATCCACAGTAAAAATTGCAGCTGATGTGCCAAGAGACCTGGATTTGGGGATGACAAACACCTGGGAAAACAAGAGGACCTGAATCTATCTCCCACCCACAGCAGCAAAGCCCTTCCCAGCAGCCTGGTGTGGAGTCAGCCACCAGCAATACCACTGGTACCCTCTAAGCCCATGGGGACCCTCATTGCAGCACCCTCTGCTTTACGGCAGGAGGAACAGAGAGAGACAGGTTACTTATGGCCTGAGAAATACCATGCAATCCCAGCCCGAGGGCAGAAAGCCCAGAGCCTCAAGAGATGCTTTACAGTTGCCTGCAGCAGGCTGGGGAGATGGTGGCCGCCCAGTGTGGTTCCCTGCATCCAACAGCACCAGGTGACATTGCACATGCCCCAAAAGCGCTGCTGACCAATGCGCATCGGTGCATTTGGGCAAATCATAGGTAAGAGTTTTCCTGCTTCAATGGAAATGTTTGGATTTAGCCAGTAATTTCCTTTCCTGACCCCACAGCCCGTTTGCTGTGGGCAGTACCTGTGGCTGGAGAGCCCTGCTGCACTACAGATACGTGACCATTACATATTTAAATGTGTGTTGTCAGAGCATCTTTCTGAAAGCCTCTGTTTTGTAAATGGAACTATGAAAAATTGTGACTCCTTTTCCCCTATATTCAATTTCTCCTCATTTTATGGTGTAGTCATTTGGGGTTTCTTCTGTTTTGTGCAGCTGGTGACCCCCTGCTCATTGGGGTTTGTTAAATAAGCCTTTCCTACCAGATTACAGAGGTTCTTTCAGTTTATTCCTGTTACTAACCAGGTTTGATTTACTCAGAGCCCTTGTGTTTCACTGGTGGCCAAATGCACTGAACACTGATGTGATACTGGGAGCATCTCACACATGCAGGATGCTGTCATCAAAGACAGCAGGAAACAGGACAAACCTCTGACAAGAGAATACGCCTTTTCTTCCCCTGATCTGTTTGACAGCAGATGGTTAATGCCTGCAGATGAAAGCGCTCCCTAGTTAAGCACGCTTGTGCGTGTGATTCCTCCTGTCCCCATACATGCGACATGGGAAGCTGATGAACCTATGGGAATTATTCAAATCACCCACATCCCTCACCTAAGACCTAAATACCCTGACAAGCAAAGAAGCATTAATACCTACAACTTCCTGGCATTTTCCCAGTGTTGCTACCATACACAGAAATACTAATAGAGCAATAATGGTTAATATTTTAGCTAATTAAAATAGGGGGGTTTAGTAAGAGTTAATTTGTCAGGAAGATGACAAGATTACAGCATCATCAGAAAACCAGCTCATTACAGCGGCCCTCATGCAAATACTTGGCCGTGTTTTCCTGTAATGGCATAAAGCAAGGAGGAGGCTGCTCTTGATGGCAACTCACAGCAGCGTTGTAGCAGGAGGGTCACAGCTTAGGTCAGAGGGAAGGAACCATGGCAAGGGAGTGGGATCTGCTGTAAACAATCTCGGCTGGAGTGAGAGATATGACATTTCAGCTGCTTGGTTTTGCCCAAGCTATTGGACAGGAGGTGACGAGCTGATGAGATTGGCTGCTTTTTAAATCATAGAATCACAGAATGGTTTGGGTTGGAAAGGACCTTAAGATCATCCAGTTCTAACCGCCTGCCATGGGCAGGGACACCTCCCACTAAACCATGCCACCCAAGGCTATGTCCAACCTGGCCTTGAACATCACCAGGGATGAAGCATTCACAACTTCCCTGGGCAACCCATTCCAGGGCCTCACCACCCTTACAGTAAAGAATTTCTTCCTCATATCCAATCTAAACTTCCCCCGTTTAAGTTTGAACCCGTTACCCCTTGTCCTATCGCTACAGCCCCTGATGAAGAGTCCCTCCCCAGCATCCTCATAGGCCCCCTTCAGACACTGGAAGGCTGCTGTGTGGTCAAAATATTCCATTTTCCGTTCACACAATGAACAGCAAAGAAAGAGGATCATCATGCTTAAGTCCCATTTCTAAGTCTAAAGATACAATTGACCCCAGATGTATTACTTGTTTCTAGTATATAGGCCTGCCACATTACCCCTGAGGTACCCAGCCATGCATACTAGTGGGACAAAAAGGTGAACCACAACTGATATTCCCTAAGGCTTTACTCAGTGGCCAAAAGATACATCAAAGTTTCACCTCTAAGAGTAACCTCTTAGGGCTTATTTTAAACCTTTATTATTGCAATATACAACACCCTGATGCCTGTTTGTGCTCTGCTTACACTGTGTGCACCCAAGGAATACCTTTGGTTCTGAAGGACCACAGCCCCATCTGCAGCATTCAGTGAAAGGGCTCCGAGGTCCTCAGGGTCCTCAGGGGAAGGAAATCCTGGAAACAGGAACTTTCAGGTGTGGTTTGCTCTGCTACATCCCTTATGCATGTGAGGAAGAGGAGCAGTCCCAACCTGCATGAAGACCGGGCAGGTCCTGGATGCCTGTCCTGCAGAGAGGACCTAACTTTGCTACTGGTCCCAGTGGTGCTGGATGAGGGGGAACTGGGTGCAGATGAGCACTTCCCTGCTTGGCCACTTGGCAGGGGAAGTTGGGCATTTACAGTTTCTAAATAAGACTGAAAGTCTCCCTTTCCATTCCTCTTCTGCATTGCAAGGGACATCATGATGCTCTCCATGGGCCCTGACACTGTGCCAAGGGTGTGCTGGAGCTGGGGTGGGGAGGAGATGGGCTGCCCCAGCACCAGGCAGGCACTCTTGCTGCTCCATCTCCCTCTGAGATTCACTGGTTTGGTGTGGGGCAGCACCATCCATTGGGTGGGCACTTATTGCCTTTGCTTGATGAGAGCAGCAAAGATGTTCTTCTCACACAATGAATGCCGAATCCCAGTTGCAGCTCCCATCTTGGGTTTGGGCTTCCCATGGGATGTGGTGACAGAGTGATCATCCCAGGAACGTGAATCAAAACACAGTGCATTTACAGCCCCAGGAGGGCTGTCCAGGACCTCACAATACATACCTGAGCCACCCCGACCCATCTCCCACATCCTCATGTGGCCCAATCACCACTGCCCTTCCCTCTGTGCCAGTATCCCACCTCCTCCTGAAGCATCCTCCCCAGGCCCCTCTGTTCACATCCATGCGCCCAACCACTCCTCCCCTACACAGGGGCTGCCACCAGGGTGGAATGCTGGGATGCTGAACTGCCTGATTGTACTGAGTGCTGTTCTTTACCCAGAACATAAAAAGGAGGCAGGGGCGGCTGGAGTCCTGGTGAAAAATATGAAGGCAGAAAAGTGTTGTTATAGCCACAGCACCAAGTTATTAAGGAGAGGCAGGGAGAGGTAACATCTTTTATAGGACCAATTTATAGTGCTGGAAAAACAGGCTTACAGGCACAGGCACCCTCTCACAGGAGGATGTATGTGCTTCCTCTCGGGCAACATCCATTAAAGGGATGTATTTGGATGGGATTGTGAAGAGCAGCAGCACAGAACCCAAAAATAGATACGACAATGCTTCTTTCTGTCTGGCTCAGCTTGTGCAGGAGTTCCTGCTGCTGCTCCTCTAGCAACTAGCCTAAGGAGAGATGCTTTCCTCCAGCCCCATATCTGTCTCCATCCCAAAGCTGTCCCAGCATGGTAAACTCAGGCTGTGGAGCCATTCCTGCCATCCAGTTCAGTGCTGTCCTGTTATTTCTGGATGCTTTATACAAACCATATACCCCTCACACAGCTTCCAAGCTTCTTATCTCCTCTTGTCAGCCCTTACATTGAGTGTGTAAATTCAAGTGATGGCCATAGCAGGAAATTTCACAGCCCAAGAGGTTGAAAAATGCCCAGGGAAAACCCAAATCACAAGGCAGAGAAACTAGGAGGGAGGCGATGGGGCTAAATTCTGATTTAGGGACTCAGGCAGACAACTGAGCGAGCAAACACAGGTGGAAGGAAATGAAAGGCCGTTTTCATCTCATCTCCAAAATCCTGCCCTTTTATATGGCCAACCTCTGCCACAGGATGGAGGTGGAATGGGGAAGAGGCTGGGAAGGCAGGGGATAAGCAGCACAGTGCAACTGCAGGTCCCTAAAGGGGACCATAAACCCCTGGGATGACATCCAGCTTTCCTCTGTTGCGCTGAACCGCACAGCCTATTTTATGTTGTTTCTCCTAATTCTGGTCCATATCTGTGATCCCCAGCCCATCCCTTGCTGTCACCATCAGTCCCTGCCCATCAGGATGCACCACCCAGCACACAGCAACACCTCGGCCCGTGCTCCTGCATGAAAGACTTGGCACACTCCCTGCCACGCTCAGGCAAGCCAAATCCTCTATCCTTTGATTTGTTTCAGACACACCAGCCATAAACCTCAGCCTCTGGCCTCGTGGTTTTGTTTGATGACAGCGGCTCAGAGGAAGGAAAGGATCCGGCTTTCACTGTGCTGGGCAGCCTCAGCACATCTGCTGAGCAAACACCCTCGGCTTCTCACCCCTGCTATTCAACATCACCTCCACAGCCCTTCACCTCCTCCTTTCCAGCCCTGGTTGCCAGTTTGTCCCAGTGAGGTACCAGCGCTGGGTGCTCCCCTACAGCTGCAATGGCCTTTGCCATTACTCAGTGCCCAGCACCGTGGTGGCCAGAGCTGAGCCAGGCGGGTGTTCGGGTGGCAGCCACCCTCAGAAGCACTGACGAAGGGCAAATTCCTGCAATAGCCTCCCCCAGGGCTCGAGGCATTGCACACAGTTGGAAATGGAGCCCGGTGTTATGCTAAATCACTTCCTTCCCTGCACTCAGGCACTGTATTGCCTCTCTGAATTGACTTTGTACCCCAAGCAGCTTTCCTCCAGCAAGTCCTTTACCCCCAATTCTTTTTGCCTTATCTTAAAAGAACAAAAAACTGCCCAAACTGCCCCTGTGCACACCAACTCCTCACTGATTCCTCAGTATCACCGCTCTGAGCAGAGATGAAAATGGGCAGGAGCAATTTCCAACTATTTTTTAGCAAAGCAATCAATCAGGGGTTTCATTTTCTCCCTTTCCCTGCTTCCTCAACCTGTAAAATGCACATTCTTTTCTGAAGCACAAAGATGGGGGACCAAATGGAAGCTGAGGGAGTGGTTGGCTCCTTCAATGAGGTCCAGATTCAGTCCCTTAGGCCCAGTGAAGCTGCACAGCCTCATTGCCTGCAAGCCATCAATCACATGTAAAACATATGGCTCTTCGATACCTGACCTTGCCTGCCCAAAGGACTTTAATCTCTTATTTCTTGCAAGTCCTGCTGGAAACAAGGCAAAATGAGCGTGGCTGGAGAGCAGGATGTGGCTGGGTCCCTGCCTGCATCCTTGCCTTGCTGCTAGAGGAGTAGCTGCTCTTCATGAGGAACTGTAGAGATAGGACAAGGGGTGATGGTTTAAGCTTAAACAGGGGAAGTTCGGGTTGGATATAAGGAAGAAGTTCTTTACCGCGAGGGTGGTGAGGCACTGGCACAGGCTGCCCAAAGAAGTGGTGAATTCTCCATCCCTGGCAGTGCTCAAGGCAGGGTTGGACAGAGCCTCGGGTGACATGGTCTAGTGCGAGGTGTCCCTGCCCATGGCAGGGGGTTGGAACTTGATGATCTTTAGGTCCTTTCCAACCCAAACCATTCCATGATTCCATGATTCTACGATTAGCCAGCAGAAACTTGTTTCTCACCTCTAGCATGGCTCCAGCGTCACTCTTCCAGGACTAAGGAGAAGTCTTACTATAGGATAACCCTTTTTATTATGGTGGAAAGCTGAAGCATTCATCCAGCTTTAGTCGTCTTCACACAACTGATGCTCTTTGAATTTTTCCAGTGGCCAAGTGGAGGAAACCAGCCTGGTCGCTGTCACTCCCATGTCATCCTGTGGAATCCCAGGGATGCACCAGGATTTTTGCTTCAAGCATCCCGTTGTGGTGACCATTGTTCTGCTGCTGAAAGGAAATTTTTCCTTACGAAGCACACAGATTAAAGCAGTTCTGCTCAGTGACAGATTTATTCTGGGACAGCTTGAAAAAGGCAGCACTGCCTTTCCATTTTCATCCACAAAACACTCAGAATTTACCAGCCTGCCCCATGGATGCTCTGCCATCAGCTGCAATTTTGACTGGTGTCTTTCTTGCACCTACATGGAAGCCATTTGTACAGTTAAAACAACTTAAATAGGAACATGAGGGGTATTTTAACAACTGTCTGCATAGGTGAAGGTGGGAAGGGAGTGATTAAGCTGATAAATCGATGGCTGACCTCTTATCTGAGGCACAGGATTGAGAACTGAGCTCTGCTTCTCCCCCCAGATGAAGTGGAGCAAGCCACCTCATCTAAACTGTGTCCAGGCCAGATAGAGTGGTATCTATACTCTCCCCAAATAACTAGGGCACATTACACATTAATTAGCTCATGCTTTGTGCCTAGAAATCCCTGTCATATTAACAACAGTTATTACCTCCCTCTGCCAGTGGGACACTTCCCTGTTGCTGCTGCCTGTGGGTGAGGGTAAAGGTATCTGGATGGATGTGAAAAAGGGACCAAGAGCCAAGAAGCCTCAGCTCATTCTTAAGGCTGCATTTCTACCACTGAGATGCTGTGTAACCTTGGAGAATAATAACAGCAAGTGATAATAAGAAGCCTTTCACACAGGGAAGTTATGAAAAATTGAGCTGCTGCTGTACAAGATAAATAAAAAGGACGCTAGCTTGAAGGGGAGTTAAAGCGGTCAGCTCAGATATGACACAGCCTGATAGCCCCCAGCTTCTAGCATATTCTCTCAGCATTTCCTTGGTGGCTCTAAAGCATCCTTTTAGCCCTTTCCATCTCTGCAGCTGCAGCCAGCTTCACGCACGCTCCAATACCCTGGGAGGTAGCATCCCTGCAATCCAGCCAGCAGCTCAACAACAGATGTTAACGTTGGATTTGCAGCCTGGCGTTGCATCGCAGAAGGTTTGCAAGGGCATCACTGGGCTGCTGGGGAGGGCAGAAAATCACCCTCTTCTCCTTCCTTCTCTTTTCCGCCTGCCTGAAATGCGGTCTAGATACTGAACATCTGCTTAACGTACCAGTCAAGCAGGGACACGCTTTCCTCCTTGTTTATTGCAGAGCCACAGTTGCAGAAAGCCTAGTTTTGATGTATAGCCTGGAGACACGCACGTGGCTCTGCCTACCCAGATGGAGCTGCAGTGGGGCAGGAAAAGAAAAGCTGCAGTAAGAAATATGGGGATGCAGGGTACGGCACAGCATCCATGGAATAACTGAAACCATCTGGCAGTGTTTGTCATCCATTGGTATCCACAGAGCTGGGCGGCTGCTGCCTGCCCTGGCTGTGATAGCCCCGGTCTTCCATTCGCCTCTGCCTTCTAAAATCAAAGCCTGGCATTGCTGAGGTACAAGGACATTCACTGATCACAGTGGAAATACAGAAGCAGACAGCAGTGCCAGTTTCACGTAGCAAAGCGCAGTGATAAACAGAGAGTAAATGGCCCATTGCATGCTAATTTCCCATGAGAATCAACTAACTGTAGTTAAAAAGTATATTTTTAATATCATAATCTTCAACTGTTGCTGGCTGATTGCACTTACAATCCTCAGCCAAAGGTGTTGGTTCCTCATCGAATAAACCCCTTTCAGCTGCTGACATCAGCACCACATATCCCCATACCCATCAGAGACACAGGGACCAACACAAGACACCAAGGACAGGTCTAATGCCAAAATTGCACCAGGATGCTTCATTAAATAAAATATGCTTGCTTAGCTGCCCTTACATACGGTGGCTGTATTCCCCATTGTTTTAATCTGACCAGCAGTGTAATAATACCATTATGTCTAGGCTAGCATGTAAAGCAGCAGCAACAGCACTGAAAGCAGATTTTCTCTCCTGCACTCGTCTCCGAGCTGCCCAGGGGAGCCCTTCCCTATGGTCCCACCTGGATTCCTGCTCTGCCAACAGCAGAGAGTCTCTTCCAGCTTTCACAGGACCTGTAATAGGAGGAGGGTGCTTTTGGGGGCTAAACTCCTCATTCTAAGGTACAGCTCACACAGTGGTTGGTGGCTCTTGCAGGGAGTAAGAGTCCTCTGAGCATAAGAGGCATAAGAGCAGCAACCTCATTTTTAAGAGAGAAAAGGGAAGTCCAGAAGTGACATTATTTGCCTAAAACTGTTCAGAAAGTCATTCCCAGGACAAGACTGGGAAAGGGAAGCCTGCTCCTGGGCTCACTGGGTGAGTTTGGGTTTTGTCTACCCACTTCTGCCTGTGTTTCAGGGCAGCCCTTCCCCAGCCCTCATCTTCTGCTTGTTTGTGTCTCCACCATGCTTCTGCTTCACCCTGTGGTTTGTTGTACTTGGTTCTGGGTTTATTTGGTATAGAAACACTTCCAACACGCTCTTCCTCAACCCATGAAGCAGCAGTCATAACTGTGGCATTGTATAAGCGCTGACGGGTAGAGGCTTGCTCAGTTTTACTTTGGCTGCCTCCATCCAAAGCTAGAACTCAGCATCTCACTAAGTTTTATTCAAGAGCTGAGATTTGGCACCTTGGTCCCAGCACCCATGGGATGTAGCAACAGGTACTGTCTGAATCTTCACATTATTGGTATAAAGCAGCAGCATCTCACCATAACTAAGCCAGCTGAAGAAGTGAGCAGTGCCAGGCTGCACCCTGCGGATGACAGGAGCACCGTGGTGTTAATAAAGGCAGTTCTACATGGTGCCAGATGGCTTCCTGTGGACCTTGTCTGCTCCCTGTTTATCTTGCTTAAAAGCAAGCTCCAGACAGTGACCAGCATTCCTCCCTCTGGCAGAGCCTGCCTAAGCTGTTCCCAGGAAGAAGAGCAGCATGGATGTCGCGGGGAGAAAGAGAGAAATAAAAATGAGCGGGAGAAACATGAATGTAAAACAGGATTTCAGAGCTCAGGAATCACAGCCCAGCCCACACCATCCCACACTATTTCCCAGTACCCAGCAGGTGATGTTTTGCCAGGTAAGCCACAGGTGGGTTTGTCTTGGGCACTTGAAGTGAAGAATTTCTTCCTCATATCCAATCTAAACTTCCCCTGTTTAAGTTTGAACCCGTTACCCCTTGTCCTCTCACCACAGTCCCTCACGAAGAGTCCCTCCCCAGCATCCCTATAGGCCCCCTTTCAGATACTGGAAGGCTGCTATGAGGTCTCCACGCAGCCTTCTCTTCTCCAGGCTGAACAGCCCCAACTTTCTCAGCCTATCTTCATACGAGAGGTGCTCCAGTCCCCTGATCATCCTCGTGGCCCTCCTCTGGAGTTGTTCCAACACTTCCATGTCCTTTTTGTATTGAGGACACCAGAACTGCACACGGTGCTGCAAGTGGGGTCTCACAAGAGCAGATTAGAGGGGCAGGATCACCTCCTTCGCATCTTGCATCCAGGGTGACCTCTAGGTTTTACTGGTGCCACCACAGCCAGGCTGGCTGGGGAGGAGGCTCTTCAGCAGCTGAGTATTGAGGAGGTCATTTTAGCTCGGTCAGGTACTTTTTTGGAAGCCCAGAATGAACACACTTTTCCTGCCAATATTCACCATTTTTCATGTGACAAGGACCCTTTGCACAGGTTTAACAGCACTGCCTTCCCTCAGGTGTACTGGGCAGGGACGTGGAGTCAGAGGGAGAAATGACATCTACCCACACAAGCTCCAGCCTGGGGACTGGTTATGCATATTCCTCAAGCTGGAAAGAGGAAGTGCATGCAGTTCTCCTGGTCCCCTACTGGAGCCATCTTCCTCCATCAGCCAGTAAAAACCACAACTGCCCAGCAAAACCTTTGCTGGCACGAGAAGAAACCACATCTCGGCATGACACCAAATCAGCCCAGGAGCCTGCTCACGCTGGACCCTTGCTACGTCACCAGCTTTGCTGTACCCAATTCCTTAGCTCCCTTGCACGCCATCTCTGCAGGCTGGAACCTGAGGATACACCTTGGCCCTGAGCTGCTCTGCAGAGCACATCCGGGAGCCTCAGCAGCAGAAGCAAAATGAGTTTTCTAGCGCCTAATAAAAGATACACGCGAAAGAATCATCGTTAGAGTGTGGTGCATCCGCCTCAAAACTGCAAAGGCAGCTCTCAGAGGAGGTGAAGAGGGGCGGGAGAGAGCAGGTACATGTAGGAGAGGGAGAGAAATCACAGTCCTCTGCTGCAGCACGCCACGCCGGCTGAAGAAAGCGCCTGGGCTGGCCCCTGGCGGCTGTGGCCTGGGTAATAGCTTCGAGTGTTAGCGCCGTTTTAATAGCTGCGTGTCCTTAAAAGTGTCCCTTCTGCCTGAGGAACCCACTGAAGCTTTGCTTCTTTGACAAAATAATTCAGAGAAGGCAAAATTAACAGGTAAACATAAGGCAGCCCAGTCCTCCTGAGGAGAGAATCGAGACAATATAGATAGATACAGCCAGCAGCAGCCTTCTGTCAGAGTGCTCAATGCCTCTCACCTTGTCACTCCAGTATGAGGTTGAGAAGATGCTTTTAATAAGCTTAAATAGATATTTACAATGAAAAATGTATTATTATTTAAAGCATCTGCCCAACCTCGTATGGTTAAATAGCAATATATTATTAATGTGTTTTTATGCATAGTACTTATATAAAATTAATATGATATTGTTTATATTACACAAACAGATATTAGGAAGAAATTCTTCCCTGTGAAGGTGCTGAGGCTCTGGCACAGGTTGCCCAGAGAAGCTGTGGCTGCCCCATCCCTGGTAGTGTTCAAGGCCAGGTTGGACGGCGCTTGGAGCAACCTGCTCTAGAGGAAGGTGTCCCTGCCCATGGCAGGGGTTTTGAACTGGATGAGCTTTAAGGCCCCTTCCAACCCAACCCAGTCTGTGATTCTATATACTGTTATATACATATTAATAATATATTTATAGTAACTACATGCTTGAATTATGTGTATTAATTATATATAATATATAATAGATTCTCTATTCTTGATTGTAATATAGTAGATAATCTCTATTATTATTTAAGAATATAAAAAATGCATGTGCCCGAGTCAGAAAGTGAAGGAAATCAAATACTACGAGGGCAGGATGCTGCCAGCTTTAGAAGACATGGCCTTAGACAGCCAAATCACTGCAGCAGCTGCAGTTCCTACAGAAAAAAGGCACCTTCCCCAGCAGAGGAAAGGCAAGGAACTGGGTGGATGCAGTGGCAGGAGAGGGGGATGAGGGAGTCAGTGCATGGGGAAAGATGTACCCACTGCTCCTTTCAGACAGGGTGTGCAGCAGCATTTCTGGTTTATGGTGGAGAGGTATCAGGAGGGCTACAGCTGTGGCAGAGACAGGCAGGGTGCTAAAAGCAGGGAAGGGAAAAAGCATTACAGCAAGAATGCAATTATGCCTTTCTTACTTGTATGAAGAGGACACAAGTCACTCTGACATGGAGTTTGGGTGGCCCAGGTTTCCCTGTATTCAGGGACACAGTGGCTGCTTTTTGTGCTGGGAGCATGTGCCCTGCCTGCACAAGAGTGGTCAGAGCAGCTTCAGGAACAAGGTGCCAAGGCCCTCATATTAGCATCACATTGTACATGACCTCCTGTAGTTCAGGTAACCAAGACCAGGGGGACAAATTCAGCACTCACCGGCTGGCAGTGGAACCAGAGCAGCTCTCATCAGCACAGCAGGGAACAGATGTGGTTCTATGGAGCTGTTACGCCTCGGCTCCACGATGCTCGTGGGTGCACTGTAACCACTCTCTGCACCCCTAGCCAGGCTTTTACATTATAGATAGTGGCTGCTGTGCAGTGTGCTCTGCTAGCAGTAGCCACCACAGCTGAAACACAGAGTACTGCCCTGTTGTGAACCTGAATGCTGCCCTAGTAGTGTTTACTCTATTAATTTATTGAATATACACTAGTGAGGTTAGACACTGTCTGTGGCTTCGGCTTCTTTTTTTTTTCCAGAGCATTCAAAGCAATTGCTTTCACAAAAGCAAATGGGCCATTTAGTTGGAGAATCCGTAAGGCAGAAATGAGATCAGATTCCTGAACAGATGTGCCCTCCTCTAGAGGGATTCAGTGTCTGCGAGGCTTCAAGCTGGCACCAGGCAGAAAGCATCTCTTAACTTCACTTATGACCGAGCTGCACAGCAGAGCTGGTGGTTTATCAAAGAGCCAGCTCCATAACTTCAGACCAAGGGCAAGTACACATCAATTTAAGTGTACCAGGGAATGGCAGGGAGGAAGGACACCTTTGTTGTGGGGATGGGGCTATCTAACCTACCCCAAATTCACTAAAAGAAGATGAGTCCCTCTTCCTGAGCAATTCCAGCAGAGAAAAATGCTTTTGCTCATCTTTATTGCACACTCAGACCTTAAGGAAGGGGCTGGAGGGAGCCAGCAACAGCTATCACAGGTCCACACATCATGTAATGCTTTCCCCTGGTTGGTGCTATGCCTCTGGAAGCACATGAGCTCCCCACCAGACCCAGGGCAAGCCAGCAGCAACAACCCCCTGGTGTCAGCTCAGCAATGACAGAGAGTCAGCACTGCTAACCACAGCTCCGATCACAGCCTGGGAATGCAGCAAAGCCCTGCCAACACAACCCAAGTCAACGGTTCCAGTAATGTCCTGGAAGATAGCTCATGCAACCACAGCAGCATCCCGCAAACCAAACCCCTGGGCTTCCCCAATTGCTCACATTTGGTGAAGGACAGCTTCCACACTGTTCTCCTGGGAGAGTAGTGCTGTCATCAGCCCTGTGCTCCATACATATGCCTGCCCACATGTCCAGGATCTGCTGTCGAGGTGCCCACTGCACTGTGCACCTTCTCTGGCCCCTGCCCTCAGTGGGGTGCAGACTGAAGGAGGCACAAAGAAAAAGCCATCATCCACCCTGCTATGCACTCAGTCCCTCTGGGCAAAGCACATTGGCAAGTCAGCACACTGAAGCTTGTGTCACTGCTGTCAGCTCCCTACCTGCTTCATGGCTAAGCCGAAGCCTGAGGTCTCAGTGCTATGCATGCCTTAGCCTGGCAACTCTCCCGTGCCCCGGATTAGCAGGCATGGAGGCTGTTTGAAGTCACTCCAACCCTTAGATGTAGGGACACAGCCCTTCAGCAGTAACCAGTCCTGGGGATGTGCCCAGCTGGGACGCCCATCCTGCCATCCACAATTCATGCTCACGCTCCTCACAGCCGGCATCCATGCCCATGTGTTCACCTGGCAGCCTTCCCACCACAGGCTGCTTGACAGGGGCTCAGCTGCAAGGCAGTGATGCATTTAGAGGAAGCTAGGGCAGGACTGTAAACACCATTTCTTCAGCCTTCCTGCTCCTTCAGTACAGGGGAAAGAATGGAGCATCTCTCAGCTGACAACTGCAGCCTTGTCCTAGCCTGTCCTCTCCTCAAAGCAGTCCACAAGGTAAAGGCAGAAGAGACAACTGTATTCTTCACCAACTTCAATATATGCTAAGGAAAACTCAAAGTAGTTGAACTTGCAAAATCTCTGACAAATCCAGGTTGGAAGGAAAGCGGATCAACTAGCTTAATTATTCATGAGCAAAGGGTGGTGGGAGCAAAACCAAGGGTTAACAACATTGATCACACTGAGACATATGGGATTAGCTCACAGTCACTGTGGGATGTATACGTAATAGAGGTTTTCCAGGTGGGTTTTACTTGGGATGCTTCCATGAAACAGCATACACATAAAATGCAAACTCAAAGCAATGAGGAGGTGAGGAGAGGCTCCTTTCAAGGTAGGGGGACAAGAACACTCAGCCCTAATGTGATTTTCCAGAACCATAGGGATTTGGTTTTATTTTTTTCCAGGCTTTTTTTTTCCCCTTAAACCTTTCTGACTTCACAGGAGCTTTTAGTAACACAAAGCATCCCCGCTGTTAGAGATCCTGCTGTGCGTAATGGCGTGCCTATGCAAGTAGATGAGGGGGATGCTGTTGGCAAGGGACAATAGAGCAGAGAACACATGTGCGCATCTCAAACCACAAGCTACATATAAGCCTACAAATGTGTATCGAGAGATGGACAGAAATCTAGGCTCATTTTCCACTCATGAGTGGCTTGGACAGCACACACCGCATCTCCCTTCGACCCCAATCTCCTGTTTTCACCCAAGTGTCTGGATCCTCAGTGTTGCTGCCATGAAGGGACAGTAAACATCGCCATCAAGGAAACAGCAGAAAACAACAGAGACCATTCCTAAGCCTCAGCATTTTGCAGCCATTTCTCACCATTAGACAGTACTCTTCATTTTAAGTGAATCATTGCTTGTATATTTATTTAGCTGCGATTAGATAATAGTCCCAGGGATGACAGACAACCAAAAAGCCCCTCACACTTGCAGCTACAATTCAGGCTGTCCTTCCCCATTTATTCAGAAGTATCCCATCACTGCCAAGCATGCAGAGAAAATTCTTGGATAGAGAATTGCGGTATCTATCTCCTACAAGGATCAGATTTGTGGTGGTGGTGGCTATGCAATTTTGTTATTATTTTAACCCTTATTGAAGTTCCCATTCACGGGCCAGGAAGGTGGGAAGGGGTGCTATGAACTGAAAACACACAGATGTAATAGCTAACTCTGGAACAATACCCAAAACCAACTTCCTACGCAGAAAATCCCTCTGAAATAGGTCGCAACTTCTGCCCAGTGAGAAGTGAGAACGTCAGCTACAAGGGCAAGAGGAGACATGCCCTTGCCTGCATGGCCCTCCTTGATCCTACTTCCCCATTCAGAGCCCCTGAGATGTCACCAACTCATCTCATCTGCAGTAGATACTTGGCCATACACCTGAACTCTTTTGGCCCAACTTACTTTATTCTCAGGGTAGCAGGGAAGGGATACGTTTTGAGTAACAGTTGTCCAACAATATGAGACCAGGCAATAAGGGGACTCTGCTATCCCGACCAGGCAATCACTGCTTGAAATACAACCCTCAAAAGAGGGCTTATGCTATGCTGAGGCATCCTTCCAAAACATATGTGACACGTAATAAATTCTTAGACTTTGTGGGGTTGAAGAGAGATTTCTTGCCTTAATCAACTATACGAAAGCAGCTCTCCCAGGCAGAAACCAGATATTCCCTTCACATCCCCTAGAGCCGTTTTTGGTGCACACTCTGTCTTTTATAGCAGGTCTTTAGCCTCTGCTACATGCACTACTAAGCATAGTAAGTTTTAAATTCAAAGAGACAGTATGAACTGGATTAGGTACCACCTGATGAAATTCACTAGCTTACATTAAGCACATCAGCCTACACAGTTGTAATAGTCCCCTTTAAATTATAATATTGATAAGTGTAGTGGGTTTGATACCTTATTATACAGAAGATAAAGCCTCCTTCGATCAAAACCAAAATACATACATAAACAGTGGCTTTTGTTTGGCAAATAACTTGCTCCTTTGTAGGCAAACCTGCCACAAACAAGTCTGCAACATGCATTTAGCGCAAAAGAAATCTCTTCACTGAGAATGAATCATTACACATGGTGCTGGGAATAATACACAAGTAAAAGCCGAGCAAACGGCTTCTCAGTATCAAGAGGGTAATCTGAACTGAGGGAAACTTTCCTGACACTAGAATTCCTCCTCAAATTCAAGGCTTTGATTCAAAGTCACATGAAAGTGGTTTTAACTTCTAATATTCATTATGAAGACCAAGAAAATTTGCAAGTGTTTGCTAGAGTAAGAAACAAAATTGGAGTAAACACCACAATCAACATCTTTGATCCGAGCACTGCCTGTACTTCATTAAACCTTGAATCTAAAATTAAGCTTCAGAAGATAAGCTGAAGTATCACCGAGTCTTAAAGAGAAGCAAGCATGGCAGGAAAAGCTGGTGTTAGAATGGTAGCACAGGCCTAAATTTGGATTAAATGTGTTGTGAAACTGAGCCTAACCTATGTACTGTTAGGGAAATGGATAGTCCTGCTCTAACAAGCAGACATTCAGATCAAGCAGATATACCAAATGAAATCATTTGGGTAATTGACCAAAAACAGTGGCACAGGAAGGATGTGCGTGTGGTTTCAGTCACACTGAAAAGTGGAGCCCAACCTTTAAGTGGCCACAAAACTCCATGAAAGTCAGAGGGCAAAGATGCATGTCCTGGGACGGTAATCCCAAACTACAAAATGCATTCCAGTGTAAGAGACTATTAGCCAGCCGTTGTTTTAACAGAAATAGCTGCACTTACTCTTCTTCCAGAAGAAGAAAGCATTACTGATTTCAAGTAGGTGCCACAACCTGTTAATGAACCTGGTCTCTGGACAGCGGCATCACATAACAACTCACTACCAGACGGGATAAAGGGCTAGGTGAACCCAGCTCAGCAATGCATCACTTACACATAGGTACACTAGTATTTGTTACCTTACATTCAGCAAGTTACTTCCCTAAACAAAACGTGAAATGCTGAGTTTAAGCTCCATGCTAGTCAAGCTCTCAAGAACTACCAGTCAAATTTGATATAGCCACGTGAGAGAGAC
The DNA here is from genome assembly GCA_039720435.1 of Amazona ochrocephala. Taxonomy (NCBI): domain Eukaryota; kingdom Metazoa; phylum Chordata; class Aves; order Psittaciformes; family Psittacidae; genus Amazona; species Amazona ochrocephala. Next base: position 115,258,298 of record CM077878.1, on the reverse strand, counting down.
TGATCTTGTGTCTGAAGTGATCTCCCAGTACATTAATTTTTAGCTCTGGTTGCTGATGTTGATTTGTGTTAATACAAAGCATTGAACTTACAGAAAGAGAGGTTTTGTATTTACCCTTGAGAAAACAGGAAGTAAATACAGCTGTTAACACACAAATCTAAAACAAAGACCTAAAAAACAGCTTACCGCATACATGTTATAAAGGACTTCACAAAATAATTCAGCTATTGAAATGTGGACATACATGTAATGATATGCCTTGACCAAATGCTCAAACTTTGGATATGTTTGTCACTAAGGAGCCATGTCACATCCATCCCTCCACCCGATACACTTAAACTCCTCCCCAGCAGTATGTACACATGACCACAACTTGTTTCTAGTACTCAAAAATCTCAGCTGCAACTGAACTGCCCAGGGAATAGCGGAATTGCTATGGGAAACACAGGTAAACTATTGCAGGAACTCAAGTTTAGCCTGGGTTTTTTTCAGATGTGAAAGAGGAACCTGAAGCCACTTCTTCCACAGAATGCTCTAAATCAGTGCATCTCTCTCTCAGTGCATGTAAATCACTTCTTTTTGCAGAGAATGCAGCATGGGACTTAAGCAGATTTCCTTTTCTGTCACTGTTCATTTAGCCCACATTCAAAGTTGATGGTACTCCCTTTCCCCACAATTCCCAAATACCGCAAGTTAACAGGAACTTGCATTTTTAAATAATACAATTTCTTCAATGTACGGCAACCGTAGATGCTAAGAATCTTTCTGACTTTAAACTTCCACACTTAAACTCAAAGCTTAAGAGTTATGAAAGACTTTAAACAGTGCTTGCAAAACTGGCTGAGGAAAAGTGTGCTTCTCTGAGGAATAACATCTAGGATACCCAAGAGCAATACAATGTTTTAGTGGATTGTCACCCTGCAGGTCACTTAACTCCCCCTGTGACTTACTTTCTCACCAAACCAGGAGAGTTAAAATGACAAGCTGCAATACCTCTTTCATAAAGACCTGCAGACTTCAGATTACAGGATGGTTTTCTTTGTAGCTGGTGCCCAGATCCTCATACGCAGATAGCTAACAGGGCCAACAGCAGCTCCTGATCACTCCAAACAGCATGGTGGACACGTGGCAACACGTGAAATGGGAAAAACCACATCGACCAAAACACAATTCTTCAGTTATCTTTACATTTTGTCTGCCCTTCTTCACCCCAAGGAGCAGGAACCTGTAATCCTGAAATGACCAAAGGGAGTGCCAGCATCACAACACAGCTGCTTACAACTAAACTCAAAACATGGATGAGAAAGTTGGGGCTGTTCAGCCTGGAGAAGAGAAGGCTGCCTGGAGACCTCAGAGCAGCCTTCCAGTGTCTGAAGGGGGCCTATAGGGATGCTGGGGAGGGACTCTTCATTAGGGACTGTAGTGAGAGGACAAGAGGTAACGGGTTCAAAACTTGAACAAGGGAAGTTTAGATTGGATATAAGGAAGAAGTTGTTTAGTGTAAGGGTGGTGAGGCCCTGGAATGGGTTGCCCAGGGAAGTTGTGAATGCTCCATCCCTGGCAGTGTTCAAGGCCAGGTTGGACAGAGCCTTGGATGGCATGGTTTAGTGTGAGGTGGCCCTGCCCATGGCAGGGGGGTTGGAACTGGATGATCTTAAGGTCCTTTCCAACCCTAACTACTCTATGATTCTGTGATTCTATGCTGTATCCTGTCTTCGCTACCCATCCATGTGTGCCCTAACTGCAGATCTCCAGTGCTATGCACACTCCTGCCACTCCAACACTTCCCAAAAACATTTTTTGTAGGAATGCTACTACAGAAGGAAAAAACGTTGACTGAACAGGAACTGTAGATGGCCTTGTTCCTCCTCCTCTACAGGTTTTATAGTAACACCAGTCCCAATCTTTTCATTTTGCTCTTCCTGTATTGCAGAGCCTGTCTTCGAGAGACTCCAAGGTGCAAGTGAGCTCTCAACTCTGGATGAGTTATGCCAGCAATACTTAAGACTTTGCTGGAAAAACCAGTACAAATAACTGCAATAACTGAATAACAAATAAACCCGATAGCTAAGCTTCCAGCATTAAAAAAAAAAAAAAATACATAAATGTAAAAAATCAACTTCACCTTTTGTACTCCCTTTCCTCCATTAAAATTAGCAACTACAAGTTCCATCCAAAATTTGCCTGACGTGGCCATTTCTTTTTTAAAAAGGAGTTCATAATGAAAGCTGATGAGTTACTTGGTTTTGTTTTCATGCTGGTGCACAGTAAAGACAAAAGGATAGTATAGTCAGGGGAGGGGGTGAGAACAGAGATTAAGTATTTTGTTCAGTAAATAGTGAAAAAGACTGAAGAATGAAAATCTATTGTACTTGGGAAAAAGAGAAGCAGAAGTGCTACCCTAAGATTGCTCAGGAATACAACCAAGACAACAATTGTTATCAATATAGATTGATATCACCAGTACAGACTGGTACCACTAACAGCATTCATGCTGCATCTCTAGGACCACAACCATTATAACCAATGTTCTTAAAGAGGCATAGCTCTTCTCTAAGCTGCAGGTATAGCACTGCACACTTAAAACGTTGTCAACTGCAGAGATTCCTAATCCCCTTATCTTACACTATCAGTTATTCCGCCTTGAACAGTTTAACTGCATTGTCAGCTGGAACTGACTGGAATATTCCTCAACCTGGTTCTCTCAAGAGCTCAGTATTTCATTTGACTACCAAAATCTCCAGATTTGGGTCTATATATACACCTAAGAAACAAAAAATAAAGTTCCTTATCGATACTTTAATTCCACATTATTAAACAAGCAAACAAATCAGCCTAATTACCTTTCTGTGTAGGTGGCTGCAGTATTGTTGACTGATGCATGAAACAGAACTCTGAAGTACAGGACAAAACAAGCAGCTGTCATACTGAAATGCACTTATAGCAAGTTAAAGAGGGCTGTTACCAAGCAGACAGAAGTGACATCTCAAACCAGTCAGGCCTCAGTTGCTCACCTTTTGTGTTCCTCTTGTTCTGGATGCGCCAGGATAAGCCTTCCTTAATTTTTAGTTGATAGCTGTGAACTGCTTGGCATCAAAAGCGTGTGATCGCATTTTGTCAACTGTTAGTTTTCCCTGTGACAAGTTACTCTATTTAAATAGACTTTACTCTGCACAACCCTGCAGACAGCATTCATTACTAGAGCAAGCAAGTTATGAATAACGCAATTTATTCCGTAGTTTTTGGCTTTCTGTTCAAGACACCAAATCACATAATGTATCTCTATTAATCCTCTTCGGAAATCTTCAGACAAATTCACTCGTGTTTAGAGCTCACTCAGAACCTCTTGAAAGAAGTTAGCAGCAAATAAGCTCTGTAGGGGTCTTAGCACAGGGGTGGAATCTGTTCACTGTCGCCATATTTTCTTCTATGTAACTCATTTCATCATCTGCAAGAGCTATGAAAAGGCACACCACATCACTCCTTTCCATCAGAATCCTTAACCAAGTTTCAGGTGAAAAATTAAACCCATGTTTTTATAGAACATAATTTCAACAGTAGATTTCTTCACAGGAACTTTCATCAGCAATTGGGGGGGGGATATAAAGAAAACCCAGTAGGTTTCAAACATACACTCCTGTCCAAGTACTGCTTTTATGAAGTGTTTTAACTAAAAAGTGGTACAAAAGGGTCTTTCTGATGGAGTGTACAAACCGAAACCAATCACACACAGACTAAGCACTCAAACATGCTAGAGGGTGTGACTGGAACAAAGTAGTCAACCGAAAAATGAACACCAACAAACCGAGAAACCAGGTAAGAGTGGAAAAGGCTTTAAAAAAGGGGGGGGAAGAACCCCACTAAGACCAACCCCCAAAACACACCAAAAGAACACCCCAAACCACTACACCCCACCACTTACACTTACTAACAAATCACGAAAATCAGAAATGCTTCCAAATACAGCATTAAGTCAGATAAGAAAGGAATCTAAACAGCAACAAAACCGCTTTCTCTTAGCACTGTAGCTTAGAAGGCTCACTCTAGCTCCAGACTCTATCCAGTACTACACTTACCAAACTTGCCTTCACAATGAGCAAACACTACACTGTTAAGAGAAAGAAACCCTCACCTATAGACTACTTCAGCCAAGGCAGTATCCCCAGTGTTTCCTAGATCTGCTCCAAGTATTTAGGCCACATATTGAAGAAGAAAAAAGGCAGAAGGGAAGGCGGATTATTTTTAAATCAAATATAACCCACCTGAAGTATTTAAAAAATCAAGACTAAAAGCAGGCATCATTTAATGTATTTTAATAGCAAACTTACAGGAACAGCACAGAAGACAGACAACATTAAAAACATGTACTTGCATGTAGGACAACTCAGTTAGAAAAGTATAGTGAATGGATGGAATCTACTGTATGATAAAAATGCTACAAACACCATTTAGTTGCCATTGGTAAGAAATTTACTGGTTTAAAAAAATCCAAATGCTGGCATTGTCCAGAAAAATTTGACAGGTTTATTTATAATTATTTCTCCTTTTTTTTTTTTTTATAAAGTTGAATTGTTGAAACTTGTTCACCCAAACATTTCATTTGTTTTTACCACATTGATGTTTTACGTCCCTTCGTTTATATTAAAAATCCACACACAAATGAAAATGGAAAAAACCTTGCCAATACCCAATTCTGTCCCCTATTTTTCCATTTGCAACCATATACTTAGGTACCTTTTAACCCCATGGAAAAAATATCTAACGTTCATTACTACCAATAACAGGAAGAAGATTTTGCTTCGAGAATGACAAACCCATCGTGGTGAAGTTTAGGCACGCTCCCCACGTATGCGGCGTGCTAGCTGGATATCTTTTGGCATGATTGTGACACGTTTGGCATGGATAGCACACAGGTTGGTATCTTCAAACAGGCCAACCAAGTAGGCTTCACTTGCCTCCTAGTGTGGAAGAAAAGAATTAAGAACACTGTCACTCCCTGAACACAAGGAAAAAGTAGTAATGAAAAGTACAGTGTAACATGGCGTTAAGTTTAGGCTTCTATCTTTATTACTTAGAAACACAGAATGTTCTGGAGACTTAAAAAGTTAACACCTCTGTTTTCTTATAAACCACCAAATAATATTCTGTCAAAGTTGCCTACTGCTGCCATTTGGTGAAGATATCCTCCAGAACACAACTGGACCAATGTTCTGACAGGACTCTCACAAGATAAAGGGTTAACTTACCAAAAGGCTAGTTTAGGAATGTCTCTTTTTTTTTAAGGCTGGGTTACGCTATTTGAGTGACTTGACTGCTGCCTCTTCCAGAGTAAAAGCTATTGAGCATCAGGTAAAACTGGCAGGTGCTAAGGAAAAAGAGCAGCAGGATCCCTTCACAACACAGTCTGGGCACAGAGCTCCTTGCCACAGGACACTGAAGAGGTGACTTCATTCAAAAGTCAAAAAGTAGCAGAGATGTAGTGAGAATTCACAGAAATAAGAGAACAACTCCTTTAGCTCAGAAATCCCTTCAATCACCAAAAACGAGGCAATAATGGGAGAACTACCATTAGACAACTGCACTACACCTGTACTTTCTGCCTGCCTAAGCACCTCCTGTCTATATGCATGACACAGCACAGGCCCCCACTACCACAGATGGTTCTCACCTCACATCTGTCAGAATCATGGGGTCAGCACAAAGCCCTACCCTGGGAACACCCCAACACTGACCACAGTGTTTTTATCCTGTTACTGAAAAAACAAAGACAGGATTCTGGATTGGACAGACGCTCAGTTGGACCCAATTGTTCTTCTGGCTCATGGTAAGTTAGCTGCTATTGAGCCCAGCACAACAATGGTAACTGTTTACACATTTTTGGGTCAACATAGAATTCTAACACCTTACAATCTCCTAAGAAACATCCTGGCATGCCAGCATCAGACAAGCACACAGCTGGGTGAGAAGGCAGGAATGATAGACCTTGCTTACAGAAAGGACATTGAAATCCTGCTTTCTAGAATACATGCAAGAGAACACATTGTATGAACCATTTCATCACCAAGAACTGCAAAAATCAACATGAAAGGTTCAAAGTTCATGTTTAAAAAATATATATTATCTGATGTGAAGAAAGAAAAATATTTACTACAGCAGATGAGGACTGTGGTGTTAGTAAGACATTCCATATGCAGTAGGATACGGTACCCAACACAGTTTCATTAAATCACTACATGGAAAGCTAGGACACTTCATCAAACAAGCCATGTTGGCATGAACAACACGGTACTGAAGGGGTTAAGGTTTTTTTTCCCTTTTCAAACATGCAAGCAGAAAGCACCAGGAATAGTGTGTGAACATGTTCTATACCAGTAAGTCCTTAATGCAAACCCAGAACGTTCAAACCAGCCTTCTGAAAATGTATGAACTACTGAATCAATCTTAATAATCAGGTCCTGATAAAAAGACACATAAGTAAACCTCAGGATTTAAAAGCCACCACATTCACTCACAGCACTGAAGGCAGAGCAACTAAAAGCAAAAGCACTTTCTGAAGTTACGCATGTGCTCAAGTTTATAGGACTTCATGGCACATCCTGGCCCTTTATCAGGTGGAAGTCCTCTATCAGAAAAGGACCATGTTGCCTGCCTCTAGTTATAGATATTCTATAACTACAGACAGGTTCTGGAACAGTCTTTCAACAGCTATAAGAACAGTAAAGACACATCTTAAATTAGAATTGTCTTTCTATCACAAGGGGGAAATGTTCTTATTATAAGAACAGAGTCTTGGAGATAACCTCACTTAGATGCAGGAATTCAGGCTAGAAAGAACAATTGGTATTTCACCCTCGATATACTCTAAATAAATTATTTACTCAAGATACCTTTCTAAAAAGCATTTAGCATCAACTACATATAGAAAAGCACTTGTTTCCTGAATATCCTTGTGCTACCCTATACTCAGACTAAAGCCAAACCACAGCACTGTACCAGCTACTAGAAAGAAAATTAACTCTATCCCAGCCAAAACCAGGACACTGCATTTAGATGGGGCTTATCCAGCTGTTTTTCTCCAAAGAGCATTTGAGGACATCAAGACCTCCACTTGGACACAGCAGAACAAGCTTTACAGTGTGCTTTCCTCTAAGGCTGCCTAGCTTTTGAAGGCAAAGCCTCTAACAAAGCTCAAGGAGAGAAGAAATGGATTTCTCTAAAGTGTCTTAATATGATGTGCTGTTCTTGGCAACTGTGACTACTCGAGGGGTGGGGGCTATTAAAAAAAACCCAAACAAACCCAAATGACCCAAAAATAAATACCACCATCCCCCCCCCAAAGAAAAAACAACACCAAAACCTCCCAAAATACCCCAAGACCCCCAAAAAAACCCAAACAAAAAACAGTAACCACAAAAAACACATCCCACCCCCCAAAAACCCCCCCAAACCACAAAAAACCCAGCAACCACAGAAAACCCCAAACACTCCCCGCCCCCAAAAAAACTAAACCAAACCAAAACCAACCACATTTATAGCCTTTGTGAGGAGCTGCTGACCCGCCACTGCATTATTTTAGCCTATGGTATCCATAGAGCATCATCAGGTCCACTCTGAGAGGGAAGAATGAATGGGTGCACGCCCCCCATATCAGCCCCGCCTCTCCAGTGAGGCCACGCCCACCCCAGCAGCCCACCAATCAGGAGGAGCTGGGGCTAACAATAGAAACAGGCTGGCCAATGGAGAGGGGAGGGGCGGAGCCCTCCTGTACCTGCAGCGCCCAGGTTCGGGGGGGTCCCCGATGCATCCCCGACGGCTCACTCACCTGCAAAGCACCGATGGCAGCGCTCTGGAAGCGCAGATCTGTTTTGAAGTCCTGAGCAATTTCACGCACCAGACGTTGGAAGGGAAGCTTGCGGATCAAGAGTTCAGTAGACTTTTGGTAGCGCCTGATTTCACGCAGAGCCACGGTACCCGGCCTTTTGAAATCAAACCACGAAAAGCAGTTAGTGCTCAAGACACGTTCCACATCTCCTTAAAAACACGGGTTCATCACCTACACTGAACTAAGCACTGTACACGCTCTTCTTGCTAGAAGAGCCCCAGTGTTTGCAACACAAAACCAGTTCCACTAGTCAAGGGTTGCCATTCTCCCCACCATGGATCCATGAGATGGATCCACACCAGCCCCAGTGTGGATCCCCCCAGCAGGCCCACAAGGCCCTGACTTCTCCAAGAGGCAGGCAGCATGTCTTAGCCAGCTGGCACCAACACAGCATCAACACAACTGAGTCTGGAGATGGTAAACCACAACCTGGCTGGGAATTCACTGGTTTGGGTATACACCAGGTACCCCCCCAGCCACTTGTCTGACAACAAGTCTCAGTGTGTAGGGGGAGGGCAGTGGTTCCTTCCTACTGATGTAAGTCATTGTCAACATTCACGGAACTGACATTCTGTGAACACATATTTTATATTCTATTTAAATGCATATTCTATTTATATATGTATATAAATAGAATACATATGTGTGTGTGTGTGCATATATATATTCTACTTATATACAATAGAACCAACTAGGTTGGAAAAGACCTTTAGGATCATAGAGCCCGACCATTCCCCCAGCACTGCCAAGGCCACCACTAAACCATGGTTTACTGACCACTAACCCATGTCACCGAGGGTCTCATCCACACCATTTGTGAACACTCCCAGGGACGATGCTTCCACCACTGCCCTGGGCAGCCTGCTCCAATGCCTGACTGCCCTTTTGGAGAAGGGATTGTTCCCAATATCCAATCTAAGCCTCCCCTGGAGCAGCTTGAGGCTGTTACCTCATCCTGTCTTGTCCTATATTTTTTATATATATATTTATATATATATATAAAATATAGGATGATGTGTGTGTATATATATACACACATATATAAATACATATATAATGAATTTATTTTCTGTATCATCTGTACAAGGTATCTAGCATGTTTCCTTCTGTTAGTTTTGGTGTCAGAACAACAAATTCAGATAACAACATACTTCTGCAGACACAAAGTTCATCCCTGAAATTAACATCATGTTTATTTCTGCAGAAAATTTGTATTTTCCTACTCTGGCATTATTACCTTTCTCCCAGTCACTTAATTCTGCCTCACACCTACAGCAACACCCTCTTAAGATTAAGATTTCAAATCAGCTTCTCCTTCCCAATCTGCTTTATTCCACAGGGAATACGTACACCTATATAGCCCAGGGCCATTCTCCGGGCTGGAGCACGACTCTTACCGTTCTGCACCAAGCATGAGCTGGAAAACTTCGTTATCGGTGAGCTGTCAGAAAGACCCGCTGCCCCCTCAACCCCGGTACACGGGACAACGGGGCCCCGAGCATCCATGGACTCATCGCGCCCTCTCGCGGCAGATACCCTCACCTTCAACTCCCTCCACCCCCCCAACCTCCCCCCCTCCCCGGCTCCCGTGTCCAGCGGCGCCCAAAAGGCACCGGGGACGGATCAAACCCCTTCAAATAAATGAAGACACGCTGGTAACAATAAACTTCGCGGCGGCACAACCCTCCCGTAGCACTGAAATACCCACAAGTACAAATAAATTCAAAAAATAATTAAAATTAAATAAAATCATTAAAATAATAAAAATGATAATAAAACACAACGGGGAGAGCCGCATTCACCGGGAGGGCTGGGGGGTGGTGATTTTTCTAGGCACCGATACCGAAACGCGCTGATGTTACACACCAGCACGAAGCCAGCGGGCGGGTGCGGCGGAAACCCCCCAACCTCTCCCGGTTCCCCGCCCCTCCAGCACCGCGGGAAGGGATAATGGTTTGGGGGAGGGGGCGGGGGGGGTACTCCCGATGGGTCCCTGCGCGGCCTCTGCGCGGCGCTCGTACCGGTAACGGTGCGGTTTCTTCACCCCGCCAGTGGAGGGCGCGCTCTTGCGGGCGGCTTTGGTGGCGAGCTGCTTGCGGGGCGCCTTGCCGCCGGTGGACTTGCGGGCGGTCTGCTTGGTACGGGCCATGCTCCTGCCGACGACGCTGCCTTACACCTGCACAACGATGGGGGGGGAGGAACGCGGTAGGGGGTAAAGAGAGAGAGAAAGGGGTGCGGGGGGGGGTGCGTAACAGCGGTGGGGTCCACCCTTGCTCAGCGCACGCCCCGCCGGCACCTGCCCCCCGCGGGAGGGAGCGCAGCCCCGCGCCCCTGTCCGCGGAGAGAGCCGTTAACCGCGGAGCCCGCGGCCGCACAACGGACCGAGCGCCAACGGAAGAAATCTTAAATCAAAATATACACATACACAAAAATTACACATCCGCCGACCGCAGAATATTAAAAACCGGGGTTTTTGCCCACTAATTCGCTAGCGAGGCGGCAGCGGCCGAAGCGGAGCCACCCGCCCGGCAGCAGGCGCGGAGCAGCGGCTGCCGCCTCCCCCCCACCGGCCGCCCGTCACCTGCCAAGCGATCGGCAATACCACCCGGCGAGCCCCGGGGGGCTGGCACCCACCCGCCGCTTCCAACCGGGCCCACAACCGCCGCCGGAGCGGTCCCCACCGGCCCGCCGAGCAGCCCGGGTCTCCCGGCAGCGCTCCCCGGGCCGCCGGCAGCCGCGGGGAAACCGGCGTTACCGGTCGGAAAAGGTCCGGAAAAGTGCAATAAAGCAACAAACTTTCTTTTAAATATATATATGTATTTTGGGGGGGAGGTTGTGTTTTTCGGGTGCCGTCCGCCTCTCTCTGTGTAACTGCTTCCCCAAAGCTGCCTCGCTCCCAAGCGCCTCTCACAGGCAAACTCATCTCCCAGCCCCAGAACAAAATGGAAACAATCACGAAATGCAGCCCTAGTCCTTTTGCAAAGGAAGGGAAAAATAAATTGCGAAAAATAACGCCCCAAAAAAATCGCTGGAACTCCGAACCGGGTGGGTGCAGATGAAGGGGGAGGCAACGGAAAAGTTTGCACTCAAAAACCGAAAAATTGCGTTGGGTTTGGGGGGTTTCTTCAGCGAATTTCTTTCCCTTTTTATTGTTTTTTATGCAATAGGAAAAAAAATATGGTCGGTGACCAGAGAAAAGAGACAAGATGGTGAAGCCGAGCAACAACTGTGGGGAGCAGGGGAAGGCAGGCAGGAGAGTTACCGGGGCTGGAGAGCGGCTCCGCTCCGCACCCGCTCCCGGGCCCGGATCCGGGGGATGCGGGGCCGAGGGGACAGCTAAGGGGTCCGGGAGTCTGCTGGGGGGGGTTTGGAGCCGGGGCGAGGGGGGCAGAGAGGGGCAACGGCGGCGCGAAGAGGGGCCGGGGGGTGCCGGCGGAGGGAGCCGCTCCGGGAAGGCGGCGCAGGGGAAGGGGACCCGAGCTGCCGCCGCCTCCCCAGCGCCCCAAAAGTTTTGCGGGGAGGCCCTGAGGAGGGCGGCGGGGTGCCCCCGGGGGGCGGCGGGGCGCGGGGGGCGGCGGGCGCGGCGCCAGACTTACCCCGTCCGCTGGGCGAGCGCGGCTGCCGTGCGGGAGGGAGAGCGAGAGGAGAGACGAGAGGAGGGCGGTGGGCGGGCAGCAGGCGGGAGCAAGGAGGAGCCGGCGCTGCCGCGGCCGCTGCTGCTGCTGGCGCTGTCGCTGCCGGCGGCTCGGAGCACAATTGAAAGATGGCTGACTCGGGAGGGGCGGTGCGAGCGCGGGCCACGCCCCCCGGGCCGCCCGCCAGCCAATGGGGCACAATGGAGGGAAGGCGCGGCCCCGCCCCTTGCTGCGCGCGGCCCCGCCTCCTCCCGCGGCGCCGTGTGTACAAACACAAAGGCATGCTGCGCGCGCGGGGGGGATTCCCTGCTGACACCCACCCCTCCCGCGGGGCTAACGGCGGGGAGCGCGCCCCGGGCACAGCGCTGCGCGGAGCTGGCCTGGCTCCCACCCACCACAGTATGAGGCACCTCTCCATCCCCTGTGTGCCTCAGTCCCCAGGGGTTGGGTGGGACCTGGGGGGTTCGGTGGGATCTGAGGGTTTGCGTTTGTTTTCTCTTTACACAGAAGCGATGCCAACGTTCTCGCCATAAGCAGGCCCAGTGAGGGGCTGCTGGGAAGTGCCATACTCCTTGTTCCACAAAATAAGAGCTGAATGTCACAAGGGGACTGTTGGGGTTATTGCAGCTTGGAAACCAACTGCTGACACAACGGTTCACAAGGAAAAACCGATTTTGGGAAGGGAAAAGAGTCTCATTTCCTGTATCAGTGCTGTCAAACTCTCAAGTTTTAAATGCAGCTGTTGGAAAAGCAATGTGAGCTTAGCACTGTCATCACCAATGGATCCCATGCAGCAGTATCAGCTGCCATGTTGCTTAATAAGCAACTTCATCCTTCATTTGCTGTTAACATCAGGAACGAGATGCCCTGTGGGAAAGGAAATGGCTGGAGGTGCTCCAGTGACTGTTCAGTCTGCTATGGAGACAGGCTGATAGAGCTGGGCTTGTTCAGCCTGCAGAAGAGAAGGCTCCAAGGAGACTTCAGAGCAACTCCCAGTGCCTAAAGGGGCTGATAAGAAAAGTGGAGAGGGACTTTTTACGAGGGCATGAAGTGATAGGGCATGGGGGAATGGCTTTGAAATTAAAGAGGGCTGATTTAGATTATTATTGAAAAGGAATTCTTCCCTGCGAGGGTGCTGAGGCGCTGGCACAGGTTGCCCAGAGAAGCTGGGGCTTCCCCATCCCTGGCAGTGTTCAAGGCCATGTTGGATGGGGCTTAAAGCAACATGATCTAGTGGAAAGTGGTGTTTGGAAGGTGGGTTGGAACTAGAGGAGCTTTAAGGTTCCTTTCAACCCAAACTTTTCCATGATTCTATTATTTCCTTAACTACATTTCAACTATAGAGCCAAATTCTGTACTCAGGCAAATTGGTGCCACCATCTTGTCTGTCATTTAGGTATAAGGAGGAGCCACATTTGATTTGGAAAGTCTTTATTAGGGATGATGATGTAACACAGTTCTGTGCAGAGACATCCAAGCTACCTCCAGCAGATGTAGCTCAGCCATCTGAGCAGAGCAATTTGCTTGGGGCTAACCAAACCTGTTGAGGAATGGGGCCTTGTTGCTGTGGCCTGGACACTGCAGAAATCGATGTCAGCTCCTGCGGTGCTCGGATGGATACAACAGGCTGCACTATGCGGACACCCACTTCTGACCTGACAGTGAGTTTATGAGAGCTGGCTGTCGGGAAAAAGAAACTACACAGGATTTTTGCTCTGCTTTACAGAAAAATTAGTGGAGTAGTTCTGTCTACCGATACCATTTTACAAGAGAATGGTACCTCACTGGACAGCGGGAGAGCTCATACAAACAAGTATGAGAACTCCGAAATGCAGGCGCTGAGGCTGGCACCGGTTCACACCATAACACGGGCATCCCACCATGACCAGCTGGACAAGCCGATAGCCGGCAGCGCTACTTTCCGGCTGCCAGCCGCGGCCGGACGTTAACAACTCACGGCCTGCCCCTCTTCTAGCTTCAACCCCGGCCACGCCCGGGAGCGCTCTGCAGCCGGTTCCCCCGGGGGGAACGCCGTGAGGTGACCCCCAGGGAGCTCCTCTGTACGCCCACCACCACCCCGCGGCTGCGGCGGGCGGCGCCACCATTGGCGGAAGTGCGCTGGAATCCCGTGACGTAGCGGTGGGGCGGGGCTGTCCTGGGGTGCCCGCTCGGGCCGTTCCCCCCGCAGCCAAGGAAGCGAGGGCTGAGCGAGACTGGGAAGCTCCCCGAGACTCCTCCGCGGCTGCCTGCCCCGGCGCTGGCGGTTCTGGCACACTTCGGCCGCTGAGGAGGCCAAGACGTGCTACCTGCCAACCGCCGGCCCCGAAACGACCCCCTAAAGAAAAACTGCTCCAGCGTTATCAACTCTCGCACCCTCGTTTCATCCTCGCTGATGAACGCCATTATAAACACACTTTTCCAGGGCTGCAGGGAGAGGCCCGAGCCCGGGGCAGCCCTTTCAGCTGTAACCGATTGCTGTTTGCATGCCCACGGGACGCTGCAGAAAGAGCTGGCCCCACACCAACATCGCTCCAGATGTTCCTCTGTCACCGGCAGCGCTGATAAGCCTTTGCTCACCCTCTCCAAAGGCCTTTATCTCTGCGCACCACAGGGATCTTCCACCCTTTAGCATCTGTAAGCTGCTAGGAAGCAATCTAGCCTAATGAGATTCCACTGGTTTAACTAACAATAACACGGCAAGGACAACCGCAGTGCTTCACCCTCACCCCACATAACACCACTGCTGTGAACATGTCCAGATTGCTGCAGGAAAGAAGATTAGGATGGAAAACAGCTGGTCCAGGTTGGAGCCAAATAAGACTCAAATAAGACTGAATAGAAAAGAGGAACATCCACATCAGAGGTTGTCAGAGATGTTTTTAGCACCTTGCACAGAAAGTTCACAGCTCTCATGCAGCAAAAGGAGGCAGAGTTTCATAGCTCGTACTCATTTGGGCTGTCCAAGTAGCACACATTTTCCAAACTACTCTCTATCACCTTCACCTTGTTGGGAAACTCTCATCTTGCATAGAAAGCTCTGGGGAGAAGGCGGCAGGCCTTCCTCACATCAGATTGGATTAGTTCAATTCACTGTTATCAAGCTGAAATTAAAACCAATAAATTTTCCTTGGAGCTAAGGCTTCAAGATGAAGTCCTCCAGATAGCTCCTGGTCAGCTTAACGGGTGTGAGGCACTGGCCCTGTTGGTCAAAGAGCTAGGGGATCAGCCCCAGGAACATGGTTTAGCATGTGGTGTCCCTGCCCATGACAGACGGTTGGAACTAGATGATCTCAAGGTCCTTTCCAACTCAAACCATTCTATTGATTCTATGATTCTGTCACCGGCTGGGTGAAAATCTACAAGCAACTACAGCAGCTGCTCCCTCTGCAACAGCAGCACAGGTTACAAGCTCCAGAACAAAACATGACAGAGCAGATGCAGTGGGCCTGTTCTGAGGTTACCCTACCAGAGAACAAGTGAGTCTGGAGTATGGCTGGTTCTAAGCAACACTGCACATATCTTTCAGAAACAGGAAGGTTTTCCACCACAAGAGATAATGACTGTTTATCACCAAACTCCAAGTTGACTCTGACCAAAGAAGAAATGTTTCTTTCCAATCCTCCCCCCCCCCCCAGCCCAAGGCAGAGACTAGAAGACCAAAAGACTCAGTCTAGTTCCAACTCAGAGAAAGGTCCCCTCCTATTACCCAGGGGAACTTGGGGGTATTACTTATTTTATGCAAAAAGCTACTCAGACATTTTGGTGAATAAGGAGTGTAAAAGACTAGCTTTATTTATCTACAACACTGCTTGACTCCTACTTTCACATATCTCCTCCCAGACCAAATTCACCCTTCCTTGTTCTCCTTCAGATCCATCTCTCTTCTCCCACATCGAACCCCTGCCACCCTTTGCCCTCAAGCTTTACACCCTCACTCCAATTCCCTGTCCCAGCTCCCAGCTTGTGGCCATTTTGTGATTTCATATTCCCTGTTCGCCCTCCTTGATTCAATATATTTGCTTAGCTGTTTCATCTTTTTCTCCCTTTTCTTCTTGTTCCTATCCCTGGCTTGATTTTCATGCCAAACCATTCCCACCTTCCCCTAGTTTGTCAGCCAGTCCCAGACCCATACCTGCTGTGTTTCCTTCTGCAGCTCTCAGGCTGGACAGCCTTTGCTAGCCAGTTCCAACTCCATCCTTGCAAGTCCAGCCCAGTGTTGCTTCATCCTCTCTCCAGTCCTGGCGAGCCTGCCACCCAGTTTCTGGCTGTGGCTGCTACACTGTTAAAATGTCTCCTGGAAATTAAAGTAAAATGTCAGTACAAAATGCTGGCAAGTTTGTCAACTTTCTTCCTTTTAAGATGTATTTTGGGAGAATGAAGACATTTGTAACCTTAACTTTGTATGACCAGTACCTTTTGGTACAGATTTAAATGTATTCCTAAATAATCATCTACATACAATATGAAAATACACTAGTTCCAGTGTTTTTACTAGGAAGTTACTAGGGGTAGGAATCACTGGCATTTAGGAAGAAAGTACAAGTCACTGAACACATCAAAGTGATTTTGTCTCTGTGTAAACAGTTTTCTATCATTCTTTGTTTTGAAGTTTTCTGTCATGGATTTGTATCCCACAGAAATTATAGCACTGTAATAGCATCTGGTGTGATGCACAGTGGTTTGATATGCTAGACTGAACCATGACACCACACACTGCACACTTCTATTGTTTGATTTTTACTGTCAATATATAGGCAAAAAATACACCATCCCAAACTAGCAGCTGAATGGTGCACTTATCTTTAGAGACTGGCACCTACTGGAAATACTGATAAGAAGTTGTGTAATAGTAGTGGACACAGCTTATTCCTCTCTTTCATCTATTTTCATTTGGTCTTTTCATCATGTATTTTGCCTTTTATAGTTCTCTAAAAGGCTTTAAACATATTAGACATCATGGCCCTGCTGTTTAAAAAAAACTCTTAAACCTCTGTTTACTTTTAGGCACCTCTCAAGCTCCGTGGACTTCAGTGGGAGATAAATTCTCTTAAATGTACACACATGCTAAAATGTCTCACTTAAGATTGGCCTCTGAAGGAAAGTCCCCCTGTTTAAATAGTAAGGAAGGAGTATTTGTGCCACATGAAAAACATCTTGGAATTCCTGGGTTCTTTAGGAAGACTTAAAAGAAGCAGCTATTTTAAAATGCACAATTACCAGTCCTTCAAAGGTCTGTCTGATCACACTTCGAGCATCACGTGTGCAGGGGATTCAGAACAATCTATTTTGGAGACAAACTGCATTTTTCTACTGTCTCACAACCCCAGTGCAGTAAATCTGTTTTGGTTTAAGTTTCTTCCAAAAGGAATTTCAAGGACAAAGTTCTAAGAGACTGAAAATAAGCCTACAATAGCTCAGAGGACTTCTGGATTTCACTTCACTGTTTGGATTACCACTAATTTTTAGGAAGCTTAAGGAGTTTGACCCAGCCTCTACCTTTGTGGTTCCTCTTCTGCAAAGACTTACAAACACTTACTTTCACCGAGTGTATGCCTGCTTTTATATAGGGACTCCTGTCTCTAATTCCCTATGTATCATCCAGGATTCTCTTTAACATAATCTTGTTTGTACTGCCTATTATTAACGTACATGCACAGCTGGAACTCATATCTCATCCTTCTAATGAGGTCCTGCAGAATATGAAAGAGTAAATAACATTACATTAAACCAGCCCTAATTGTTTCTTTTCCATGGGCTAGTGAGTTCCTTCTGGTGGAAGGAGTGCTACGCAGAAGGCACGTAAGAGCACCCTAGCATAACATCCCAAAGCTCCACTCTTATCTTGTTTGTGTGTTTATTCATGATAGCCTTTTAAATATGCTTAATATTTTAATATAATTTTTATATTAAAAAAAGTCCATGAGCTTTTAAAGACTAGAAGTTAAAAATATCTTTACCTGCCTGATACACAGCTAAGAACAGCTTCAGGTCCATAAGACGCATGGTAGCTGTAACCAGTCTCCATTCTTCTTATCAGCTTTGAAGAGCTTGCACGCAACAGCTCATTTTCTTAAGGTGGAAACAGGACTTGAAATATTACACCAAAAACCAGTACTCCTATTACACTGAACTAGAAAAATCCTGAGTAGAAACAGAGGTGACTTTTTAAACGGCTTTGTTCTGTATGATACCATGTTTTCAGTTTGCTTATTATGGAATAATTATATTCTTATTTGTTTCAATGTATGGGGATGATAAAGGAAAATTACAATAAAAACAGCACTACATGTTTGCAGAGTCACAGACCTCTGTTTGTCAGGAGAGCTTCAGCTTCTTACTGACTTCTCTAAGCTTACGTCTTTTCTTCTTCCAGGTCTCAGGACAGTGTTACACGTTTTTTCTCCCACAGACACTCTTAGTTTGGAGTGCACTACAGGGTTAACTGAAACAGAACCCGAGTCCTAGCAGGAGATAGGGAATAGGGTACAAAAGATAATTGTGTGGTTATTGTATAGCCTTGCCAAAGATGAGGAATTGTATGAGACAACAAGGAGTAGCTGTGATTTTTAGGTAAAATATGACCAAATGTCATAATGTATTTTGGAGATATGCTGTGAAATTTAATTATAACAATATGTCTAAGGCATTGAGTGAAAGGACTGGTGGACAAGTGAAAAGAGAGTTTATTCTCTCTAACAATACGACAAGATTTTGAAGTTTACCATAGCTGCTTGAGTTAGTTTGCTTTGACAGACACATTTCAAGTGGGCTTTTGCAAGATTTTCTGCAGTATGGGGAAGAACAATTGTTCTGGGGAATATTTCTTCCTAAAGTTACAGTACGATAGAATTATTCAACTCAGTTTAGCTCTCCTGGTTCTTCACACATGACTAAGTTATCATAACAACCTTTTCTGTCTTTTTGAGGCATTGTACTGTACTGTGGAAGGAACTGGAGAGCCCGTGGGCTTCATCCTAATGGAGACTACTGTAAAATCTTTTATTTCCAGTACTTCTGTGTCAATACATTCATTAAAGCTGCCAAGGAGAAACAACCAGTACAAGCTCTAATTGGTTCCCAAATAAGATCCCTACTACTACAGTGATTTACGGGGAGCTTCTGTTGTAGAGGAATTTCAGACCTTGATTTGCCCCAAGACTCAACACACTAGAAAATAACCCCCTGCAGGCTTGCATTAGGGAGGGAAAAAAAAAAAGGCTTCCTGTTTTCCACCACCCATTAGGTTCACATTGGCCTCATTTTGCAGTGTTGTTCTTAGAAAGGATGTCTTTTTATGCACTGAGGCAGTATCCAGCCCATGCTGACACTGCCTTGAAAGGCTCTATGAGCCACTATACTTGACAGAACTAAGAGCAATATTATTTATTTCATTTCTTTGCTCAGTGGGGTAATCTCATGAGATACGAATCTCTTCTTCATGAGGGCCCTGGGGGCAGCAATCAGAGTGAAACTCAGCTATACTTTAGTACAATGCAAACAGCACAGACCACAGTACTCAGGCTTCAACAGGAAACAGCAGAACAAAATATCAAGTACGATGCCTGGCATTGTAATTTATTTGGAACAATCTTCTGTAGACTGGTTACTTTTAAAATTAGATCTGCTTCTTCCTTGTAAAAGCACAGGAGTAAGATTGTCTTGAAATGGCATGGAGCCTCATTTGTGAATGCCAGCTGAGGAAGGGTCTCAGAAATGAAATTACTGTTCTGAGGTCTGACCCTAACACAGCTGTGAAGTGTTCTGCCGTATCCCATCTTTCTTAACAAGCACTCCCAAATCTCAAACCCCACTTTCTGGAGAACTAGTCTCCTGAGAGTAGAAAAGGGAAAAAGAAGATGAAGTGGCAGACAGTATATCTTAAAGTGACAGCAAAGAACATTCATTATTTTCAGTCTTCCGAGACTACAGAGTTTTGGGGTTTGTGGGGTTTTCTGTTTGGTTTGGGATTTTTTGCTTGTTTGTTTAAATAAATTAGAGCTTCCTATTTTTCCCAACATCTTTTGTAAGTCATACACTCTGTAGACTTTACCACATTTTTGGAACATTTTTCTTCCTTTCTCCTCCTCCTCTTCTCAAATTCACATCTCATAAGGCATCTCAATATGAAAACTTCTGTTGCTATTAAGAACAGTGCTTAATAGTAGTGCTGCTCATCAGTTTCTTAGTGCTTAGAAACTTACGTAACACAATTCATGTTTAAGCTCTAAATACCTAATTTGCCCTGACTACAGGGCAAATTAGGTATCTGCAGTCCCAGATGAGAATAAAAGGATTCACAGGTATTCACCACTTCTGAAAATCAGGCCTAGTATGACCTTGACTACATCCCCAGATGTGGACACCCCAGATCAGAGCCTGTTTTTTTGAGAATCCTTTAAAAATGCCCAAATAGCTGCTTTCACACCATAAAGACAGTGCTAGAGCCACAACTCGAAGTTCATGGCTCCTGAATATGCTGTGACGACACATCCCTTGTGACAGAGAAGAGAGCTGGAAGCAAGGGTGCAGAAGAATGATGTGGCAATAGGCAGTTAATTCTGATCAAACGCTGCCTGCCAAGCCTTGTTCTCTTCAGGGGCACTGCAAAGCTGCTTTCATGGTGTCCAGCTTTAAAGGAGTCCAGTGATTTGAGGCGCCCCTGCCCATGGCAGGGGGTTGGAACTAGATGATCTTAAGGTCCTTTCCAACCCAAAGCATTCTATGATTCTTGGTGTACAAGAAGAAGTAAAATACCCAAATCCCTGCAGACAGGTGATAACATCAAAATCTCATCTTTGGATTTGAATGCTGAAGAAAGTGTCAGGCAGTTGTGCTTGCAGAGACAAGCTTGATTCCCTAACAGCTCAAAACCCATGAAAACAAACAAGCAGCAGAAGGTAAGTGAGAATGCACAAATTTAGCATGTGCTAACATTGCATGATTCTGGCAAATCTTATGTTGTGTAGGGACTCGCTATGATTTTTGCATGCTAAGTCCTGGCACTACTACTCAAAGTGTACCAGTGGTGTTAAAATACAAGCCACAATCCAGGCAACAGAAGTGGAGAACATCAGCTGGGTTTAACACAGACTGCAGAGCATGCATCTCAAGGCAGAGGCAGAAAAGCAGCACCACTTGAAACCTCAGCAACAAAGAGCTACAGAAAGGTTTCCAGCCTGTTTCCCCTGGGCTACGAAGATTTCAAGCAGAGCTCCCACACTGGCACTCTGTCCCACATCCAATGGAGGAGCTGTGCTTATATAGGATAAAGTCCTACTGTGAGAGGGAGTAATTTATCAATTGCTACTGTAGTTGACATTACACACTTCATTACACCTTGAAGTTACACCCTTCAGCCTAGCCCCGACCCACAATGGACAGCTAACATTCCTAGGTGCCACTGTCATTTCCCACCTGCAAAAAAGCACACGGCACCCTTCTCCCTTGGGTCACTGAAGAACGAGCTGGCTGTCTGGATTTTGGTATGTGACTCAGAGGGCCAGGAAGATTGGTCATGCCACATCTACAATATTTAAGATTCTTGGTTATGAGAGCCACAAAATCACTTGTGGAGCCTTTACAGGTAAAGGGCTGCCTGCACAAACCATGCAGCAAACACACTCCAGTGCCATGCTCAGTTCTACAGATGTAAGACAGTTTTAGTGGCATGAAGGCTTCTCCAGACAAACTGTTCCTGTAACTTCCGCTATAAAATAACAACAGGGAGGAAAAAAAACCAACCAACATCTACAAGATTTTCCAACTGTGACTTTCACACACTGGCAAGACTTCTTCATAGCCCTGCTTTGAGAGACAAGCAATGACATATTCTGACACCGACATCACTTCCAGGCCACAGTCCAAGTCAGACAGGCACACAAAGGAACAAATGCACAGCTGTATCATTGTCATGTTGCTAATATTCAAATATAACCATGTGAGGACATGATTTTTCCAGGCCTCTCATACATATGACTTAAGAAAGATCCTCTAGGGGCATAGTAGGCTGTATTACAGATTCCTCATAGATGACACATAGTTACCTCTATTTTGGAAAGGATTAAAAGAAACACTGGAGGGGAGTCCAAAATACACCAGTGACATTCCTTAAACACCATATGAACAATTTCATTTCAATTACATGGTTGTGAAAAGATACTGTCTAAACAAAATAGTAAACCATCCTATTATGGAGCCAACAAGAGGCCACACATCTGCAGTGTTATAATGTCAGTATTCTCCAACTGAAGCTTACTGTGTAAAACAAAACAAACCCCAAGCATTTTCCCTAAAAATTATTGGTATTATTTCTCTTAAAGGGAAACAAATCAAAACCTGCATCCATTATTATTCATTTGTAGTTCCTCTTTAAGCTAGCAGAACATTCCCTACACAAGGAGATAAATATTACTATTACAAGAATGATGTCTGAATGTAAGTGGGGCTATAAAGAGCCAGTCAAAAGGAAGCTACGTCAAACTCGGCACCCAAAGAATGAGGCCTCTCTACACTACAGGCTGGATCCTTAACACATTTCTCCTTCATGCCAATGAAGCTTTGAAAATTCACACTAGCTGAGCATCTGACTCATATTTTATCAAGGGTTGAATGACCAGTTACATGATCTGCTTTAAAAAGGATTTATGAACACCAACAGCTCGCCACAGACTGCTAACCACGTTACCTCACTGAGTATAAGCCAAACCGAAGGTTTACCCAATTGAGGTACTCTGCTTTACATTTCTGTCTTTTTAGACCTGCCCTGTGTGCTCTCCCTTTTGTCCTCCCTTTCTCCTTCAGTTTCTTTGTAGGATCTCCTCAGGTAAACCGAAAGCAAGCAGATGCGGGTGGGGTAATATAATTTGAGAGCTCCTCCCAACTACTGGAAATGCAGCTTCAGTTTTAGCAAGGAACATTTCCAAATCAACTTTCATCTCAGTTGAAAAACAAATAAGGATACCAGACTCTTTTCTCCTCCAGCTCATCTGAAGAACCGTATAACTTGCTTTCATCTAGGAACTTTAAATTACTGCAAACAGCATCACAATGGGATGAAAAGCTCACACTGCAAGTACATGCAATGTTCACTCTCTCCTGTTTCTTAAAAACTTCAAGGCAAAGGGGTCTGACAGATAATAGATATCTCCCATGTACACAATGCACATCTGGTACCATATATTCACTCTTAGCCTAGTATTTTTTGCGAAGTTGCCAAACACTCAGATGACAATTAGGAAACTGGGATCCAGTCCTTCCACAGAGATTAAGTAATTTAGCACAGTGTCTCTGAAAGCTATAATTAAAAGCAGTTAGTTTCATGACAGGGAGAGCAAAAGTAAAGAGGCAAAAACCTATTTTTGGTATTGTTTTCCTATAAAATATCCTGTACGCTACAAGTCACCCATTCACTGCTCACCAGATGGATTCAGTTACAATTAATCAGAACAGACCAAATCTAAGTATTAAGGCTAGCAAATCAGAGGAAACACAAGGTTAAGGAAATCCTGGAATCTAAAGTAAAAGTTTCTACAATATTACCTGGGTGTCTAATCAGCCAATTCATTTCAAATTATTGCTGCCAAATTTAAACTTCTTTTTAGCAAGACAAACAAGTCTGACTGTGCTGCTGATGCTAATGACCAAACAAAAAGGGACCTTGGTTTCTCAGGTTCATTACATATATACTGCAGAGTTCCTTCTTGAAAGGACTCAGTTTAAACATCCTTGCATAGGATGGAGACAAAGATATTGAGTGCAACAAAGAGACTAATGTGAGGGCAAAACCAGTTTTACAGCTATCTTTAAATCTTGATTACGTCTAAGTATCTGCACTATTACCAACTGTAGGCTATAAGAAGAGTTAAATACAATTATTCACCACAGACTTGTTAGGAGATTGAGATCTGGGTATCCACTTTGAGACAATAAGTATATTTAACAGTAGCTATTGTATTAATACAAGGGTAATAGAAGTAACACTACATTTGTATCTCTCCCCACCCTTGCTCCCAACCCAGTATCAGGTATCTTAACACACCGTCTGTACCCATGGTGCTGATGACACAGAAACTGAAGCAGATGCCTATTGACATTTGGCAGGAAGCTGCACTTGCAAATACCAACTTGGATTCATTATGGTTAATTACATTTTTGTCACACAGTATGATGTCATAGTATGTGAAGTAAAACATGTTCCCTCATGTCATACAGCATCTTCATGGTTGTCCTAAGAACACGCATACAAAGGTTTTTTTTCATCCTGTCCTGATCACCCATGCAAATATAATATGAAAGCGTGTAACACATTGAAGTCTCACAGATATATTACCTGGAACCTGTGCTTTGGGATGCCATTAAAATGTATATGAAAATAGGTCCGGATGAGCCAGTCTCCATGCATAGGCTAGTTCGTGACCAATAGACTAGCAGATGGGAAACTCACTCCTAAAAGAAATGTTTTCAAATTCTTGAAGTGACCTCAGTGGACAAAATTTACCTTGGTTAGTGTGTGTACACTTAGACTATGCTAAAAGGAACAGACATCTGTTTCATATTTTAAGTGGTATCTTTCATCCTTTCTCTCACCTGTGTCTAGGAACATTTTCAGAACTGAGAATCACTGAATTCTTATCAGAGCAACTTTTGACCCATCTTTTGTTAATCTGGGTACCTTGTGAACAACTGGTTTTGTGTTCTTCACTCCCACAGGCCTCTTTCATGTGCAGATTAGAAGTCAAGGGCCAGTAAGTAACTCACAGACCTCTCAGTAGAGTCTGGCGTAATGTGATCTTGGTCTTGACCACAGTTATTAAGCACTACAAAGCACTGCTACCACTATTAAAACAGAATACACTGGAGGAAACAATAAGGTTGAATGAATGAATAGCAGCATTATGACAGTTACACATCAGATGGTTCTAGATAAAGATATTGAAAAAATTTTGTTGTGTAGATTTTAAGCAGGAAATAGTCTCATCTACCACAGTGCATACTATAAGCACACCAAATAACTCAGGCATCACAAGCATGGGTATCAGAATGAAATAAGAAAAGGACAGGTAGTCTTATCTCTTAAATTATGTCAAGATAGCAGGGAATTCTGAAGTCTAATCTTGGTCCTTCCACTGACTTAAGAAAGTAGTATAACCAGTTTGCCTGAGTGTCACTATTTAAAAAGTCAGAGTACTTATCCCAGAAGGATACTGTCAGGTTTAATTAATTATGTCTGTAAACCTTTCTAAATGAAAAGTGGCAAGCATGATTTATTAACTAAGTCTAAAACACCACTGCAGAATTAGAGGTTGAGAATTGTTTTATCAAGAGAATAACATTCCTAATAAAATACATTTCAGATGGGAAATTATAACAAGAGCCTTTTTGACTTATTTAATTTTTTTCTGAGGAGCAAGGCAATAAATACACTTTCGATGGGTTCTAGGAATAGAAGTGTAATCAAGAACAGGAGATGCAGGAACACTTGCCCACTGCCATTAACATGGCACCAGCTAAACGGCATTGAATAAATCATGAGAACGGAGACTGTATGCTCAGCACTGCTGTAGGAACAAGCTAGAAGAAAACTGCTCCACTGCCTATTAGATGTCACTTGCTTGTAGCTTGACTACGCATAAGGATCTGCACAGGTCGCCTAGATATAGCCACCCAGAAACAGAGGGAGTATGGCATTAGTAGCCCAAAAGTACCTGTAAGGTGGCAATGCATGATCTACAAAAGGCCTGATTTATGTCAGTGGGATTCCACTGCTGTCAGCTCTCATGCTCACAGGTGTATCACAGCTCTAGCAAGTACCTGCAGGCAGACTCCAGGTGTCAGAATTATGAATGACAGGCAGCTGTCATTGACACACATCTCCTGGGGTGCATTAGGTCCTCTTTTGGTCTATTTTGGTCCTCTTTTCCCTACGATGAAGCTGTGTTAGCTAAGGTACTCCTCATTGGGAATTTCTAATTCAGCTGGTGCTCATTTGGCTAGGAATTCATCACCACAGATAAAATAGTTCAAAACCTTCAGAAAGGATGTGGATCAAATGACTGGTGAATTACACCCATTCAGCACATCCACTGGACAGTCCTGTGGCCCAACTCCTTCCTGGACAACTCCGCCTATTTGGCCAGTACTGGCAAGTTCCACACCCTCAGAGCCAGTAACAGGAGCTTCGGAGAAGGAAATGAGTCACAGCCTTGGAATGCAACTGAAATCCCACAGATGTAAGAAAATACTTATTCATCTGCACACGTACATATTCATACCTCATATATTGCCAATTACATTTCAGATACTGCATATGAATAAAAATACTCTGGACCTAGTGGAATTTAACATTAAGTGGCATTCCACAGATATGGCACGTGATCTACAAATGAAACAAGCAGCACGTGATTTAAAATACAACACTGACTGAATGTGGGCCTGATATAGCACAAAATAACCACAGCTTTTCCAGGGTACACAGGCATCAGGTTTGAATGGTCACGCTGTGGCAACATGACACATAATTCAGAAATACTAACTTGTTACAGAAAGTAAAGACAGGAGGGGATTGTCTAGAGCGGGTCAAAGTGCTTTATGAAAATATTTTAGCTAAAATGAACGTAGTGCAGGAAAGGGTGAACCAAGTTTGATTTGGGAGTTGGCCAAAACAAACCCTTGGGGAAATCCCCTTAATTAAATTGTTGCTAATTTGTTTATGTTTGCAAGTGAGGTCCCCACGTCACTTCTCCACCCCTTTGTTTCCCATCGTCCTCTTTTTTCTAACCACATTGATTTAATTACCAGGCATGAGAGCTACCTATCCACGCTCACACAGGCCTTGCCAAGCAGCATGGCTCTTCTGCAAGCAAAAAAGGTGGGACGTTCTAAACAGCCAAGCAGCTCGCACACAAGCCCCATTCTTTTAAAGCAGTGCAGATTCTTAAGACCTGAGTTTAGCTGCAGGCTTCAACACAAGTGCCTGTCTCACTTGCCAGCGGGGGATTTTCAGGGTTCCAGGTGCCCTCCTGGCCAGGAGACTCCCTCTTGGGTAAGGACAGAGCTGAAGTGGGCAGATTATGTCAGAAGTGATAATCCTTGCTCAAGCTGCTACTAAAGAAACAGGCACTGAAGGTAATGTCATTATTTGGAAATAACATGAGCGGGCATCACGCTGCAGAATCACAGACTAGTTTGGGTTGGAACGGCCTTCAAAGCTTATCCAGTACAACCCCCTGCAATGAGCAGGGACATCTTCAACTAGATCAGGTTGTAGATCGCAGGGCAGCCCACCTAGGTCTTCACTAGTGCTTGCAACAGTCTCTGCAAGAGACACCTACTTTCAAATGTCCTTTAGCAGGACGGTTATGTTGAAGACACGGAGGAGATTTGAAGCCACCATAAGAATGAGGTAATGGCACTACCTGGATTGCCATCTCACATCTCGGTGTGTGTGCTTTCCTGGAGAGGTAGAGGCCTGCATTTTCTTCTAACCAGATCTCCAGGCTTCTGCTTACAGGTAGTCCCTGCATGTTGTGAAGAACTGAGTGTTGCCTCCTGTTCCAACTCAACTTTCATCCTCATTTACAAACATCTTCTGTGACTATGTAACCAAATCTGCCCCAAATATCAGCATCTGGGGCCTCTCCCCACCCATATGCTAAAATACATAGGGATATGCAGGACAAAGAAGCCAGAGTCCATCATCCAGCAAGTCGTTACATGAAATTTGTACCATATTTGATGGGACAATTAGGAGCTGCACATTTCCATCACATTTCTTACACCTGCAATGCTTTGCAATAGCAGCACTGGCCCTTCCCAGCTGCATGAGTATTTCCATTGAGCCACAGTCCATTTTGCTCACTGTTACACCTTCAGAGTCTGCATTACAGGCTGTAAAATGCCTTTACACCCTGGCAGGTTGCACATTGTTGTCTCAGAACGATGAGGCTCCCTCACGGAGAAAAGGAAACTGCTTCCTAGGATGGCTTCTTGTATCATGCTGGGTGGTAAGGACATTTCTCTGAGCATCACACTGCAGACAAACAGTGCTCAGGGCCATTTCCTAAAACAAGATACCAGGACACCATGTGTAAGACTATGGTATGATAAGAGTTATCCTGTGAGATCCTAGGCTAAAGTTGCTCCAGCATTTCCATTCCCAAAGAATGCCTCATAAATATATCTGTATTCTCATTTAACCGTATGCGTCTAAAAAATGATACATTGAAACTCTAAAAGGACCGAAACATCAGGCTGATTCCAAAGTTTAAAATGTAAAAAAAAAAAAGCAGACGTAAAAATGATAAATTGAGTCCCTAAAAGGACTGAGATGTCAGCCTGACCTAGAAATACCAGAAATACAGCTTGCCTTACGTGCAGCATGAGCCTCCGGCACTTAAAGAACAACCAAAAACCAACCAAACAAAACCACCACCGAAAAAACAACGAAAACACACCAAAACCCCACAGAAATCTTTAAAACTCTTAGTTCAGCTCAGGGCCATTAAGCACGCCAGTTAAACCACGAGAAAAAAGAGCCCGGAACCTCACTCGCACCACACAGCCTCCGAAAGCCGAGACCAAGGCCGAGCATTTCCCTCAGCGTTCCCGCCTCAGCCCCGCCTACCGTTACAGGCTCGCGTCGCTGGGCGCAGGCGCAGCGGCTGCGCGGCAGTAATGGCGGCGCTGGTGCGGGATCCGTTGGCTTCGCGGACGCGGCTGTGGCCGCTGCCCCCACCCGGCGGAGACTGCTCGGTGCGCGGCCTCCTTCGCCACCGTTCTCGGGAGCTGGTGAGTGAGCGAGCGGGGGAGCGGTGTGTCCTCAGGCCTCGATGATGATGATGATGATGATGGTGGTGGTGGTGGTGGGGAATAGGGTGATGGGAGGCCCTGGTCACCGGCTGCTCGCCACCGGGCGCTGTGAGGTTTGACTGGCGGCTGTGGCGGTTCGCAGCGCGGTGGGTACGCTGCTTCTCGTGGCTGTCGCTCAGCAGAGCGGGAGGGTTTGCTGTAACAGCGTGCTATGATCGCTTATATAGATAATATGAGTATCAAATATATAAATCTTAAGTTCTTTACAGTTCGAAAATGTGGGGTTTGTTTTTGATATGGAGTGTTTGACCACTTAGTGTACGTTTTTCCAAAGCACAGCTTTTAGAATCATAGAGCAGCTAGGTTGGAAAAGACTTTTAAGCTCATCCAACCGTACCCCAGCACTGTCAAGGCCACCAGTAACCCATGGCACTGAGGGCCTCGTTTATACAGTTTGTGAACACTTCCAAGGACGGTGACTCCCCCACTGCCCTGGGCAGCCTGTTCCAATGCCTGGGCACCCTTTGGGGAAGAAATTGTTCTTAATATCCACCTAAACCTTCCCTGGTGCAGCTTGATGCCGTTTCCTCTTGTCCTGTCACTTGTTACTTGGGAGAAGAGACCAACCCCACTTCACTACAGCCTCCTTTCAGGCAGTTGTAGAGAGTAACAAGGTCACCCCTGAGCCTTCTCTTCTCCAGACTAAGCCCCCACCAGGTCCCTCAGCCTTTCCTTGTGAGACTTGTGCTCCAGGTCTTTCAGCAGCTCTGTTGCCCTTCTCTGGACCTGCTCCAGCACCTCAGTGTCTCTCTTGTAGTGAGGGGTTGCCCGTTCATGTTTACAGTCAGCTGATTTAGGCTGTGCTTCATTCCTGTTTACTGAAGAATTAAAACAAGCACAATAGAGGATATTAATGCTTTTAAGGTCATCTGATTTTTCCTTCCCCTTGGTTCCTGTAGGAAGGAAGGAAACAAACATTACTCCTTAATGAATTTCTTCATAAGAATGTTTGATTTCAGCCATAATGGACTCAATTTTGTTGTTTTTTAGAACATCCCTGAAGAAAGCTTGTATGTGAAATGTAATGGACGACTGGCGAGTGATGAGGATGTATTGCAAAATGGAGCCATTTATAGTCTGGAACCAAGGCTTTGTGGTGGCAAAGGAGGTTTGTTGCTTAACTGCTTGTTATTTATTAGATTCTAAGGCTGGAAAGCTTCTCATACTGTAGTCTATGCTGATAGCAGCAGTCCTGATATATTAGATCTCTTGTAATGTGGATGAATTTGATAATGCCTCTGAGCCGAAACCAAAGCCTGCATGCAAAGCTGAGAATTGAGTAGCTGGCACAGCTCTTCTTTGCATCCCTGGTCAGCTTAGCTCTATTAGTAGAAATCTGTAAAGTGCATTAGAGTGACTTCAGAGTTGAAATTGTGTTTAAAAGTACCTGGCTTCTTAGGCTCCTAAGTTTCATTCATGGTCACTTAGGACGAGTATTTCAGGTATGAATAGTCTGTGATTTGAGTATGTTATATGACCTAATTGTCTTCTCTTACGTGGAAAAAAAGCCCCATGTAAGTTACAAGCTCTCTGTAGCCTAAGAACTAAAGAATTCAATCTAAGCTAGACTCCTTATATTGATAAAATATTTAAACTGTGTTACTGAGGATGTACATCAATCCTAAAGCAATACAGCCACTGGCAGTGTGGGCATTCCCCACAATGGAATATGATGGGGGAAGCAAGTTTAGCAAAGTATTTGAGTGTAATTGGAGTCATGTTTGTTTTTTGAATCTAGTTCTTGGAATTTTCCAGCTGTTGCAGGTGTGCTGAATACCTGTGCAGCCTTGCATCAGGCTGCAGCTCAGCTTACTTTGCTGCCATCAGTTTTGGATAGAACTGGAAATAAATATTGTTGCTGTAGCTTAGGAGGTGGCGTGGTTTCTTTAAGTGCCCTAAAAGTGGTGCATATGGTAGAGGTTCATAATACAGGATGCTTCTTCCTCACCTATTGTCCCTCAGCTTCGGTTATCTTGGGATAACACAAGATAGAATGCATCATAGGATGCGCATTCTGTGGTTCACTTGGTGTTACTGATGTGCCACTGGGGTCAGTTTGAAATTGTTCTTTAACAATTTTATTTGCTTTCTAAAGGGTTCCTTTTGTTTTGACTTTGTAACTTAAAGGACTGATAAAACCAGGCAAACAAAACCAGGTCAGTAATACTGGGACTTGTATGATCTCAGCAGAGTACAGATTATGCAGGCTTAGAGGTGAACTGAGTATTTTAGTATCACCTGTGACCTTAGCTGAGTTTGGGAACACAGCTGACTAGGTGTAGCAGCTAGGTCCACATTCTTCAGAATGTAAAATTCAATGGCATGTTTCATGAGCTGCAAAAGTTCTCCTCACTAATGACAGCCATTGGTTTTATTAGCTGAACACAAAGCTTTTTCTGCCTTCTGATACAGTAGGCTGTTTGGATTGGTGACTAATACTCCTTAAAAGTACTAGTGGGGCACTAAAAAGTATAGATTTCTTCATCTTCTAGTTAAAAACAGTGCTTGGCACTTCCAAATTGCTGGCTGGATTATATTAGTATTGATCCACAGTGTGTTTCTTTGAGGTAGTTAAACAAGTGTCTTTTTCCAGCTGGAGACAACATAAGGTGGGACCAAGTGAGAGAAATCAGCTGTCTTGCCTATGAGTAATTAGTGGCTAAGGAGTGTATATAAATCTATTTTGGGAGGCTCTCCAGCATAATACTATACATCATGATCACCTTGATGAAGTGGTTATGGCTGTCTTCTAAAAGAGTTATTTTACCTTTTTTTAGATTTTTAAAAGGTGGTTTAAGTTTGGTGAAGTCTGAAGGGGCTTAAGGGGGAGATATATCCTGGTGAAATGTTATCTTGAGACAAAAAGGGTTTCAAAACATTTGCTGGGGGGGGGTCCAGAAATAGGCTTTCATGTTAGAAGTGCTGCACAGGTTCTGGTAAATCTGGGGTCCATCTGATGTGATGCCAGGAGTACAAAACTGAGATGAGTGGTAAATGCTGGGTACCTTTTCTTTCCACTTAGTCTTTCAGCATTTCACCCAATGACCGTTCTCTGACATGTTCCAACTTTCAACCTACCCTTCATTTTAGTTGCATTGAGGGAGAGGAAGGTGTTTAATTTACTGTATTCTTTATCCATAATTAACTCTTTTGTTGTGTAATAGCTCGTCTCCATTTCTTTCTGCTTAGCTAATTCTTGATGTCTCTTTTCTCAGGGTTTGGGTCTATGCTGCGAGCACTTGGTGCTCAGATTGAGAAGACAACAAACAGAGAGGCTTGCAGAGATCTCAGTGGAAGGAGACTTCGAGATGTCAACCATGAGAAAGCGTAAGGCATTTTCTTAGAGGCTAGAACTATAAAATAAACTGGCCATGTAGCTCACTTAACAAGAGCTTAAATGAGAGCCTGTTTTAACAATAACATTTTATTTTGAATAACACAGGAGAGCAAAAATGAGATCTTAAGCACAAATGGCCTGGAAGCCAACAGGATTCTTCTGACTATAATTGTATTAGTGCAGAGTAGGAGTGGTTGTACTGTAGCCTGCTTCTGAGAGGCTGATGTGCACCTCTGAGATTCTCATCTGGAATTCTCACAGTTCTCTCGGAAGCTGCAGATTGCGGTACTGGGGATATGTGACCTTACTGATGTTTCTAGCTTTTAAAATGAACTTTGCTCTCTTCTCTGTAGCAGAATCTCTGTATATTTCTTCAGTAATTCCCCTGGGTGCTGTTAGTTGTCTTTTCCCATTGTTTCCCATCCTAGCAGGTGGTAGAAGCATTAAGTAATTGCCAAGCAACAAACTGATATTACATTAAATGCTGGAAACACTCATTTTCATGGTCCTATCATCTGCAGGATGGCTGAATGGGTGAAGCAGCAAGCAGAACGAGAAGCGGAGAAGGAGCAGAGGCGGTTGGAAAGGCTGCAGCGGAAACTTGCAGAGCCAAAGCACTTTTTCACCAACCCAGACTACCAGCAGCAGTGTCATGAAATGGCTGAGAGACTGGAAGATTCAGTCCTTAAAGGTATTATAGTTTAACTTCACTTCCTCTCCTCAAAAATTAAAGCAAAGTAAAAGGCCCTCTAGCCTCACTCCAGTATGAAAATGGAAAATAAACCCTAATTCTGACAGTAACTGTTTCAATTGAATGAAATTTTAAATTCCAGTAAAATTTGTTGGACTTGTTTTTTTTTCCTCTTTGTCTGTTGGTTCTCTTATTGAACAGCATAACACACGTGCAAGTGATGCTTTGTCTTGCTGTGCTATGGTGTTGTCTCACTATTTATTATTTGCTTTTAAGCAAAATTCTGTAAGTATTGCTAGTTCAGGTGTAAGAATTCTGCAGTCATTTTTAGTGACATAGTAAAATGTAAACGGGTCTTATGTAAAAACTAGAAATAGAATCCAACTAGAAAATACCTTATTTCTTTCGCAGTTCTTTGTAGTTATTTTATTTATCCATGGATTGTTCCCTTGCTGGCAGCTTGATAGTGAAACTTGAGGCTGAATGGGATGTAGAACCTGAGAGTTCAGTTGAGGACTCCAAGCTGAATTCACTCTTTGCCTTAGTACAGCCATGTAGAAAAGCTTTTGCTGCTACTGAGTCTTGAATCTTTGAGTGCTTCACATGTGCATCAATAGCAGTTATTTTCAGTTAGTATTTTAAATTGCATCTGAAATGGAAAGTAGAATTCATAAGATGTGAATTGTGTGCTGATGAAGTAAACTTTTAACTCTGTTTTGAAGGATTGCAGGCCTCTTCAAGCAAAATGGTGTCACCAGAGAGCAGCAGTACTCAGAAGCGTCCAGGTGAACCTGGAAAGAATGGAACCAAGCCTCGGAAAAGAAAGTGTTTTTGGTAAGCATTATGCCTTGTTATCAAACTCTAGTATTAAGCCTTGAACAGGATGAAAGGTTAGGTACATACAGATGAGCAATGTCTTAGATGTAGACTTCAACAGGAATAGGGAAATTGAACTGATTAAATTGGAGAACTCAAAGTATACGTTTCTGTATTCATACAGTTCTGTCCCAGCTGGAGCAGGCAAACTTTATTTGAACTCAACCCTTCTAATACGGTTATATTCTGCTCCTTCCCATTGTCCTTTTTTCATCAATGAATTAAATTTACAATGAACTGAAAAAAGATTTCTTTTTTTTTTTTTATTCTTGGCATCTTTCACCTAATGTAACATGCAAGAGAAATCTCAGTGATTCCAGTGTTTGAAGTAGCAACAGGTAGCACTCATTTCTGTACTGGGAATGCTGTAAAAAAAAAAAGACCTGGTTTTGGGGGTATCTTGGGTCCTGTTCAGTATTAACAGCTCTTCCATTTACTAAACTATCCTAACTGGAGTAGTTCACAAGATCTCTCTGAAGTGAGGTTTAGGAAGAGAAATGTGACAATAAAAATAATTATTTTTTTTTTAAGAAAAAAGTTAAAATAGATGAAGATTAATGTGTAACATACTGTTTGTGCCAGGCTAGGGTTGGAAGGACTGGATGACTGTGACAGTTTGGACTCTGAGGATGACAGTGAAGATGATTCTCCTCATGCATCTGATGGAAGTTGTCCGTCAGGCAGCAGATGTAATGAAAATGCTGGAAATTCAAGTGCATGTTCAAGCAGCTCTGTGGAGCCGGCAGAGGATAGTCCAACTACTGGTGCAACTGCGAAGCCTTTGGAGCAGCCAGAATGTAGTGGAAGAGATCTGCAAGGAGAGACAAGCACAAGTGGACAACCTGAAATTCCAGCTGAAGGAAACAGTACAATGACAAAGCCCCTGAAGGAAGAGGCCCAAGAAAAGAATCAAGTAGCCCAAGCTCCAAAAGAAGAGCAGCAAGAAAGTGTTTCTCCAAAGGCACAGGAAACAAACCAGTTACAGAGCACAGTAAGTATGAAGCAGTACAAAATGTGTCATGTATTTTTCTTCAGCTGCTTTTATTCAATCACTTTGCCCTTTGTGGATTGCAGAAAAGGGGAGGGGATTTGTATCTATGACTTCAGTGCATTAGATGTGTGTGCTTGAATGATCATAGTTTCCCTAAGAAGCTAATGGAATCTCCGAAATTTGCTTCAGAGCACAAAAAAAATCGCGAAGTTAAAAGGAAAAACAGCTTAATTGAACATGCATCCTACAACTTAGGACAAGGGAATGTAGCAAGTTAACGGGAACTGCAGCCAAGGAACATTCCTCATTGACAGTGTCTCCATGGAGAAGGTTGAATTGTAGGATGGTAGCATTGTCTTGAGAGATGCTAAGTAGGATGGGTCAAGAAAGAATGTTATAAGATTAAGATTTTAATAGTCTAGAGTTTCTACTAAGATGCAGTTGTCCTTGGTTGTCTAGTATTGTCTTTCCTGAGATCCGTGTTTCTCTTGGGGGTATTTTAGTTTTGTTTTTGGTTTTTCTTCTTCTACATAAATAATTACACTCTGGATCCAAAATTCTTCATGGATGGGAGAAAGCAAAATAAAACCCTTCTGTAGAATGAAAAGCTCTTATAAATACTTTCTGCACGTTACCAAACACTGTCCAATTTGGCTAATCTCATAACATAATTTGACTTTATAGTTGACCTCAGTGTTTAAATTAGAATTTGTTCTAAGCAGACATCCCCTAATCCAATTGGCTGATCAATCTTTCTTAGTTTTTAGTATAAAGATTTGAGTCTAGTTCATAGAGAACTGTGGTGGTCTTGTGCCAACTTCAGTTCTTCATTGACCGTTGAAGGTCTGGAAGCAGCAGCTCCTTCACTAGAGAGACAGGATTAATGTAAATGATGGGCTTCATCTGAACTGCAGAGGGTGGTGGAAGAGGGGTTTTAAAATGGATCATCTGTGTTGGAAGCAGGTCTGTACTGTTGCCATACCCTTATCTGCACTGGGAATCTGGGTTGGTGTCACAGTCAGCCACATCAGGAGAAGGGCTGACCATGAAGTTCCCTCTCTGGAACAGGAACGTCTTCCTCTGACAGGAGGATGGCTGGGATTCTTTTGCTGAAGAGGTTTTGGATCAGTCTTCAGCCAAGAGAGACTGTGGCTTTTCCCACTGAACTGATGAAAGCCCAACTAATACTTGGTAGTAAAAGATGTTCATACTTTGTTGCTCCTTGCATGATATTCCTATTAAACATTTTTAGGGGTAGTGATTGGGAGAAAACTCCAGGAACAAACTTGCCAACAGCTTTCCAGTTGACAAGCAGGTATTCTTCATTGCGACACTGGGAGACACGGGGGATAGCTCCTCTGAACCTGTGTCCCCCTATTGCCACACAGGCCATCCTTATATAGCTGCTGGGCATACATACATATTCGTGAGGCTACACATGAATTACATCATTTTCCAGAAAGTTTCCTGCATACATACAAAATGTGGTGGTGGTCTTTGAGAGTTGTTTACTTCTTCCAACAATCTTCATCACTCCTGGCAGTCTTTGAAGAACCAGCTTAGTTAACATTACAGACCTAGCAATCATCCTGTCCTTCTACTTATCAGGTAGTTTAACTGTGCCCATCCTGGACATCTGCTAGTCCCAGATACTCACCAGTAGATGTCTATGCCAGCTTAATGGGTTCATTAATACCACAAACATAGCAATCATTCTGTCCTTCTGCTAATCAAGTAGTTTAACTGTGCCCATCCTGGACATCTGCTAGTCCCAGATATTCCCCCTCCCCAGGGCCTGTTTTTCTGTTGCTTTTCTGACACTTTTTGTACTAAGGTCCTAAGGACCTAAAACTATGTCAACTACCTTCAAGCACCTCAGTTATTTTCCATTACAAAGCCATCAAACTTAATGTTACTTAGAACATTTGGTGCTTTTGTGCCTCCTTGTCTCGGTAGTGAATCTGGACTTATTCTAGCAGTAAAACAAAATGTGGCTTAATTTTTTGGGCTAAGGAGTTGCTTGGATTCAAGCCTACCATCAGCTACCACTGCCAACGACTGAATTCTGATGAGTGGAAGTTTAATACAGTTAAATGGAAAAACAACCAAGGATGTAATGAGATAAATTAGAACTTTGTCATCTACTGTACCTATTAGAGCTGGCAAATTTTAAACAGGATGTTTACCATTCTTCACTGTTTACCTTTTGCTCGGTATCTGTGAGACTCTATTCCTAGAACAGGAAACTCCACCAATGCTGTGGAAGATTGCTATTGCAGGTGGAAATACTTTTATCATAGCCCTGGATGGATATTTTTTTTCAAGTAGGATGAGAATAATGAGGCAACCAGTCTTTTTTTGTATGCTTAGCAGGACAAAGGTTCTAATTCTGCTAGGGCTAATTGTTTTTGCTGAGTGCATAATGGAGTGGTCCTGTTCCCACTGCTGGCATTACGTTGTCTAAGGTCTCTTTGATAACTCCATCGTGATATGTACTGTAAAACTGATACATGCTTTTAAGCATCTAGTGAAATAGGCATAGATTTCTGTGTCCTTTTTAGAGTGTTCATGCTTAGTGTTTTCCAGCATTTGAATTATCCAGTCTTTGTCCATGTTCTTTTGTGGACAAGGCCCTGGGCTTTGACTAGAAAATCTGTAGAGGTCCCTTTCACCCTCAATTACTCTGGAAATATACTCATTGCCTTTTAAGATGTAATTTTAATCCATTTTCTTGTGGCAGGATGAGATGTAAAGTTCAGAACTTGCTTTTTGATTAATCTTACTAAAAAGAGGGTGGGTTTATACATATTTCTATAATTAGTGTAACTGCACTAGAAATAACTGTTCATCCTCCTTCCTGCTCCTGCTGGGGTATATTGGTTATATTCAGTGTGGGGCTCAGAAGGGGCTGTTGGCTTTGTCATGTCTCTGGAAGCCAAGGGTAAGATACTGAAGTGCTAGGTGAGATGGTGGGCTGGTTTAATTCATGTTTTTGGGGAGTACTTCTATTGCTCTTACAGTTACTTACTGCCGGCTAGCTTCAGTTACTACAGTGATGCAATAATACTTTGCCTGGGTAGCGTAAGTACCTCTAATAATATGCAGCATGATATACATTGAGACATTGCTCAACTATAGTAAGTAATTAGGAGGTTGAGACAATCCTAATTGAAGGTCTTCTATAAAATGAAGCATTCTGTCTGTGCTTATTCTTCCCCAGAGCAATCAGGAAGATAACAATAATAGTCTGATGGGATGTTTTTCTCTTTGCAGGAGGTGGAACCGATAGACCTGATGGTGTTCAACTCTGCTGCTGAAATGGAAGCCCTGGGTTTAGACAAACTGAAGATGGGATTGATGTCTCTAGGACTGAAATGCGGAGGCACTTTAAAGGAAAGAGCAGCAAGGCTGTTTTCAGTGCGAGGTCTGTCTAGAGACCAAATCGATCCTGCCTTATTTGCAAAGCCCTCCAAAGGGAAAAAAAAGTGATTTTTTTCAATTTTCTATCCATGTGCTTTTTGATTTTTCTTATTCTATTGAAATTCTGTATGGCCACATGTAATTCTGTGGCATCCCTGGGTAGTTTTGGTTTCTATTCTCAGTGAAGTTTGAGTAGTGTAACAGTGAGTCGCTAGATAGGGAGTTAGTCACGCATTCAATATGTTCAATATTAAGGGAGTGAAACTTCTGTCTTTTGATCAGCTTTGCAAATGGTTGTAACAAGTCTTAATGCAATAGGTAAAACAAACTCTCCATATATGGACAGAAATAGCCTTAATGTTTTCTGGAAAATGGTTTTATGGCACTGTCATCACCTATTTTAAGAAAAATAACAGTCCTTTCTTAGCTTTATATTGAATCACCTTTAATGTGAGTTGCAGTCAGCACAGATACAACTGTCAAATGAGGAATACTGAACTTAGGATCTAGGTTTAAAAGCTGAAGTTTCTTTGAATAAAACCAACATTTTTATATGGATGAGGTCAGTATAAATAACTGCTTTTCTGTGGGATGTCAGGCGTGATGTAGGTTCTTAATATGTGTAAATATTTCTTTTAGAAGAAGTTAAACAAGGGTATTTACTTATTTTGCTCTGGAAAAGTATCTGAGTGAGGGAAAAGAGAATCACATCCTTAAGGAATTAAAAAGAGGGATGTACACTGGCTGGCTGCTGAAGGTGAGTAGGATACAGTGATCATCTGAAGCTCAATGGGAAATATGGGATGTGGTTTTTAATTCCTTTGCTATCTTAAAACCAGTGGAATAGACTTTGAAATACTAAAAGCACCACCACTGCAATCATTTATCCTAGAGCAGTATCTTCTCCCCAGCGCTGGGAGCCTCTGGTGCAGTGGTGAGGGCCCCTCATGGGAGCAGCTGCCACAGCTCTGGTTTGAGAGGCTTTAAAGTGTTCAGTTCAGTGCCTTAGATCTCACGTTTACCACCATATGCTGGAGAATGTTGTGTTTATGATCTGCTCTCAGATTGTCTTGTAGAGACACTTGAAAAATTAAAGCTTCTCTCTCCTGTTCTGATGTCACACCATCCATTGGGCTCATCACGTTTTGAAGTGCAGTACTGGCAGGAAATGGGCTTCAAATGCTGGGAAGTCAGTTCACTCCTGTAGTAGTGGATGTTTCTGACATGAGCAGTTTGATGCTTCAGTCAGTTTCGCAGTCTTACAGCCTCTCTCTTCAGAAGTCATTTTGTTGATGTGTGGAAGTTTTGGATTGAAAGAGGGTGTTAAAGCTCAAGGATTTATTCCTGATCAACTCTACAGGCAAGCTGCTGAACAGTTGGGTTGGTGCAGCTGTTCTGAAATGCTGGTTAATCTGACGGTTCATCCGGCACCAACATGGCTTTCCAGTCAGGCTGTGTTATACAGTGACGTTGGAAGGCTCAATGCCGTGCAGGCTCGTGTGTGATACAGTCACAGAATGATTGTGTTGGAAAGGACCTTAAAGCTCATTCAGTTCCAACCCCTGCCACGGCAGGGACACCTTCCACTAGAGCAGGTTGTTCCAAGCCCCGTCCAACCTGGCCTTGAACACTGCCAGGGATGGGGCAGCCACAGCTTCTCTGGGCACCCTGTGCCAGTGCCTCACCACCCTCACAGGGAAGAACTTCTGCCTAAGATCTCATCTGAGTCTCCCCTCTGTCAGGTTAAAGCCATTCCCCCTTGTCCTGTCTCTACAGGCCCTTGTCCAAAGCCCCCACCCAGGTTTCTTGTAGCCCCTTTAGGCACTGGAGCTGCTCTAAGGTCTCCCCGAGGCCTTCTCTTCTCCAGGCTGAACCAGCCCAGCTCTCAGCCTGTCTCCAGAGCAAAGATTCTACAGCCCTCGGAGCATCATGGCCTCCTCTGGATTCTCCCCAACAGCTCCGTGTCCTGTCCCCGCTGCGGGGCGGTACCGGCAGGTGTCGCTGCGGGCCTGAGCTGCGGGGCCCTGGGCTGTCCCCTCTCGTATTCCCTCCTGCCTGTTCGGGGCGGTTCTCGTTCCGCGCGGTTCCTGGTTCTAGGAGACAGGGCTCGGCCCTGCTGAGCGCAGCGCTGGGAACTGGGAAGCCCGGAGTTCATTTCCAACACAGCAGCCGATGTCTGAGCAAGCCAGAAGCACTGAATGTACTGCAGCTTTTCTACCCACAACGTGGATTTGAGACTACCTATTTGCAGGCATGTCTGATGTGGTTAAATAAAAGCCCACGGTATCCTTTTAACTGAGTGTCCCCAGCTTCTAAATTCACATTGACAAGGTCAGCTTTGTTAGCATCCCAAGCAGGGGCAGGTATTTGCAGTGGTGACCGTTGTACCACCATACACAAACCCAGCACCTTTGGATCTGTTTGGGACAGTGTCCTGAAAACATAGATTTGTGGCCCTTGAGGGCTAAATTAAAGCACACATAAACTATTCCCTGTTTATCTGCATATGGAATCCAGAAGTGACAAACTCACATTTTGCAGCTAAAATGTAACAATCATTAGTAAAATCTGGTTTATATGATGAGCAGCAACTTGAATGCAGTAAATGATACAGTAGGATAAGGTGATGTTTGGTGGTAGTAAAGTGCTTGACATGCCTGAAATTTTAATCTATAAGGGAGTCTTGAAATATCTGAGGGGAAAAAAGGGCGGAAAAAGGATAGAGACAAGTGTGTGCTCGGAGATACATCCACAGGAAGGGTTAGTCTACAACAGCACAGGTGATCTTTCTAGCCCAAAGGATAATGCAGTTTGCAGTACCCTGCTGGTACCTTCCTTTTCCCAAGGATTAATGCAGCTTTGGATTCCCAAAGTCTTTCTGGTTGTAAATACACCAAAACTGTGAACATCTTTCCAAAAGCAAAGCGTCGTGCTCCCACACAAGCACTTACCCAACAAGTGCGTGACTTCCAGAATGCTTCTCAAGTGTCACTTGGATGCAGTTATTAAAACATCTATAAGATCCAGAGCGCTGCCTTGTGTTCCTCTTGCACGTCAGAGTTGCTGACTGAGGAGAATCAAGTAGCAAAAACCACTGGCACAAGCCTGCGGAAGGGCTTTTCTCAGCTCATACAGATCCATCTATACCCTGCAAAGACATACATGTAATACATGAAAAATAGTGGGGAATGGGTGATAGAGAGAAATAAGCTGTGGAAGTTTAGAATGGTCATCACAAAGCAGACATAGCTGGCAACCTCCAGCCAGAAGGCTCCTTCCCCATTTCCTTGCTGTGCAGCCCACTCCATCATGTACAAATAGAGGAGTTACTTTGGTGTCCTGACCTGAACACCACTTTGAGCATGCAGGTATTTCTTCCTTTAGTTTTCCACTTGCTGCTGTAGGTGGCACTGAGCTGACAGCAGAGGCTGTGTCCAGTTTCAGCAGTGGATGAACCCACAGCCCTGTGATCAAATACCTGACCACAGGCCCTGTCCCACGGGCATGGTGCCGCGGCACAGTGGGATATTAGGTCACGTTTATGTCATTCTGCCTATTCCAGGAACAGCCAAAATTAACCACCTTGATCCCCCACTGAAATTTGTTCTTATCCGAGATTTTGCTTCCTGGAGAATGTTGGTGTTTTAAAGGTTTGTTCATAGCGTGCCTTGTTCTCAGGAAGGTGCTATTTTTAAACCTTAAAGGTTCCTGCAAGACATTTACTCTGAGTTGTTAAGGACTGCACCCTGCTTAGTTAACATGGCTTCGCCCTCAGTTCCAGCTGAGCAATGAGGGTGGCTTTGCAGATTAACATACCTAATGGCACCAGAGGCAGGGAGGTAACAACTGCCCTGGCTCCTCCAGCTGCCCAGAAGTGGCTGGGCAGGCACCACTGCTTCCAGGCACTGCCAGGGCCAGGGGCTGGCTAATCTGGGATACTTAGTCTGGATTTAGACCCATCCAACCTGGCCTTGAACACTGCCAGGGATGGGGCAGCCACAGCTTCTCTGGGCACCCTGTGCCAGTGCCTCAGCACCCTCACAGGGAAGATTGCACCCCGTGCCTCTAACCAGGCACAAGGAACTGAATTGGCACAAAACCTG
Source organism: Amazona ochrocephala (assembly GCA_039720435.1). Classification (NCBI taxonomy): domain Eukaryota; kingdom Metazoa; phylum Chordata; class Aves; order Psittaciformes; family Psittacidae; genus Amazona; species Amazona ochrocephala. The sequence continues at coordinate 115,216,497 of CM077878.1, read as the reverse complement.
GAACACAAAAGGTAGCAAGCATTCCTACCTGGGATGTATGGAAAGAAAGGCAGTGTTTGTAAGGAGGCAGCTGGCTTGTGAGACATCTGCTGGCAATACCACACGTCAGTGAGAACACGATGTCTGGTGGCTGTAGATAGCACCTCATGGCCTGTGTGATATTGGAGCCAGCACAAGGTAACTAGCGACACCTCCTAAGGGTGGCAGAGTTACTGACTGCTGGGCTGGAAGCTGGCAGTCATCGGGGAAGTAGTGATGGTGAACTGATCACAGTAGGTGATCCTTCAGGTCCCTTCCCACTCAAACCACTCCGTGATTCTATGGTTTTCAGCAAGCAGAGAAACTTACAGTAACTTCACATTAAATTAATGGCAAGAACTGGATGTTGAGGCTGCTCAGAGACACCTCTAAGTACCCTGAAGTCCTGTGGGATCTCTGCCTGTGCTGTTCTGTTTGCTTTGTTTGTCCTGGTTTCCCCTTTCCCAGACTCCAGCTGTTCCCAGCCAAAGCCAGAGGAGCTGCGCTGATTATCACCTTTGCTGGGATGTGGATTGGGAATCTGACTTTCCACTTATGCCAGCAATTAGAAGGCTGCTCTGAAAGGCAAAGTGTCAGACACTCTTGGTAGGAGTTTGTGAAATGCAAAGGGGTGGGGGGAAAAGAGAGGAGAGGAAATGAGGTCTCAGCAGCAGGGTAAAGCTCTCACTTCACCTGGATTGTGAAAGAACATGGGAGAGCAGCCCTGGCTCAATGGAACCATGGGAGGACCAGACAGGGCAATGTCACTCAGCTAGCAGCGGTGTTTGATATGGCTTGAATCTTCTGTTATCTCTCCTAAAACATAACGATAACGGAGAGAAAGCGCTGCTGTCCCTCCCAAGCCTCACTCATGGGAAGAGCTCTTGTGAGACCAACAGATTTTAGCTCCACTAAACACTGCAGGACACCACAGATCAACTTGTGAGCAGTGCCATGAAGGCAGGTCAGAGCTCAGGCTTGCTGTAAGCTGTAACTCAGACATGCTGCCACTGCCAGCACCTACCCAAGAGCTTAACTTCAAACCTGGGACTCACAGGCTGCTGAAGCCCTTGTGAGCAGCACACACCCCCTCCTGAGTGCCATGTGTGTGCTCTGCACCGTCAGTAGCACAGGAGGATGCTCAGTGTTCCAACACAGGGTTTGCCTTAAAACACCTTTACATTTTCGGACATCATTTCTGCCTATATATGGTCCACTACACCGCTGCACTGCTCTTTGAGGCCAGGCGGGATGTGGTTCTGGGCAGCATGATCTAGTTGAAGACATCCCTGCTCATTGCAGGGGGTTGGACTGGATGAGCTTTGTAGGTCCCTTCCAACCCAAACCATTCTATGATTCTATGTTACAGCACAGCATAGATGTTAATGCTGAATCACGCTGCTGCCAGGTAGGTAAGCTGTTCTGCCTTCCCTGAGACTGGGGTGCTGCTCAGACGGAAGGGATGACATGACAGCTCCACAGCTCTGTACGCGTGACAGGTTGTACCGGTACAAAAGCAGTGAGGAGCACACAGGAAGTATCATGGCAAATGCAGGCAGGATGGAAGGTGACAAGAGATAATTTCCCGCAGCACAGGCTGGTGTCTGGGTGGCAGTGCTGCATCCACAGCATCCTGCTGAGGGGTTTGTGCTGCAGAAATCTCTGCAGTCTTCCCCACACCCTGGACATGGGTGTTAGTGATGCCCAGCCTGGTGTGCAGCCACCCAGGCTATCTATGCTTATAGCTCTCCATAAATCATCTCTTCCCCAGGCCTCTGTTCTGCGTTTACCACCAGCCTCATGGTCCTGGATGGGACCCCAGGGTAACAATGGGTCTCCTCTGACACCACATCCCCCTCCCCGTCCCCCCACATCACCCACATTCACACAGACCCACTGCTCGCTTTTAGGTACCTTGTGTCCACAGGACAGCAGAGCAAAAGGGAGCCAGAAGTAAAGCAAGGGGAGTCAGACATGGTGCAGAATCCTCGTGGAGGGCAGCAGAAGAGGGCTCGGTCCTTGTCCACCCCTCTGGTTCCACTGTCCATCCCTGGTGCAGTGCTCTGCTCCCTGCAGCCTGGTGCTGACGGCACTGGATGGGATTTTTCCCAGGCCTGGGGTGTGATGTCTAGAGTCCAAGTGCTGGAGGGCAGCCAGAGTTAATGCTCTTAATTCTCAGGCAGGAACCAGTTCAAACACTTTCTTCCCCAGCAGCAGCAGAGGTAAATCACCGGCTTTGTTCTTCAAAAGATAGCTGAGCTCATGGCCTTCAGGCTATGCCCTGTTCCCAGGAGAGGAAATGGGACTGAATGCCAATGCCATTAAGATAGATACTACATAGTCATGAGAAGGAAACGGTCCGGGATCAATCTGGCTCGCCCAGTTCTGATTCCAGTAACCCATGGTGTGGTAGCCCAGCGCTGGTGTCTGGTGAGTCTGTGCTTCTGCTGCCTTCTCTCCCCTTAAAGCTCCTCTTTTGCCACAGACATTTACGCAAGTGGAAGATGCCTGCCTACCAACCGGCCAAGGTGATGCTGATTGCAGGGATGCCTGGATGACCTCAGAGCCAGGGTCCTGCACTTGACATCCAGCCTTCTCAATGAGAGACTCAAAGCCACCACAGAGTCCAACAGGTCTCTCTTTTCACCTTGCCCATGGCCCATGGCCACCCTGTAAAGTCGAACTCATTTCAGAGTCCTCCCATCAGGCTCAGTCAGGGCCTCAAGGACCACATCCTACAGAGACGGACGGCAGTGACCTCTTCATCCCCAGAGCCACTTGCCTACTGAGAAGTCTGATACGAAGTATGGAAATCATTATAACTGGTGACACCCCAGCCAACAGTTTGGTACAGTTCAAAACCCATTGTCATTGCATCTCTCCAGGGGATGTGCTGGTCAGATGTCATTCCCTAAGGAATGGTCAGGGTTAAAGCACTTCACCTGGGAAGGGAGGAGCAGGAGCAGCTAATCTCTTCCTGCACTACAGCTCCGGGTGATAGCCTGCAAGCTCTGGCACTGCACTGCTGCGGCTCATACCCCACGCATCCTCTCCTGCCTGTCAGAATCATAGAACGGTTTGGGTTGGAAGGCCCTTAAGATCATCTAGTTCCAGCCCCCTGCCATGGGCAGGGACACCTCACACTAGCATGTTTCTAGCTTTTGTCTTTAAGAGAGCCTTGGCTTAACCTCTGCAGCAGCTCAGGCGGTGTGGGCTCTGCTCCACCTGCAGGTCCAGCCCAGTGCCAGTCCCCGCCTGAGTACATGAGCTTTGCCAGAAGCAGGCAGGATCACACAGGTAACCAGGACCTCTCTCTTACTGTGTGTATCTTCACATGAGCTGGGCACTGGGGTACATTCAGAAATATGACAGATTTTTCTCCTCTCCACTTTAATAACTAAGAATAAATATAAGCAAACGCATGGCTGCTTTAATAATTGTGGTTTATTGTTGCCTTGAGTTTGTAAGCACACAGAAATATCCCTAAACAACTGCAAGACACAACCAGAAAAATAAAGGTCTGATTTCCTGGGCTAATGGTTTGACTTGACGATCTTAAAGCTCTTTTCCAACCTAGCTGCTTCTATGATTCTATGATTCTACAAACTGTTACTTGTGTGAGCAAACCTAAGTCCTAATATTCCCATTGACTTCAGAACTCTAAATTCTGTTTGAAACTCCCCTAAGCCCACGGAGCAGGGGCCAAAAATATGTTTGTGTTCCAGGTAATATCTCATGTACATGTATATATGCATATGATACATACATGCGTATCTATGTTTCTTTGAGCTCTAGACAATATTTTATGTACACATATGTATGTAGGTAGACAATACGTATATATCCAATATGTATGTAGACAATACATACATATATTCATATACTATGTATATGTACATGTGTGTGTGTGTGTGTGTGTGTACAATATATACATGTAAGTGCTTCTGCTTCCCAGTTCATCATAAACATGACTTGGACAGACAAGGACCACAACCAGGAGTCTAACAATGAAAAGCTGAACCCATGTATTACTTCTCCATTTGGTGACGATCATTCCCCCTTTGCCTGTAGCTGTTTGCAATACTCCAGGGTAGGGACTGAAACACATTGGATGCAGGTCCATCAAACTCAGTGAAATTTGGCTAGCATCAAGAGGGTCCTAAGAAGCGTTAAGGTTCCATAGGCACCCCTCACATAGTCATACATGAAGATGGATGCTCTTTTGAGCCCATCTATATGGACAGTGGCTTTAAGTGCAAGCTCTCTGCAGGGTAGTGGGCCGCATGCTGCCCCTTGCACACAGGTATGTGGGTGTCCTCCCAGCACCTCTTTCACTGCATGGCTGCAGCCTGGGGTGTCTTTGGGAAGGGCTGTGAGGAGTCAGGGCCTGGGTAGCACCCCAGCTGGCCCCACACCTCACACCAGTGCCATGCCATCCGTCACACAGCCGCACTTCTCGACGATCATGTTGGGGAACTCGGCCGCCTCGACCTCCGTGCGGTTGCCCCTCTTGACCAGCAGCATCATGGGCAGCGGGGAGCTCTCCACCTCAGCGCAGGCACGCTCCCCATAGCCGAAGCGGCGCAGGGCACTGGGGGCCTGCAGGCAGCCCCCCGAGCACCGGTAAGCCTGGTAACCTGCCGGCTCGATGACCAAGTGCTGTGCCCAGGGGAGCTCACGGAAGTTCACGTAGTGCTTCTGCCGGCAGCAGGTGGATTTCCCCTTCAGCGCCTCCTCTCTGCAGTCCCCGGGGCCCCTGTGTGCCAAGGGAGAAGAACTGATTCTGTAACTGGGAAAGGGGGATGTGGGAGAAATAATCCCCCCCATTAATAGTACCCTGCCATGTGAAACTGGGGCCGTGACAGAGTTTCATTTGAATATGCAGGCAACAAATATGGTAAGAGGAGAGGTGTGATTCAGCAGCAGCTCTCTAACTCCTCCAGTTTACTTGTGAAGGTGAGAGCTGCACACCTTTTGTTACCACAACAATTCAGGGGAACTCTTACAACAGAGGCAGTACAGATTTAGCTTTCATACATACCCATAGTCTTCCAAGTCGAGGGTGTAAAGCACCAATTCAGGTTTGCTTAAGGCTTTATCCTTGGGGTCCTGAGAGGTAAAATGCACAGCTTTGGCCATTTCTGAGGCATAGCTGCCTACCCTTTCTCCTTCAATGCAGACCTCCAGGAACATTGGCTCCCGCCTCTTGTTTCGCTGCCAGTAATGCACGGCCTGTGTCACATCAAAGTTCTTCCAGCCCGACTCACGTATAGGAACCAGCCTGCACAACAAGGGCTTGGCATTAGAGAAAAGCCCATCACACAAAGCCTGGGCTTGCAGCACTGTCACTGCAGCAGAATAATTTGCTCCCCATAGATTGTCACATGCCTTGATTACATGGTAATTTTTGAGCACTCTGATGAACACAGCAGCAATTAACACACACCTCAGAAAGGAGCACGTGGATCTAACAGACACTGAAGGGCCAAATAAAACCCTCTGTGCATGCTCATGTTAAGGTATTACTTCGTGCTTATACAGAAATATGGCAGTGTAGGGTTACGTGCAGCCCAGGGATTAGTGAGGCTGGTAAACACCACAGTATTCCCCTCTGGCTCCTGTCCTAGCTGCATCAGGGCTGTAAGTTTCTACCCACCCAGAAAATTGGTTTGATGTCTAATTCTCCCTTCAAGTGTTGTAAAACTTCCACAGAGCTCAAGGCTACAGAATCAGATGCTTTTTGCATAGTTTACTTATTGAAACCAGCCAACGAGATGGCCAACTGAAAGCATATCAGCTGCCAGTAACCTATGTGAGTTAGAGTGAGACAGAGTGATGAGGTGGAGCGTTTTAAAGGGGAAAATCTGGCAGTACATGGCATTGTTTGACACAGAAATAGATCATTTCAATGAATCATCATATATTGCAGGCTCAACCTAATATCTGCTCTTACAAACTCACTCTGGGTTTAGAGGCTACAGAGCCTGATTCTACAGTTGTAACCCCATCAGACTAACTGGAGGCACAAACACATGACGACCAAACCCAGCCCAGAGGACCCATCCCCTGTAACTAGAGTCCTGCCTTCAGGAGAGGTCCCTTTCTTACCTGGAGTCTATTAGGGAGGTCCTGTTGGTGCCATCGTGCTGCCGCTGCACCCAGTACACGCTGACTCTGGCATTGGAGACGGGCCTGTGAGACTGCCTGGCAGGAAGGTTTGCTCTGTCCAGAGGCTTTTTGAAGAGTTTCAGCTCAGCCATTGTCACTTCACTGTTCCGAGGTATTCTGCCTTCCATGTCAAAGATCAGGTTCTGGCGTGTGGTGGTGTCAGAGTAGAGGGCTTCTCCTGCCAAGGAACAAAATAGACAGCCTGTCATTGCCATCCCAGTGAGCAAAGCCCCCACACTTCATCCACTATTATCATCACAACACACTCTTTCCATGCTTCCACATCAGCCCTTGCGGCAGAGACAGCCACTAAACACACCTTTTCTAATGCATACTTAAATCAATGTCTTGCAAATGCCCTAATTCTTCTGTCTGAGCCTCTGTAATCTGGAGGAAAGAAATCTCCTATATCATTTGACCCCAAACTGAGCAAACCCCCAAAGGTGCATATCTCACTGCGCCAGCACTGGGCATGAAAGCAGGAAATCGCCCCACTTGCAATGAAAAAGTGTTTTCACTTGCTGCCCAGGGTGCTATGTATGCCTTTTGGAAGTGAAACAAGTGTCCTTGTACAAACCCCACAGTGTCTGCACAGCTGACTTCCTCCTTGGTATTCTTCCCAGGCAAACAAAAACAAATCAAAACAAAAATACAGGGGAGAATGAAATATCCTCAAAGAGATGTGATTCTTATCAGAGGACTTTCTAGACTTTTGACCCAAAACCTGCCAGATCTGCACTTCATACTGATTTTTTTTAACATCACTTTTCCACCTGCCCAAAATGTTAACTGGGTACCAAAGCTTTTCCCTTCTACTAAGCACCAGCAGCAGCCTGCCCTTTCTAAGTGGGACCCGCTCTCCAGGTGCAAGGTCTTACTCATGCGTGTTACTTGCCCCTCTTCTACCCAGCTCAGGTTTGGAGCCAGACCCAAACTTCATTCCCCCTGTGGGTTTGCCTGTGCCCATCCTATTGCCTGCCGTGGCAACTACACAATGTTTCCCAAGCTCCCAACAGTGACAGCAGAAACATTACCTGCATTGCCAGGGATCCCCCTGAGGATGCCAGCCAGGCTTGGCAAAGCTCGGCGCTTCACCCTTTGCCGCTTCAGCATGGAGATGTATTTGTTCTTCACGTGGTCTGGGATAACCAGATCCACCAAGTCTCTCCTATGAAGTGTAGGGATCTCAGAGAGCCCCAGCTGCTTCAGCAACACCTCCTTGAACCCCTCCTGGGTAAATGCTCGGACTGTGATGACCAGGCAGAGCACGCAGAGCATCCGGGTGAACTTCACATCCATTCTCCTCTGTCAGTGAAGAACTGCCTGCCCAGCAGAGATGAAGGGGGGATGTCTCTCAGCAGAGATGTGGTGGCAGGCTGCGTGAGCGGGATGCTGGGGTTTTATAGCCAGCCTCGTCCCACTGGCACAACAAATTCCACAAGTGGGGACGAAGCAGAGAACTTGAAAGGATCACTTCCCCATCAATAGACACATGCCAGTTTAACACCTTCATCCACTGCAAAGTTAATACAAAACGGGTTAGGAAAGCTTCCAGATTCCTTTACAGGGAAGAAGTTTCCATTCTTTTTTAACTCCCTGTAAACTTCTGCCCAGAAAACCCCTGTGTGATCACTGTCTCATGTTCAGGCTAGGGCAGGGAGGAAACACATCTGCAGAGTACATTGCTTTAGGTACCACACCATATGATTCTTAAAGGAAGCATCAATCTTTACTACTGCAGACTTGCTGCCTAAAATATCCACTATCAATCATGAGAATAATGCTTTAGCTGGAAGTCCATCTTTATGGCAAGCATTAAAAAATCACTTAAAATCTTTTTTTGGGGGGCAGGTGCTGCTTTGATCTCTGAATATTTGTACCAAGCACATGAATCAGTGCAGTGAATCACAGCAGCTGAATGGTTTATGGCCTTTTACGCTGCTCCTGAATCACAGAAGGTGGAAGATGTACAGGCCTGGCATTTTAGAAAAATGTCCCATCACTCTTTATGGCTACCTGTGGGTTTCATAATACTTGTGCTTAAGAGATGAAGGCTTTACATAAAGGCAGATCACCTTTCAGTGAACATGATAAACCATTCTGCTTTTCTACAGCATGCATGAGGAATACTGGTATTTTGAATGCTGTTCAGTCTCTGGAGAGCCGACCTGGAGGCTGGGTGATGTGTGCGGATGTTTGCCTTGAAGTCAACCTTTAAACTTGAAGCTCACATCCTCTGCTTCCCTGGCGCTTGCTGGCATAAGATGTGGAAGTCTGGTTTTGAAACAAATCCCAGGGGAAGCACACTGAAAAAGAATAAAATGTGGTTGGTAACAGTGTGATGGAGCATAGCACTTGGGCAAATTCTCATCTTCTGCAGCAGTGACATGCCTGCGCATACATACATATAAATGTCTCAGCATCAATGTCTCTGTAAATGATTTAAAATCGGTCCAGTTTGATTCAGTGTCCAGGCTGAATGGCCTGCCCTGGGAAAAGCCTGGCTGGAAGAGCCTGTACAAAAGCAGCCCACTGTGGCTTATCCCTCCTTAAAACAAGCATCAGCCAAGGCAGCCTGGTTTGTACACAGAGGAAGGCAATAAAGCGGCCTGAAAGAGCCTAACTAAACACTTGTGTTAGTGATCATTTTGTCTTTATAGCCTGGTAAGAAACTTGTCTCTTTAACCATGATAAAGCCTCCATTAGACGTTAAAGGGGCATCTTATTTAGTTGAATTGAGTTTTAAGGCAAAATAGAAACACAGACTACAAACTAACAGTCTGCGCACAGCCCAAGGCAGTACATTCTTTAATCTTTTCCTTTGTAGAGCATCTTCCTCTGAACAATTCCATATTTTCTGTTACACTCATTCCCAAGACACAAATAGCAGTGAAAAATATCCACTTCATTGACTGCCTCAACTTCAGCTCATGTCAGAAACTCCTGCTCTTGCAAGCAAGAGGAGGAAAGGGGTTTATGTGATATCTCTGTGACACTCTCAGCCCCTTAGGAAGGGTCAGTATGCCTGGCTCTTCCCCCTGTACTGCCTCCCCAGCTAAACAGCACATGACTGCTTCTCATTGCATGAAACCAACGCAGTCACACCATGAACCACTTCAGAGGCTTGGGGCACAAACTGCACCTAAGCAATGTTCAGGTGGCTGACAAAGTTTTCTTTAGATCTGCTCTGTAAGTGTTGAATAACTCAGTTCCAGCAACGAATCTGCTATACAGCGATAGTCACCTGAGTAAAACTGAAGTTCATGGGTTTGTAACGGTCTCTCTGTCATGTCAGAAGACCTGATCCTGTAAACCTTTATTCATCCAACTATCTTTCACTCCAGAGAGTGGTCCTACTGTGTAAAGAGGGCTCTTCAGAAAACCATGATAACATGAAATGAAATGTTCCAGCAGCACTTGCCTTTCCTGGATCTGGACGTGATGTGGTTTCTCCTGCGGCTGATGTCTAACCTACCAGGACTCTCCACTGTCCAGTGTGTATTGGAAGGTGATTTATGGGCTTCACACATAAACTTATTGACCAAACACAGTTGAGGATCAGCTAAGAAGAAAACAGAGGATGTGGATTGTAGGTTTTTCACATGAGAGTGCTTATCTGGTCCAATTGGAGGATTTGCCATTCCCCCTTTGTCACACAAACAAAAAAAAGTCAGGAATTTTATAATAGCTCTTTTTGTGTAATGTGTATTAGAACCTGTATGGCACTTCAAAATGTCAAACAGAGGATTTACAGAGGCTGCAAGGGATGAAATATGAACAACTCCCAGTTTTAATAGAAGCCAGTGCTTAGGGAAGAGAGAATCTCTATGTTTAAGCTTTAATTTCATTACAAGTGGTTCTCCATGACATTTGCTGGGCATATCTATGCAATGGGGTTTGGTAAACAAATCCAGCAAGTTCAGAGAGAAAGTGTCAAAGGCTTAGTCTACTTATGTAGCTCTTATCCAGGGATACAAGAATGTTCCAAACGCATTTGCAGTATGTCAGTGAGGATCTGAATATTTTCAAGATTTGAATTTCCATGGACACAATTCTTTTGCATTGCAATTGAGCCCATAGTAGAACAGCCTTTGCTTGAGTGGTGTGAAAGGCAGCAGCTTTTGTGTGCTCCAAGAAATGCCCTGATTTGTGCAACAGGTTTGTTGTACAGAGATGGGAGCACATCTCTACATAGATTTTGGTCTGATTTGCCCCAGATAGGGGTCTTTGAATTCAGGAGTGTGGAAGCAAAAATAGTAGCAGTTAAGATGCAGGTATAAACTTGCCAAGTTAAGAAAGGAATTAAAGTGGATGTTCTGTTTCATATTCTTTTCCAGTCTGAAGCACACTGAGGTTTACATAACTAACACAACACCGCAGAATAAGCTGGTTATGTAAAGTGCTGGGTTACAGGTTTCAAAAGTGGAAGTAAACTGCAAGTGATGCATGAAATTTTGCCCTTCTCGTGCTGCCTCACCAACACACCACGACAGCCACCAGCCAGTGCTTCAAACTTGATACTCATTTTAAACCCAGGTTACACAGCTTTAAGTGGGATTTCATAGGCATCTTTGGCTTCTTTCTTGACTGGCACAGTCTGTGCTGGTGGTGGAACCCCTGCTCCTCTGCAAAGACTGGCCCTGCGTCAAGCAAGTCCAGACAGAGGAGCGTGGAGCTCACCAAGGCCACCGCTGGAAAGCCACTGCACTGCCAGCAGACAGCAGCTCCACTTCGCTCAGTATGGGTTTAAGCCTAATTTCTAAATAGTGACCAAGGCAAAAAGCATTTCCATTTCCCATCTCTCAAGCTGCACAGCACCTTCAGTGCAGGAAGAGAGTGCGATGTCACTAAGTGCAGCAGACAGTATTCACTCATGAATACTGTCTGAGGGCTCATGGCTTAGCCTGCCCTTGGCGCAAGCGTGGCTGGAGGTGTAACACAGTGCAACACTTGTCCCACTCCCAGCAAAGAGGCAAACCTCTACACTGATGCCTTTAGGCAAGAAGGACCGTATATGCCTCACTCCATCCAGCTTGTGTGGCTTCAGGGACAATGCAGATCAACTAGCACTGATTCACAGAATCACACACTGGTTTGGGTTGGAAGGATCTTAAAGCCCATCCAATTCCAACCCCCTGCCACGGGAAGGGACATCTTCCACTGGACCAGGCTGCTCCAAGACCTGTTCAACCTGGCCTTGAACACTGCCAGGGATGGGGCAGCTACTGCTTCTCTGGACAGCCTGTGCCAGGGCACCACAACCATCACAGGGATGAATGAAAATGGGACATGCCTGTTGCAAGGTACTGGGAAACCATCTTGCCAGGGCAGTGGCTTTCAGTCCTCCTCTACCTCTAGAAAAGCTGCTGTTTCATCAGAGCATGAATAGCTTGCTCAGTGTGCAGAGTCAGAAGAACAGCACCCAGGACTTTGGTGGGGCCAGCATAGCTCATGAGTTTGCACGTGTGCTCCCCACGGCCTCAGACACCTCTGCAAGAACCTGGCACGGAAAAGGTTCATAAGACATGGCCTGGTCACACAAGACATCCAGCTTTTATCTGGCTTCCAGGGCCAGGCTGCAAACAGCAAAGCCATTCAGTGCAGAACGCTAATCTGCACTGAATCCTTTCTGCTGGTCATGGTTTGTTCCAGAATTTGGCCCTGTTAATTTTTGTGCCAAAAGGCTTTGTGCCTGACTTGCCTGTCCTTATCTAAGCATTTCCATGCACCACCAACCCATCCCTACAGTGGGTCCCTAAACATGGACTTTACATCTGCATTTTGGACTCTGGCTAATACGACTCTGGGAAATAGAACTTTGTGTCCCTTGTCTGAGCTGAACCATGTTCATTCTGACCTGGTAGTGCACAAAACTCATACCACTGCAACCACAGACTCAGTCCTTAACATTTGCTCTGCCTGCCAGCTAAGGAGCCAATTTCAGTAGTAAGTTTTGCGGAGCAATCACCTGCTTGAGCTATAGAAAAATTATCCAATTCATTCAATCCAGGCTAGGACAGGAGCCTGCTTTTCCTCATCACCAGTGTAGGCTAGAATGCACTGGCTTTCTCCAATGAAATGTCTTACAGATTGCATGTTCTGTTGGGTTCCTCTCACAAAATGATGATGATGAAGCCCCAGGCAGCAACAGGAATAATGTTCCCTTATGCACTTATCCTGTAATGCATCCAGTATAGTAAACCCCCGATTTTATTTGAGAGATGTTGTAAACCTGGTCTGATCTTAAGCTTAGCTCATGCAACTCCTGGTGCTACATATCTTAGATTGCACTGACTTCAGCACACCTTCCATAGGCAGGCTCCCGCTTTTACTCAAGGGCTTGTTTTGGTCAAACAGTCCAGACAAAAGGCTGCTTGTTTGAAGAGGAATGGATAAAACGTCCAATGTCCCACCATGTCCTTGGTCAGCTGATGTCAGCTGGCTTGCTCGCAGGGTTTGTGTTGGCAGCATTTGCAAAAGTACCAGTGTTCTGGCAGAAAAGAGATGTCCGAGACTTTTTTTAACAGAAAAGCAAACACAACTGTTTAAATACAGCCTTTCTGTCCCCTCTGCAGTCTCCTCCCCACCGCCCTTATCTGTGCCTTGTTTGGAGCTGGGGAAGCAGGATTTGCTACCACTCTGATGGCTACAGAAAAGGCAAAACCACTCACATTTAGCAAATGCTGCTGAATCAGACAAATAAGCATACGTCCCTAAATTGCTTGTTTTACACCACAGTCCACTTCATTAAGGAATGTCCCCATTACCGAGAAATAGCTGTATTTTTTAGGAGCACCATTTAATTTTCTAACGAGATCCCATTTATCTGCCTAGTTAAAATGCTGCCTCTTTTTTCCTCTCTCTGCAGCTGTGTGTTGACACTGTAAAAGTTTTAGCAGCCTTTTTTTAAGAGTATGTTTTTTCTGCCTTACTGATGGAAGTAAGAGCCCACCTCTGGGCCAGGCAGGGCTGGTGAGGCTGCATAGACTCTCCCTGCTCTCGGTGGCACGTGCTGCTGAGTTGGCCTTTAACCAACACGCTCCAGTGAATGTCACTGTGAGGGCTCAGTGTGCGAGCCTCTCAGCTGCCATCTCTAAGGGTTGACTTGGCAATCCTGGGTTAACAACTGGACTTGATCTTAAAGATCTTTTCCAACCTAAACAACTCTGCCTCATTCCCCCTACAGATTCTGTGCCAAGTTTGTGTAGGGAGTAGCCTTCCAGGGACTGAGAAATGCCCCCACTTTCCTGTCATGCTAATACATTTGGAATACTATTCATATTTCATCTGTGGCAGCAAGTAGCCTGGCTTAATTCTGGATTGTATTGCCTCCAGTTAATTTTAACTCCAGGAACTTTTGCTTTACTGAACAGAATTTCCCATTTTTGCATGAAAATTAACTATTTTTTCCCCAAGTCAGATAGATAAACACTATTTTAGCAGCTGTAACTTATTTCTATTACCAAAAGAGGCTGAAAAAGCAGAAAGATTATGAAGTAACATGTTAATGAAAGTTGAATAATTTGCATTTCTAACTTTTCTGGAAGATGTTTTCGTTCTGCAGGCCAGAAATAAAGATGAAAGGCCAAGATGAGTGAGATCTAACAGGAACCTCTTCCGTTACGCCCTGTGAGCTGTCATACAATATAGTAATGTTAGTGTAGTGCAAAAATGGGCTGTTCCTTGCATGGAAAACTACAAAATTACAAAAACCAGTGCAAGATTGCAGAACACAAAATGAAGTCATAACGTGCACAGAGATTACAAGATACACCTGATAAATACTTCAGACTTCTCTAATTTGGTGTATCAGATGGAGTGTGGAGTAACTGCCTAAAGGCTTCCGTTAGACCTCACTGAGAGACTTAAAATTAACTTGGGCAGCACCTTAGCAAATACATTGATAGGAAAAAAGATACCTCCAACAGCAGGAAAATGAGCTAAACTACTTGTATGGTAGTTTTCCATCTGTAACATCTGCTGCTGAAGTGACTCAGGGGCTATTGTGTGTCAGTGGGTTTTACAACATGGAACATAGATGTACTCCGTTTCAAACAATTACTTGCACATGGCTCTTTTCCCTGATGTTAACAGCACATCAGTGCCATGATCGGAAGGATGATGAAATGGAATTCTGAATGGATGCAGCAACAGCACCAGACCTGCCTGCCTGAGCTCTGGGTGAGCTGGGATGGTGCTGGGAGAGAATGTCTGAGAGGCTTTGGAAGGTGCAGGAGATTCAAGAGGCACAAACCATTCTTCTTGGAAATGGTGATCTGAATCAGACTATAATCCCTCATCCTCATGTTTAATAGTCACTGTTTTTAAACTGAAAGATGCAGACTTAACTTGCTGTAAACACTGCATTAAACTTTGCAGGCATATCTTCTTTCTCTTCTGAGTTCTGAGAACAGTCCTAAAGGGCTATAGGGTATTTGATATGCATTTAAAAAATCATAGTCCTGTTAACAGAATTTCAAATCATTAACTCATTTTTGACCCTAGTGAGCTGCTTCCTATTTATGCTGATTTATTATTTATCCTGTTCATTCCATTCCTTGTTCATTCCATCCCCTTTCACTCGAGATTTGGTACCTTGTTACACCTTTGAGAACTGCGTAAGTATTAAAAGATCCCCCTACTTTTCTTTTGCCTTCAAACAATGCTGCAGTGTGCAGGAAGGAGGGTGTGTGGGTAGACCACTTCTACTCAAGCAGTTACTACAAAGCTGTTTTCACTTAAATACTTGTATTATCACTGCATTGCTTTTGTAACTTTCTGGAGTATGTTATGACTTTTTAATGAAAAAGACTTCAGTAGGAAAGCACTGGAGAAAACACAGTTCCTCAAGTAGTTGACTCCAAAACAGAACACAAAGGGGTATTTTACTTCATAGCACAGGTCAAATTATGTAATTTCCTGCTACGTACTCATATCTATGTAAACAAGGGGTATAAAGTCTCAGATTTAACATGGCCCTTGTAAAGAGTAAAATAAAGCTGTCTGACCTGGCTACTTTTAATCCTTTTAGCATTCATACTACAGGACCCTGGGAGATGCAACATGGTCATTTGATTTTAAAAGGGAATGGAGCCACACTTTGCCACGTCACTTGGAGCGTGAAACACAAACTTCAGTTGCTTTTGTCTTTTCTTTTCTTACCTAGCCATTTGCTTATTCAAAAGCATTAATCCAGGAATTACCAACATTTCATCATAGCAACCAAATGCATTTCTGAACCTTACTTTTGGATTCAACACGGGATTCTGTAGGAAATGCCAATGCCTTTGAAGCTGGTATTTGTCAGCTTTTCAGGCTGAATACCTATAGTAAAGACATAGTGACTAAAATGTGTTTTATTTATGCAGCACCAGTACAGCAGTTGCTAGTACAGAATCCAGGGTCTTTGGACACATCATACATGTGGAGAAGATTTGTAAATGCCCCAAGAGCAATTCAGAATCCATTTTTCAGCCATTTAGACAAAATTTGGGTGCTTAGTCCCTCTTCTCCACTTTTATTCTAAAATAGAGTGAGGAATCTTTTACCTCTGTGACAGGAAAATCAGAAATAAATTACTACAATCAAAGCAGAGACTTAGATGGCCCAGGAATGAATCTGAGATTCTTACTTAGTTTGACCAGATCTGTTAGGACACCTCAAAGGCAGACTACAGCAAAACAGTGTTCTCAATGACATTCAGGTTCTACAAATCCAGCGGAAGGGATTTGAAAATCACTATGTGCAGCAGACTTGGAAGACTGGCTCTTAAATCTCTTTGGAGGCTGCACTGCTTGATTTGTTCTCAGTCCCTTGTGATAGGAAAGTTTATCTCTGGACTTCACTGTGTTTCCAGGCTGGTACCTCTTTAAACACATGCTGTCCTAAAGAAGAAAATGCTCTAATTTACAATGGAACACGAAAATACACTATTGCCTGGGCTTCCCTTGAAAGGACATGGAACTGTTGGAACAAGTCCAGAGGAGGGCCACAAGGATGATCAGGGGACTGAAGCACCTCCTGTATGAAGACAGGATGAGAAAGTTGGGGCTGTTCAGCCTGGAGAAGAGAAGGCTGCGTGGAGACCTCAGAGCAGCCTTCTGGTATCTGAAGGGGGCCTATAGGGATGCTGGGGAGAGACTCTTCATTAGGGACTGTGGTGATAGGACAAGAGGTAACGGGTTCAAACTTAAACAGGGGAAGTTCAGATTGGATATGAGGAAGAAATTCTTTACTGTAAGAGTGGTGAGGCACTGGAATGGGCTGCCAGGGAAGTTGTGAATGCTCCATCGCTGGTGGTGTTCAAGGCTGGGTGGGACAGAGCCTTGGGTGCCATGGTTTAGTGGGATGTGTCCCTGCCCATGGCAGGGGGGCTGGAACTGGATGATCTTAAGGTCCTTTCCAGCCCTAACTATTCTATGATTCTATGATTCAGAAACAGCAGCAATTACAAGACAAAGTTTTCTTGTTTCCTAAGGATAGTGAAAGGAACTGGTTTCTTAACACAGTTTCATGTCCTCTGAGAAATGCTCTCATTGTGATCAATTGAACAGTAAGTTCAAGGTCTTACACTGATGTATGAAACCCTTCTAATCTTCACAGGAACTACAGTGCAAAGGAACTATGATCAACCTGGCCCTCTGTTCCCCGGAGCAGTTGGCAATTCAGGGTCTTAAACCTCAGGTCTGCTCACCTCAGGGCTCCAAGTGCAGCACTGACAGCTTCAACCTACTCTCTTAGCTGTGCCCAAACAGTCCCACAAACTGATCCAGGCAGGGCGTAGAAGAAAAGGTGCACCATGTTGTGAAGGCAGGGATAGTTTGCCTAGATGCTCCCATGCAACATGGAGAGTTTCTTCTGCTCTAGTGTCCATCTCACTCCAGAAACTCCACAAAGTGACTGCCACTTTACAGGACGTGCTTTTAACTCCTCCCACATCAATTCTGATCACTCACTTCATTATAATCTGGTATATAATCTGGATATATAAACATCTGCTTTACTGAATCTGGGTATCTAAACATCTACTTTACTAAAACTGTACAGAGTATCAATAGAGAGGGAGAGCTGAAAAGGTTTGTTTTCTTTTCCCTGTTCTGTCCCTGAGTCAGAAGAATGACCTTGAGCAAATCACCCTAGCCAAAATTTTCAAGTCCATATTTAGACACCAAAATAACTAACCTGATTTTCAAAGGCATCAGCCAACCACAGCTTCTATAAACAAAATCCTAATCACCAGTAGACTCTAACAGTAACTGTACATAGAGTATCTTAGTAAAACAAGAGATATCCCTCTTGCCATCTGTTACTGCTGACATATAGGGAAAAAGCTTCTCCATTGCTCCACAGATCACCCATATCTTTTAACTCAGCTTGCAGTGACTAGATTACTTTTTTACACAGATGAGGCCACATGAATACCTTTATACCTTCTGCAGCC
The DNA here is from genome assembly GCA_039720435.1 of Amazona ochrocephala. Taxonomy (NCBI): domain Eukaryota; kingdom Metazoa; phylum Chordata; class Aves; order Psittaciformes; family Psittacidae; genus Amazona; species Amazona ochrocephala. The sequence goes on along the minus strand of CM077878.1, from coordinate 115,198,871 downwards.
GTTTCAGAAGAGAAAGACGGAACAGAAAGAAAAACAAGTGATTCAGAGAAAATAAAATCTTCACAGAAAAAGAAATATGAGAAAGAATGAATGGAAGAAGGATATAAACTACTACAGAAAAAGGAACAAAAGAGTGGATAGGGAGGGATGAGAATAGGAAAATCAGAAGGCATGGTGATAATACGCCCAAAAAGTAATCATAAGCTAAGGAACAGCTAGTATTTAGGTAACTCTACTGCTCCCCTATAGCAGAGGTCCCATAAAGTGTCCATGGAGGACTCAGATGCCTGCAGTGGGCCTTGAGCAGCATGGATGCTTCAGCACCTCATCACTTCCAGCCACGCTCCAGTAAAGCCGGGCCCTGGTGCAGGGTTTTCCTTGCTGGAAAGAGCCACACTACCTTTAGTCATGGCTGTTTGCCGTTGCAATGGCTCTTCACGGCCTCCTGCTTAAGCCACTTTGCATCCTGTCACCAATGCGCCTGGTGTCCCTGGCACCTGACCCCCTGCACAGGCTCACCAGGATCCTGCTCATCCTGCTGTCATTAGTGGCACCCCGCACTCGCCCGCTACAGCATTTATCTGCAAAGGAGCCAAGTCACTGCTGCAGTGGGAAATGTAACAGGGATCTTCTCAGCTCTTCACAAAGCCAAACTCCGAATTTAATAGATCTAAAGGCCAACACACATAGATCTACAGAGGTAATTTTTGGTGCAAGCTCCTAGGTGGAACACAGAAGCTGATGAAGTGTAATGCTTCTGCTGCTTTAGGTTTGCTTTGAGTGAACCTGGGATTCAAATAAAATCAAAGCTCTTTGAAATCCTCATAGTCTGCACTCTGATTTTTTGTTCCTCTCTAAGTCCAGAAGTGGGAAAGGGGAATTCCTGCCTAAGAGAAAAAAGATTACTCATTTAAAAAGTCCTTTAAAAATCACTGAATCCAGATCTCTATTCAAATACGCAAGGAAGAAGTTCTTTACTGTGAGGCTGGTGAGGCACCGGAACAGGTTGCCCAGGGAAGTGGTGAATACTCCATCTCTGGCAGTGCTCAAGGCCAGGCTGGACAGAGCCTCAGTTAACATGGTCTAGTGTGAGGTGTCCCTGCCCATAGCAGGGGGTGGAACTGGATGATTTTAAGGTCCTTTCCAACTCAAACCATTCTGTGACTCTATATCAAGGCTTTTGACACTAAAAATATTGTGAATTACATTTATAAAGGTTCAAGTAATGTATCTGATGTTGATATTACAAGGAAAGTCAAGCCAGTGAACCAGGAAGAGTCATCACCAGAGCCTTGAAACCCAGTTCTTAAGTCTAAAAGCTGGGAATCTCACTGGACTCTTTGCAGATAGAGAGTGGATAAAGCAGACCAATCAATTTAATAACTAGTTTGCTCAGAGTGAGTAGTATTTGAAAAAAACCTAAAACCTATTTTCCCTTTTCCAGCCTTTTCTGATCAAAACCAGGATTTGAGAGGTTGGTTAACAAATACCTCCTTTCAATTCAAGCTTCCAGCAAACCCTGCTGACTTCACCCTCCAATAGCTTAGACTGCAATATCTCCTGGGACATTTTGTGGCTCCAGCACAAGTGATCACCCCGCTTTCTCCTCCAAGGAAAGCAGAACCCAAGGCAGGATGTTCTTATGTCTGTCCAGGTTTGCTTTCACCCTGGTACTGGTACAATGAGAGTTATCGATTATGGTTGGGACAGCCGTGGAGCACAGATGCTCTATAGGACACCAGAGTTCTTCACTAAAACCAACATCTGTTGTAGCCAAGAGCAAGCTGCAAGTTGTTCATATTTTACACTGGTGACAAACACACCTGCTCCCTGATTCACCTAAATCCAATGGGTCATGTGGCCAGGTGCTGTCCTCTCCCCGGGGAGAGACCACATTGTGACAGATGGTTTCTGTATCTCCCTCTCTCTCAGGGAGCTGCCATAATTATAGTTAGTGCTACGCCACCCACACATTAACTCCCTTCAGCTTCTATACACACAGGGTTAATGCATGGATAGGCATTAAGATAATAGGTATATTCAGAAAATCATGAAGTCATCCATGTTTCACATCACCTTGTCCTAGTTTTGTGCCAAAGTGTGTCACATCAACAGTGGCTGCATTTCGATGAGCCAGTAATAAACCTAAAAATCAGCAAGAGATCCTCCACAGCCACAAAACAGAGGTATAAAGCTGCACACCGTGCACAGGGGTGAGGCAGCCCATGCATTCTCCCCTGGTAAGGCGCAGGCCTGGCTTAGCCTATGGCAAGGTTTGGCAGTGTTCATAGCTGGGGTGTTGTACAGAAGCACTCACTGGGATGCCTCTTTAGACACAACCAGGATGATCAAAACCAATGAGCTCAGTGCACAAAGTAGGGAGAATAATTCACCATTTCATAAATTAAGCTTAAATGCAAAATATGTTGAAATAAGCTTTTTTTTTTCCTCCTGCACTTTTCAGTACTGCTACTTCTGACTTCAGTTGCTTGTGCATTTTAACAAAACTCCAGTTTTTATCTTGATGAAACTCATGAGAAAAATCAATCATGCTCAAGCATCAGTACCAACACCCCATTCACCATTTCCTATCTGACACAAAATGTAAAAGTAAAGCAAGACAGATTTCTACCACATATTGATAGATATAGTCGGTTAAAAATTTTGTAAAATTATGAATTCTCTTACTAGAAATACATTCCAACTTTAATGCAAGGCTGTTTCTACCTTGAAAATCAACAAGTTATCTACAAATGTGAAGCAGCACTACAAAAATAATAAGTATAGTAAGAAATCAAGTGTAAATTGTTAATTTAAATCAACACTGCTGCTTGCTGATTTGCATTGTGATTATAGTTCATTTAAATCTAGCTGTCTAGATTTTATTATTGGTTTGTTTTTATTAGACATATATTAATGCTCGGGCCTTTCAAAGTAAGACTCTTTAATGCCCATACCAAGTCCTTTGGTATAACAAGGCTTGTAAACAGATTGCTAGATGAAGGAGAAAAAGCTAGCAAAGGGCTGCCAGGCTAGAAGCCTGAATTAAATCCATTAAGATATATTTGAATAGGCAGATAAGTAAGGAGCAGCAAGCTGGGCTGACAAGTTTCTTCAGAGAGAAGAAACCACGGTGAGAGTTGCCACGCATGGTAAAGCATCAGGCCACCTGCTACTCACATCCAGAGACTACTGATGTCCTGTTGAGAGTTCACCCATCAAGGGAAGTCCTGCTGTGATAAATCAAACTAAAGTGACAGAGGAGTTCTTTAGACATAAGGTCATTTAATAAAGCAAGGGAAGAGTCACACAGGTAAGTGTAAATACCCCGCACACTTGTTCAGCTGGGTGCTAAAGAGCTGTTGAAGTGAATACGGAGCAAGCAAAAAACAAGAAAGATGGAAGAATTTGATATTCTGTTGGCCTGCTCCCCAGATGCTGAGGCTAGATTTCCATCTGCTCGAGCAACATAATGAAACGTTTGCTAACTAATGACAGTATGTGGCTTTTGTCACCAAAAGAACAGACAGTGGTAAACAAAACCCTATTTACAAGAGGTAGGGAAGAGGGAAATGTGACTCTGCTGTTGAAATTAGAGATAAACAAAATCACACCACTTAGCTAAAGAGCCTGTCTAGACAGAGGAAGAAAAAAAAAGCCCAAATGACAAAAACTTGATGTTACTCTTGTGAGAAAGAGGGGAAAATGATTTTGTATCCAGGCAAAAGTCTTCAGAATTCAGAACATCAAGACTATAATGTCAAGATCACTGAATATCACCTATTTTACACTCCAAAGGAAGACAATCTAGCCAGAGCAAGGCCTTAATTTTGAAAAATAAGGCAAGAATCAGAAGTACAAACAGCTAAGGAAATTGGTGAGAAAATCAATCAAAAGGATTTTGGTCCCACCAGTGTAAGAGCTGCTAGTATACACTGAAGCTCCATCTATGTGGTAGGTCTACTCTGCCGCAGCTACATCAGTAAAAGTTAATTTAAAAGAAAGCAATTATAACTAATCCACTTTGAATTTCTGTTTTAAAATACACTGTCCACACGAAGAGTCACTCCAGAAAAGCCAAGATGGAGTAATTACTACGCTCACGCCAAGCAACTTTAGCACCAACATATCCCTAGTCACAGAATGCATTTTAAAGCTAAAATAATTAACATCATTCAACAACAGTGGAATTTGTTTATTCCAGCAGTGAATATGAACCACTCTGCTTCGAGCTGGAACTTTTATGCCATTTTCTAACTAACAGTGTAAAATCACAGGTTATCTACAGTGCAGCTGCTAGATAAATTACAGAATTCTATCTTAAAATGTCTCTCAGTTACTGCAGGTAAATAGTACCTTTCCCCTTCTGTGGGATGGAGTGGACAAAGGCAGGTAGTATGTACAGCCAAATGCTGCTCTCCATTGAGCAGCCATCCCTGAGAAGTGAAACAAGAATCTGACAGAGCAAAACAACTGCGGATTAATAAAATGGCAGGTATCAGAACAGCAGGTATGCATTCAGGGCCCTAAGTAATATAGTTTGGATAGACAGGATCCTAAAGAGTTGAAGGTGGAGAGGCAGGGGCAGGACTGTCAACTGGAGGAGATACCGGCTTATTGGCAGCTGGGATGCTCAGTTCTCAAGCATCCAGCATTCCAAGTGTGGCCTGACTTCTTCATCTCTGCTGGTAGAAATGCCCTTGATGTAACGCAGTATCCTGTGGGCTGGGAATCAGTTTCATCCCAGATCTGTCATAGACACATTACGTTAAAACTCCCTAGGTTTCATTTTTTCCAATTTATAACATTGGAATGCTATTTCTCAGTATAGGTGTGTGGAGACAAAAGGCTTTGAATATTTTGTGGAACACTCATGTTACTATTATAACTTCATCTCTTACAGAGTTACCTTAGCGTATGGGCTGCTCCATACTCCAAGCTGCACACTTGCCCACTTTACCAGACTGGAACTGTGAAGTCTCTCTTGAAATCTCACATATCTTCCTTTTTAATTTATTTATTTTTTATTTTATTTTATTCTATTTTTCTATAAAAGCTCTGTTTGGGTCTAGGTTTTTCCAATGTTAATGGGTGAGAGTCATAGAGGCACAAAATGGCTTCCTCCAAACCAGAGCACTGCAGCCCACACTGAGAAACCACAAAGTAGGTTCGAAATCCTTCATTCTTTACCAAAGATTTTATCTGTAGGATCCAGCATAAAACTTTCTTAGCTATGAACATCGGAAATAACTGTTGCAAATCATTGCAGATGCAATTTCAATGTTGTTTCATGAAGGGAATGCTTGGCTCTAGCTGTTCACGGTAGGGGGCTGGAACTAGATGATCTTAAGGTCCTTTCCAACCCAAACCAGTCTGTGATTCTATGCTTTAAAGGCAGGTTCTTTGGCATACACAGGCCTCTAGCCTGAAGCTCTTGCTTGTGGTATGGGGAATAAAGCCAGCTCCCACCACGGCTCCGGGTGTCTGAAACAAAACTCTGCTGACTAAAATCGGGTGATCGCATCTCCCTGCTGCCATGCCATGTTGGTGATAGATGGAACACGAAAAGCGACAGCAACTCGCCCCCGGTTAGTTTACTACGCGGTCCCTTCCCTGAGCGGAACACTTCAGGGTCTGCAAAAGAAAGGCACAGACACGCAGCCATATCCCCACGAAGAATACCGCTCCCTGTGGCGCCGCGCTACCACATCAAGGAAGACGGGAGGAGGGCGAGCAATGGCCGCCGCCCCGACCTGTTACGCATGCGCGGCTCCCGGGACTTGTTGCTGAAGCTCGTAGCTTTGGGGTTGGGACGGGTGTTTTGGTGCTGCGCCCCGTGTGGTGACGAGACGGGAGGGAAGGGGAAGGGAGAGGCCGCGGCGCAGGTAAGGGAGGGCGGGAGCAGCGCTGCCGGTGGCAGCCCTTGTCAGCTGGGTTGTGTGGGCACCGGCCAGGCAGAGGCTACATGAGGCGGCCGCGGGAAAGGGACAGGGGTGAGGTGAGCCCTGACGGGTGGCCGCTGCGGCCGAGCTGCCCGCTCCGCTCTGCCCGGCCCTCCAGTGGGAACCGGCCTTTTCCTGGGGCCGCCTCCCCGCTCTCTCGTCAGTGCCCGCAGGGGACCGTCGTTGGCCTCGGGGCGGGGAACGGGCAGCCCTGGGGGCGCCCCTCCCTGTGGGGCGAGGGAAGCCCCCGCATGCTCGTTGCCCTGAGGCGAGCAGGGGACTGAGGGCTGGCTCCCTGCGGGTTTTCCGTGTGCCGCCCGGGAAACGGGCCTTGACGCCCCCATTTCACACCCTCCCCGGGCCGGAGACACTGTCAGGGTCCCAGCCCGGAGAAGGGAGGTGGTTTCTCGTTTATGGAGCCCGCACCGGTGCTCGCCTTGCCTCGAAAGGTGGCCGAGTGCCTCTTACTGGGTAGCTGCAGTGCAGTTTCCCCCGTGGCAGGTCTTGCCGTTCTCTAGCTTCCTGACAGCCGGCTTACTTACAAATAATAGCTTTTAAAAACTGGAAACTGTGTTTTAAGATACGTGTGTTACATGAAACTTAGTGTGCTGCCTGTGCAGTTGTGGTGAAGTTTCCCAAGTGTGTTCAATAGTGTCTTCTCTTTTGTCAGCACTCAATTTCCATCCTTAGAAAGCAAGTACAGATTCCCGGCACACATTGGTTTATTTGTGTTTCTGTAATGAAGCATGTCAGCTGGGACAGAATTTTTTCCCCACCGTGTCACACGGTCCAGTATTTAGTAAAAGCTGGTTTGGAAGGAGTATTCTCCATGCTGATTCCCTGCTGTTTTAAAGGGAGAACTTGCAGTTACAAATATTCTTGCTTTGGTTTTGTTTTCAGCATCCAGACTCGTGCTGCCTTCAGACATGTGCATTCCTCTTACAGAGCCGTGGTATCCCAAAAGCAGTGTCCCTGGGTCTGTGTGATGAGTGCTTTATTTGCTTTCAAAGGATAGTTTTTTGGAGTATGCTTTCTTCATGAATTTATCAGTCAGAGGGGTGTTATGCATGAAACGTGCTTTTGTCCAGAGTACATTGGAGCCATCAAGTTAGTAAGACACAAGAAAAGAAATGCATGAAGTGGAAAGCCCCAAAATAAGTGAGCAATTGCCTGGACTAATAAAAAGACATTTGTATCAGCAGCCAAATCTTGTTCATTCTTTCATGTTACCACATTATCTGAGCAGGTCAATTGAATGAGGTAGATGGCTGTTAGAAAGTTAGAAATACTCATTGTTCTTTCTTGTTCACGGTGTGCTGTGCTGTTCTTTCGGTTGGATTCTATTAACACAGGAAAATCACACAATATCCTAACAGCTGAGATGAATGTTTGTGTAGTAGTTCTTTTCTGTGGAATTAGTGGGAAATTAGTTAATAATCTCAAGGCCGTGACATTTTTTAAAACAAAGTTCACAAGCTGGTGCATTCAATGCATGCTTATCAACTAGGAGCAAAATCTTGAACTGCCACTGTTGAAAGATCTAATGGCCCATGTTACTCCTAGAATCAGAACCCAAGCAGGAATAAGTAGTTTGATACTAGAGCTTAGAAGACGGAGAAGTTTAGTTTGTGTAGGTCTTTAGTCGTCTTCCTCAGGTGTGTGTGCAGAACATGGTTGGTTGGATGTCTGGAACTCTCACTGGGCACTGCTAGTAACTGAGGCAGTTATTGTGATATGTTTTACAGGTGAAGGGGAAAGTTTGTCAAATATAACTTCTTTTCCAAAGTAGTTTCCTGGTTGAATCTTTCTGCTCTTGTTATATTTGCAATATTAGTGTATCTCACAAATACCAGGCAGGCTTTTCACATGGTTCTCTTTTCTGTTTTCTTAAAGGAAAGACAAAATGAACCCTTTCTTTTTTCTGGGTTTTGGACATACTCATCTAGTCTACTTCTGGAATAGAAGTTTACCTTTCAACTCAACAAATGAGACATACTGCTATAGCACTGCCCAGGGCAGCACAGTGCTCCAAGGTGTAACCTTTGGTGGAATCCCAACTGTCCTGCTGCTTGATGTAACCTTCTTTTTTGTAAGTCCCGTTTCTGTTTCTTGTATTGTAAGTATCTCTGGCCTTCTCAGAAGTGAAGTTCTTCAGAATTCTCTTATTTATCAGGAAATTTGTTTCTGAGCATCTTCATAAAAAATGTGCTAAGGCCATCATGGGAACATCAAAACACTTTAACAAGCGTTGATAAAGGATCCCATATACGTGGGATGACTGTCACTGAATGTTGGATATGTAGATGTAGAGAGAGGGCCTGTATGTGGATTCATGGTAAACTTTATAGTGGTAGCGCAAAGTCCTATGTTTTGTCTTACCTGCAGCAGCATTTTTCCCTTGCTCTGGGTTTAAGTAGTAGGTACCTTTTTAGGAAGGGAACATTATTAATAACTTGATTGGTTTTCTAAAGGGAATACTATATGGAAAATTGGTAATTTCACAAACTTTTTAAGTATTAGATTTTATGAAGCTGTTGAGGATTTAATGTTCTGATCAGCTCAGTCCTGGCAAAAGGAGGATTAGTTACTGCTCTGGAGGCTCCAGGACAGGCCTGAGACTCCAATAAAACTTAGTTATTTCTGTGATCTACATGGTCTTAAGATGCATGAAAAAGCTGTAGACCTCCAAATTAGCCTGATATGCAAGGTTTGTGTTAGTAAAATGAAACTGAAGGGATGGCATAGTTCCTGAGTTCTAGAAAGCCTCTGTGGAGAAACAAAAACCTACCTGTTTAAGGTCCGAGCTGGTAGTTCTGTGGGAATGTGGAGTATGTTCCTAACAGTCATGGAGTAGCATTAGGTGTTACTGATCTGGTGTATGCAGCATGCTACCATAAATCCATTTTTGGAGGATGTACAATATTTACTGCTCTGTGTGACTGATGGCACAGCATTTGGTAAGATTTAGTTGGAGCGTTTGGGAGAACTTTTAATTTTTAAGCTGTGGTTGATTTTTAAGGTACTGAGTCTCTGCATTTGAGTTCCTTGCTGTTGAACTCTCCTATAAAACAGCATTATGTAGTTAGATGGGGTATAGAAGGCTCCTCTCTTTTTCAAGTGCCAAATACTGCAGTTTATTGAGCAACTCCTGTATTCCCGTTTTCATGACATGTTTACTGCAGATCCACTCAGCGACTTTCAGTTGATGGGTTTCTGAATACTATTTCTAGGCTGGTTTCCTAAGGAAGTGAGGTTTATATATTACATTCTCTTCCCATTTTTGCCTGTCAGTTCCTCCTAATAACCATCAAACATGTTATGCAATTTCAGCCAAAGTTGTCAGAGACTTTCCTGCTTACATTAAGCTTAATGGCCAGTTGAAGAAGGAAGATTTAAATTAATAATCCCTTTTGGGGGGAGGGCTTTTGTAAGAAGATTATTGTGAAATGTGGAAATTAGCTGTGTAATCCTGACACGTAGATAATCTTGACGCATATCCCAGCTGGCTAGTTGGTGTTTGCATAGATCCAGGTAAGTTACACCACTTTCTAGCCAAACAGGTATGGGATGTAGGAGGGGCTGGAAGGTGAGGGCGTATGCTGCATATGCATAGAAAACAGGCCTTGTTACTTCTGTTTCATTGCTTCAGTTTACAAAGTACAAAGCGACTGATTTTTAAAGAAAGAAATGCATCTGTGAAATAAAGTGTTTGGTTTATTTCTTCTTGTTTTCTTGGCATCTTTTAAAAACTAAAAATACATGGGGGAGATAAAAAAATACATTGCAGAGATCAAATATAAGTTTCTGGGGTTTATGAGTTGTAATAATACTTTACTTTTTTAGGGATAAAAATAAGTCACATACTTGAGAAAGTAGCTGAACCCCCTGCAGCCTGTATATGTCGCTATCTTCCTTCATAGTTCTGGTCATTAAGTCATGAATGTGTAAAGGTGTATTTATTAAAGTTCTGACTTCCTCTCAAGTACTGCTTGCTTCTTTTCCTGTTGCCAACCTTCACATACTTGCAGTTCAGAAGTACTTTTCCATGCAGTTCTCCTCTGTAAATTAAAAGAGGAAGGCAGGTGTTCTCGTCCTTTGGTCCTAGTTTTCTTTGTAGCACGGCCACTATTGAGTTGGTTAGCCTATGACACTTGGTTTAGGAGCCAGGACAGCATTTTTTGACAGTTCCTACACACCTAAAAATAATTATTATGAATTAGAAAAATCGATATTCAAAGATTTTTATTTTTCTTTTCTAGGTTTTAATATTACTGTTTTCTGTTATAAGAAAGAGATTCTGGGACTATGGTCGCGTTGCTCTGGTGTCAGAAGCTGAAAGGTAAAAAAGATAGGCAATCAGACTGATTTGTTGAAACTGGGGAATGTGGAACTAAGTACAGTAAGTATGTCTTAAATGAAGTGCGTTTGTATCAGTTAGATGTGGTTGGAACCACATGTACATATTTGTTAAAAAGGTACTTGTGCTGGTTTGTGTGAAATAAGCCCCGCTCAAAGTTACTCTTTGTGGTTTCAGTAGTGGAGTTGTGTGTTTGGCGTCATAATAAATTTCATTCTACAGTTGTGGGTTGAGGAAGTGGAGGTAAGAAAATAGGCTGCTTGTCTGCTAACATATCACATACCCACACATTGATGTTTAAAAGGTATTTCTGTGATAGAAGGATATTGAGTATTTTGTTTATCTTGGCTCAGGCCAAATAACTTCCCAGAGCTCCCTGTGCAGCCTGTGCTATAAAATTTCTGAAGGTTTTAAAATAAAGAAATGTATTGTAGCAGGTTTCTGGAATTCTTTTGCTGATTTTCAGTAATACAGTAAATAAGCTTTTGATCATTTATTTTTAAATGTTATTTTTACAGGATGGTGTCTTAGGGTGTTTAAAAGCTAGCTCTCTGTTTGGGTGAATTTTAATAACAATCCTCTTCTGGTATTAGTGATGTAACTAAGTTGTAAATTCACAACTAAGCAGCAGGAAAAACCTCAAAATGTGGTTTTAGGTGTAATCTGTTACAGTTGTGAAATGAAGATGGTGGGAGAAAAAAGGAATGGCAATAACTGAGATGGCTTCAATCCAGGTAGCTCAGTCAGCAAGAACGAAGATGCTCTGGTATAGGCTTCCACGTGGCCTGTAAAGGCCTGCATGGAAAAACAGATCCTTGAGCAGTCAGGCATCCAGGAGCCTGTGTTACTGTTCCTGCTGGACTGTGATTTGAGCCACCAGGTCAAAATTATCACAGATGCACCTATGAATACACTCCATTTTAACATGTATTGTCCTGTAATTATGGGTACATCACCATTGCAACATTTCATGTTAGCAACAACTAAAACCAGGTACTCTGCTGTTTTTGAGAGCTACGGAGTCTAGCCTTGCTGCAGGACTTGGTTTGTGTGAGGAGGTGGCCTGGCAGGTAAGCGATTTAATTGTGTGGAGAAATTCTGAGCAGTGGCTGTAAGATGAAGAAAGAAAGGTGGAGGGAAAAGAGGTGATATCTTGTAGTGGGGAATATCTGAACAGGAAGCTAGCTTGCAAATCTGATCCTCACCAGGCTTCCAAACCTGTGTTACATTCTTCCATGTTACTGTGGTTTTAATAGCCCAATAAAACATTATTTTGTTTCTAGTTCAATTATACGCTCTCACATCAGGAGCTCACATCCTCCCTTTTCAAGATCAGACATAGCACACGTTTCTGTAATTAAGCATATGCTGCAAAGTGAAAACCATAGCTGTGAAATACGGTGAAAAAGTGTTTTTGTGGTTACTTCAGAATTGTTAAAGTTGAAATAATTCTGTGGAATTCCATCATCTGTTATTAAAGGTAATTAAAAGCAGCATTTAATATATTTTAGTGAATCAAGATACAACAGATTGTCAACATCTTCATCAGTACCTGAAGATCTTGAATATGATAAGGTAAGTATTGTAGAATTTTGATACGTTTTTTCAAATATAAGCTGTTTAATGGAATCTGTTGTAATTTGCCATTCCACCTAGCCCTATGAGCCAGTCATTAGACTGGAAGGCCATCTATATACAGACATAATTAATGCATTGTTTAATGTGTTTTTACAGGACCATATGTAGTTTATTTCTGTTTCCTGGCAAACTATTCCTATATCATAAACTGGTATCTTATGTCATTGTTTTTAAGTATTTTTATTATTATTATGGTTATTATTTCAAAGGATGTCTAGTAAGTATTTTGTACTTAACAGCTGAAAAAGTTACATTACTGCAACTAATACCCAGTTGGTCTTTATGGTACATTGTTTTCCTCACAACATTGAGAAAACTGGATTGCAAATGTCAGGCCAGTAATAGTACTATATGCTCTTAATATTAAAGCTGGTTTGGAGTGTGAAGATAGTTTTGTGGCCAGACTTTTAATTGGACCTCCTTGGTCTCTCTGGAGTCTTTGAATTCATATACCTCTGTTATTTTGTGTTGCAGCTTCAGAGTGAGCCATGCAAGTGTTGTGCAATTGTGGCAGCCTATGTTTTAACCTTTTATGTATGCATCAACTTAATACCTAGCTTTGCAACTAAATAACTGCATGAGCCTCAAAAGCACACTGGTGTTTTATCAAGGTTGCTCTGCTATGTGTGTATAGTTTTCTTCATCTTTTGAAAAACCCTAAAGCAACTTTGTCATTGAAGCTGTTGAATAAAAATATCTCTTTACTTGGCTCCTATTAGCTTGGAAGAAGAGGTCTTTTGAGAGAGAAGGTTTTGGGTGTTCTTCGAACTGTACTGGAACATTCATGAGAAAATTGGGGCTGTTCAGCCTGGAGAAGAGAAGGCTGCCTGGAGACCTCAGAGCAGCCTTCCAATACCTGAAGGGGGCCTATAGGGATGCTGGGGAGGGACTCTTCATTAGGGGCTGTGGTGAGAGGACAAGGGGTAATGGGTTTAAACTTAAACAGGGGAAGTTTTGATTGGATATGAGGAAGAAATTCTTTACTGTGAGGGTGGCGAGGCCCTGGAATGGGTTGCCCAGGGAGGTTGTGGATGCTTCATCCCTGGCGGCGTTCAAGGTGGGGTTGGACATAGCCTTGGATGGCATGGTTTAGTGGGAGGTGTCCCTGCCCATGGCAGGGGGGTTGGAACTCGATGATCTTGAGGTCCTTTCCAACCCTAACTATTCTATGATTCTATGATTCAGCGAGTTGTAATCTCTGCTGTACAGTTTCAGAGGAGGATTTGTAAATGTATATACGAAGGCTTTCTGCTAATGTTATCACAGTGTTGTTTCTAACTGCTGTTTAACTCGTTAACTTGTATTAGATTCTCTTGGAGTTTATCCTTGAAATTGGAGAATCTCTGGAAATGGTTCTGGAAAAAATAATCACCTTTCCTGCTCTGAAACAATCCATTAGAAAGAAATCCTTAGAAGCCTCATCTTGACTTCCATTCACTGGGATTTAGGCATGCTTGTATAAATTTAGGGAGCCTAAGTGATAAGCATGTAAGTAATGAGAAAGAGAGCAACAAATAAAACAACAACCCTTAGATACTCTCTGAGAAGAGACATATGAAGTACCCTGTGAAAAATGTGTAGACTATTAGGTATTTTTTCTATATGTTTCTAAATGATGACTTAGGAGCAACTGACTGCCACGTTTTTAGCTAAGAGGTTGGCTTAATGGAAACACTTCTCCTAACTACAGATTAGAGACTATGTTTTTTGCATGTTAGTTCCTAAAAACTTCCTTCTTGATTTTTAGGGGTTTTGTTCTTGGATGACAGCTGCTTTTCGGATGCGGTAAGTATATGAAACAGAAATTGTGAGCTATGCTGTGCTTTGCTCTTTTTAATTAAAAAGGGGAGGGTTGCATTCAAAAATGGTTTGGGGTGGGGTTTTTTTGAGTAGATAGGATTTAATGCGAACAGTGATACTGGTGCTCCTGGTGGGCTGGCAAAAGAATACAAAAACACAGCTAATGGGAATACTTCTTCAGGATGCAGTCATCCTCCTGGCAGCCCAAGGACTTCCTGATCTTGTAATACTGTGTGAATCTATGGCATTTATATGGATTCTGAGCTGATAACTAGGCTCTAGGCTTTCACTCTTCAAAGAGTACTGTGTGGGTGTTCCCCTGTTTGAAGCCATCAGGGCCTCTGGCAGCAAGTGTGGGGTTTCCCTGCAAGGATTTCTGTCGAAAATTGGTGGTTTAGTTGAGGCTGGAAGTGACTGACAAGGAAAAACCCATCCCACTGTTTCCCAGAAACTGAGCATTAGGCATGTAATGTTCTTTCTTTATATCTCTTAGGGTTTAGTAAATCATGATTTTAAAAAATCAATTTCCAGCTTGGGTACATCGGAACAAGAAGGAGTGGAGATTGTGGCTTTCTCCATTGTTGCTAGTTCAGTTCCTTCCTTTTCCAAGAATTCCTACTTAAATGATCTGTCCTGCTGAAAAAGGGTAGACGATGAGAGTTCATTCTGAAGCCTATTCATATCTTCTGTTAATTGGGTGTTGTAAGAGTAAGGTGATTCTATAGTAATTTCTCTCGTGGGAAGCCTTTATGGCAACGGATGAACGCCCATCACAGTGTGATCTTAAATTTTGAGAGCTAGATGTTCGACCTTGTGACTGTCATAAAGCAAGAGGTCACAGCAAATGACTTTGTCTTCTTTCAGGCTGATAAAAAAGACCTTGGATTTATATTTGCTTTTCAGATTATTTGTTTCCGTCTTAAATTCCCTCCTGTTAATTTTTGGGTGGTGATACTGCACAAGGAAAAAACACTTTTTGAAGTTAAATTTCTACGTGAAAGAACACAATCATGTTGAAAACTGATAGGGATTGATGGAGATGTCACTGGATAGGCTAAGAAAGTAGTCTATGTTCCGAAACCATCCCCTAGAACCTTAAAGGTACCAAGTAGACTGATCATGTGCTTTTTTGTCTGTGATGCAGTGATGATGAGATCCATGAGAGATGTGGTGAAGATGCCATACATTACCTTGCCTTCCAGCGACACATCATCTGTTTGTTGATTGCTGTCAGCATTTTGTCTGTGTGTGTCATCTTGCCTGTCAACCTGTCGGGTGATCTACTTGGTAAGAATTATTTTGTATTCTGAGAAGAATTTTGTGGTTTATACAATTGTTAAAGCTTTTAGATGGCAAACCACATGCAGACATGGACAACTAGGCTAGACGGCTCAAGGCAGGATTAACTTTACCTGTGCCCTCTTTATTGGTGTTTATCTAGGCACTCCTTAGGATTTTTATTGGTGGTGATTGCCAATGGAAACTGACTTCACAGCTGAGAAATCTTTTTCTTGTGTCCAGTCCGAATCTCTTGCTGCAATTTAAGATTATTTTTTGACCTGTCACTGGGGAGAATAGATTATTCATGTCCTCTTTGAGTATCATTTTAACTGCTTAAGGATTATGAATTCATATTTTTGATAAATCAGACCAGTTAATTTGGTCATTAATGAGAAATATTTTCCATTTGGCTGCTCATAAGATCAATAAAATGATCATCCATCCTATGAAATTTTTTAGATCTAGCTAGGCTGTCTCCTGTTGTTCCTTTTTGTCTTGGTTTGCAGCCCAAAACTGGATAAATCTTGCTGCAGCTGCATCAGTGCTGACTAGACAAAGATTTATTTCCTGTTTCTTGCCGTCTAGTCCTGGTTATGTCTGCAAATGTGACACCTCTTTGCATCATAAACTCACAGTCAACAAATACAATGTATGTGTCCTCTTGTCTGCCCGTCAGGTTGCTAATGAGAATACTGGTGGACAAAATGCTGTTAAACTCTGTTTAAACATTCTTCCACTTTTTTATAATGAGCTCTTACAAGCCCATTAAGACAGCTTTGGTAAGAATCTGCCTGTTTTGACTGTCTCCTGAAGATGATGATTACAGAGTTTTCATAATTATCTTGGTGAATAGTGATGCAAAGAAAAAGCACTAATTCATTTGATTTTCCCAGGGGTTCTCAAGCAGAGTGCTTTCTTGTGTTTTGTTTGTTGTTATGCCATACCAGTTGCATCTTATTTTTTGTACTGATCTTGCTGACCTTTGTCTCTATAATTTACTCTCTTCTATTGTCCTTAATAATGTGTCTTAGTTCTTGTTTTCAGTTTACTTCTACCTGTGTTTTAAAGAGCTTTGTGACTTAGCCCTCATCTGTAATGGAGTATTTAGTACCTATGCCTTTAATACTCTTTCTTTGTGGAACTGCCATCTCCGACTTCCTTTTTGTATGCTCTTTCTTATCAATTTCCTGTTTATATTGAGATCTGCTTCTGAAAGACCGTTGCTGAGTTGGTTTTGGTTTGTTTGTTTCTTTGAATTTGATTTCTTTTTGTTCTTTCAAAGAACACTTTATCACTTCACAGTCACTTCTCCTTTCTTGCTTTACATCTCTGTGTTGTCAGCCTAGTTGTACAGAATCCAGTGCAACATAGCTCTTGCCCTAGTTGCTGACTTATGTCATTTATAAAGTAAAGAGGGAAATGTCAGTGCCCTCAAAGAACTTATAGGGTGTAATTCTCTCTTCTGGTTTCTTTTCTACCTGTACATTTACACCAAAATAGATTTCATAATACACATAAATTTGTGTGCACTGTCCTTCTCTAACTACAATTTGTAAAAGTTATAGTATTTTGGGTACCGGTAGATGCTCTCTGTTAATTCAAATGGCAGAGCATGCCTGGCCTTCTAAAGCAGGATAATAAAGCCTCTCTTTTCCTACATTAACTTTTATAATGATAGGAAATGCAGCTGAAAATCAAAGATGAAGTTTTAGTGTTTCTCCCCTTCTTCCTCCGTTTCCACCATATGTTGATTTTGTGCATTTGCAGTTTCTTTCTGTTGTGATGACTTGCAATGTGGCTCAACAGACTGTGCTGAAAGACCGTTTAGTTTTCCAGATACACTTAGCTCTTTTTCCTTTGTGAGCATGTACTCAACTTCCACTCACTTACATTATCATTTTCTTTAAATACTTGACAGTCTAGAGAAACAATGTCATATAAACTCTTTCCTTCTTGACCTTAGTGAGGTTATCAGTACCGTTTTGTCAACACTGAATTAATGCAGTTTAAAAACCTGAGATAAGAAATCAGTTAAGATGGAATAAAAATGTGAAGGAAATATGTTCAAGTCCCTGGGTAGTGTTGCTAATGGACGTGAATGGAGATTGGAGGGAGAAAGGGAAACCCTGAAAAGATCTGGCATTTAGGCTTTTAAAATAAACTAATCTTTCTCTTGATGGGTTGAATGTGGTATAATCCTGGGGCTTTTTTCCCAACTTTAAAATGTAATACAGTAAACCAGCATTGGTTATGATTCTGCATCTTTTTAATAATGAATATGCTCAGCGTTAAAAAGAAGCATATCAATGTTTTTAAGAAAATAGAATAAAAGCTGACTTTCTCATTTGCATGTGAATGTTGCACCAGTTAATTATGCTGCTTATTTTTGTCCTTCTTAGATAAAGATCCCTATAGTTTTGGAAGAACAACTATAGTAAACTTGCAAACTGGGTAAGTAAATCTTTCAGAGTACCTTTATGCTTATGTGTGTTTCCTGCCATAGTCTCTAACACATGAGTTGATACTTGCAGCATGGCTTATGGGGTAGAATTTACTTATTCATGCTTCATCAAGTGAAACTGGGATACGTTCTGCTTCAGGCTATGCAGTTACAGTGCTGATAAGAAATCTAGAGACTTGACTCCTACTTTCTCAGCTCTTACTTCTTACACCACATGTTTCTTTTGGCTAATGACTGCACATCTAGAAATTTCAGAAATTTCCACATTAAAAGAAACCATACTTGAGAAGGAAAATAAGAGCAGCTTTACTAGAATGTGTAACTCATATGATTTCAGTTCCCATGCATTAGATTTGTGTGTGTGCATCTCTCTCCTGTCTGATATCACTATTAAAATTACTTCTATGTGTTTTAAAACAGTCTGTAAAATAGTTGAAGTACAAAGCTGTACATTTTTTCTCTTTTATTACTTGGTCACATTCATCCATGACCCTATTTCTAATAGAGTTTCTGGCAATGGGCTTTGGGGCTTTTTTAACAATGTTACGAAGCCTAGTAACTGATGGAAACTTCTTGCTTGGTTGGGTTATTTATCTGTAAAACAGGTTTCTGTATTTTAGGTTATTTGTAATTTTTAATGTTCCTTGCAAAATTGAAGAGGTGTTTGCAGAACAGAACTTCTGTGAGCTCTGAGGAAGGAGCTGTCAGAGAAGCAGAATTTACTTCCTGCATTAGACTGTTATCAATTGGAGTAAGGATTGTGTTCAAGGAGTTCAGTTATGCACTCAGCACAGTAAATAATAAGGCCAATAAAAAACATTTTGGTGCATGGCATGGTGCGTGCTATTGGTCATCTGAAGGACAAGGCACAAGGCAAAGGCTGCCTGAAAATGTGCATATCACAGAATTCTCTGTAAGCCTGTTACCCATAGAATTTCATGATAAGCCAGTAACCCTGATGCCTGTCCAATGCATCTGCATAGAAGTGACTGGCTTACAGTAACTAACTTTATTTTTCTGTTCAATGAGAGGCTCTGATCTGCTTAGCATTTTGATGGCTACTTGTATCAGTTGGACGATTAGTTCTTCCTACTTCTCATATTCATAACATTTTGTCCAACAGTAATAATCTTCTTTGGCTGCACACGGTTTTTGCTGTTGTTTACCTGATTCTGACTGTTGTCTTCATGAGACATCACATGAAGTATGTCACGTATAAAGAAGAAAACATAGTAAGTTTTTCTGTTGGGGTGGAAAAAAATCATACAGCATGTTTGCAAGTGGATAATGCTAAGACCCTAAGTTGCTAACATGCCTCCTGCTTGCTAGAATGTCATGTAACTGTGCAGAACCTCACTGAAAGCAAAGCTCCACTGAGTGAATTAATTGTGGAAATAAATGGAGAGAAGGGGGTTCAGGAGGGATTTGTGAAATTTTGGTGTACCCTGTTGCCAAAGTAGAAAGTGAACATGGTGCTGTCTTGAATAGATGCAGCTCCCATCAAAATCAAAATTTCCTACCTTTTTTGCCCTCTACAGCACAGCTACTTGTGCTGTGTCACTGCCTTCTTCATGTGCTTGTGGTTTCTTTAAATTGGAATTGCAATTTTTCCTGCAGGTTAAGTGCACATTGTTTATAACTGGTCTTCCAAAAGATGCAAAAGAAGAGACAGTACATGGCCATTTCACGTAAGTTCATAGACTCACAGAATGGTTTGGATTGGAAGGGACCTTAAAGCTTCTCCAGTTCCAACCCCCTGCCGTGGGCAGGGACACCTTCCGCTAGACAGGTTGCTCCAAACCCCTGGCCTTGAACACTGCCAGGGGATGGGGCAGCCACAGTTTCTCTGGGCACCCTGTGCCAGCGCCTTGCCGCCTTCACAGGGAAGAACTTCTTCCTAATGTCTGATCTAAATCTCCCCTCTGTCACGTTAAAGCCATTCCTCCTTGTCCTGTCACTACATGCGCATGGAGAAAGTCTATGCTTGAGTAGTATCATTAGGAATAAGAGATGTAAAATTGTCCTACTGGTTTTATCTGCCCATGCAGAAATGTTTTTTTGACTGTTGCAGTGTTTAAAATTCATACTGTATTATTAGTCTTTTAAAAGCATATCTTGTAATCTTTTCTCAATTCTATCTAAGGAATATTTCAATAAAGTTAGTCAGCTGATCTTAAAATGAGAATCTAAGGAAGTGTCTTGTGTATCCGCGCTTTCCATTCAGGCTCCCGCATGGCCTTAACTTGGGGATAATGCTGCTCATCTCACGTTAAAGTAATTTTTAGCAACTGTCTCTCTGGAAGTCTCCCCTGTATGTTACCTCATTCAGAAATTAAATGACTGATTGAGATGTTGGTTAGACATTAGTGATGCTCTTTGGAACGGTTTCTTCATTGTACTTTCTTATACTTCTGCTGTACTGCTTCCTTTTCAGCGCTGCCTACCCAACTTGCACTGTGCTGGAGGTGCAGCTGTGCTACGATGTAGCCAAGCTTATTCACCTGTTCAAAAAAAGGTATTTGTTTTTGTAAGCTGCACAAGTTCAGCATAATTTCATGAATGCTTTTCCAGTCCTTAATCAACATACGCCAGTAGTGCAAAGCTTGCACACACTAGAAATGAATTCTGCTCTCAGAGTTCCAGTCTGTACTTCGGTTGGATTCAGCTCTGTTTTAAAGTGAGTTGTGGTGGTCAGTCAGTTTCTTGCGTGATGCATTGTGTTGTGCATAAGATAAGCTTTGACTTGCTGACTTTATGTGTGTATTTATTGTCAGGCAGTGCAAAGTGGAAAACTCAACTATTAATAACTCACAGGCCCTGCTTCTTTAGGCAGGGGTGCTGGTCACAGGAGAGAAGAGTGTTATCTTTTGGGCTATACAAGAATGGCATTGGTCAGGATTTTTTTTCTGGAACCTCACCACAGATGTAGGCTGTATAATGCTGTTAGACTTGAAAATAGATTATTCTAAGTAGTCAGAATAATTGGTGATTGATTAATTTGCTGTCAGTCCTTGACATTACTTTCTCTCTTGGGGGTTATAATCTTTTCAAGCTTGATGTTGATATGTTTTCCTGCAAAATGTTACAAATATTATTTTTCTGTCCAGAAAACAGGCAGAAAAAAGCCTGACTTACTATGAACACCTGCATCAGAAGTATGGCAAACGGGTCCAGATCAACCCTAAGCCATGTGGTCAATTCTGCTGCTGTGAAATTAGAGGATGTGAAAGGGTAAGATCATGCACGTTTTTAGTTATGGCTGGCTAGATTGTTAGGAGAGTAGAGAGTAGGTTTTGTGTGATGTCTTTTTGAGCTTCAGAAAATTCTTTATTCAGTTATTGCAGATGGCTCATATCTCAAGTTCTTGCACTGTACAGAAAAGGAATTCCCCCAAATTTTGAAATATAGTCTTAGTGTAAAAATTGAAGTACAAGAAAAGCTTCCTGTTTATCTTCTCATTGTGATGTGATTTGTGATTTGTGGAAGTATCATAGAATCATAGAATAGTTTGGGTTGGAAGAAACTTTAAAGTTCATCCAGTTCCTACCCCTTGCCGTGGGGGACACCTTCACCAGACCAGGTTACTCCAAGCCCATTCAACCTGGCCTTGAACACTGCCAGAGATGGGGCACCCACAGCTTCTCTGGGCAAACTGTGCCAGCGCTTCACCACCCTCATAGTAAAGAACTTCTGCCTAAAATTTCATCTCAGTCTCCCCTCTGGCAGGTTATAGTCATTCCCCCTTGTGCTCCCCCCTCTCTACATTTCCTGTAGGCCCCCTTTAAGCACTGGAAGCTGCTCTAAGGTCTCCTCTTAAGGAGCCTTCTCTTCTCCAGGCTGCACAAGCCCAGCTCTCTCAGCCTGTTGCAGAGTTGCTCCAGCATTCATTGCATGTTTGTGTCCTTCATCTGTTCTCATTCCAACAGCTCCATATCCCTCTTGTGTTGGGGTCCCCAGAGCTAGATGCAGGGCTGCAAGGGGGGGGTCTCACAAGAGCACAGTAGAGAAGCAGAATTGCCTCCCTCGACCTGCTGCTCATGCTCCTTTTGATGCAGCTAAGGACATGATTGACTTTCTGAGCTTTAGGCGCATGTTGCTGGGTCATATTGAGCTTCTCGTCAGCCTACACCTCCTCCTCCTCAGTGTTGCTCTTAATCTACTCTCTGCCCAGCCTGTACTTGTATAAGTAATTTGGGGATGAGAGTCTATGAAGTAATGTGAGGATGACAGACTATGGTTTGTGTAAGCTGTATTTTAATGAAGATATTAGCCATCTGGTACTCAGATGTAACAGTCATCAATTTCCCAACAGGAGGATGCTGTAGATTATTATACCAAAGTTACAAATGAACTGATGGAAGAATATTCAAAAGAGGAACAAGCTGTTCACAATAACCCTCTGGGAATGGCTTTTGTAACATTTCAGGAGAAATCCATGGCAACCTAGTAAGCTTTGTCTGCTGTCTCGTTTGTTCTCTTTGAACTGTAATAGTAGAACTGATCTCCTGTTTGTGTCGCTTGTGTGCTTATGTTGGTTCGTCTTCCTTTCTTCTTCTTCGCCATCCTGTGGATTTGGTCTGCTTTGTTTTTTGGTAAGTTTTCCTGTAAGTGTGCTTTTAGCATCTATGCTTTGAGTGGAAAATATATCTAAGGGACTAAATGGGTCTGAGCACTTGCTGGGGTAAGAAATCTTTCTCTTCTCTGTACACAGTCCCTCAGTGTAGGTTAATAGTAGGCCAGACTAATTGGCTCTTGTATCCAAGTTACCGATTTCTCCATTTCTACTGTGCAAATGGTCCAATTACCAAATGATCACAGTGGGTACAAATTACACGGCTAGTCAGTCATCTCAACCAAGCAGAGTCAGGGACTGACCTGGTCATAGGTGGTAGATACTCATTATGTTATCTCTCTTACCTGTTATTATAGATGTATGTGTAGGCCTACTATCAAAAGTTGTTCAGTGCTTTTTCTTGGTCATTTTCGTAGAGAAAATGCATGTAGCCTCTTGTTTTCTGTTGGCTGTTTGTGAGCATCTTTTACTAACACAAAGTGGGCAAAGGGAAGCAGAATTATATTTGTCTTACAAAGTAACACAGCCTCTGATTTAAATGGTCTGCATTCTTTTGACCCTCAAGTCATGTTAGAGAGCCAGCCTTTCAGACTTCTTTTCCATGAAGTCTAGGGTATAAAATTCCTTGCAAAAATTTGAGATGCTGCAGATTTTGCTTGCTGCTCTTTACCCGAGTATAATTGTGTGGTAAAATGTGCTCCCCTCCTGATTTTGTAATGTTACACACCACATTTAGAGAATATAAAGCATGAAATGACGTTTTATGATGTGAAACTGAAAGAAGAAATAAGCACTGAAGTTCCTTCTCTAGCTACTGATTTGTCATATACTGTTTTGCTGGGGTAGTCTCCTTGGGCTGTATTGCAGGCGTCTTTGCAGTTCAGTTAGCAAGAACTGAAAAGATTTTAATTAGTTTAGCTTGTAACTGGTGCTGTGGACTCCAATCTCTGGAAAATTAGATTTGATGACATGTGAAGCTGAGGCTACCAGCAAATTAGGAAGTTATTTGGTGCCCTTACTAGGCTTTGCTCCACCGAACCCTGAAATAAGATGGGAGATATGGGAAGCCAAGACTGAGGTTCATGGAGTCAGGTTAATGTAGCCATCATTAATGAAGCCAGTAGAAACTGGGTTAATGATGGTGCTTGGTAGCATGGCTGGTAGTGCTAAAGCTTGCTCTGTATGTGTGTTTTTAACTAAACTGTCAAAAAGTATCATTAACTTTCTTAAACTCTTGCTGCTGCAAGATGCTGGCAGTTTGACACCACTACTAGAATTCTGGTAAGGTAAAGATCTGGGGGTTATATTTGTTTGGTGTTTGTGTGTGTGTTTCTCTTTTTCTTTATGTTAAAGAGCACAACTGAGGAACAAGCATGGTCAGGAATTCCAGAGTCTGCCTGTTCAAACATAATGTATACTGTTTCTGTGCTGGTGTAATAAAGCTTATCTATATGGAACTTCTCTTGCACAGTAACACAGACAGAGCTGTACTGTCTCTGAATATATGCCTGTAACTACTATTGCTGTGTTTTTAGAAGTCTTTGAAAGCATTAATTCAGGGCATGTTTAAATTTTGTTTAAATACATTGACTGTCAATCAACTCATCAGAAGGTAAAATTGAGTATTGTGATTATTTTAGGAGTGGGTGAATGAAGGTAACATTTTGAATTGTGAGAATACCAGCATGGTACAGTTTTCTTCTGAGAACTGCAGGCCAAATGGACTGGTTTTGATACTGGTGTAATGAAGAGAGAGTGCAGACTGATCCTTTGGTCAGCCTTGATTTGAAAACAACAGCTGTAATTCCATAAAGAAGTGTTTGGAAAACTGGCAGTCTTTATCTTGATTTCTTCCAGTGCTCTCAGGTTTCAATTTAATTTTTTAGCTATTTGTTTTACTGAGTTATCCCTGTTGTTAGCGTTAGTAGAAACACTGAACAGTTCAAACCAAAACTGCTTTTAGTTTCCCACTTTGCCAGGTCGTGACGTTGGTATGCATGTATTGTTGTCTCACTGCTACCTCGATCTCTGTTATTAAAAGCAAAAGCACTTTATTACTCTTCCCAGTCTTCTCAATACATACGCAGCATTTTTGGGTGTAATTACTTGGAAAAATCCTCCTCTTCTTTTTGTCTCTTACAGTATCCTTAAGGACTTCAATGCCTGCAAATGTCAGAGTATTAAGTGTAAAGGAGAACCTCAACCATCACCTTACAGCAAGGAGCTGTGCATATCAAGCTGGGAGGTTACATACGCTCCTTACCCTGAGAATATCTCTTGGTAAGATTCCTGCTTTGCCTCTGTTTATTTATGATAATGTAGGTTCAGAATGGGGACAGGAGAAGGGGTCCGAGTGCATTTTTCTTTAACCCTGAACTAGAACGTTATCTAGTGTTTGGATGTGACTGATCTGCATCTTTATTTCCATTACTGATGTGCTTCACTGACCTTGGGGAGGCTTCTTGGAGGCTGACTAGAGTTTTGCCACCCCAGAGTTCTTGTGCCTGCTGTTCCTGTTAACTAAAGCTAAAAAGTATGCGCTTATCGATGCCTGCACCTTAGTGTTCCAGTATTTTGAAGAACAGGAGGCACAGGGATTTGCCAAGTTAGATACTTAGGTTCACAACAAGTTGTCATAATTGGAGATGTTACTGAGCCTCTGTCCCTCTTTGATCTGTTCTAAATAGTTGGCTTTGGGTTTCACATCATTCCAATCCTTTGGGAGCAATTTCAGATGACATTTAAGAGCTTTACCTGTTTAATAAGTTGTTTTAATGCTCTTTATAGTGTTTAATGCTGTTTTAGTATAGCAGGAAAGGATAAAGGGGGTTTAGTTCTTCTCTAGTCACAATTTCTTGGTAGATTCTGCCTCTGATAGCTATTCTGCTTGCAGAAATTCTCTGGATCTTCTTCTAGCGCTGTCTTTTCTTGTCCTAACTTGTTTAGTACTTCTGTATTACCAAACAGTGGAGAAGGTTTGCGGAGTTTTCTTTATTTTTAATAGCAACTGGAACTTGTGTGCTTTATTATATAACTTTTGAGGCTCTGAAAGCTCAAGTTAGAAAAAGCAGTTCCACCTGTTACTTGACAGTTAGTGTGTGTGTATATATATATATATAGATGTATATTTTCAACAACAAATGCTTACTGCTTGTTCTGCTTGGGTTTCTGCCTTTTCAGGAAGAATCTTTCGGTGCGTGGACTGAAATGGTGGTTCAGATGGGCTTGCATTAATTTGCTTCTTTTTATTGTGCTGTTTTTTCTTACTACTCCTTCCATCATCATCTCGACCATGGACAAGTTCAATGTCACTAAACCTATTCACTACCTCAATGTGAGTATCACCATATGTTTGGATAGAGCTGTGTATCGGACCAAAATGTTGATAAACTGATAGGTGAGTAGTAAGACAATGAAATAATGTCTATAAACTAAACTCAGTTGAAATTATCAGAATTGCTTTGTATAACTGCTGATTAAACAGCAGCATCAGAATCAGGCCTTTTGTGCTTTGCTAGTAGGCTGAAGTAATTTAATATGAGACCTTATATTATTGTAGATTATTTGTTATAAAAAGCTGCATTCCAGATTTACATAATTCTAAATTCTGTAATGAAAAACCTTTGCCAAAAGTGGAATTTCCAGTCCAACTTGTATTTTGATTTTTCTGTGAGAAGAGGGGAAGTCAGGTTTTAAACTCTGAAATGTAATACCATGATTTTATTTCTACATACAAGCTTCTTGTGACACTTCTCTCTCATGGAATTTAATTCCCAATCCCACTCTTTTTTTGCCTTGCACACTGGTGCTGAGCACCCACTCATTTTAAGACTGTTTCTGATTATAGTATCCATGGTCCAACCTGTTATAATTTACAAAAAACACAAAATATTGCAGCCTCTATTCTACCACAACTGCATTAAAATGTTTGTAATACTTTTACCTTTTTTTGCCCCCACTAGAATCCTATTGTCAGTCAGTTTTTCCCAACGCTCTTGCTCTGGTCCTTCTCAGCTTTGCTACCAACAGTTGTCTATTACTCAACTTTGCTGGAGTGCCACTGGACAAAGTAAGGAAGATTTTCCTCTGTTTTGGCCTTATCAGCTGAATTACTAAAATAAATCAAGAAAGTGCTTATCTTCATGGAGCTTTAAATCCACAGACCCTCTTGTAAGCAAGGAGTGTCATGTTCTTGTCTGTTTCTAATGTAATGGCCAGCACCCTGGAGCTTAATTTGTCATCAGCACAGCAAGTATTAACTGACCTTATGTTCCCCCCTCTTTGTGTTTAATCAATCAAAAATGTATAAGCAGGCTCAGGGAGTGTAGCTTCAATAGGAACATAGGAGGTACCCCTGATTCTATAACTAGCACGCTCCCTGTGAGGGAGGTGTGGGTTTGGATCCTCTCCAGGCTGAGAACATCACAGAACCCCAGAATCCCATCTCAACAGGAAGTGCTCCAACTGCTCATGTGCGACTTACAGAAAGGGCATCCATCTGTTTGTTATTTTTGTGTGGAAAGAAATGGTCTTGAGTGTAACTCCTGGTACACAACTTGGATGCTGTTAGATATTGGTAGTGGTGGTAAGAGAAGATCTATGGGACCAAGGCCCAGCAGATTTTCAGGTATGACTGCAGAGATGTCCAGCACGTTGACATGCTGCTAGCCTGAACTCAGCCCAGCTTGGTTTGGCATGCCAGGTTTCATCCCCAGTTTACCTGCAGTCACATAGAAGCCTGATACTGCACACTGAAACCCAGCTTCACTCAATCTTCTCCCATAATGCCTGCAGCCAGTTTTTGTTTGGGTTTTTTTATATTCTAAGATCAAATTTTTTTTACTTCTGGATAATTTGCATCATTCCCTTGTAAGCCATCATATCCAGAATGTACTGTTTATTCATCAAAGTGGTATGCTTTTCATCACCTTTTTATATTTTTGGTACTTGCAGTAGGCACACGAACTTTGAGCCCTTCTCAATCAGTTGAAATAGTTTTCTGTAGCCTAGTGGTCACAGATCTGATTTCAAGCCTCAGTATAGTTACACTGATGCGTCCCACAGTGCCCAAGGGCTACGTGATCCTGTAATCATAGAGTAAATATCTCAAGTTGGAAAGGACCCACAAGGATCATTGAGTCCAAAATAAGACCCCTGTGGTTTTAATGCTCTGTGAGATGCCATCTTTAACAGTCTGAATTGTTTGTAGCAGTCACTGCACTTTTCTGGCTCCAGCATGTCACTAGATAGATGTTCCTGCTACTGTAGTAGGAGTATAGCATTAGTGTCATGTTGTTCCCAAAGACTTGACCCTGATAAGGACAGTCAAGTAGCTTGTCTAAGTGTCAAGTTTCTTGGCACTGGTGCCCTTTTCAAACGGTCTGATCCCTCTTGGCATAACACTTGAAGAACTGTTTGTTTACAAGCTGTTGTGAGATGTGTGTCATTGGATGAGAGACCAGGCGAGATTGTCTGCTTGTGGTGCAGCCCTGTAATGATGCTAATCCAGAGTCTGGATTAATGTTCAGATATATCTCCTTTGTCTAAGAAGATACTAAGAACCTTTTTGTCCATATTAGTGAATATCTGAAAGATATTATCAAATATTAACAAATATCTTAAAGATACTTTTTTGGGAGTATCTTGTAGCAATGCGATGTGGTTGGGGAAGCTGGAAGTCTGATGAGTACTGACATCCTCTAGGCAAGATCCTTCATGTGTGGAAGTCTTTCATATGAGTTTCTTAATAACTTTTTATGTTGGTAGATCTGCAGAGAACAGAATAATGATGCATAAAGTCTACATATTTCTGATCTTCATGGTACTGATTCTGCCCTCCCTTGGTCTGACCAGGTAAAGAATCATAGTTTAATGTAGTAATGTTTGAGCATTTTTGTTGTATGCAATAACTTACTTCTGATTTCTAGTTGCTAGTTGAGGTATAGTTCATGTACCCCCACTCCCTCCAGTGCATATGATTGTTGTCATTATGTGTTAGATTTCAGTGTTCACCTTTCATGTGAGGACCTCCTAGCCCTTATAGTTTACAAAGGCTGACTTTTCTTTTAACATAGAAATTTAAGACCTTGTAATATCAATGACTAATTGAATGTTGCCCAAACTCCCTATCATAGTGACAACTCAGTTTCCTGACTGTGTCTTATACTTCACTTGTAGCTGTCCTTTTCTTTCTACCTTTATAGTATTTGACTGTTTCCTTGGCTGACTGGGTAACATGTATTTGATCTCTCTGTATAACAACTGCTAAAAATGAATCATTAAAACTTTAGTGTGGACATTTCTGTTTGATTCTGTATCTTTTTTCCTATTTATGACTATTAGTTACTGTGATAAAGCTAAAGTGGTGGTCAAATTATTAGATTAAATTCTCTATCCACTCTCCTGATCTGAACTACTTAAAAAGAGAAGCAGTTTTACAGAGTACAGAGCTGTTGGAGACTGAGTTACATTAACCGTCTTTCTTTCAGCCTGGATTTCTTTTTCCGTTGGCTGTTTGACAGAGAATCATCTGATTCTGCAGTTAGGCTGGAGTAAGTATTAGCAACTCTTTGCTAAAGGAGTACTTAAGACTTTTTTCTTTGCTGTTGACTAACCTTGGTTAGTGTTTATTAAAATTTGCTTGGGGTTGGTGCCCTATGGGGTGGTGGTGAGCTTCTGAATAAGGCAGGGAGAATGCAGGTGATTTTGCTCTGAAGAAGTCCGTGCATTTTTCCTGTTAGCTAATGCATGCAGTCATTCAATAAAGAGACAGTTATTTTCCCAAAACCTCACAAATGTTATAGAAGAAAGGACAGGATGATATGAGGTAGGTGAGGGGAGACCAGAAAATGTGCTGACATTGGTGCATATGGTGGACAAGGGAATCTTTCCAAGGATTCCAGTGAGACCAAATTGCTGCAGCAGTTCTCGTTCTGAAGTCCATTGGCTCTTGTTCTTAAGTAACATGAATGTTTTCACATCAGCATTGCGAAGTTGCAGTTATTGGTTATTATAAGCTCTTGTGACTATGGCTGGAGGGAAAGAACAGAATGCAATTATTAGGACATAGGTTTCCAAATGTTTCAAAATCAGTAACAAGAATACAATTAGGAGTTACTCAGCTCGGAGACAATTTCTCTGTTGCAGTCTTATCTCATCTTGTCTCAGGTTGCAGACATCAAATGATGCTCTTGTCTGCTATCAGGCCGCCCATCAGGCTGCTGTGTCTTTTCATAAACAGTTTATTCCTCATCCAAGCTGCAGCTCAGTGTACTCCACTTACTGCATTCATAGCCATGTAGTACCCTTTCTCAACTAAATTACCAGAAGTCTTCTAGCCACTTCTAATCATAAGAGATTTCCAAAGGCAATAGGGCTCCATTGTATATACGCTATATTTGCTTGTCTGCTTTCCAATCAGTGTCTGATGTCTTTCCTTGCAGATGTGTCTTTCTGCCTGACCAGGGAGCCTTCTTTGTGAACTATGTGATAGCTTCTGCTTTTGTTGGCAATGGGATGGAGCTACTGCGCCTGCCTGGCCTCATCCTTTACACCATACGCATGATAATGGCCAAGTCCACGGCAGAAAGGAAAAACATTAAACAGGTATTAGAGCACCTCCATAGCAAGAGGCAGTTAAATGACTGATCCTTATCAGAAATAGTGGGAGCGTCCATCCTTCACACCATTAACTATTATCTCCTCTCATTTTGGGGCTGTTTTTTTGGTCTTTGTTTCACTCATCCATGACAAGTTCATATTCCCTTCATTTGCAGCACAGATAATGAGGGGGTATTTATTCAAGTCAGAGATGGTCAATAATCAAATGCCAAGCTCTGAACTTCAGATATTATTCTCTTCTTAGCTCCAAGTCAGAGTTTTATGATTTGGATTTTATAGGATAATTATGATTATTATTTTAGAATCTCAACTTCGGGGGGTTTGAAACTCCAACCTGTCTATAGTTAGTTCTTTCTGTCTCAGGCTGCAGACATGTATAACTTGCACTAATCTGAACATACACCTAGCAAAATGTATGCTAACTTTCTGTATTCCATTTTGAGTGGTGGACTTTCACTTGCAGGTGATGTGTTGTCTCGCAAATTGAAATCACAGGTGTTAAAATGGGAACTTAAGCCTGTCTACAGCTGCCCATGTTCTTTTTATGGGTGGGTGGGTTCCATTTTTAAAAGATTCTTTTAGATATTCACTTCTGTTAACTGTTGCATATTACCCCTTGCTGTGGTTGAAATACTTACATTGCTTTCCTTATCACAAGAGGAAAAAATGGGAATACTGACCACATCAAAGCTTTGATGCCTTGGGCTTTCCTGGGAAAGCCAGCACAAGGAACAGTGCAGATTCAATAGAATCTGCAGCAAGGTAGGAGGTTCTGAGTTTGGCATGATTGTTTTCTGCCTTGTGCTTTGGAGCAGTTGCTTCTGGTAGATGAAAACATTCCCTGAGGAATTACTTTAAGGCTATGAAAGAAGCAGTGTATTTTTTGCGAGTACAGATGCTTAAAATGCAGAATACTTCATTGCTGTAATTACCTCATTTACGCCTCTTGGGGAAATCACTGATCTCTCATGGGGAGAGATTAAGAGAAGGTGAATTGTTGTGTCAGTGAATCTGTTCTGAACTCCTGACACACTGATAGATGACATGAGAGTTTTGAGTGTCTTGTTTTTGTTCCTAGCAACAAGCATTTGAATATGAATTTGGAGCAATGTATGCCTGGATGTTGTGTGTGTTCACTGTCATCATGGCCTATAGCATTACGTGTCCCATCATTGTCCCATTTGGTAAGTTTTCCGGTGAGCTGTGGGCACTGTGTGAGCAAGATGGGAGCATGTGGGAGGTCTGGAAGGCCCAGTTCTGCATGCGTATTCCAGCTAAAATGCTAATAATCTAACTTCCTTTCTTGTGGAGAAACAGGGCTGAAGATGGTGACTGTGACTTAGCTCTTGTACTGCTTTAGAAGTTGAAAGTATACATAAAGTCTATTAGATTATTTTATTTCTCAGGTGTGAGTGTATTGGCTGTGGTGGTGTTTTTTAATAGTTAAACATAGGAATTTAGGTAGGTTTGGGGATGAGGGGATTGTCTTTATCTCTGGGTTCTTGAGGGCTGGGAGAAGCAAGCTGCAAGAGGATACTCAGCCCAGAAGTCCACCTTAAGCAGCCTAACTTGACTTGGGACATTCTGATCCCCAGATCGTTTTGGTACATTTGAAATGAGTTTTGTCCTAAAGTTGGAATGATGTGTGTAAAATGAGCCAGGCCACTAGGAGATCAGGGCATGTGGAAAGAATACAGCTGCCCTGTGGTGTAGATGGAGCTTGCAGTCCCACAGGGCCCTGAGAAGGTCTCCAGATCTGAGTCACAGACCTCCTTTTTCTATTTCACTTGGTTTATCTCTGTCCCATGAATAAAATGTAACATTTTTGCCTTAAGTTGTCTATATGTCTGGCCTTGACTACTTTCTTCTTCCTATACTAGCCACTAAATGCTGTGTGGGTGTGCAGGAAGCTTAGCAATCTGTCTACAACTCATGGACAGTTGTCCATCTTTAGTGACTGTGACATGATCTACGTCTTATTTTATTGCATCTTTCATTCACAGAGATTCTGGACTGTCATAAGAATTATGTATAAAGAATCATTTCAGCAGCTACAGTGATTTCCACTCTGGAAACCTGTTTATCAGGCATAAGTAGTACTGAAATCATTTTATGGAGTTGGTATTTTCCCTTTCTAATCCCTAATGCACACCAGAGCTATTGCAATTCATAGCTACCACAGCAGTAACTGGCTTTCTTTTAGGATAAGAAATAGCCGACTTGAAATCCAGTCATGAATCTGTTGAAAGCTAAGGGGAGATGTGAAGCCACTGTTAGACCCTTCTTGCTTACCAGTGCGGTTGTGGAGGAGTTACCAAGTCTTCCCTGCTGGCTTGGCCTCGTGCCAGGCTTAGGAAGAAGCTCTGGGTTCTCTCTGGGAGCACAAGTAAAGCCACAGAGAAGTATGTGGAGAGGAGGAGAGATGGGGAGACCCAGGGATCTTGGGCTGGGGATGCAACAACCTCAGGAGCAGGATACTGTCATGCAGCTGTACCCCACTCGGCTGTGTCCACCATTGATATCTAGATTTCAGTCACTTGGTTAGTGACTGACATCTGGACCTCATTCCTCCAGCAGTGAGGTTTTAATCAAGTCTTCTGCTGCTGTTTATCAAGTCTTCTTTCATAGCCTCTCCTTGGCTCTCTTTTTTTTCCTTCCAGGTTTAATATACATACTCCTGAAGCACATGGTTGATCGTTACAACCTTTACTATGCATATCTCCCTGCCAAGCTGGAGAAGAAGATGCACTTTGCAGCTGTGAATCAGGCCCTTGCTGCTCCAATTCTCTGCCTTTTCTGGCTCTATTTTTTCTCCTTTTTGCGGCTAGGTAAGTATTACCTGTTCCCATGCAGAAGCTGCTCCCAGCTTTCCTGCCAACTTACCTGAATTATGTGTGAAGTTTCAGGGGCATTGTGGGCTTTTCTTTTTGTTTTCATAAATGCGAAGTCATAGTGGTTACCCGTGGCACAGAATTATCCAACATTTGCAGCTTACAAAAGTTTGTATGAGATACTCTGATGGAGGCGGCTGATAATGTCCACTCCAAATTGTTAGCATGGAGCTTTATGTCTCTTCATTTTGCCTAAATCTAGAGAGTTTGATTTGGCCATTTAGGCTGCGAAGTGACAGAGAGTAAAAAAACCCAACCCAAAATCAATTCAGAATTAGCTGTTTCTAGTAAGATGGTCTCTATTTTTACTACCTGCATTTGGTGTAGCCTTTGCGTAAGTTTAATTTGCCTGGGTGAATTGGCTACTGCCTCTGTGGTACAGCTGGCATTAGAAAAAACCTTAAAATGCTCAAATTTTGGGTAGTTCTTATAAGATCTATGTTCTCCATCAGCCATTAAGCTTCACATGGCAGACTGCAGTGAGATGGTGACTCTCATCCCCATATTGTAACATAAAAACCATGTTTCATGTGTAATTTATTGTAAAAATAGGGATGTTCTGTATCTTGCAAACACTTGACATTGATAATATTGGCTGTGTTGCACTGGCAGCTTTGACATCAGAAAAGGTAGGCAATAGCTTGCGGCTTTTTATCCATGAAACAGGAGGAAGCATTAGCATGGAACAGGGATGCCAGTGATGCTGAAAGGAATTGAGTTTCTCTTCTTGGGAAGGAGGCCCTTGCTGTCTAACTGTATTTTCCTCTTTGATTTCTCAGCAGTGATGACAAATGGTTGACTATGCATTTTGTTTTGCTAGCATACCAGTAGCGAAACAGATAATGTTGGCAGACTCTTGTCTAATGTTAGAGATAACTCCCTGTGGAGGTAAGACGCATTCAAAGCTGTTGTTTCAGGCTGTCCTTGGGTTTGAGCAGATGTCCCTGCATTACTTGTATGTTTGAGAGCTTGTTTTTTCCCCTTGTTTTGAGAGATGTCTTTGTAACCAGGAAGACCAACAAATCTATGCCCTTTAAAATAACAGCAAAATTGCTAGAGCATGCTTTAGAAAAATCATCTCAAACACACAGCAGTTGATGTGCCTCTTTAATTGTTACAAAGGAAATCCTGATATATTAAAATATAAATCTTTATTATACTGGGCTTTTTTGTTCTGCATCTGTGGTAAAACCATCATCTGTGATGGACCTTAGCAATGAAAAATGCAGGCTGGATTACTGGTCAGTATAGAGGATCCTGTTTTCAGGATAAAGCTCAATGATTTGTCAGTGCATAGGGCAGTCTAGCCGAATAGTATGAGTCTGAGAGGTAGGAACCTGAGATTTTGATTTCATAGCCATTGATTTCACTGCTGCTTCTTGTGCCAAAGAGAATGAAGGAAGGGGAAGAGTGCTGTGCTTCCTAATCTGCAAAATAAATCAGTTGTGGTGTGTAAAGTTTGATTGCTTAGTCATTGATTTTTGTATGGTTTGCCTGGTATGGACATTTCAGTCTGGTTGCAGAGTACAGTGATAATACTGTTTCTCATTCATTCATGTTTTATCCAACACACACACACAGAGTCCCCACCCTCAAAGAAAAGCTTACCTTTCAGCTTAGTTCATGTTTACTCAGTTTATTCTCTTGTTCCTTTTCCTTAGATTCTTCCCTATTTTACATCCCTATTTTATTGTGGTGTCCTGCACAGACAAAGCTGCTGAAGTTGAAGGCTTAGTAGCACTAAACTATTTTGTATAGGTACTAAAGACTTGTTTCCTCCCCTTTCCCCCCATTTCCTGCCCATATTTTATGATGGCATCACACTATTGACTGCTTTCCAGCTTGTAATCATCACCTGTATCCTGCAATTCTACAGGCTTCTTATCCCTCATGTCTACATTTCGTATTTCATTCTGAATTGTAGTTATTTCATAGAATCACAGAATAGTTTGGGTTGAAAGGGACCTTAAAGCTCATCCAGTTTCAACCTCCTGCCACGGGCAGGGATACCCTCCACTAGTAAATATTTCCTATCCTTTGGGTTACTTACAAGCCATCCAGTTTGGTGCTTTCATAATAATTAATAAACGGACTCTATGTGTGACAGTTCACAGATCAATAGACTGAGGAAGGAGAAGAGCGGCTCCGAGTCTTGTTTCTCTTTCAAGTATTGCAGCCACCTTTCTTGGCCTCTGAAAACAGGGAGGCTAAAGTTTCGTTGGGTTTAGTTTGTTTTTTTTTGCCATGTGTTTTTATATTGTATTTTCTGGATATTTTTCTAGGCTTTAAAGCTCCTACAACCATGTTTACCTTCCTAGTTGTCAACATCACAATCGTTATTTGCTTGGCTTATACTTGTTTTGGCTGTTTCAAGTACCTGAGCCCACTGAATTACAAGGTAAGTGATGGATACCTAACACCTTTCAGCATCTACCTATGTGCTTGATGTAGCACCAGCTATTCCTGCTGGGTGCTTTCTGCCTTCTCACTAGCAACGTATTCACAAAAGTTCATTCCAGTAAGATGGCAAAGAGGGCTGATAGTAGAGGTAGGCTGCTTGGTACAGCGTTAGCAGGAACTGAATTTGGGAGGGAAGAGCTGTATGGAAGAAGTAAGCAAGAGGATGGGAAGAGAGATCTGCAGGTCTTGGGGCTCTTACCATCTCCGTTTATTGCTTTAACTTATTGCCTCCCTTCCTTTCCCCACCTGTTACTGGTTACAGGTAGAAGACACGCAAGGTGAAAGAGGAAACGACACAGATGTACCAACCATCACCACATCTTCTGTAAGAAGAGTTACCAATACTCTTATGCTTCCTAGAAAACCTGTATTTCTCACCCTGCTAACCAGAGAGCTTGTGTAGGATCTATTAATCTGAATGGACTGTGGGACTTCCATTGTGGGACCAGAGAGTTCTGCAGCTGAGCTCCTGACTGTTCCCAGATGGTGTTCCAGAAATACCCTTGGATGATGTGTTTGGTGTAGCTGAGACAGTACTTTAAGCAGCTCTGTATGCTGTATTCTGGGCCTTAGCTGAGGCAGTTCCTTACATCTGCACATCTGCCAAAAGCAGTCAGTTGCCTCAGCTTTGTGACTTTGGAAGTTGTGACATGTAGCATGTCTTATCTGCCAAGTCACTAAAAAGGACGCAAGGGTCAGATAGAAATCTGTCATGTCCTTTGTGCAACAGTCTACAAGTACAGGTGAGAGTTGCACCAGGAAGCCTCTGTTAGGGTGAAGAAGGCCTTATGTGTTAAGGGAAAGAATGGGAAATGGATGAAAAGAAGAGTTCCACGGTGAAAAAGTATCCTGGGTGAATTATCCCAACATTATGCTTTAAGAGGCTAGTGAAGTCCTTATTGCTTGTCATTTCAGATGTACGTGCCCCAAGTCTTGCATCCTCATCCTACAGAAAGGACGGTGCTTGCCCATAAGGAGCAGCAGTCATATGGCACTATGGACAACACTTCCTCACAGGCAGAAGGGATCATAAGCTATTCTGCTGGACCTGCAGTTATGGAGCAGGCAACAAGAAGTTCGATTTGAATGCCAGGGACTAACACAAGGTGGAGCACTCGGTCCAGGTTTAGGAGAACTAATTCTCACTGTCTACTAAGTATTCTGTTTTATTGGCATACTCCTACCTGCTGAAGAGGTACAGAAATAATTCCTTGTGCGGTCTGCAGCTGTGCTTGGAGATTATAAAGCAGATGCCTTGAGACTGATTGTTTTCCAGGCTGTCTGTGCACATTGGGAAACAAACCTGTTGAACACGGGAATGCTGATCCTCAGGGACTTCACTTACGCTATCTCATCACTTGCCTTACGAAGATAACTTACGCTGCATATAAATAATTGGTCACCAAAGCAAATGCAGCTGTAATTTATTTATTCAAAATAATTATTGCTTTAAAAGAGAAAAGTATTTATAAACCTCTTGGGATGCATTAAATCCTCAGGCAGTGTCACTGTTGATGAAAACGCTGTTTGCATGGGTATGAGGATGGTGTGTGGGAGTCTCTCATCACCCAAAGTAGTCAGTGTAGACTTGACCATGTTACTCTTTCTCCTTAAAAGAGATGAGGGAGTTACTCAGTGTGCACTGAGTGCGTTACTGTGCACTTGGGTACTAAAAGTACCAAAGCAAAGAGGCTGGTGTGGAAATGGGAGTGCTTTTTCTGATACTGGTTTTATATATTTTTGGAGGGTGTTTACGTTGTTAGCTTCTGTTCACTCTTTTTAAGGGCCTTTCACAGTGAAAGTTCACCTGCCAACAATAAAGGATGTAATAATTTTATCTTTCTTTTAATCTTGGGTCAAAATGACAGAACTCTGAGATCTCTCTATAGTGCCAACTATATGAGCTGTAAGATACTAAGATTTTAAATTATGTAGTAGGTGCTGATTTACTCCGAAGTACAGTGTGTCAAAGTGCCACTAATAATCATGAAGCAATAAAACACTGGGTTCAGAGGAATTTCAGGCTGAAATGTATGTTTTCTTTGTGTATTGAAACAGTTCTTTTGCTGCCTGCCTCATGGCGTGCTGTGTCATGAACTGTTCAAAAGGGCACTGTCATGAGGCTCAGAGTGACAGTGTGTCCCATGAGAGATTTGAATCCTTTTAAATTTCTCTTGGGGATGAATCTTGGTGACTTTTGGGTAGGAGCAGGTTTTTTGTCATCCCCCCAGCCCTCTGTTTGCCTGCTCATCGTTAAACTCGTAGTTCCCAAACTTGACCTTTTCTAGCATGTCTTGAGATGGGAGTAGAATCTGTGCCATAAATAAGTGTGTGCAGATGTTCAGTGTCTTGCAGGACTGCCTCCAGCTTCCTGAGACCAGGACCCTGAATGAATGCTGAGCAGAAGATCTGCCCTGCTGCATAAAGGACCTTGCAGAGCTTCGAAACCCGGCTGAAAAGCCCATCCTGTTAGCGGAAGGTACACATGCTGCTTAAAAGGCCTTGTCTAGCTTGGGGGGGACATGGATTTGTGTCAGCTTCTTTATGTTACCACTTCAGTGTGGCAGTTTAATCAGGGGGTTGCATGTGTATGGGGGGAGTGTTTTGATTTCAGCAATTGTGGTATGATTAGAGGTGGTTTGTACACTGAATGCTGGGGGGGGTTTATTGATCATGGTGTGACTAGAGGTGGTGTGTACCCTGGGTACAAATTGCCACTTAAGATTGGTACTCAAACCAAGAAAAAAGAAAACCAACTAACTCCACATTTTTCACTTGTCTCTGGGTCTCTCATACGGATGTGAGGATGGAAGGAGGAGGCAGAGCCTGTTGTATTAATTAGATTAGAAGCCTGTGATTGTTCTAACACGTTTCTAGCTCAGTACCCATCTCACACAGGTGCCTGCAGAAGCAGTGGATGTTATGTATATACTCATTGAGGAATCAAATGATTCAGCTCCCTGTAAGCTTGACCTGTTCACGACGCTGACTCTGCAGGATTTGTGTGCTCTGTGGTATAACTTGTTGTTTTGAACAAGTGACTTTTGATATTCACAGTGAGGTTCTATCTGTCATAGCAAGGAAAACTCTTTTGCTCACTGGATTTCCATTTTTGTGCTTGGAAGGCTGCTGAACCTTGGTAATGAAGCTCCTTGTGACCAGCACAGGTTTGGTACAGACAGGGCCAGCTGTTCTGTGAACTTGAGTAAACCCACCTCCAGTCATGCTAACATGCTGCAGGTATAGAGTATGGAAAGCTGCTTCTTGCTAAATAGTCACTGCTGGTATTTGAGGAACCAGTCCATGTGTCTGATGGAGAAACCACCTGTATTTTTCACTTGTCATGTACAAGTGAACAAGCCATTCTCATTTGCCACTGCTCTTTGTTGCAGTTAATGTATACAAAATGTCTGTGGTACTTGGACATGCACTAGTTAGAGCAAGGGCTAGAATCACCTGTTCATAAATTATCACAAGATCTCCATGTACAGCAGCACACAAATTAGAGGCTGGTTTATCAGCTTTGCTATGTTGTGCTTGCTGCCCTGTTATCTTTTGGGTTTCTCTGAGACATGGAAGTAATTAGGAACTGCACTGGCTCTAGTTCATTCCTTCGTGCTGGTGGATGTCTCCGAGAGGATAAAATTAGATCAGGAGGAGAAACTCCTTGCATTCCTTGCTGAGCCTTAGAGAAAAGCTGAGGGATGGAAGCCTTAACAAATGTGGATATTGGCTGCGCTGCATTTGAAATTCATATTTAAAGCTATTGCACATTCTTTACTGTTCTTTTTATAAATCTTCTGGCAGGAAGCCTGAGCAAATGGCCCAGCTGGAGTTACTGATTGTAGCTCCCAGAAGCCATATTTGTTGAGATCCAGTGCCTGCTGCTTGCCTTGCATTGCTCAGTTGGAACAACTCCCCCCATTTCACTCCTCGCTCATTCCTTACTTGTGTTCTAGGAGTGCTCCTGTGGAATGGGAATCTGGACAAGGCCATTAAGCACAAGTAAGCCCTACTCTGTGGTCTGTGGTGGGGTTCTGTGTAACACAACTGAAGGGACAGCTCTGGAAAGCTGAAGAACAGAGCTCTTTTGATATTGTACATTTTGGTACACTCTGCAAAGACTTCACTCTAGCTGATTTTCTTCTATAGTGAAGAGAGTGCTATATTGTATGCTGAGACCCAAAATAACCTTTGGCTTGTTTGGATACATCCAGCCCTGTGCCAGTTAGAGCTTATTCTATATGCATGCCCAGTCTGGTTCACCTCCAGCCCTATTACATCCTCAACACCCAAATGATTGCCGTTTCTCGTTTGCATTAGGTGCACATGTTCATGCTCTGTTTTCCTTTGGGCTTTTCCCATGTTCTGAGCCAAAAGTAGATCTCTGAGCTGGCTAAGGTTTTCAGTGCTTCAGCACAGCATTTGACCACATTCTTTCTGTCTCTTTACACGTTCTGTCTCTTTACAGAAATACAATTCCCAGTCTGCTTATTCATGCATCCTAGCAGCACAACTAGAAGCTTCCTTATGTATGATCCACGGATAGTCTGTTATTAGCATTTGGAAGCCTTGTGTGTTTTTCAAGAAGGTGGGATTGTGCTAGATGCAGCAGACC
Source organism: Amazona ochrocephala (assembly GCA_039720435.1). NCBI lineage: Eukaryota > Metazoa > Chordata > Aves > Psittaciformes > Psittacidae > Amazona > Amazona ochrocephala. The sequence goes on along the minus strand of CM077878.1, from coordinate 115,159,230 downwards.
ACAGAGTTGTTCTCCTCGCTCTTAGCAAAAGTGAGGTGAGAGGCACAGGAAGATTTGGGGAGGAGGGGTCTCACAAGCAGAAGTCCATCAAATACAGAGAAGAGACACACTTTGTTGCTCTAAACTGCAAAAAATACAAGGAAATACACACTTTTAACTTCAAATGATGGGCAGGGTCATAACTTTCAAAGAGGACATGGCTTAACTTCTTAAAGTGGTCTCGCAAATTCCTTCTCTCTCTAATCTAGACAAGGCCTCTCGAATGATTCTGCATGTCACCTGTCTGTAACAGCTGTGAGTGCCTGTTTCAGATAGTTCAGGGGTACAGAAGTTGTTCTTTCTTTCTGAGGACAGCTGTCTGACAGATCAAAACAAAGGAAATCACAAAGTGGAGAGACTGGAGACTGGGTCACTATAGCAGAGCATTCTTCCCTTTAATTTTTTGGTTCTTGGGTTAACTCCTGGCTCTTGCTTTGTTTCTGATGTTCTGTTGGTTAGGCCATAGCATCTCGGCTGCAGCAAGTGCAGCTTCCCAACTGTCTTGTGGTCAGAGAGAGAGCTCCTGGGTTATCTTCACTTGTTCTTTGTCAGCAGTCTGTAAGCATTTGTTGCTCAGAGAGAAAGTGTATGAAGATCAGCTGTCTTTGTTGTGTGTACCATAAGTACCTTTCTGTTCCTTTGAAGAAATGACAAATGTGGTCTCATGAATCGACTGCTGTAGCATACGAAGGTGCTTCTCCCTACTCGGTGTGCCTCTATTACTAATCTCTTCCAACCAGGAGCCTGCAGTCCCCATTACTGGGGGACTCTGAACTCCTGGTTGAAAGTAAATGTTGTTGCAAATGTTGTTGCTTACCTAGAGGAGGATTTGCTCTCTGCTGAAGCAGTTTGTTTCCTGCTTTCCTAGGGGAGTTCCAGTGTAACATGCATCTGATCTCCCTTTTGAATGGATTGAAAGTCCCACCTCAAGACCAAGGTTTATGGATAGTGGAAAGTAATACTCTGTGTGTTAAGTAAGAATTTCACTAACTTAACAAACTAAATAAATCTCCAGCTTCATTTCTGGATGGAGTTCCCTTTCCGCTAAAGTTCTAGTTTGGAAGTGCTTACTGGTACAGTGTTTGTGGTCTTCAGTGGTCCAGAGCTTCATCCTTTTAATCATTCCCCTGAGATGTGAGAGATACATGGTACATATAGTATAATACAGATATGATAATATCATTTTAGGGCCTTCAAACACTTCATCTTCCAGAGTGTCACAGGACAGTGGTTAGAAGATCAGATATCCTTGAATGCTCTGTACCAGGTCTGTGCATGATATTCAGGTGGGAATGGGTGGGACTGGAAATAGTGAAGAAGAGAGGGTGAATTTTCGTATCTGCTATCAGTGGTTAGTTAAATGCTGGTTAATAGGTAATGAAGACACTTATCAAAAGTGATGTTTGAAATAGAGTTCCAGAACTCTTATGTGTGATATGTCCACATATCACATGTGGATATCACTCTAATGTGTGCTATCTCCTAAATAAAACAGGAGCCAGAACTTGTGGCTGTCTCTTACCATTACTGCTGTGTGGTGATGAACCTCCAGTTTTCATGTAGTGCTGCAAAAGGGTGAAGGTTTGATGGAAATTAGTGGCTGTTTTTGAAAGGCATCTCTCTGCTGTGCTTCTTAGCTGTTTATTAACATAAAAAGAGCTGCATTGCAGGAAGGCTGAGAGCAGAGGGAATGTAAGATAGATGTATTTTTGTACACAGCTCGCCTCCCTTCTGCATGAATCTTTCATGCATTTAGTGGTGTTTTATACGTGGCTTTTCAGATCAATTAGCTTTATTACAGCCTGCTCTCCTGAAATGGAAAGCATCAAGTTGCTTCTTTCAGTTGAAGATGTTCCATGTCAAAACTTAGTTTGAATTCTATATAATTTTTCCCTAAGTATTATTATCAGTATTTTTTCCCCTCCATCTATAGACACAGAGAAATAAAACCAGCAGCTATCTCCACAGAGGAAAATGGAGAAGGAAATAATATGAAGAATTGCTAAGTACCATAATTTGGTTGCAGGCATTGAATTCTTTTATGACAGGGTTGTAGCTTTATAGAATGGAGTAGGGTTTTCTTCTTATTCCTTTATATTTGACATCTGTAACTTCAAAACTGATCCTAAAATAGGAAGAATTCATTCCCTTCTGTGACCATAAATCAGAATCTGTTGGGAAGGGCAAAAATTGAGGAATAAATCAGTTGCACGCTTTTAACAGGAATCATTTAAACAATTATTTCTGTTATTTATCTTCAAAAGGGAAAAGACATAGTGGTGAAGTTGAGAGAATTGTAGAATCCTTAGTTCCCTTGAGGCTGTACAAGGATTTCTATAACTCAAGAGGTACAAGTGTATTTACATACAAACCCACCCCAACAATGCAGGCTTGGTTGCAAAAGAGCTTAAGAACTGCTGGGAAATAAAGCTGCTCTTAACACTTCCCTGCATGTGGGGAAGCTGAAAGGTTAGTAGGCGCACTCTGAGCGGAGATGAGATCCTACGAAGGAGCATGGCTGTAGTCCCAAAGTGAGTGGGACTGCTTGGGCTCAGTTGGAGCTCCGGAAATCACACTGAGCAAGGGATGCCATACAGACATAGTGGGAAGAAAGCTGGCTGGGCTAAGATGTTCCTCTGCAGAGGAAAATGGTGACATTCGTCAGTTACCTGAAGTCCTTGGGGTGGGACATACCCACATACTCCAGTGTAGTGGATAATTAGGAATGAAGCAAACAGTCTGTGGGCTGTGTTAGGAAGGGAGGATGGGTATTTACCAGGAAGCCCCTATCAGCAGGACAGGCACAAGCTGGCTTTGCATTGGATGTGGATACCACTGGGGGGGCAAGTCAGGGACTGGGAGGAACCTCGGAGCAGAGGGTGCAGTTTCTCTTTTCACCTCCAGGGCCTGGTACTCCTTGGGCCCAGAGCAGATAGAGCAAGGGGCAGAAGGCTTTGCAAACAGGGTGCTTGGGCCCCTTGCAGCTGCTGGGATGGGAAGCACAGGCAAGGTGGAGCCATCAGTTTTCCTCCTTGCACCTCTTTTGTGCTGTTAAAACAGTCATTGAGTCAGTCTTCACATACAGGTCAGTTTGTTGTGTTGGTATCTTGTTGTATTGGTGGTTGAGATTAGTTTTGTCTTTCTGTATTTCTATTCTTTTCTCTGTGCTGTACCCCCTCTGTGCTGATCATCTGCAGTGGTTTGAACCTTTGCTACAAAGGGGATTATCTTTCATTTAAGAAGCTGGAAACGCATCACTTAAATCTCATTTATCGTTCATCCTATCCTCAAAACCGCAGACATTCAGTTACTAAACACGGGCAGAGCTTGAGCACCTTTAATGTTTTCAAATCCAGTCAGGAAGGTATTTTGAAGACTGATGTTTGGACTACATCTAGCAAGGGGAAAGAGCTGTCACTCAGCACAGATCTGTTCATAAATGCTGCTCTCCAGAAGACAACTGACAATTAATTGTAAAGGGGCTAATTCTTCTAGCAGCATTGCCATAACACCATCAGGGCTGTCTGGCACTGCACAGGGTATTTCTTTCATGAAAGAAAACTAATCCTAAGCAAGACGGTTTTAGTGTGAGTTATGTTACTTAAAGTGCTATTACAGCAAGTAAAACAAGTGGCATCATTTCTCAGTGTGTTAAAATAAGCTACCCTGAAATCAATATGGATTTATTCCTTGTCTCTTCCCACTGTATCCAGAAGGCTGCTTCCATTCCTCATTCAGACAAAAATGTATATTCATCTAATGTGTATTATGTATTGCACCTGCTGTAAAACAGAACATATATCAGCTCCTGCCCCCAAGCAGTTCCAGCTGACTCAGTGGTGATGAGTGGTGCCCTTACAGATCTAGCTCTAACTCTATACTTAACAGATTCTATTTTTCACTGAATTATGGTTTAACTTCCTTTTTCATATGAAAGTGTGATTTCCAGTCATATTTTTTCATTCATAATCTGAGTAATGCCTGAATTTTTTGTTTCATGTACATGAAGTCTTGTCATTCAGTTGTACAAGATGTCCAAGGGCTACATGTAACAGCTTGGATTTCTCAGACTTCATGGTTTGTAGTTTAAAAATCAGAAGTCACATTCATTTTAACTGGGCTGTATGAGATGATGATGACCTTCCTGGTGTTTTTCCATGCCAGAAACTGATACTTACCCGAGTACTTCAGTTGGCAAGGCCGGGGAAGACAGGAGGAGGAAGGAGGGGAGCAGAGTATAAGTTCTGTTTATTTTCAGTGGCATGTCCATGGTTCTGAACCACTTATTCAGCCTCCTCATGGGCTGTAACTGTCTAATTACAAAGCAGGGCTTAGGTCAGCTACTTCTGGTTTTGGCGGGGGATAAATGCATGTTTTGGAGCAACTTAAGGATAGCAGCTTTTAGGAGAGCAGTTTCTTTGAACAGAGTCTTTGGGGCAGCTTTGGTCTGGAAATAGAAACTTCACCATGAAATGGCTCTGGGGCAAAACAAAATGTTTCTAGCATCAAAATGCCACCGGGTTCTCCTGAAGGCTGAAGCTACTATTCCAAAGAGCCTTATTCCCAAGGAACAGCTCAGCCAGCCCAACAGCAGTGCATCTGGCCTTGTTAGAGGAGACTTGCTGTCTGAATGGCAGGTACTCGGGTGGCTCACTTTGGTAAGAACAAGTAGAATGGAGCAGAGTCCCTTCTTCCTGCTGATTACTACTGCAATAATCTGAGATGCAGTTACGTGCTAACAGAAATGGTAAAAACTCTGATTATCTGACTTCTACACTGCTCATGGTAGTACTGTAGCTAACAGTTTGGACATGCTCCAAGTGCTGGAGTGTATCAGAAGTGAGTCTGGATTCACTCAGGATGGCTATCATTCCAAATCTTGGGCTCATGGGGGAGTTGCTCCTTGCAGGAGATGATGCAGATGCCATGGTTAGCCTGCAAACACTTCATTAGCACTGAAGCTTGCACTGCAGGCAGTGGGATTGGGTGCCTTTTGCTAAAAACAGGTGATTACTTTGAACAAGGGGAAGGGAACTGACAGCAGATTTCACAGCTGGCCCATGGCCAGTTTTATGCTTTTTCACATTGTCATAGCATTTCAGTCAATCTTTGTATCTTTAAGTGTAGATAAGTAGGTGCTGAACAACAGCTGCTGTTAGCTGTGGGCTTAAGGTTTGAGAAGTGTGACATGAGAATAACCTCTCCTATAGAACAGGTGTCTCATTATAATTTTTAAGCTTCTAGGTCCAGATTTTTCCTGTCCCTTTCAGACAGCAGCTGATCAAACCCATCTTTGTGCCGGATTTGGTGCCTTGGTGCCTATCTTCTCAGTAGAACTGACAATGTGGACAGCTCATGTTTGTGGTAGGCTGAAGGGTGCTGAGCTGGCATGCAGAGAAGGGTGAGGATGTGCTCCTTCACTGCCTCTGTTTGTTATCGTCTTGGATTGCTGAGTGCCGAGAGGTGTATTTAAAAATAGAAAGGTGGTTGTGCTCTGTCCAGTCTCACTGGTGCCTGAGCCTGGATGAGCTGCTGTAATGTAAGATCACAGAACAGAGCCCTGATGTTCCTCCTTTCATTGAGGCTGGGCCCCTTCAAGCAGACCTGCTCCAGAAGGGAGAGGGAAAATGCTTCAAGCCTTCTACTCACATCTGAAAAACTGGTTTGGCACAGATAATGTAGCAAACTGTCTTCCCCGACTCGATCCGTGCTGTGACTGAGCAGTCCCTGCGGCCGTGCTGGGTTCTGTCGGTGTATGGCAGTGTTCCCCAGCACCACAGCAGATGTCTGTCTGTGTACTGAAGATGAGAGAGGATGAGCTCTAGCTCTCAAACATAAGGCCATACCAGAGACAGAAGTAAGGCAAAAGCAAGTGGCCAGAGATCACTGGTACAAGAAGGAGCAGAGCGGTGCCTGTGAACAGCTGCTGTTGTCAGAGGTGAGCTGATTCCTCCTGAATAAGCAGTGTTTTTCAACATACTGCACCTTAAAACAAGTGTGGGGATGGTTTTCTCTGAGAAGAGCCTATTTTAGATGAAGTGAATGATAATGTATTTTATTCCTGTCTGTACCACACAGTATTTTGCAAATGAGAACATGAATTCTGACTAATGAAAGCATTTAGAATAAAACGTGGAATTGGTGCTCACTGCTAATGTGGAAGCAGTTAGCTGTCCTACAGAACTCAAATACAGCTTGAAGGGCTGAGGCAGCAGAGAGCTGCTGTGTCTTCCTTTGCTGGTGCCCAGGGGCAGAAGCCCAGGAGGCAGAGAGGAAAAAGGGGGCTGGAGGTCCCAGGCTCTGCTCAGAAGCTGATCTGGGCTGGGCTGCCACCTCTCTGCCCAGATGATTTTCTGTCATGGGATATCAGGTGGCTTTTAGCACCAAGATTCAAATGTGCCAGCAGGAACATTGACTTGCCTTTTGTGAAACAAGCCCCATGGTATTCTTGAGCATAAAGCCCTGTGGGATGGAGCAGGGCTCTGGTGGAGTGACTCTTACTTAACAGCTTCCATTTCAATTAATATTGTGAAATGATACTAATCCGTGCAAGTGTTAGTGGTGGATTAGACTTCCCTGTACTTGCAGGGGTAGGGAAGTATGGCAGCAGTGAATGGAGAACAAAACCATACTGAAATCAGTCATTTGGATACAGTTTGAGAGTGTTTGAAGCTCAACTGCTCACACTAGGGACTGTTGCTGGCAAAAACATGCAGCCCTTCAAATGCTATTTTCCTTGAGCAGTTTGCCTTCAATCTGACCTTTTGTAACAGATGCAGTGCAGAGGGTCTGAACTGGTGGTTCTCTGCTGTCACCAAGCAAAATCTCAGCTATTACAACATCCAAGAGAAGCATACAGGTGTTATTCAAAATGTTAATGCAGGGGTTTTATTTTTAATTAATCACACTTTTGTTCTTTAGGAAGACGTATTTACAATCCCCTGCAGCAGCAGTGCAAAGCCACAGTGTCTTGAGCCTGTCCAGGGCCATGATTTTGGATAAGAGTACAAATTCAGTGCAGAGGGAGTTTGGGTTACACTTAACTCAGACCCAATCCCTCCATCTGCTCTGAGCTGGTGCATTTCATGCGCTGCTGTACCAGGAGCCAGGCAGAGGGGAGCAGAGCTTCCTCCCAGCCAGGAAGCTGCTCAACAGCCCAGGCTGGGTGGGAAGGGCAGCCAGCAGTAGCCAGCTGGCTAGTGTAAGAGTTCTGCAGATCATTGATGCTGACTAATCATTGATGCTGACTAACCCCTGCACTCACACAAGTTAGGTCTTGCTGTTCCCATTCTTTGTGTGAGGAACCTCACACCTACACCAACTCAAGTTCTACTGCTGCCATGAAAAAAAGCCTTTAATAAACTCTTGATTAGTTAATTCTGATGTTTAAGGTCTATTTTTCAATTTCAAAGCAAGGGTCAGGCATTACTACAGAACATATTTTAGAAGTCTGCTTGGGGGAAAAGATAACCAAGTGATCTTCATGCTACTGTCTCAGCTTAACTGAACAAAGAGACCCAACCCACAATTAGTAGGTCTCCATGACAGTATCTCATTGAGATATACTGCACTGTTCTTGCTGTCCTCTCACATATGGTCAAGAATAAGATGTAATTACATGGATTACAGTACTTAGTAAGGCTTGTACATGTGCTAAGCTATAAGCAGTTACCCTGCTGTTTGTCAGCAGAGTTACTCTTTCTTTCTCCAAAGTTGCTCTTTCTCTACTTTCCCAACAAATTGCAGAATATCTTCAGCAAGAAGTTCAGGTTCCTCCAAAGCTGCGAAGTGGCCACCTCGAGACATGAAATGGAAGGAAACGATGTTGGTGTATTTCTTCTGGGCCCAAGCCTGGGGTGTGTGTAGGATTTCATTAGGGAAGGAGGCAATGCCAGTAGGTACTTGTACTGTGAGCCTGAGAGAGGAGAGAGAATTGGTTTAATCTTTCAAACACTTAACTCTGCAAGAAATGGAAAGTCATAAGGAAGTGCTGTTCTTACAACAGTTGGGCACACTGCTGTTAGGTAATTAAAATTTGATGTCCACATCCTACACTTGAAGAGACATTCCCTGAGGAAAAAAATGAAAATCCATACATTGATATTAAGGCCATTTTGCAAGAGACCCAGGGCATGGGAGTTAAAAGCATGGGAATGGAGACGAGAACCCCAGGAAGAGGGGGAGGATCAGGTTTCCTTAAGGCTCAAGAGTCATGTATTGAGGGGAAAGCACACAATTTGAAGGGAGAGAGATCTACAGTGAAGGTTACAACTAGAACATGTTGACAACCACAGGGTAGGAAGGGGAAGAGTTATCTTGAACTGCTGCAAAGGGAAAGGAGAAGGGAGGAATAATAGTAAATCAAGACTAGTTCAGAGGAAACATGTCTGAATGAGAGACTTCACCTTGTAAAGTAGCTCTTGCTTTTAACTAGCATGAAGGCACTTTACACAACATTTTGCACGTTATTAAGTGATGGAAAGCAGCTGGATTTGAGGAGAAAAGTATCTTAGAAATTTGAACGATCCATGCTTGTTATAAACAGAACAACACTGACAGATTTAAATATCCCATACACTTAAGCTGCATTGTCAGAAGAGACAGATTTTAAAATTTAGATAGAAGAACTGTTGGGTACATAACCACTGGAAGCCTCAAAAAGGAGTGCCTGATTTTACATAGGTCTTTGAGACTTCTCTGGGCACACACAAGTTCATATAGCTGATCTCATGTAGGCAGAACCGGAACAGGATACCGCTCACTCTGTACTTGCTACAAGAACCAAGTCACTTTCCTGGGAGCATCATTTCACAGCTAAGTACCACAGCACTGAGCTGTGGTTGTAAATACCTCAGGGCAGGTTTAAGCCTTCACTCATACTCAAGCTGACACAAGGATATGCAACCAAGCTCCTGTTTTAAGTGTCTGCACCGCAGGAACATCAGTCTTAGTGACTTCCAAATTGTGCAGTTTGTCAGTATGCTGAAGTTGCTTCCAAAGGCCTTAAATCTTTTGAAGAAATAGGCAAACTGCATCCAGAAAAGTCCTAGAACTACCATCCAGATAAGCTGTAAACAAAACTGACTGTGTGCCTCAGTCACAGGCACTTTTCCCCAGTTGGATACACCAGGAATGGGAGGTCTTCAAGCAGGGCCTCCAATCACATCTCCTTACTTATGGTTCAGGATTCTTACCTAACTACTGTGTTTTCCAAGCACAACGTGGTATAACTAACAACCTGTCCTGCAGAGGAACACTGTGATACAGCAGTGCTTTTCCTCAGCATTCAGAAAGTTGCAGCAACCATACGGCATAAGCAACCTGTGTGCAGTCAAAACGCTTACCTTTCATGTTTCTGTGTACCTATCCGCTTCTGCAGGTTTTCCTTGTAGAAACGCATGGAGGAGACTATACAGCCTGACACCCAGTAGATCATGATATTGGTGAGCAGATCATCCAGGTTAAACTTCCTGAATAGGTAAGTCCAGAGATTGCTTAGTTAGAACTGAATACCATTACTGTAGAGGAACTTGACTTTGGTTTAGTTGCAGGAAAAGATAGTTAACTTGGTTAAGAAGAGAGTCGAGAGGTGAAGCTGCTCCCCCTCTGCCTGTCACTGACATGTTAACATTCAGGCATGTTAAAGGCTTTCAGACACACACTGGGAAGTGACATCTTAACTCCTACATGGAAGGCAGACTCAGAACAAGCACTGTACTGTCCATAGACTAGAAGAGTAGGAGCAGACAAGCACATGAAGCAGCATTTGCCATTTACTGTTTGTAGTGTGAAATGTTACCATGAGCCTTCAGTAGAGCCGTCACAACATGTACTGTAAACAGAATGTGTTTCATATCAAATTAGCTGTATGCAGTGCAAACTTTCTATTCAAATCCATTGAATAGGTCACTGGTGCTTTTCATAACGTGCCCCTTTACTCCACTACTGCCAGGTACTCAGCAATCTTCAAAGTCATCTCTTGCACACCAAGAATGATCCTTTATTAGCAGACAGTTGATAGATGAAGCTCCTTATGAATGAATTCTAAAGCAAATTCTGGAGTGTTAAAGTTTTAGTATTAAAATGAGTCATAAGTTCTGTTTCCCAGCCTCTTAATGTAGAATTGAAATTTTGGTTTTCTGTCCTAATGAGATTCTTCCACCTAAGTCAGTTTTCAGTACCCAGAAACTGCAGATCTCTCTTCTAGGAGATCAAAACGGGAAGGGAGTACCTCAGCCTTCATTGCCTGTTTGCTTTTCTGCATGCTGTGGCACAGCACTGCACCACTTGTGGTCTCTACAGGCCCCCTGTGAGATGGGAGGTGATCAATTCAGCCAACTTTTTTGGCTACAACTCCATCACTTTGTCCAAAGTGGCATAGGAGGAACCGCTTACCTCTCTAGTCCTCCATCCTCTAAACTACGGAATTCTGGATCAGTCCATGTAGAAAACTTCTCCAAGATGTACGCAGCCAGTCCTATAGGAGAGTCATTCAAACCACAGCCTGAAAAGGAGGAAAAATTCACTAGAATTGTGACACCTTACTATTGAACTCAGACTGTTACAGGAGCTGTAACGCAGGGTAGATAACTTCACAAAGCTGTTCCAGCAGCTGTATTCCTAAATAAATACAGCAGAACAAGTTGGAGCTATTTATTATTGATTCATAAACTGATAGTATCTGCAAACCAACAGGCTCCACATTAGCTCACACCATATGTTTTTTGAACTGATGTAACAGTATTGGATTTCTGCTGGCTTTTTCCTCCCCACCCCTTGTAAGCTAATACGATTAAGGACTGTGTGCCAAGTAGGGTTTGCTTCCATTAATCTGGAAGTTGTCGTGTATTAAACAGCATTATAGGGCCAAACCCCACATGCCTACACATGACAGGGAGAATCTGCAACATTATCTAACAGCAAAAACATTTTAAGGATTATTAGAAAGTCATTAAGGAAGAGCAAAGCTTTGCTAATAGGTCCATCTTCTGAATTAACAACCGCCAACTGCCTTCATGTATAACAAGGCTTAATGCACTTTTTATACTTTGTTTTGCTTGGACAGAAAACACACACCTGCAACCTGGAACTTCGCTAATCCCAGTGCTGTGAAATACAGGGACCATAAACTGTCTGAGCTGCTAGGAAAAGCCTTAGAAAAAGCTTTTCCCAAGGAGCAGCAATATATTTGAAGTTCCACCCCTGCAGCCCAACCTTGCTGAAAGATGCTTAGTGCTACAGCGAGCACAATTTCAGCAGTAACTGCTATTTAAACATGATAGTTGAGTTTCAGTTATGAAACAACTAATACTGATAACTGAAATACCAAGTGTTTAGAAGAGTTGTATTGACCTGCTAGACAAGAAATAGCCTGTTCTCATGTACGTATTGTGAACAAAGAAGAGTACGTCTGTTTACACAGAAGGAAAATTGACATTGATCCTAACAGTACTTGGAATACAGGCACTGCCTATTCCAGCCAGTTGAAAACAAATCCATTCTCCATGCAGGTTTCGCAAAGAGTATGTGTAAAATCAAATCCATGCAAGACAGTCTGATGAAAAGCCAGCTCTGAGGCAATCAAGAGTATAGTATTAGGAAGCACAGTGTGTGTTTAATACATACACACACACTATGTGTATATCTGTATCTGGCTCTCTCAATAGCCAGAGACAACTTCCTCGCCCAGAACAGCTTGCAAGATAGCCCTGTACTACCAGAAATCTTCCTGACTGTGGTAGCCTCCACGGCTGTGCTTCTTCAAGCCGCCTTATGTTCCCTTCTTCAAAGTGTTTTTCTCCCTGTGGGAACCTGCCACCTGCCATGCTCCTCTCCTCTTTGTCCTCAGAATTGCGGGAATGCTCCAGCTCCCAAAACATGAACTGGCTCCTGGTTCCCAGTCAGCACAGTCCACTCTGACAGACCGCGTATTACTGGTAGGGACAAGAGTCAAATGGGAAACCACAGCAGAAGGCACATGGCTTGGCACTGTCCAGCTACCAGCTTCCCATCTTTTCTTAAAGCACAAACACAATTAGAGACCAGTAATTTTTGGAAAACAAAACTCAAGCAAAATGACTTAAAATCAATGAAATTCCCATTTTGCCTACACATTTTAAGAACATATGAGCTTCTGCAGGTAAGCTATAGAAAAACATTAAGAAATACTTTCCTTAGCTATGTTCTTAATAAAAATACATTAAAATATATTCAGTACGTCCAATTCAGTTGCAAAGGATGTTTTTAAAATAGAAACACTTGAAACTCAGATACTTAAGCAGTTAAGCAATCTGAGTGATTAGCTTATCTAGATAGCACATTCATAGGTACATCCTTTTTTCCTTGAAAGTCCACAAGTGATTGAGTGAAAATTAAATTCAGTTTTACTTTTCAGGTATCACTTATCCCTATAAAGAAGCTACATTGTGTGCTGAGACAGCTAAAAGCTAAAGCTCCTTGTATTTTACATAGACTGGTTTGGGTTGGAAAGAACCTTTAGATCATCCAGTTCTCACCGCCTGCCATGGGCAGGGACACCTCGCACTAGACCATGTCACCCAAGGCTCTGTCCAGCCTGGCCTTGAACACTGCCAGGGATGGAGCATTCACCACTTCTTTGGGCAACCTGTGCCAGCGCCTCACCACCCTCACAGTGAAGAACTTCTTCCTTAAATCTAGCCTGAACTTTCCCTGTTTCAGTTTGAACCCATTATCCCTTGTCCTGTCACTACAGTCCCTCTCTTGCATCCTTGTAGGCCCCATCATAATGATACCAAATCACATATTACAGTGGATCATTTGAATGTGATCCATTCTCTGTAAAGTACCTTTTGCTCAGCATAGCTGCATCTGAACTAGAATTACAGTCCCCAGTGATAGCAGAAGTGGAAAAGTATTAAATAAACTGTTTTATTAATGAAAACTGAAAATGAGGTCAGTGGCACTTAGAGCATGCTCAGTTCTGTGGTGCAGATTTATTTGCTTCTGCATTCAAGTGTAATGCCATATACCCCCATGCGACCTTCTCTGACTTGGATACAGAAAAGGAGCCTGCCTTTTAAACCCTCAAACCACCTACTTCAGCTCCCCTGACAAAACCTGATTTTCTGCATACTTTAAGCACTATGTTTGGTTTCTGTGAAATGACCAGACTAAATATTCTGAGCTCAGAAGGGTTTTTTGTCTTACCAACAGTATCAGGCTTTGTAGCCTGTATGTGAGCATAGCCAGACTCCATCAAGAACTTGTAGACTCCTTTCTGTAAGAAGGGAAACATCCGCCTGACATCTTCATCCTGGAAACCGAAGAGCCCTGGAAGATAGCGGCCCAGCAGGATGGAGAGCAGGCGAGTAAACCCGAAGTTGGAAACTGAGGCGAGATTTAAATGGAGACCTTTCACATGGCTGAAAAGAAAAGCAGAAAATGTCCCATAAATTAACAGAAGTAAAATGTGATTCAAAGTTGTTATATTTAAAATGTTATTGTTTACATTGACACTTAATAGGTACTTAAATTCCAACCTGCTAATTCCAGCATGTCCTTGTCTGTACTTTGTAATGTGGCTTTTCACCCCAAAATGACAGGTCAAAGGGGCAACTGTCACTAATCAGCACACACTCCTGGGCACTAAGCCACAAATCCTCCATCTGTTACAAGTACTTATCCCACTCCAGACCCAGTGGGGCCATTGCAAAACTACTGCACTACTGGTTGAAAGAACAGGTGTACAATGTAAATTAAGGTATGTAATTTTGGATCACTGCTTAACTCTGAGCACTGAAGATGGAAACTACAGATGAGGACTTGGACAGGAGCTCTCAAGTACACAAGAAGTAGCTATTCAAAGAACAAAGCAGCTCTTCATGTCAATCATGCAGCACTGCACCAGCAGGGTACTCACTTGGGAGCTATCTGGGCCAGATTGGTGCAGATGAGCCAGCCCCAGTCACCTCCTTGTGTGTAGAACTCGTTGAATCCCAGTCTGAGCATCAGTTCATAGAAAACAGAAGCAGCACTCACAGAATTGAAGTCTGTGTTAAAAACAAACAACACTGTTGCAGTAATTCCAGCTATGCTTCTGCCTGTGCAGCATTTATTCTCCCCATACAGGCAAAGTTTAAGTTCAGTCTGGTTTTCCTTGCCTGCCTAACAGCAAGGTCTAGGGAGCAAGCAGAAACCACAAGGCCTTCGTTGCAGACTCATGTTCTCCTAACCCCACCAACTGCCACACCAAGGGGTTCCTAGACTTCTTTAAGCTGTAATCGTACTCCAGCGCAGCCCTGTCAGTGAGTGCTGCCCAAGGTATGTGTTCCCATTTTGGGTACAGTGAGCAGAGTCTCATCTTAATGATTAAGAGCTTGAAGTTGCCACAGGTAATGCACTTCTCTGGTAAATAGTGACTGTATAAATCACAACCAAGGAAGCAGAGAAAACTAGCCTTCCCCACATCATTCACCTGCACACATAACTAAATGCTAACCTCAGTTTCACTTTAAATACTACCTTGCTCCAATTAGCCCCAGCTTATGTTTGTATAAACCAGAGCACAAGCTGAACAAGCAGGCATTTGGCTGCAATCTACCATGTAAATACATGAATTGATTTGTTTCAACCCTTGCTTCTCACCTACCTGTACAATGCTGTTGAATATGAATTCCAAACACCCAAGAGGAACAGTAACAAATTAAATTTACTCTTCCTGCTCACCCCCACCCAATTCATTGAATCCATTTCAATTCATGAGTTGTCACTTCATAACTTTTTATAGTCCTTTGTAAATTTATCTATACAGTGCTCCTGAAACTAAGTAATGATGTCACCTGACATCACACTCTTATCTCCCTCTTCCCACAGGGCACTCAGGATCTTTGTTTCTAGACTGGGAAAAAACAAGTGCCAGGAGTTAAATGTTCTGCTAATGGGGTTTATCTCACTGTGAGACTAGGCTTATGCTCAGTTTCTTCTCACAGATCGTACCTTTTTTGTGGGGTGCTTCTGAGAAGCCATAACCAGGGATAGATGGACAAATGACTTCAAAAACGTGTTCATCACTGAGGCCGTGGCTGGCAGGATCCGTCAGGAGAGGGATGATTTTGTAAAACTCATAGAATGAGCCAGGCCAGCCATGAACCATTAACAGTGGCTTTGCAGACTGGCCTTCAGGCAGACGAGGAGGCTTCACATGAACGAAATGGATATCAATGCCTGTATAAAGAAAGTAAGTCATTAACATGCCCAAATTTCCCATGACACTGAAACTCAGCATGGAACAGAGCATGGATAAATCTTCTCTGAAGTACTTTTTTTGGTGAGTATGCAAACACTGTGCTTCTCTGGATTCATTTAGCCAAGGACCTCAAAGTACTTTATAATGAGGAATTAAGCACCATAGCAGCCAAATGAGGTCGGCATCTTTCTGTTTTAAAATGAATTGGCAAATTAAGGCATAGAAGTGAAGCAATTTCCTAACTGTAACACAGTGACTCATGCAGCTTAAAGGCAGAGGAGGTGATAACATCATTTAGTCCAAGCACCCTTAAATTTTACCCGAATGTTCCTCTATGGCACCAGACAGGCTTCAGCCCACCACAGATTTTACTTCTTGCATACGGTTGCAACTTGGAGGCATCAAGAGACAGAGAATCCGTCATAACCAGCAGCTCTTTGTTTGGGGCCTTAATCACTTCCCTTGTTTTGCGCGCGCCTAACTTCCCATTTAAACGTGTCTGGATTCTGTCTCCAGCCATTGATCTGAGCTTTACAGCAAAAGGAATGTAAAAAGCCTTCAGCAAGTATTCTCTGCCTGTGGAGGCCTCCTGTAATCAAGTCACACAACTGTTTGATAAACCAACCATGCTGAATCAAGGGTCTGAAACAATGCCATGCTGAAAGAGAGCTGAAGTGTTCAATTCTGTAGTTCTTTTCCACCTTTTGGCCAAAGCTTTCAGTATCTCTTTGTATAAACCAAAACAGGAAACTGTGTTCTAGTTCCAGTCTCCTCATTGTTAAGTAAAAAGGTAAAAACTGCAGACCCATTTCCTTTTGATCATCACAATACAAGCAGTAGGTCTCGCACAGCTTGAACTAGTTGCTTGAGGTGAACTGCTCTTCCTCAGACCCATTCAAGGCTTTGCTTTCCAGGAAAAGTAATTTGCTCTTAGTAGAGCCTGAATGCCTCAGTTCTTGATGTATTTAAGCACATTTTGCTCTCCTGAGCTCCAGCTCACCAGCAATCCCACCCTTTCACTGACAGATTTCCCCATCTTTGTCAACTCTGTGGATTTCTGTATTCTCTGAAGAACTTTCAAGTGATGACAGAAGCTGGGAATCTGCTATGCAGCATGTTTGATCTTGCCTTTTCATGTCTCATCTCTGTAATCATTCCTAGTGTTGAAATTTCTCTTCCTATTGCTATACATAGAGCACTGTCTTTTGCTTCTTTTCCCTTTCTTGTCTCACATGATGGTTTTTCCACTTTAAATAAAATCTTTACGTTCTAACCCCTACGTAACAACCATTTATTGTTCAAAATCAATTTTAAATGTTATGAAATAACATATGATTATGGGTGCAACTGAAAACATAATAGCATAATCTTAAGCTTAAATTTTGCCATCATGTGAGACAGTTGCCTGCTGGGCTCTAAATTGACACCTGTACCCCCAAATGACCCAAGCACAACCTTCATTCAAGCATGTGAAACATCCAGTTTGACCAAGCTCCAGCACAAGCAGCCCTTGTGCTGAACAGCCTCTTTCAAAAGGTATCTGTGCTTTGGATGAGAAGCCGCACCATGCGCTCACACCTGGCAGCAATCAAGCAAGGGAAAGGCACATCCTGCCTTCCTGGGCACAGGAATGCTTGAAATGGTGCAGCAGAGCACATTTGCCTTGCAAGCAGGGCCAACCTGACCAGGCAGCATGCCCAGCTGAGGAGGGCTGCCAGGCTGATGGCATCACCTTGACAGCAGCAGCTGGGGAATTACATGGAGCAAGAGGAGACATCTGTGGGGATCTTTGCATGACTGCATGCAAGCCAGGGAACATGTGTACATCTTAAGATCCTGGTTCTGTTTCCAAATGCCTGTGCTTGGCTCCTGTTAACACCAGCTGACAACCCATCCATGCACGAGGGAATTCCATTTGTCATTCCATGGCCTAAAGGCTTGTGATGAAGGAGTTTCTTGCTGCTTCAGCAACAATGCCAATAATCTATGCTACAGCAGCCAGGAAGGGAAGGCCCACACCACAATCACAGCACTCTTGCCACCAAGGTCCCTTTCAGACAAGTTTACATGTTACTGTTTATTTTTTAAGGGGAAAAGCCACGCACCTTGAATCTTAGTTTTGAATTGTGGGTACTTGTTGAGGACTTCAACTTGTTTCTTCCAGTTGAACTGGTTTTTCCAGTAGGACACAACCTTCTTGAGGTATACAGAGTTAGTCCCATAATGGAAGCAACTGTCCTCCAGTGGCTCAGTGAATCGAGCCTGGTCAAGTCTCCTGTACAAGTCCTGCAGGGAAAAAGAAAGAAGAGACAGTACAAGCACTTGTGTGTGCCATCTCAGGCTCTAGCTCTACTGTGCATGGTTTCTAGTTATTTCCAAGTGAAATGAGAACAATGAAAATAACATCTCTAATGACACCTGTGCATTTTGCTGATGCTCCATCAGCTGTTCCAGTTCTTTTTCTCCTCCAGATGGCCTCCTTCCTCTTCCATTTACAGGTGTTTTTAACACTGTCACCACAGAGGACAATACACTCATCTGACAGTACAGTGGTTTCACAGTGTAAGTCTTTATGCCTTTCCACAGTGTGCTGTTCCCCAGGTTACTTGCGAGCCCAACCTCACAATCAGTGCATGGATCTGGCCCAAACCTTTTGTCTTCCTTCCCAAACCAAGGGGCTGGATGTCTTCACTGGGCAACACTGAGGGATTTTTGCATGGCCACAAAGTTGGTGAAACTAGACTGGAATTAAAGTTTCCCAATCTAGAATGACTAGGAAAATCACCTTCCTACTGCACTTCAAGGTTACAAGGGATACTGATGGTACTGCACAACAGTCCAAAATCACTTGGCAGGGAAGAACAGCCAAGAGCCCCTTCCCACTGCATACACAGCCACAGAATTGAGGGTGGAAGGCAAGTCTGGAAACCTAATCCTACTCAAGCCTCTGTGGGGTTTAAACCTGAACAGCATTTTCTAATATAGCAATAGAGATAGCTGTGACTCTGACTTAGGTGTATGCACTGGCTCATGACTCACAGTGAACAGGCAATATCAGCCTAGGCAAGCTGTTAGTACAGAAGCTCCCTGTTTGGGCATTTAACATGTGTACAGAAAGCACGGCTTTTAAAATGAAGTTTTTACCATGTCTTTACATATGTGCTTTCTGTCCATGCGCAACACCTCTTAAAAATGTGTTAGTAACATACACTGGCATAACTGCAACTCCGGGTTTAGGTAAGAATACATTTAGGAAGAGAGTTTTCTACCAATGGACTATGTTGCAATAGCTGCCATAATACAGAACTGCATGTTTCAAAACCATCTCTAAGTTAGAAATTATCTAGCTTTGCATCTGCAGTATAAGGAGGAAGTATATTGGAGATTAATGCCCATTGATACTACTAAGAAGGGCAAACACAGGTTTTGTCTCAGGCCTTACTCAGAGAATAGGAATCCATTATAAATGAATAATATGGGCAATCCAATGAGTCCTGTTTGAACCACGACTCCACACAGACCTATGAAATTCTGCAATCCCCGACTTAAACACACAGAATCAAAATGTTGCTATCTAACACATTCTGCAATGTATGTGTTTACTGTAATTACCACTGTGGTACTGCTGTTGATCAAAGTAGATCATTAATTACAGAAGCAGCAGCATCCAACACAGCTGCACACATAAAGCAGGGAAGAAAATGAAATGTTTGTAATTGCTTTTTGAAGGAAAAAAGAAGAGATATTGTTCATATTTTGATCTACACACTCAAACTGAGGGAGGTGCACAAACGGGAACACAGAGCTGAGTAATCTGTAATACGAGTTTTATGTTTATTGGGCTTTACAGAGTAGGTTTATTTACTGGCAATCTTGAAACAGCCAACTGAGAGTAAAACTGCATAGCAGTATGTGAAATCTGTCTGTCCATACCTATCTCAGGAAGTCCTGACAAATCCCTTCCCCCAAGTTCCCCACATCATTGCTCATTCTCATAAATGTAACTATTGGTTCAACTTAAAAATTACTTCCAAACAAGTTCTGCATTTACTTTGCCATTTCTTACATCTCCCCAGTATAAAGATTTGCTTACACTCAGCTCTTCTTCCGTAGTTTCCACCTTAAATGGTCGAATAGTTGTATCTTCTTCAGCATCAGGCTTTTGTCCCTTGCCCCACCATCCCTCTTTGAAGGGCAGTGTTTCTTCTTTTTTCTTGTAAAACAAGAAGTAGATGATGACTGAACCCAGAAGCAGGAACACTTCGAGCAGCATAATGCCTGCAAGAGAAGAACAAAACTCTGGTAAGCCCCATCAGACAGTTCAGACATGTGATGTACTCTGTAAAGACTACAAACATTTACTCACTTTTTAAGATAGGATTTGATCTACATGATGTTCTGTCACTCACAGGACATCAACGCTTACGTACAGTTTCAAAACTAGGATGTTTTAACCTATGCAACTCAAATGGGGAGAAATTAAGTGGTTTACATGAAAGAAATTTAGTCAAAACATGAAGCAAGTAAAGATATCACATGGCTTGGTATTTAAATAATCCTCTGGACACGACTGCTGCTAAACTTCAACAGTAAAGGATGTGACTGGATATTATTCAGGTTTAATGCTTTCTCTTCCTCCGAAGCTCTAGATTTCCCACAAGTTCCAAAGCAGAGCATCTCGTCAATAAGGCTCACATACCTATTCTTACAGAGCTGGAAGGAAAAACCTCCAAGACGTCGAGAGAATGAAAAGTGAAGATTGCAACAGCAGCCACCTTTTACCTCCCGAACAGCCTGAGGGAGTGGGACAGGGATATATTTGCATAACTCTTGAACAGTAGTGCAAAGGGTAGAAGGACCTTCCCTTTTCTTTCTCCCTCTGCAGTTTTAAAGAGAAACCAGAAGACCACATGCATACTCTCCTGGCTCTAAAGCACCCTTCCCCAGGTGGTAAATTCCTGTCACAGTGCAGAGCAACCTGACTTGCCAGCACATCTGCATAACCTGCAGGGCTGCTGTGCTTCAGTCAGACAGAACACAAACAAACTAAATCCCTTTTGAATATATTTGAGCTGTTTCATGCTGCAAGCAGAAAAAAACATATAATAATGTTTTTTTTCTTTAATAATTGATGTTTTGCACCATGCCTATAGAAATGTTTGTAAGGTGGCTTGGGGAGCAGCACTGTCATCATTTTAATGCATCATTTTAAAGAATTTCATGTTTTAAACATTTATTTGCTGGGGAATTGGTAAGATACAAAGTATTTCAAAACTTCTGTAGGGCCCAAGCATTGTTTATGACACAGAATAGTCTTCATTCTCTCCAGAGCTGGAAGGTTTTAGTTGGGTTTGTGCTCTGTGATGCTCTGAAATTGCTCAGTCAACAGACTGCACCAAATTTATTCCTAGATCAAAACTGGAATTGTAACACAAGTTAATGGCAGTTCACGTGATCGTAACAGGATTAAAACTGACCTGTCTTGTAAGTGCCTTTATGTGACAAGACACATTTTAGTCAGCCTCTTGAGTTTCATCTTCTAATGGCTCACAATAAAATGGTCAAAATGAGCACCCAATAAAACACTTGTCCAGTCAGGTACTTTGCAGATGGAGATCAAGCTACAAAAATCTGTTGCTTACATGTGCAAGTGCTACAGCCTTGAAAAGTGCTCTTCAGAGACTGGAGAAATGGGAATGATAGGCACTGGAAGAACTTCATCTATTCATTAGTTTCACTGGACCTTGCATAGTTCCTGTTTGAGGAGGTGCTAGTTCTTCCCCACGATGTTCTCTGGAGCACAAGACAACGATCTTTTCCCACCTCTACCATGCTCAGGCCATGAATTACCTCAGAATTAAAAAGTTTATCCCATCTCAGCTTGCCTCAACACATAAACCAATGCAGTCTAGGAGCCTCCAGAGCACAGTTAAACTTTACTGCAAAGCAGAACTGGAGGGGCTTTTAGAAACCTGAGAGCACTTTGCATAGAAATAATACCTACCACAGTATTTAGCAGCATTTCTATTACTGAGTCTGCACAGAGAAGAACAGCAACTTCCCTGAAATCACAGCACAACTCAGGCCATGTCTAGATGAGGCTCATCACCATAACCATGTAAGCACCACATAAACATCACACTCTTGGCCAACTTCAGTATGTTTGCAAAGCCCCACAACATGGGGCTTTCCATGCCAGGATTAAAGAGAGCTGCTGTCAGTGCAAGTGTTGCTGTCCAGGCTGGATGGTTGGGGTACTTAGAAGAACAGAGGACTTTTTCTCCTTGCCTGTGCTGTATCAGCACCTCTGCCAACATGGCAACAGAGGCACAGCACCTAACAGAACTGCTTTACCCAGGAACAGAATCTCAGCCCACTCTCTAGCAAGATATTTGTATGGCCTAAGTGACTGGAGTACCCAGAGCTCCAAAATATTTCTGCTTCTCCCAAAGAGACACAGGAAATCAGGATTTCTGCAGCAGAAGGGATTGTGTGTAAATGTGTGTATTCTGCATTCACCCTGGGCTGTGTGTACAAAGAACCTGCAATGTAAAAAGATCCCTATTTTTCCAATTAATTCCAAACACTTCAGGAGGAGCTTGTTGACAATCCAGCAACAAGCACCAAAAACTCAGCTTCAGGTCTCACAACAGTTCTGTCTCCTCCTGCAGAGAATTGGGCTGGTGATAAATCGATTTGCATGTCATTCTGACTTGGAAGAAGCCATCTTTGATACTGCTTGGATTCTTCTTTGCTAACAGATCCCAAGTTGTTCTCTATATTCAGTCTCTCTCAGGTCCCTTGAAAGTGCTTATAAAATCCCCCAGTTACAATGAACACAGGGGCCTAGAGCTCCAACTACACTAAATTTTTTCCTGAGCACACAGAAGAGAAAGGACTAAGCGCATCAGCAGTATTTTAACTTACATCAGTTCAGAGCACACTCAAAGGGACTGTTTTGCTAGCGATGAGTTACTGGAACCCAGCATGCTCCTACCAACCACTCCAGCCTGTGCCGAGGAGAGCACTTAGAGCAAATGCACTCACTGATTTCCCCAGTTTGCTATTCAAGCCAGTTCGCAAACTCCTGTGTGTTATTTGAACAGCATTAAAGCAGCCTCAGTCGTGATGCATCTGCACCAGAATTTCCTCTGCTAATCACTACTGAGATCTGCTGTCAAATGGAAGTTATTAGCCCCATACACTCCATAATACAACACTACAGCACCACAAACGTGGAAGGAGAAACAAGTACAATAAAACTCTTCTATACTAGCAGTTTTCAGGTATGTACAACAACAAAGTGCTGGTGTTTCTATTCTCTGAAATTTCCTGATGCAGCCGTGCTGGCATGTTGCCTTTATAAATTACTACTTCAAAGGGAGTTTGTGTTTTGCTTTGGCTTTTTCCTCTCTTTATGTGACCGAAGGCAAGGCCTTAGAAGGAAATATTTCCATTTATTCCATGGTCAAGTACTTAGGCTCCAAGACTTTGCTGTACCCCGGGGTGGATATTGTTTGTAGACAGCACTTAAAACACCTGAGACTGTACTTTTATCCTAAAGAGCGCAAGGAAGAATGTTTTTGTTTGGCTACTTTAAAAACATGTTTTGAAAGAAAAATAGTGAATGTGATGGTTCCCATAAACCAGCCAAAACTTAGCTCCTCTTGAAGGTCAAATGTATTTTAAGAAATATGTTGTTTTCAAGAAAACCCCCAAACTCTCTTAAAGTATCTTACTGTTCCTATATGGAAACCATCTTTTCAACAATCTTTTGCATTCTAATTTGCATTGTTCATGCATTAACAACAGTGATAGTCCCACAGGATCAGAGCAATCATTATTTACGTCTCAGCTACATCCTGCCTCATCCCTTGCCTTCACCAGTATCCAGTAACAGATGCCCCAGAGAACAGTGCTTAATGGTAAAATCCCCATCTTGTTCTACTAGTAACCACCGACCTCTGCCTTGCAGCACTAGAATCCATCTGAAACTTGTTATTAGAGAAATAAGCAACTGGAAAGACCTTTGGCCTCATGTCTGGAAATCTGTTTTGCCCCAACCACTATGCATCCCAGCTTGAATGATGCACAATACCCACATCTCCAAGTGGTGCTATTAAACCTTATCAGTGCAAAACAGTTAGTGCCTGAGTGAAGTAACAGAGTTGTGTTGCTTTCAGACATATGCCAGAGATGATCATGACTGACTTAGTAACATTTTCTCTCCAAAGCTGGTTTACTACCAGGCTGCAAGAAGCTCAGAGCACTTCGTACACTCTGATGCTGTCAGATACAAGTTTTATTGATTAACAGTTATGCTGCAGGAGAAATAACAGCTCAATTTAGATGTGGCGCTTCCATTTATTTTTGTGGTGTTAGATAAACTCACCCATCAGGCTGTACTGAAAAGGATGCAGCAGTGTCTTTGTTTACAGATCTGAAGAGCAGCAGTTGCAGGTTACTCCTCCCAGCTGAGCAGAAGGAAAAACAACGTACTGAAGGCCTTGAATACTCGTGGCACCTCTAACAGCCATGAGTTTAGCACTGACAGCCTAAAAAGGACAGTCCCAGAAGCTTCACCCTCAGTGTCCATCCTACCAGCTCCAAGCACCTACCACCTTTTTGTCCTTATGTAGCACGAGAAACAGACAGAAAACCATAAAGTCAAGACATCTGTATAAGAAAAGCTTACTGTTTATGTAGTTTATGGAGCATTATGACAAGCTTCAAAATAGGTTAGCAACACAGAAATTGCTTTGCATACAACTGATAACATCTCCCAGGTGAGCATAAGAGGATACATTAACAATGTAGGAAAAGAGGAGAGGTAGGCATGGGATGAAATAAAGCATCCTACGCAGAGAAGCAATTCAAAGACAGGAAATAAAAATCCAACAGAGTTTCTGGCTTGTCTCGATAAGAAATTTAGCATTTACATTTTTTATTGCCATAGGGAGGTAGCACACAATGCTATCTCCAAAACAGCAGGAAAAGATGATATCATTCTGTTCCACAATCTTTTTCTATACTGTTCACAATCAGAAATTAGTACAGCAGGAACCTAGTTGGAAGAATACAAACAAGAAAAGAGGTCAAAGGAGAAACCACACTCTCTGTCCCAGGGGGATGGCAAGACCTCTCCCAGGAGAAGGGCACTGCACCTCAGACAGGGTTGGATACGCTTCCATCACCACTGAGGAACACCCCACCCCTGCAGCAGTGAGGCAGTGCTCATTTGCAGCCCTTCATCTGCTTTGCCCTTGGACGTCAGGAACAACTAACAGAGAGGGACAACAGTAACAACTAACATAGAGCCAATTTAAGGCTCTGGGGGTACCTGTATGCATCACCCAAAACTTGTGCTTATGGAAGTTAGTCCCCAAGGCACTTCATTCCAGGGGAGTAGCTGAGCACCTTTACAACTTATCCCACCTCTTTTCCCTATGATACTATGACAGTCAAGGGTTACTATCTCTTCAGTACTACACTGAAATCTGATGGGCACTCAGACCCAAGCCTAGCTAAGTATAAGAGAAAAGGAGCATGGGACTAAGTTCATTGTTATCCACTTTGCCTCACCCTGAGATGGCATTTATTTATGCAACTACCGGCTGGTCAAAGCTCATATCACAATCATCTTTTAAAATACTGCATGCCACATTTTTAAGAGGAAGATACTCTATTTACAAGAACACATATTTAAGCAACATTACTTGGTCTTTCAAATCCATGCCCAACATATTCTTATGTACTGCTTAAAACCATGTCTTGTTTATCTCAATTTTCCTCATTGTGCTTCTACTCTGCTTGAACAAACCCACTTCCTTCAGAAAGTTTACAAAAAGCCTTTGGGCTCCATTAACACAAACTGGCAGAATCCAACCCAGGATCTGTGTGATGCCCATTACTGTGGCCTAATGACTACGTGCACAACGCAGGGGAAAGGAGATCTACTCTCTCCCTGCAATAATTTCTGTTTAAGACTCTGCAGACAGAAAAGCTGCTACAGGATTCTTAAATCTGCACTGTTCAGTCCCAGTAACTAAGTGCAAAAGAACTCTTTAAACTGTCATAATTATGCATTTGATAGCTACAACATTAAGGTTAAATCATACAAAAAAATTTATCCTATTCAGCCTTTACCCCATTTAATGACCCTCAAATTCCAACAACAGAGGGGTTTTTTAATGGATGCAGGGAAATGACAGAAGCCTTGGCATCAACTTGGGGCTGAACACAGCTGAAAGCTGGGTCTCCTCATCAGAGCTGTCAAAGCACATGTTACTATTAAAGAGATGGATATCATGCCAGTAATAGTTTTTAAGACAGTTCTTAGCCACTCTCCAGCCAAGTCAGTGACAGAGTACAATCAAATAGACCCCAAAGAACATCTTGAGCTTTACTTCAACATTTAATTCCTGGTGTCCAAAAAGAAGTCATGAATAGCACATTGTTTTGCTCTGCCTTCTACCAGAGTTTCCAGGTTAACCTCCTCACATCCTATGCCAGTATCTGCATTTTACAGATGGGCTGGAAAAGCATGCAGATGAACCAAATTAATTGGATACTACAGATAAGGAAATGAGATCAAGGCAATTGTTCCTCAGGCTTTAAGGGAAATTCAGGTTCTATTTTTAGCTTCACCAAATCCTCCAGTTCCAAAAAAGTAAAAGCTTGCCTTCCCCCTCTGCCATAGCATTAGTGCCAATGTTTTCCCTGGTGTGATCTCCAGGTAAGACTCAGATTCATCTCATACTTCTTGGTGGTACAGCACAACATGTGTCCTCCCGTTTACCGTGGGATTTTCCATTAGTCTAATTCTCTTAAGTTTCTTCCATGATATCAGAGAGGGAAAGATCTTCAAAAGCTTTACAAGCTTTTTGTATTATAGCACTGTTAGAAAACTGTGTTACTAAACCCTTTAATTATTAACACATGCAGAACTGACGTGTACATGGTGCCTTAGAAGGGAAGAGTGCGAACAGTTTGAAATCTTGCACTCCAAAGTACGTAGGAACAAAGTACATGAAAACCTTCCAGTTAAAAGAAGGTGTGGAGATGGAAATGATGAATATAAGGACTGCCAGAGGAAATTTTTGGCAAGCTGCAAGAGAGTAAGATGAGGTGCACCTTGTAAATTAGGATCGTGACTCCAGACGGTAAGGGCAGCACAAATGAAAACATGTATGAGAGTGTAAAATGAAAGAAACCCCACTTTTATTATAAGTTGTGACTATGGAAACAGAGATAGAAACTTGTTATCTCTCTATGAAGACTTCGTTCTCAAAAAGAAAAGGAACTTTGAATGATGAGAGAGGAGGGGAACAGATGGTAGTCATCATTTTCTATCAGATAACTGCAACACCAAAAGGATGTGCCAGAGTAAACACATAACAAGAACAATTCTTGCTACTTCATCTCTCTCTTAATAATAACTAAATATTTAAGTCCCCTTTGGATTTAAGGGCTTCATCTGCAGAAGTGTGCTACCTGTACCCACCAGATGAGAGCAATTAACACTTCTCATAAAGCAGGCAAGAGGACCAGGTCCTTCAACAGAGCTTTACTTTTGATTCATAATAGTACAGCCATTTAACCTGAAAAACTCCTATTAGACAGCAAAGCACACCCAGGGTGCAGATGTGGTGGGCAGCCAGGGCATGCAGAACTGGTAGAGAAATGGTTCTGTGTCTTTGTTGTGGAGTTCAAAAGAAGGAAAAACAAGTTCACAATCGACTGCTGGGTGAAATAAATACAAGAACTGCTTGAGGTAGAGAAAGAACGCAAATAAAAGCTTGCTGAGCCTTTACTTGTCTTGTGGGTTACACCTCATAATCCCCAGCAGAGATGTTTCCAAGAGAAGTTGGAGGAATGTTGGAGAACAGCTCACTCTCCAGAGAAGAAACCTAGAAAAAAGCTCTGTTCTTCACTCCATAAACACGATCACAGATCATTTCCTCATTCTGGCCAATGCACTAGAAGACAAGCAGCATACACTTGGCAAAACAAGCAACTCATGAAGCGTGGCTACTGTGAGTCCCACAACAATATTCCCAGCCCTGCCAATCAGAAAGTACTTAATCAATAAAAATATGCTTAAACAAAATATCAAAGCTGATAATGCAGCTAAAAACAAAACAACAAAAAAACCCCTGTAAGACTCAGGGTATATTAAATTCCTCGTATTAACCATCCTGCTAAGTCCAGCATGACCAAGATACTAAAGCAAATGCCACAGCAGAAGTACATTTTTGTGCTTTATCAGTTATGTAAATACCCATTTACACACACAAACGATGCTTTCAATTAAAAATAATGTGGTAGTCCAGAGGAAGAATCCAAGACTTTTTCAGTAGCAGTATTCTGAAGGGGAAAAAGTATTTTGAACATTAATTATAAGCAAACCAAAGCTCTTCAGACAGAAGCAAAAGGCTCTACTTTCCAAGTGACTTTTCTTTAGGGACTTGCACAGTAATTAGAGATCCATTTGCCATGTTTGGAATTCACACATTAAAGAAGACTGCCCTGGTCCTGGAACTGTGTGTTGTATGAAAAAATACCCCCTTTTTCAGGCTCAACCAAGCTGTGCACACTCTGCCCCAAAGGTAAGGCTTTACCTCTGCTCCTCTGGCCACAAAATTTGAATACTCCAGCTGTACTCCAAGAAACGTGCATAGGAATAGGTAAGATAATCAATTCATTTTGCCTAGGGCTGTAAGCTATACTTCACCTACCACCCCTGTCCCTGCTTTGCTGCTTCTCTCCTGACAAATTACTTGACAGACTGCTACTGAAGACGCAAGAATTTCTGGGAGTGTCAGCATTCTGGAATTATTACCCCAAACCGTTTTATTTACCTGTTATAATTACTTAGCACGAATTGGCCATGTATATTCCACTAAGAAGCCTGAACTTGTTTCAGTGCTTACCATACTAGAACATTGCAGTTCTATGGCTAAAAATACTAGGTAGGACTGAAAGCTTTGCTGAAACCCTAGATAAACAATTGGGCTGAAAACATGGTATTACCCTCTGGAATGACCAAATACAAGAGGTACAGCAGATCAACAAGGGAGGAAAAAAGGCTTTTTGAATCACCCAGTAATCCAAAAATCTATTTTGGGCAATTTACACAGACAAACTGCATGTGGATTCTGGCTGCACTAGTAATAGAGCACTGGCTGTGCTCTATTTTGAATTATTTACTTCAACACCATGATTGCCCCTATGAAAAAAAGAAAGAGCAGAATTCAGAAGAAATAACAAGAATTTAAAGAAATCACAAGTTTTTATATAGGAGTTCAGACCAGGAAAGATGCAGAACAAAGAGTCAGGAACTTGACACTGTGCCAGGACCTTCCCCATAAAGGTTTCGGCTCTGACAAAGATCTAATCCTCATTCTTGGACAAATTCAACTGTGGATTGATTTTGCAAGCTGCCTAATTGCTTTTGGTGCCTATCTTCCATTGATTTTCAGTAAACATTAGCAATCTGTGCACTCAAGTCTCAGTTTCTGCTTACTTCAGACAGGAGTAATATCCATTTCAGAGTAGAAGCATGGCATCTCAAAAGAATAGTGCCAATCAAACCTGCATTTGTGGCTGTGTAAGTACATTTGAGGCACTGGCTTCCAAGACTGATCCCATCTCGCAGGTTCACCTACAACAACTAGGCAAGTTCTCTTAGTTTAGATAAAGCTTTGCTATGGAAACAAGGGATGAGAAAGCAGTCTAATTCAACAGAATTGGAGAATTAAGCAATGTACTTGATTATGATATGTTTTAACTGCAGGGCAAAGTCAAAATCCCATCTGAATTCCGACAAACTGAGCCAAACTTGAGGAGCAAGTGCGTCATTTGCTTGGTCTTTGCAGATTGCTCAGTTACACAACAAAATACGGTCATTAAACTTAAAAGGTTTTCTTCTCATCCCCAAAATGCTTGTTCAGCAAAGGGAACTATGTACATGAGACTCACTCAAACGGGTTTCAGGTTTGGCAAACGACCCATGAACATAAAGTTCCATTTCATATCGCCATTTAGAGATGAATAACCAAACCAAAACCAGTCTATTATATCACAACAGTTAAAACCACTTACTCCTAACTAAACCAGAAAACCTGGCCAGATTCCCAGTGAACGCTACATAAAAGTACTCTTAGCACTGAGGCCAGCTTATCAAGAACTTGACTTTGGACAAACAACCCTGGCTCCAGCAAGGAATGTCTCATCCACTCTTCCCCCAAAACAGATTAAGGACTTTCTGTTCCTAAAATCAACCGAAATACCCCCACCCAGCCCACAGCTATTATTCAGAGTTTAATAACACCCACTGTTAATAACATTTTGATGCTACCAGCTGGCAGAGGGTCACGCACTCTTTGAAACAATGGTATTTAAGGCCTGCAGGCACAGAACCCGCTTTCGGGGGTTCCCGCTCCCTCTCCATATTGACTCTCTGCAGGCTTACGGCGGGAGCCGCTGCGCACACAACCACCTGTGTAAGTACTGCATTTACAGGACGGGAATCTGGGGCCGGAGCACTCGCTTCGCTCCTTCCCTCAGCGCTGTCCCGCCGAGGCACCGCTTCACCGCGGGCGGGAATTCAAGCACTCCGCGGGCCCCGTTACCTCAACCGCGGCCGCGCCACCGCACGAGCGGGGCGAAGGCTGAAACGCGGGATCACCGCTGCGGTTGTGCTGCCAGGCGGCTACGGAGCGACTCGGAGTGGCTGAAGTAAGGCACGACCCGACCGCGGGGCGCGGTTTCGCGACTCTCCCCTCAGGCGACGGGGCGAGCCCGCGGGCTTCCCCTCACACCGCCCCCGGCAGCCACCCGCCGTTACCTGCCGCGGCCGGAACCGGAGCCGCGCCCGCCTCGCTGCGCTCCCTGCCGGGGCCGCCCACCGGGAGAGAGGCACGGGACCGGCCGGGCCCCTCTGACCGCAGCCCGCTGGGAGATGTAGTTCGTGTCTTGGAGGCGGAGAGCGCCAGATTGCAGCCCGGGCCGCAGCTGAGGCCCTCCCCGGCCACTTCAGCTGGGGGCGGACAAGGCGCGGCCGCAAAGGCTTTATCCGCTCGATGCCGGCCCCAGACAGGGGGTTTGGAGCGCTCTGACCGCCTTCAGCAGCGGCCGAACACCGGTGAGTGGGGAGCGATGGGGCTCACCAGGGCTGCGAAGCACAGCTGGTCGCAGAGCGCTACAGGCTGCAGCCCGGTAAACACTTAAATCACCTTTGGAATGCCAGAATCCGCGCACAGCCAGGCAGCAGCTATGTGTGAGCTTCCCAAGTGGCTCCTCAGCCGATCTCACCAGCACTCACAGCCCTGTAATAGGGTTGAGTTAGGAGAAGCACATGCAGGTTGCTTACAGCTCCCAAGCTACTATCCGGTGCGGCACAGCTATGTGCCTAGCAGAACCCTGAGAACCCATGTACCAAGGTGCTTTTCCCTGGATTCTCCAAAGCTTGTCTTCCAAACTTGGTGAGAGAGATCAGAGCAAGCCCCAGAAGGTCCAGCGGTAGCAACTAATCCTATCTGTAAGTACCTAATCAGCATCTTAATTTCTTCATCAGCTCTTTGAGGTTTTTCCACTCAATCCCAGTTTTCACCAGTCACTTCCCTCACAAGTTCCAATTTTACCTTTTAATCACCTCTGCACTGCATCAATTCTCTGTTTGGATTGTTGAAGAAAAGTCTCAACAAACAAAAACCTTGTGATCACAGGTAACAGTTCCTTTCACATCCCTCAACCTCTTCCACTCAATCATCCCAGTCAGCTAAGGCAGCCCTTTGCACAAAGGGTACATGGTGCAATTCTCATGCTATGAGCAGCAATTAGTAGCTAAATGTAATGTTTTTAATGTTTTAAAGCGACAAGTGCCCAAATCAGTCTGTAAGTACAGCTTTGTTGTTTTCTTCTTCCACCCCAAACACGCTAGCTGGGAGTTTTACCCCTACTTAGGCCCTTGTCTTCACCAGCAGCTCCACACTGCTTTAGACAACAAAAGTGTTAGCAGCAACTCATCTTGCTTCTGTAGGACCACAGGGATTTCACACACATACAGATAAGACTGTGTTTCATTGTAAAACATAGCTTTTATAGGATGATAGAAATGCAACTGCATTATGTTCCACTGTTGTAACACTTTATTACAGCTACTGTACAGATTCTGTATTTGACTATTTTAGTTAATGAAAAATCACAAAGAGGGGATAGAAAAAATGTGATAATAATGCCAGCTCCGAACTCTAGTCAGCCAGTAACTCCAGCCTCTCCAGCTTGTTGAAGAAGTAGTTTCATACTTCATCCAGGTTGTCCCATGTTCTTAAAACAGGTGTCTTCAGTCATCCAGGCTCTCCTTCCAGTTCTTTCTTTTGTGAAGCAGACAGGATAGTTCAAAGTTCCTCCTGTGGAGATACCACTCCTATGTATATGTCTTCCTGTGGGTGTTAACCCTTGTAAATAGCCAATTGTTAAGTACTAGTTTTTCAGCTGTGCTTTAATGGTACTACCATAAGATGCTTCTGGTTCACAAGCAGAAGGATCTTCTCATTTGCTAAAGCCTAAGTACTTTCTTGATATCCAAACCCCCTATTTTCTTATACTATTGGATAGTCTTATACTATTGGATTATATTACTGGATAAGGAAGTGGTCATGCAGTCTATTATTAATGCTTCTGTGACACGTACACATGTATTCTTGGCAAGTGTGACAGTGGAGAATCTCCCTCTACCAAAACTCAGATTTGAGAACAAAATCCTCTATTAACACTCACAAGTAGAATGTGAAGATGCAACTGCATAAGTATCATCTTCCCCCAAGCAAACCAAAAATTCACCATTATGAACTCTATAGAGGAAGATAAGAGGAACATGTCTGAAAGACCTGAAGAATAAGTTTAAAACAAGTACAGAAGAAAGGACTGAAGAGCCAGAAAAGAAGGAAGCTTAACACAGAAGTCAGAACAGGGAAGGAAAACTGATCGTGAAATCAAAATAACCCATCTACACCCCCAGTGAAATCACACACAGTGTTTGTGTTTCAAGGTCAGCCACCTGGATGTATTCTGGACACACCTTCAGAATGTATTGGTTTGGATCTGCTGCACAGTGGTTACTATGGCGATCCATACACCTTCCTATGTGCTGATCCCTTCTTAAGTCAGCACTTCAAGGATGTTAAGAGTTACACCACAGTTTTGTAAATCCAGAATATAATCTTCAGTTTGTATTGTGTCTTCAATTCTGGTTACTCCATTTGAGAGGCTACCAGAGTGCTACAGGCCATTAGGGAGAGTATCCTCTACAGTCTTTAGTCCCACACTTTCTGTACCATTATAGAACAATACAGAAAAATTCAGACATACTGAATCTTTAGGTAACTATTTTATGGCATGTACATTACAAAGCATTTAACGGGACAGACAGGAGGTTTTTACAAGCAAGTCAGGGAAGTTACAAGATGCAAGGTATTTAGGCTGGGGTTCCATGGCAGCTTAAGCAAGTCTAACTGCTGGCTCTTTTGCTCCTATTGTTCTCCCTGCCCCTCTTAACCCCTCCATTTCATCCCCTCTAGTACCTATTTGACCTTCTGTGAAGCCACTTCAGCACAGAACCAGGCAGAATAACCGAACTGGCAGCTCTGATGCACTGCACATCAAAAGGGTTCAATGAGGCTTTGAGGCACGCTGGAATGAGGGTAACAGAAGCAACAGGGACCAGCAGCCAGCTGTTATATTGACCATGGAATCCCAGGCTTTGCACTTTCATTCGATGATCAATGATGCTGCAGTAGTTAAGAAGCCATTTTGCAAAGCAGCTGTTTGCTCTGTTAAAACATGGTTGGTTCTCTGCATGTTTAAATATAGGCATGTTATGTGGGTCTGCTGTGTGACCAACACAGAGGAAAAGCTTGCCTTTAGGCACAAACAAACAGTCTCTGGTGAATCTTGTTCATAGGGCAGTGCTGCCACAGCCAGTGTGTTTAATAATAAAACCCAGCTGTCAATCCCTCATTCAGAAGGCCACTTTCCTTCCTGCCCCCCGATTTAAAAGGTATCCTTTATGGCAGTTTACAGTAAGACACCTTCATATAGACACGTCTAAGGCATTAGTTCACCCTCTTGCCTGCTGACTCCAGGAAGGAGCAGATGCCTTTGGGAGGTAGCATCTTTAAGCCACACACAGTTTGCCAGAGCTCATTTGTCAGTGCCCTAAGGCAAGCCTTTCATCTTTTAGCCACATAATGATAGCAGAACTGTATTATAGATGGCTGTCTTTACATGCATGAGCAACCCAGTTAAAATATGTATTTCTGCTAGCCAATGCAAGAAGCAAATTCCCACTTGCCCACTATCAGCCAGTAAAGCCATTCAGTGGGTGTCCAGAAAACTCAGCCCCCTCTCCAAGAAGCCAGGCGCTAGAATCTCACTGTAAACACATGCCTGTAGTCAGGAAGATTCTGCTCAGTAGCAGCAGAACAATACAGACTAGTCCTTTTATTAACAGATACCATTTCTTCTAGACAACACATGAACCCAACATGCAAACCCAACTTCAAAGGAGATAAAAAAAGCCCAAAAAT
This sequence comes from Amazona ochrocephala, assembly GCA_039720435.1. Taxonomy (NCBI): domain Eukaryota; kingdom Metazoa; phylum Chordata; class Aves; order Psittaciformes; family Psittacidae; genus Amazona; species Amazona ochrocephala. The sequence goes on along the minus strand of CM077878.1, from coordinate 115,125,375 downwards.
CAATCTCTCCCAGACCTCTCGGTATGACTGGTGGTTTGAGTTTTAATAAAATGACTAAAAACTGCCATAAAAAAGGAGGCAGAAGAATGTGAGCACAAAATCAAAACTTGCTACAAAAACAAAGCAAAATATCCACAGAACTGGTCTTGATTTAAATAGAAAACACTTTCATAAACATCAACAGTAAGAGAAGCACCATACTCTAGTTTTATAATACTGACATTCACAACACCTAGGAGCTGCCTGTATGAGGAGTACTAACAGGCCAAGTACAATGCCATTAGACTGAGTATTTCCACCTAAGAGCACTCAGAAACAGCACTCATTACTTAAGATGCTTCTAGAATGGCAGAAAGTAATTGCGTTCCCATTACAGGACTCACCTATTAACTAGCTTTGGCACAGAAAATAAGCACGTACTTTCACCAGAAACAAAGATTATGTTCAACAATAGGGCCTGTACTTGCATGAAGGCACTTAACTGCTGTCGTGCTGTGACTATGGTTTTATTTGCTCGGTTTCCACAGGCTTCAGTGTTACATGGTCCAGCTTAAGTCCACATTCTCTTGGGAGCATTTAGGCTGTCAAAGCAGTTACAGGATCTACATAAGCTTGCTTAATCAGCAGGGCTTAGCAAGCTACCGTGTTTTGTATTTTGCTGAGTAATTAATCTGCCTCTAAATACCATGGCATCATTCTCATCTTAAAACTAACAATTCCATAAACTCAAAAGTCCACACCTGCCTTCAGTGCATCGCAACTCAGCCCAGCAGAAAGGTGGGTACGTTCATCTGGAAGCAGTCTTTTACTTATGGCAAATGTAGTAAAAGATGAAAGGCATGTCTCTGTCATCCCCAGCAACAAAGACAATTCAACTCTAGCTTGTATTTAAACTTTGAACTCTCAAAGCCTTTACAAAAGATAAAATCTTCATAAACAAACATTTGTGTTGAGTCACGCAGCATCTACCTTTAAAGTGGTGTCAGCTTTTCAGAATTGACACCCCATGTCTCGAGAAGTTGTCACTAATAACTTGAGCAAAAAGCTAGGATTAGTTCTTCGGTTTCCTTTAAAAACTTATCTAAGAAGAAGACTCCTTAGATACACTTGACCAAAACAGCTTTGTTCCATTCAGTTAATTTCCAAGTTACCTTAGCACAGAGCATATTGTACAAAGAATAATATTGTTTTCAGCTAAGCTTCTGCTCTCTAAAGTCACCCACTAACGCGCACAGACTCTTGAAGGAAACTGGACTTGTGCAGAAGCTGCAGTCTAGGTGAGAGCAAGTTATATGGCAAAAACACATCTGTTTACTGTATATTCATTTTTCTACTTTAGATCTCAAACTTCCCTTAAAAGGTAGTTACAGTATCATTTCTTCCCATAAAGCCAGAAGTGAAAAAAGCACTGGTGCACTGCAGGGATAATAGCTTCTTACCATCCTTACTAAAGATGAATGGAGAGGATTTGTTCTGCCTATAGTACGAGGGCTTCCAGGTAACATCTTTTAACAGCAACCTATGGTATCATCTAAGCCTACAAGAAATCTGGAGAGGGACTTTTACAAGGGCCTCTAGTGACAGAACAAGGGGGAATGACTTTAAGCTGAAAGAGGAGAGATTTAGATTAGGTGTTAGGAACAAATTAATTACGGTGAAGGTGCTGAGGCACTGGCACAGGTTGCCCAGAGAAGCTGTGGCTGCCCCATCCTGGCAGTGTTCAAGGCCAGGCTGGACAGGGCTTGGAACAACCTGGTCTAGTGGAAGGTGTCCCTGCCTAAAGGATGAGCTTTAAGGTCCCTTCCAACCCAAACCATTGGGTGATTCTGTAAGTCTTAACCACATCTGGCAGAAAGCAGGCTTTCTTCACATTACAGCAAAATATTTACTATTAGCCACTTCTATACTGCAGGAAGGAACTTACTGAGATAAAATATACTTATTTTGACAAGTTAAACCATTTTTAAACGCACCTGCTTGGCTTCAGTTCCACTTCCCATTGTGACAGACCTGTGTACCAAAGCATCCAATTTTACAGAATAAATCCGTCACTCTTAAAAGAGTCAGGTCAGGATATCAGTGGAAACAAAGGCCCCTTCCATAAGAATCTCTAAATCAAAGACCTGTCATCAAAATTCTCACTTCTACAGATAATTTAAGGATCTTAATGTAACCCAGAATACACTTTACAGAACAGACTACATACATAGAAGATCAGGGTTAAAACCCCTTAAGGAAAACAGAAGTGATACTAGTACACGGAAGATTTGAGACACAAAGCTTAAGCGCTGCGCACAAAGAAAGAATTGAATTAAAGGCACTCAGGGAATCCAGGAAGTGAGAACACCAGAAAACCAGAATAAATTCCATGGGTAAACTAATCCAATTTCTTTGTGCAATAACAAGAACAACATTCTTTATTAAACTGTTCTCACAAAACAATTACTGAAGATAACTAACATGCAGCAACAAAATTAGCTACAGCAAGCAAAAAGGTCCTTTTTAATCATTGCCCTTCTCAAAGATTACCTGTCTCTAGCAGCATGCGTAGCCCATCTGCTCCTGTTTGTGCCTGTGACTGGCACAGACTCCCACGTGGTGATCAGAAGCATTTGCTCACATGCTGGGCTGCCAAATTCAGTGCTTCACATGCAGAGCATCCAGCAACCCCTTTGGCACAGCAACCTCATCAAGCTGGGTTTTTCATCACATACCAATGGCCACATTTGAGTATTTGGCAACACGATGGACTTGAAGGTTTGTCAGGGAAGTGATCAGTGTACATATGCACTCTCAAGAGCATAAGAGCAAAAAAGCAGAGCTTTGAGCTCACGCACAGTACTGAAGTTGCTGAAAACTCCAGGACAGTCAAGAAGCACCACTCTTTTTCAAAAGAAGCTTCCAAAAGCTTCTTTCTTTTCAAGCAGATTTATTGGTATTCTTGACTGCACAGAACCACCCCAGTTTTTCTGTGAGTATATGGAGAACAAACTGAACAACGCATCTCCTACAAAAGTAGCATTAGTCTTTCCTTATGGTTTTACAGAAATAATGTCTGAATTCAGAAAACCAAAAGTCCATTTCCCTGCTTCTTTTGCTTGACGGCTGCTACTCTAATATATAGTATTGTCATCCCCATCTCCACTGGACAACAGTACCCCCCTTCTAAAACCTGCTTAAATATATATATAGATATATATAAATATATACACACACACTAAGTCTGTCTACAGTCTTCTCTTTCTCCCCTTTACTGTATCCTCCAAGCATAAGCAAGCATCATCATCACCAGAGAATGGTTTGGGTTGGAAGAGACCTTAAAGATCAGTCAAGCCTTTCTGTACTTCAGCTCACAGAAGACATCTACATGCTAAACCAATTTACAAAAGATGTCCAAAAACTACACTAGAACAGCTGCAGCCTTTTCACCTGCCAGTTTAACAGCTTAAATCTTTGCATGACTTTGTGTAGCAACCATTTATAGCACAGAACAGTGCTTTAGACGAAAGTGTTTCAACTACTTAACATATTATATTGCAAACATTAGGAAAATAATTTGGAGCATCAACAAAAACTTTCAGCATTACAGTATCTTCATTAACTACAAACAAAGTTTAACCTTCTCTCTGGATTTATTTGTATTTCAAAACCCAATACAAACCCAAAACCGTTATATACATATCAGTCACTCCTGTAGACTAGGATGTGAGTCTTCACTGGGAATTTAACTCTATTCCAACAATATGCATCGTCATATGTTCAGTTAAAAGGGTACTCTAATGTAATATTCAAGCCTGGGTTTTTTTCCAAGCCTTTGGCAAATGTGGGAACTCCACTGCTTCCAAGTAGCTCAATTATTTTTGTGTAAGTGACAGCAGGTAGCTATTTCAGTCGATTGCTTTATTACATAGAAATGCTGCTACAGACTTTTGTGGCTTGGTTTAACCCAAAACATTAGCCCTGGAAAAGTCTAGTTATGCCAATAAGCTAATGTCATTAAAATATTCATCTGGTTTTAAGTATGCAAGAACTAGTCAAAGTACGTATCCATTTCAGCTACTGGGATTTCCAGCAAAAAGCCTTCCATCACCTTCCCAGAGGTACCAGTGAAAAAGAAGTTTAAACCACAGAAGCATTGGTCTATTTTTGACAGTGGTATTTTAAGTGTTTATTAAGCTGGTTTTCAGCCATTGATTCAGTTGGCTGACATCCATCTGCCACATGTAATATTTGAAAATGCACAGTTTGCAAACTGCTAAAATAAGGAAGCTGGAGTGTTTGGCTGCATTTTTTCTATTAATACAATAGGCAAGAGCTTCCAGAAACTGTCTTGCTGATATACTTCAACACTGCCTGAAGCAAGGATGGGAAAAGGTCCCCTGGCTAGTCTAAAATAGTTCAAGTCTGGAAAAAAGCCACTACTCTTTAATATTTTCATAAGCAGAAAAGAAACTCACAGTTTCTCACCCATCTCTAGCAATGTTAAAGCAAAGTTTTACTTCCATTTTTAAAATACAGAAGTTTTATTTAACCAATATAAGAGTTCTACAAACTGCATCACAGATAATGCACAGCTTATGATCAAGATCAATACTAAAAGCTGAAGTCTTGCTAATGACAGTGCTAATACAAAATGGCAATTTTAAACACTGCAATGCAGAAAATATCTGTTCTCCTAAACCCCACTGATGTGTATCATTTATGTAGATATTTATTAGATCCAGTCATCATGCTACAGTACTAGTCAGGTTAATAAACCTTCCCACTGTGTAAATATACCAGCATAAGGTATGAACACAATGAAACCTGTATGAAATAGTTACTTTCCAGAAATAAGTTTGTGGCCCATCAAATTTAGATTAAAGTACTACAGATTTAAAATATTTGTCTTCTTAGCATACCTACTGTGTAAGACTAGATTCTTGTTCAATTCCCAAAAATAAATATAAGCTTTCACCTGAAAGCATTTATTTCCCTAGTTTTCCAAAGCAGAGCCTGGAGGGTGGGAGGGGAAATGCTTCAGACTTGCCATCAGTCCACTTAGTCCGTGAAAGCATCTCCTGTCCCAGTATTCATTCAAATCCAAGAGATATCTTCTTCCAGTGAAATATGACCGGAGCACTCATTGTATTTGCAGCAGTTCAGTCTGTTTCCATGGCAGCACTGCGGGATTCCTTCGCCACCATGAGTCGCATGAGCTGACTGTGGAATTTCTCAATCTTCTTTACATCTTGCGCCTGGTCTGTCCTATATAGCAAACACTGTAAGAGAAATTTGCTTCACATCAGGTTTCACTCAAACTGGTTTTATCCTGTTTATAGTTGCAAAATATTTGTACTTGAAAAACACAAACCAAGTACTTAAATGCTCATTTGTGGCATGTTATTACCAATCATCAACAGCAACAACATCTAGTCTACCCTGTTTTAAAACACGCATCTGTGTTGACACAAGTTTCTTTGAAAGGCTCGCTCACACCTTCCATTTTGAAAATAGGGAAGTTCATGATTTATCCTGGTTTCTTCTCTTCCAAAGAAGGTGCTAAAACTTAGGGTTAAAGCTGTCTTTAAAGAAACTCCTGTTTGTGTTCTCTAAAAAACAAAACCAGATTCTATACCTGGAATTCCTTTCCTATTTCACTGTATTCTGGAAGCAAGTTTATTTTGCCTTTCACAGCCCCTGGTGTTACACTGCCAGTGACACAAAATCAGCATTTCCCACTGATGGGGATCCCCTCCCCTAGGCAAAATGTAAGACAGTCCTAAATAAGGAATATTGCATCTGATTAAGATAAAAAGGAACTATTTGATGTGAAAAGTCTGTAAATGCAAAAGGGACAAGCAATATGTCAGTGACTTATAATAAAACTGCTTGGGGCTTTTTTTGCTGACTAAGTAATTCCTTACATTTGTACAGCCTGAGTATGACTGCCCAGGCTGATCTAACAGTGAAAAAACTCCAGAATACTCCATTCCTCAGTGCTGTGAACACACTGACTTTTGCCAGTATTACATTCCTATTTTAACTTAGAGACAAGCAGTAGAAAACAGTTTCTTTTTCCTTCAATTGTATGAGTTCTACAGATGAGCATCAGAGAAAACTTCCCTTCCTGCCCTTAGGAAAAAAGGCAGCCCCGCAAATCCCAAACAAAACCAATCCCCTGCCATCCCCCAGTGTAACAGCTTTCCTTCACTGGAAGCACGTAGGAAAGCCTGTAACTGAAAAGAGTTCACAGTCATGAACCAGCCCACTCCAACTTCCCCTATGGAAGATTTCAACTAAACTGCCTCCATTCCCCCTAGTATCAGTGCCCTGAACTCAACAGCTCACCCACATCAAGCCCTATCATCCTATCAAGAAGTGGAGTTTCACATCTCTCCCAGCTATTAGAATACCATGCCAGGCTACTTTTCCTGGAAAGAAATTTGACTTTTTCCAAGTCTGAAGATCAGATAAGGGCAGACTACTGTTGCTTACTCCGAATTGCAGAAAAACAACTTGGCTGCAACGTCACTAGCAGCAAGAACCTGGCACTGGCATGTACATCAGCACACATACACCAATGCCCACCACTCTAGCTCCCCCCTACGTTTCTAAGCGGCCTTCCAGGCTATTTAGAACAAGAGCAACCAGTAAGCACAGCCACTCCACCTCCTTGAACAACAGCCCTGGGAGGAACAGTGCAGAATTCCATGTTGCATGTATGTTCCAGTGTTCACTGAATGAGTACCTTATACTACGGCAGCATTTCAGAAAATGCGATCTCTGAACTGCAGTGGAATCTTGTCTTTCAGTCTCATCATCACTCCACTGTCTCACAATCACCAAAAAGGAGCTTAGCCTATGGTTGGAAGCTGTCACCACTCCGAGCAAATGAAAAGGGCCACACTCACACTACTAGACACCTGTGTTTGAAGATGCTCCTGAAAAGCTTCAGCAGAAGCCACCAATGTGGCTCCATGAAGCATTTTCAGATAGAGAGAGCTTGCAAGATTTTTGTAGTGCTTGTTTTCCTAAAATCCTGGATTATGCTGACACTTGCGAAGGACACTGATGTGTTACTTTTCCTGGACTGTGCAGAGTTGAGCCACAGGTCAGCGTCAGTCACAGACACAGCAACTAAGGAAGGCTGAGCGCAAGCTTAGAGAACAGTCAGGCACTCTCAAGGCAACAGCCAAGAGCTCTCAAGTTGACTGACAGCAAAATGCAAGTCTGTGAGAGGCACAATAAGCCCTGAAAGAGGAATATATTCTGTACTTACAGCTACGTCATCTGTGACTTTGATACAGAGGTTCCCGTCACAGTGGCGATATTTGAGAACAACCCGCACCTGAAATGACAAACACTGTAAGAATTAAGGTCCACAGCTAAAATTTTAAGAGCATACCTGAAGGAAATCTGCCCGCATTCAGACCACCTTTTGTTGTAAGTATGTACTGCTTCATATTTTCATCTCCTCCATGGTGGCCACTAATCCCACAGCCAGGATGATGTGGGAGTTGAACCATCACATTTCCCTGCCTAACACGTTAAATCAGTATTACAGCAGCATCAGAAACTTAACATCAGATATGTTCAAAACCATGGTGAATACAGCAAGGAGAACTGCAGAGACCTCAGTGACAGGCAGGATGAACCACAGGAGTTGCGGCAACACAAGACACTTCAGAAGAACTAACTGGAAGCTTGCGTGTATAACCTTGAAACACTTAAAAAAAAAAATGAAGTCTAAATCTAAAATCAAGTCTAAATGAAGACTTGAAAGGGATTAACTCCGTGATGTAAGCTTAGCAGTAGTACTTTTTCTTCTGTGATACCAAGCCTAATACTTAAACCAGTCGTATTTCCAGCCACCACAGTTATTTCAATAGCTGCACCACTGCCTACAGACAGATACAAAGTGCTGTGATGTGTCTGCAAGTGGAAAGGGAAGATACAAAGAGCAGCACTTTTAAAGCAATTAAAATCAGAGGACTGAAGAATTTCTTTCAAATTAACTGCGTTCAAGATTCAGCTCCTCCCTGAGAGTTCCTACTGTTCCAAAAGAACAAGAGAGGCTGCCACAAGCAGACATGGGCTTGATAGATAGCTTGTTCCCACAAAAGACAGGACCATTCACTATTAAGCTCACTAGCCCACGGAGAACATGCACTCTCCCCCACGATTCTTGTTCTTCCCTCAGCTCATTGACAAGCCAAGTTACACACAAAAGCTCCTCAGGCTTGTTCTCCGTACTCGTGTTGTGACTCTGGAGCCTACATAAACTCCTTTGTACAAGACAAGTTTATTGTCATGGATGGGGAGGGACTGCCTTTGGAAGCCCCTGCAGAAAAGGGGAAGAGGAACTCCTGGCTGTAGCGACATCCCTTGTTTTTCATTTCATTGACTATTACAGAGCATAAAAAGGTACAACAAGACAGTTTTACTGTCAGTAGATAGTGGCAACTGCATATGAAGCCATCACCTACCCTAATTAAAGGCAGACCATAGCACACCAGGTTGAAAAGGATCTCAGGGATCATCTAGTCCAATCTTTCCAGGTCAAGCATGGCCTAGACTAGATATCCCAGCACCCTGTTCAGATGAGTCTTAAAACATGCCCAGTGTTGGGGAATCCACTGTTAAAAACTACTTCTGAAGGTGTCCCCGTGGCCTCTATTTTTGGTGAAGAAAACTAGGTCTTTTTTTCCCTGATGTTTTGTCAAGCATGAGTTCCACACTGCCTTTTGTGCAGCTCTTTGGCTTCATTATAACACTTCTTCTGAGTACTCAAGATACTTTTAACATTTGCACAAACTACATTCCCGAAAAACTTACCAAAACCAAAAAGCAGTCACACAGCAAGAATGTTCTTAGAGCAATTACTCTTTAGGAAGCAAGCACCTTCCAGTCTGCAAAGGCACTGCAGGCATCACCACGTAAGAGCTAATGAACGCTTTACCTTTTTAGAAAGATGAATTCAAATAACGCAGTCTTAAAAGTTCTGAACTCATACACCAAACCCACTCCCGACACACCTTCCATTCCGCAGAACTCGCAATCCCAGTTCTAACTCACAGGTACACTGTAACTGAGCACAACGTCTCTGAGGTTCGATTCTCGAGGCTTGCACCTCAATAACACCACCTATTGCGCCGTCCTCTAAGCACGATTTGGGGGTCTTAAATGAGCATCCCCCCTCCCGGCTGCTGCTTCCCGCCTGCCCGGTGCAGGCCACAACCATCCTGAGCACACCTGCAGGTCCCGCCACACGCCGCACAGAGGACTCGCACGCTGCGCGGAAGGCCGCCCCGCAGCCGGCTCCACGGCTCAGCGCCCGCCTGCCTCCCTGAGCAGCCACAGGACACGAACCGAGAGCACCGCAGCCACCACCTCACCACACAGCCACTGCGCCCCGGGCCTACCGCGAGCGGCGAAGGCCCACCTCGGCCGCTTGTCCCTCCCGTCCCTCCCGCGAGGCCTGTCGGTGCGGCGCCCCTCACCTTCATGGGGTCGGCGAGGTAGAGCTTCTCGGCAGCACGCGTGAACTCCTCCCAGGCCTGGTAGTGCGGCATGGCGGGGCCGGCACAGCCCGGCGCTCGGCTATCCCCGCGGCGGCAAGATGGCGCCGAAAGCGGCGGGCGCTGCGCCGCTGCAAGCCGGCACCTCCCATTGGTCGGCGAGGAATCGTGGCCCAATCGCGAAGCGCATGAGGTCGCGAGTGCGGGGCGGAGTGCGGCCGAGGGGCACGGAGAGGGAACACGGTTGCCACAGTGACCCCGCGAGGCGCGGAGGGCTGCCTGCAGGGGTGGCTGCGTCGCCGCGCGGAAGCGGAGCGGGCTGCTGGCCCGCGCGTGAGGGTTCGATCCCCGAGCAGCTCGCCCGGAGCTGGCCACTCTGTGAGGCTGCTCTTGCAGGGCTCCACAGGCCGGGTGCGGGAAGCTTCCTCTACTGCCCCTCAGCCTGAGCCCCACAGAGGGGCTGGAGGCCCGGGTGGGCCACCGTCGTGGCCGGGCTTGGTGAGGAGTGCCCGGCGAGAGGTGAGGGCAATGCCTCAGGCCAGGCCAGCCCAGTCAGGCGGGCCCCGAGGGTGAGGTTGTCTCGGCTGACTTCTATAGCTGGATGTGGTCCTGCTTTTCCCAGTCTGGAAGGTCCTTTGTGAGGATGGAGGTTGTGTACATGTCGAACAGAAAGGACATTTAAGAGCAGCTCTCTGGCTTGCCTAGGCTGCTGGGGCAGCTGCAGCCCTTCAGAGGGGTGCTGAGGCGGTGCTCGGGAGTGAAGCTGCTGGTTTCAGAAAGACCCAAAGTTGTGGTATTGTAAAGACCTTGGTGAACACTGCTTTTCAAATACGTGTGTGTGTGCAAAGCATTTACGTAAAACTGACTGAAATTCATTTCGAAAGAGAAATGAGGGATAAAATCCACAGTTTCTCCTGTTACATTATAAAATCCCATTTCCTAAAGCAACGTATGTTTTCTGTTCTTCCATTGCACAATGGTTGTAGCCAGCCACAGTGCTGAGCTCTGACCACGTTACATAGCTTGTGTAACCGCTGCAATTACAATAAACACCTAGAAATTGCAGCGCTCATTTCATAGGGACACACTGGAAGCACAGCAGCTCCTGACAGTGACTCACAACTTTGAGTTAGCTTTACCGAACTGGGCAATCCTCAATGGTGTGGCCAAACAAGTGAACAGGAAAGTTTAGGGCAGGTCTGTGTGTAAGTCTCCAGTAGCAATATGGAGAAATAGTAGCTGTAGGGGGTTTGACCGCAAAAGACATAATAGGTGCAAGGGGTAATGAAGAAACATGGCATAGAAATGTAAGGGCTGATGGGAGGTAAGGGGAGAAAAACTAGAATGAGTTTCCCTGAGTCAGTAAAGCAGAAAATAATTGTTACTGTGGGGATCAACTTCAGTCTGCAGTAACCAGACTGCCAAACTTTAATACATTGTGACTTGTGGGTGTTACAAACCTGGTCTAAACAATTCTGGTAAAGGGCTTTGAATGAGTGAAGGCTATGAATAGTGGAAAGACTTAAAACTTTCTTGTTTTTCATTTCCAGAACTCTCACAGAGTTTAGATGCTGCTGAGTGCGAGAGCCAAGCTTCAGAAATGTAAGAGATGTCTTTCAGATTCTGATTAAAGGTGATAGATGTATTGAAAGAGCCTTAAGCAATTACCCCACAGAACCTAACGAGGAGAGACTGCTTCTCCGCTGTCTTAGGTTTCGGGTAGCCATTTGTAACAGCAGAGCAAGAATTGCTTTTGGCAGTGTTTTACAGACATGTGGGGGATGTAAATAAATGAAAATGAAGGTGTGGGGAGCACAACATTTCACAGAACCATTGCTCACCAAATTTGGATCCGAGTTTTCAGGTGGGACACAGACATTTTCTGCCCCCAGTTTGGGGCTGTTCACTCAGAAGCACCTTCGGGTTGGTTGCTTTTTATAGGATTTTGATTTTGACTCAAATGTTCAGGATCTTTTATAGTTATTCTGACACAATAGCTGTTTTAGGAGCTTGCCAATGGTCAGTCATTAGCCCTGTAATTCACCCTTTCTGCAGCTGAGCTAATGCAACAGAGCAAGATTAGAAAACAAACCCATTTTGGTATTTCTTCTTCCTTAACACAGATGATTTCTGTGATCCGGTTTAAGATATGCACAACTTGGGAGGTGACAAACTGCATCAGCCAAGGCAAAGAGCACAGAGAGGGATTTCGTAATTGGCTTTACCTCTGAAGAAAATGTGGTGTGTCACTGTGGCAGTTATGTACAGCCTGATACACAGCTCTGCACAGCCTGTTCCTGGCTCCAGATCTTAAGGATTTCGTCTTCCCTGCCACCACCGCCACCTATGGCCCCACGGTTGTGCTGCCACAGCTGTTTGTAACTGCACTGGGATCAAACCAGTGCTTGCATTAGAAGCAGCACCGTTTTTAGTAACACTTTTTTTAATCCAGATGGGTTTGTTTTTCCAGTTTACTGTGTGGCCCTATGTACTGGTGTGCTGACACAGCTGTTGGAAGCGTACCTTTTCTGGTGGCAAGGCAGGATACGAGGATTCCTACTGTTTTTGCTGGCTTGCCACCAAAAATGGGGTCTGTATGTGAAACCGTCCCCCTCCTCCAGCTCTCTCGAAGAGAAGGGCAGTTGCTGAAATCTTGGCAATTAAAAGGAGAAGCTATTTCTGAGCCTCGGGGAATGTCTGATACCTATAGTTAGTGCGCTGCTTCGCTCTGTTGTTTTCCTCTTGCCTGGAGAACAGAACATTTTCTTGACATGTTTGAAAAGTAACTTAGGCCACTGCAGTCATTCAGCTGAAAGTTGTATTTGATGTATGTCCAAAACTGTATTTTCCAAGTGAGTTCCAGTGAATGCAGTAATAGTAGAAGTCTTTCAATGGGCTTTTTGTTTAGTGAAATAAAATGAACAGTTGTTTATCACTCTGTGGAGTGTTTGGTATACAGCCAATAATAATTTAGTAGTTAGGAAGAATTCTGCTAAAACATACATTCTTATCTTGCTTTCTTTTCTTGAGTTCCTGCTTTCTTCCATGCAGGAAATCATTCCAGCAATCTTAACAGCCGTTCCATCGCTTGTAAGTGAAATCTGGAATGCTGCAAAACCTCAGCTATCCTTTCCTCAGTCTCCCCTTGTATATCCTTGCTGCATCCCCCAGACTACCTTAGATAATGTCTTTTTTAGCTTGGATTTAAGGCCATAAAAAGCTATGAAGCAATAATGTAACTACTGTGCAATGAAGATTTTTTCATGCGGTTTTTCCTCAGGCCTTTTCCCCTCATCCAACCTGTGTGTACATGATTAATGATCTCTCTTTGATCAAGCTTCTACATGCATTGCCACTGCAAGTTTTGCTTTGTATAGTTATGTTCAGGCATCTGGATTCCACACAGTAATTTCTTTAGTATTTTATCTAGTGTCTTCCTTTGCATAAATGACAAACAGAAAGAAAAGAGCAGAAAAAGACCTTGCGTTATATACTAAAATACCATCCAGAGAGATCTTGAGTTCTTGCAACTCACAGGAAGTTCAGGGAAGTTGCAGCTGCTCAGCATCACTCAGGGTGAGATATTTGGTTTCCTGTTCTTCACATTCATGCTTTTATTCAGGCTGAAGCAGGTGCCATATTCTTATTTGCAAATGTATTTTTCTTTCCTGCATAAGGAATTCAGATAAAGAGTATTAAATTCATTAAAATAGTTGTCTGCCACGGTGGCATACTACTGGCGGGTAAACCAAGCTGGTCTTGCCAGATAAAAGAAGGTTTGTATAGACCACTGTGCATTATAATGCGAAATTATGGATTTGATGGGAAACAATAGGACAAACTCTGATCTTGGTTATGCTGCTGTAAATCCAGAGTCATTCCATTTATTTCAGTGGATTCTTTTCTGTATCTGTAGCAGTTTAATTAAGAGCAGACTTTGGTGCTGAGATGATAATCCTTTTCTTGGACCAGGAGCAGAATAAAGTCAGCACAGTTACACAGGTCTAAAGGAGTGCTAATGAGGAATTAGTTATAAAGCAAGGATTTCTGCCAGGAATACTTAATGCTTAAAGAAGGAGATATAGTAATTTCTTTCAAACTAGCTTCAACCCAGCCCTCAGTGAAGTTGAGGAGAAGGCATGGGCATGGTGATTATACATTCCATTCTGGTGTGTGTATGGTCTAAACCAGCTTGGGATTTGTACTGATGCAAACTTCAATCACAAGGGGTTATTTTTTTCCTTTGAAAGGGTATTTTTGTGCATAAAGATGCAGATAACTCTTGAGTGCAGTAAGATCTGAGGTCTTTGACATCTCACTGGCTTCTGAATCTCAGTACCCATGAGAACTGAGGCTGCAGTCAGAAGCAGTTCGTGCTCCTGGATGGGTTATAACATGCCAAACTGAGCCACAGGTTTTCACTCCACAGCTCCTGAAGGAACAAAACATAGGGCTCCTTTCTATGGGTTTCATGTATTAAACAGCTTGGCTAATGGTTTGGCCAGGTTGAGCCATACATAGTTAATTACATCAATGCTAATTTTCTCTTTCTCTTGCGCACAAGCATCTTATTGAGTGTTTCAGACTCATACTGTCCTAACAGGATAATGAAGTATTGGTGTCACTTGGTTAAAATGCTGTTTGTGATAGTAAAGGCTGTATTTGGACAGCAGGATTCTGGGGCCCTGTCCTGGTCAGTGCCTGTCCCAGTCAAATCACAGCTTCAAGTCAGGATGAGACCTGGGTGCCTGGTACTATCCTCATTCCTTTTCCCCAATGCTCTTGCTCCTGTGAAAGGAAACACACTCCAAACACATCCCTGGGGAGCCTGCAGCCTTGGGCACACCATGACCCACACTTGCCATGCATTTTAGCCATAACCTTCCCCAAGGCAGCATTGTTTCCTAGTTTGCTTTAACCATTAGGAAAAAAAAGTCTGTCATTTAATATGGTCTAATCTAATCTTCCTGTATGTTAGGGAGTTTACACAGGTGCATATAAGTAGCCATTACACCTGCAAGAAAGCTGTCCCTGCATATTGCCCTGTTGCCAGCATGGTGTTAATAGAAACTGCCCTTTAATTTTTGGATGCTGTTCTGACAGCGTTCTGGTTAAGCTATTTGCTTTTGATAGCTAGAAAGATGCATCCCTTCCTGTTAAGTGATCAGTTCAGTCCCTTCAGCATAATAACATATTCAAATTAATGTGCTGTCGTGCAAGAAACATATGTTAGAGAGCAGACTCTATTCTATCATGTCATTGACTGTTGAGATTTGAGAATGAAATAGCAGTCCTCATGATGGCCTTCAGGGAAAAGGAGAGCACATCTGGTAGCCAGCTCATGAACTGGCGTTTGAAGCACTCTGGAAGCAGACAGACACTGTTAGCATTAACTGCTCATAGATTTTCTATCACTGTCACGTGAAGTTTCTGAGCATGCTTAAGATGGAGTTAGATCATCTGCTGGCACACTGGAAGCACATTGATTTCTTACATGAATCTTTAAATAGAAAAGCTTTTTATTTGATAGGCATGACTTAAGGGTGGTTTACCTGTGCTATTCATGCTGCCATGGCTGACGTAATTGAAGAGTACAAATCACCACAACAGGCAAGTGAGATTAGATGCTTCCGGTGATACCTTCCCCATAACTACATCCGGGCCAGAAGAGCTTTCAATACCTTTAACTAAGTTGACTTCTAATTCTAAACTACATGTTTCAGCCCAGATCAAATGGAAATTACCTCCCTCTCAGATCAGCCTGCAGAAAGGAAGATGTGAGCAGTGCCTAGTCTGCTGAAATGCTAAAGCTTGAACCTTCCTTGTGGGTGAACCCTGCTGACTTCTTGATGAAGTAAAAGAGTAACACACTTTCTCTTCCCCGTGTGCGGTTATGAGAGCAGCAACATGCAGCTGGTGGGAAACAGTGACTTCTGCTGTTTGCAAAGTAAATCCATGCTGGCCCTGAAGTTGCATGGCCTCATTCAAATGGACTCTTGATTTAGCAGTCCCAGCCACTTGTCATTGCCTTTTGCCAGGAATTAATGCCCTCTCACGATGTGTTTGCAGAGGTGCTTGTGTGAGTGCCCCTTAACCCACTTCAATCAAACTGGGTTAACAGAAA
This sequence comes from Amazona ochrocephala, assembly GCA_039720435.1. Lineage (NCBI taxonomy): Eukaryota > Metazoa > Chordata > Aves > Psittaciformes > Psittacidae > Amazona > Amazona ochrocephala. The sequence continues at coordinate 115,109,751 of CM077878.1, read as the reverse complement.
CCTCCTACTTCATCCATTTAAGCTAACTCTGGCTCAGGTTGATCAAAGCAGATGAGTCCACATGAGCCACTCTGCAGGCAGAGCTGAAGAGGTGGTCATTTCCACAAGAAGAAGTAGGATGAGCTGAGCAGGGGGAGTGGATCTGAATCAGCGACTTGTCCCATGCCCTCAGAAGAGGATGCCAGAGCTGCTGGGTCCTCAAGCTCTTCCGTTTGAGCCTTTGCCCTTGGTCGAGAGTTGGTGCAGGTAGAGGTCCAAATTATGGTCAGATTAGCGTCTATGAGGATTCTTACCATTTGCATTGCCAATTTTGGAAACAATTTGCAAGTGCATATGTTCCTCTGATGTCTACAGTATGAAGTTATAGTATTATGTAGGACGTTACTGTGTGACATCTTCTTTCTCTAGATGTCTGGTGCAGAGCTTGTGTAGCTATTTGGCTTGCAGGTCCACAGAAAGCATACATAAGAGCTGGGATCTGTGCTGGGAAAGGGTTCTTCCCTTCCAACATGCTGCTGCTGTTGCAGTCCTTGTCATGGAGCTTGCAAGTATTTACCTGGCCCTTCAGCTGGCTTGAGTCAGCAGAGGAATTTTAACCTCAAATCTGTAAGTTTAGTGTTTACATATGATTTTGAGTACATTAAAAACATGACAGGGTGGCATGAAGGAGTGGGGACAAGGAGAACATCTGTATAAATGACATGCCAGGGCTGTGACTTTGTGTTGAAAGGGTAACTACTAGCAGGATTTGAAATGTGTCCTAACAGTTGCATTCTTCCTGAGGTGTTTTTCTCTCTCCATTAGCAACTCTTACTGATCTCATTATATTTTTTATTGTGTGTATGAAGTAAGTCAAAGGTTGAAGTGATCTTGCTGCTTCAGGAATAACAAAGTTTCCCCTTCGTTCAGATGAGGCGGAAGTTTAGAGGTCACACAGATACCAGAAACAGATACTCAAGGGATGTGAATGAAGGAGGAAATACCACCCTCATCATTATAGGCTTTCGAGAAAGATGAGGGACCTTCAGGCAATTCCCAGTCTGATGCTGACCCTCCTTCCTCCTCTCCCTGCCTGTTACCCACTTCTGGCTGGGAGGAAGAGGAACTGGGAATGGTAGCTTGGTAGCTGCATGTTTTCTAAGGAATCCCTGTACCCGATCTCTCTGTATAAGGATTTAGCCCATCTGTGTGCCCCTTATGCAGCACAAAGAGATGAGACAGGGCAGAGCATCTATATATACATATTTCAAATACTCTTATTTTTTTTCCTTAAGGTTGTTTTCACTTTTATTTTGAACAGTTAGGGTAAATGTGGCTGCCCTACAGCTACCTCCTTTTCTGTAGAGTTTACTCTTGTTGATTAAAGAACAAGAATCATAAGAAAGATTTGCCAGCGTAGCATTTGCTATGCAACATTTAGATGCAGCTGCTTTGAACTGAATTCCCAGCAGAAGTGAGAGGATTTTGAGGCTTCCAGATCTTAGCAGACTACTGGTTTTTGCAGACAGAAATCTGTATGATATGTACTTCTCCAGAGATCCTTCCCAGCCAGCTAGGACTCTACTATCCTTCTCCTACCCCACTGAGATGTATTATCAGCTTTTGGGAGAGGATCCTTCTGGACCTAGGAAGTTAATTAGCTTTGCTTGCTAATGTCTGCCACTGAAGTGACTGATTACTTTTTGGAGGGAAGTAAAGCTCTTGTCTCTGGAGTTGAAAACAGCAAACCCATGCAAGTTTATATCAGTCTTGACTCTTATTTCTCCTTTTGACTCTTATTTCTCTTTTGTGGGGCAACACTCTTCTCTAAATGTGGGGAAAATTTTCCAGCAGTTCTATTTCAGCCTCTGGAGTTGTAGGTTGAATCATAAATCTAGCCCTAGAGATTGAGAATATGATCAGGAGTGTTTGAAGGGTGTTTGCAAATGGAATGCTGGTAATTTCGAGTGAGATAGTCTTGCCCTGCCTGACTCCAGCCTGACCAGTTTCAAACAAGCTGAGAATCCATTGACACTGATAGTTTTCTTTGGGTAATGAAACCATGATCTAATCCAGGGCCAGAGCAGTAAACAAGTGGTTTGCTGTTTAGACATGTAATAACACAATTAAGGTAATGCAGGCCATGTACAGGTGAGGTGAAGATGTCTCCTCTGTTGACACAGGAACCTCCTCGCTCCTCAGTGGTAATGCTAACGTCAGCCAGTGGATGCTTTTCTCCTTAGGAGCAGGATCAATTTGATGCCCCATAAATCTTATTAGGTATTCAGTTCATTCCTCAGAGAAGTACCACGAGGGTTAATTATGTCTCTGCTCTGACTCAGACAGTGATTTTGTGCCAGAGGATTCTGGCAGTAAGTATAATCCTAGTGATACCCTCAGCGAGGAAACCATTGTTAACGATGTTGATGAGGAAGCACTAATGGAAGCTGAACCAGAGCCTGATACAGAAATTGAGAGACCTTAAGGCAAACAAAGGGAGGAGGTTGGAAACCTGGCTGTTTTCAGTCTTTTGCAGCAGATCTTATGAAAAATAACTCTTTATCTATCTCCTTCGCCCCTGCCCTCCACATCCAAGCGCAGGCTGCAGAATGGGTCTCCTGAGGCTGAGCTGTGTGGGGAGGGAGAAGATGTACTGCTGGTGCCAGTCAGAGTTCCCCTGGGAAGATGTGCAGCAAGAAGCAGGTTTCAAGTAGAGTGTCTCTTCTGCAAACCCGGGTTGCCAGAGAGGAGCTGAGGCCCTCGCTCTGCCCAGGCTACAGCAAGGCATCGCTCCAGAGCCAGTCAGCATGGTGAATTATAAACACAGTGGCCATGTTACTCTGTTTAGGACCGGTGCTCTGGAGTTAGGTGTTGCATAAAACACATTTTCCATGCTGGTTTTCTCTATTAGTGCTTTCTAAACTCATGATGAGAGACCAGTGATATCTACGGGCTGTGTAACTGTGCTGTGAGGGGCAAAGGGGCTCCCTGTGTCAGCACACTTAGCCCTTGAAAAGTTTCCCTTCTCCCAAAGAGATTATTTTCCTCTCCTAGCCTCCTGTGGTTTCCAAGGCCCAGTTTAAACACATACAATGACATAGGATAGATAGCTATTTTCCATACATGGCGTTGGTTGTTCAGCAGGAAGCATTCATTTCTTTAAGACAGTACTGAAGGGGATTCTGTTCTGCTCTCCAAAGGAGAAGCAGGCAGGATTATCTTGGGTCACATCTTTCTTCTATTAGTCAAATGGTGAAACCAGACATCTGAGTTGTTTCAGTCTATGACCTTACCCTGTGCTTCCTGACCAATCTCACAGCTTTTCAGTTGTCCCTAGTTTATATGCAGGATTCTTCTGTCCCCCTAGCAATCTGCATTCTTTCTTGAGCTTTTTTCTGGTATCTTGGGCCCTTGGGAGATCACAGCCTCGCCTTGGTTTCTATGTGGCTGCATTGCTAACCACTGCAGTGATTCACTGCCTCATCTGGATTCCCCCAGTACAGGCTTAAAGGTATTCATGGCCTTCTCCAATGTTTCTTCATGCTATTCAACCTATACACTGTTCTTTCTACTTGCATTCTTCCTGAATGCCTCCAGAAGCAGAACAGCAGGCTCTAACATTTCCTGACACTGTGGCCCTTTATAGCAACCGGCAGTTTACACTTTTGTCATTCAACTCACAATCTGCTTCACTGTTTCTGGCATCTCATGGTTGCTCTCTCATTCCCTAACATGCTATAGCCTTCTTCAAGCTCAGCAGCTGCTCCAAGAAGGTTCCTAAGGCTGGGGAGCTTCTGGTGAAAACATTCTTCAGATTCTCCCTCATGCTCTCTAGCAATGATTTTTTTTCCCTTAATTTCATGATATGTTTTTTTTCTTGGCGTATTTCTAATTGCTTCTTCACTGGTCCCTGATCTCCAATAGCATGTATTAATCCCCATAATATCTGGACATTGTGACTTTATTATTTCAAACATCCTTGTGGTCATACCCACAGCTGTAGTGCTTTTTGATGCAATTGCAGTCAGTAACATTCCCTTGTGTTAGCTGGCTGTCCTTTGTGTCCCCAGCAATTCTCTGGTTTTCATTGTCATCCTGAGGCTTGCATCTCATAGCATTGTGAGGCTTTCTCAGACAGCTGTGTCATGATGATGTGTCCTCTGGTTTTCTCTATCACCCTGGGACATTTCTTGACATACGTATCTTATTCAACTTCCCTTATATCCCACAGCTCTGTGTTGGCTTTCCCTACATCCTCAGCAACTTCCATGGTATTCTGATGTCCCCTGGCTGTTATCGGTCTTTGATCTTTCCAAGCTGAATCGCAGCACTCTCTTAATATCCCTCTCTACATCCTCTATGATCTTCACAGGTACCACCTGGCTTGCTAATGGTTATTTCCACATTCTTTTTTAAGTTTGCCTCAAAACATCTTCACTCATCTACTAACACTCACAATCATGCAGCCAAAAAGGACTTTCTAGTAAAGCAGCAGTTCTCCTTGTTTCTCTGACAGCGCTTTTTAAAGAAAATACATAGCTGTCTTAATGGATTTTGAGAACAGGAGCTTGTTACAGCATTTGCAGAAAGGTATATTAAGAGTCTGAGGCTCCTTTACTAAGTGGCTAAAGTAAGGTAAGGGTTCTATCAGGGTGAGCTTGCCCTGTGTTAAAGACCCAGCAGAGAACAAGGTTGTCAGTGCTCTCAAAAATTTGGTCCATAATAGCAGTGCCTTTGCTTCTCTTTGATAAGCTGCACATCACTGTTCAATGCAGATTCACCTAGTAGTGTTTGTAAAGCACTTGAAATATTTGGGTGATGGGTACTGTGGAAGTTTAGGCTGTTGCTCTTCTGACATTAAACACCTTTACCCATAATCATAGAATCACAGAATCATAGAATAGTTAGTAAGAAAACCCTGAGCTGGATATGATGAAGCAATTTTTTCTTGCCTGCTAGGCTGGCCTCAAAACCTGCTTGAGGTTCAAAGTGTTCAAACAGAAAAAAGAAGTTTACGAAGCTGTAGAATTGGTTTCATTTTAATATCATCTCTTTTGGAAAGAGACAAGCATGACAAGTTTAATTTCTTGTTAGCTATTTATGTTGTAGCATCATCATAATCAGACTCATCTCAGCTGATATAATGTAAGCCAATTGCATTCATTCTACGTGAATATCAAAGAATCACAGAATGGTTTGGGTTGGAAGGGACCTTAAAGCTCATCCAGTTCTAACCCCCTGCCACAGGCAGGGACTCCTTCCACTGGAGCAGGTTGCTCCAAATCCTGTCCAACTGTCCAACCTGGCCTCATTCAACCTATTATAGAGTGAATATTTCTTCTTCATAAAAATTCCAGTGCTCAAGCATGTTTGTTATACTTTGTCTCCTTGTCCCCAGTGCTTTGCTTGCAGTAAGAATCCTAAAATAAGTTTGTTCCTGTTGTTTGGAAACCATTCCTGGTTTCCACTTACAAAGATTACAAGAACATCCACGTGATATAAATCATGCAGTAGTGCATTACAGTTTTATTTGGTTCCTTAGTCAACCACGCTTTTAGTTATGCCCAGCAGTAGACACCATCTTTAACTGTGCAAGGGCTACATGCTAATGTGCTGACTTTATTTCCTTTACGGCTGAAGTTCTATAGCAGTCAACAGCCCCTTAAATACGGATTTATTACTCTTACTTACCACTGAACTGCAGGGGAGGGAGGATAAAAACGTTACTGAGTACAGTGGGGTCAATTTCTTTTTGCGTGACAGGATTGCTTAGCAGAAGGGGAACAAGCTGGACCTGGTGCCAGCTATTTTTACACTAGCCAAGTCCTGTCATCAAGACTGCACAGGGGCTTGTGCTAACCTAGCTCTGCAGAAGGGTACGGTTAACTTAAACTTCCAGATGTACACTTCCACAGACCACTGGTCCTTCCCTTCCCTAGTCTATATGACTTTTGCATCAGATTATAGATGTTTGCCCAGAGAGGTGGTGGATGCGCCATTCAAGGCCAGGCTGGATGTGGTTCTGGGCAACCTGATCTAGTTGAAGGTGTCTGCTCATTGCAGAGGGTTGGACTGGATGAGCTTTGAAGGTCCCTTCCAACCCAAACTATTAATATAGTTCTATTGGTTCTATTATTCTATGATTCTTTTATTGGTTTTCCTTAGTAGGAATTTCCCCATTGTGAAGGATTGCCTTGTGAGTACATGACTGCCCTCTTTCCACATATAGGTTATTATGGGGGCTGGAGAATAACCATAGAATAATTCAGGCTGGAATGGACCTCCAGAGGTAGTTTGGTCCAACCTCCATTCCAAGCAGGGGCAAGTAGATGAGTCTGCTCTCTGATAATCGTTCTCTGATAGATGGCCCATGGTAAAAATAAAGCCTTCAAGTTTAGATTAGAAAAGCATTTCTTAAACTTCCTGTGAGCATAGACGTCTCCTGAATCATTTGTCTTCCCAAGATTTTCCTGAGCGCAGCACTTCTGCCCAGACTAGGGAACAGCTAGCTTTTGCTAATTGATAGCAACCGCTCAAATTCCTCCTAGGTGAGGAGGTGAAAACTGATTATAGTTTACTCATTTGAAGTGTGAACTCCATTTCTTTTCCCTGAAAGAGCTGCACTGCAGTGAGCAGTTAGATGAGTTTGCATAAGTACTCACAACCAGTTCTCATGCTCATATCCTGCAGGAAATGAGCAGCATTTAGTAAGTAGATGAATTGCTGTTCTCTATCTTGTTTTTTTATTGTATGTATTACTTTTTCTTTCTGTAATTTACCTAAGTTTATGGTTTGTACTTATTAGCTAAGAAGAAAAATGCTTTTTCTCTCTCTTAAATATTTCAGGCTCCTTGTGATTCCATTTGACTCCTTTTTCCTTGGAAAGGATACCCTGAGCTCTCTTTGGCCCAGCACTGGATAAGTACCAGTACCAGAGAACTGCTGCTTAACATGCAGTTGAACACAGGCATTGCAAAATTAAGTTTTCTATTGGTTTTGCTGTGTAGTTTGCCTCATGGCTGATGTACCAACCTTACCTCTAACAATGCTCATTCTCTCTTCAGCCTCTGTATTGATATGTCTCCCAATAGGTGAGAAATCTATTGTGAGCATCCTGTGACATCCGCCTCAAGTGACATAAGCCACTGAGCAGCTATTGAACAAATCCAGGCTAGATTCAGAATAATAAATTAGAGGGAGAAATCTCTACATTCAAATGGCAATCACAGGTTAATCTGGACCAGATTTTTGTCCTTCAGCTTCTGCTTTGTCTGACAGTTGTCCGCTTAAAATAGCATTGAAATGAAAAGGAAAGGAAGCTGTGACAGTACTTTCAGTCCCCCTGCAGAAGGTGTTGGTTCACCCCTAATGCATAATGCACATCCTCTCTGAAATACACATCCCATCAGTTCTCAGTATCTGCAATGCTCTAAAGCAGTTCAGAAAAGAAAAGGAAGAATAACTTCTGCAAATGCAGCTAGGGAGAGAAGTTTGAGGGAGCCCTGGATATAATTACCTGAGCTGGAGTCCAGCCAGGAGAATGCTGAGCTAAGGAGCAATAAAGTCCTGACTCTGCAGAAGGGATCGAGACAAATGTAAAAGAAACTGCAATACCAGGAGTGGGATTTGAGCATCTGGGAAGACGTTTGAGAAAGTGAATGAATACAAAGTAAGGCCTCCAGGGAGTCTGATAGGAAACAAAAGGAGCAAAATCAAGAAGAAAGTATAATGGTAGTATATGTTGCACTGACTTATATAGTAGTCAGTGCTACCTGGTAAAACTATATCTTGTACAGAGAACAAACTTCTCTGAGTTCATTTAACCCTCTACCCAAGCCAACCTACATGTGCAAGGATGAAAAGAAGAGAAGCTGTCTCTGCTGTGTTCTTAAATAGCAATGAATAAGAACTGAGTCAGACCTGATAAGTATGGTAAATCTTTAACGTAACACCAGGTTTATTAGCCACCATTAAAGGAAAGCTCCCACAGGAAGAAGGATTCCTCTTTCTTGAGCTGCTTCCCAGCTAAGGAGACCTGGTCTCAGACTGGAAGGATTTTACCATTGATCCCAAATTCATTTAAGAGTGGTTATTTTAACACTTAGCTACTGTTTCTTGCTACCGCTGGTATCACACAAGCATTTCAATTTTCTTTTACTCATGCTCTTTTACGAAGTCTTCACAGCGTCAGAATCAGCAAACTGATATACCCAAAGGAATGGCGATAAGGGATCTGCTATCAACTACCTTTCATTTTAAGGTCCTGTTCTGGTTTTCTTTGTATCTGCAGGGAGCTAAAAGCATGTTCGGGCAGCTGCCATTGATCAGACCATGCACAAAGCTTTTTCGTGCTTCTGAACTGCTCTCACTCCTGCACTGTAAATGGTTTATAAGGCTTGTCAAAGAGAAGCGGTTTCAAAAGGAATGCAAATGAAGAGCTGCTGGATGAGAGCAGGGAAGGTGGTCCAGCAGGCAATGATAAAAAAGAGAAAAAAGATACAAACCAAAATGAGGGGCTAGAGGGAAGGTGGAACACGAGAAAATCCAAGTGGGATAGTGCCCGGGATCTGAAACTCTGCATTCTTCCCACTGGCAGGTTTTCCCTTACTTTTCCTTAGCTCTTTCTTTTTTTACATTCCTTTTCCCCAAGCTCATTTGTTCTATGCCAAGAGGCTTATTTGTCTTTCCTGGCTTATTTGTAGTGCATCTGGGTTTAGGCATCCTGATAAATCAGTTCCTCTGAAGGCTGTGATCTAAAAATGAATGTTGGGATGGATTTGGAGCTAATTTAAACTGATATACATCTGATGAAGTGAAATTCAGCCATGTAAAATTCCACTGCTTGAGCAAATGCATAAACAACGAACATTATTCCCCTTCAGTGTGTCAGAAAAAATTGTCTGCTCCTTCAAAAAGATTACTTTAAATTTGAAACATGTACCTATAAATGTCTCTATTTTGCAGTTTTGAAAGTCTGAGCATGGAAATGCATCATGTTAACACATACCACCCTTCAAGAGATTGTCTCCTATTGAGCACATGATTTTTGAGCAGTGGTAAACCTGCCATTAGTTTTGTCTGCCTGAATGTATTGGTTTAATTGTGGTTTATTTGTTTCTATAATATCATGTGGGTTCACTGTGCTTTAGCAGACAAATGTATGCCAGGGTCAGAGTGCAAGCTCAGACAACAGTATTGGTATTTCATTACTATTTTGGGGGGTATATTTTATTATTAAACACAGAATGAACTGATTCATCTTGGTCACTGTTGTCGTGTGATTGGCTCGGAACTGAAAAAATATGTTTTAGAGACAGCTTTGCTTCTGATCTTCGGGAAAGCACTGGTGGGAATTAGTTAGACCCTGCTACTTAAAAACAAGGCAGATAATTAGAATCCAAATTTAAATGATGCTGCCTCTGAAAGCAAACCAAAATCAGCAGCAATCTGAAATCACGTCCCTTGCTGCTTTTCACTTCAGTTGCTGATTTCCACTAATGCCAAGAGCATTGCTTCATGTTGAGAGGTGAGCTCTGGGGAATTTTGCTGCAGCAGCTACAGAAGTTGCTTCCCCAGGCTTCCCAACCTGCTGCTTTGCTGGAGGCTATCTCCCAGGGCAAGGCTGGCAGGAAAGAGCATGTCAAACCTCAGTTTCTTTATGGAAACCCTGTTTTTTTACTTGCTTTCACCTCAACCAGGTTTTAAACTGGATTTGCACCAATTCCCCTATGGAGGTGGAAGCACAGGCTTCCCACTGCGCACTTGGCCATCAAATGGAAACCTCTGTTAGAAGGACACTGCCACCGCATCTTGATGCTGCCAAAGCAATACTTGTCTGTCAGTAGTGGGGGAGGCATCAGCTCACAACTGTGTGCCAACAGCAAATTAGGCAAGAAAGAGATTAGGGACTTGAATAGCAAAATAAAAATATACGTGTGTAGGAATAAGAGGAGGGCAAAGTGTTTTCAAATCCAAACAAAAAATCACATGGTGAGTAAAATCATAATTATCAGAGCACTACAACTTGACATCTTCCTTTTCTAACAAATATTCTTCTCTCATTTCAAGCTACAGTCTATGTTTTGCTGATTTATTTAATTAGAAAGGAGAAAAAACAGACAGCCACTAGATGAGTTGGGGGCTTTGCAATAGGGTATTGAGATGTTCAGCTGTGTATTGGTAGTTGCAGCGCTGTCTGGATGGGTTGCTGACAGCTGGGCAGTCAGAGCAGGAGGGGCAGAGGATGAGCAACCAATGGACACTGAGTTATAACGTTGCTTTCAAAATAGCAACAGAAAATCAAGTGGGACAAATAACGGCGATAGGCGGAAAAAGGTGTATGCTTTTATTGTCATATGCATAAGGGCCAACTGCTACCACTACTTACCAGAGTAACTTTAAACATTTGGAGGCCGAAAATACGGGCATGCCAGCCCTAACTAACTGATGTTAGCTCTTGTCCTGTAGCCTGACTGGAAACCTAACATTTAGACCTGTAATTTGTTAATTCATTATTCACCTTAACCCTGTACAAAATACATTTGTCTAGCAAACTGTGTGCAATTGCTCTGGGAACTGCTGAGCTCCTGCCTTTTTGGTGTGCTGTTGAAAATCAAATTATATAGCTTTAGCAACAGAACTATAATTAGGGTCAGTGGAAAACTGTGGGTAGGATAATGTTGTGGATTCTGCAGTTTTTGTCATGTTGCTCCATAATATGCCAGAACCCAGTCGTTTTATTGCTCTGCGATGCATTAACACTGTCAGTGAAACATCCCCTGCTTCCTGATGTGGAACTGGCCCTCCTGTGAGCATGTTGCTAAGGTTGGCCTCAGTTTACAGTAATCCGCAAATGTGCTCCTGAAGCTGATGGCAAAGCTCCTGTTAACTTCCATAGGAGCTGGGCAGGCCTAGGCAGGGAAAATAGGGACGGATAAGGAAGATGATAGAGCGGAGCTGAGGAGAAAAGGAGGCAGGCTATCACATTTCATTATAATCTCTCCAGTTATCACTGGATCTCATACTGGTATCACCAGGAGGTTTGTTCATAGATTAAAATTACGTTGTAACTAAAATTTAATCAGTACTTACTCTCCTGCTCTCCGTCACACTGTGAAAATCTCTCCTCTAGGCTACTGCTGCTGCTGCCTCTGGGCTCTTCAGTTCCTCCTTTTCCTCTTCAGATTTTCTTCTGCTTACTCTTCACACACCTGCACATCTTTCTTCCAGACATTTCCAGATCCTGCCCCTCAGGGGGTTTCATTCTCTCCCCTTGCACCATTCCAACCTCCAAACTAATCAGCTGTGGGCAGGCTAATGACTGACTGTGATGTGCTGCTGGCCCTTTCAGCCGGGAGAATACACCTCCTGAGATCATTCCTTCAGGATGTCAGCAAACTCAGGCAAATGTTACCAGACTGATTTCATAGTTGGAAGGATTCCTGGAATCAGCTTTTTTATCATCATCATCATAATAAAAAAATAAGTCAAGTTTTAACTCTTGTGACCGTAGGGGTAGTTTGGAGACGTAATACAGGTTCAAATAGTTACAAAGATAACGCAAGATCCAGGTTCACGCTTTATCCCTTGTGGTGGAAGAGAAATAGAAATGAAGAAGGAAAAAACTGAGTTAACTGTGAGAAAGAAGCACAGAAACAGAGGAGGTAGGGAGGAAATCAGGGGTGGGGAGATAGAGAATGCTCTCATCTTTATTGGAAAAGTGTGAAACAAACAAGCATGAAAGAAATAAAAGCCTAAGGAATGAAGGAAAACTAAAAGGAGGAAGAGAAAGAAGACTACTGAGATAAACTGGATTCAATTTGAGCACCACAGTGAGAAGTTCCAGCTATGGAATTACAGTCCAGATTCTTGAGATTACAGAGTTGTCCGTGAAGAGACTGGCTCTCCTCTGTGCTTACACAACTTAGGGACTGCCACTACACAAATACTTACTAATGCTAATAATAAAAGGTTGAAGCAATTTTTGTGCACCAGATGACTCAGAGGAATGTCTGCATGAGGTGGTAGAAATAAAGACTACATAAAAATGGAAGTGGTGAAAGCAGATGAGCAGTGGTTGAGCTCCAATTCTTGTATTTCCTATTTCTGAATGCAGTGACATTACAAGTTCCTTTCAAACTAGGTTATGTGTGTGTGTATATATATATATGTATATGCACACATACACTCACACACACATATATATATATAAAATAATTTATTAGCTTTTTAAGGAAGGGAGGTTGACATCCTTTCACTTTACCACATGTAGTTCCCTTTGTTACATTGGAAATGCTGGAATTCCAGATCCACAGATTGAAGGAGAGGTCCAAGGACAACTCTTGCTATATGGAAGAGTATCATCCTCTGTGCTGGCTGCAAGGAGACAAGACATTCACTTTTTGAGTGGGTCTCAGTAGGAAAAACAAAAATACTGCAAGTCAGAAATGCTGGGTTCTATTCGAGATCCTGGGAGCAACATAGCTTCACAGAGAGTCATCTCTTAACACGCCTTTGAAGTGTTCAGCTCCTAGTCCCTCGAGCTTTTCCTTCTTACAGTCCCATTTTTCCTTTCTTTTAGCCTTACATCTCCGTGTCTCCACTCCTGTTTCTCAGTCTCTTTTCAGGTTCACCTTTCAGTCCTCACCATCACCATGTTCCAGCTGCTTCTCCTTGTCCTCATCCTAGGCTCCCTTGTTTCCAAGCTCGACAGGTCAAGCCCTGGTTCTCCAGGTACCCCCAGATACCTTGCCACAGCGCTGCTCCCCCTGCTCTCCCACCCAGCTCTCTGTCATACCAAACTTAATCCAATTCTGTCCATTCTTGACTGAACAAGTGCAAAGCAATTTGTAGAGGTTTGGCCAAACAGTGGAAGATGCTCCCTAGATACCAGCATTTGTGATCCCTTTCTCCTTCAGAGTAAGGATGGACTAGGATTTCTGCAGGACGTTTTAAGGCAGAACAATATCCTTCTTCCTTGCCTGGGTTAGTTTGGATTGAATTATCTAGGAGTATTCAGATGAGGTGTATACCCAGCATGGTGACTTTCAGCTGTCACAGTTAGTACTTGCTAATATTGTAATACTGAAATCCAGCTCGAAAACAGTGACTTAAATGGAAAGCATAAAACACCTCAGCTACTGGAAGCCTTATCTTTATTATCGATAATGTCACAACCTACTTTACAAAACAGATATGAAAATTGCAACCCAAGACCTCAGTTCACCTTTGCAGTCTCTCAGCTTTCCTGGGAGGGAGAAATTATTACCACACAGGCAGAAACGGAGGCACAGAGGCATCAGAAGGCAGTCTGGAGTACCACAGGAGGAGCAGGAGGGAGGAACAGATCCTGTGTTACCTTGAATTCCCACCTACATGAACTGATTTAATGAATTAGCAGTAACAGAAGCATAGCGTGTGCCTTACAGGTGTGCCAGGGATGGCAGTCACCAGTAAGGTCTTCTTGTGCTATGTGCTGAAGAGGCACAGAACAGTTCTTTTGCCAAAGACATTTATGATTTAGGATGCTGTTTGCTGTTGTATCAGCTATGCCAATAGTTAATTCATGCACGACAGAGCCCAATCTACTTAAAGATCCTTACGATTGCAGGATCATGGCTTAAGAAACAAAAATTAACTCATGACGGTTTTTCACTGACTTCACCTCACCAGCTTATTTCTCATTTAGCACATGACCAAGGCTGTCACTGACTTACATAGGAAACATAAGAGAGGGTTTCTTTCTCAGCTCCTGACGTCCCAAGGCTATATGTGTGTACATAAAACATATGCAAAAGAGAGGAGCTCTGTTTTCCAAGTGTGAAAAGGAAATTGTTCTAACGTGAGACATACATCATTGGCATTCCGCTCCCTTTGTTCCCAAACATGGTAAAGAGCAATAAAGCTGTCTGTGGACTATAATGTGACATCACAAAAGAATGCACAGTTCTTATTTTTTTATGCATATATGTATATAACAATCTCATTGTGGGCATCCAAAGAATTAATGGTTATGAAATACTGAGCAACAGCAATGTATAAAAGGTAAATGACACATAGTAAAGGAATCTCCTTTCAGATCGCACAGCACATGAAACCATTCTGGTCTGTGACAACTACACCACTAGATTTTTTCCATGTTTATCCAAAGTAGCTTAGTAAGCATATCATGCATGCCATTCACTAAGTCTGTGCAGCAAAATACAGAGCATGATGACCCCAAGCAGCGTCTGCAGCACTTGTAAGCTTCTCAGAAGGGAGGGCTGGCTGATGTTGCTGCTGCTGGAAAGTATTTATTTCAGTTCATTTTTGTGAGAGAAGCGACAGAAATAGCTTTCCCTCTACTACAGCTGCTCAACTGTTATTTCAGTGGAATTACACCTGTGTAACTTCCTTATAAAAAGAGGTAGGAGTTGTGCACATGTTCTGGGGGATAATGAGACTTCAGGAAAGGTTGTTGAGGAAGGCACGGGGCATCTCTATTACTTTCGATTCAGAACCAACCCATTTATCTTTTCTGTTTGCTAAAAAGGGCAATTTCAGGGTTTTTCTGGCGACTGAAAAAAAATGTAATGCTAGATGCAGGCTTTCTTCTGTCCCATATGTCTTAAGTGTACAAAGCTTTTTTTAGAGAATAGCTTTCTTTTAGGGCAAACCAGTCCTTACTAAAAATAATTCCTATGAGATCAGTCGAGGAATGTTGCTGGCAGATCCTGGTGCCTTATTTACAAAAATCAGCCTAAATCAGCCTAATCCAGGCATATAACACAAGGAGAGAGCTGAAGAACCTTCCTTGTTCCCCATGGACGTGGTTGATGGCCCTAGAGCTGTTTTGGTGGCTGTGGTCAGAGGATGTGAAGGGCCCATGCAGATGCTTTCCTCATGTGCCCTGGCCCCTGGGACTAGCCCACAGCAGTGGGCACAGCCACATGCTGGGATATTTGATAAGGCACTGGGACAATCTGAACACCCATATGGGACCAGCAACCACAGAGCACAAGACATCTCTTAGCTTAGTAGGATCTACCTAGATGTGCATCTGCTTAATTTTAAAGAACCAGGTCTAGCTGTGACAGAGCTAGAAGTACAGCAAGGGCTGTACATGCACGGAGAGGGTTCTCCCCCACTGTAGGTCTTGGGGTTGCATCCAGTATGAAAGTAAAACTCAGATGGCTTTTTAGCATTGATGTTCTCTTGACTTTGAACTTCACAGTTCTGTCTCCTCTTCCTTCACAGCAATGCCTTCTGTCAAATCTTTGGTATTGAACAGTGCCAGCCCCCCAATTGCTGCTGTTGTGTATTATTTTCAGGCTTTTTTGCCATTATTGAGGCAGACAGCAGGGCCCTGAGGCAGGGCCTCGTGTCATCTGTTAGCAAAAATGCTCAGTAATTATTTATGATTCATTTGTGGGACAGGATTGCAGCATTTGCCTACATTATTGAATAACAGATACAGACCACAACTGTTAAGCAGACAGAAAGATCCATATTGTCAGAAAGACTGAAGGTGATTTTGCAGATTGCATGTGCTGTCAAATACGTCAGCAGACAAATGTACTGCACGTGTACCTTCAAACCAAGCCAAAGCATACCCATTGCCTTTTAGTTGCTTAAATATTTGTTCATACAAAGAACTGTGAACTGCTTATCCACAGAGTTACCTGGACTGTAATTGTGTGGTCTGGTTTTACACCTAGTTTTCTTTAGTCTTCATTTAAGAGGAAAACTGGAAGGTCTGAGTGGGTTTGGGGTCTTTTTCTTCAAACAATGCATTTCATTATAAAGAATCATCGACTCACTATGTGAAAAAAGCTTGATCAGGTTAATTTTGCTTTAGAAGTAGAAGAAGAATCCCAGGATCCAGTTGTTCCTTTATAAATCAGCAGTAAGCTAAAGAAACAGGAGCAGAAAAAGCATAGTTGTAAATCACGCCAGCAGCCACAGGACAACATAATTCTGAGCAGCCATTTTAGGGCTTTGGTTGCTTTATGCCCTTTCCACATAATGAAGCCTGTTAAACGAATCCTTATGGGAATCGTTCATGAGGTTTGCATTTTGTAGATGAAATTCCAAGTGCAAGAGATGAATTTTGCAAAGTAAATGGTCTGTATTCTGTAAAAAATAGTTAAAGATAGTTCTTTTCTGGAAGGGCTTTTTGCTTTCTAGGTGTAACAATAGTATTATCCTTTCAGTAAAATGTAAACCTATTCTCTCTGGGAAAATAAAGGAAATAGATTTCAGCAGGAGTATTTCAGTCAGAAGGAATAAATGTGGCAAATGCAATTCCTGCTGTATATTTTATTCAGAAGGATTCCTAGATAGTCTATTGCATGGATACGTGGACTGGATCCCACCTTCTCCTCTGTTACATAAATCTCTGAAAGAGAAGGAAACAAACTGTTGCTGTTTCAGTCTTCAAAGTGATGCCATAACAGCGGATGCAGTAGAGGTTCTAACTAGTAAATGTGTATAGTTCTAGCCCACTTTTTTCCTAATGCTTTATTGATGAAATTACCACTCTCTCTCTTCCCAAAATTTGCTTGTGGAAAGATGTATTATTTTCCTCAGTGAGAAATAATCCAGGTGTCCAATCAACCCAAAGGTTAAGTATTCATTATTTCTAGTTAAGTCAATTAGAAAGGTGCAGATGCCTTTTCTATTTGATGATTTGCTTCCAGAATTAATTAAAAACCACAATCTAATTGAACTGAAATCATAAGATTTTGTTTCTAGGAAACAACTTATGAGTACAGATGAATCTGAAGTTGTGCATTTGTATCTAAGTATAGAACGTATCACTTCAAGCTGTGCCACCAAAGTTTGAGTCTGAGGTTAGTTTTCAGGCTGTGAGTCTAATTTAGTTCCAGAATGGAGAGTACAGCTTAAGATTCCCAACACCAGGGACCTGGCTGGGGGCTTAGAGGGGAAACATGTGATTTTGGTTTCAGTTAATTTTAGATTTATTTCTGTTTATGAGATCAGCTGTCTATTTCTAAAAGTGTTTTCATTTTGGCAGACTCCTCAAATGAAAGGCTTATTTTGAGACATTTCCTGTTGAGTAACTGATGTTGCTGCTGCTGAGAGGTGAAGGAAGACATATACAGTGCTGCAGGGAATGTATGGTACTGTGGTGGTCATGACAGGCATGAAACCAAAGGCTGCCGATATCTTTCCTTCCATTATAGAGGAGCTGAGCAGGCAGTGCAGAGGGAGAGCACGGTACATAGCGTTCGCAGGTCTATCCCGCCAGCCTTTTGGGTGAGCTCTACTAGAGGTGTATTCTGAACATGGATTATGATCCTAGCTTCTAACTCTCCCCTTTTCTTGTACAAAAATTCCCAGTCAGCTTTGCTAATGATCTGGTTTGGGATTCTTCGTAGTTTATCGCCATTGTGCTGAAGACACCAGAAACCAGTAAAGCAGAATTCTGTATGATTCTCCCGTTTGGACAAAGCCATAATAAAGTGAAATGCTGGCAAAAAATCGATCTTTTGAGGTGAATATCAGAAATCTTGGCATTCTGATGAATTCTGGAAGAGCACTGTTCCCAGCTAAGCATGTGGCAGGGCACTGGAACCGGCTGCCCAGGGAGGTTGTGGAGTCTCCCTCTCTGGAGACATTCCAAACCTGCTTAGATACATTCCTGTGTAACCTGCTCAAGGTGGCCCTGAATTGGCAGGGGGTTGGACGGGGTGATCTCCAGAGGCTCCTTCCAACCCTGATGACTCTGTGATTCCTTTCTGTCTCCCCCTGCTAATGACCACTGCTGTGCAATTACACTGTAGTTTTTGTAGCCATCTAAAAGTCTTACCCAATTTCACAACTGTAAGAATAAATGTAACATTAAACAGTTTCTTTACATAATAAGAGAAGAGACAATGAGGATGCAACACTGGACAGTTAAGATGACTCTTTTTTAATTGCCTTGCGGATGTCCTGCTCTTACTTTTGAGTCCTTTGAACACACTTAGATAAGCCTTTCCCTGGTTCTTACAGTCAGAACTGCAAGAATGCAGTAGCTGGAAAGAGATCACAAAACCAGTGAGGTCAGCACCTCAGGAGAGTACATCTGCAGAACTTGAGAGGTGAAAACTAGGGTATGGAAAGTTCTTAGCTTTTGAGGAAAACCTGTTGTAAAAGGTTTAGCACACATATATAGGAATGTGCAGGAACAGAAACCCATTTGTGGCTACTCGAGCACACTAACAGAAACCTGTGAGACGTGCAAAAGGTGGAAGTCAGAGCGTTTGAAGGAGAAGCCCTTATGAAGCTGAGCAATTTTATGAATTGCAGCCAACTCCACAAAATTCGTAGAGGAACAAAAACTGCAAGGCAGTCTCTTGTGTGCTTATTTAATGTAATTAATTAATGCAGTTTGAACCACTTTTTCAGTGCAAAGGGATCTTAATTACAGCATAAAATTCAGATGTAATTGATGTAAAAGATCTTCATGAAAATGAAAATACGAGCTGCTATGTTTGAAGCCGAAGGGAAGAGGAAATGCCCTGTTGTAAGGTCACATCTTATGTGGGTCAGAGTCTCATCTGATTTGCATGTGCTAAAGGTCCAGTTCACACAGAAAACAAATGCTCAGATACTTGCATCGCATAAAACCCTGCATTACGTTGTCATGGGTGAGTGTGTAATGCAGAGATAATGAGGATAATTTGCTTATTTCTGTCAGTTAAAAGATCCGTTCCAGAATTTGCCTGAAAATATTACAAATTAATAGGTGTGTAGAGTAAGTTCATTGACTGGGCTGTGCTCAAGCTGAGCTCCTGTGTCTGAGACCTTCCTACGGTCTATACCAGGCTGATCTTCCTGAATACATCCACTGCTTTGGGCTTTCCTCAGTGATCTCTATGTAAGAGGAGGCAAGAACACCTCTTTCTGAGTTAACATGAGTGCAACCAATATTTGTTTACTAGGGTGAAATTTCTTACACCTCCATAAAGGATTCAAAAGCAGTGCTTTTAGTCTTGTGTTCAGGTTAGAAGTCATCTCTTCCAGTAATGCTCTTTGACCTCTTATGACCTGATTCATATATAAGTCTCCCTATGATTAACAGAATCATAGAAAGGTTTGGGCTGGATGGGACCTTAAAGCTCATTCAGTTCCAACCCTTTGCCATGGGCAGGGACACCTTCCACTAGAGCAGGTTGCTTCAAGCTCCATCCAATCTGGCCATGAACACTGCCATGGATGGGGCAGCCACAGCTTCTCTGGGCAACCTATTCCAGCACCTCAGCATCCTCACAGGGAAGAACTTCTTCCTAATGTTTAATCTAAATCCCCCTTCTTTCAGTTTAAAGCCATTCCTTCTTGTCCTATCACCACATGTCCTTGTCAAAAGTCCTTTTCCAGCCTTCTTGTAGGCCCTCTTTATGTATTGGAAGACTGTTGTAAGGTTTTCTGGAGCCTTCCCTTCTCCAGGCTGAACAAGCCCAATTCTCTCAGCCTGTCTCCATAGGAGATGTGCTCCAGCCCTCTGATCATCCTTATGGCTTCTCATCTTTCCAGCCTTTTTTGTCTGAATATGTTCTCTTACGGTCACATCAGCTCGTATTACTGATGATTTTATGAATACACCTATCAGATGCTAATGGTTATAACTGCTACCAGCTTAGGGTGGTTCTAAGCCATGGACAGGTAAGAGATGGAAGGCTTTTTATCTCTTTGCAGATATGCCAATATTCTTGTTGTATGGTTGTTTTAGTAATAATAACAATAGTAATGATAGTAACAATGATGATAATAATACTAGTTTCAAACATTACAAAGCTGGCACCTCCCCTTCAGCCACTAGTGTAGTCACAGCAGAATGAATGCTTCATTGTTGTAAGAGACATTCTGCTGCACAAAGCAACCTCTGTGCACAAATAGAAGGTTAGAAAAGTTCAGCCAGCTGTGACAATTAAATACAATCATTATCTGAGCATCCCTGAGGGATGTCAATCAGTCTATCTTCACACAGTTGGAGCTACCTGGGTTTTATTATAAATGGACAGAATCAGAGTGACAACAACCCTTGTAAAAACCATGTAATGAAATGTGATTTCTGTTTCCATATTCAGAAGTAAAGAGCAGTTGGCTGCTACTTAATAAAGGCATTACTTTTCACCCAGGACTAGAATCATTGGAAGGAGCTTAGAACAAACCCACAGAGTGATAGTGGGGGCTTTTAAGAAAATGAACTACAGGAACACTGAAAAATCTTGTTTAGTGATATGGAGCAGTTGATGTTTTGGGGGTAGCTGATATCTGAAGAAGCCCAGGATAAAATTCACAGCTATTTAGAAGAGAAAAATACAGGGAAGGCAGAATTTATCTAAGCATAGTAAGCCCAAGAGAAACAAGGGAAGTTTACTTCCTGACAGTGAAATGTATTTCACATAGTGTAAGATTGTTTATTAAACAAAACTCTGGAAGCAGTCTAGTGAGGAACTTTCTTTACTGGTCTTTTCCTACCTCTATTTATCTATGTTCTCCAGAAAAGCAGTGCTTTCTTACCAGCCACTTAGAAACGCCAGCATTCAGCAAGCGTTTGGAAAAGGCTGTGTTCCTATGAGAACCTTTATTTTTTGACATAGTCTCTCCAGCAGTACTGCTTCATGAGTGGAATGCTTGGAAAGCAGTAGGTTGACTGTGGTACCTGAATTCCTGTCTGAATGCCAGTCAGTGGCAAACAAGCAGTATGAGTTATGTAGAAAAAACCCTGTGACATAGGAAATAGGGTACGAGACACTTGTGTTCTGCCTCAGGCTGGCAGGAGTAGGAGAAAATCCATCATTGTTTATGTGGTGGCATTTGGGAAACATGGGAGCTGAACTAACAGAGGAAGTGGAGAATAAATACTGAGCAGAGAGTGTGATTATTGTTGAGATACAGATCCCTAGTCTTGGTAGTGTGACTTGGGGCCAATGGCAAGGAATTCCTTCTCATTTCTTTCATAGAGTATATCTTCATTTTGAGACTGTTGCTAAGTAGTTATAGTAATAATAATGGCATGTGTTAGTGTTGTAATTTCTTAAGAGCTCATTTCTTCGCATCTTTTTATAGAAACATTAATTCATTTGGCAAACATTTTTGTGATGTTCTCTCAAAAATACTGAAGCAAGAATATTTTTGCAAGCGCTGCTTTGTATATTTTGGGTCTCATGCATGATTTATCACTTACTAAATTTGAAATCCAAATTATGGAATTGGCTATAGCTATTGACAGAAAGCGAAATCTGCAGTGCTGGAAAGGACTAAAGAGGTTAGCATCATCTTACTAAGCTTCTACCTTTATTGGAACAGTATTTGTATTGTAAGTTACTTCCAGCTTTGCAGTCCACAGGTGCTCACTCACAATAGCAAAAGTGTTGTCATTCATCTATAATCGGGACATTATTTTTACTGCAAGTTATTCCAACTTTGCAGTCAGTGGAAACTAACCAGCTATAGTAAAAGTGCTGTCATTCATCTATAACTGGGACAGTACTTTCATCATAAGTTATTCCAACTTTGCAGTGAATGGAAACTAACCAGCAATAGTAAGTGTGTTGTCAGTCATCTAAAATAGAAGGGAAGAGAAAGGAGAAAGACGGTCAAAAGACAGAATATATTTGCAATGGAGTCAGAGTAGAATATTCTCAGGGTGTCACAAGATGCTTTGCAATTGTCTGTGGGGTTTTTTTTTTGTCCATTAAAGGCAAATTGTGAAGTGCAAAGTAGCTTTAAATTGGTGACATTCGGTACAGGCTTCCAGCTGAAAGGCTACACCACCCCCTTTGGTGTCTCTCTACCTATACTTGGATGGGATGAAGGGGTATGGTGCAGAGAACATGCTTTTTTAAAGTCAAATCTCTGCTGGTGCTGGGGCCAAGAAGTGAGATGAGCAGCTGCTTGCAGAGCTCAGGGCAGCTTCAGCTAGAATATACCTGATAGCTAATACCAGGTAACTGAGGTAAGTGTGTTAAAGCTAGCTCAGATATGGGTGCAGTGTAGATACCCCCTTAAAATAAGAGCAAGAAATCTGCCCTTTTTTTATGCTACAGGTGTGTTGTAGGCACTTAACAGTTATTAATAATGGCTAATTAATAATGGCCCAAATCCTTGGCTGTAGTTAAGGAACTCGAAATATAAGTCATCTGGAGTTGTAAGGAAAGATGGCTCAAAACAGTCTTAACCAAATCCTGAGCCAGCTTTGTGCCTGGACCTTCCTCCAGCATAAGATAAAGCAGCAGAGTACAATCTGTTCTAAGACATTAGCAAGGGAGAGCAAAGAACACAATAAATACATTTATTGGTAATGCATAAGAAGAATGCAGAGTGGTGGCAAATAAGACCATTAGAGAATAAGAGTGTAAAATTAGATGGAAAGTAAGAGATGAGGTTGGGCTATCGCAGTGGTCCTAAATCAACATGTCATCTCAGAAACCACAAAAGTCAGCAACTGAGTGGAGGTGAGTGAAAGATAAGGGTGAAAACAACAATCATAATTTATCGGCGTATCAGAAAAGCATTTTTACACTTAGTACACATCGCATTGTTTTAGACCTGATAGACAGTAGTTACACAAAGACACTTCAGCCCTCACTGAATAGCCTGCAGCAAAATAGAAATTCTTTTAAATGATAAATCTAGGCAGGGGGAAAAACAATCCTTTTTATTCAAGGAATTTTCACTTAAATCTTTGAGTCTCCTGGGAACAGATTGAAAGGGACATACCATACTCCAGAGTCACATCTACAGAGGCTTGTGGTTAGATTTGCTGATGCTTTTTGACAGCACAAGGGGCACGGTAGGAACCTTGGTGGGAAGATATACATTGCAAAAGTTCAGCTGTTGTTTCTATTCTGCTTTGGAGGCACTTGATGGAAGATCTATCATCTGTTTACTTGTATAGTAAGGAGTAGGATACGCTGGTAGGAAGACACAGCTTCACATTCAGGAGTCAAAGGTCTGTGTTTGATAGCAAAAGACTTGCTTCCGTTTCTGGTGATGTTGTTTTTGCAACAGAAGACAAATCTTACTCCATTAAGAAAAGACCTTGTTGGCCACTGTTGTCCTTATCTGCTGAGTCATGCTAATAATAGTTTATTTTAGCATTCTTAAAGAACTTTAGAGATTGTTTACTCCCTGTTCCCCAGAAGACGGTTGAGAAATACTGCAGAACTTCATCAATAAAATCAAGCTAAAGAGTTTTTTGGTTGAAAGCATCTCCTTTAATGGTCTGCTGTGCAACACTTCAGCAGTCGGCTGACTCATGGCAACCTGAAATTGAAAATGACTTGGGGGTGAGGGAAAGAAAGAAGAGTCCAGGAAGAATTATAGTAGCCAGTATATTTTAACTATCTATATAGCAGTCTGAGCCTCATCTTGTTCAGCTAACTGTGACCTCACAGAATTGATTCAGGCATCAGCCCAGTGTCTGGTCCAGAGCAAAAGATGTATTTATACATTAGATTAACGTAGTCACTGATGAGAATAATATATTAAATTACTTAATTCACTTCTGTTTTGATAATCTTAGATGCTAACAGGAGCACACTGTCAGAGCTATGTTCTTTTAGTTCACCATTTTTGGAAAGCCTTTCACTATTACCAGAGGGAAAGCTCATGCTTTGTGGTTTCAATTCTCTCACTTCTGCTATATAGTAAATTGCATTTCCTTAGTATACTAGTGGTATGGAAAATAATCCAAACAAGTGAAGTAAAAAAGTCCTTCCCTATGTATTTGAAACCCAAATTCTAGACAGAACAACCTTCAAAAAAACCAAAACCATCAGAAAAAACCACTTCCCCCTATTCCAGAAACCTCTCTGACTGCGTATCCCATGTTGTGCTATTTACAGATCATCACAGAAGGTCAAAATGATCTTGTCTAAGTGCTGTTGTCCTAGCACACTGACTGTCGTGAGACATATGAAGACCTCAGATACTTTTTCCTCTTAATTACAAACAAACTTTCCAAAGAAACACTGCAAAGCAGGAGAGTGTTTCAGAGAAGATGGGGGCAACCTCACTGCAAGAGGAAGGATTACTCTGCTTTTTGAAGCTTTTGGATTTCCCAAATGTCTCCAGAACATTAGTCATGCATCCTCCCCATGACCCTGCATAAAGGGTGATCCATGCTGACGAGATGCGACAGACTCGGCTGGGTTTGCTAAAGGAGTAGCCTGCCAAGCCTCTCGCATCTGGCTGATACTGAACAGAAACACACTCTCTTCTGGTTTATGCCTGGGTGAGCCATTCCTGTAGCATTCAGAAAGCCTTCATTAGTTGGGTTGTTTGGGGAGGAGGCACACCATACCGCTCAACCTGAGCTGGCTTAGCCTTTTGAAGCATCTGAATTCCAGTCCCTGGTTGCAGCCGAGCAGCAGAAAATGGAAGAGGGATGGATGCAAAGGGGCTTTGGGGTATTCTGAGCTCTTTGGATTGGGAGGAAGGAAGGCACAAACACAGATTAGAAGACTCATTATGTGGCTCTGCCCCATAAGTTGTCAGGGACCTCAGGTTATTAGTGTGACACCACCAGCTACGAAGGCTTTCTGCCACATTAGTTTTGTCATTGCCAGAAAAAGGGGAAGCGGTAGGAGGTGATGCAGAGGGCATTAACACCCATGCTGTGCCGCTGGAAGATCCTGTCAGCGAGAAAGATAACAGCAGAATCACACCAAGTGACTTGGACACATCAAACGATTCCAGTTTAAGAACCCGCAGGCCTGCAACAGGAGATTACAGATTTCTCAATGCATAATTCAGTATCATAAACATGTACATGACACCAACTCATTCTTCTGCTAGAATACTTTAATTTCTTGACAATAACATTGCTAAATTGACCTGGAAAGAAAGAGGCACTCAACATTTATAATTGATTTCTGCCCTACATCATTTTGGCTCCCCTCCTTCTCATGTAACTGCTAATATGAGTTACTGCAGATTTAGTATTTTGTTACAGATTAATTCAATGGGATTTTTGACTAAGCTAGTGTCCAGAATGACTTTGCACTCGGTGACATCTGCGATGCCAGCATGCAAAATGATTCTCCTGGCATTTTGACAAGTTCTATTGTACCACTGAGCACGTCTTGAGAAATCCAGCTATGACCGTATCTGATTTGGCGAAGAACACCAAGTAATATAACACAAATAGCGATAATAGTTATTTTGTGGGAGTAACAGCTTCTGGCTATTTTCATTCCCTCTCAGGCAGGCTTGCAGCCCAGACATACTTTCAGTGGGGTTTATATACCTGTCAAACTTCTTTTAGATTTGACTAATATGACCAAACAGTTTTAGCAGAACAGTCGCATTCTGACCCTGATTTTTTCATGGTACAAACCAACTGAGATATTAGAACAAAGTCCTTCTTTTGGTGGTCTCTGCCATTCCTTCTACTGATGTATGTGCTGAAGCCATCTATCTTAGACATATCTACATAGATGCATAGATATACAAGTTTGATATAGATCTTAAAATGTATATTTGGCTACCTTCAAGCTACTTTTCACTGTCAGAATGGCCTCCTTTTCTAGCCTTTGATTTGGAGGATGTTCTGGTGATAGGAAGCTCAGATCTTGGAAAATTCAGGACTCCTTAAGAGCTGAGGGTCCACTGTCAGTCACTGGAGTCCTCAGTATTTGCTGGAAGCAATGAAGGCAAATTTATTTGCCAGATTCAATTTTCTCCCCTTTGTCAGGCTGCATTTACATTGTTGTCAAAGGTGCGTGCTTAATTTTTAAGGCTACGATGCTGCTTTTGTTCTGATTACTCATCTGCATTTTGTGATTCACCTCTGCTGCAACATTTTCATTGACATCATCCCCATGCCAGTAAAAACATGTTCGTTTTCTTACTAACCTTATTCATCAGCTTCAGTTTCAGAGCCTCTCTCCTGAATCAGTGTTTTCTGACAATTGGCCATTTTTTCACTGACTAGCTCTCCTCTTACTGTGTTACTGATACCATTAATTGACAGTGGACAACCCTGCCTCTGATACCACACAAGGAAGAGGTTTTAACTGAGATTCATGGTAAAACCCCCTAAATGTGTGAAACCTAGATCAGGAATATATAAAGAAGAGATATGTCTTTCTCAGTTTTTTTACCTTTTTATATAGAAATCTAGAAATTTATAAAAAGATACATATATACATTTATTTCTCACGTACAATACATTTTAAATAACTAAACGCTAGGAAACACTGATATTTGTTAGGGAAAAATGAAACCAGTGATGCAAAAGCACCAAAATGCAAAATTGCAGAGATAGTTGCTCATCACTTGTGCTAAGGGAGATGAAAGATGGGTATTCCGCTTGTGACAGAAATGAGCTGAACACGAGCCGGGTTTAAGTTACGTGTACCATGCACCGGTTCCACTGGGAATACTGAAAGCAAAGTGTAAATCTCTATGTAGCACAGGCACGGGGGCTCTCAGAAGGTGCAAAGCTGAAGTAACATTCCCGTATTCCTGAAAACATGCCCTAGTTAGGCCACAGGCTTCCGAGGGCTCAGAGCGGCGATGGGAAGGGCCCCACGTCCCAGGAACGGCTTACCTGCCCGCTCCCCCTGCGGGGTTATGTACTGCTTTCCTACGCACAGACCCCGCTGCTACCTCTGTACCGAGCGCCGGCTGCCCGGGCGGACCCCCGGTGAGGGAGGGGGAACGGAGGGGAAAGCTCTCCTGACGGATTGCTCACAACCGGCCTCAGCGAGCCCGAAGCCCCTAGAGACTCCGAGCCTCCGGGACGTTGCTCTCCGGGAGCGCAGCCCGCCCCGCCGCTACAGGTCACGTCACGGCCGCCCGGGGGGGCCCATCCGAGGCGGGCCCGGACCCGCTTTTCCCGGGTGGCAGCAGGTCTCAGCCGCGGAGCCGTGCCGTGCCCCGCCTGTCCCCCGGCCCGCAGGACAATGGCACGGGGCGGGGGGAGCTCCTCCGGAAGCCAGGCTGAGCAGCGCCTCCCGGGGAACCACCGCCTCACCTGAGGACAGCCCGACCGCCACGGTGCTCAGCCCCACCGAGTCCCATTCACATCCCGGGCTAGCAGGAGGGCAGCAGCGCGGCGGTGGGCGAGGCCTCCGCGACCCGCCCCTTCTTCCCGCCCCTCGCGTGCCCCTGTGCGCGCTGCCGCCGCCGCGCCCCCCGCCCGCCGCCGCTCCCTCCCTCAGCTCCTCCGGTGCCTCCGGCCTGCCCCGCGCTCCCCCCTCCCGCCCTTTCTCTTTCTCCTCCTCCTCCTCCTCCTCCTTCCCTCCTCCCCCCCCGCCCTTCCCGCGCGTTGGTTCGCTCCTCCCCGCCCCTTTCCCCCACCTCTCTCGTCCCCTCCCACCCCCCGGCTCCCCGCGGTGGTGTGGCCCGGCCCGGCGGCGGAGGGAGCGGTGGAGACGGGCGGGGAGGTGGCGGCTGGCCCGGGTCTCGCTGACCGGTTGACGCGCCCGCCCCTGCGGAGTGCCCGAGGAGCCGAGCCGGTGACACAGAGTGAGCGACCGAGGAAGCGGGAGCGGCTCCCCGACCCCGAGCAGCACCATGAGGTGAGGGGCCGGCCCCGGAGCGGGCGTGCCGGCGGGGAGCCTAGGGGGTGTGTGTGTGTGTATGTGTCTGTACGTGTGTGCTCCGTGCCCCCCGCCTCTACCGGCCCGCAGCCCTGAACCGGGGCGTGCTGAGGAGGGGCCCGTCCGGCGGAGGGGAGTGGGCAGCGCTGAGGGGAGCCCCGCGGTGGGGGAGGGGCCCATTGTTAGCGGCGGGTGGGGGAAGGGCGGCCCCGTCGTCCCCGTCCCCCGCGGCGGCGGCGGCGAAGTTGCGCTCGGGGGGCGGCAGCGGGGCCCGGGCCGGGGGGATGCGGGGGGCGGCCCCGCTCCGGTGGGTCCCCCTCCGGCTGGTGTGCGCAGAGCCCCCGCCGCCTGGCTCCTTTCTTTCTCTGCCGGCGGTGGTTGTTTTCCCCTTACCCTCCGCCTTAACGGGCGCGTGTTGCATTGCAGCAGCTGCGGCGGCGGGGCTTTTCCCTGTGTAATCAATAAAAGAGGCGTCCGGGGGGTTGGGGGGGATGCCCCTCTCGGCAGCCGGGAAAGTGTCGAGTTTGGAGGTTTCGGATGTGAACACTGAGGTGGACGCGGCTGGGGGCCGGGGAGCAGCAGGAGGAGGGAGGTTGGTGCCTCCCTGCCCGCCTTCCCGCCGGGGACTCCCGCTCCCCGCCGGCTCATTCATTTGGAGGCGATTTTCTGCCTCCCCGGCCCGTCCTTCCCCTCCCTTCCCAGCTCTTTTTAGTGCCTGTTCTGTTTCTATAATCTTCTTTCTGGCTTGGTGCAGGACCCGGTGAGAAATGCGGCTCGGTAGCCCGAGCGCTGGCCGGTCTGTTGGGGGACGTTGTGCTTCCCTGTAGGCCTGTCCCTCAGTCAGACAACTGGGGAGCCGTGTTACTCTTCCTCCTCCTCGCCCCCCCCAAGATACTGTCCGCCTTGCAGTTGGATTTGAACCTTCTTTGTCTTAAAGATGACTGTAAGTCCTGAGGTCCTTTTGGAGTATAGGTGGGCAAGATTCGCACGGTGAAAATGAGGAAATTCCTCCGCTGCATAAAAATGATGAGCCATGAGAATTCTCTGTAAATTGCAGTAACATTCTAATTACATTTTTTGTTTAAGGGTTCCCCTGCCCCGCTGTGTGTGCATTATCAGTGGAAAGGGTAGCATTGCAGCAGGAGGCATGGGGACAGCCTCCCTGCTGTTTTGTTTAGAACTGCTTTCCTGTATTTCCCTCTGGTTTTCTTTGTTAACTGTAGGTATTTATGTCCCGCATTATTTTAAGCTTTGTTTTGTCTTGTGATAATTTATTTTCACTTACTCATGCTGCTCATGTAGAAGTCAGATACCCTGTGAATAGAAAGTTACAACTTGGAAAACTCACAGTTCAGATCCTTTAAGCAGGGGTGGGTTGTTTTGATTATCTTGACTGTCTTTAAGACAATGAATGCTGTTAATCCAGCAAGAGTTGGTATAAAAATTTTCAGAAGCCCCTTATAAATTTGCCTTTTTTTATTAGCAAAAAGTACTTCTCTTGTGCGGGTGATGCTGAGGGAAGTAAGCTATACCAGCAAGGCTGCTCTTTCACTGATGTAACTGTATGTGTGCTAGGACTTCTGCCAGCTTGGAGAGAGCACACATATTCCTCTTAACCAGCATAACAGGAAAGTGTCTAGGTTGAGCCTACCCTTAGGTTGCTTATTTAGATGTTGGAATAGTTTGCTTGAAGCAGTTAGTAAATATAGGCAAATGAATGCGCTGCGACACTCAAGAGTGCAGAGTGAGGAAGAAAATGTACTTGCAGGTTGGATGGTCACTCCGACTGGTCATCGGGTATCTCAAAGAAACCTGACTTGGAGAATGCTTGAAGCATTTGGAAGCTCTGAGCCTTTTGAATAAAGCAGCAAACTGTACCAATTAAACTACACAGGCTAAGAAAATGATGTGGTTAAAGAAGTATTTTCTCTCTGTGGAGGCACTATTAAATTGACTCCGTTTTGTTTAGTTGGTCCGACTCCAGGACAATGGCAAGCTTTCACTGCACGCTCTCTCTTTGGGCTTGTTTAGACTACGATTGACGGTATAGCTCTGAAACATGTTTAAACAATAGCTTCATGCTGTATTTTGTTCGGGCAGTGTCTTTTAATATACATTTGCTGGTCAAGGCAAGTTGTGATGGGGGAGGATTGACAGGGTGGCTGGGACAAGTGACCTGTGTTTCATATATATAGCTCCTCTATTTGCTGGTGGTGGTAAATCTTAGCAGTTAATATGAAAACCATACTTTTGACATGCTATTGATGGTCTCCTGGAATGCATAAACTGCATTCTGCAGTTCGCTGCTCTGCAGGTAGGCATGCAGTTGGGGCTTCAGCAAATGCAAAAAGAAATAGATGGGCTGCAGGAAAAAAAACCCAACAACCTCTCAGTTTCTCTCCCTTCTTTTGACACATACATGTGTGAGAACCTGTTGTTCTTCAGGCATCACAAGCCTAAACTAATTCTGATGATTTTGTGCTAAGATCTTGCATCTTGTCTGGGTCAGTTACCAACAGGCAAACTGGTTTAACTTATGTCAGGTAAAATTAAACATCATTGTAAAGAACATCGTTTTCTTGTAAGATAATCAGTGATTCAGTAAAACACAAACATCAGCAGAATTCTTGCAGAACACTGTTTTGTATTCAAATTAAAATTATATGCTATTTGAGTAGCATCTGTTCGGGGTTTTAGGTTGCTGATCAACTTTGAATATTGACTCTCCAATGGTCTAGCCTGAGTATGAAGTTACTTGATTCAAGTGCCAGCTTGAATAGGGCTTGTGTTTGTATCTCTCCCCAGCTTTTGGTACAGGGTTGATTCCTGTGAACACCTGTTGCTGCTATTGTATTTTGGTTAGCTGAGTAAGTCAGGACTGCTCTTGGTGTAGCTTCCTGAATGCAGTTATTTCATCATAGGAGTAGGCATGTTCAGTGAGGTTTCCATTTACTAGCTGGCTGGGATGTGGTGGTAGGGGAGAAGATAACAGCACAATTTGGTGCCCCAGTTCTAGTAGTAGCATAACTTCCCATCACAACATGTGTGAACAGACTTGTATTGAAGCATATGTTGAAATCAGTATCATGGAAGCTGATGAGCAGAACTCATCTACTGCTAGAGCTAGGGTTCTACAGTGAAGGTTAACTGAATTATCTTTACTTGTTAATGTTTTTGTATCTAGCTCATTTTATATGCTAGCTCCAATAAAAATAAATGAGCTTTCTGAGATACTGACTTCTTTTTTTTTAATCAAACTGTACAGCCTTCTCTTGGGATTACTACATCTATGTCTTTGTGTGGGAAAGAATTGTTTTTCATTAGTGTGCTAGTCAGAACGCAGACTGCTTAGGCTGATTTCATTACCCAAGTTGCAGGAACTGGGAAAGAAACAGTGTTTTTAAGGGTTTTAAATTTTAGTCTTTCCAGAGCCTGGTATCTTCATTTGTGTTTGCAACAGGCAAGTATGTGTGTCGTATGTGTGAATGTTCGTTCTGTGTTTAGATAAATTACTATAGATTCTGCCTTCTTGGGAAGTCATGTCATACCCTCACTTGTGTTTTCATAGAAAAAAAATAGCTAAATATGTGGCCTCTAGACCATATTAACTAACATATAAACCATACTTACTTACATCGACCAGCTTTTCTGCTCCAGTGTGTTGTTTCAGAAGGTAAAGCATGTTATCATCTAAAAGTCAGTGTATTTTGTGCCTAGGTTAGCGAGCCATCATTAGATTTTAAACATTATGCTAAGAAATCTGATACCGTACTCACTGAGCTTTTGTCTTTAATTCAGGAGTGAAAGCGCATGGCAGAAGTAACAAAACGTGTGTTTATTAGGGCTAGGAATTCTTAAGGGAACCCGCACACAGTTCCCAGGGTTTCCAGAAAAGTGGGTATACAAGTGTGTTGTGTTATTAGTGACAACAGCATAGTTCCGTCTACTGCAATAACTGCAGTTATTTAAGGTGGTAAAATACCAGAGTAGCAAAGCCATTAATTTCAACGGTGGCATTAAGTTATTGTGTACAGCAATATGTAAGGTTATGCTTTGGAATTGTGCCTTTCCTTTGGTTTCAATACCGTATTTGAAGGAGAAAGCTTAATTTAGGTGAGAAATATTTGACAAAATGTTGAAGTGTAAGCAGGCAGTTAAAGTAGATGGGAGACGCATATCTGCAACCAATACAGTTTCTAAAATTGCTCATATCTCAAGAGTAAAATAGGTAGTGTAGGCAGGGCTGTTTTTTTTTTCAGGTGGATACAAGAATTCAGGTTACTTTGCTTGTTCTTAAGTAAACTAACAGATGGACTGAGTCATCTGTCTGATAGAAGTGCAGCCTTTAGCTAGCACTTTATTTGTGACAGTTATAAGTAATTTATGGAGGGGTGGTTTCTGCCCACCTGATATGGAATCTGACAACTGTTTTGCCCTCCAGGTCTCTGGATAGTTTAGTGAATTATTTTGATAGTAAAAAGTATAAGTCTTTAGAAGATGACTGTGTGAATGGAGGGTGCGGAAATCTGAAGAGATTTGGTTTAGAAACAGCTATTTATGACCATCTTAGCAATTCTGTTGTCAGCCTCTAAAAATTAGAAACAGTCTGGGAGTGTGTATAATTCAGGAATGCTCTCTGGAAGTGGATGTGGTAGTTTTTTTCTTGTCTCTGATTCAGGGCTTCTCAGTGTTTGTTGGAGGTCAGAAAACAAGCCCGGGTGAAGTAACGTCCTACTTCAGACTGCTGCAGCGTAAAAGCCTTTTTTCCACGCTTCCATAAAAAGGAGAGGAATTATTCTTCCAGCACCTGTTTCAGTGGATGCTTTGCTAGAACACTTACACCCTGACTGACGTATCTCAGTGCTGCCTTAGGCATGTGATTGGAAATAATTCCTACTGAGGACTGCTTCTTGCCATGCCGGTGTGCTTCATGCAGAACTATTATAGAAGTAGGTTATTGAACTGGTGGACAGATTCATTTGCTTTCGTTACCTCAAAAGCAAATGTATTTTGTGAAACGGATATTATTCCTTTCTTTAGTTTGACCTTTCATCTAGGCTTGCTCTGGACAGTTCATGCCTGCTTCCACTCAGCGGTGTAGAAATACATGTGCCAGCTCTCTAAACATTCAGACATGTTTAGGTTTTAAGAGTGCTGTCGTGTTGAGGGAAAGCAGAAAAAATGTGCTTTTTATATATGAGTAAAAAAAAAAGTTGACTTTTAGGAGTAGCTAAAAGTAAATGTAGCGGAGACAGAAGTCACGTGAGGCTTGTTGAGCAGCTTCAATATATTTAAGTAGTTTTGCTTGCTACCTGCCACACTCCCCCACCCCATGCCTGACTTTCCCAGCAGTCCTTGAGTTGTATGAAACTACCTTGTGTTCTTGGGCATCTCTCTTGGGATTAATAGGGGAGCAAAGACACTTCTGTATTTGTCAGTGTTTAAACCTGCCAAATGAAGAGCCACTGTTATGTCCCTACTGTCCCTCCCTGCCCTAACTTCCCATGTGCTCTGCAAACCTGGAAAAGAATGAAGTTTGTATGTAGCTTTTGTTGTTTTTGAATAACATAGAGAATCTTTTTCCTCGATTAGAAAGAAAGGCTACCCTATCTTATTTCAACTTTCAAATTTTTTAATTTGAGAAATAAAAATGTATGTCTAAGTAACTGAGTCTGAAGTAGTTTTGCCTTCCATTAAAATGTTCTGTACCAGTACAGTTTTTAGAGAAAAAGGTTGAGTTTTATTTTAGCTATTCCTAATTAATTTTTCTAATAATTGGTAAGCCTCTCCCCTACTATCGCTTATTACAAGTCTTCTTCGCTGGAGCTGTTTGACAACTGATGTTTAAAAAATTCCAAAATGGAATGCAAAAATCATGCTTACTGCCTTTTGACAGTGTTATGCATGTACTGCTCTTTACGTTAAAGTTCTGTAGACATTTATGGACAGCCTATGGAACTGCTCCTTGGGAGATGATGTGGCATTTTTCTGGGCTTACTACCCAAATGACAGTGGCAGTGTGGTGTCAGTCTGCTTTGGATTAGTCTTTCCAGTTGAACTGCTGGTAATAAGCATGTTTTGGGAATCGATGTTCAAGTTAATGTAAGGAGTTGAAGTAAGATTTTCTTGCTCTCTGAGTAATCTTTAGTCAAGGCTCATTAAAACACAGACAATATTCAGGCAAAAAATGTTTACTGTGAGTATGGTGAGGCGCTGGCACTGGTTTCCCAAAGAAGTGGTAAATGCTCCATCCCTGGCAGTGTTCAAGGCCGGGTTGGACAGAGCCTTGGGTGACATGGTCTAATGTGAGGTGGCCCTGCCCACGGCAGGGGGGGCTGGAACTAGATGATCTTAAGGTCCCTTCCAACCCAAACCATTCTATGATTCCCTTAGTTTCACATATTGAAAATTCTCCAGATGAAGCTGGCTTATATGAAGGAATAACAATATAAAGTCTTTCAGTTTAGTCCAAAAATAGTATGCTGCTTTGCTAAGTGTATAGGTTGGTCTTGTGGTTTTTTTCTTCAAGGTGTTGTTTGTTTTAATTGTGGTAAACTGACTGTACTCCAGAGGGTGATACAGAAATGCTACTTTGCTGGACTGGTGTACTGCCCAGAAATAACTGTCTAAACTCCTGGTTTGCACCACAGACAAGTTTGGAAGGATTTTGTTTCAAATGTTCTCTCATTCATTATTCTTCACAAACTTGAAACTCCTTTTCTGTTTCCCAAGTCAGGTTACAAAGTAATCTGTACTTACTGCAAATTCTCTAAAGAAGCTGAGATGATTGTGTTTTCTGAGCGTACTAGCTGCCTAGTTTGAAAGAGAAAACACTTTAAACCCTGGAAGTTAGCAGAACAGGAGAAGAACAATAGAAACCATTGGTATAGGTAAAGCCTCTCTTATTGTTTAGCTGCAGTTTTATAGCAATAGAGAAATATCTTAATTTTCTTTGCAGAAAAAATCAATTCTTATGTATGTGTCATTCTCCTTAAAGCAATTTCCTTAAATATAGTTCATTATTTAATGGATTTTTTAGGCTACTGACTGCTGTCACTTTATTACAGATTACCATACAGTAGTACCAGATATTTAACTGAAACGCTTTGAAGGGTGTATAGTTAAGGGAATGTTTTATTCTGGTCTTATCTGGCTACTGGTAAATGCTTTTTTATTTCAGTTGTATACATCAGTATATGTCTTCATATGTGGTCATATCTGCTAGAATTGAATATTTTGTGGAGACTTCCATTGCAGTTACATGTTTTCCTTATTGTGTGGGATTGCAAATGCAAATACTAAATGGGAAGATGATTAGGATTCAGTTGTAGTTCATGTATTTCCAACAGAACTTTCAATGCCACTGTATTAGTGGTATTTTTACTGGCATTGGTGGAAAGAGGCGGTTGGTATTTTTAGGTTCCATTCAGCTTTCTGGTTGGCTTTACAAGTCTGACTTAAGCATATGCTCTGAGTAAATCTGGGCCTTGAACCTGGTAGTGTTGCTGCTTAAAATTACTAGCTCTTGAAATAGCTTTTATTAAATAGAACTTTTTTGGGTACCAAGCTTGCAAGCCTAGGCTAGCAGGAGTGTAGTTACTGTAGATGTTCATGTCAGAAGTGCATTATTATGAACCATATATTCTGCTATATGTTTTGAAAACTTATTTTCTCTGTATGTTTTCTGGTACTATGAAAATCTCCTTCCCCTTTTTTGCTTTCTTTCAAAAGCTTTTAGTCTTTCACAGTCAGTGCATGGTGATGTTTACGCCTTTTACTGCCCCTCCTGTATTATCTTGTTGATATTTAAGGAAAGTATATGGTTGTTTGGTAAACCTTAGCCCATTAAACAATGCTGATTCTTCTGTAAAAGTACTGAGGCTAAGTTAATGCAACAGATTTTTTTTCCTAACTTGTTGGATTTATACTTAAAATGGAACACAGTAAAGCTTTATTTAAAAAACCTGTACTGTGTTCTTGATTGCATTTACAAAGCCCATTTTCAGAAGACTGCAATGAGCTACTGTGGATTAAGTTAAATGGACTTCTCAGCTGAAGAAGAAACGTTGTTATCTGTTATCTGAAATAGGTGGTGCAGCCAGACTGCCAAAAAGGTGAAATCTAATCCAAATGAACCTAATTATGGCAGAGATAATAAATCAAAGTAGTGAATGACAGCATTGTTATGAAAATGATCTGCGCTGAAGCTCAGTATTTATATATATAAGCTTAATCACTGGATGTTTTACTTAAAGCAGGTGTAGTTTGCTTGTAGTTATGTACTATAGCAAAAATACCGACTTTCATTAGAAATTACCTTTAGAAGTACTTTTTTTCTGGTTCAGAATGCTGCTTTGATAGAATCTTGAATATAGTCAGAACTCAAGAAACTATGGTTGTATTTTAATACTATGCACTGATGTGTTTAGCGGAATCACTTTGGCATGAGTAGAACAGGAGAATGGTGCAGGAAGTGGCTGATACATTGTGTCTGTTCAGTGGATGTATGTGTATGAAACAAACATATTCTGAACACAGGGCTGTCTTTCCAGTAAGATATGAACCATCTGGTCTAAACTGAGTATGGAGACAATAGTTGCTGTGTGCTGTAGCCACTACTCTTCTCTTGGTTAGAGCCTGCTGTTTGAGGGGTGAGTGAAGATGTGAAAGGCGTCCCCAGTCTCACACTCTTCTGACCAAGAGATGGCTGAGGAGGTAGGTTTGTCTTAGAAAGCCATCAGGGGAGTCATGTCTAATGAGCAGAAGAAAGAGCAGATGAATGGCTAGGACGCTCAAGTAGCAAGTCGTTGCTAATAAACTTAAGCAGAAGTTGAATCCAGTACTTAAAGTAAGTTTATGTATGGCATTAGCTGCTTCTTTGGCGTTATGTGTTTTGGAGAGTAACTGAGAATGAGGTTTTGTAGTGTTTCATTAGTCTTGTTGGGTTTTTAGCTACTGAGTGGAAATGCAGTAATGGGTTTCAGGTGAAAATTTTGACTTGAGATTGAGGCAGAAGACCAAAGCATCGAATACATAAGAGAAGTAAATCAAACAGATTTTGCATCCTAAATACGTTGTGCTGTAATCGCAAGGATTATGATAGTACCATTGTTCTAGTTTCCCCAGTATGGTGTAACGATTCTAGTCACCTTTAGTTTAGTGATCAACTCAGTGAACTGAATCATATACGAATTACTCTCAAAACTATTACTGCTGAACTTTGCATCCAACCTTACAACCAAGTTGTGAGGTGAAGAATTCTGGACTGCTGGGTTCAGGGACCTCATCTTGTATTTTGGCAATATCTTTCATTATTCTTTTCATAAAGTTGGAAGAACAGTACATTGTGGACTTCTTGGTCTGGCATGCTCTAAAGGTGACTTGAAACCCAAGGGTATTCCTGTGTATCTTTGTTTGCTGTACATTTCTTATTCACTGATGAATCAGTTCTATGTTCTTGTAATTGCCACTGTTCCCAACAGTAGCTAAATCCACAAATGGATGGCAGTAAGATAAACGCAGAGGTTGCACTCTGGGTAAGGAATGCTGTTGCTGTAGCTCTTTTGGTCTAAGGGTATAAACATGGCAAAGGTTTTATGAGGAGAGGCAATATCTTTTATTAGATCAGCTACTGCAGCGGTGAGGAGTAGGACCTGGGCAAGCTTTCAGATGTTCAAGTGCTGAGTTGCTTGGAAAGTTGCTCAATTCTTTGGAGACACCATGTGGAGATTCAGTACTGTGTGGATTGTTGCAGGCACATTGCAGATACAGGTAAATGTTGCTGTGTGTTTTAGCTCATAGTTTTGTATATAGCATATAGTTTTGGTGTCTGAAGAAGTAACAATATTTGGTGTAATCATTATTTCAAAGAATAAGGAATTAGGTGCTTTAAAACAATCACCTAAGCAGCCATAAGATACTATTTAAATTGCCGTTTTTTTTTCCATTACTTTGCAAAGATGATGTCTACATAAAGGAAGTGGGGATTGCTTTGCAGAGGAAAATACCAGAAAGTAAACAACTGAAAATACTTCTCAAATGTTACCGTTCCTGTGTGAAAGTGTATTTTCCTTTGGAGCATGTGATTATTGGGAATCACTGGGAAAAAAAATGAATGCTTGGAGTGCCTGGTTTGAGGAGCCCAACTGTGGTGGTTTTGTGGGGATGTGGTCTTGGTCACTAGTGTAGTAAATGCGTAAGATGCAGATAAAAGTGGATTGCATTGCAAGGGTTGCATCTAGACATGACTAATGCTTAATAATACTCAATAGTAGAGTTTTATTTTTGTCCTGTTGAAGTCCCTGGTTAGTCATCACAGGATAGAAGAGTGTACAGTTAAGCCAGTTCTAAATACTCCATTTGCCTTCAATTTGTGTGTATCCCTTTCTTAGGGCAGATGGGTGCAAACCAAGCAACCTCTCCTCTTGCACTCCTCTCTGCAATAGAAAGGAAACAGAGTTCCTGGTGCGCACGCTTAACCTCTGTGTGCTTTCTCTGTGCAAAGCAGTTCACTTGTTTAGGATTCCCCACAGTCGATGTACAGTCTTCACCTCCGATCAGGTGTCTGATTTCTATCTGGTCTGTTCTGTGCCTCACTAGTGTGAATAAAGAGGGAAAGAAGTGCCTGTATGGCATGAGAAATCCTTAGCTGTTTTAAATGGGGAGATGTTTGTAAGCTTGTTCATTCATGGTGTGCTTTAAGTTATCTGGGCCTTATTATAGTAAGGCTTTCATAACTTTGTTCCTTAACTTGTTCTAAGTAAATTGCACATATTTTGTCAGTGATGTTAGGCTGAGGACTGAGCTATTAATGTAACTCTTAGGAATGCTTTCAGATTTGATGATTTACACAGTGGCAATCTCAGTGTTCAACATCTTGTATTTTGTTTTCCTACTGAACTAAACAGAGCTCCCTGTCTTCAAGCATGTGTGTGGTTGGGGTGGGTGTAGGGAGTGGACTGATCCCAAAGCTCGAGCATTAGATATTTTGGTTGTAACTCAGGGAGCTTACCATGGTCTTGTTTGGGAAGGTTTAAAAATGAAAACCCAGAGAAATAAAAACCTGTGAGAGGATTCTCTGCAGTTGATATTGCATGTTTTCATATAAGTGATGTTGTATCCAAGTATCCATTTCCCAGTCAGTTGGGTGATCATAATATTCTGTTCTTTGGGGAAGGGGGAGAGATTTTATGCAGTTCATACTGTCTTACCAAAAACTCTTATGAAGAGAAACACAGTTCAGATGTCCACCCATAGTTTAGCTTCGAAATTCAGGACAGATCTTAAACTCAAAATAGTTTGGGTTGATGCTAATTTTAATTCATTTCTTTTTTGTAAAACAAAACCAGCCTGCAAGCAAACACACAGAACAAAGCAAAAGCAGTTAGAAATAAAGCTGTAGGCTTTTCTTCCAGAATGAGAGCTTTAATGTTTTCACATAGATCTTGTATAAAATGATGAAAGCATTCCACACTTCCGAATGGAAATTTTGTGCATCTAAGAACTTTTTCTTGGGCATTACTGTAGAACTAAAATGTTGCTGGCTGTATGCACTGTAGCAGTGGATTTTCTCTCAGCACCACGATACCCTACCACCATTGAAATGTACGGAATCAATCTGATGTAAACCAGTGAGTGCTGGACATGGCATCTTTGGTTAGGCTGGTGAGGAGGGCAGTGTTTATGCTGGGAATGCTCTGTTTCTTGGGAAGACTGGGGTTAATTGTAGCTTGGCAAGGGGAAAAAAAAAAAGAAAGTTCCATATTGTTTTCCTGCAGTAGATTCCTGTTGCTATGCAACAAACAGAATGTCACTTAGTACAGGATATATTAAATTTGTATTCCTGGCACATCTCTCTGCACGTTCATCTTATACTGTAACAGGAGGGTACGGTTCTGGCTTCCTGAAGGACTGTAGTATGAAGTGTACATTGGAGTTGCTATTCCGGTGCTCGCTGGAGCTGCAGTGACGTCAGTGGACTTGCAGAGCCTTTCTTTGTTTTCGAGTGGATGGGATACCTGTTCGACACAATCAGGCTTCCAACCAGACAAAAAGGGGTGGTGGTGATCTTCCCCGGGGTTGGATGGTATTGCCAGGCAGCATGTTAAGGCTTCAAAAGGGAGAAATTCCTTGTGTGGGGAAAAATCTCAGGCTGTGAATTCTGAAAACCTTTAAATGTGATGCAGGGAAAGTTTTAATGCAGATGGCTGTATATGGATCTTTAAACTAAAATACCCAGTTAATTTTTAATGATTAGAATTAACTTTGATATTTGAATATGTTGACACCTCCCCTCCCTACCTCCCCCGCTCCCACCAGTGCTAAACCCAGCCAATCTCAGCATCCAAACTCTCTACGTTCGCTCTAGATGGATTGTGGAATAAATGTTTAGGGTGTGTTCTATGGCTCTGGGACCAGTAATTAAGTAATGGACAAATAACAACATCTGGTAAGGTATTATTTTGTAATCTAGTTAGACTTCTGTAGAGGAAAAGAAGGCAAAAGTAATATTTGAAAGCTAGAGGGATGTTAATTTGATCTTTGCTTCGAAGGCTGTCATGGGGTAGCGGTGACTGAAATACAGAAACTTGAAAGCTGAGGATTTTTAATACTGTGCTTTTAAGAATGAAACGCATGCATTGTCTTACGTGCTGTGACGTTTATCCTATATAATGATCCATCTTATTTTAAGCAGTTCTCCAAATGTTGTGGATTTTGAAAGCCAGCTTACAAAATCTAAACTGAAACGAAGTCAGGTACTAAAATTAGCGGGTGAAATACTGTCACTTTCTGCTCTTAGAACTGAAATACACCGTTGTTGAACATCTCATTTTAAATTGTCAGTCTGAAGCAGATTTGTAAGTCGCTGGGTTTTTAATGTTTTGTAAATTTACTTGTGCATGGCTTGTTAATAAAGCAGAAGTCAAAAGGAAGATAGAAAAGTTTCAGAACACCTCTCTCCTGTTTTCTTGCTCGCTTTGCCAAGGGGATGCCTCTAATAAACAAAGTGTGGTTGAAGGAGCAAGCAGCCTTAAATAATGCCATTTTCTTTCTTGTAGTGTGCTGCTTAATACAGAGCTCGATGCCAGAGCATTGCATGCCTGTTCTCAAGCAGACCCAATAAAAAACATTTCTCTGTGTACACAAAGAAGAACCCAATTCTTATGGCATTCTATATTTGGCGAAATCAAACCTGAGCACTTAGTTACATAGAAATAATTTAAAGACGTGGATGGGGATGCTTGGGGGCTTTTTGCTTTCTGGCTTGAGAAGATGAATCTTTGCTTCTGTTGCAGAACTGTTTGGTGAGAATGAGAATGCTGCCTGTGGCTTTCAGTGCTGGGGTGGCTTCTTTTAATGGTATCTTTTGGCACAGGAAAGAGTAGGAATTTGTAAAACTGCCTCCTCTTCCTGAGGAGGGGGGCAGAACGTAATTTGATTGTGAAGACAACAGTTTTATCGGCAACTAATGAAATCAGCTTATTGTAATATGTAGAATCATAGAATAGTTAGGGCTGGAAAGGACCTTAAGATCATCTAGTTCCAACCCCCCCTCCATGGGCAGGGACACCTCCCACTAAACCATGCCATCCAAGGCTATGTCCAACCCGGCCTTGAACACCGCCAGCGATGGAGCATTCACAGCCTTCCCTGGGCAACCCATTCCAGAGCCTCACCACCCTTACAGTAAAGAATTTCTTCCTCATATCCAATCTAAACTTCCACTGTTTAAGATTGAATCTTTTACCCCTTGTCCTATCACTACAGTCCCTAATGATGAGTCCCTCCCCATCATCCCTATAGGCCCCTTCAGATACCAGAAGGCTGCTCTGAGGTCTCCATGCAGCCTTCTCTTCTGCAGGCTGAACAGCCCCAACTTTCTCATCTTGTCTTCCTACGGGAGGTGCTCCAGTCCCCTGATCATCCTCGTGGCCCTCCTCTGGACCTGTTCTGACAGTTCCATGTCCTTTTTGTGTTGAGGACACCAGAACTGCACACAATACTCCAAGTGAGGTCTCACACGAGAGCAGAGTAGAGGGGCAGGATCACCTCCCTCGACCTGCTGGTCATGCTCCTTTTGATGCAGCCCAGGATACGGTTAGCTTTCTGGGCTGCGAGCGCACACTGCCGGCTCATGCTCAGTTTCTCATCAACCAACACCCGCAATCCTTCTCCGCAGGGCTGCTCTGAATCTCTTCCCTGCCCAACCTGTAGCTGTGCCTGGGATTGCTCTGACCCAGGTGTAGGACCTTGCGCTTGTCATGGTTAAACTTCATCAGGTTGGCATCAGCCCACCTCACAAGCGTGTCAAGGTCCCTCTGGATGGCATTCCTTCCCTCCAATGTATCAACCGAACCACACAGCTTGGTGTCATCAGCAGACTTGCTGAGGGCACACTCAGTCCCAGTGTCCATGTCACTGACAATGATGTTGAACAAGACCGGTCCCAGCACTGACCCCTGAGGGACACCACTCATTACTGGTCTCCAGCTGGACATTGAGCCATTGAGCACAACTCTTTGCGTGCAGCCATCCAGCCAGTTCTTTATCCACCGAGTGGTCCACCTATCAAATTGATGTCTCTCCAACTTAGAGAGAAGGATGTCATGGGAGACAGTGTCGAACGCTTTGCACAAGTCCAGGTAGATGACATCAACTGCCCTACCCCTGTCCATCAGTTCCGTATCCCCATCATAGAAGGCCACCAGATTGGTCAGGCAGGATTCCCCCTTAGTGAAGCCATGCTGGCTGTTCTAGAACATGCACAAGTGATTGGGAAATTTGAGATGTAAGTTACAAGTGTTGGTAGGCTATTCGATAAATCGTTAAGGAACTCAAATTAGAAAAGGAATGTTCTGAAAACACTGTGGCTGTAGGACAAACAGCATTTAGAATTCAAATGCTCAAAAATACTTACATTTTTATCCTCTTATATCTAAACTATCCCTACACTTTTATCTAATTGGACCCTAAATCCAACTGTAATGTGGGAGTAACCTCTTAGTTTCTGTTAATCATGTAGCCCATCCTCTCCTTTTCCCTCCAAGTCAGCTAACAGCAATGATTTTGCTGACAGTGTCCAGGGCAAAAGAAAATCTCCTTACAAATTTTCCAGTACAGCTTTGGGATGGAGAGGCAAATGATGAAGAGCAAAAATTAACAGCTAGGAACAAACACTCTTTGAAATACTTTTCTCCTTTTGTTCCCTCCGATCTTTTACTTTGAGGGGTTTGTACTGGTTTTGCTTCATGTTATCATGGAG
The DNA here is from genome assembly GCA_039720435.1 of Amazona ochrocephala. Taxonomy (NCBI): domain Eukaryota; kingdom Metazoa; phylum Chordata; class Aves; order Psittaciformes; family Psittacidae; genus Amazona; species Amazona ochrocephala. Next base: position 115,066,971 of record CM077878.1, on the reverse strand, counting down.
TAGCCATCAAAAATGAGCAGAAAGATGCATCAGATAAAGCAACAATCTGTTTGCATGTTAATGGTTGCCAGAGGGGAATTGTCAGTGTATGGGTAGTGCATGCTATCCTGATTTTTTTTTTTTCTTCTTTAGTTTTTAAGCTCAGGTGCTATGCTGCTGTAAATAGGGCTATTACAAACCAGTCAGCTTTTCATATCCTCCCAAAATTGAAATTAAGTTGGGGCAAATCCCATGGATTTGATACGGTTAGTCCAAAGTTCTGTTTAGCTGTAGAAAATAAATGAATGCATTCTTCATGTGTGTTTGCTCATTCACAGCTACCAGCTCTTGGTCATTAATATCTGTATGCCTACACTATATGCAGAATTCTGTATGAAGGATGTTGAAGCATGTGAGTTATATGCTATTTTGCCTCCCATACAATAGAGGCTGGATTCTGGTTTGCAGAAGGAAGATTGTGGTTTGAAGGCCGCGTTGTTTTGTTTTGTTTTCGGTTGTGTTTCTTTGTTGCAGAGGTTGGAAGGTCTGTAATGAATGAAGCGGGGAACTGCTTGAAGAGAAGAGGATTTCATAGTTTCAGCTCAGCGTTTTCTGCAAGAACTGACTGCTTTGTATTTTTCAAAGAGTTTCTGTCCTTAGGGGTTGCTCGAGTTGTTCAGAGTTGTCAGGGATGTTCATTAGAGATGTCCTGACTTGTTTTCTTACTGGCTAACTTAAGGCGGTGGGCCTGATCTGTCAAAACATTAAATTATTCAGCATATACCTTAATCCTTTAAAGCACAGAGAACATTATATGGCTGCTGAAGACAAAGGGCTCTAGGTAATCTTGGATTAAAATATCAACGACTAGATACAGTTGTTATTGTGCTTCAGTTGTCCAATGGAGGAAACAACTCATCTGTTTCTCCTTTAATTTCCAACTTTTAGTAATTTCTTATAAAAAAATGTGTACAAGTTTGAAGCTCTTATGTTGTATTTTATGCACTGTGCTTAAAGCACAAATAACTTCTGAATTTGCTATTCAGAGCAAATTTTGATCAATGTCCAGAAAAGGTCACTCACTGCGCACTGAATACTGAAGAAACCTGCTAGCTGTTCATTTACTCCTCAGTCAGAAGGAATCTGAGAAAAAAGGAAGGAGAGGTGAGAGGATGACTTTATAACTAAGACTTTTTAATGGTTTTATAGCAGTAAGTCACTCCTTCCTCTCAGAAATAAGCAATCAGAAGTTTTAGTTGTTTTTAACTCTTGTACTTTTTTAAACTGAAGGTTATTTTTCTTCACTGCATTACAGTGTAATTTCTCTGTTCTTCTAGACTTGAAATAATAAGCCAAGCATAGTGTGCTATGATATTTGAAATAACATGCAGATTTGCAACAGGAACATTCTAAACCGCATGTGCTACCTAAAATGAGTCTAACTCTTGGTAGTTATTGTTCTGCTGGTAGAGCATGCAGTGAAAGACACTGAAACTGTGATTACAACAGTATGTGCTTAACAGAGAGGAACAGTAACTCCACGAATCTGCGTTCTGCTCATACTGGACTTGGTCAGAGTCGCTAACTTCATGCGAACTAAGATACATCAATATTTAGCTGCTGGTTTTTATGGTAGGACTAGGAAGATCTTTGACACTTGGCTCATTGTTCTGGTGTTTTGTGTGGGTTAGACCATGGCTTTTTCCTGAAGATGCTTTGAATTTTTGATTGGATATGAGGAAGAAATTCTTTACTGTAAGGGTGGTGAGGCACTGGAATGGGTTGCCCAGAGAAGTTGTGAATGCTCCATTGCTGGCGGTGTTCAAGGCCAGGTTGGACAGAGCCTCAGGTGGCATGGCTTAGTGGGAGGTGTCCCTGGCCATGGCAGGGCGGTTGGAACTAGATGATCTTAAGGTCCTTTCCTACTCTAAGTATTCTATGATTCTGTGAATTGTTCTATGCAGTTCTCTCCTTTTCCATATAACTGAAAGGCAGGTAATAGTCACCTGTCTTATACAATGGGGCAATCCACTTAAGTGACTCCTTTTAGATACTGTTTAGATACAACTGTTCTATAATGAATAATAGAATGGGTCACTTCTGTGTGTTCTGGCTGCGTGGCAGATGCAGGCCTGGTTATTAAGGAGGGAGGTGCTGTAGTGTCCTCTGAACAGAGAGAAACAGGTTTTCCAAATAACTGTACATGGTCTCTGGCCATATCTTAGGAGGCTCTGGGGAAAAATGATGCCAGGGAGGCTACAGGCTTCTGCCAATCTGATTGACATCCCTCCATGGTCTGAGGTTCTGAACACTACGCTGAAAATACGGTGGTAATAATTCCAGGGAATATTTTTCTGAGTCTGTCCTCTGCTTGGAATGGTGTCTGTTCATTGTGAGCCTGAGAACTGCAGTCTTCTGCAAACGGAGAGTTGTAGCTATGACATTCAGGGTTTTCTCATTGAGAAAAAGTCTCTAGTAAATGCAGACACAAACTAGACCAAAAAAGTCATCTGTCATCACTGAAGCTTGCAAATTTTTACACGGTTGAAAACATGAGCTTTGTAGAAAGCAGCATGGAGCAATCTGTTGCTGGCATCACTAATAGTGTTGCAGGGAAGAGAGTAAAGCATAGTGCAGTTCTGTGGTAATGTTCAATGTGTCGCAGCTGGAAGTGTTACCCTCTTGGGATCCAGGTAGGGTGTAACAGTTTGTAGGGTAAGATGTAGGGTTATAGCCTACTGATAAGAGAAGAGGTTAGTTTTGCAGGAATAACCCTCTTTTTACCATAAATTTTCATCTTGTTATAGTTAACACAACTGCAATCCACTCCTTTCCTTGCCCGTGGTACCTGACTGATTAAAACCTTTTCAGTTTGACCCAGGCTGTTGTTTGCTGCAGTGAATTGTAGCCAAGTTCTGTACTGACTCTAAAATGCTTGCACTTGCCCTGATTTTTTGGGAGAAACTCCAGGTTTTCATCAGAATGATGTATATTGTTGTAACAGGAATCTAGATGGTTTCAAAACCTTCAAGGAAGTCTAGTACATTAGAATATGGAATATTTGTGGCATTAAGTCACACTAAATGATCTTGATGTCCTTTCCAGCCCAAATTATTCTATGATTCTGGGATTCATTCTGCTTTCCTTCTGTGTTACAAGAAGCTACTACTTGTAGTTATGGTCTTTTCACAGAGTTCCTTTAATGTACTGTATACTGCTGAATATCTTTAGGTTTAAGTGAGTAACTTAATGCTGCTTGTCTCCCTATTGGATGTTAGGCTTAAAACACTTGATAGGTAATGTGGAAGAACATATCTGTAGGGGAACAGGAGTGGGGAGCGTGTCCAGTCTTTTTATCCAGCGCTAGTGAATGCTTGTACAGGAAGAATTGAACTTACTGTATTAAGTAAAATCCAGAGGCATGAGGTAAGTGACCATTTTTCTTAGTAGCATCATGTTCGTTTCATAAAAAGAAGGGCTGCTTTTCACTCCCACCTGCATATCTTAACCAGTGGGGCCAGCAAAGGCACAAAGGAAAACCTGAAACAGGTACTTGAATTGTAAACCTGTTTGAGTTCTTAGTGAAACAAACTCCTACTCTTTTCATTTGGCAGTCCATGTCTTGCTGTTAGCTCAGCCTTGCAAGTGTACTTTCCAGATGATTACTGTGAGGATACAGATACCTGTAGATGGGATGACCAGGAGAACATGCACAAGGCCCTCTGTGTAGTTTGGGATTGTGACCCAGTGATGGTGGAGCTGCTACCAAAGAATTTAATAGGATAAAGAAACTTGATTGGTGGTGGAGTTTTCAAACTTGTGTTAATGCCTATGGCCATTCACCTTGTTTTCTATGTTTTACCTCAATAGCATATCTCAGTTCAGGGTTTTGGAACTTAGTTATGGTCAGTCAAAGTAAATGTTGTTTATGAAGCTCATCTGATTTATCAGTCAATGCTGATGAGTAATGTCTTGGTGCTTGCTAAAACTGTGGCTCTTCATAAGCTTTGTGGAAATTGAAAGCAGAATAGTATTTTTTCTGTCTAAAACTGTAGAACTGCTTTTTGCTGTTACTCTTAAGAATTCTGAAGTTAATAATGTTCAAACATTTTTGGTAATGCTGATTAAAAGTTTTTAAAAATGCAGTTTTATTCTGATAAAGATCTTCAGCTTTTTTCCCCTGTGTTTGGGATTAACTGGACAAGCTGCACATGAACTATTAATCTTAAAATTGGTTTGCATTTTTTAAGGTTTTTTGATATGTCTTGATTGGAAAACAGATTCTTGTCTAAAATGGGAGCATTTGTTTCCCAGCTTTAGAATATCTTGATCTACAGTTTAGGCAAGGCTTGGTCAGCTCAAACCACTTAGGAATGTGTTTGCTTAAGATCATCTTCAGAGGTTATAACTTAAAAAGCCACTTTAAAACTTGTCTGCAGTCTAGAGAAGCCCTAAGACTTCCCTTGGTAGTTCCCCATTTTAGGGAGACCTTCAGTGACAGCCTGTGCACTCTGTGTGCCCGTGGTGAAAAATGCTGGGATTATTTGCAGCTCTATTTGATCCGTGGAATGAACTGCATCTATTGTTAGCTCTCCAGCTGAAGCAAGAGCAGGAGTTGTTTTTCTCTTTTGACATTGTCTAGCCGGACCTGCTGCACTGCTGTATGGGTCTTGGGTAGTTAAAGGTGGTGATAGCATTGGCAGGCTTCCCACCCTTTTAATAGCTGTGGGGGAGCAGAGATGTGGGAGACCATAACTTAATGTGGTTGGTTTTGCTTTTAAAGTCTTAGAAGGACTGCAGGGAGTGTATCTGTAGAAGCCTATAAAATGCACTGTGTTCTGCTTTCCTGTTTAGAGTCTCTTGGAAGTATAAGTGCTTTCTCTGGATAGTACCACTGAAATTAGACACAGTGTTTGTGTGTGTGAGGGTGATAGGGACAACACTGTTCACATCTAGCTTTTAAATACAACAGTGTCACTAACCCACATATACATGCTTCTTTCCTGTTGCCTGTTGCAGTAGGGATCATGGTCTCTTTTTTTTTTTTTTGGTGTAAAATTTGGATACTGAACTCTTCACAGATGTGTTTGTCTCAAATTCAGTCTCAAGTCTGCATTGTACTTCAGCGAGTGGTCTGTCTTGTTACATCTGATAACATGCTATTAGAAGGGCATGTAGCAATGCTCTTCTGATGTTGCCTCATGATTAGAGAACAGGGCATTTTGGAACTTGATTTAGGTTGATTGGTTTGTTGCGAAATAGGTAAAAATATATCACAGGTAGTGGAGCACCACATTGGCTATGAAATTGTGCAAATAGGTTTGAAAGCTGCTATAGCTAAAATTAATGTCAGATTAAAAAGAAAGCTTGCAAAGATTTCCCCAGTGTTAGTCTCTGGGCAGTGTGGCTCTGTATTTAAACTGGGACTTCCTTCTGACTACTTAAAACAATAGAAAGTGACTCTTAATCTAAAAGACTTTGCTTCCTATCTTAGATTTAACTGCCTTGGTAACAAAACAAAGAAAACGGGATATATAATTTAAGACGAATTTTAGAGTAATAGGATTCCCTGCCCATGGAAAGAGTTGAGTTTTGTATCAATTAGAGAGACTTCATTATTAGAGTAGCATTAAAAATTAGCAGTGTCCTATGGGGCAGACCAGTGGTTGATCTAGTCCCATGCTGTGTCTTGGAGAGTAGCAATAGGAGAAGTTGCTGAGGCCCTGGCACAGGGTGCCCAGAGAAGCTGTGGCTGCCCCATCCCTGGCAGTGTTCAAGGCCAGGTTGGATGGGGCTTGGAGCAACCTGCTGTAGTGGAAGGTGTCCCTGCCTGTGACAGGGGGTTGGAACTAGAAGAGCTTTAAGGTCCCTTCAACCCAAACCCTTCTGTGATCCTGTGATTCTGAGCTGCTTAGGAGAAACTACCTGCAGCCATCTAGTGATCCCTTCTCCCCCTCTTCTGGCACCCTAGAATCCATTGTCTGTTTCAAGGTATTTTGGAACATGCCTGTTGATTCCTTTTATTATTTTCTTAAGAACCTGGTGCCATGAATTCTTCTAATCCCTTTTTAGCCTTCTGATTTTATCTGCCTCTGTAACTTCCTGTAGCAACAACGTCCAGAAATTCCCCCTCTTTGTATGTTACTTCTTAACCTTTCGAGTGGTAGGAATTTGGCAACTGGCTTCACTTTTTCTCCCTCATTGTGAGTTCGGCTTCTGTTAGGCAGTCTGGTTTATGGTATGCAGTGCAGTATGGTGATTATATTTCTTTGCAGGTGAAATGAAAAGGATGAACAGTCATGTTGTGTGTGCTACGTCAAGTCCAAAAGGGCATTGTTAATTTTCCTCAGTGTGGATTAAGTGGCTATGCAGCTTAAGTGGTTCAGGCTACCCAAACAGCACCTTCCAATTTATTCCTTTTAGCAAATAAAGGTCTGCACAAGTAAGGAAAGCTCTTTCTAAACATTTTGACAATTTTTTGACAGGTTACTTTGGTGACAGTTTATAATATTTTTATGAAACCATCTCTATGAAGGTATTCTTTATGTGTATAGCACAGAGGCAGTACATGTTGCATAATATCTATGGCTGGAGGGAAGGGCTTGAAACTTGTTCGGCTCCTGTGTATGATTTACATTATGCAAGAACAGGGATTCCTAGTCCCTGTCCTCCTGCTGTACCTTGTTAGTTACTCGTAGTACAGGTCAATATAGTTTTGCTTAGCTTTCTTTTCTTTAAGCTAGGTAGCTGTGGTGAGAACAGAACACAGAACATATAAGTTGAAATCCTGTGACATAGAGGAATCAGTACCTGTAATGCAGAAATTTTAATACTAGTTCATCTTTCAACCTTAAATTCACAGAACCCTTGTATGCCAGGAGAAAAGTCAGGAGGTTTTTTATGGTGCGGTAGTATCAGTTGACTCTTCCACATTCCTTTCCTCTATCTCCTTGTTATGAGAGTTGTAAAACCAAACTGGAGAAAACAGGATGACCTCAGAAGATAGTTATGGTAACAGCACTCTGTATAGTGTGACTTTGATAGAAGTGTTTTACTTGGCACTTGAGGTTTTCAGTGTAAGTATTCATTGCCGGAAAAAAAAAAGCCCACCATCTATAATACCACAGTTGAAATCTAGTGAAATGCTTGAAATCACTCCTCTTAAGTTATGTGCTGACTATTCCATTCTTGTTGCTTGTATTTGAGGGTTGACATAGTTTGTATACCATGAATGTCTGGATTACTCTGGGAATTTTAACAAACATTTCTGGACGTTCCAAGTCTTAATCTGACACTAATGAAAGTTCTGGGCTTCATTTCTCTCTTATATCCTCTGTTATCATGAATAGGAGTAGTCCTTCAGTGATGGAAGGTGAGCTTTGGATATTGAAGGGGTTAGCAGTGTAATGTGGAAGTACAAGCAAGAAACTGATGACTAACCCTTCCTGATTTGTTCTGGGGCATCTGAAATGCTGTTTAAAAGAAGTCGGTGTTCAAGGCTGCAGTCAGAAGGTATATATTTACTTACAGCAAAAGTCCTTTTTTTTTTGTTTGACAGTTGCAAGCTGTAAAGAGTGATCGTAGCTGTGTGTAAGAAAATTCAATTAAGTTTCCATGTCAGGACCAAAAGGTGTCTTTATTTACACTTGTAAAGCTCCCCTTGAAAGAAATGGAGGTTATATAATTTAAATTTAGGCCAAACTTGGGTTCTTTTGGATGCTTTAGAACAGTGAATTGTGCAGAAAAGGCCTTTCTTGTCTTGTCTTGTAAGAATTACAAAGGGGTAGCACCTAGTGAGAATATATGCTAACCACAATAAGGTACCCTTATAGCTTGCCTAGAACTTCAATTTAAGGCGGATAATTTTTAATACATAAACCTCTGCCTTTTGTTTACTTTCAGAACTGTTGTAAACTGAATGAATAATCACATTGATCCGGTTAAAACTTAGTTTTTAACTATTTTGTTTCTCTGCAGTATTTTTGCAGATAGCCAGCTGCAAAAATTAGAGTATACTTTGGTGTTTTGAATGTAACTGCTTTTCACATGCTTTTATGTGTCCTGAGAAATAAAACTTCTCAACTGAAAAGGTGTTTTTTGCCTTTAAAAAAATGAATGTGCTACAAATGTTTTTCCTGGTAATTGTTGTCATAGAATCATGGTAAGGGTTTGGATTAGAAGAGACCTTAAAGCTCATGCAGTTCCAACCCCTGCCACAGACAGGGACACCTTCCACTAGAGCAGGTTGCTCCAAGCCCTGTCCAACCTGGCCTTGAACACTGCCAGGGATGGGGCAGCCACAGCTTCTCTGGGCACCCTGTGCCAGCGCCTCAGCACCCTCACAGGGAAGAATTTTTTCCTTATATCTAACCTAAATCTCCCATCTTTTGGTTTAAACCCATTCCCCCTTGTCTTTTCTCTACGTGTCCTTGTAAAAGTTCCTCTCCAGGTTTCTTGTTGGCCCCTTCAGGCGCTGCAAGCTGCTCAAAGGTCTCCCCAGAGCCTTCTCTTCAGGCTGAAGAAGCCCGGCTCTTTCAGCCCATCTTCATAGGAGAGGTGCTCAAGCTCTCTGATTGTCTTTATAGACATATATAATACCATAACACAAATAAAAGTACAAAAAATAATGCAATAGATCAGCATTCCTACTGAAATTGTGATGACAACAAATTGGTAATGCAGTTCCATTTATAGCAACTTGCTACTGTAATTGAATCATTTGGTTTGAGTTTTATTACTGGGGTACCCAAAATTGAATATTGATGAAGGGTGGACATGATTCTGGCTATTGTTGTGCCATAAATCCTTCAGAGAAGAGCATTTCTTGGCTGTTGTGATTCTTTAGTGGTGTAGAGAAACACTGAGCAAAAAGTGTTAAGCAGGAAGAAATATTTCTTCAATAAAAATGATGGAACTATTAGTAAAATTGTAAGTATAGCGATTTCAAGTGAATTAAATCTGTGGTACGTCAGGTAAACTAAACCTAGACTGTAGTACTAATCATTGCAGTACATATGCCATTTACTGCTATGGTTTTCTCTTGAGACAAAGTGCTGGTGTACCTAAATTCTCCTTTATAAGCGTTCTCACTTGTTAGCAGGGTTGTTATCAACCAAGAAGGGATTTGGCAGCAGCTTTCACTCCAGTGCTGGCACACCCAGGCTGCATGGCCTTGCTGCTAGGAAAAGGGTTCAGTGGATTCTGCAATAACTCACTATTTAAGTAGACACCACTTCAAACTGTGTGGAATGTGGTACTGTGATAGGACTCAATGCTTTGGCTTCTGATCTTAAAGAGGCTTCAGAGACATCCGGAAAATGAGTGCAACTCTTTGTTTAAGGTATAGGAATTTATGGAAAGTTACTTTAAATAGCCTTAGAATCAAGAATGTGGGGCTTTGTAAGGCAGGGTTTTTTTCCTGCAAAGCTCGTATATTTTTTTAGACTGGAGACTGCTTTAGGACAACAAATGGTGTTCTGATACCAAAGTATTTGAAGCACTTCTAAAAATTTGGGGAGAGAGAACTTTCTCTATTTCCTTAATTTAAAGTGAAGTTCTTTTCCATTACAGCTATGGCCATGCAAACTCGGACAGTATTAACAGATCCATCCTAAGTATTAGTATGTGAGAAACAAGGACCTGTTGTCTTTCAGGTTGCGCTTTGTGTCAGATGATATTTGCAGAGCAGGAATTTGAGCGGGCACTCTGCAGACAGACCTCGTCTGAGATCTGACAGGGTTTTTGGACTCAGTTTGTTAAAAATGTAACCTCTTCACATATCCTCAAGTCAAAACTTTGAAGAAACCATAAATTTGCTGTGTGTATCTTGATGACTGCAAATATTGCTGGTATATGCAAGTTTTAGATCTGCCTAAGCTTCCATTAGCCAGTATTTCTACAAACGTGTCTTTGCATACAAAAAGGGAGCATAGATTACACCAACCGAATTCTGGGACAAAGAACATCCATCTCCTACACAGCTTTCTGTGTTCTATTCAGACCAATCTACTACAAAAAGCAGGAAAGAAGGTTCTCCATTTCCTTTTCATCCTTCGTACATATTTCTGCAGCTGGCATGGAAGGTCATTCACAGTGGCTTGAGCTTTGGAGAGTGAACAGTGGATTTCAGAGCCTGCATCAAATACCACAAACCCCAAATGCTTGAACGTTTATGAAGAGCTAGTTAATAGTTGTTCAACCTTCAGCAGTCCGTTGTTGGAATACAATTATCAGAGTTGTCCCAAGGTGTTAGAGTTTATACAAATACTGTAGGATTACAGAGGAGAGCTGATGGGGTTTCTCAGGGACATTGGTAAGATTGATTGCTCAAGCATATGTTACTTACTGCTATGGTAGTAGTGGCAGCTAGTGGATAAACATCTAAAGTTACTGATAACTGAAGTAAAATTAGACTTGCATATGGGCTGCAGCATCTGAGAAGCTAATGGATGTATGCTTCTGCATCTGTGCTGCTGAGACAGGAGTAAATTGCCGTAGTTGCAATTGTAGGTGTTTGTGCTGGTGAACATCCTTTGGTTTCTACAGCAACTCAAGTACATTAGCGTGTTCTGAGCATTTTGGTAGCAAAGTTGATGGTGCATTATACCATGAAGAGAAGCTGTACGTGCTCAGGGCTTTTGGAGCCATCTGTACCCCAGAACTTTTAAAGGAAGCAGATAAAGATCCAGACTGTTTGAGGGAAAAACTTGCACTTTCTTATCAGCTGGAACCATTTGAGTAACCACAATACAATGAATTTCATCAGGTACTTTTATAATCTGAAACAACTGAAACTTCAGTAGAATAATACTAAACCCCAAATTACCAGGTTTACTATATTGAAAACTGTTGGGAACTGCAACTGAGAGTCTATTCCATTTAGTGACTGGTTGTTTCATTTTAAGGGAAAATACTGCTAAAAGCTAATGGGTTCTAGAAATGACCAGGTAACTCTTGACACTGATTATTCAACCCCATTCTTCTCATTTCCCAATCTCCCATCATTTGTGAGGGCCATCAGTAAGGATATATTCTAGTGTTGTGTGGAGTATCTCCTGGTCCTCAGAATGGTAATGTAAAGGAAGGAGGTCTGTTTTGTTTCTTGCCCCCCAAAAAAGTTATCTCTGCATGTGCTAGCATTTGTAATGAAAACATTTGCCTCTGCTGCTTTTTCACCCTGAAAATATAAAATTGGGCTCTCCATCAGCATATGGGAAACAGTGATGCAAGTACTGTCCTATTTTTTGGGGGGACAGATTGTTTTTTTTTTTTAACAGCCTGAGAGTCTTTGTGTATCCTGTGGCAGTTGAGTATCTAAGGAGGCAGAACATTCTGCTGTAACCATACAGAGCTCATACTGTAATTTGTTACCCTGGGACTCAGAATTAATCAGGTGCCAGCTCATAATTTGCCAGGAGCATTTCTAGACACCACTGTTTGAGGGGCTGTTTATCCCAGGCAGATAAGTCAAATACAAATGAATTAGAGGAGGGTGAAAGACCCCAGTTAGAACACTTGTAACGATATAAAGCTGTCTCTAACTTGTATTGATATTCTGAATTCAGTTTGTGTTTCTTGAGAAGACTTTTTTTCCTTTCCCTAATCTACCAACATAAGTGCAAGTGTTTAGATCTTTGCCCAGTTGATTGCTTACATGTGACTTTGTCTTGAGTGTCAAAGGAAGTTGGGATATGCCTGGCATCCGTGTTTTTTACTGCCACGGATACTAAGGGCTGTGATGCAGAGGCTCAAATGACACAGCGCCTTGTTTTGGGCCACCAGCTGGTGCTGTAATTGCAAATTAGTTGAGCTGTTGCTTCGGACCCTAATGAAGTTATGCATGCTTCTTGGGTGTTTCTCAGACATGGGACCGGAGCCATGGTCTGGGAACATCTGAGCTAGATTCATTTGGCTGATGGATTCTTACTCCGTACCTTCTGAAACAGCAGCCTGCTGATCTGAAAATGATAAACCCAGCACCTGCTGAATGCTGCAGTACAGTTAGTAACTCTGCTGGATCTTGACCTCAATTTGCATAGAGTCAGCATCAGTCTGCTCTGCGGCAGGGTTCATCCACAGCAGATACCTGTGAGCTGAATGCCCTGGGGCAGTGAAGGCATTGACTTACATTGCTTCTCTGGGTCCTCTGTGCAGTGGAGTCCTCTATAGGGGTCTCTGTACAGTGGGGTCCTTTGTACAATGGGGCTCTGTCCCACCCCACATATGTCTGCATGTGTGCTCCCACGGTAGCAAGGCTCAAGGGCTGCCCTACACGCAAAGAGACTCCTAAAAGACCAATTTGAGCAGCAAGAATCAAATAAACTTATCTTGACATCTCTGACTTTTTCAGGATCTTGCGTGAGATTTCACAATAGTTCCAAACAGCCTGTTCTAGTATTTCACTGCTGTTACTGTTAGGGGAATTTTCCTGTTACCCATTCTTGTTTATTAAGGATGTCGTTAGTACATTCCCAGGTTTTTTCCTCTGTGTTGAATGGTTTGCTCTATTATGTTGTAACCCCCATGACTTTTTGATGCACTTCTGCCTTCCCAAGTTGTTTGGCAGGTGTAGTCCGGAGCATACTGCTTTGTGCTCATGTTTTTGGAAAGCTAATTAAAGTTACTTTTCCCTTTTACTTTACGTTTTACATCTACCTCCATTTTACTAATTAGTTACACAGTAATGTTTTAGCTGTCAAAACCATGTACTTAGTGTGCAGTGCTCTTTTCTTTTTTTTTTCCTTGACTCCTGTTTATTTCCCCACACCCAGAGTAGGTTGGGTGATGATGACAGGTAATGCCTGTCTCTGTGTGATCTCTTGTCCTTCCTGGTAGCAAGGTGGTACTTCGTGTGTAGTCTTGTACGTGCCTGTGTTACTTGAGCCAGATTATTACAAACAGTTCCCAAATAACCACTAGCAAGTCCAACTTTTGTTTTCCACATGCATTATTTTAAGTACTCAAGGCCAGGTTGGACGGGCCTTGGAGCAACCTGCTCTAGTGGAAGGTGTCCCTGCCTGTGGCTTTAAGCTTTAAGGTCCCTTCTAACCCCAGCCATTCTATGGTTCTGTGATTCTTTTTCATTACAAGCTACTTATCAATAGATTTATAACAGAAAAGGGTGTAAAGTGCTAAATCTTATGTTCCACAAGTAACTGGCAATCTAGGTTTTTGTGAGCATGTTCATCCTACTTTGTGGTAAATTTGCCTCTCAACAGGAAGTTCTTGGTCTTGGCAGTGATGGCACTATTTGAATTGCTTTGGCTAAGTCAGTGTTAACACTTCTAGACCCTTACAGTATGAATGCTGGGTACACAGCATCTCTGGCCAGCCTGTTGCAGGTCCTCCCCACCCTCACAGGGAAGAATTTCTTTCTAATGTCTAATCTAAATCTCCCCTCTGTCAGCTTAAAGCCATTCCCCCTTGTCCTGTCACTGCAGGCGCTTGTAAAAAGTCCCTCTCGAGCTTTCTTGTTGGCCCCTTTAGGTACTGGAAGCAATAAATTTATTTTTTTAAACTTTTAATACAGGTATTCCCTATTGGCTTATTTTGCCATGTAAAAGACTTCATTTGTATTTCCATGAGTCTGCTCTGTAAACTGAACATACTTACCTGACAGCAGTAGTTCTGCTTCAGGATGCTGCTTCACCCCGTGGAAGACTTTTTATAGTTGTTTCTTCAGCTGTCGAGGTGAAAGAAACACTGGTGCTCATGGTGGATCCCGCTGCACACTGTGTTTTGTGAGGCATTGTGACTAGCATTTATTTGGCCCCTGCCCAGACTTTTCCAGGTGCTTCGAATGCTCACTTAACATGTGTTGACTGCTTTTTAGACCACTGTTAGGCAGGAAGAGGTAATGGAATTTTTCTTTAAAGTGGCTAGCAAAGTTTTGGGGTTTTTTGTGTTGGTTTTGTTGTGGGGTTTTTGGGGTGGGAATTCTTGCTCCTGTGAGCATCTGTGCGTGCCTCAATTTAGCAACTACAAGTTGTTAAAGAACACTGCCTGGTGTTTGGTGGAGGGAGCTGTGTTGACATATCTAGTTTTAAATAAACTGTGTGTCCTGGTTTGAGTGCAGATGATGCTGTTAGTCTGACCGAGTACCGTAAGGAAAACAGCTACTGACATTCAAACTACTGTTTTTAACAAGGCCTGGATTTGATTAGACTGCTTAGGTCACTGGCAGCCTTTGGTTGCTGGAATAAAAGCTGAAGTAACTGGTTTCTAAACCCAGCCAGAGCTTTGGATTATTCAGTGGGGGTAGCTAGCCAGTTTGCTGGGGCTTCTTTCGTCCTGTGGTCTCCAACAGCCTTCCTGTAGCTTTCTGCTTTGTTCACTCCTTGCCGGCAGTCAGCACCTTGTGTCCCCCCCTGCTTGTTTTTTTGCACCATATGAGTCCATTTGTCTTAATTTTAGCTTTGTAAAAAGCTGTGAAGCACTCCTTGAGGCAACTTGGATGAGGATACAGAGACAGAATTGCTGCATGGAGAAGCATGTGCTTCTAATAGTTCGTGCTTACATTATCCTCACTGGCATGCTGGTAGATGGGTTCAGAAGTAGTGTGCAGTCTGACAAAATGTGATTAGTCTGCACTTACTGGGACACGTAGTGTCTGGGAAACCCTGATGTTAGTCTTGAAAGACTTTATCTCAACAGTCTTGCTTGATAGCCTTTGGAAGCTTTTTTTCCAAAACAAATGACTCACAGCTCTTGGGTACTTCCTAGATGCAGTGAATGCTGTCCTTTGTACATAGGAGGAGGGAGAACAAGCAGTTTACCTTTTTGCTTTCAAAGATAATGATCACCTTTAAAAACAAACGCAACTGATTTGCTGATGTAGGGGAAAAAAAGGTCAAAATGGAAAAAAGCATGTAATTTTCTGAAGTCTATAACAAGCTTATTAGTGTTTTCTGGAATATCATCTATTTATTTTATACATGCAGAAGTGAAAACTGAGTTATGTTGACTTTGTTTCATGTTACATGAAGCAAATTTTTATTGTTACATTTCATTGCATGCTTTTAAGTGTGGCTTTGAACAATTGAATATGCACAAAGGGAAAATTGATTATACTATATCAGGGACCAGCTAATTGAACTGTGGTTATAGCATATAGAATCATAGCACTGTTAGGGTTAGAAAGGACCTTAAGACGATCTAGCTCCAACCTACCCTTGAACACTGCCATGGCTAGAGCATTTACCTCTTCTTTGGGCAGCCTGTTCCAGGGTCTCGCCACCCTAACAGTAAAGAGCTTCTTCCTTATATTTAACCTGAACTTCCCCTGTTTAAGTTTAAACCCGTCACCTCTTGTCCTGTCACTACAGTCCCTAATGAAGAGTCCCTCTCCAGCATCCTTGTAGGCCCCCTTCAGGTACTGGAAGGCTGCGATGAGGTCTCCATGCAGCTTCTCTTTTTCATGCTGAATAGCCCCAGCTTCCTGAGCCTGTCTTCATACCCACATATGACATAAAACTGGTAATAAAACTTCTCTTTTCTCTGTGTCTCCCACAAAATACATATTAAAGATTGGTGGTGTGGTCTGCCTGTTCTCATTTGCTTACCTGAGGTTTGCAGTTGATCACATAATATATTCCAGAATATGAATGCTTAGCTAGACTGAAAATGCAATATCTTATTAAGCCCCTTGTCTTGTGCATTCCTTACCTTCAAGAAGTGCTTTTGTGGGGCAAGTAAGAACAGAAGATAACTAAGTTTTGTTAAGTATGTAGCTGGTGTTATCAAACCTACATGTGCACTAGAGCATAGTAGTATATGACTATAGCTTGAGTTAAAAACACACACCCCAAACCCAACCCAAACGAAAGCCCCCAAACTGCCTGGAAGTTCTTTGTTTGCAAGCAGAACCTGAAGGCCCTGGTTAGAGAGTGGAATTCCCAAAGCTGCTGTTAAGAAGGAAGATGCAAGACACTCCCTGTGTGGTTTAAAGATTAAACTACAGAGTGTACCTATTAGAAGGTTGTGATGACACTGGAAAAACCCAGCCCAGCATTAAATGCCATAAGTAGCAGAACTTTGTCCCGTGGCATTAAGCTTTAAGGTATTTTAGCACTTAAATGACTGTCATAGTAACATGATAAATTAAAATGCTGATTAAAATAACTCAAGGTTGCCTGGAAAAGGTGGTTTCTAATATGCAGTTGGAGCTGGAGAGGAAAGATAACGCAATGGTTGAGCTGTTGATCTGGAGTAATGAAAGCCACATTAAATTTCTAGCTCTATGACAGCCATCTTGTACAATGAAAGAGGCCCATGGGATGCCAGCTGGATTGTGCTGCTTTTATACTTCAAAATAGCATTTTCCAATAATTACTGCTGGATTAGCTGAACCAGCAAAAATCCCTGGTCAGATAAAGCTCTCTGGCACTTGCAGTTAGCACAAACCTGAACAATGGATATGCTGATAAGGAGTCTTAATTTTCCAGTGTGCACAAAATTGTTCTTCAACTCACCTTTGCATTATAGTTACTCCACTAAGTAATTTATTAGCACAAATAATCAAGGGATACATAATTATACTTTTAAATATTCTTCTTCCAGTTGGAGCTTACAGATAATTTGTTTTTTTGCAGTAGGAAAGTAATGATTAGTATAAGTCTCTACCTTTTTTTATGCCTCTGATGTATTTTAATACTGTTAATATTAAAACCTCACAATAAAAGCCTTATTGGCTAGAGCTGCTGTTCTGTTTGGGTGTTTGTATGGGTGTATGCTATACTGAATTTATACTTTCAGTTCAGTGAGAAGTATTTGCTTATGTAATGATTCACTGAAGAAACTTAGGAAAGAACGGATTAGCAGAAAAACTAAGTCCAAAGTAGTAGTAACCTATGTGCTACTTCCAGTGGCACATATGTTACTTCTGAGTACTTCCAGTACTTGGGCTTTCAATGTGAGATAAGCTAAAGTTATACTTCTTAAAAAGGAAGAGATAGAATAATCGACATCTGATTATAACTGGTATTAGAAATGTGTCTAAATATCTCTTCCCAGATTTGATAGCAATGTAATAAATGCACTCTTACTAGATCAGGGTTTTTTAAATCTTATTGCTGTTTTGAAAACCTTATTTTCCTGTTTTTCTAGTGAAGGAAGCCAGTAACTACTTTTCTCCCTGCTCTAAAAGGAAAAAATACTGTTGTCAGAACTTTCAGGGACTTCCTGAATAATGCTGATAATATAATAGTGTATAAAAGCCTTGTGCAATGGATTTTGGTTTTTATACAGCGCATTATGTATACAATATAGCATAGAAATATAAAAACTATAGTTTTTTTCCTTTGAGTAATGTTTTCTGCAGACTTAGGTCACTCTGGAGTCAAATCCTGTACTCAAATGCAAACAGAAATTCACATGTGGAAGTCTGGATTTGTTGAATAATCATTTGTACTTGTTTCATGCACATATACTTCAGTAACGTATGAATGGTCATGTCTGGGAGTTCTTTAAAATGAATTTGATTTCTTGGGAAATGCAATCTTCTTTTGCTGCTGTTACCAGTAGTACGATGCAGTTTCTTCTAGGGGATAGAGGTCGGTGGTATTGCAATGGAACAGAAGTCCTTCAGGTGAACATGGATTATGTCCTTATTACTGTAAATCATAGAATCATGGAATAATTTGGGTTGGAAAGGACCTTCAAAGCTCATCTAGTCCAGCCCCCCCGCAGTGAGCAGCGACATACTTAACTAGGTCAGGTTTCCCAGAACCACATCCAGCATGGCCTTGGATGTCTCCAGGGATGGCGCATCCACCATCTCTCTGGGCAATGTGTTTAACAGATTAGCATATTTAAAATTAAAGTTATTGTGAAACAGAATTGACTTTCCAGTCTTAAAATCAAGGCTTTGTCTCAAAACACGAGCATTGGCAAAGCAGAGAGAACAGCTGGGGAGAACTGCCTAGGAATTGAGACAGGGAAACCAAGGCAAGCACAGTTCTCACTGTTTAACTTGGTAACATTTTTTGGTGTGAAGGCAGATCTCAGTGGCAAAATGAAAGAAGCTATCAAAGAAATCATCCTAACATGGGGGAAAAAGGTATTGTAATCTCAGACAATAATTGCATTGCCAAGAGGTTTAAAATACTGGAAGGGCTGCTGACTGGAAAACCAGTGTGTAATGTCATGATAAAGATGTTGATCAATAACTTTTATGAACTAGCATCATAATTTAGTCGTTTCTTGTATGTGTGTGTTGTCTGCTCTGGAGAAAGACTGCTCTTTGTGTAACTTGTTTTATTTTTTCCACAGGGTAACCATTTTTGTAGAGTTTTGATAACAGACCTATTTCAGCAAAGCAAGATGTGCTGAAAAATAGTTCTTGTTATGGGATGCCAATTCAAATGCCCATTTATGCTAGATATTCTGCATGGATAAAACCCCTTCAAACAAGTGTTTTGAGCACACATCTGCATTGATACACTTCAGTTCAAGAGCTGTGTGCTTACTGCCACTTCACTCTAGCTGCTTAATTTTTATTGCAAGAGATGCATGAAGTAGCTGACATTGTGAGGAAATCACAGCTCTACCCGATGGTTGGTGGTGCATCTAGATCATCCCTTTTTCTAGGCCAGAGCATCAGATGTAGTGAATGCACAAATATTAATTATTTATTTGATTGAATTAGTTGCTGCAATCATCTGTTGGTGATCAAAGTGGGTCACAACACTCAGAATATTTTTACAATGAATTCTAGCATTGACTTTCATGTTTCTGCTTGTGCCGTTTAGCTACTAGTTTGGATAGAAAGAGCAGAACTCTTCAAGCCTTTTGCTTGCATCCTCATTGATGTAAAAATAACCTGTTCCTTTCTGTCAGAATTATAGTAGCACATACAGTAGAGGATGGAATAATCTGAATCCCTCCACCAGCTCCTGAGAAAAGGATTTTCTTATGGTAACATGGCTATATAGACCAGTGGTAGAATTTTCAGGTCAAATCACCTTTACTGCCTTTTCATCAAAACCATTAACAGATGAAGCCAAACTACACTCTTAGAGAAATGTCTTTTTATTTTTTGCTGTTAAGTAGTACTGTATGAAAAGTGATCACAGGTCTGAATGATTACACGTTAATTTAAGCTGCATTTAATAGAGGAGTGTAAGAGAGTGGGTTTCTACATAGGGGACTAGATTTTAAAGACAAGCCTTAGTACCTTGAGGGAAGTATATTAGTAAAAAATGCTGGGGAAAGTGGGGAAATTGGATTTGTGTGGGGTGGAATCAGGTCTTTCTTCAAGTTAGAGGCTTCCAACCCAAACCATTCTATCATTCTTCCAAGATCTTGACTCACTTGAAGTCCAGCTTGGAAGGAGGGCTTCTGAAATAGCTGTGTGAGTAACCACTTCAAGAGGCTATTAACTAGTAAGTAGGGATTAGGAGAACTGAGAAAATAATCACTTGTTTAAAAAATGGTATTTAAGGATTAAATGGTGTGGGAAAGATATTGGAGTTGTTCCAAATAAGGCTGAGTTAGACTTGCCGAAAAATAATTTGGATCAAAGAAGAGAAGAGTAAAAGAAAAACGTGCTGTTTGGTGAGTAAGTGCAGTAGTTTGGCATGAAAGTTGGATTCATATTTTCATATAGGTGACAACTTTGACTATGTTCAAAGGCAAATATAAATAAACCATAATCGAAGTGGAAGCAGGATGCTTCCAGGTTGGGTCAACTTGATGATAACAGCCTCTTTTTGAATTGTGGTAGAATTTGTATGTGGAAACCTGTGTTTGGAAGGGAGTAGAGCACTACCGTACAGACGTAAGTGGAAATTTCATATTCCTTTGTTTCACAGGTGATCACAAATGTCTATACTGGATATACAACATGAGAATGCCGATTAGATCTTCCCATACAAGGGAGCAAGCAGTTGTAGCTGGAGTGGTTTTTACAGATCACTGTTTGTTTACTATACCATGTCTGGTATTGGGTTACTTAAGAATTCACTTGTTTAGAGTTGCTTGAATAAGACCCAGAACTTTACCTTATCCTGGAGCCCTCAGAAATAAGGACAAGGTTTTCAAGAGGTGTTTTTATAGGTGAAGTATTTTGTAGTACAGACTTGTCACAAGATTGCAGAAATCCATGAATCAATCTGGTGTGCTTTGCTGGGAGGAGGGCATGTGAGAAATAAGGCTAATTGCACAAAAGGCTGCCTGGTTTTGTCTCATTGACCAGCTATAGGTAATTTTACCACAATGGTCTTCACTTTTTTTGTTGTACCAAAAAGAATTAATGAAAATTGTAGGATTGTTTAACATGAATTTTGGCCTGTTTTTTTTTCCTAATTAAGAGATTTCTACAACTTGGTAATTTAATATTATCAGTTATTATTTTTTCTTAACATTTCCTGGTTTTTTAAAGGTGCTTTTTGGTGTATATTTGATACCAAATCTAAAAATAGGAAGTGTGTGTATTGAAAATATATGTGTGCATGTGTGTGAGATAAGGAATTGGCATGAATCTCGGAACAGTTTACTAAGCTGCTTTGGTAAAGGGTCAGGTTAGGAAACTTACTTGTCGTACGTCTTTCACGTGCAGAAAATTGTTGCTTCTTGCACACACTTCAAAATACATGCATTGCTTTCTAAAGACCATCAAGTTGGAGTAGAATAAACGTATCACAGATTAAGCCTTGAGGAGTACATTTATTTTAGGGAACAGAAAGTATTTCAATATTGACTTGAGAAAATGGAGATGTTGCTTTGTCTTTTTGTGCTTTTTGTGAAGAACAGAAAGAAAACAGTATTGTACTAGGTATAGTATGTCTTTTGGAATGCTAGGATTAGTAACACAACGGACACTTCTGGCTTTGTAGTTGCCGATTAAAAAATGTTATTCTCAGGTTACTGAAACAAATAGTTTACTACCCCAGTTGTTTTTTTTTCTTCTGATTTTAAAATGTATTTAGAAAATACTAATGATCTTTAGGGAGAATCTTTGTCATAGTCATAAGAACATCACTTTTCAGTATCTCAGCATTGTAAAAAGAGATGCTGACACCTTTCTTCTGCAGTGTTTAGTAAATATTGACTGCTATGTCAAAGAAACTGCTATTTATAAGGCTAGTATAAGTTCAGTTTTGAGCTCTTCTGTGGCTTTCTTGTGATCTTAATGATACATTCTGTGCCCTGTGAGCTGCTTCTGTGTGAAAACACAGACTAGTAAAACCTGACAATTTTTACAGTTCTTTCTGGCAGGCCATAAATTAGGTGTGTGCTTGAAGCATACAGAAAAAGAATACTGTATTTCAAAGTGGGCCTTTTCTTGTCCATTGTTTCTAAATCGGGGAGAGGCACCTCTTTAGTGAATACCTTCTTCATGCAAAGGAACTGCAGGGCTCCATGCAGCCTGTGTCTCTAAGGTGTGCTGCAATGAGTGGCTTGGTTCAGAAGGCGGCATGGGTGCAACTCATCGTACTGCTAGTTGGTAGTGGATGGAGGAGGTTGTGTGTGAAGAGATGGACATGGGTGAGACTGGGAGGCCACAGCACTGGTGTGGAGCAGGAGTTAGTGGGTTTGGTTATCTGAGGAGAGGCGGTCTCACCTGGAATAGTGAGAATGGCACCTCTGGGATTAGGGGATTTGAGGAGTCAGGTCATGTTAACCAAGGGCTGTGGAGAGAGTGAAGTAAGGCAGTCGCTAGGGCAAGAAAGCATAAAGTAGGGAAGGGAGGAATATGGGAGATGAGAGGTGAAAGAGTGAGGTGGCTGCAGCAGGCAGCACAGATGTGAAAAGGGAAAGCGTTGCATGCGGACAGAAGGAGTGTGAAATGCATGTTGTTAATTTGAGAGAAGAACATTCAATAAAATGAGGTGCTAAGGCGGTAATTGTCATAAATAAGGTACTTAAGATATGTCTGCTATTCAGTGGGATCTTCTCAAAGGTATTTTATTTTTTCTAGAGCCATAGAATGACTTAGTCAAGGTGGGAGAGTGCTCAGAGTTCATCTGCTCCAGTCTCCTGCTTGGAACAGCTTATCCCCTTAGGTTGGGTTGCTTTGGGCCTTGTCCAGCTGAGTTTGGAAGTCTCCAAGGGTAAAGATTCCACAGCTCCCCTGGGCAGCCTGTCCCAGTGCTTCACTGGTCTTTTAGTGCAACTTCTTATCTGGTTGGAAATTCCTTTTCTGCAACTTCTGATCATTACCTCTCATCCTTCTGTATAGTGCTTTTGAGAAGATTCTGACTGTATTCTGTGTTAATGACCTGTTGAGTAGTTGAGAGTGGCAGTTACGTTCCTGTCTTAGCTCAAGACTGAACAAACAGCTGTCTCAGCCTCTCCTCATGTGTCTTTTCTCTACCCCCCTTAATAGTTTCCTGTTTGATTTACTCAAATTTGTTAGTCTTTCCTTATACTGGGGAGCCTAAAACTGGTCTCACAGGGTAGGCAAAAAGACCAGATGTAGTCTTGAGTAGAGGGGAATAGTCACCTTCTTCAGCTTGGTGGTTGGTTTGTTCCAGGTTTTGCTCCAGCCTTCGAGTTTCTCGAGGTTTCTGTTCAGTTGGTTTCTCCAGCCTCCTGAGACACCTCTGAAAGGTAGCTCTACTGTCCAGCATATCAGTTTATCCCAATTTAGGAAAAGCCATCACAGACTTGCTAAAGTTGCATCCCATTTTCCTGGTCATTAGCAAGGGCATTGAACAGTATCAGAGCTGGTATTGACAAATTCATCAGTAATGATGTTACCATGCAGCTACCTCCACCCTTGTTGGGTGCACACTATTCAATTCAGTAGACTCTCTATATCCATTTTATCTAACTAGGGCCCCTAACTTAATTTTCCTCTGCTGCAGGTAGTGTTCCAGTACTCCCACAGACCTGGGAAGTCTGAGAACAGAACTTGCCGGTAGACGCCAAGGCAAATGTAGCCTTTTCTGTGTCCTTTGCTGCTAGATAACCTTTCTTGTTTCTGCAGTAGACCCACATTTTCCTTGATTAATTCCTGCTAATGTCAACTTGGATTCTCAAAAGCAAGTTCTCAATTAACAAAATGTGATTTTTTTACTTTCATATTTTAGATGAGATTTTTAGAAAGACTCTTAAAAGGATCTTGTAATGAACTATGAATTGCATATTCACATATTAACACTGGGGCTGTAATGGCTCAATCAGAGATCAGGCACGTTCCCCTTACACAGCTCTCTACATCAGAGGCAGCCATTATATTAAATAGGTAATGTAAAAATGCTACTATCTTGCTATTCCAGGAGGAGTTGGGCATTCTTTATCTGAAAGTAAAATGAGTTACATGATCTGCAGTAATGGCAATGCAGTGATGGATTCTGTTGCAGTGTCTGTTCAACAGCTCAGATTGCCTTGGGAATCTGGACTCTGAAAGCTGTGATTTATACCGTGTGTCAAAAGCTTAAGAAATAACATAATAAGGTCACTTTCTGTTAAAATATGTATAGAAGGTAGGAAATATATGTTAAGTGGTTTCTCACAGGAAATCATCAACTGTCAGTCTGGTTGCTGAAGATGTTGTTTTTCATGCCCACTGAAAAAGGCTTTCCACAGTTCTGACTGTGGTCAGCTTCATGGAATCGTAGCAAGAAAAACAGCAGACCATCAAAAATAGCCCATTTGTAGGAAAGAAGCAGTGGATCTAGGTAGCTTTTGGCCCTGGTCTTTAAGACCTTTAAGTTAAAAGATTGAACTTTTGCTGAATAGGAACAATCATGATAGATTTAAAGGTATTGATTTTATGACTGTTAGCTTTGTTCAGTTACAGCGTACCCTGGTGCTTACAATTCCCAGACTGTGCTGAAGAGCTTGTTTTCTACTAGCTTTATCAAAAGATAGGCAAACCAGGGAACTTAATTTTGATAAAAATCTGCCTTGAGATGGATGAAAGTCATGTTAGAAATCTTCTGCTCCTGTTCTACTGCTCAGTAGAATCACTATCCAGCCAGCATTAGCCTTACTGTGGCAAAACCTTTGGCATGCAGTGCCACCCTATTGGATCTGCATTGAGGAAATGTCATCTGTTTAAATTGCTGTATAGATTCTGCCTGCATAACCTTTTTAGTATAAGTAAAATAGTAAATGGCCTGGAGAAATATGTTTGAAGAATCAGTGGAAAAATGGATTTGATTATAACAATGCGGTGTGTTCAGGGAAACTATCTGGGTAAATAACCAAAAATGCTATGTCTAAGAGAACACCCTGTGTAAAAGGATAAAAGAAAACAAGAATATGGATGGGTGCATGGAGGGAAGTAAAATGAATTATCTTATTTCATGGTTCTGTGGAGTCTAAATGTAAGACTTTATTTTACCAGTATGAAAGTAATGGCTAGAAAGATTCTGCCCCACCAATGCAAATGTATTAAAATGAAATAGTCTCCGGGTAGTTCTGATATTTTTTTCCCAAAACATCTGTTGGAAATATTTTTTGAAAAAAATATCAATGATTCTTGATGGGATGAAAAATCTAGAAAATTCTAGGATAACTGGGAATTGGGCAAATACTACTTTTGTTACTTGTTGGTTGTTTCATTGGATGTCTTATCTCAAAACTAAATAATGAAGGCTTTTAACAAAGTATATCCGTGAAGTTATCACTAGGTTTGCATAGAAGGCTACGACCAAATAGTGTGTATAACATTCCAGTATATCCAAGCTCTTCCTTCTCCATCTCGTAACTTGACATTTTAAGTAAACCTGGTATTTATTTGACAGGTTTGGACAAAGCAAATTCTTCACTGGGATTTAAAATCTTACATTTTGTTTTAAGCGTCCAAAGTATTGTCTTTTCCCAGGCTGAGCATGGTTTTTGGACATGTACGACACTCTAGTGCTGCTTTTTTCTAATCCAAATTAGTTTAAAGGAAAACCTTGAACCTGAAGTACAAGCTGTTAAAAACTGTTCCTCTTAAACACAATAATAGATAAGTATCTGGATAGTACAGTAATACAAACAAGTAAAGGTAACAAAAGGTTAGCAGGTAACCTATGGAAAATTAAGTGATGGCAGTTAAGTCGTGAGTTGGATCATGGGGTTTTTCTAGGTAAGTTTTGAGCATCTCTGGTTTTATAGAAAGCCATTTGTGCTATGGATGATAAAAGTTGGGAATTTTATTCTTCGTTTTTACAAAGCAAGACAGTTGTTTCTTTTGTCTGCTGAAATAATTGCTTAAAAAACACCCCTTTGTGTATTAAATGACTTTAGTTTCTGTTCCTGTTACATGGGTTTGGGTAATCATTCAGTCTTGTTAGTTTAAGGTTTGAGAAATGATGGCTTGTGCTGGTTAAATAGTTCTGTGCTACATGCTCTAAGTATTCTGATATCATCTTCAGTTTGAGATGAAAATTGGAAGGTTCACTTCAGAGAGTATTTAGGAATCTTAAGTTTAGGATGGAGTTTGTAACCAAATATAGTTAGTCACATGTGGATAATAATATAGAATAACAATTGCTATTATATTATTGCATATTATATACATGGTTAGGCATCATTAATGTAACTAGTTTCATGCTATTAAAAATCCATGGGTTTCAGTCTATTATTATTAATTCCTATCAATCCTTTGTTTTTATTAAGGTTCATCACTGTAGTGTGACTTTTTCTTGGTTTGACTGTCATCATGTTCTCTCTTGGATATCCCTGATTCCCTTTGAGGGAATGAGTGAATTTTATTTACGGTATAATACGGTATATTCTCCCATAAGTATAATCATCAGTGTATGACAAACCTAGAGACACCGTTGAATTGCCAACTCAAAATTACATCATCTATTGTATGAAGTACTCTTTTGTTAAATATGGACCATGAAACAATGTTAGAAGAAAATCCTGGGGCTATAAATTGGTAATTCTATGTGGAAAGTGGACTTTCATTTGACATCAAGGTATTGTCTTAGATGATATTTCTTTGTCTGGCTGAGTGTCCTGAAATGATTTCCTTCATCTGTTTGATATTCACCTGCTGTTACAGAACAAGCCACAGCTGCGCAGTGGTGAAGGAACAGATTTATAGCAACAAGAGAAATTTATTCTGTGAATTTTGCTTGCTCCAAGAACAGATTGCTGTTAAATTAATCTTAACTGCTTTTGGACATGAGATGAAAAGCAATTTTCTTCCAATGGAAGGTTCTTATTGAGCAAAGAAAGTTTTTAATAAGCTGTGTAAGACTAAAACTCTGGAATGGAGTGCTGCAGAATTCTGTGCCGAAAGCAAAGCGCCTTTCCTTTGCCAGCTTTTAATCCCAGTGTTTAGATTCAGTACTCCTTGCTTCTCAAGTTGCAGTAGTAGTTTTTTATTTCTAATTGGAACTTTCCTGTGCAGGATTTCCCTCTGGTCTCTGTTGCAGCTAATCTATATTCGGAGTAATTCATGAGAAGAAAAAGTGGGAGAGATGAATGAATCTCTCGGTTATCAGAGACAAAAAAGTGGGAGAGATGAATGAATTTGTTATCAATCAAAAGTTTTCTAGGCACAGGCAAGTACTAACTCATTAGCAAGAGAGCTGTTAGTGAAGCAATGTGGAGCTGCTCCCCTCGCATTCACCTCCTGGTTGAGCAGCAGCTCTTGTTTTGTTTCACCAGCTAGAAGAAATCAGCAACTGCTCTTGTCCTCAGGGGGTTATAGCATCCGAAGAAGAATCTGCATGAAAGCCAGTCAGATAAATGAGCAGGTTCCAGCTTAGTCTTATTCTAAAACCTGAACAGCAAATAAATTCTGTACTAGCTGGAGTGTTGGAGTGGGCAAGGCACATCACTTGAAGTTGGATGCAAGTAGCATAACATGGCATAACTCTTTCTGCTGTACAGAGCATGTGATGTTCCCTTGCGGCAGCATTTCAGGTAGGTTTTAGTAGTGCAGAAAAAGTTGAGGTTCTTACCTTTTAACTGAGGATGAGGTTACAGAGAACATGAGTTTGTTGTAAGATCTATGTTAACCCTTGCTGAGCCCAAATGGATTATAAATGGATTATATTTTTTCATGGTGCCCTGTTGGTGGCATGGATGCCAGTGTAGTTGACAGGAGAAGATGGTAATTGGTATCCTCAGCTTCCTCTGAGATTTGTTTTTGGCTTAAGTTCAAAAAATGAGTAAAGTTAAACCAGTGGATTAGGAGTTAAAGACTGAAGTAACTCTTAAGTTTATTCTTACCCCCGCCCTCAAATCCAACCCCCTACTCCCAAAAGTAAATCCTAATCTATGCAGTTGAGTTCAATCTGATTCTCAGCAGACCATAATGTGGGGAGATATTTGAAGGTATTGGGAGCATTTTAATGTTAGCTTTCAGGTGCTAGCAAGTAGCTTAACTATCGAGTTAAGCCAAATGAGCAGCTTAGAATATGTAACAACTGTAGTCTGCAAAGTGTCTGGTTTAGTTACTGTGTACTGCACCACTACTTTCTATTATGTTGCAGGGTATTTTGTTTGCTTTTTTAACAGCGAAATAGAGAACATGCATTTTCACTGTGATGTGCCAGTCACGCTTCAGGATCAAGCAGGGAAAACCATCTTACAAAACACCACCGCCAAGACGCAAAACTTGATATCTGAACCAGTATTCAGCTGCTTATTAAAAATGTGTATTTTAAGATGGTAATATTGGAAGCATTTGGAGTTTCTTTCTAGCTTTGTGCCACATGGTTTGAAAAGCCTCAACAGGCGTTTGATGAATCAGCGTCTCCTTCCATTCCTTCTTCCCCACAAAGACTGCATACTGCAGGACATGTTGTTATGTTTCTGTAAATTGAGAACCTAGCAAAAAACCCTGAATCACCAGAAGAAGTGGCAAAAGGATAGGATTTTTGAAAAGCCTCACTGTTACATCACTGACAAAAATACTAAAGGTTGAGAATTGGAGCAATCGCAGCTTTTCCTCACTCATTTCAGTATATTTAAATGATCGTTTCAGTGACTGCAATTGTGCTGTTTTCCATATGAGTTTGATTGTTTAAGTCTGTTTATTCATTTTAGCTCTTGAGAGAGGAAATCCAAGCATCCACTTTTTGGGGAGAGAAATAAAAAGAAAATAAAGGCTTAGATCAGCAGACTGTGCATTGGTGTCACTGTGCATTTTGCTTAAGAGCTTGGGATGGGAAAGAATGAACAGATTCCATCTGGGCAAAAGAATGGTGTCTGTTAGGGTTCAGTTTGCTATGGTTTTTGAGCTTTCCATATGATCTCATCACTGGAGGAGGAAAGTATATTCTCCCATAAGAATAATCTTATGATTCATTACTACTGTGTTTTTTTTTGTCTGAGCTTTTTGAGTGCCAGACCTCTCCCCACTCCTCTACCCCAAATAAAAACCAACCACCCTGTATTTGGCTTTATATGGTATTGCTGTAGGTGGACTTAACCAGAACAATGGTTGGCTTTAATAATAAGAACCTTACATCTTTGTCTGGAGAAGAATTCCACCTGACATATATTTATCCAACTATTTGTCAAGCTTTACACTTTGGGAAGAGACCTTGTATGCTTTGTTTCCTAAGTGGCAAGCACTGTTTTGCATAAATGTTACCTTTTATCAGTTTTCTGTTTTACAGCATATATATAGCATATGATTTCATATACTTAGTTCAGTAAGTTTATTTGCAAACAGACAATTTCTTACTCTCTCAGTTAATATTTAGATTGTCACTCTAGTTCCCCAGCCCACTGCCCCAGTAAGCTAGCAATCAGTTCTTTGAGCAGCTGTGCATTTTGGCAGTAGCATTTGAAGCTGGAGATAGATCCCTTCACTTGTTCTGCTGCATCCCCTAATGAGTTCTCACGTTGGGAAGGTACAGGCTAATCCAAGTGTAATGTTTCTGGAACCATTATAGCAGTATAGTACACCAGAAAAAGGAAAATCTGTAGCTAGGCAAGTAAACCCTGTAGGCTGTTTTTGAAGGTCTAATGACATGGCGAATAAATGAACATCCTTTATTCTTTTCTTTTGCAACATGACTGTAGACAATTTGTGTATTTCCCACCAGTGTTAAAGTAATCTGTCTATAAAGAGGGTCTTTGTGACCAGACCGAAGTGATTCTGGTGCAGTGAATGAAGCAAGTCATCCTGACATCTCGCAGTTCCTGCAGTCTAAGGATGTGTGTTACAGAAAACCCTGTAGACTGTGAAGAGCTCATGTATAAACACTGAGATCAGTGAAGACCTGTTTCCTATTAAAAGTACAGCAGGGAAGTGTAATAAGTTAAAAAGGAAGAAATATAATAAATGATGCTGTTCTGATTCACTCCGCTCTTGTTCCTTTGAACCGAAGTTTGAATTTATATTTGTAGAAGAATACAAAGGGCATTGGCTCAGGTTCTGGTAACAGTGTGTATGTTAAACGTAGCATTTTCCTAGGAAAAGATGGATCATGGAAAAGAAACTAAACTTTGGTTTTTGTTAGGTCTGTCAAAGATAGTCATGAGCTAACAGCATGGATTTTTGATCTGCTATAGCTCTTTGAAGTTCAGGTATGCATCTTATTGTTTAAAAACTGATTTTTTTTTTAGACTTTTTTTAGACTTTAGACTGAACTTTATGGTGTCTGTTTGCTGTAATATGCTATATTCAAATATTAAACTATCAAATGGTCATTGACAAACAGACCTAAAAAGTCTTGCTTACTAAAGCTCATGCCTCCATGCTTCTCTTCAAAAGAAAATGTAGTAACTTTAGAGTGCAGAACTTTCTCCTGCGAGAAAGAGATTGAATTTCACTCCTGCATCTAGTAATGTGCAGTTATTGAACCCTGGGAAAAGGCTAGCACACTGTGATGTTTTAATTTGTTTCTGACAGGGATAGCTTCATTTTTCCGTCTTACCCGCTGCATTCGACAAACAAAGTGATGGGTGGTGGGAACTGTTGGCAGGGGGGGAGTGTGTCACCTCCAGATTGGTACCTGGATATGAAAATTATAGACCTGGAGCATTAAAATTTTAGTTATAGGATTTGTGTGAAATGAAGGCAAAAGGCTTATTGTGTAGTGATTGAATAGGTCAACTGGAAATCGTTTGTCATTTTTTAAAGGATGTGAATCATCTTACATTTTTATATGTGAAAGAGTAATCCCCTACTATTAAGACAATTATTTTAAATGGAGCATGAAATATTTGAGATCTCGACTTGTGTAATATTTCCAGTTACAAGGCATAGCCGGAGAAGTGGAACTAAAAATAGTTTACCAGTTGTTAAAGAAAAGCTAGAAACTCTACTCAAGGTCAACTTATTTGTGCATATGAATTGTGCCACTTGAATACTAAACAGTTCTAAAATGAGTAAGAGTTTTTTTCTTGTTATGTTAAATGATATAATGTATAAACTTCTATAAGAGGCCTGTGGAAGAACCTTGGCAGGGCAAAGAGTGAGAACACTCTGAATAAGAACATCTGAACTTTGATGGTTTGTCCTACTAATTAAGTCTTCTGATCACCGTACCATTACTCAATCACACTCTGGTTCTACCTTCATTGTAATTGGAGCATATTAGCTTATACTCATACCCTCAATTTTTAATAGAATCTAAATGATTTCTGGTTTAATCTGTCTGACACATGATTGAGATAAAGTTATTTTTTGGCAAGAACTCTGCAAACCATGTGGTGCTGCTTCCAAATCAGTTATCTAGGTCCTGTCACCTATAGTTTATCATGCCTGTGATTGGCCCAACTTCAAATGTAGCCAAAACTTGGTTTGGGTTCAGAAATTTTCCAGGTTTCCTGTAATACTATTATGCATTTTAGAAGAAAACACTACTGTTTGTTGTGTACTTTGTGAACACATTGTTTCTAGGTTTGAACTTCTAAGATCGAGTGTGCCAAAATACTTCCAAACCAAAGAAATCCAGTCAGTTCTCGCCTTGTCCCCTTCTTGGATGAGGCGAAGTGTACCTGTGGCATGTTTTTAATGGGACTGTGAAACACCTGAAACTTTGTCAATAACTTTATTTTCTTTGCATCTCATCTTTCTTCTTGGATTAGATGTGGTTCTTTTGGTCTAAAATGTGAAATATGCTTAGAAGAGAAGCACTCTATATATGTGTATTATGATTTTACTATCCCTACATTGAACTAATTTCTGGCTAGAAAAAAGTGGTTTAATTAGAGGATGTTATCCCATTCTGATCTAGTTGTTGAATAGGTGATGAGGCTACAACATATAAGCTTTTTAAAATTAGAAATATCGATTCTCTTGTATACATAGGAGACATAATCTCGGTATTCTCTCTTCTCCCCCAGTCTTGAAAAGCATCCCAGTGTCGAGTGCTTTTCCAACTGTTGGAGTGCTGTGGAAAGTGTGATAGAAATTGAGGCTGTTTTCTCAACAATGTCAGTACTGAAAGCTAACAGAATAGCTGGATACAGTGCTGAGGTTTTGTGTGTCAGATGGAAATCATATACTAGGAAATTCAGCATAGTTTTGTTAAAAAAACACCAACAAACACCACACCCCCCTAAACCAAGCAACCAAACAATAAAAACCCACCAAAAAAACCCCAAGAAAGACTAGGGAGAGTTGTGTTTCCCCTCCTTTATAAAGTATGAAGGAATATTTCACTACTTTCCTTTGTAATTTATGAAGAATGCATGCCTCTTCAGCCGTCTCAGTTTTCCAAACGGCAAGCCACATTCCTAGCAAGCCAGGCATCATGTGCTTTCTATAATGTTGGATGTACTGGAGTGGTATGTTCAGAGAATTTGACTTACTGATAAGAAATCATTCCTTTCTATTTTTATTTCCTGTCTGCATCTGGATATTTCCCATAAAGACAACTTGTGTAGTGTCACCCTCTCACCCCTTCCTAATAAATAGCGTGTTTACGGTACATCATGCTTTCTTGTGTTTCTAGTTTGGTGACATACATGATAACGCTCCCTTTTAACTTTAGGCTATATAATAGCTTCCAGATGACTGCCATGATAATCAGAATTAGCTACTGATAGTAATTTCCTAATGGAATTGTACTTTTCAGTAATGAAGAGAACCTTTTCTCAGGGAGGAAATGTTATAATTGTAAGAAAGTCAGACATTTTTACAATTGTAAGATATGTCAAACCAAAAAGGCATTTAATTTATGTACAGGTGATTTTTTTTTTGTGCTGAACTTTATCCTCCGTGTGTGAGTCCTTCTATATATGTTAAAAAGGAACAAGCGACCTTCCAATCATTTTTTGTAAAGTCATATGGAGCCAGTGCAACTCCAGATGCTTTGTAATTCAGTCTTTACAGTAAACTTTATGCATGGTTATGGCATTTAATTAAAATTTATGGTAGGTGGTGAGCAGAAAGGAGGGGAAAAACTCTGTAGGGGGGAAAAGTACAAAATAAAAGGAAAAGTAAATCATTTCTTGATCTCTCAGTAATAGTTTGGCCTGTTTGTCTTGACCACAGCGTTTCAGAATGAACGCCTTTAAGCAAAATGGCAAAGTGCTACTGGCGTTATGTATTTAGAAAGGTGGATGTTTCAGCAAGGAGCATTGCTTTGAGTTAAAAAAGCAGAAGCTAACCGAAAAGATGATTTGCTGTAAGTAATCTTACGTTCTACTCAAAAATGCTTGTATTTTAACAGTGAACAGAGTATCTGCCAAGCACGGGCTGCTGTAATGGTCTATGATGATGCCAATAAGAAATGGGTACCAGCTGGTGGATCAACTGGATTCAGCAGAGTTCATATATATCATCACACAGGCAACAACACATTCAGAGTTGTGGGCAGGAAGATTCAGGATCATCAGGTAAGCAGATATGTGAAAATTTGGAATAGGAATCTTAAGCTATTTTTATGATCATTTTTAACACTAAGAAGTACATCTTGAGTAAAATTATGGGAATTGTAAATATTAAACAATTTTCTTTCAAACTGAAGTAGCAAAACTGTATTATGGCTTTTTTCCCATAAACTAAGCACTTTACGTACCTCCAAGGCAAAAGTCCTTGTGCACTCTTTTACCATTCCTTCCTACAGATAAATATAAAGGCTACTGGTGTAGACAGGACATCTGGTTTTTTTTTTTAAGGTGAAGTGGCAACCTAAAATCTTTTCTTCTTCCCTATTAACTGCAGTCTACATAGGTACCAGCAGTTCTCTTGTAGCTCTTTATGGAAAGTTGGATGCATGATACCTCATTTCCCCAGGTCGTTTAATTCAAAAAACCTCTGACATTTGGTAGTGCTCATCATCTGCCACTTCAAGAGATTGAGAAGGGAACTACAAGGATTACATCTAAATTTCCTTGATGAAGTTGTTAGATCTTGATTAAATGGCAAACTTAGCACCCTGTCCTTAAATATGCTCTCCCTGGGGATAGCTTGTGGTGGGGTTAAAAATCTTATCCTTTTGTTTGGGTAAAGCTTCTGTATCTGTTTCCCTCTCTCCCAGCATTTAAAAACAATTCTTCTGGGCTGTTTGTGGTAATTTAGCACACACCTGAAGCATAAACTGATCATCTGCTGTGTGATTTGTCATTTGTGCTGGTTTTGGCTGGGATGGAGTTAATTTTCTTCATAGTAGCTAGCATGAGGCTATGTTTTGATTGTGCTGAAAACAGTGTTAATAACACAGGATGTTTTAGTTACTGGTGAGCAGTGCTTACAGAGTCAAGGCCTTTTCTGCTCCTCACACCATCCCACCAGTGAGCAGGCTGGGAGTGCACAAGGAGTTGGGAGGGGACACAGCTGGAACAGCTGACCCCAACTGACCAAATGCATATTCCAGACCAATGGCATCATGCCCAGCAAATGAAGTTGGGGGAAGAAGGAGTAGGAAGGGGGCAGATGTTCAGAGTGATGGCATTTGTCCTCCCAAGTAACCATTCTGTGTGATGGAGCCCTGCTGTCCTGGAGTGTCTGAACACATGCCTGAGAATGGAAATGGTGAATGAATTCCTTGTTTGCTTGTGTGCGTGGCTTTTGCATTACTTATTAAAAACCCCTTATCTCAACCCGTGAGTTTTCTGACTTCACTCTTCTGATTCTCTCCTTCATCCCCCTGGGGAAGAGTGAATGAGTGGCTGTGTGATGCTTAGTTGCTGGCTGGGGTTAAACTGCAACATCATTAAACACTTATTTGAAGTAATAAATGGTCTCTGTGAATTCATCTGAGAAGAAACATGGTTTTTTTCCTCCCATTATTCAGTGGAAAAAGGTTAGAGGATATAGTTATCCAAGTGCAATGGGATCCTCTTAGTGGATGGCTTGTAATAAGTGGTTGTCCTGCTAGCTAGAATTTATCACCTTTTGTGTGAGCCATAACGATCTTGCAAAATGATACCTTGTGATGCATAGCAGAAGTCCACATGAACTGCTGCTGAAAGCACTGCAAGCTAAGGGATGCAGCAGCCACAGAGAAAAGGTGATAACTTGGTTAAAAAAAATAGTTCTGACAAGTACTCGGTGAAGCTAATGTAAGAAATAAAAAGCTGATGCGTTTCTTGAGATCCAGATGCATATTCACATCAAGTACTCTGCTATTAAGAGCCAGAACTGTTGATCTTACTACATCACTGTTATGAAACATCACTGCATCTTTAGAAATGAGAATGCTTAAGCTACACAGTTGATAGAAAATATCTCATTAGTCCCCTTGTGTATTCTCATCAGTGATTTCATGCGGCATTGGAATGAAAATTGAAATGGTTATGTGCTTCAGCATTGTGATTTTACAGATTATGGGTCTTGAATTAACCCACATGGTTAAGGAATAAAATCTGCATGAAGCTGAAACTTGTGGTGAAAAAGAAACTTTAAACATAAGTAACTTTTTATTTTTTAACGTTTCTAGGTGGTAATAAATTGTGCCATTCCGAAAGGGCTGAAGTACAATCAGGCTACACAGACCTTCCACCAGTGGCGTGATGCTAGGCAGGTGTATGGTCTGAATTTTGGCAGCAAAGAAGATGCCAATGTCTTCGCAAGTGCCATGATGCATGCCTTAGAAGTATTAAATTCACAGGAAGCTGGTAAGAGTCTCTGAGCTTTTTCTTTTTTTGCAAGACTGTTCAAACACAGATGGAAAACATAAAAATATTTATGCATAGAAGTCAATAAGTTGTTTCTAATCATGATTCAGCCTCTAACCATATTAATTATTTGGGAGTTTTGTCTACCTAGTTAATGCTTTTTAATAGTGAGTGTCAACTTGACTGCCATCCATGTAAATGGTATTCCTAATCAGTAAATTGATCGTCATATTATCTATTGCATAGAGAAACCTGCTGGTTTTGCCTTTTATTTAAGAAAACAACACCAAAACTCCTGTCCAAGAAGTGCATACCTCTTAATCACGGTACTTTTGGGGATTTCTAGAGACATTCTTCATGTGTATTGGTATTTTCGCTTTTCATCGACCACCAGTTTATTATAAAGACTCTAGGGGTTTTTTTCCTCCAAACCTGGGAATTCAAATCATCTTCTTTGGCAGTCCTTACCATACAGGAGTTTTCTAGCTTGAAGACCTTGGATCCAGCAGTAACATTTGGATGAACACATACAATCTAGATGACAGGTCTATCAATTTGTTTGGAGAACAGGGTGGCATAGAGAGTTTAAAACATTGGTGGAAACATTAGTAGCTTCAGCCTTCAGGTGGTATTTGTAATACGCTCTAGATAGGCTGTACAGCAAATTGATCAGTATAACGCTGAGACACAGGGAGAGGGGTTTTATTTTAAAGGACTGAAAGAAACTTTAGTGTTCTTGTAACCAAATGAATTCTTTTGTCCTCATTAAACTTTAAAGATTGTCTGTGTAACAAGAGATAGTACTTCTGTGCCAGTTTTCTCTTGTGAAGAAAAGAGGCTGTAGATGACCTTACTAGGGCCATCTCTCAGCAAAAAAGGGTGACTTTTCAAGTTGTTTTTCATTCTGACAGTTTTTTCAAGACTTAACATTTGAAACTAAGTGTTCTAGACCAAGGATGATATATTCTGCAGTGCTTATGCTGTTATGTAACATATGAGGCCAAAGTAGAAAGGGTAGCTTAGAGGTAAAGCTTTCTTTTTGCCAGCTAAAATAATGTAGCTGTGTATCCAATTCTCCTACCTCTTGCTTGGATATTTTCTCTTCTAAATCCCTCAGTTCTCCTTTCCCTCAGGGTTACTCAATTGTAAAACAACTGCATGTATGTATGCATATGTATGTTTTCATCATTTAGTTTAACTCCTCCCCCTAACACTAAAACTGAGCTACTAGAAGGCTGAAATGGCGTAGACAGCCATGACAGTGCTCGTTTTTTGATTAGCCAGTGTGTCTTCATTTCATGGATTATTGTGATTTGCCTAATGACTAGTTCTCTTGCTGCTCTATGCAAACTGTATGTGGGCTAGCAGTTACGTCGTTAGATTCTTCAGTAGTAGAAAATGTATTGAGTGAAGATGCAGCTTCAGTTTGTGAAGACTTAGATAAAACTAAAATCATTTTAGGGTGTTTTTTAGCTGTAACTTTCGTTATGCAAAGCATCATTCAAACAACTCAGTGCAAAGAACTCTTTTTCCTGTTGCATCACTTCAGTAATTTATTCAGCGGTGAGGGAAGGGGAGCTGAGCTTTGCAATGAGTCCAAACGTGATTGTACTTAGGATTCAGTGCTCTGCTCATCCCAGTTTGTGAATGCCTCCAAACCACTCTACCGTTAGTCTCTTCACTGATGTCTGAAATGGCCCTTCAGTTTGACTTTGTCTGCATCATTAATACCAAT
This sequence comes from Amazona ochrocephala, assembly GCA_039720435.1. Taxonomy (NCBI): domain Eukaryota; kingdom Metazoa; phylum Chordata; class Aves; order Psittaciformes; family Psittacidae; genus Amazona; species Amazona ochrocephala. Next base: position 115,030,337 of record CM077878.1, on the reverse strand, counting down.
TAATTTCTAATGATTGTGGGGAGTTTTTGTTTTCAGGTGGATTTGTGATTCAGTTAAGTATGACTAATACCATGTCCAGGTTGCTGGATACAGTGCTGTAGTCTGTCTAGCTTGTTCTTTATGGCTTTGAGATGCATAATTATGTTTGCTAGCGACTGGTGGTGACCCTCATGTTTCCTGAATGTAAGGCAGTCACTTCATTTCTCCTTCTTGTGATTTGACTTGGTAGTTGTCAGTACAATTCAAAATGCATGTTAGCTGCATCGGAAGCTAATGGTGGACACCATTGGCATAGGAGGAGATAACTGTCCTGTGATTTCTGTCAGCCAAGAAAGATTAAAGATTAGCTATCACTTACCTATTTCAGATATATAACAGAGGTGCTCCAGCTTTCATCAGGATCATAAAATCATAGAATGGTTTGCATTGAAAGGGACCTTAAATCTCATCTGTTTCCAACCCCCTGCCACAGGCAGGAACATCTTCCATTAGACCAGGTTGCTCAAAGCCCCATCCAACCATCCAACTAAAGCTTCATGTTACTGATGTCACTTCAGTCTCTGAAGATGAGTAGTCTTGCACTGCTGCTTGTGAAGAAAAAATCCTAATTACGTATTTAGAATTGCTTTGAGAGCCTGTTACCATTTCCAGACAATTTTTAAAGATAAATGTTTATAATGCATCTGTGTTAGAAAACTATCAAAAAGTGTCCCCAAGTTTTATCAGCCGGGAGGTTTGTCAGTTTATGATCTTATGTGTATTACTTGTATCTATATATTTTTCTGACCTGTATCAGTGTAAGATGTAAGAAAAGATCAAGTATCTTTCTGAGCATACCTGCTTTAATAATGGAAATAGTAGTAGTTTGTTGTTTAGAAGCAAATTAGATTCCTTGCTCAAAGTTTAATGCATTTCTTTTCTCTGTGGTTAGTATAACTTCCTAAAAGTGTGGCTAGAAATGAATCCTTGGTGATAATTTTTTTTCCCCTAGCATCACTGATATAGCTGAATATTTATTTAGACAGTTCACTGGCTTTGAGGCTCTGATATTAGCTTTTCACTTTAGGAGATGGGATTTCAACACCCCCAATTATCCTTTTTTGAGATGGTGTTGGGGGTTTATATGTTATGAAAGGAATTTGTGCTAATACATGAAGATCAGTATATTACATATTGATAGTTTTGCTTCGTCCAGTTTATCCACTAGACTCTTAAACATTTCTAACACATTTACTCCTAGTTGATATTCTGCTGATACTGCTTCAAAAATCTGTACCTGAAGAGAACAACTTGTCTCTAATAATTTATGTGGATTGCTGTGTTTTCTACTGTATCTAAAACAGCATATAGAATCTCCAACTCCAAATAAAGAAAACCTGTATGGATGACTTCCCTTTACTCTGGAATTGCTTACAATTAAAGTTTGGTTCTTACAGTGTCCTTATTTTCTGCTGTGTTTTCTCATTTTTGGCAATTTCTTTTATTAGCTTGGTTATTCTGCATTATATTTTATTCATAAAAGGCAAGCAGCTTTAATGTTAGCTGAGCATAACTGCTCAGAAATTCATAAAGCTGCAGATGAATTTGAAACTATATGCAAAGGTTCATAGAAATCGAAATGACTTCTGAGGAATATTATTTTGTGAGCATCCTTTTGGTTTGCAAGTCAGCTGTTCCTTACAGCTCTCTTGCCCTTTTTTTATTATATATAAAGTGATATGGTGTCCTGCTCTTGCATGTATGTGAACAATGCCGTTGATCTTTGGTGGCAGTTGGCACCCTCAGCTGTTCTGCTGGCTCCTGTGTGTCTTGAGGTTGTTTAATTTAGGATCCCCCTCTAGTGGATCTGCAGAGCAGAGGCAAAGCCACTGGGTGCCTGTCCCACTGAGCACCCAGTGGTGGGTATTTTGTCCTTCTGATGAGTTCAGAATGCGGAGTAGAAGGTTTTACTGCAACTAGCAATTTTCTGATTGAAACCCAGTGCAGGTTTGTCTCAAAGAGCTCGGAAGGTATGGCTGCCTTGTCAGTGAAACTGGTTGAAATACTGTATATATGTTGTGCTCAATGGCTCAATGTCCAGCTGGAGGCCAGTAATGAGTGGTGTCCCTCAGGGGTCAGTGTTGGGACCGGTCTTGTTCAACATCTTTGTGGGTGACATGGACAGTGGGATTGAGTGCGCCCTCAGCAAGTTTGCCGATGACACCAAGCTGTGTGGTTCGGTTGATACACTGGAGGGAAGGAATGCCATCCAGAGGGACCTTGACACGCTTGTGAGGTGGGCTGATGCCAACCTGATGAAGTTTAACCATGCCAAGTGCAAGGTCCTACACCTGTGTCGGAGCAATGCCAGGCACAGCTACAGGTTGGGCGGGGAGGAGATTCAGAGCAGCCCTGCAGAAGGACTTGGGGGTGTGGGTTGATGAAAAAATGAACATGAGCCGGCAGTGTGCGCTTGCAGCCCAGAAGGCCAACCGTATCCTGGGCTGCATCAAAAGGAGCGTGACCAGCAGGTCGAGGGAGGTGCTCCTGCCCCTTTACCCTGCTCTCGTGAGACCTCACTTGGAGTATTGTGAAGGACGTGGAACTGTTAGAACAAGTGCAGAGGAGGGCCACGAGGATGATCAGGGGACTGGAGCACCTCCCATATGAAGATAGGATGAGAAAGTTGGGGCTGTTCAGCCTGCAGAAGAGAAGGCTGCGTGGAGACCTCATAGCAGCCTTCCAATACCTGAAGGGGGCCTATAGGGATGCTGGGGAGGGACTCTTCATTAGGGACTGTGGTGAGAGGACAAGGGGTAATGGGTTCAAACTTAAACAGGGGAAGTTTAGATTGGATCTGAGGAAGAAATTCTTTACTGTGAGGGTGGTGAGGCCCTGGAATGGGTTGCCCAGGGAAGGCTGTGAATGCTCCATTGCTGATGGTGTTCAAGGGCAGGGTAGACATAGCCTTGGATGGCATGGTTTAGTGGGAGGTGTCCCTGCCCATGGCAGGGGGGTTGGAACTAGATGATCTTAAGGTCCTTTCCAACCCTAACTATTCTATGATTCTGTATCTAGTTATTTATCCTGTCACAGAATCACAGAATGGTTTGCGTTGGAAGGGACCTTCACGATCACCTAGTTTCAATCCTTTGCTCAAAGCTCCATCCAACCTGGCTTTGAACACTTCCAGGGATGGGGCAGCCACAGCTTCTCTGGACAACCTGTGCCAGTGCCTCAGCACCCTCACAGGGAAGAATTTCTTCCTAATGTCTAATCTAAATCTCCTCTCTGTCAGTTTAAAGCCCTTCCCCTTGTCCTGTCACTGCTGGCCCTTGTAAAAAGTTGCTCTCCATGTTTCTTGTTAGCCCCTTCAAACACTGGAAGCTGCTTTAAGGTGTCCCCTTACGGAGCCTTCTGTTCTCCAGTCTGAGCAAGCCCAGCTGACTGTCCCTGATTTCTCTTATGCTTGGATTCTGTTTATTGAAATAAATGTAAAAGTCCAAGTGTTTTCACTCTGTTCTGGTTTGAATGATTGCCTTAGCTAGTAGCTCTTCGCCCAGACCCTGTTTTCCTGCTGGCTGGTCAAGCGGATTGTAGGCCATCTGCACATCCTGAAAAGAAAGACAACACAGGACTACACTTTCTCCTCGAATTTTAAGGTAGATTACTAAAGCTACAAGTTCATCCCCGATACTGTTTAAGAGATACGTTACAAATGAATGAAGATTTGTTTCTGGGCAAAGCTCCGAAGACTTACTGGTCGCATTAAGTAATTGTCTGAAGTGGTCAAAAGTTACACCATCAAATGACAAGTATGTGTCATCAGTTTAAGAGGTCACTTGAAGAGGATTTCTAGCTTTGAGGTTGTGTGCAGCATGTTAAGATACTCACTAACTGGTCTTAGTGGTCCAGAGTAAAGATGACTGCTTTCTGCAAAGGTTTTGCATTGCAGTACACATCTGCATCAAGTAGAGCTCAGTGTTGTAATCAAAGTGACTCTGCAATGAGAGAAAAACCTCAGTGAAGGGAAAGTGGCTGAGAAAATTCTCAGATGTGTGAGGAGATGGATTATCCCTTTGAAGGAATAAGGGCAAGTAAAGGAAGTGTGCGCTGGGAGATGGGGGGAACTAAGGGGCATCATACTCTGTTTTGCTGCAGAAAGTACCTTCTAGTTTAGCTGGAATTAGGGGTGTTTTGTGTGGCATGTGTCTTCAGTCTCAGGAAAGCCTCGCTAAGAGAATAAGAAACTAAGTATGAAATTTATATAGGTGTAATTTGCATTTGAGGAGGTTCTTTGGGTTGTTCATTGTGGAAGACGAAAGCAGCAAAAGAAAAAATGCAGGGTGTCATACACCTGTAAATAAGCCTATTCTCATTCTTTCCAGTAGAATTACATATGTGTAAAATTCCTGATCGTTCTTGTACTGATCTTTAACAGTTACGTATTAGCTCTTGACAAGATTTTGGGCATTCTGGATATAAAGGCAAGGATAGAAATGGCTTCAGTGAAGGTGTTCTAATATTGCCTTAGATGATATTTAATTCATAGGAAAATGGGGAGAAGGGGAAAGAAACAGAGGTTTCATTAGTCTAGTCTTGGAAAAAAAAAACCCTTGAGGTTAAAGTGCTTTGAAATTATTCCTAAACCTAGAAGTTAGGTTGTCCAGTTATAAAATAATCAAACCTTTATAGGGGAAAGATGCTTGTTTTTTCCACAGCTGTATATTGATGTGTGGTCCTTTCTCTTACAGAAAAGAGTTCATTAAGTACTTGCTGGGAGGGGAATGCACTTACTCCTATCACAGATTGAATAATTTATTATCTTTGGGAAATGCAAAATAAAACAAAAATTGGGGTTGCCTAATTGGAGTATATGTAGACGTTAGAGGAGAATGAAAAGAGAAATGTATGTGCAGGTCTGAAGGGGATCTTGGACGGTTCTCCTCATACTGTTTTAGTTCACATCATGCTAAAACTCGTTTTGAGGGGAGAAATTATTCTAGTGCAATGAAGTAATTATGCTATACCTATGCTTTTGGCAGGCCTCTGGAGCAGGCTGTCAGCATTCCCTGTCAGAATGGGAGTAACATGATGTGGTATTATTACCAGTGTTGTCAGAAATTGGATAATATCTCTATTTTTGCTAGCAAGCTTTTTCTTTGCCTTTTAAATGTGGCATGATTAAAGAAATCAGCTAATTCTGGTTAACTAATCCTGATGTATATGATAAAATAATGACCTAAAAGAAGTCTTAACTGTTTATTGAACAAAATTCTTCCATTACATTTTAATTACACATGAGATTATTGAAAGCATCATCAGTGTTAGTTTTGGTATTTGGAAGTGAAGGGAGAGATTGCTAAATTTTCAGAATTATACTCGCTTTTAATGGCTACTTGTGTGGCTCTTAAGTATTAGTGTTGTTCTATCAGGTGAAAGCATTGAAGTTTGGGTGGGCAACCCAAAGAATTTCATTAAAATTTGATAGTTGGCCTTAACCACATGGCAAACTTCTATGTAGAAGTACACTCATTTTGTGGATAAAGTATTGTTTAATAAACATTGGGGAATGTTAATACATTTATCTTTTGAGGGTTCATATTGTTGTCTTAAAAATACCTGTAGCTGTATTAAATCTGCTGGTTTTGGGAGCAGGTTGGTGGTGTGAAATTGTGAACATAATTGTGAAAATACAGCTTTGTTAGGCTCATATCTGTAGTGTTATATGCAAGCAGTGACCATCACCATCTGTAAAATTACTATTTAAAGAAATTTTGACAGAATTGGAGAAAAAAAGTTATAAATATCCTGCAGTAGATGATATTGATACAGTTAACTTGTCATACTTGCTATTTTAAGATTGTGATGTTGTAGTTTCATTAAACAACTGTAGTATTCTACTGCTGAAGCTTTGTCTCTATCTCCCCCTGCGTAAAAGGATAGTGGAGGGAAAAGCCACGGGCTTGCTTGGGATCACCCAGCAAGTTTGTGCTGAGCCAAGCTACCGCCCAGATTATCAGCACCGTTTCCAAGGCTCTGCTGCCGTTCGTAGGAGGCTGTGCTGGCATTGATAGGAGGCTTGGCTCTACTTCCATTCAAATGTATTTTAATGAATATGTTTGTTATTCTTGTCCCCTTTTATTACCTTTATCAGGTAACAAAAGTGCTTGTGAAGTGAAATGGAAAGCATTTACTTTCAGCATAGAATATGCAACACAGTTATACCACTGCTAAAATAAATCAAAGGGATGAGTAAATTAGCTCAGCTGAAGGGACTTGGAAAACAGTAGCTATCTATGATGGAAGTGAATATTTGAAGGGAAGAAAAGTCTTAGCTGGAAGATGATTCATCCAAATAGAAGTACTGGAGAATAGCTTTATCACTTGTTAATGCCCTGGCTTTTGACCATTCTGGTCTTGCATATCAGTCTATAGCAGAAATCCAGGTCTTGAGGAGTGGTGACTTTTTGCTTCTGCGGTAAGTTAATGGGTCTCCTCAGACTTTGTTCTGACATATCCTAGAGCAGGACAGGATCTGAGCGGGAGGAGAAGGAACCAGAAACAAGTGAGAGGTTGCTTCACCGTAATCATTTTTCGTATTACTTCCTAGCATAGATCTGTGAAAAATCCTGCTTTCCCTGCGTTCAGAAAACATTTAAGCATTTAGTAAAACACTTTTTTTTTTGAAAGTTATTATATCCTGTAACAGAAATACACCTTTTTTGCTGTGGTTTTGAATTCTTGCTTGGGGTATGTTCTTTGCTTTGTAGGTGTACTCAAACTGTCCTCAATGAAAATCATTTCTAAATATTATAGTCAGTACACTTATCTTTATACCCATTTATATATGCCCATATAAATTAGCTTGCTGTCTGCTTTCAGTCAATTCTTCCTTTGAATAGTCAGTTATACTTTGATTTGAATATCAAACTGTGTAATTGGAATGTCGCTTAGTTTTGGCGCTGGCATACTGAGAAGTGAAAGAGCGGGAATTCTTAATTACCGAGTTCTTTCTATAAACTGTTTCTCTGGGGGAAGAATGGTGATCCTCACCTCAAACTAAAATTCTCATGTGACAATTGATCAACTTTTTCTATAGGTAGTAGATTTTGTTTTCTGATGCTGTACTCTGAGCGGACAGTGATTGCAGGAGTGGGGGGTTTATGTGTGTTTTGGCCTTCTTGAACCATAAGGCACGTGCAGTTCTGAGGGAGATGATCTGATTACCAGCAGTTCCCCCAAAAAAACACTTTTCCTTACATTACCAGCTCCCAAGCAAGCCTGTCCAGCCAAATGAAGATACAGGCTGTTGCTCGTTGTGTGACCTGTAGTACCTGTATTGTTCCAATCCTGAACACTTGACACTTGGGGGTTTTAGGGCCATTACTTCATAGGAACATGATGTCTTCAGTATCAGCCAGGTTGATAGCATAAGGCAGCTGACGTTAAAAGAAGTGGGGTTGTAGAGTTTGGTGTGAAACTCCAAAGCAGATAATGTAATTGAAAGATTGAAGGAACTGATGAACCAAAAGCCATCAGGGGAGGAGAAGCCATGTCTTTCCATCTCCAACTTCCTAATTGTACATTCATAGGCTTGTACAACTGGAATTAATTCAGCTTTTGAATGGAGATAAAAAGGTAAGAACTCAATTGGAGGTGAAAATGAAGTTGTCGAGTTGGATAAACTACAACTTTGGTTGTGGTTTAAAAAGGTGATGCTGGGGATGCCTAATTTGGTTCGAGCAACCCCTAGCAGTCTGATGTCATTCTCTGAGCTGTGCCAGCATAGCTGTCTGTGTGACTATGTGAAGAGCCAGAACTGGTTCTGATTTAGCTGGTGAAAACACTTCCTGCAGGGTTTTTCTGTGGGATTTTTATGCATTGATTTCCAGCCCATCTCTCACTACACAGTTGCCTGAACTGTCGTAGAGGAAGGATGATGCAAAGGTGAGAATAAGCTGAAAAGCAGAAAGCGTTGAAACTGGAATGACTGCTGAACAAATTAGTATGAAATTATATCCTCTGTCTGTCAGTGTGTGCTGCGGAGTGCACCATCTGTGCTTTCTTTAGAAAAAGAAAGATGCTAGGTTTTCCTTGAAACTCTGAATGAATAGACCATTCAGCCTCATCTCCTACTTGGCTTGTACTGGTCTCTGAAGATAAAGTGATGCTGTAGGAGGATCAGACTTTTTTTCCAGGCAGTATCTGTGAATATTTCTCTTGGGGGTTCTGTGGATATTTCTCTTGGGGGCTGATGTTTCTGAAGTATCTTGAAGCGTTCAAAAGCCTCAGAGCTTTTTTATTAGCTACCTCTTCTTATTTATTATACCATCTGTTCCACTAGCCAGACAGTTGTATTTTAGCAATAAAGTGGTGGTCCTGGCTTGCTGTAATATATATTATAAGTTAAAACATACTTTTCCACCTGGTGTGTACCTTTAACTTGCCAATGTCTGTTAACATGCTGCTTAGAGTCTATGCTTGCAGAGAGGAATTTGTCAGAGAACATGCCAAATTACTCGGTAGCTGTTTTTTTTCCTTCTTGGAAGCCTTTGGTATGCTCAGGTTGCATTTCCTTATGGCAAAAATACATGAGAAATACTCAAACCACCATGTTAATTGTTATCAGGTGATTATGTTCAGCTCTTTTGCATGTATAGCTGTGAAAAAAGCATGTATCTCACTGGAGTAGGTTGGCCTGGTTATGCTAGTTTGGCTTGCGTCTGTTGTGTTCCACAGACACATGATTTTCTGACATACAGTGCTCTAGAATGAAGCTTTAGGCTATAGGAACAGGTTTCCTGATAGGTAGGCTCGCCGGAATAGCCAGTGCAAGTAAAGCTATATGGTTGGTTTCTGGTGAAGCTGTCAAAAGAAAGAGTTGGGTGGACACTGGTAGAAAGGTTGCAGAGTGGTGGTCCACACTCAGCTACAGCAGCATGGTAATGCCTTCTTCAAAAAAAAATCCCTGTTAAACTCTTTAGACATTAAAGGGTGGAAGTTTGATGTTTTCATTTCTACTGTATTTTCAGTACCAAATAGTTCCAGTTGGTAAATGGTTATAGTATCACTGTTTCTTTTTGGTTTTGTTCTTTTGTTTCATACAGCAGATCTGAAGGGAGTATATTAGACGTGGCACATGGTAGTGGTATATAGCACCTTTAAGCAGCAGCACAGCTGCTGCTGGATTGCGTCTGCTTCTGAAAGTCCATGAAAGGCTGCATGGTGCAGACAGCAAATAGCCCAGCTGCCTGGGAGCTGCAGTCATGGCTTTGTGGGCATAAAAGCCTTCCACCTGTCATGCAGGAGATATGACAGAGGAGGATGTGAGACACTGCAGGTTATAAGGCAGAAGTGGTTTCCAGATGAGCAATATGACAGATGTTTCTGCTTACTGATAAATTAATGATTATCAATGCAGTTAAATCTCTTGCATTAAAAATAATCTAGATTTATATCTGTGGGTATCTCTTGGAGGTACTCCAAGCAAAAGTAGTCCATCCAGGGCAACATCATGTGCTTCGGTACAAGGACCTAATGCCTGGTGAAAAGACTGCATAAGGAATATGTATAAACCCTGTAGTTCACTTCCTGTTTTTATCTTCTCCTAGAACTAAGTTCTTAGATGACTTTTAACCTGTAAGGTGCAGTAGATAGTGTGCACCTCTTTAGTTTTCAGGATTCGTTGTCTTTATAACCACAGTGGTCATACTATGCTGTTCTGAGTGAATGTTTTTGTATAGCCTTTAAACAGGGCACTTGTTTGCTGAGTCTGAGACAAATCGCCTGTCCTTGATATCTCAGTATATCACACATGGTCTCTTCATGTTTTTGGATGACTTTCACAAGTTCAGATGGCAAAGAAATTTTGTAGTTTGATATTTGAGATGGGGGGGGCCGGAATCTCATTTCAACTCCATCACTTTGAGCAGTTTGGTGGAATCTTAGCAAGAAATTACTTGATACATTTTTGTTGGTTTTAATTCTGCTTGCTTATAAATTCCATACTCTTCAGTGTAGCTGTAGTCTAAATATTAATATCCTGGTTTACTGCCCATTTTTACAGAAACCATTTGTGGTCCAGTGTATTCTATTCCACACTTTTTCATCCTTTAAAATAGTTTTGTGCTGTAAATGCATTTGTGAGGAAAATGGAAAAGCCTCTTTGCTTTTAGATGATCTAGCATATATAATTTTTGAAAGATGTATGGTTGAGAATTGCTCATCAGTAAAAGTCAAAGGTGAATTTGCATGTCCTACTCTGTAGCATTTCTTGTGCTTCACAGAATGCAGTTTGTTACATTCGTGTTATGCCTCTGTTCCTTCAGACACCTTACTTACCTATGCAAAAAGGAAGGTCTTTGGTCCAAGTAGACAAGCTAAAATCTGAGTAAAAGTGTGACCTATAGAGACATACTTTATCTAAGCTTCTGATGTTTTCTCTCCTGTTCTTCTTTTCTTATTTTTACTATTCCTTCCCCATTTCCAGTGTTCTATTTAGGTGAGTGTATTAACTTTTTGAGCCTTTTCTGTTTCTGCAAGAGTACTTGTTCATTGTTTCAAGAAAATCTCTGCCTTTGGGTGCTTTTCAAAGCTTTTGTCAAGTTCCATCATATATAAAGTTTATTTTGCATTTTTGTGAAACCTTTCCATCCGTGTGAAATAAACCCATTCTGCAAATATATAAGGTAACATTTGTTGCAGTTTTTAGTTGCTGTATTATGTTGTTGAGCTTGTTTGGCTTAAAAAGCAGAAGTAAACAGTTCTTATAATGTCATGTGGTGGCTGGCCTTTTTCCTTGATTTTTGTGCCTTTTTGCATACTGAAAGTTCAAGTCATTAATTTATGGTCTGTCTTGACTTTCAGGTCCTACATTGCCTCGACAGAATTCACAGCTTCCCTCTCAAGTACAAAATGGTCCATCACAAGAAGAATTGGAAATCCAGAGGAGGTATGCTATTATATGTGAGCAGCTGTTAATTAAAGAATGTACTAACTCCTCACTGATGATGAGAAATAAATGTCAAGGACTTGCAATTACCTCCTTGCATTAGGGCAGCATTTTTATGCAGGCAGTTTTCAGCAGTGCAGCTTTCCTATGTAAAAACTTTGACTAGATCCCCTGTTTGTGTTCTCCACCCATCCAAGCAATTCAGTTGCTATTGGCCTGTAATGAAAGAGTTGAAGATCATATGGGAAGCCTTGGAAGATTTCACTGCTGTCCTTTTCAACCAGGCTAATTAATTTTTCAGTGCCTGTTGTGCCTTCAGTTTTTGACACATGCTTACGAAGAAGAAAGCAGCAAGCATGGAAGGAAGTTTTTAACCTTTAGAAGTAGAGAATTAAATCATCATGGAGAATGACAGTTTTTCTTCTTGAATGTGGATGCGCTAGATCAAACATTGCATTGGAAAGCTTGTTTGTCTTTATATTAGTTCTTTAGCAAATAAACCTTCATTTTCTGCTTTTAGTGTATGAATTTATGTAACCTTTTACTAGTTTAATTTTCAGCTGTAGCAGTACTGGTCGTATCTGTGCTGCCCTCAGGGAGCAGACCATGTTTCCCTGACTAGTTGGCATTCTTCCCAGCTAAGCTGTTCCCTTCGGTGTAAAGCCACTGTACCCTGTCCCATGCTCTGTGGGGTATCTTTCAGGCCCATAGCATTTTTAACATACAGGGTTTTTATCAGCTCCTTTTAATAATTGCTATGTGTTAGTCATGTGCCCAAGTCCTGGGAACAGCCTTTTTTAGTTGCCATATTCCCACTTTTGTTGCATGGCAGTATGGGTTAGTGCTATAGGTTGGGTTTCTGGTATATGAGATGGTAAAGACTTCTAGGATAGTACTATGAGACTGGGTTAGGGAAAACAGCAAGTCCTTTGGCTGTCTCAAGCATACTGCCTGTGGTGCAATCCTGGATTATTTTGCCATCAAAATACTCCCAGGAGATTAGCTGTTCCCTTCCAGAAGGGATGCTGGGAGCGATTTAGGTCACATGCAGTACAGATGCAGGGAACAGGATCCTTGAATAAATAGGAGGTGGTCCAGATGAATGGTGTAAATGCATTTCATAGATTTCAGTGGTAACTGGAAAAAATAACATGTTTGGTCTAAATGGCACTGAAATGTTGCTTATTTTGATACTTTGCATTTAGTTTGTTTATGTAAATGTGAGCAGAAACTGATAGGTAATTGGGGAATAATTCCTAATATAGATTTGATAAACTAGCCATAGGTGTTGAACAAAGTTTTGACATCAAAATAGGTCATACTTCTCCGTCTCTTCTGCAGTATGTTCTTCAATCTGAGCAGGGGTCTCTTTATCTGAAAGTTCCCTTGTTTAAAAACAAACAGCAAGAAGCTCATTACAAAGCTGTCTGTTTGATGTGTTTATGTGCAAGTCTGCTGTCATGTTAAAGGTCTTTTATGTCACTTCTTTTGACAGGCTTTTAAAAAGCTTTTTTCATTTGATATTCTTTTCTGTTCTACAGTAGTGGCTTTTTAATATTTTTATTTCCCGTCTGTTCCTGTAGAAGGCTGTATTAATTGACATTTATAATGCTGAATACTTCTCAACAGTGTTTCAGAGGAAAGTATTTTAGATAGGCATTTCTTCAGCAGAAAGTGCTGCCACATATTAAGAGCTCTGCAAGTCTCAAGTTTTTGTGTGTAAAGGGCATATTATCAGATGGCATTCTTACGGCTTCACTTCCTCATTTGATCAGTGTGCTCTACTTGTTTTCATCTAATACAGTATCCTCACTGAAGTCTTGTCGTGGTTTTGATTTGATTTTCCCCTTAAAAATGGATTGACAACTGGGATGTGTGTTTACTCATCTTGCTAGCCCAGTTGTCTGTGGAAAGCCTATTGCTGTTGTGTCATTAAGCCTAAGAAGAACACATGATTTTGTTAAAACATTTCACAAATGCTTCTCTGGTCTCTTTACTACTGTAACTGGTTATAACAGAGTTCAGTTAACTCGAAGCTGGAACTTCTCTTTGGTAGTAGCTGTCGTTCAGCTTTCAGACAGTAATAACAATAGTCTTACTACCGTAATGTAGAGAGTAGTAAACAGTTGGGAAGAAAAGGTTTAGGTATATATTGCTTTTAACATGTCTACAAGTGACATTTCCATTCTCAGTAAAGGGTAAAGGCAGCGTGGGCAGAACTGAATGCTGTGGGGAGCAGTAGGACTACAGGGAATGCAAGAGAAGGGAATAAATGTTACTGCGTAGGAAGGAACATGGGATTTGTGATGGATCAGTAGAAAGGCAGGCTTTGCTAAGTCTATTGCTCATGAAATGTCTGTAGGGTCGGGTTTTGCTTAAGATGTGGCTTGGATAATAGTTGTCTTTAAGTGCTGATCTCATCTCTCCCTTTAAGTGTACTTGGATTCAGTAGTGTCTGACTGACTCCCGTGTCAAATTCAGGAAGGCATTTTCTGCAATCAGTCTAAGCCTGATAACAAAAATCTGCTCACATAAAAGGTTACAGTTGGAAAAGAAGCCCTTGGGGGTCATCTAGTCCAACCCTCTGCTCAGAGCAGGATGGACTTCAAAGTTAAATTATGTGGCTTGTAGCTTCAGGGTTTTCCTAGGCACAAATAGAAACATTTCCTCAGAAGTGTTTTGCTCAAGGAATAACGGGTGAAGAATGGCATGTTAAAGAGAGCTCTTCAACTGATCCAGTGTTTTCCTTCACTTTTATAACTGGTGTTCAGGAATCTTGGGGAAATTGGGAACTAAAGAACTAAATTAGGTCATAGCCGGCAAAAGTCTATTATTTTGGTCCAGAGATTTTTCTCTAGTTTAGAAAGGGTTTAGATATTTTGAAAGTGCCAAAGCACTATAATATTACTGTGTTTATTGTGCTGCAGAGTTTGTTACTTGAATATTTGCATTGTTTTCTGTGCAGTGAGACAATCTGTAAAGCCACTAGGACCAGATATGTGATCTTAAACACTGAGGTTTTTATAAGGCCAAGATTACACATAGGTGCTTATTGAGGTAATGTTGTCTGGTGAACTGATAACTTTGATACTGTCTTCTAATAAACCTAAACATACATGGAGTATGCTTTCCCTCTCACGGAGTACTTGGGGATAACTGTGATTTTTCCTTAGCTTGCACATATTTTAAGTATGGTAATAACAAGCTTTAAAGCACTCCAGCTCCCATTTTCAGTCCTCGAAAAATGAAGGGAAATTTTGTTGTATGGGTTATTTTTCATCTTGTCACAGTGGTGTTCAGGCAGTGTTTACAAATTCCACTGATCTGTTTGATAATGAGCCAGCTTCAGTTGACATATACATATTGGTTAATAACTTGAGTTACTTAATGTCAAATACCATTTTAAAATACAAGATTAGTTCATGGCATGCCTGTGTGTGCTACTCGTGCATGTAAATTTACCTTCCAGCCGTGATAAATATATTGTCAGGAGTATGAGTCACTGGGTTGGTATCTAATATGACACTTGGGAATTTAATGAGTTAATGGTTATAAATAACTTCAAAATCATCACTGCTTCATAAATAAAGAGACCAAGAACACCAGAAACAGAGAAAGCCCGTAGATTGTAAGGGTAATGAAGGTATACAAGCCACCTGCTGTCCTTCAGGGGCGCAATGGACCAAAACTTGACCGACTTCTGTCGTAAGTGCTCCAAAATGTTAGAAGTTCACAAAATGCAACAGTGGAGTATTAGTGGGGTTTGTAATCATTAATGCTTCGAGGTTGCCTGCAGTTTTAGTTTATTTCATGGATTGGGATGATACTGTTAAAGAGAACTTGGTGTGTGAGTATGCTAGAAAGTAGTATTGATATGGTGTGGGTTATGTAACATGTTTTGGAAGGTTTCTTGTAGATAGTGCAAGTTCAGAGGCTGACAAGGGTAGCAATTTCTTATTTACTGATAGACTTAAAGGAATGCTTTCTATTTTACAGATTGAAAGTATTCTTTCTGAGATTTTGCTAATCTTAATTTTTAACTACAGTAAAAGAATTCTTTTCCCCCGTAAATCATTTATTACATCTATAATTCATGAGCTCTTGGAAATGTGTGGAAATACTGAAAGAGGAAGACCTGCATCCCCCAGTTCAATGGCAATGTAACTATAATAATTTTAAGGAAGGAAAGTTTGCCTGTCACTTTCTGTTCCTGGTAGCCTGGTTTCTACCAATTTCCCACAACCCATGACCTTTCCCTAGCACTGTTGATGTACTGTTTTCTTTGCCTTTGAAATTGTGCCATTTATCCAGCAGCTTATTTTGAGGAAGTAGGCTTTCTTTAAAGGCATATGGATTGATTACATTCCAACTAAACAAACAGTTCTAATCTGAGATAGGCATATGAATATGGTACAGTAGTTGGCTTTTTGGTTTAGGGTATCGGAGTGGTCTGTAGAATATTGTCATGATTGTATTGTGCGCTGTGCTTGTTACAAAATGGGCATAAACCAGAAGCTTGGTTTAGATGAAATCAAAGGAGGATTTTAGTGCCTAAACTTAAGGGTTTCCAGCAGCTCAACTTTTCAAGTTTAGTTGGTAGTTTAGTTACTTTTAGTTACTTTTCAAGTTGAGCTTGCTGAAGTGCTTTCATGGAACACCCTACAGCTGTTTAGATCTTTCCAGCCTCTGCATTGCGTACTAGGATGGGAGACAAAAACAGAAAGACCCATCAGTCAATATTGTTAATCTTATCATAAAGACTATTTTTTCTTGCCCTCACAGTTTCTGGAAAACAGACTTCTAATATAATCATTTTTCTTAGTGCCTCTCATTTTCTTCCCATTCACAGTTTCTTCCAATTCACAGAAAAGTTTTCCGTAGTGCTAAGTCTAGCTCTCAGAGACTAAATAACTGGCTTTATGGAGAAGTAATGGCTGCTGTCTGGTTACAGTAGTGAATAGACATAGATGTTGGGTACCATTGACATGTTTAGACTGAGAAAGAGCACTCTTTCTGACTACATTGACAAAATTGCTCTGAAATCTTACTGTTTATGCGAACTTCTCTGTTCTGTAGGGGTTGTTTTCTGTTTAATGCAAACCATGGTATTAGGATTAAAAACTGTTGCACTTTTTTGCATAGTTTTAGTTACTGTGGTCCCATTATAAGTTCTGTCCCGACCATACTCAATCAAATATAGCACTGGGAGGGAGCTGCCAGTGAAAATAAATTTTTCTACTACTGAGATTTCTTGGGGTTTTCTAAACCTTTATGTGCACAGATGACTTCCTGCAGTCTGGGTTCTGCCAGAAAAGTTCAAGTGTTCTGTTCAGTTTACATAATATATTGAGAGATCAAGGTGAGGAAAAGTAGGCTTGGTGAGGTTTGATCAAAGAGTATTAATAGATCCCTTTGTTAGAATTGTTAGATCTAATAACCTTTGGGTTTATAGTTACCTCTTCATGTCTTCATTGTGTGGCTGGTTACTAGTTTTTGCTTGACTGATAAAACCTAGTTCTTAATTTTCTTCTTTCCAACTAATGCATTTTGAGCTTATAACATAGAAGCTTCTTGCTAGACCTTAAATCCCTTTTGATCAAGGAAATGAAAGCCTGTTAGCTTGGCTTTGGTAATGTGAAAAGCTTTAGAACTACTTTTGAAGAAAAGAATAATTTGCAAAAGCAGAAGGGCTGTTCATGAGGTGTTCCTTTGGCTTCAGTAGCGCAGTTGACAGGTACCGAGAAGGAATTTCCTAGTTAGAGTGGAAGAGAGGAGGATCACTGTGGAAGTGTGAGGAGCATAAGAACAAGCAGTTCTCATTGGGATTGGGAGCAGTCAAATTTTATTTGGTGTTTTGTTGACTAAAGCAAGTCCTTGCTGTTGATGTGAGTTGAGGTACATGAGCACCAAGGAGAACAGGAGGAGTTGGGTGATGTTGCAGATTTTCATGATCAAAAAGGAATGAGAAATAATACATAGCAAGTGTCCTGGTTTTAGACATTTCTCAGGGAAAATACTGTTAACCTGTAGACCATATACTAGTTTTCAGGATGTCTTAATACTAGTGTGTGGGGAAAATCAAATTGACAGTGGAAGCGTTACACACAGTAGTGATCTGTCAGGGGAAGGCTACTTGAACATTGGAAATAGCTATAATGACCTTGAGATTTGCTTTTAGTGTTTCAAAATCATGGTAAAGTGGTCAGTTAAATGCCTTCATAATGTTGCATTAAATTAGGTGTAAACTGTTCTTTGATATATTTTGTTTTAAAGATGTAATTTGAAACAGTCTCACCTTTCTCTACTGTTTAAAGAACTGGAGGTCCACCACTGTTGAAGTTGCGATTGTCAGTTCCAGAGCATATACATAAACTTACTTGCCTTTGAACAGTCAAACTTTGCAGATCATCTTAGTATCTTGCTCATTTTATCAAGCTGATGACTGGCTCTTGTCTGGGTTTTTCAGAAACAATGTGCAGTATATTCAGGTAGAAGCTGTCTGGACTGTCTAGCACTTAAAAAACAGAGCTAACTTGATAAGCAGGGAGACCATATAGCAGGAATTCAGCTTAGATGGTGCAAAGTAAAGCTCCTGCAACTGAGAGAGGTAAGGAAGATGCAAAGAGGTTAAATATCGATTGCTTCTGCTGATGTTATTGGTGCATCAGGTGTACTTTTTAGTCATGAAGATTCTTGCTCTCAGTGGTGGCTGCCTGTGTTTGATGGAAATTTGCAGTCTGTATTGTTTGGATTTAGGCTATATTTTCTCTTTGTAAATGAATTACAAAATTGGGGTGCGGGAGGAGTGTTCATTCCATGATACATAAGCATTGAAGTGTAGGCCTTGAGATACGTATTCAGTAGGTTTATGTGACCATACAGGAGAGTGAGCTCTGTGGTAAATGCTGAATTTTGGCATGATAAATAAATATTAAAGATGGAAGAGCAAGTTTCACATTGACATTCAGTTTTTATTATTCAGATAAGTTCCTGCAAATCTGAAGGGCCACCAAGGACACATCTTTTCTTTTTCTGAGCTTGTGCAGATGACCAGAAGATTAAACTATTAAAGCGCAAACTAGCAGCCAAGTTCCAAATAACGTAATAAAGAACTTTTTCATTTTTTCCTATAAATGGTTTTAACAGTGAATAAAGCAGGTTGACTGTATCCAGTTAAATTGGTGTCCATAGAGTGCATGCAGATCCTTGCAATCACAAGGTAGTTGCTCTTGTGTAGACGACAGCATGCTCAGATGGAGCTGAAGTCATCCTGCATCTGGTGCTGGCACCTCTCATTCAGCTACTCATTGTGTAGCCTGTTTGCAGGCAGCTGCTCTGTTTGTTGCAGTGACTCAGTGGTGGGAGGAGGACAGCCATCATGTGAGATGTATTCTAGTAAGTAGTGACTGTTGTATTAGATAATGCTATCTGTGCCCACATGCTGGGGCTTTCTGCATTTTTGAATAAAACTCCAAACATCTCTGTCTTGTTTATTGCTCCATAGATTGAGGCGGGGTTAGAGGAGCTGGTGCAAGATCTTGGAACAGCCCTGAAAGCTGGTCATTACAATGCAAATTTTTTAACTGGTCAACATATTTTAATGGTTAAATGTATTTTAATATTTATTTGATTAATAAGCATAAATTTAATGGCCAGATCAGCAACACAGTTTGAACAACTTCAGACTCATCAATCCAAACCCATTGGTTTGTATTGATGAGTCCAGGTTCAATTATACTTGATAATTACACAGTTAACTTTAGAACTTTGACACAGAAGCATTACTCCTAGATTTCTAGTTGATGTTGGGTTATAAAGCATTAATTAAAAGCAAAAAACCACAACCAATAACACACAGAATGGAAGATGCATACGTTTGTTGAATAGTTTTGTACAATCACATTTGGTTTCTTTTACAGAATGTCTTAATGGTAACTTTCAGAATAGTTAGCACAGAATATTACTCCAACATTTTAAGTTAACAGTAGTCTAGCAATGTTTGTGCTGCCTTTTGGGTGTCACCGTTATGTCTCTTCTGTGATGCCACATTTGTTTCAGAATAGGTAACCTCACAAGCAAGAAACCATTTTCAAAACCAGCAAAAAACAGTGTGGGACACAGACCTGCAAATCTCCCCTCAAGTGCATCTGTATGATGATTTTTAATTCCATGTTATTGTTTTTAGCGGCTCAAGTGATGGTTTTTGGTGGCCTCTTTCATTACACTCATTAGTGGTATTTTTTGTCCTCCATCCTTGTTGTATCTTCAAGCAAACAAAACAGGGCTGTTCCTATTGATTTTTCTGACTGATTTGATACCCTGCTTTGGCGCCAGGTTTTCAGCCAGGAAAGAGTGGGCTATGAAATGAGTGTGTTCATAAATGATGACAAACAGCTGTCAAATACTATGTATTATCTGCCTGCAGCTGACCTCTTCACTCAGGGCAGCAATTACTTCTGTCAGGTCTGTTCCTCCTGATGTTTTGATTTCTGCTGGCTTTGTCTGGGATCTTTTGTTTTCTACAGTGAGTTTTAAAATGAAATACTTCAAACCAGTTTCTGTTATCTTGGAATGTCTACCAGCTCAGTGCCTGTTGAATTTGGATGTGATACAAAGATGCTTTTGGTCTGTATTGTTCATGGAAATACCTCTGGTTTAATGTATTTGGCTTCGTGACAAGAAGCCTTTCGGGTTTGTGGCAGAATTCTGTTACTTAGGTTTATATATGGCTGTCTTGGTGCAGTTTCCTGTCATCTTTTTAGGGGAAAAAAATAAAGGCTTGATGTTGCATCCAAGAACAAAGCAAGCTAGTGTTAGAATCCTGAGGATTTATGTGAATGTACAGAAAAGCTTCCAGTTGAGGAAACAAGGTGACCTGCCACAGCAGACAGCTGTTTGCTATCGCAGCCTGTTTCAGCAATGGATTTGTTACATGTAGAATTTTGACCTTGGTGCCCCAGTGACAACAGCTCTGGTTTTTGATACCATGGGAGTTGCTTAATGTCTAGGCATACTTTCTCTGGTGGCAGGACACATACCGAGACACTTGCAGTAACTCTTCTGCTGATGACCAAGATACAGGCTTAAATGTGAGAAGTGTTCCAGAAAAGGATGGGTTCTCTCTGGCTGTTAACTCTGCTGTGACACAGAATACTGTTTTACCAGTAAATCTGCTGTGACACAGAATACTGTTTTACCAGTAAACACTGAAATTTCTTGATCTAGTTGAGATCTCTTGTCTTCCCTTCAGCCCATGCAGTAATGGCTGTATTTTAATAGAATTGATTGAGGCTTCAGTTCTTTTGATTGAGTTTTTAGCACAGGACCAGAGGATCTCATCAGTCATTCACCTCTAGGAGTAGAAGCAAAAGCAACTGCCTGTTTCCCACCCACTGCTTCCAATACAGACCTAAAGATAATGGATACTATTAACTTGGGATAGATTCCTAGTTGATGATCACACACACTAGTTGTTGAATTGTTGAATGTAGTGATGTTACTTGCTAAAGGCATAATACCTTGGTGTACATGTGGTATCAGCGTATTTCATATAACATCAAGAGGAAAGACAGTAGCACTTCTTATTTCCTTTTATGATCTGATTCAGAACAAATTAGGAAGGCTTTGTGTGTACCTGTGTAAATTAACTGCAATTCTGTTTTGCAGTTAGGGTGTAGGAGAAATCCTAAACACTTTCACCATCA